>CM065776.1:93394939-95794939 GCA_033296515.1 Macrochelys suwanniensis | reverse complement strand
TGTGGCTATGTGACATACATAATGTGACTGAAACACTATCATTGGCAGATAATTCTGAAACGATAGAAAATGATGGTGATCTTAAAGGTGGATAGTCTTCAGAATCCTGTATGTTGAGGATGGATTCTCCTCCTAAACAAAATAAGTCAATGCAGTTATTTAATTATTATTACCATACTGCTCATTTGCATTCACTGACACTCACTACTTTAAAGATGAAATTGTAAAAGGAAGACCTGCCTATTTCAGCTATTTATTTTTTATCACAACTGCAGCTAAAATTATAGTATCATAGAGTAACAACTATATGTTTTGCTCAAACATGAGAATTCAAATAGTCCAGAAGGAAGACAGGCAGTCCTTAAAGTTATTTATTTCATACTTCTTTCTTATCAACCTGAAGATCCTGCATGTTAAGACGTGTTCCTTTCATCGTCTTCAACGCAGCTTCCTCCTAAGAAGGAACACTTCTCATGATGTTGTTTCATTTGGGCAACCAGTCCTTGCATTTCTTTGTTGTGCTGTTTGCGTTTTGCACACATGCCTCTCTTACCCACAGGTAGAGGAACTTCATTAAAATATTCCCAAACTAAGTCTCTTTTACGGCCTGCTGTCATTATAGGTTTTCCCTTCTAGTGAGAGAATGGTATGGTAGATCTCAGATCAATGAAGGCTACCATCAGAAAGACTTCTGGAATATGCTGCTCAAACAGTTTCACTTTTGTTTCTACTGCCTGTCCCTCCCTTCCCACATTTATCTCTAGACTTCTTCTCCTTGTCCAGATCTATTCCGCCCCCAACAATCTTCTATTCATTGAACTTTTTGAAACTTTGCACTTTTAGAGAGAGGTAGGGGATTGACTCCGTGTACACAAATTTGCAGAGGGACAATAGGGTTGAGGTCTGTTATTTCTCACCTCTATAAATTCTTTATTTAAAAACATTTTTGCTGTTAACAAGCATGTTGTCTCTGGAGACACAAATCCACAGTTTGAGAACTGCAAAGCTAAGCATCTCTGATGATATCTTCTAGACTGGAGCATTGAGTCCCATTGGGTAGATAGAAAGATTAACCTAAATAATCTATACAGAAGCCCCTGGAGCCCCATAAGATTGGATCCCTAATCCATGAACCATTGGGGCTCATTTACAAAACTTTTCTTAAACATTACATGAATATATTGTCTCATACTCTAGAGCCCAAGATTCGAGAGTGGGTCAGAAAAGCCTTAACCGACGGTTAAAATGCAGTGTAGATGCTCAAGCCCATGATTCCCTGACACAGGTCAGTTGACTCAAGTCCTATTAAATCTAGGTTTATATTGTTGTGTAAACATACCCTAAGTCAGTGGGTCCCCAAACTTTTCCTCTCATGCCCCCTCTCCTCCCAGCAGTAATAAAATGTTTCTGTGCCTCCCCGGGCTGGGAGTGAAGCCAGGGCTGGGAGCCAGGAGCAGGGGCGGGGCCAGAGCAGAGGTTGGGGCAGAGCAGGACTGGGTGGTGTTCCCTCTCCACCCCCTCATGGGATTGGCCTGGGCCCCACTGCACCCCCTTGGACATTCCTGTGTGCTCCCATAGGGAGGCATGCCCCATAGTTTGGGAACCACTGCCCTAAGTGTTTCTGTAAAGTATTGAAGGAATGGCTGGTGCCAGCAGGCAGTGTGACCGTGTCACAGACCTAGGTACTTGGGATGTAAAAGGTTAACTGGTAAGCATTAGGAAAATGCATATTGGGAAAAGCATATTAAGGACATCTAATGGTAGGTGTGTCAATTGCTAGTCGTAAAAAAACAAATCTTTACTTTAGACAGCAAGCTGTCCATGAAATTGCTGGGTGATTAAGTAATATGAACTCTTTGTAGTGAGCTTCTTCCATATAGTATTATGGATGCACTTGTGTTAGATTAAATGGTTTTTTTCCCTGTGCAAGGGAAAACTGCAAAAGTGGGAAATAGACTTCTATAGGAGGAATTCATCTCCCTATATTACTGGTCTTTTACTTATAATACATTAAGCATTAAAGATCTGCATTCATGAGATAAAAGTTCCTCGTTCATCCCGCACATGTAAACTGACTAGTCTTAGATATACAATTATTGTATGGTATACTTCTCTCTAAATGGTGAAATCAGTGGTGCGTCTAAGGTTACAAGTTTGACTGGAGTCCACACTGAAACCTAGTCTAATACTGTTCATGCTATAAATACTGTAGATAAGAACTTTTCAGTTTATTTTATTGAATTAATGTAATCTGTCTAATGAAGTATTAATTGCTTAGGAAAGTGAGATACCAATACTTAGAGCAGTTTATTTAGGTGTATAAATTAATCTGACTGGGGGAGAATATACTGACATCTTATTGCAGCCAAATAAGGACGTGTCAAATACGGACTTAGAAATACATTTCAATTTTTCTTCAAGTGCTTGTTCATGTCCATTCCAATGTAGGTGTGTGCTTGCCCTGAGTACTGCCGCCGAAAAGTTTTTCCCCTCAGTGGTATCTGTCAGCTCGGCTCTGGTGCCCCTTGGAGTTGCGCCCTCATAGCATTGATAGAGAGGGCCTGCTGCTCCTTCAGTTTCGTCTTACCGCCTGTGGTGGTTGCTGGAACTTCTGTTTGTCCTTGCATTCGCGAAAGTACTCTCCTCATTGGACTTTGCCTTTTTCTGTATATAGTTAATTATAGTAGTTAGAATTAACAATTTAGTGTTACTTAGTAGTTATTAGATTAGACCCCCGGTTGTCGGAGAGACCCCTTCCCTGGCACTGAGGTGTTAGAGGGCTTATTCCTTCACCCGCTTACTTCCCTGGTCCTTCTCGCATGAACAGAGAGCAACAATACCCAAAGTCCGAAGGTGCAAACAATTCAATGTTTATTGGGGTGAACTTCCAGCAAGCAATGATTCCAATTTCCTTCCTTAGTGTTCCCCTTCCTAGCTCTGATGCCACAGAGCCTTGCCTGTGTCCCTGTTCCCATTCCCTGTTCCCATTCCCCACCTTAGCAAAACATGATTCCAATTCCCCCATTCCCTGTTCCCATCCTCCCCACTTCCTGATTGACTGCAGACTATATAGTAAAACTTGAGTTCTGCTTAGCTATATCATAACCGATCATTTTACTGAAATTTAACTAACCAATCCTAGCATATTGTAACATGATTATCTAACCAATTATATCCCACCACCTTAATTAGTTTACACCCAGCAAAATTAATTATATAGCAGACAGGAACCAGACAGAGATTATACAGACAAACAATAGGCAAATGGGGACTACAGTGATAGAACAACAAAGAAATGAGGATTTCACATCCCAGCGATTGATAAGTGAGTTCTTGCCAGACAGGATGGTATCAGACTAAGTTTCTTTTAAATCTTCTAGGCTCTTCCCTTTCTCTGAAGGTGATGGGCATTATCAGGACAGGATTGTATTCCTAACAGCCCAATAGCACTTTATTTCAATGTGACTAGTTTGGAATGTAAGGATGTGACCATACACTTTTCATCTTATGGCTGCCTCTGTTGTTTTGCCAAAGATCTTAGCCTAAGAACAGGGCCTCAGACTGTCACAGTAAGAGAAGGCCCATAAAAAGGCAGATTGTGATTTTGATTCTTTCTTTTATACCTCTATAACTAGCTAAGTAATAAACATATACCTACATTCTTAAAGTACAGGCCTTTGCAGAAAGGCCTGAATATCTATATCCTAACATGGGGCATGTGTTAGTCCCTGGGGTTTAAGCTGCGTGTGGCTTGCCATAAGCCCGTGCCTACTAGTGACCCCCATTCTAGATACCTTAAGTGCTTGGGGGGAGTCCCACCTGCAGAGCAATGTAGGATTTGTAAAAGTTCAAACCCCTTACCATAAAGGACAGAGACTTAAATACCTCTTTATGGAGGTGGCTCTCTGTCCCCCCTCAGAACTGAGCCACACTAACTCAGCACCGAGCACTTCTGCCTCGGTGAGAATTGCACTGGCTTCTCAGAGAGACAGGCAGTGCAGCTCGGCCTCTCCGGCATCAAGGAAGGACTCTTTGTCCGTGTCCCGGGACTCTCGGCACTGTCAGGGTTCTCTGGAGGAGGCTTATGCCTCAATGGGACGCACAACATTGCTTCCAGTCACTGGTGCTGAAGAAAAAGCAAAGGAAAATGGACTTTAGGGTAGCTCTCGAACCCTCTAAGCTGTGGAGTTTAGAGTCTGTCTGCTCTGAAAAGAGAGACTTGCCCTCAAAAAGGAGGTCCTGGATGATCTGCTGCACTTCGTATGGGAGGCCTGAGGCCTGCAACCATGAGCTTCTCCTCATGACCACAGCCGAACCCATGGTTCGGGCAGCAGAGTCTACCCCGTCCAATGCCGCTTGGAGGGATGCTTTTGCAGCTGGTTTACCTTTCTCGACCAGAGCTGAAAACTTGGCCCTGGATTCCTGTGGCAGCAATTCCTTGAACTTGGTCATTGTTCCCCAAGAATTAAAATAATAGTGGCTGTTGGTTGGTGATCTGGAGTTGGAGACCCCTCGTGGAGTAGACCTTCCTACCAAACAGATGTAGTCCCCCATCCAAGCCCTTAGCAATATGCTCTCTACTTGTCCTGGAAGGTAGCCTTCCTGGTGGCCATCACCTTGGCTAGAAGGGTCTTGGAAATTAGGGCCCTTACTTCAGAACCTCCGTACGTGATTTTCTTCGAGGACAAGGTCCAAATGCGCCCTCGCCCAGCATTCCTCCCAAAAGTGAAGGAATTCCACAATAACCATGCTTCTACCCAGAGCTGCATGCCAATAGGCAGGAACAGAGGCTTAATTCACTAGATGTTAGGCAAGTGCTGGCGTTCTACATAGAAAGGACTAAATCGTTTAGGAAAACTACTTAGCTTTTTGTGGTGGTGGCAGACAGGATGAAAGGTCTCCGAGTCTCAACCCAGAGAATTTCTTTGTGGATCACTTCTTGTATCCACACATGCTACGACCTCGTGAAAAGTCCCTGCTTCAGCCCTGATGACACATTACACAAGGTCACAAGCGTCTTCAGCTGCATTCATGACCCAGGTTCCCATCCAGGATATCCGCAGAGCGACAGCGTGGTCTTCAGCCCACACTTTTGCAACTCGCTAGGCTATCACTCAGCAGACCAAAGACAATGCTGGATTCGGCAGAGCGGTGCTGCAGTCTGCTTGTCGTTGAACTTCAAATCTTCCTACTTGGGGGTCACCTACATTGAAATGGACATGAGCAAGCACTTAAAGTAGAAAAAACAGTTGCTAACCTTCCATAACTGCTGCTGTTCGAGGTGTGTTGCTCATATCCAGTCCACAACGCACCCTCCTACCCCTCTGTCAGAGTTATCTGGCAAGAAGGAACTGAAGGGATGGTGGGTTGGCAGGGCCCTGTATACTGGCGCTATGAGGGCACGACTCTAGGGGGCACCAGAGCTGACCTGAGGGATACCACTCATGGAGAAACTTTCCGGCAGCAGTGCTCAGTGTGAGCACCCACCTACATTGGAATGGACATGAGCAACAGTTCTCTAAGAACAACAGTTACGGAAGGTTACTAACCATTTTTTACTTGGCTTTTTTTAGACATCATGCATATTTAACATGTGAAATTAACTGATGCATTATATTTGTAAATATCCAAGTGAGGTGGCACAAGGTACTTTCTACAGTCAGACCCTTTAAAGGGTATTATGATTTTTTTAAAATTTGCACAGTAATCAGTTAATTAATGCTTTTGTAAAACCAGAAACAGATGAGTTGATTATTCTCCTTTATATGTTTACATCTTCATTTACGCCCTAGGCCCATTGCTCTATCAATTCCACTTTGTATTGTCTTTATTTCCTTCTCCCATTATGTCTCTCCTATGCTTGAAACAATTTCTGTATACCATGCAGTCTCCCTCTTCAAAATACACATCTTTTCATAATCTTCAATTCCTCTGTCAAAACTATTTGATATAACTTAAAGAAACAAAATTGCTTGTCTCTGAAAGTACAGTCTCAATCTTAATTTGTATAAGCATTCCATTCCATACGTTTTATCTAAGAGTGGGGAGGGCCCGATCTAGAAAACTTTTACATGAGAAATTCTTAGTCACGTGAGTAGTCTTGACTTCATGGGGGACTATTTTTATGAAAGATTGCATTATTCTTGGGATTGGGACCTTGTCTGTTATTTCTTTAAGGCTCTGTGCATGCTTTTTGGTACCATACACAAATAGGTTCTATAGTGCAGATTACAGTTATTTTTTCTACTTTGTTCTGTGTGGTAATTTCCTCCAATTAAATGACAGCCAATTGTACTTTTGATATATTTGACTGGTGCACGTTACTAGTGTTGTCAGAGTAGGACAAAATTTACATTTCTCAAGAACATTGTGTTTAACAGAAACCATTGGAAGGGGAGACTGATGACAACTGAATTTATTTGTTTCTACATGAAAACTTCTGCATACTTATTGAATACAGTATAGATTCTCACTCTTGGCTCTTGTGCCTAAAAAGATCTATTTTAAGTGCCATGGAGCAGGGTTCAACTGTCTCCCATCATGCGATTGAGACACTATTGGTAATCCAATTCTGCAGCTTGAGAAACCAGCACCTTGAGCAAAGTGTTTTTTTTCCTTTGGACAAAAACAGTTTTTCTTTAATTTTTCACTTAAACATTTAACATAGTACGGTGGTGGGGGAAGAGAATGGAATTCTGGAGGGAGGATGATTTAATCCATCAGGTTTATACCCATACTTTGTAGGGCCAGACTACCATGTATTAGTCTGTGTTGTGTCAAGACTTTAGGTTGAGATTTGGCAAAATAACCATTTTTGACTACTTCCACTGTTTAAGGCATATTCCTTATCGGATGCATAGAATGGAACATACAGTAGGGGAATATTTATACATTCAGAGAAACATGAAAAGGTGGAAGTAACCATACCAACTGTAAAAGGCTAATTAATTGAAAGGAACTGTTATCAGCAGGGGAAAGAAACTTTTGAAGTGATCATCAAGATGGCCTATTACAGACAGTTGACACAAAGGTGTTAAGGGTATTTAACTAGGATATTAAGCTAGGGGAAATAGATTCGTAACTTGTATAATAAACCAGAACTGGGTAAACCTCTTTGAACAGTGTCAAGTATATATGACCAAGGACTGGAGCAAGCAGGAATTGGAGAGACCCTTGAAGTCAAAGGAGGGGAAATTAATTCTTGACAGGTAGCCTCTGACAAAGGGGTCAGAGTAGACTGGTGCACAGGAAATATCTTGCAAGATACCCCAAATGTATGACAGCGGAAGAAAATCTCTTGAGTGATAGAGATGGCTCCAAACACCCTTTTCTCTTATCTATATAGTTTGAGGTTTTGGTCAAAGGGTTCTTATCCCAGAAAGTGTCACAATAAGGGGTTCACTATAAAAATAACCTCAAGGATCAGAAAGGAGGTGCATTTAAAGAGATGCAGGTGACAGCAGATTCTAGCATAGTGACAATCCAGAGAGGTGTGGGTTTGGCTTAGCAAAAGTGGCTTTTTCTCTCATTTGCTTGTGGTAACAGAAAAGACTTTGAGAAACCAGTGAGGAGATGACACATTTTCCAAGATTGGGGAACAGAGAGAGGACTCTGCAGTGACAGTGTAAGTGCTGTTCTATACTTACCCCTAAACAGGATAATAAGTTGTATTTAATATTGTATTGTATGAGTCTTAAATCTGCCTTTAAATTAAGAAAATAAATTGTGACAAGTTATTTACATATTATTTGCATATTCAAAGGGAAAGAAACCTATTTCTGATATTAAGACTGTCAGAGGTGTAATGGCTTTGAACAATCACAGCAGAGATTAAAAGATGAAGGGAAATAAAACTTGAAAGAGTTTTGGGGCCAGGAAGACATACCAACAAAATGGTATGCTTTGGCATAAAATAGAGCAGTCCAATGAATTGTCTCTCCTATCCAAGCTATAGTTGGGATTGTGCTCCCAGTTTTCCCACCCTTTCTGCCAGTATCTGAATCCATGGAGGATGCAGCTGGGGGAAGTTTTTCACTACTTGTGGGAATGTCTCAGCACAACATCTGTGACATCTCAGCATCTTGTGCAATGCTCTGCTGCATATATTGTTAGAGCAACTTGCCAAATACTTGAAGTAGAGGCCAGAAAAGAAGAAAAGACCATACTCCAAACTAATTGGGAGTTCACCATGGACCCTATTGTTTTTGCAGTGTGTTTATGAAGGAGGATGGGTGTAACCACACTTTAATAATCGATTTTCAGTTTCCTGTTGGGAATACAGTTCCATCTAAAATTTTAATGAGGGTAGGAATGTATAGGAAATTACTAAAGTAATGTGGTAGTGTGAGACAAAGCTGAACTTGACATTATCTACAAAAGCCTATTTATTTATTTATTTATTTATTTATTTGAGCACTAGTGTAGAGAAGTCAGTGTTTTTACCTCCATGTTTACTCAGAGCAGGACTAGATGACCAAATAGAAAAAATGCTAGCCACAGCTGTTGCTTTGCCTCTGCCTCCACTTCCAAGCGCAGCCAACACCTCAGGGAGGTGGTGCTACTCCAAAGGATGTTGTCATAGCTATAAATTATGGACTTGGATAAACATCCTTTAAAAAATGCTCAAACTGACAAGACATATTTCAGTGTAGTAGCCGTGTTAGTCTGTGTCAGCAAAAAGAAAACAAGAAAAATACCTGTGGCACCTTAGAGACTAACAAATTTATTTCAGCATAAGCTTTCGTGGGTTAAGAACCCACTTCATCGGATGCATGGAATGGAACATGCAGTGAACAGATATTTATACATTCAAAGATACATGAGAAGGTGGAGGTGTCTATACCAATGTTAAGAGGCTAATTAATTGAAAGGAACTGTTATCAGTAGAAACTTTTGAAGTGATAATCAACGGGCTATTCCAGACAGTTGACACAAAGGTGTTAAGGGGGAAATAAATTCAATTAACATAATGACCGAGCCATCCACGGTCAATATTCAAGCCTAAGGTAATGGTATCTAGTTTGCATATTAATTCCAATTCCGCAGTTTCTCTTTGGATCCTGTTTTTGAAGTTTTTGTTGCAAAATTGCAACTTTTATATCTGTCATTGAGTGATTAGGGTGGTTGAAGTGTTCACCTACTGGCTTTTGAATGTGATGATTCCTGATGTCAGATTTGTGTCCGTTTATTCTTTTGCGTAGAGACTGTCCAGTTTGGCCAATGTACATGGCAGAGGGGCATTGCTGGCACATGATGGCATATATCACATTGGTAGATGTGCAGGTGAACGAGCCCCTGATGGTGTGGCTGATGTGATTAGGTCCTATGATGGTGTCACTTGAATAGATATGTGGACAAGACATAGTTAACTTGTTTTTTGTCCTTTCCCATTAAGGGGGAGAGTTTTTGATTTTACAAGCTTGTAATTGTCTTGGAAACATTTCTAGTTAGAAATGTTAGACTACTTGTAGTTATCAAGTGGAGTTGTCAAGCTATGCTAATGAGAAAAAATTGTTACTTTTCAGGCAGAGTTGGAGGCAATAGCTTTTAATTGTAAATCTGAACTTTCTAAATGTTCCAGACTTTTAGTACCTATAATATTATAGTATTTTTTAAATCATCAGGTTTGTGGGTAGATTTTAATTTGGTGAAAGATTATTTTAAAACTTTATTGTAAACTGAGGTCCTTTAGAAAATTATTGTTCTTGTTATCTTACATACTGAAAAATTATTACATATTTATTCCCTCCTTTTTTTTATGTGGCTAAATCAACAAGGATTGAATTTGCTGTGATGTGACTGTGTTAATGATGAAGTATATAAGTATAAAGTATATTAATCTTGTGTGTTTTATATATCAGAGCTAGGGATTTTAGGAGGCAGTCTGGTTTGGTGGCTGAAATACACAGGTTGGTTGACCTTGGAGAGGCTTTTTTCCTTGTGGAAATGGTGTGCTCTCTCTCTGTGGCCCAGTGACTATATATGTATCCACAGAGGAATAGTCATTGGACCTGCGCGAAAATGAGTGTGTCCCCTTTTAAATTCAGTGTGCAAAGTAAAAATAGTTGTTATTCAGAAAACTCAACAACTGTTTGTGGAAGATATTTTTAAATAGGGTTTGACTTATACAAATACTAGTTAGCCATTGTTGGCCAACTGTTCTTGGTGATAATTAGATTTTAAGTAGTACACAGCAACAAAATAGTCTTATTTTAGAAATTGTAAACTACAGTCTTCGTAAAGTGTAAATATCATTGAAAAATATAAAATGTAAGAAAGGGAAGATACTTGAAAGTTATTTTTATTGGAAGACTGACTTTTTTGAAAGTTTTTCTTTCCTTAGCTAAAGAATAAATTTTAGTTCTCCTACTGAGCCTATTTTTTAACACAGGAGTTTCAGGAAGCATGGTATCAACTTTTCTTTATGCTTATCAAAAACTTAAGCTTATAGTTTTTCAAGTCAAAATCTAAAGGACCAAATTCTGCCCTCCACATTTCAGTGAAAACGGTGTATAGATATGAATAAGAACTATGTACAAATATTTTAAAGACTGAACTTGGCCCAAAACAAGGATTTTTTTTTTTTAATGGGCAAAATTCAGGGAAGAGAAAATAACATCTACTGAAAAGGCAAATATTCTGTAGATGTTTCGGGCTACAGCAGTTTTTATTTACAATTTCTCTTTAGAAAACCGCAAGTTAAAGGATTAAAAATATTGGTTAGGATAAAGCCATTACTACACCAGTGCCATTTAAGAAATGTTGTGACATGCTATGGACAACCTTTTCTGTACAATGAATTAGAAATGTAGATTGAGTAGTGTATTATGCATTAGTATGTTTTGTTGCATGCATGATATTTACATAACTGAAAATGTAGTAATGTTCATATAAGTTTTGAATATTTATGTCTTAAAACATATTGCAACTATGCCTCATCTTGTACTCTCAGGCAAGGGTTTAATTTCTCTTTATTAGTTATTCTGATGGGGAGATTCCCAGTCCCCCTTTTTGCCACTGTAGGGGAGTTTTTATGTATTACCTTTAGTTGGATTGGTATCCAAGAGACACTCGGTCTTCTTTAAATCAAGCAACCTCTCCAACTGGTTTAGCCATATGCTTGTGCATCCTTGATGAATACTTCCACAGTGGCTGAGAAAAATAGGAGAGGATTTTTAAACAAAAGTCTGTCTTTTTTGCTTTCAGCAGCAAAATGGTATGAAATTGAACTGATTTTCTGCATTCACTTGCCTCCCATTGTGAAACATGTATCACATATCAGCATGCCACTTGTATCAGATGTATTAATTGGCTAAGAAAATTAGTTCTAATTTATATCCTTAGCTGCTATAAGTAAATAGAGCCATGCTTAAAATTAATAGTAATTGGTCTCTAGCTCATTTTAGAGTGTGGGGAGGTTATCTTAACTTAATTATGAAACATTGAGCAAAACCTGTGACAAATTAGGGCAAGGTTTGAAACAAAAGTGCACAGTTCACATGTTCAATACTTGCCATTTTAAAATTAATAGATGGGTGACAATGTTAAAAAGATGCATTCAACTTAAAAATCACTTCTATTTTAATGTTTTTACTTCTTGTAATTAAAAATAAAATTACTATAAGTGAATGAGAAATTTTTCATTGTTCATTGTTTTTACTTGTGTATTTGATAGCAATCTACAAATCACTTTCATTGTCTCAGTGTATAGTCAGCTGAGGTCCAGTCCTGTGCACATTTTACATTTGTAACTTTACTGTCTGAGTAAAGCAACTTGTGTTTTCAGGATTGGGCCCTTAATTAGTTTCCCGTCTGTGTAGGTCTTTCACACAGGAACATAAGTGAGAAAGATAGGAAAACAAAAATGATTGTAAAACCACAGGAATTGGCCGGTGGTTGCAAGGGTTGCATCAGTAGAACTAAAATCTTTTTAATGCCACACCTTAAGTAAACTTCTACAACTTTGTGTGTGTATACTCTTATAAGCCAGGTTTAAACCAAAATAAGTGTACGCATGCAAAGTTGTAGAAGTTTAATTAAGTCTGTTTAATCTCTTGCCTTTAATTAAACCACTGCAATTTCTGTAGTCAGGCCCTGAAACGATTTCTAATTTATATTTAAAATTGAGTAGTTGTGACAACTTGTCCCTTTAATGCGCTCGCTTTTCAATTTTGTAGTTGTGGATGCAAATCCAGTTGTTCTTTGCATGTCCTGTATATTTCCATTAATAGTATGCACTGACCAGATTCAGCTTACACAGTGGAATTCTAACTAGCAGTGCCCATTGGAGTGTTTACCCTCTCCCACATCTCTCACCATTCCTGAACATTATTAGGACGAGGTTATAAAAGGGACAAGGTACTCCGGTTGCCTCAGTTCCTTCCTACTGCAACTGGGTGTTTCAGACCCTCCTCCTGAAGCCTTTTCTTCAGTGAATAGTTTTAGCATAAGCTTTTAGGATAGTTTGTGTATATAGTTATTTTTAGGTAGTGTTAGTTTTTTTACATTTACATATATATTTAATTAAGTGTTAGATTCGACCCTTCAGTTTTGAGATAACAGATACGAATATTAAGAAGTTGTGATTTAACCGATGATGTGTCCATTAGTGTTCTTTACATCCAGTGTGCATACTAGCTGCCTGGTGTGTCTAGGAGCATGATGGTCTCTGTCAGGGTGTTCAAGATACTCTTCTTTTATTCTAAGCAAAGATGCTGTGACAGAAGAAACTGCAGGCTAAAGTAGTGCAGGAGGCATTGGCAGCCGCCAGAACTGACACTTCACTAGGATCCAAGAGATTCCACAAACTGGCTTCAGTCCCTAATACCTCAGGAGACAAGAAGCAGCAAAAATTTCTGCAGAACTTACCAGGTTTAGTTACATGCTCTACAAAAGTTATGAGACAGGATCCAACATTACCAGATCCAAAGCCTAAAAGCAGAAGACCCCCTCACTACTGTTGCTCTCTGTATCTAGAGCCAGTCCATGAGAGAGAAGTTCTTCAGAACCGTGTGTGCCAGTGCCGGCTAAGAAACCAGTGAGGAGAAAGGACTCTGTTACAAGCACCAAGAGATGTTCTGTGTGTGACGGTGCACTTCATATGATGTTATGAAAATATGCCAATGAGTGTGACTATAATGTAACTGGAATATGCTTCATGCAAAAGGTCTCTTTTGTAAGGTATCATTACAAAGCTTATAATCTACTGAGTGTGTTCATCCTATTTGTATAAAAGTATCATTCTGGTATCTGAAACTAGAAATATGAAATATAACTGAGGTCCTATTGTAATTATGCAAAGTGTGGGCCATTAATGGAGGCTTGGAATCTTGATGGCTCCCATTAACCAGGACAATTGGTTGCAAATGGCTCTGTTAACTTGTAAGTCTTCATTACCCACTTGCAAGCACAGAAGTATACAGGAAGACTTACAGCAGGGGTCAGCAACTTGCGGCACAGTCGGGAGCTGTTGTTTAGTGGCACTCTGCTGCCAGCTGGGGTCCCGGCCGCTGGCCCTGCTCAGCCCGCTGTCTGCCTGGATGAACGGAACCCCAGGCTGGAACCTGGGCTGAGCAGGGCCTGTGGCTGGTACCCTGGCCGGCAGCGGGCTGAGCCGCTCAGCCCACTACCAGTCTGGGGTTCCATCTGCTGCCCGCGCTGCTGGTCTGGTGTTCCGGCTGCCGGCCACGCTCAGCCCACTGCCAGCCTGGATGGACGGAACTCCGGGCCGGCAGCGGCTGAGCAGGGCCGGCGGATAGAACCCCAGACTGGAGCAGGAACATTCACGCAATTATTTCTGTTTATAGGAGCCACATTGGACTCAAAACTTAGGCAGAGCATTCCTTTCAGAGAAAAGATTTGTAAGCGTATGGTCAGCCATCACCATTCTACATCATTCTCCATAGCAGATGATCATTTTTCTCACGCTGATAGGGGGTTATGATATCTGCCGTGTGCATAAAGTCTTATTCCTGTTCAAGAATGAGGTCTTTACAATACTGGTTGGCAAAGAATTGTAAACCCAACTTAAACAGTATATTTCAAAAGGAAATCCCAGCTGTGGTGGACTCACTGTCACAACGTTATGAAAGCAGTGTTCTTCAATCTTATGACAGTCAATTATAGTCACTATAGATGCATCCAATCTAGACTGGAGAGCTCATTTTAGAGAGTTTGACGCTCTGGGATCATTGCACTCCCATGGAAAAAAATAGTTATCAATGTGTGTTTTGGTCTTTCTCCAACAACCTACCCAAGCATACATTTTTGCTTAACACATCCTACATTTCAGATTAATATATTTCCTTCTCCACACCCTGCATAGTAATAGATGTCATAATGAACATAATAGATTTTTGTGTAAATAAGTATTTCAGGTTTCTTGAGACTTTTTTATATATGACCAGTCATTAAATATAAATGAAGGAGAAGTCATTCTGAGATTTATTAGACTTTAGCTTTGTAGTTGTTACTTATGAGATTGTCCTAAAGTCCCTCTGAACTCTTTATGTTCTGTCTATACTGAACAGTTGCCAAAACCAGTTTTGTCTCCTGAAAACTGTTTTATTAGTGTAACCTGGACAAAACTGTTTTCAGTACTGTTTCAGGAAGTGTAGCAAAGTTCTGACAAACAGCACAGGCACTAAAACCATCTGTCTCTAGATTAAGGAAGACAGTACTGCATCGGTTACTCAGGCCATGTCTTCACCAGAAACGCTGTAGCTCTTCAATGTAGATGCTAATTAAAGCAGCGGGATCTTCCATCACTGTAGTTAGTCTACCTCCCTGAGAGGCAGTACCTAGGTCACTGAAAAAATTCTTCCGTTGATCTAATGTTGTCAATACTGGTTGATTTTTCACATCTCTGAGCGACGTAGCTGAGTCAGCCTAATTTTTTAGTGTAGACCTGGCCTTTAGTTTACGTTTAGAAGGTTATCTTCACAACCACAAAAGCTAGAAATGATTCTGAAGAAGTTGATGACACTTGCCCAAGAGCTTCCTACTTTCACCGATCCACTGAATTTTTTTCAGCTCTGCTAGCCAGAGTGGTTATTGTGAATATAATGCACTGTTGCAAGTTAAAGTACTTCAGATAAAATACGGCAGGCTGTAGTGGTTCATTTCTTTAGCGTAGGCAAGTCTTGAGGGAATGGCTTTGTTTTAGGAGTTCTAGCATTGTTGGCAGCCAGGAAGTGCAATGTACTTTAAATGGTGACAGCTATTTAAAATATTTGGCATAGTTATGAGACGATTACGTAGGTATATTGGCAAAATGTGCAGTTTTTTTTAATATAAAGCACACATGAATCTCGGATTATTTTCATATTTCATATTTTCATCATCTGGTTGTTAATATTTGTGTCAAAAAGCTTATAAATAAATGATATGCATTTCCTTTTCTGGATTTAGGACCAAGTGTATGTAAATACCATAGTACAGGAAGCTTGGAGAATTTTTTTTGTTGTCTATCTTGTGAATTTATTCAGTTTTAAACTCCTACCTCCATAATACTTGTTTACACAATAGTGCTTTTATAGTTAAGAACATTTTGCAATGGTACTGCTGAATAGTAACTAGTTTAAATATCTTATTCTGGTTTCCCATATCTCTGGTGACATTCACAGTAATGTGGATTCCAGTTTGAGATTCAAATACGAACTATAATTAGAAAGTTTAACTTCCCAATACTTTAGTTAGTTCATAGTGTGAAGCATTTCTCAGCATCTGAACTTTTCCATTGGCTTCCTGAATAAGGGCTCGATCCTGCAACTTGCTGAGCAGTGTGGCAGTTAAGCATTTGCTTTACTGTAAGCACAAGAGTAACCCCATTGACTTCCAGTTCAATTGTTCCCATGCTTAAAATTAAAAACACGCTGAACTGGTTTGCTGGATTAGGGCCAGACTGTTCAGCACCTTACAGGATCAAGTCCTGGAAGGTTAACTGTGTTCTGTAAATGTCGGTCTGATTTTTCTTTAACCCATTGTCCATCTATCTGCTCAGTCACTGTAAAATGATCTATAAGACACTATCCTATCTATAGTGGCTATGTCAGTGAATCTTAACATGATATTGTTGATTACAGGATAATCATGGGTCAGACCGGAAAGAAATCTGAAAAGGGACCAATTTGTTGGCGGAAGCGTGTAAAATCAGAATACATGCGACTGAGGCAGCTCAAGAGGTTCCGCCGGGCAGATGAAGTTAAGGTATGTCACCTGTACCTCCTTCATGAAAATCTTACATGGTAGGCATTGGGATGGATTTTCTTCTGAAATATAAATTAGAATTGAAATCTTGCATTTAACAGAATATATTTTATGTATATATTTGTTGAAAAATATGATTTTTCTGAAGGAGAAGATATAAATACTCATTTTTTAAAATAAAA
Source organism: Macrochelys suwanniensis (assembly GCA_033296515.1). Classification (NCBI taxonomy): domain Eukaryota; kingdom Metazoa; phylum Chordata; order Testudines; family Chelydridae; genus Macrochelys; species Macrochelys suwanniensis. The sequence continues at coordinate 95,778,551 of CM065776.1, read as the reverse complement.
GGTGTTGCACATCTCAATTAACATTAACTATTAAGTGCCAAAAATTTTAGAATTATGAATTTGTAGGCAGGCATTTACACAATACATTCAGTTACAGATTTAATTCTCAGTCAGGATATGCCAAAGATTAGTATTCATTTATGCTTGAAAAATTCTTGCAATTTTTAGGGGAGTTGGTTCTGTGGAGACTGGCCATATCCTCCCTGTCCTGCAGGACCATCATGAAACCCTAGATCTCCAAACATGCAGAAATGGCTTGCATGTAGGAGGAGGAAGGAGGGGTAGTACAGTTAGTCTCAATACCTCTCCACAGACAATATTGAGTCAGTTCAGTGCTTTTCCACCATGTCCCTTCAATCCTATTTTTGTTTAATTCCTTTAATGTAGGGGGGGAAACAGTAGAGATGGGTTGGCCTTTTTATTTCCACTTTCCCATAATTCAGAAATGACTGACTGTACTTTCTCACCTTTTAAAAAAAAATAAAATCATATCATGGCTGAGATCAAGCCCGAGCAATTTAAAATTGAGTTATTGAGAACGGAAACATTAGATCATGAAGCATAGTGTTGGTAATATAGGCTGTGTATAAAAATTGCAATCTTTACAATAAAACGTGGCACTAGGATCCTTAAGTCTGTTTGCCTTTTAGATCCTATGCATTAATGTCAAGAACTTTTGTGACTTTATATATAAATCAATCCACCTAGAAACTATGAAATATGTTTATCTGTGATTTGTATTGTTTAATCATGGAAATACAGGATCCCTCTTTTTTTGGCTGGTGAACATGGCATTTTTCTTTAAAGTAAACTTCCATAATTCTATATTTAAATATTTAAGAGGAAAAATACTTTTTTCAAAACAGATAGAAATGGTGAAAATTATTTTTCTAGTAAAATTTGTGTTCATTATGGTGCTGCTTAAGTGCAGTTAGTGTTTTCAAAGATGTATGCTTTGTTAATAAAATAGACCTGATAGTACTTGAAGAGGTTATTAAATGACTTTTGACTCCTTTCTTAATTTGCTTGCAACATTCACAATTCTCTTTCACTCTTAGAGTATGTTTAATTCTAATCGTCAGAAGATACTGGAAAGAACAGAAATCTTAAATCAAGAATGGAAACAACGTAGGATACAGCCTGTACACATCATGACTTCTGTGAGCTCATTGCGTGGGACCAGGGAGGTTGGTTAATGTGTTGTGGTAATTCTAGTTGCAAAGTTGTCAGCGCATTTTGGTTTTACTGGTGAAAAATCAGCTGGCAGATCATGTGTTAGCCACTAATGTTCTCTTTTCATATGAAGCCCTAGAACCTTTCTAGGAATTATTGATTATTACCCCTATCAGATGCTTATTGAGCAGAAATCAGTAAAATGCTACTTAGTTAAGATCCTAACGTGCATAAAATTAAGACTTTTTGCTGCAGAAAATGCTTAGGTCACGCATTCCCATTCTTTAATCAGGCCTTGTTTCATGGGAACTTGGGGTCTGATCTAGCTGCCACTAAATTCAATGGAAAAACTTCTGCTGCCTTAAATGGCATCTGGATCAGGCCCTCACTTCATAAAAGAACGTGCATGAAAATAGTGAACAGATTAGTTTGCATAGGCCTCGCTTATACTAGAAAAGTTGCTTTGGCTTAACTAAGTAGGTTGAAAATGGATGTAGTTTAAACTGGGGAAAGTAACTACAGTGAAACCCCCCCATAACGCGCCCCGCGATAATGCGAATTCGGCTATAACGCGATCGTAAGGTGGCTCCCGTGGCCCCAAGCAGGAAAAAAAAAAAGTGTCCAGAGCGTGCTTCCTCACCTGGAGCCGACCCTGGCTCCATCTCCCCTGTTCCTTCCCCTCTGCCCCCACTTCCCCTTTTGACGAGAAGAGACCGGCTTGAAACTCCAGCTAGTCAGTTTCAGGCTGGTCAGTTTGAAGCCCATCACTTCTCTTCTCCCTTTCAAGCTGGTTAAACTTCTCTGCACTCTGCTTTGGCCAGAAGAGAAGAGACCAGATTGAAATTGACCAGCTTGAAACTTCTCCGCTTTGGCGAGAAAAGAGACCGGCTTTTGAAACGGTAAATTTTCGTAACCCCGCTATAACGCGACCCCGCATTTATTGCGATGGAATTTTTTGGACCCCAATTATCATGTTATAGTGCGGTTTCACTATACAACAGAGTCTCTTCCAAGTTAAGATGTCCTTGGAAATTTGAAGCCTACCTTGCTGGCTTTTGGAAGGAAGAAAGCTTTCTGTCTCTCCTTCCTCTGATCTTCCTCGGTACTCTGATGGGAATAGAGGTCCACTACTGTACCTCTGCAGCAGCATAAAGGCTTCTGAAAAACATATGGTGAAACTGATCAGTGTCTTGTTAATTTCACATTGCTCCTGACTGTCAAAGCAGTACAGGAACAGAGGTACCATAGCTGTCCGTCTGCATACCCAGGTGGAGTAGTTTGCACACTGTAACATTCTTTTAATATGTTTGACTTCACAACTTTATTCATATTAAATACTCAAGAGTTGGGGAAATGCCAGAAGTAAATTTTTCCATACAAGCTTCATTCGGTTCCTTTTTGCGTATTCATTATAATACTGTTTTTACTTACATGATCCCATACTATTTTTTTCCATGCAGAGCCCCTGCCTCATTCCGTGTATGGGACAGACTTGCTCTGAGGATGAATCGAGGTTGTGTAGTGAAGGAGAAGGCTGTTGTCTGTAGGATCTGTCTCACTTGTTGCAGACGTTGCAAGGTGTATGCCGACAGAGACAGGGATGTGCAGGAAGAGAGGATTGTTTCATGGTTCAAGCAGTCGAATGCGGCTCTGAATTCTGTCCCTACCTGTGTTGCAAACTTCCTGTGTGGTGCCACATTTTCTGGATACCCAGCTTGAGATCCTGTGGTTTGATTTTCAGAAGGGCTGAGCACTTGCAGCTGCAACTGTCTTTTTTTAACATTATGTAGATAGATACATACATACTATAGTGATGAGTGCCGTAGAAAAGCCTACGAGGAAATTAATAATGTTGTATTCAGAGCAGTGTTTGAATAGTGTGCAGTAAATAAGGCATGGGGCCACACATTAAACAAAGAAGATAAAATAAAATATTGAATAGTTATCGATTCAAGGAGAATGGTCCGTCCTATGCACTGAATAAGGCAGGGGTCCTGTGGAAAAAATATATGATTGTGTAAGAAAAGATGATATAATACATATGTACAAGAGCACTGAATTAAGATTGTATGGATAAACTTAATTCTGGCATTTCCTAACTCTTGACTGCTTGACTTTGTAACCTTAATATTATTTTTAAACACAGCTATTTTGTATGTGATTTTATATAATGTGGGGTCTTTTATGTATTGTACATGTCATACAGTGACACAAAGGAATCTCTTCCCTCCCATCCTTACTGAACGTCTGTTTGTGGCTCCAAACCAAGGAAATGTTAGACTAGAGCTTCTCAATGAAACTTTTTTTAAAAAAGTATTTAACATGGGCACAACAATGTGTTTTTCCCTAAATGTGTTCTGAGAAATGTCTGAATTGTTTGAGCTGAAACTAAAAAAAAACGCACAAAAGAAAACAACAACTCTTCAGCTAGGCAGATACCTGGCATGAAAAAATTCAGCCTGAATGGTTAAAGTTTGGTAAAGTTATAAGCAACTCTAAACAGGACTCCCAAAGGGGAAGTGTTGAGCAGCCTTAAGTATAGGCACTGTTACCACCTCTGCCTATAATTGGGAAGGTTACCTTTGCAAGTATAAGGACTAGAAACTTTAAAAATAGAACCTACAGAGATTGGTTGTGTAGGTGCTCCCAGTTATAAGAGCTAGTGAATTTTTCAGGGCCTGGGTTAGAATGTTTGTGTATTATTCTAGGATTAACCACATTTATTAATTGTCCAAATGTTTCAGGTTTTAAAACCATTTCTCATTTCACATTTTGAATGTTCTGTCCTCTCTCATCTTTTTGTGATTTCTCTTCCTTCCTGTTCTAGGTCTGCAAAAAAGTGAATGTAAAAGCACATCTTGAAAGCATTTTTTGACAGTTCAGAGTTCAGTATTAGAGTAAATTTCACTTTACTGTTGTCCTGCACACAATATACATGGTCAAAGGTTTTGGGATGGGATAGGATAGGAAGATAGTGGAGGTCAAGACTTACAGACAAGTTGAAGTGATAACTTGTTGAAGTAGACTTTCTGGTATTAAAGGATCAACATAACATTTCTAAAAAGAAATTTTTACTTGATTTCAGCGGTGCATTAATGTGAAGCCTGAAAGAATCTTCTTTGTCTCCCAGACATCTAGTTAATACATTCTCATCTGGTGTTTATAGTGTATCATCGAGTACTAAATCTGTTTTAGATAACAGAAAAACATCATTGCATTTGATTAAGTAGGCTGAGTGTAATGGTACATGAGAGCCTGGATATCATTGTATGTGATAGTAAACAAAGAACACCATGCTATGGAAACTATTAACAAATATTCTGCAAACAAAATAATTGGTCTCTTGCTTATTAAACCTATTCCTAATGCTACCAGCTAAAAATTGATGTATTTTTCCAAAGGCAGACTTACCTAATTCTGATATGGTTTAAATTTGATGCATTGAAACATCCTTTTGTATTTTGTTATCAAAATTGCTACCAGAAAGGAAGTGTAATTTCTACCTCTCATTTCAGTGCTCTGTTACCAGTGACTTAGATTTTCCAAAACAAGTCATCCCGCTCAAGACTCTGAATGCTGTTGCTTCGGTGCCCATAATGTATTCTTGGTCTCCCCTTCAGCAAAATTTTATGGTAAGTGTCACAGTTTCAGGTTAACTGCACCTGTATTCCTGCACCTGTGGTCCACTCCAGGAATGCCACTCTGTCCTGTCTCCTATCTCTTGGTAGGAACCTTTCTCCCACTCACTTCTGACTGGGTTTTTATGACTACACAGACCTCTGCCATCCACTGTGATATCTCCAGCAAGCCAGTCTGGTTAAAGGCCAGCTCCTGCACTGCTTTCTTTCAGAGGACAATTGATAGTGTTTTTCCCAGTGACCAGTCAGCTCTTCTAAGCAAGCACATTTATTCATAGGGCAAAAGCATTACAGAGAAAACAGATTTAAATCCACATTAAACATACCAGAAGCCACCCATCTTCCATATGGGGAGTCTGATAGGCCGACATTCCCTCTAATCCTTTAGCAAGGGTTGGGGTCTCCCTTTGGACAGAGTGATGTCCATCTGCGGACTCAAAATGAAGGCCCTGAGCCAGTTCAAGCTCATCCTTTTTATATCCAAAGCCTTTTCTCTCTTTACCAGTCTCTGGCAAGCCCAGCCTGATCCTGAATATGCAAATTACCTGAAGGGTTGGAACTTCTCTGGAGTTGGTTAGTCTCAGTGACTCACTGTATTTTAGTTCCTGGAGGAGCTGTGTTAATCCTTCCCCATGGAGTAAAACACAATTATACATTAAACCATTCATACATTTAATACAGTTGTCTCCAAAGATGCTGCCTGGAGTTGCAATATCTGTTAAAGTAAGTTTAAAAAAGCTGTGTGCATTTGGGGAGAGAAATTACAATTTAAGTAGAAACCAATAAACTAGTATATCCAAAAGAATAGAAATCTATTCCATTTGTTTTAATATTCAGATCTATATAAAATACCTGAAATATTGCTTTCTGCACTGCTTCACATCAGTTTTCTTTTCTTGCTCTACCCAATTGCCTCTCTCATTTTTTACCAGTTACTTCATAAACTTGAAAAACATATGAAGAAAAGGTTGAATATTAAAAAGGTGACTGGATGGCAGGTTTTTGTGAGCAGACAAAAATTTTAGTACTCATTCATTTTTAGAAAGAGGACATTTTAAAGATATTTGTTATTTACACTTGGTGAGTATTAATGATCAAGCCAAGAGAGAGAGTGATAGCACTGGCCATAGACTTAACCTTTCCCACCTAACTCTTCCAGGGTTCCATAACATGGTATTGCAAAGTTAAGGATATTCCAGTCCTTGGCCTCACTAGAATAGAAATCCTGATTATGTACAATGGCTTTGTATTTAGGACAGATGTCAGTTAAGGTCTAGATTTTGACCCAAGTCAAATTTGAACTAAGTTTTTAGAAATTAGGACTAATGTCTTATGTGTTCAGAAGGAAGTCCTAATGAATTACTGATTATTCTTACATAATCTACTGTCAGTCTCCATTAAGTGATGTTAATTCTCTGAGATCCAGGATTTATTGTATGATCTGACTACTTACATTATGAACAGACATGTAAATTACTTCGGGAATTGCACTTACAACTATTTACATAAAAAGGTCATCCTTTTTCATGTTAGTTTGATTATATGGAATGCCACTTGTCATTGCAGGTTTGGGGTAGTTGCACTGCTGAAACGGGGGACTCGTCAACATTTTTTCTCATGTGCTCCCTGAGAGAATATCTTTCTTTTATTGTAATCATAAACCTTTCCACATTACTTTTAGGTAGAGGATGAAACGGTTTTACATAACATTCCTTACATGGGAGATGAGGTGCTTGACCAGGATGGAACCTTTATTGAAGAACTGATCAAGAACTATGATGGAAAAGTACATGGAGACAGAGGTGAGTCCAACACACCATGTAAATCAATCATTTCTTCCTACCTAAACATGATTAACAGCTGCTTAAGTAGCAGTCAGCTTTATTATATACTTTTATTAAATATCAAAACTGAAGTATGATTCCTGAGGACTTACTATTTGCTAATACTAATTACTGTTTAGTATTCTCCATCATCGCCCTATGCCATGTCAAATAGTGAGTATAACCATCATACTTAGCTTTTGTACATGGATTAATATTTATGCAGTCGTTTGAAAATATAAACTAAATCCTCACACCAGTCCTGAGAGGTGAAATAGTGAGGTTAACTTTGTTGCCCGGAGCATACAGATAATCATTGTAATAGCTGGGCTTGAGATTAGATAAGTGGTGAAACATTTCAAGGAGAATCCAAACATACTCCTGTCCCTTTTGACAAGACTTCTGAATTGTAGGGCAAAATGGCATAGCCAGATTGAGCCAGGAGATGGGGGATTTACACTCTTTGGCATTTCACTTGCCTTTACTGTGTATGAATGAATTCCTCTGGCATGCTTCCTAGGTGGTGTGGTGTGGATGACTAGGGAGAGGATAGCAGTGAACTACCATCCACCTCTCTCCTCATTGACAGTATGGCACAAAGTGACCAGTGCTCCAGCCAGCACAGTCCCCTTTATCTTGTAGGAAATGTGATATTACTAGAACTTTAATTTTCTGTTCCTATTTGCTGGTATTTATATTTATATTCCCTCTCTTGGCTGGCATAGAGGGATTTGGGAAAAATCCCTCAAAATTAACAGATAAGAAATTGTTGATTTCACATTCATCCTCCTGCTCAGCCCCTCTTGTCTTCTTCTGAATTTACGGATTGTAATGTGCTCTGAGCACAGGGTCTGATAACTAAACGTGTAGCCATAGTTTTTCATTTTAAAAAACTGAAATATGGGGGTAGAAATAGATACTTCGTGTACACTTTCCTTGTGGTTTTTTTTGCTTTACTTCCAATGTTGCTGAATTTCAGAATGTGGATTTATCAATGATGAGATATTTGTAGAGCTGGTAAATGCACTTGGTCAATATAGTGATGATGAAGATGATGATGATGGAGATGACAATCCTGATGAGCAAGATGAAAAACAGAAAGACCGAGAAGGCAACAGAATGGGTATGTCAATCCAGTAGATTTAAAAAACCTTTATTATTGTAGCAGTTTTTCCTGTATTTATTTCCTCAATAAATGGAAGATGTTCAGATTTATATTTTTGTATTTATGCTCAGTGAAGTTAACATTATTTCTTCCAGTGATTGCACATGTCCATTCCACTTCAGTGTGTGCATGTCTAGTGCACTGTTGAAAATTTTTCCCTCGGTGGTACACACTGAGGCAGTATAGGTGCATTCTGCTGCCTCGTGCCACCGTGCAGTGGTATAAAAGGCAGAGCTGCCCCTGATTCCGCTCAGTTCCCTCACTGCTCATGATGGTTGTTGGAGCGTGTTATCTTGCTATTGCAGGTTTTTCTTAAATTGTCTATTTTGTATATAGTTGGTTCTGGTTTTAATCATAGTTCTAGTGTTAGGTTCCTCTAGTCATAAGTAGAGCCATACCAATTTCACGGCTGTGAAAAACATGTCATGGACCGTGAAATCAGCCCTCCCCTGTGAAATCTGATCTCCCCTGCAGCTGAGAGGGACAGGATTTGTCCTTCCCCTGCACGGCTGCTCTTGGTGGTGAGATCAGGTCCACCTCTAGAGGAGATGGTCTCCGGGCTTCTGTCTCTCCTGTCCCTCAGCTCTGCAGGGGCATGCAGGCCGCTTCGGGGGGAGTTGTGCAGAGCCTGGTAGGGAGCTTGCCAGTCCCGCCCCCCAAGCACCAGCAGGGGGCCCAGGCACCTCCCATAACCCATGTACCTCATTTGTACAGTGCCATCCAGAGGGAAGCTGTTGATGGTCTCTCCGATGCTGTCTTCTTTGGGCTCCAGACTCTGATACCTGGCCAAACAGAACTGACTACTCTCCCACCCCCATTTGGTCAGAGGAAGCTAATTTATCTTTGGACTCTGAGGTCGGCTTACACATGTTGCAGTGCATCATGTGCCTCACCATTCCCTTCTGAGTGCTTACCACCTCTGGCACCCACCAGAGGCTCCCTCTTGGCCAGCCACTACAGCCTGGAAGAAACTAGACTCCGGGACTTTACCAGTGTCAGTTTTGGCGCATTTGGGGGTTTCTGCCTGCCTCCAGCTCATCTCCTTGACCTCCCCATTGTACTTCATCTAGAAGACATCAAGACCCACTCTGCTAAGTGCAGCAGGAAAGCACTCCCGGTATTGGGCTTGGTATCAAGTAGGTGAATCTCCCCTTGGAGATATCAGAGGAGGCTCCACCACATCCATCCTTGGCTTCATCCTCTTCATCACCTGTGGAACAGGTGCCTCCTTGCCTCCCCCGATGATTATAGAGTCCATCGGGATCTTTTAAAGAGAGTGACTTATGCTTTGGATATCCAGGTGGAAGTTGTTAGAGAGAGGTCTCAGGCTGATTGACTTTTTAGCTACCGTAGGACCTCCTCAAATGTTGCTTCCATTTAATTAAGCTATTCTGGAGACCACCAAAGTGCTCTGATAGACTCAGTCTTCCTTTCCCATACAGCAAAAAGACTGAGGTGCAGGTATTATGTTCTCTCACAGCTGTTGAACATTGATTCACCCCCTCCCCTCTGGCATCAGTGGTGGTTTCAGCTGCCATTTGGAGACTGCCAGGGTGAGCAGACATCTACCCTAAAACAAATGACGCAAAAAAACTTGGATCTCTTTGGCAGAAAATTTTATTAAACAGCTGGCTTGTAGCTCAGGATTGCTAATCAGTAGGCATTGCAATGATTTCTACCTCTGAGACAATATCTGAAAATTTAAGTACAGATTGCCAGAGGACAAGAGGCAAGAGTTCCTTTCTATGTTGGACGAGAGTAAGTTGGTGCCCAGGACCTCGCTTCAGGAGGGCTTGGATGCTGCTGATTCTGCGGCCAGAGCCAAGGCGGTGGCTGTTTCAATGCACAGATGTTAGTGGCTCCAGTCATCATGTCTTCCTCAAGAGGTCCAACCAACCATTCTCTATCTTCCCTTTGAGGTGCCGTCACTGTTCTCCATGCAGACCAATGACAAGCTGAATAGTCTCAAGGACACCAGGGCTATGCTCACATGTTAAGGCATTTATAGACATGCAGTAAAAAAGCAGCAGTTTTGCCCTCAGCAGCCACACCACTTTCCATCATTTACACCTTGCCACCAGAGCCTAGTTAAGAGAAAGGGCAGAAGTTTTAGGAGGGGAGACCCTCCCCTTCCCCCCCCCCCCCCCAACCACACACACTCTCTCTCTCTCTCCTGCACTACTACCCAGTTTGTGCAGACTGCCTGGGGGTTCTAAGCAAGCATTTTTATGTTTGTCAATGGCGGCTGCTTCTCCTCCTTTACCACCAGGCTATCCCACTATCTTTGTCTTGCATCACTACAGATCAGTGTGTCTTAAGCATAGTGGAATTGGGATACAAGCTTCAGTTTATTTCTGTCTCCCCATCCCACCACCTTCCCAATCCTTTTTCAGGGACCACTCTCACAAAGAACTTCTCCTTTAGAAGATGCAATTTCTCCTCTATTTGGAAGCCATAGAGGAAGCTTCTCAGCAATTCAGAGGAAAAGAGTGTTACTCTTTGAGTGCTTGCTCATATCAATTCCAATTCGGTGTGCGCGCTGTCCGAAGCTGTCGGTGCCGGGTCACGGTGCGGGCCGACATCGGACTAAGTGCCGCTTCTAATAGGAGCTGCTTCAAGCGAAAGTCCCGCTCCTTCTTAGTTCTAGGCTTAAAGCCTTGCAGATCCGACACTTATCTGTGAGATGAGTTTCCCCCAGGCACTTCAAACAGGGGTCGTGGGGGTCTCCCATAGGCATCGGCTTGGAGCAGGCCGAGCAAGGGTTTGAATCCCGGGGAACCAGGCATCAGCCCGGTACCTGGATGGAGGGAAGGGGAGAAGCCCCTTACCCCCCACTAGTATTTACACTAAGAGTCTAACAAGAACTATCAAAACTATTAACAACTACTTAAGAGTACTTAAAATTTATTAACAATGCTAAGCGAGTGCTAACTAATCTAGGGAGGAGGAGATCAGCTAAGCTGTGCTCCACAGTTTCAAAGACCCTCACGGGCGGTAAGAAGGAACTGAGAGGGCGCTGGGCTGGCTGGGGTATATATTAGGTGCTGCAACGGCGCCACTCCAGGGGGCGCCAGCCGGCCCACCGAGTGTTGCTAGAGTAAAAATCTTCCGACGATTGTGCACGCGGCGCGCGCACACCTAATTGGAATAGATATGAGCAACACATCTCGAAGAACAACAGTTACAGCAGTAACCGTCTTTTCCCACTGTTTCCTGATCTCAAAAGGAAGTCTCAGACCATATTAGACTTGCGACAGCTGAACAGATATCTGAAGAAAATAGTTTCGCATTGTCATGCTGGCTTCCATTATCCCCTCCCTGGAGACTTGTATGCTGTCTTTGACTTAAAAGATGCAAATTTCCAGGTGGCAATACATCAAAGCTACAGGACATTCCTCAGGTTCCTGGTCAACCAATCTCGCTACCAGTTTGCAGTACTCAGTTTGCAGTACTATCGTTTGTTCTGTCTGCAGCTCTGTATGTATTCAGAAAGTGCATGGCAGTCGGCAGCATTCCTGAGGAAATCAGGAGTTCAGGTGTTTTCCTTCCTGGATGACTGATTCGTGAGAGGCTGATCTAAAGTTGTGGTGCTGTCCACTGTCTCTCCTCCAATCCACCTTCAACACTGTAGGGTTGCTTAGCAACATGAAGTCAATCCTGTTACCTCTATGAAAGATGAAGTTTATAGGAGCTGTCTTGGACTCTCTGGAAGCCAAGGCCTTTCTTCCACAGATGAGAGTCCAGACTCTGCTGTCCATTGCTTTAAATCTGAGGGCCCATCCTATGACAACGGTACAAAATTGCCTCAGGCTTCTGGGGCATATGGCTTCATGCACTTATGTGGTTCATCTTGAAAGCTGCAAGGGTGGTTAGCATTGGTGCACTCTCCAGTTTGTCATCCTCCAGACATAGTAGTTTGAGTATCCATACAAGTCTTGACCTCTAAACTAGTGGAAAAACCATTCATGTGTGTATGGAGTGCCATTTGCTCCTCCACAGCTGGCTTTGACCCTAGTTATATACTCTTCTGCCCTTGGTTGGAGTCTCACCTCAGGTCTCTGGAGATGCAATACAGAGAATAAGGGCCATTCAGCTAACTTGTTAAGCCTTTCTTCCCCATATCAAGGAAAGAAATCTGCTCGTACTTACAGACAACATAGTGGCCATGTTCTGTGTGAACAGGCAAGGACAAGCCTAGTTGTCTGCTATGCCAAGAGGCAGTGAGGATGTGGGATTTCTGTATCACCATCTCAGTTCACTTCAAAGCCTCTCACTTTCCTGGTGTCCAGGGTAAACTGGCAGACGGATTAAGCAGATCTTTCACCAGTCACCACAGGTGGTCTGTCTGCCCAGACATTACCAGATTCATTTTCCAACGATGTGGGACTCGCCAAATAGACCTGCTTGAAACAAACATCAACAGGAAGTGCCATCACACAGGTCACAGCCCAAAGTCCCTCAAAAGATGCTTTCCTGTTGCCCTGGATGGTCACACTACACATTTCCTCCAGTTCCGCTCTTGCCCAGAGTGGTGTTGAAAATCACTCAGGACCATGCTTGAGCCATAATTCTAACTCCAGTATGGCCTTGAAAACATTGGTTTCCTACTCTGCTGATCCTCTCAGACAGCTCTGTTGACACTACCCTCACGACCATGGTCATCTCCTCCACCCCAACCTGCAGGCCCTCATCTCAAAGGGAGTTTAAGATGAACTTTTAAATAGTAGAAAACTATATACTAGATCAGGAGTTCTCAAACTGGGGGTTGGTACCCCTCAGGGGGTCACGAGGTTATTACATGGGGGATCGCAAGCTGTCAGCCTCCACCCCAAATCCTGCTTTGCAGCCAGCATTTATAATGGTGTTTAAATATATTTAAAAGTGTTTTTTTAATTTATAAGGGGGGGTCGCACTCAGCAGCTTGCTATGTGAAAGTGTTCACCAGTACAAAAGTTTGAGAAACACTGTACTAGATATACTTCATTGGGAAACTGGAAGACATTTTCCCTCTTGTCCTAAGAAAAAGGGGTTTCTCCAGTCCGAGCTCCCATACATCGTGTTCTGGACAGTCAGTTACACCTGAAACAACGTGGTCTGGCAACTAATTCCATCAAAGTCAACCTAGCAGCTATCTCGGTTTTCCATTCACTGATGGATACTTATTCTCCCTCCTCCTCTTCTCTCCCCTCCCTCCCCCCGCCCCAGTCCCATGTTAATCAGATTTTTGAAAGGTCTCTCTGTACTATTTATATCCCCAGGTAGAAGATCCTGTTCCTCTGTGGGTTTTTCCACTAGTTTAGTGTTGACAAAACTAATGGTCTTGCCTTTAAACCTTTAGCTACCTGATTGTTGCGTCATCTCTTGATCAAGGTAGCCTTTTTGTTGGTAATCACTTCAACCAGAAGAGCAGGCAGATAACATGCTCTAGTGTATGAACCGTCTTCTACAAGGATAAAGTTTACCTATGCCTTCATTTAAAATTTCTCACCAAAGTAGTGTCTATCTACCCTCTTTCTTCCCAAAGCGTCATGCTCAAGGATGAGGAGAGACTCCACACTACAGGTATTAAACCATTTATGGTGTTCTTGGACAGGACTAAGCAGTTTAGATTGTCCTCATTATTTGCAGCAATTGCAGACAGGATGAAGCGGCTTCCACTCCATTCTCAAAGAGTCTCATCCTGGATATCCCCCTATATATGCTTATGCTACGAATTGGCCAGAGTAGCTCCACCAAGCAAAGTATTAGTACATTCAACAAAATCACATACAGCCTTTGCAACCGTTTTAGCTCGAGGGACTATCCTAGAAATTTGTAAAGCCTCATCGTGGTCTTCAGTCCATATTTTTGCCTCACGCTAGGCCATCTCTCAGCAATCTAGAGATGATGCCAGATTTGCACGTCCTACCCTGGCTTGACCTAGTTGAGTGTCACCTGAAGCGGAATGGGCATGTGCAGTCACTTGAAGAAATGGTTACTAATCTGTTCCGTAACTGTTGTTTGAGACATGATGTACATATCATTCCATGACCCGTCCTCCTTCCCCTCTATATTGGATTCTGTCCAGTAAGAATGAAATGAGGGAGGTCAGCAGTGGTTCTGCCCTTTATACCATCGCGCAGCAGCGGGCACATGCAACATCTCCAACAGCGTACTGGGCGCACACACGCCTGAAGTGGAATGGACATGTGCAGAACATCTTGAAGAACAAGAGTTACGGAACAGGTTAGAAATAGTTTCTTTCCTCAGCATTTCCCTATACCAGTCAGTCCCAGATTAGCATAGAGAGTGTTGCAAAATGTGGTGTTGCTAATCATAGCCCACTGCCAACACAGGGAGATGGTCAACTCCTGCACTGTCGTTGAAGGATACAGTTGTGCAGTGTTTTACTGAGGAAGACAGCACCATTCATCAAGCAGATACGTGAATGACTGCTGATGGCTAAATAACATAATTTATCATTTGTCCAGAAGAACCTGTTGGTAGGAAAAATCATTTAAACTCCTTAATCTAACTTCGCTGTAATTATAAACCAAAAGCTTCAGATTTTTGAAGAGCTAATTCTTTCTTTGCTTTGTAATTTAGGTTCTTGGTAAGCTTTTTTCATCCTTAAATATTGGTATAAACAGTAAAATTACAAGTAGATTAACATTTATAAAGCTACTGTGTGAAATACCAAAGGAACACAATAATATTCAGAAAATATTTCCTATTGTCATATTTCTTTGTCTGTCTGCTTCTCTGTGCAGACAAAGAGAGCTATCCACCTCGAAAGTTTCCTTCTGACAAGATATTTGAAGCCATTTCCTCGATGTTTCCGGACAAGGGTACAGCAGAGGAATTGAAGGAGAAGTAAGATTTGATTTCTTAAGAGGTGTTGGTACACTGCATAATATAGTACTTGGATTTCTGTACTGTTTAGAAAAGAGCTACAGTGGAACCCATTTTATCCGATCTTATTGGGACCAGAGCCAGATCGGATAAACAAAAATTTGGATAATCCAGAGAATGGGTGGAGCTTGGCTCAGTTAACATGGAGAGGTGGATAATGGAGGCTCAGATAAATTGGGTTCTTCTGTATTAAAGTTTGTTGATGTTTTGTGTAGGATCTGACCACTCTAGGCCCCAAGATTGTGAAGTTATGAATACACTGACTACAGCTGTACTGTTTGTAGGTGATACTTGAAGGTTGGCTGTTTCAGACATAATGGAGGCAGTGTGGCCTAGTGGATAGAGCACTGGACTGGGACTCAGGAGACCTAGGTTCTTTTCCTGGCTTTGCCCGGGGCTACTGGGTGACCTTGGGTGAGAGCTGTCAAATGGGGGATATGGTTACTGACCTTGTTTGTAAAACATTTTGTGATCTACAAATGAAAAGTGCTATATAGAAGGGGTGGTGGTATTATTTATTATTGTTAGCGTTCCCTATAAGCAGCCAAAAATCACTTTTGTATGGGTATGTATTGTTTTCTTGGTGTGGTGAAGGAAAGAGGAAATGCTTTAGTGCAGTAATCTTTTTTAGGGGGGGGGGCGGGCGGCGGCGCGGGGGCTGGTGGAGGGAAACGTTTTAGGAAAAACCATTTTTGAAAAGTAAATACATCCCATCCCTGTGATCTCTTCCCCCCGCCCCCCGGGATTAATAAGTACAGAGTTACTTAGTCATGCCTTTGAATGTAACCTTTATTGATATACTTCACGTAACATTTGATTTAAGTAATTTGGCTTTTGACTTAAGCTATAGTACCACAGACCAAAGATAACTTAACTTCACATTTTTGCCAAGATAAATCTTGTAGAACAACTTTTTTAGCCGGCAGTTTATTGTAGGTGTCTAGTGCCAGATTTTTCTTAGTTACACCAGTAAATCCAGAATAAATACATTAAAATCAGGAGTTACTTTGGATTTACAGTCGTGTTACAGTAAAACGTGACCCTTTCTGAATAGAATAAACAATGCTTTTTATTTACTTTTCTTTTTGAAGATACAAAGAACTTACAGAGCAGCAGCTGCCAGGAGCTCTTCCTCCTGAGTGCACACCAAACATAGATGGACCAAATGCAAAATCTGTTCAGAGGGAGCAGAGTCTGCACTCCTTTCATACGCTCTTCTGTAGGCGCTGTTTTAAATATGACTGCTTCTTACATCGTAAGTGCAATAGCCTTTTTGTAAATCTGCATTTCATGAGACCTCAAGAAACTTTTTAAAGTAGCCACAGAGTACAGTACAGAATAAGAAAAGAGAACAATAGATGTGCTAACATCTGCTAACAATAGACATGCGAACTTCATTGTGATGTGAAAATTGTAATTTCTGATCTTTGAAATTAAAATTAGATATATTATTTGGTGTAGTTTTGATTTCACATTTGCATTTTTGAAGTTGATAGAGTGCCTGGCCTGTAGTAGTGTTTCTCTTTTACAAAAAAAAAAAAAAAAAATTGTTTCCCAATACTATTCCATACATTTATCATACTTATCTCTTTTTATCATAGGGAGATTGAACACTGACCAGATTTGTGTTGGAGGGATTTATTCTTTTCCTGTTCAGATTTTTTGGCCCTCAGCAGGGGGAATGAATATCCGTGAATTGCTTTTTTCTTTTATTCTCTTCTGACAACACACCACAGGTTACTCTTAGCCCTCTTAGTCTTATGGAGTGGAATTATTTTTAGACAGTTATGTCTTAAAAATCATTCAGAAAGGATGCCCTATTCAGTTATTATTCATATTTCCCATACCTTTTGAAAAACCTTTTAACAAAGTGTTGAGAGACAGTCAATTCCCATTTCCAAGTGGGAACAATAAAGGACTTCCCTGAGTACCATCAGAGAAACGGTTCTTTTATTTCCTCATACTGAAGCCAAGGGCCCAGAATGTGTGATACAACTAGAGAATGAGCGCAAAGGATTTTGAACTGTTTGAATTTGAAACTGAGGGGAGTACAATATACAATTACTTGTTAGTGAATTCAAGTAAAGAGACTCATTAACCAGTAGCTTCCAAATGAGAAATTGTCTTGAGGCGATGACCCACCTGAGGGTGGAGAAATCATGAAGTATTAGGCCAATAACTTCTGGTCTCAAGAATTTTTTCCTGAGCTGAGGGCTTAGAGAGAAAATTCTATTTTTATTAAAAAATAAAATAAAATTCCTGACCTGATCACCAAGAACATAATACATTGAAGCAGGAAATTCAGCAGATCCAGTGTCTCTTTCTGAGCCCATTATAGGCACTGAAAACATTAGCTCTGCACCTGCATGTCGAAGAACTGATAGACCAGAAATAAGAATTCCCAAACAGGAAGTCTGTGCTGAACAGGTTCATGAAAATACTATATCCATTATGCAGAGAAGACACAGAGGTCTTCACTAAGAAGCCTCCAAGTACATGTTGCCATTCAAGGATGGCTACTTTCTTGATGGGACGATAGACATTTGAGATGTCAAGGTACTCTGGATACCCATCTTCAAGGTAGAATAATCTAGCACAGTGCTTAGATGGCTGCAGAACCTTGCAAAACCCCTAAGGCTGAAGATGAACATTCAGAACTATTGTGCTCTACGTTCTTTTAGATGCAGCAATGCAATTTGTGTATGATGCTACTTATATCTATCACAAAGGCCACATCCATTGTAGTAAGGAGTCCCTGTTGCTGAAGCTGTGATCTGCCTGTGTGCCCTACCGTTCAAAGGGCCACTTCTGTTTGGCAAAGAACTCTGGATACATGAAATCTGGGTTCCCCACAAATCAAGCCTCAGAAATAGCAGTATTCCTTTCAGTCTAAACTTGATTAGATGCTGGCACTCCAGAGGAGGAGAGCTCAGTGTAACAAAACGAAACAAAAAAAGAGTCTTGGTAAAGATCATTCCATTTGCCTCCATGGAGGTTGGGACAGCATTCCTCTTTGTTTGCCTTCAAGCAGATTGGAATGAAGATATGCTGACCCATGCGTTGGTAGCCTTTGCCACTTGCTCAGTGGATCGGCCAACGTGACTTTGGATCTCCATTGTCTTTAAATAAGGCTATTCAATATACATCAGTTCTGAACTGGGGGGCCATGGATCAGTGTTCACATTACACTCCCCATCAGTGCCTGGCCCGGGCCAGAGAAGCTAATGATCCAGCCAGCAGACCAAATTCAGTGATGAATCCTGGACACATGCTACCCTGGGCACACTTTGCATACGCTCAGAAGTAGTAGTAGTTCTAAACCCAGATATCTTATCCAGTTCACTTGCTGCCACCTCATAAAAAGGCAAAGCATCTAAAATACTTTGGCTCACCTATTGAAAATCATCCTGGTTTGGTCTTTTCCAGACCAAAGGGGCCAATCTAGCACCCAGTATGGATCCATAAATTTCAGTTTCCAGAAAAATGCAACTTATACCCAATGTATGTTGCAAGTTTCCCTGAAGTCACTGATCCATTCAACTCAAAATAACTTCTGTTACATTATCAGTGATTTCTGTGCTTTTAAAACTTTCATCAGTCTCTTTGTTTTTTTAAAATTGTAAACAGCCATAAGGACATTCACCAAGGTGGTGATGGTACTTGTAGCAGCCTTGAAAGAAAAGCATATATTGAGATGATTGACTGGCAAGATTGGGATAGAAAACTTAATAGGATGCCATTGCCACCTGTGCACCTTCCTAGAGTGCCACGGTTGGATTGTTAATTGAACAAAGAGCCCCCCTATTCTTATCTTAGCAGTTAGTCTGCTTCAGCTCAGAAGCTGGCAGAGTTTTCTTAGCATGATACGGGCATGGCATACTTCAGTGTCAGATACATGCCTTCCTGTATGACCTCTGTCATTGGCTGTAGAATTGCATGTACTGGGATCCATAGCAGTGAAAATGGAAGTGGTGCCTGAGCCCGCTTCTGTAGGACAGTGCTGCAGTCCTTTCTGCTCTCCCACTGGGAACCAGAACGTAACATTTTTTAAAATGTTGGCTGTGGGTCTCTTATGTGATGGTTGATAACATTAACTTGGGGAAAAAGGATGTAACCTGGGTTATTCCCATGGGAGAACTCTGAATATGTCTGATCTATTGGAATGTAGTATTGTGCCCATCTTTCTAAATAACTGCTCAAAGCAAATGGGCTGCAAAAAGGGGGCGGGGGGAAGGGAGGGATATGTGGTTGATCAACTACCTCAATATGAGGTGGGTGAGACTTCTGATACAACCTTCCCAACCTTCCCACTCCCAACATTTTGAGCGCAGTCTGATGGCATAATCACGGTTGCCTACATAAATAGGCAGGGAGACACACAAAGATGGCCAAAGAATAGCACATGCTGTTGACATGGGAAAAACACCCACTAGAACTGTCAGCTACTCTCCTAGCAGAGAATTGAAACAACATGAAAGACTAGTTAAGCAGACAACGTATGTCTAGTTTGACTGATTTTTCATTCCAAACTGTTCAGGGCAGTATGGAGAACAACATATCGATCTGATTAATACCAAAGCAACAGGATGTCTTGAGTATTTCAGAAGGTCAGAGAGTAAATATGCTATTCCCTATTCTGTTTTGAGGGAATAGATATCTAAAAGTTGAATTTACTTTGGCATAGGTATTCCCACTCTGGACCATGGTGAGGAAGGTACTACAAAAGAGAGGCCCACAGAACACATTATTCTCCTAATTTAGGACTGGCCAAAATGACACTAGTTCACAGAATGGGTGAATCTACAATTGTCATTTTGGCTTCCAGCAATAAATCTCCTGACATTGGACTCTGTCATCCACAGTGATGAAACTTGCTTTAAGGATATGGCATGGCTGTAAATCAACCTCAGAATATCCTGAAGTACCATTTTCACCTGGATCGATCGGACTTCAGCTGTCGTTAAGACTGCGCCGATCACAACACGTCTGCCATTCTTTTCGCACTCTTGCCTTTCTTCACCACGTTTGTCCGAAACGTTTAACGATGTCATCTTCCCATCTTCTTGGAGGCCGACCGGGGGGTCTTTTCTGTTCTCGCGGGTACCACTCAGCAATGATTGCGGGCCACCTGTTATCCGTGAGCCGTGCTGTGTGGCCCGCCCATCGCATCTTGTTATGTCTGCTTTCCACGACAATATCTTTCACACCGCTGCGTTCTCTGATCCAGAAGGGAGATTCCCAACATAGCTCGTTCCATTGCCCTTTCAGCTACCAACAGCCGTTGCTCTTCTCTCTTCGTCAGTGCCCACGTTTCACTGCCATACAGCATGGCTGGCAGCACTGCTGAATTGAAAATATTTTTACGTGTGGTCTTGTCAATTTTTCCTTTGGGGACGTCCTTGATGGAATTAAACGCACACCATCCTGCCCAAATCCTTCGCGAGAGTTCTCCGTTCAGGTCTTGACGCATATTAACTTCTTGGCCCAAATATATGTACTGTTCCACTTCTTCGATGTCTTCTCCTGTTATCATTATTCGGGCTTTTTGTAAGACGTCTGATCGCATATATTTCGTTTTGCAGCGGTTCATTTTCAGGCCAACCTGACGACTTTTCTTGTCGAGTCTTCGTAGCATGCTCTGCAGTTGGTTGGTGCTTTTGGCAATTAGTACAATGTCATCTGCAAATCTGAGATGAGATAATCTCTCTCCGTTTATGTTGACACCACTCCTCCAATTGATCTTGTTCATAACCATTTCGAGGCAGGCGGTGAATAGTTTCGGTGAAATTGTATCTCCTTGCTTTACGCCTTTCTCGATTGGGATGCGGAGGGGAGTTTCAAGGAGAGTAATGTCTGTTGTACATCCAGTATTCGCTTCCTTCAACAAACTAATGTACTGCGTGTTAATGCCCTGCTCTGCGAGCGCCTTTAATATTGCGTTAAACTCAACGCTATCGAAGGCCTTTTCATAGTCGACAAAAGCAATGCACAGCGGGAGTTTGTATTCCTTTGCTCTTTCTAGGAGCTGGCTAAGGGTAAATATATGGTCGATTGTACTGAAATTTCTTCGAAACCCTGCCTGCTCTCTCGGCTGTTGTTCATCCAGACTCTGCGAAAGTCGATTCGTTATCACCTTTGTGAAGAGCTTGTAGATGTGAGAGAGCAGGCATATAGGGCGGTAGTTCTTAAGATTTTCTCGATCACCCTTCTTGTGCAGCAAGATGGTATTCGACTCCTTCCAGCTTGATGGTATTTTTCCTTCTTCAAGATATCGACTGAATCTTAAAGCGAGGGCCTTCCAAAGTTTTTTCGCCTCCTGCATAAATCATTTATGACGTTATTCCATCTTTGCCTGGAGCTTTTCCCTTCTTCATCTGGTGTAGTGCGCTTCGGACTTCGCTGACGATTATTGGGGGGGACGCGTTCTTCTGACTCTTCGAGGGTTGGGAGGGGGACGTTGATTCTTGATTTGAACAGTTCTGTATAGAAGTCCTTGCAGACCTCCTCCATCCCTGCTCTGTCGATTACTGTCTCTCCATCCTTGTTCTTCAATGCTGTTACGCTCAATCTATACTGCGTCAATTCCCGCTTGCATGTCCTGAGGCTCTTGCGTGATTCAGCTGTTTTAAGGAGCTTTTCTTTCCGGAAGTTCTTGAAGTCATCCTTCAGTTTTCGCCGTATAAGCTTGCACAGAATGGAGTACTCGAGGTTGTTATCCGAGCTCCTTTTCATGTTTCTCCGCTTCTCCAACAAGCTTTTCGTTTCAATCGAGATTCTTCCCTTCGCCTTCTTCAGCTTTTTAATTTCAGCTGCTTTTCTGCAACATCTCAACTTGTCAGTAAAGATACTATAGTCCTCATCACACTTTTCCATCTGGCTCCAGTCAAACCCACAAATCGCTTTTTTCAGCTTTGCTTCATCGAATGTCTTCGGCTGCTGTTTCCTGTTTGCCATCTGTAACGCCTTCTTTTCCACCGCTTTGTCGAAAATCAACTTCGCTCTAAGCAGGCGATGGTCACTGCCGGTGTTGAATGGCTGCACCACAAAGACGTCTTGAACGATGCGCCTTTTATTGACTATAGTCGATTTCATTCTTACTCTTCGCGTTTGGTGCGATCCATGTCCACCTTCTTGAGATCTTCTTTTTGTACCAGGTGTTTGCCACGTACAGTTCTTTTCATTTCTGTCATCGCTACCAGCCTCTCTCCTCTTTCATTCCTTTCGCCGCTGCCGTATCTCCCTATGAACTTTTCACCAGCTTTCCCTCGCCCGACCTTAGCGTTGAAATCTCCCATCATGACAGTGTAAGTGGACTTTTGCGCTAGAGCTCTTTCAAGCTCTCGGTAGAATTCTTCCACTTCTTCATCCTCACTTGCACTTGTGGGAGCGTAGGCCTGGATGACCTTGAGGGTAGCTTTTGACTCCATCTGAAGATGCAGCACACCGATACGTAATGATGTTAGCTGGCATGATATGACTTTCGAAGACCAATCTTTATTGACGATAAATCCAACTCCTCCAACATTTCTAGCGCCATCTCCCTTTCCGAGCCTCATAGCACTTCCATCCTTCCAGTTGACTTCCAACTCCTTCTTTCGTCGGGTTTCGCAGACACCGAGAATATCGCTTTTTATCCTTTTTTTCTCCTCCATCAGATGGTTTAAAGTTTCCTCCTTTGCCAGTGACCTACAATTGTAAGTACACACAGCGAGGATTGTCCTTTTCCATGTTGGCCTAGCACCTGACATTTTTAGCAAACTCTTGTCGCTCTATTTCCGCTCCGCCACCATAGAACGTGCATTTACTCGTGTTGTTTTAGCCGTTAACTTCAAGCCATCCCACTGGCTAGGTGGGCAGACATGCATACCTTCTCAAGCTTAGCTAGCCTTCAGCCTCTAAGGAGAAGGAAAAGCGCTCTTTCCTCTGAGAGAGCAACCCTCCTCCCTGGATTGGATAGTCTGACACCTTTGTAGCATGGTAAAACCTACCAGGGCATACGCCCCGCTACCATAGCTGTCAGACAGCCAGGGTCACCGCTGCACCACGTTGAGGCGCTGAGGTAGGATTTTGCAGCAGAGTACCATTTTAATCTTGATAAATAATCTATCCCATTGCAGTATGAGAATTTGGAAGATAGTGTGGCAATATAGGTGGTATTCCTGTGCTGTGTAGGAAGTTCATATATCCTGGAATTTTGTCAGACAGTTGGGACATGGGGATGAATGTTGGCTCACTGAAAGTTAATTCAGCAGGACCTGTAACCTTTCAGGTTCATGCAGATAATGTGCCATTGGGGGCTCATTGCATCACAAAGATTTTTTTTTTTTTTTTTTTTTTTATTATTTTTATTTTTTTTTTAAGACTGAAGAAATTGAGACTGGTAATCGAGCCATAATGAAAAGGTAATTTGGTCCTACCTGCTACTTACAAGCTTCCTTTCTACATAGTTTTTCATCAGGACAAGGTAGCACTTAAGATAGTGCCACATGGTTTTTTTTTTTTTTTTAAATGAAGTTCCCCTCCTCTTTCCTTCAGAAACAGGATGTATTTGCTACTTTTTTTGTCCTACCCCCAGTAACAACAAAGAAGCAAGATGGCATTGTTTGGATGGAACTAGAACTTGAAAAATGTATCTGAAAAGAACCCAGAGATTCAGATTGTTTGAGAGACTTTTCGTTTTATATGAAGGTGTTAAAAAGGGTGTATAGCCAAATCCACCTTGTTGAATTGGGACTAAACAACTAATCGGCAAGGTTTACTTCAGTAGTGAGAAGATAATGTTGGCAACGTTCAGGGTCCACTCAATATGAATGAGCTGCCTCTTGGACAAAGCAAATGCATCTGATAGCAATCTGTTAAAAGTCCCTCTGTGCTACCTTCACACCTTTGCTGAGCACTGCACGATGAAGTCAAGACCTCAGCAGATGCAGTTTTTGGAGGAAATGGAGGAGCTCATTGTAGGGTGCTAATTCCACCCTATAGCAATCAGAATGATACTTTGGGAGGTCCAAGTGTCTGGAATGGCATAGAGAATCAAAGAGAGAATGGAAATTACCCACTTGATCTGTTTTTCTTTTTAATTCTCCTGTTTATCAGTCCAGACCCCCTTCTTATTGAGACTAGCATCACTTTATATAGTTTCAAGTTTTTTATCCAAATATTTTGACTTTCTAGTTAAATGTTGGAAAGAAGTCATCATTAACTTTTGAAATGTCAAGTACACTTGATGAGCTGGGAACCCTTTATATACAGGTGATGACATTACTGGAACAGTGTGTATTATTGTCTTCATTTGCTCGTAGTTATACTGAAAGTGTCTGGAATAACAGAATTTAGAAGAAGGAATTATTGGGTATAGAGAACTTCCCAAATAGCTTGTTGATGGAGCAAATGTATATTCCAGGCTAAAATACTGCCTATGCGTTTGCACCTTCATAAACATTAGAACTGAGTAAGGTCTTGAGGATTGTGAGCCCATTGGGGACAATTCAGATCACAAATCCTAGGAGAATGATTCCATTGATTGAAGAGATCTGGCTATGGAATGAACTTCCAAACTCTAGCATCCCTAGGAAACTGAAACCTTCCACTGTTTGGGGGAGAGGGGGCAGGCAAACGAAAAATGCTTTCCACTATAGCAAGAATGGCAAAAATTGGTGATTGGTCCTGCTTTGAGCAGGGGGTTGGACTAGATGACCTCCTAAGGTCCCTTCCAACTCTGATATTCTATGATTCTATGAAAAACCCATATCGTGTGCATTCACAGTATTGACATCCCTTCTGTGTGAATGGGTCCTCTCCCCTGGTTCCGCACCCAGAAATCGACCAACAGCAACAAAAAATACCCAACATAGTTTTGACTGATATAGACAAAATTCTCATGGTGTAGTTTTTAAAGTACTTGTATGTTAACTCCTGATGCACCTTCTTTTTGAGATGTCCATGATGATGTGTTAAAATGATGAAATGCCTAGTTTGTAATAGAACAGAAGCACAACAGTAGAATTTTTTTTTTTTTTAATTTGCTTTTGTGCAGACCAGAGAGAATTTTTGGCGCACATTTTTAGGACAAATATAGCCACACCCATAAGAGGTCATAATGGAAATGTTCACATGTGAAACTGATACATATAACTAAAATAGTTTTGATTTCTGCAGATTGCTACAGTCTTGTAAACCACTTGCAACCAATGTTCCCAGCTGTGTTCTCAAATTACTGCAGAGCCATTTTCGTTGTGGATTGAGGAGAGGAGAAACTGTTCATATAGAAGAAAGTAAAAGTCTTTCAGAACATTAAAAAGTCCATATTTTCAGCACTAAACATTTTTAAATACTGAAAGACTTGCTTTTCCTCTGTTACTGCTTTCTGTTTTCCGGCCTCCCTTCATTATTTTTAGAAACGGAAAAATAATGTATAAAACTTCTGGCATTAAATGTTTTGAGGTATAAGATTTCTGTAAGTGTGTATTTCATATATTTAATGTACAAAACATCGAAACACATCAAGGATGTACAAGTGTAGAATACGTGCATACATGCCAGAAACTACATAGGATATTAAAGCTATAAACTTCAATTTAGGGGAAAAAGAAATGTTAACGTTAAGTATAATGCATACTTCAAAGGGGACAGAGCTGAAGTTGTGCAGTTATCCTGAACTTTGGCACTTCCTAGTAACTCAGAGTTCAACAATGCAGCTATTACTTTTAAATATAGTGTTTGGTAAGGAGTTATTTAACATATTTGGAATACCTGGTGGTAAGAACTTTTTTAACTCAAATAGTATAATATCAAATAAAATATTAACAATAAAGCAATGTAAAGACTTACGGTGCTTAAGAATCAATTTCAGACATCAGATTACAAAGCCTACGTGGAGCAATACAAAACTGATACAGTATTTGGGAACAGTCTGAGTCTCATGAATGTTTTCTCTTCCCCGCAACCCATTATTATTTTTTTAAATGTGTACTTACTAAAGCCTCAACTGGGCTTTATTGGTAACTATTGGGTTTAAATTGGAACCAAATATACCAATTCCTTTTAGGTTGCAGGTTTAAAAGTACCCTAGAACTACACTAATTTCAAAGAGGGTAGCAGGTCCTGTTGTAAATTGGTGCAGTTCTGTGTCAGTCTTTGGAGCTACAAGGATTTACATCAGCTGAGGATCTGGCTCAGCATGTTTAGTGTTTGTCTTCGTAATATTGACTTCAAACTCTCTTCTCTGTATTTTGCTATATGTACTACCATAATCTAAAATTTGTTATCTTTTGTGCTTCAGAATTGTGCAATCTGTGAATCAGATTTTCATTATGGAATTAAATTGCTTGCCATTGAGACTTGACATACGATCTTGTGAATGCACAGCAATTGCTTTTACATCTTAACTATTGGTGCCTGGAAATAATTCATGTTATTCAGGTTTTCCCTATACTAAATTGAGGGAGAAATGTAAACACTGCTGTTATGTTAATATGGCAAAATCGTAAAAGATCTTTGGGGCAACTACTTTAATAGCCTTAAAAATAAATGTTAGTCAATGTATACTAGAGTTTAAATGGAGACTAGTTATCCTTTCAGAGCCTAATTCTCACTCTAGGAATTAAGTAGAATCATGGAGGGCTGTATTAGCCCTCCACACTGGGGTTAGTTTTACCTATTTTGTATAGTAGCTTTAAAAAATCCCCACAAACCCTCCCCCTAAAATAATGGTTAATTTTCTGACTTGGGTAGTGGAGCGCTGTGAATTCAAGGCAGGCATCAGAGTGATCACATTTTCTTTTAATTAAAGAACAATACCATGTTGTATTTAATAGAACTTGTAAAAATATTTGTTTTCCTCATTTGTGTATAATAGCCCACTGGAAATATAGAAGTGACATTCAGTTTCTTACCAATTTTTTCCCCTCTGTCTTGGATTCCTCTGAAAAGGAGTTGATTTTTATCTTCCTTCCTGGCTGTATTTGTTCAGTTCAGGCGTAGCTAATACAGAAAGATATCTGTGAGGTAGCTTATCTAGATTATGATTCCATGGTGACCCTGATCTGTGGTTAAGAGGGCTAAGTATCTTTTGAACAAATGATCATATGAATATGTCTCTTGAAATATTGACGGTGAACCACAGAACAAAAGTGTGTTCATTGCTTTTTTTATGGTGTATAAAGATGACCTCCGAGGTGGTATTTAATCCTCATGCACGCACTCTTAAAGAGAAATTGGAAGCATTAGGCCATCTCAGTTTTTCCCTCAAATACTGGAGAACTAATTGAATAACAATCCGTCTGCATGTGGAATTTTCAAAAGCACCTACATAATTTAGAACACACGTTCTATTGACAGTGTAGCTGCGAGTTTCCCAGCCCCTAGTTGAGAGAGGAGGAGATGTTTAATCACACTACTTAGGATCTCCCAGCAAAAAGAGGAAAGTCAAGATATTCGAAAGGGCTTGTTTTTTTTATTGTATTTTTGTTTGGTGAAGAGTTCTTTTGAGGTGGTCTTCGATCATGAAAGGAACAGTTAAGGGGATTATTAAAGCTCATTTTGCATGTATGCGAACACTGAAGTCTCGTTTACACCATGGCCTCTTTACACTTTCAGAGCAGTGTAAAGTGGCCTGGAAGTGGGTATAGTAAGAATTTGCTCCCACTCTTTAAAGGTACAAAGGTTTAATGTAAATGATATGATTGAAAAAATGAGGATTGATTGCCTAGGTGTCAGCAGGAAGGAGCATGTTCTTGACGGAAAGTCCCTGAATAAGAAGTTTGACTCCCACTGGTAGTACCAATGCTCTGTCTGAAAGAGGGTACGGGAAACCAAACTGACCCAGGACATTGTGTGTGGGTGGCGGGTGGGGGAAGAGGGTGTGTGTAAAAAGGGTAATCATTTTTACTTAAGATAGTGATCTGAATAGGTGGAAACATACTATAACTTAATCAGCTTTGCACAATTTTACTTGCCCACTCTTTTTTTTTTTTTTTTTTTTTAAATGGTAAATAAAATATCACTTAGGTTTTTCTTTCACTATTATTATGGTTGCCATCAAGCCACTTTTGATGAAGTTCAGATACATTTTCAGTTTTGCAAGTATTTGTGATATACATATTTAAAAATGCTTATTTGGGAAATATTTTTATTCTACAGCATTCCATGCAACTCCTAACACTTACAAACGGAAGAATACAGAAACAGCAATAGATAATAAACCTTGTGGACAGCATTGTTATCAGCATCTGGTAAGATAACTTACTTCATTGAGCAGATAGAGAGTTGGGAGGTTTTTTGTAGTTTCTGTTTAGCAAAAAATAAAAATCAAGTGTTGAAAAAGGTTAAGCCCGTGGTCAAATGAATCCAGTCATGCCATACTATGCAGTGCTGTAGGAAACTCTGTTGGTGACTAATGTCCCACGTGGTGTTAGGAGATGTAAAATTTAGGTGCTAGCAACTTGCAGTCAAAGCTTTCATAGTACTTTTCACAAAAGTAAGGATAGTGATTCCAGTGACCAGGCCAAAGTTCAAATTGGGAAGTTGAATTATTTCATATGAAAGTACGTACCTCAAACTGTGTTTATACTTTTACTGTGTGAGTATAGGGTTACCATATGTCAGGACACTGCCAAAGAGGGAGCTGGAGGAGAGGGGAAGCTGGAGGGGTTTGTGTGTGTACTGGGAGGGAGTATTTGGGGTGTGTGGGAGGGGTTTGTGTGTGTACTGGGAGGGGCACCTGGATGGGGTACCCGCTGTCTCACTCTCCAGGTGGGGCGCTGTGTGTCGCTCCCTGTAGCGGTGGCAGGGCAGCCGGCGCAGGCCCAGAACACAGCACCTGGTGTCTGTCAGCACCTCCCTGCCTCTCCCCCTCCCCAGAGCTGGGGCCTGGGTGGGTAGGATCCAGCAGCTGTGGCTGTAGGGGAGGGACCAATCTGGACATGGAGACCGCTCTTTCTGAACCGCAACCTCTATTTGCAAAAATCCGGACATAGCCTCTTATTTGAAAAAGCACCTGAACAGAGGGTGGAGGATCAAAAATGAGAAAATGTTTGGGGGAAACCCAGATGTATGGTAACCCTATGTGAGTATCTTCCTCTCTCAGTAATGCACTGTTAACAGGCCCAGTCCTGATCTGGAACTTGTCTACTGACCTTCTACCTCAAGTGTAAGATTTATGAACTGAGCCCTGTTCTGTAATTTAGCTGTCTTAAATTTCATTTTAATCTGCAGGGGTTTGTTTCATTGTCAGGGAGGGTCTCCACCAATGTTTGTCCCTTAAGAAGCTGATATGGTTGAGGGATGGAGACCTTAGTTGATATCATTTCAAACCCTGCCCCACTTCTTTCAGTTTTGAGGGTTATTTTTGTAGGAGAAATAATTTTTTAATCCAAAAATTATTTGCTATACATTCTTTCAATCATCTCCATCTCAAAGAAAATGAGAGAAAATACTATGCTATATTCATCTTTCCTTGTAATACCAGACCTCTTTTAGCTAGAACACTTTAACAGTTCCCAACATTTCTGTTTTTGGCAATGGACTTTATGCTGGAAAATTTTTATTTGATGATGTGCCATCATCAAAGATCAAAATATTTTTTCATTTAAGTCAAAGTGAAAATAGAATTTGGGTACTAATATCAAAGCTAAGTAAATGAAGATCTCAAACTGTGTGTACTTTACTGATGCACAGTAAAGATCATGAGCATGAGAAGACTCAAGCATCGTGGATAAACATTTTTAGATTAATATTAAAATATGTAAATAGTTATTTTATCTGAAACCTGCTGTGTAAATTATGCATTTTTTTCATGATTTGGGCTTTAAGTGACTAGTGATCCATTCTCACCTCCCTCCTCCCCAAATTAAAACATTTCAAACCCATGTACTGAAGACTCCATTATTCTTTATTTAGGAAGGCGCAAAGGAGTTTGCAGCTGCTCTGACTGCTGAGCGAATAAAGACACCGCCAAAGCGCCCAGGTGGCCGCCGAAGAGGAAGACTTCCAAATAACACCAGCAGGCCCAGCACACCAACAATAAATGTGTTGGAATCAAAGGACACAGATAGTGACAGGGAAGCAGGCGCAGAAACTGGAGGTGAAAATAATGATAAAGAGGAAGAGGAGAAGAAAGATGAAACATCCAGTTCCTCTGGTGAGGCCAATCAATGATTTAATTAGAAATGAATTGTGATTATGAGGAGAAGACTCCAAGCATAATTAAACAACCTTAGAAATCTCATATTTTTGAGTGTATTTGGACTTTTAATTTAATTAGAAGATATGG
Source organism: Macrochelys suwanniensis (assembly GCA_033296515.1). Classification (NCBI taxonomy): domain Eukaryota; kingdom Metazoa; phylum Chordata; order Testudines; family Chelydridae; genus Macrochelys; species Macrochelys suwanniensis. The sequence goes on along the minus strand of CM065776.1, from coordinate 95,748,590 downwards.
GATAGAATCTTTATCACAGAGAGCCTTACAATGAAAGTTCAGAATAACTTCATTTGTTCAACACTGTCTCCGGAATACTTTCAGAAGCTAGACTGTGCTACCTGAATTCTTCCCACTGTCTGATTATAGCTTCTGTTTGTAGATGTGTAAAAACTTCTGTATGTGGTGTCTTCTCACTAAAAAAACCAGGACTTTGTTCTGTTACAGTTCACACATAACTTGATATTTTTAAGGGTCACGGAAACTTAGTTAAATTGTGAGAGAAGCCTCAACCTTATTGATGCTCTTGATGTTGCAGAGGCAAATTCCAGGTGTCAGACACCAATAAAGATGAAGCCAAATATTGAGCCTCCTGAGAATGTGGAATGGAGTGGTGCAGAAGCCTCGATGTTCAGAGTTCTCATTGGCACCTACTATGACAACTTCTGTGCAATTGCTAGATTAATTGGGACCAAAACATGCAGGCAGGTAAGAAGTGAAAATTGCTTATTTAGGCGGCAGCATGATAGTTTCAAAACTGGATAGAAAATATATGTTAATACTCATTCTTACAAGAAAATTTATTAACCAACTTGGTTTTCCTTAGAATGCTGTCTTCTCTGATTTTTATAAATTCGTACAATGAATTTTAGTGATTTCAGTGTATCATACAGTTTAAAATACACAGCTATTTTTATTTGATCATTTAAGATCAAATAAGATAAAATAAGAGATATATCTATAAAGGGAATAAATGTTGTGGCTTGTTATAATTTGTAAGGTGGAGGAAATCATTCTAACATAATAGAAAGCTTCATTTTCTATAAGTGAGATATATGTTATGGTATCTCTTGCTAGGTGTATGAGTTTAGAGTAAAAGAATCTAGTATTATTGCTCCAGTTCCTGCTGAAGATGTTGATACTCCTCCAAGAAAGAAGAAGAGGAAGCACAGGTAAATCTGTTACTAAATAACCTTAGAAGCTAAACATGATAACCCATAGGACAGGGGTTCTCAACCTTTTTTCTTTCTGAGGCCCCCTCAACATGCTATAAAAACTCCATGGACCACTTGTGGCACAACTGTTTTTCTGCATATAAAAGCCAGGACCAGTGTTAAGGGGTAGCAAGCAGGACAACTGCCTGGGGCCCCATGCCACAGGGGGCCCTATATAGTGTGACCAGATGTCCCGATTTTATAGGGACAGTCCCGATTTTGGGGGCTTTTTCTTATATAGGCACCTATTACCCTTCACCCCCTGTCCCGGTTTTTTTCACTTGCTATCTGGTCATCCTAGCCCTCTGAAGCTAAGTTGCTCAGGCTTCAGCTTCGGCTGTGGGGCTCGGGGCCCCAGGCTTCAGCCCTATGAGGTGGGGCTTCGGCTTTCTGCCCTGGGACCCAGCAAGTCTAATGCCAGCCCTGCTTGGCGGACCCCCTGAAACCTGCTCCCCAGGGGGCCCTGGACCCCTGGTTCAGAACCACTGTCGTAGGAGACTTACTGAACCAGAAGTACATAAGTAAGGTCTTTGAAAGAAAAGGCTGCTTGTTTCTTCTCCTTATTCCTTTGCTTTCAAAGAACATCAATGAAACAAAATTGTCCAATTTCTCAAATATTTTGGTCTTAAACAGCACTTCTGGGAAAAAAACCAAAACTGTTCCACCTTTATAAATAGTCAAGTTCTTCACAGGTGCTTATAGGCTTATTGCAACAAGTAAATTCAAGTTAGGGTTAGATTCACATTATTCCAGACAATGTTATAATATTCAAAAATTCACATTAGTGTAGGATAGGTTTTTTGTTGAATTAAAAAAAAAAAAAAAAAAGAAGCAGCAGCAAAAGGAGATACTACCAGTTAGTAGATTTTTTGGCAACATTACAAAAAAAAAAAGTTGATTCCTTGAGGATTTTTTTTAGAAATAACACTTCATTACTGAAGTGTTGTGACTATAATATATCATTTCCCAATAATAGTCTGAATCAGTAGTGAATAGAAGATACTCTGCAAAGTAGTATGCAGATTTTGTCCACATGTAAATGGACAATGTAATGCTTCGAACAAGCAATAGCCTGTAATATGCTGGAAAAGTAAGACACATCCTCCCTTTAAAAACAAAACAATTCTTGATCACCTACATAGATGCCGCCATCCCAGCTTATTTACCAACTAGATCAGGGGTCTCAAACACGCGACCCATGGGCCGCATGCGGCCCGCGGAGTTATTTCCTGCAACCTGCCATAGGCACAGACTCCACTGGCAGCCAAGCTCCAAACATTACTGAGTGTTTATATTTTATTAAAACCCCTCTTTGCATTACAGTTTTTAAAAAGTTAATACATTGACTTTTAATAGAATACTATATTACTCTTCATTTTTTTCATTTTGAACTATACTTTTGTATCATTGTATGAAAAGGTTTCAGTGATGCGGCCCTCGGGCCAATTTACTAGTTCTCATGTGGCCCTCGTGGTGATCTGAGTTTGAGATCCCTGAACTAGATACTTAGTTGAAGAACCATGCTAGGAAGCTACTAAAGTTCCAGTACAAGACAAAGATCATGTGGCAACTGATCTACATTTATTGATATAAGTGATAAGGAAAGCTGTTATAAGGTTCTTTCTGAGAATTTTGGATGGTCTTTTTATATCCACTTTCTAAAAGTTTTTTAAAATGCCCCCCCTCCCGCCTCACCCCGCCAATCACTGTTTCTTGTCTATCTACTTTGCAACATATGAACACTTTTGATAGGGACAATTTCTTAACTAAAAATCTGGGGTCCAACAGAAACCCAAGCATGTGACAATTCTGTGTGCGTTCTGATGAATGTTTTTATTCCTAGAAGGGTGAGAGGAAAAAAGGAAGAGAGAACCCCCAGCAGCCAAGAGATCTTTGAAAAACGTTTTCTTTCTGTTTTTCCCACATGGCTGCCTGTTTCTCCCCTTCCCCTACTCCCAAACTGTTTCTCCCCTTCCCCTACTTTTCCCAGCAATTAATCCCTATTACTTTCCTGGCTCCTGTCTACCTGTTTCATAGTCTTCTTGCTCAAGGAGAGCCTTCCATTGATTTTAGTGCAGAAGCTGCGATAGCGATAAAATGAGCCAACTGCTTGTAGTGTAGAGAGACAATCAAACCAGAGTAGAGAAGGGGGGGTCAGTGAGCAACTGGAAGACGTCCTGCTCTGTTCAGATCATAATAGTATCATTGCTCCCTCTGCTTCATAGCTATCAACTGTCCTGAGGCATTTGGTGGGCAAGATTTTCAAAATCTGAAATTGTCCAGCCAAACTGGACTGTTGGCAGCTCTGTCTAGGAATGTTGTTAGCTTTGAATTCTGGTTCATTGGGTGGGGAAGTGCTATGCACCAACGTATTCTTTCTGACTGGTTGCCAGTGTGTCAGTGATAGGTAATTTCAGGGTGTCTCTAATGCTTTTACAACGTCTCATTGGATTCTGCACTGTACTGTGAAAAAAAGGATCCTGCATTTTACGGTCAGCTCAAAGACTAATTGGTTACTTTTCCTCCTATGTAAGAAGCATCTTGAGTAAAACAAAAGAATATTGGCAACACTTGTTCATGATGGTTTTCTTGTTTCTCTGCCTCCATGGGAGAGATGCAGCTAGAGGTTTACAAGTGGCTGAAACACTCAGAATGAAGAGGTAGAAAGTGTTCTTTATGTTTCCAGTCTGAATCTACTGTACTGGAGCCAGACTGCTTAAATTGTGTTGAACAAACCTGTCTCTAACTCACCTAATTTTGGGACATGGCTTCCATTGCAGGCTCTCCAGAGCCTGCTGCACGCTCCAGTTCCTTTCTGACAGCAGACAGGAGAGAGTCTGAAGAACAATTCATAGTGGCTTCCTACATTCACAGGCACCATCCTTCTGAAGGAGAACTCCATTCGTAGAGGAGGAGAAGCAGCAGCAGCAGGCTCAGTTAAGGGCCTTTGTAACATCTTTCCTACCTGACCTTTTTATTAAGGTTTCTGTTCCGTCTGGGTGGCCTCTCTACCAATATGCTGAAGCTGTCTTGCAAGCCAAACTGCTACTGTTTACTCCACGTCAGCACTACCAAACTTAACCTCCTGTAGCTTCGGGTTCCCACACCATCTTAGCATGCCAGTCTGCTCAAAGAATGGAAAGCCTAGTGGGAAATACAGCCTGCTCATTGCTAAGAGCAGTTTCCCTTTCTTCTTACTATGCCAAAGTCTTCTAGATTCCTGATAATGCTGTGCTAAAAGAGAGGAAAACTTTCTTTTTTACACCTGTGTTGTAGAAGCCTAATAATTTCAGTTGTCCTGAGGTGTCTTTATGTACCATCTCTGCAGCCCGACAATTTGTAAAGGTTATTCTTCCTAATTAAACTGAGAAGACCGCTCTGTTTAAGAGACAACCAGTTTAAGAACTTGAATAAAGAGCAACAATTCCACCAACTCAAAAGAACGTGACCATACACTGTGAGGAGAAGAAATTGGTACTTTAGTCATTCATTCTGACGTGCTTTCATCCATATCTAGTTGATATGAATGAAATAGTCATCAGTCTCCCGCTAATCTCACTGGATCAATGACAATCAGCTGTAATGAGTTGTTTTCCCTCATTAAACAGGACTTAACTTGATTTCTTAGACTACACTTAAGTGAAGAAATATCCTTGATGATTTCTATCCAAATAGATTTCATTTGAATTCTTTCTGTCCTCATTCTTCAGGGATTGGTTCTTCACAGCACCTAGCTATAGATTTTCTATATTATTCTGCCCAGGATACTGAGGATCATGGCCAAAGGCATCTTAAATATCAGTGTGGCCTGGCAAGCAGTGTGGCTGATGTCTTGAACCAAATTACTTGCATTCCCCTCTAAAAGGCTGCATCTTTACAGCGAGCCTAGACATGGCATCTTTAAGGAGTCTAATAAGAACAAAAGCAGAAAAGCAAAAATCTGCTTTTCCAAAAGATCTAAAAGCATATATCAGTTGAATTTTCATTTCTAAACTCGAGACAGATTCAGTGTTGTCCTTATGCCTTTACTAGGGACAGATTTTAGAAGTTTCCCCAGAAATGTCTATAGCTGCTATCTGGTTGATGTCAGCATCTTCTGGATTTTTAGCCAGAAAGAACATATTTGACAGACAATTTCAGTAATCAGAAGTGAACATAATCCAGAAGCATTCAGTTATTAAATGCACAGGCAGGCAAGAACCAGATGTAGAGATCAGTTTGTCTCCCACTTTGTTGATCAGCCAACAGTAACTGGCCTATTGTTCCTGGCTTTAGGAACAACACTTGTGAACCTCCTGACTATTACTGGGGAGAATGGGAGAAGTGGCATGTACAGTAAGGGGAAATCACACACTAGTAATCGTTTGTCATGGTCCAGTATTTATTCCATCCTACATCTCTTGGGAAGCATCACTTGACGTTCCTCTATTTTATTCTATCCTACCACTACTTTGCTCTGGAAATCTCCCACTTGACACTTTTGCCTCTTCGCTTCCTGGTAGTTGAAAGTACAACATTGTCTTATGTTGCTGAGTTAGATGGGAGAAGAGAGAAATAGAATTACTGGTGAGAAATCTCTCAATCTCCCCCCCCCCTCCCCCCACTTCTCCTATCCCCAGTATGTCACTTGTTGAGGCCATTAAAGGAAAGGTACAGTGCTTCCAGGCAACCTTCCGCCTCTTAATCATTCAATTTCTGAAAGCCACCATGCTAATTTTAGGGTTTATGTTGCCACCCATCGCCAATATCGAAGAGCACTAGTCAGACCTCTAGTTATCCCAGTTGGCCTACGTTGAAGCATTCACTTGGTCCCTAATGTCATCTTTAATTCCCCCTCTGAACTCATGGTCACAATATACCTTTAATCCTTTACTCTCAAAGTACTGTTTTGGTGGCCCTAGTCTCCTCCAGAAGAGTCAGTGAGCTGGCATAATTCTTCACAACTTCCATATCGAGTTTTCTACCACGTAAAGTTATTTTGGTCCTGATTTTCTTGGCCAAAGTGTTAATCTTTCATTTTAATTCAGTCTCATTGCCAAATTTTGTATGAAATCTAATTCGCCCTTAGAAAGGAGGTGGCACACCTTGGACTTTTTCAGGACATTAGTATGTTACTTTGTTAGTATTGGAGAGGTACTTAATTCATAGACACTTCATAATTGTCAAAGGTCTGATTTAAGTTGTGCATGCAAGAGTCTTATCTATGAAAAGCTTCCATCACCAGTAGGGAATTTGGCATACTACTAATCCATATTATCATCTTGGGCCAAAGGAAGGAAAGCTTCTGTGGAGGAGGTATTGTTCAGTTATGTAGTCTTTTCTACTTTTAACTAGTCTGGAATGTTTGGCAAATGTAACTTAATCATGTGAGGTATATTAAATTTTCTGACTTGAAATCTTATTTCTCCCTTCAAGTAGTTGGGAAGCAGATTTCTAGAGAGGTTCTGTGTCTCTTAATTGAAGTAATACAGTGCAGAAATAGGAATTTTTACCGGTTTATATCCTTTTACTTCAGTATTATACCTGCTTGGAGTGACCCACCTTGAAAAGGAATTAAATCTGTTTGGTATAATTTTTTTTTTTTTTTTTTTTTTTTTGAAGAAAAGTTATAAATCCGAAGAAATTAAGAGCCTGAACTCTGAGTCTCATAGTTACCATGACAAGAGTCTACTTAATTGGATGGAAAACAGGTTAACATATATTTAATGTAAGCTAGCTGTGTAGAGAATCATGTTATGTTTGGTTAAAGCTGTTGGGTGCACAGGAGGAAAAAATAGTAATCCATCAGAATCCAAATTGATGTAAATCTGTGCAGAAAGGAAATTAACAGGTAGAAATTCCTATTTGGTTAAACATATATTTAAATGTATCTAATCTTTGAAAGAAGAACTTCTGGGTGTTTGTAGTCATTGGAAAGAAATGCAGACTCATTGTTCTGTTCCTTAAACATTTGAATCTACATTGAGAATTTCTCACTACACGCAACACTCTGCATTATGTGGACCAGTTACAATAATTAACTCTCTCTCTCTCTCTAGAAATGGAGATCTGTAGAGAAGCAAATTGACAGTCTGTCCCATAGTCACAAACAGTAGAAATTTAATGTTGGTATTTAAACGTATGAATTAACTCCTTGGGAATATAAATTTAGGAAATCCTGGCTGCAAATGATTTAACTTTATTATGGTGATACTTGGTGGTTCACTTAGTTTTAACTGCTAAAGAAACGATATATTGGAACTACAGCTTTAAAGCAAAATTAAAAACACTGGTTTCTAACATCATTTTTAGTAGATTGTAAATCGCCTCAAGCATGTTGATTTTAGCAGTAAACTGGGCTAGTGTGAAGGTTCTCCTGTAAAACTTTCACGTAGAAGGTTTAGGAATTCTTGTTACAGAAGACTTTCCCAGTTAAAAGTGATTTTGTAGGTGCCTAGAACTGCAGCTACATTCCCCAGCCCAGTACAGGAGGAGTTCCTGTCAACCTTCTTGTGTTTGTTTTGTGTTTTTGCAGGTTGTGGGCTGCTCATTGCAGAAAGATACAGCTGAAAAAGGGTTAGCATCTTTCCATTCAACTTTGTCCTGAATTTTTAAGATCCTACTAATGTTTTCTGAATGATGTTAGGCCATTTTATACTTTTCATGGGGAGTCAGGGGTCACAAGGAGACTGAAAAATAGTAACCATACGTTACTGACATAGTGGGGACAGAGGCTATTCCACATTGTTTATGCAGCTGTTCAGAGAAAGCTTTGCCTATTTTAAAAGAAAATATAATTAAACAGGAAGGAGGCAATGAATTCGTAACACTTTAGGCAGGCCTTGTGATAGTGCAAATAACACAGCACAACTCTTATTGTGATGAGCTGCATTTGTGTGGGGTTTTTGTTTTGTTCTTTATTTTAAAGATGCTCCGGAAATTTTGGGGGATGGGAGAGACTTTGATTAAAGAATAATCTTCTGTTCAGAGGTGGATTTTTATTTTTTATTTTTATTTATTGACTGGTTGGTTAACAGAAACAGATGTAACATTATACAAATACACCTAAACCAGCATAAGTGCTAGTGGATTGAAGGCAGATATTAATTTATGTAGCACCCAAAGTCTACTAGCTGCTCTACAGATAAAGTGAAAGATAAGATTTCTTCCTTCAAGAGCTTAGGGCTTATCACAGGGAAATTGACCAGCAGAAATATAGCAGTATAATTGTATGGGTATTGCTAAGCAGTATAATTCCTCCTGTGGAATAAAAATGACTGTAGTCTAGATCAGTGGAGGCAGCCAAACAGTTTGCTTACATTTGTACAGCCTCTTGCAGCTCCCAGGGGCCGCGGTTCGCCGTTCCCAACCAGTGGGAGCTGAGGGAAACGGCAGCCAGCACGTTCACTGGTCTAGATTGTCCACATACAGAGCTATAGTATTCACAGGCGCCTGCTTCTAATTTTCCCTGGGGGCGCTCCACCCCTGGCCCTGCCTGCACTCCACCTCTTCCCCAAGGCCCCACCCCAACCCAGCTCTTTCTGCCACCGAGCATGCCCCATCCCCACTCCTCCCCCTCCCTCCCAAGGCCTCCTGCATGCTGGTGAACAGCTGTTCCAAGGTATGCAGGAGGCACTGAGAGGGAGGGGGAGGAGTTGATCAGTGGGGGGCTGCAGGTAGGCAGGAGTGGGGGGGAGGAAGAGGAGCTAGCTAAGCACCTGCTAATTTTTTTCTGTGGTTGCTCCAGCCCTGAAGCACCCATGCAGTCGGTGCCTATGCTAGTAATGTTAAACCACTATAGTTCTGCTCGTCACTTCCCACTGTAGACGAGCTCTTAGGTTCTAAATACGCTACAGATTAGTTATGAGGAATGAGGTGCAACAGCAAGCAAGCAACTCAGAAATTACATTAACATGTATCTTGTTAATGCCACAATTTTGGTTTAGTGTACCTTTTCTTCTATTAATACTTTGAGAAGAGTAGGTTTGATAGGCCTTTTTTGTTGAAGTGAATTTTAAGAAGGGACTTCCCATTTGAAATTTTTGGTTAAACAAATTTACAGTTCTCTCATTCTTAATCTTTTCAAATTATTACTATTTTTATTCAGATGGGTCATCTAATCATGTTTACAACTACCAGCCATGTGATCATCCTCGTCAGCCTTGTGACAGCTCATGTCCTTGTGTAATTGCTCAGAACTTTTGTGAGAAGTTTTGTCAGTGCAGCTCAGAATGTAAGTAATTTTGGAAGGTGTCTGCAATTGAGTGTCTTTTCGTAGACTAGCTGCATTTGTAGACACAAATGTACTGCTGATATAAAATAAAAGGTCTACAGAGGGCAAAAAAATGGGCTTGTGCCATTTTTTGCTGTTTTTTGACATTTAAAGAAGGCCTGGAAAGTTTTCAGAGAGGCTTCCTCCCCTCCCCCCCCCCCCCTTTTTTTTTTTTTAAAGCATTATTTCAGGTTATATCTAGGTGACCAGAAGCATAAATGACGACATTACAAGTAAGGAGTGCAAGTGCTTTTTAGTTAGTCTGTTTACATCTTTGGTTTTGTTAACGCCTGTTTAACTTTAATGGCTAATTACACTTTGAATAGAGTCTTTATGATAAATTCAGCACCCTCACCCATTCAAGTAGGGAGTTAAATGCTCACAATAAATATCTGCCTCCAAGTGGTCATCCAACAAAAAACCACACAACAAAACCCAGAAAAAAAAACACACTTTGCTTTACTGATATTTCTAGGGTAAGAAACAAAGGCATACACACACCTGTACCCTGGCTTCCTGATTCTTTTCAGAATTTATAAAGATACAAAAATCTCTAAATAGTTAAGCATTAACAACGCCAAGTACAGCAACATCTACTTGGAGGTTGCGGCTTGAGCTGGAGCTCAGGCTGTGAAACCCACCCCTTCCCTAGGCTTCAGAGCCCAAGCTGCAATGTCAAAGTGCTGCCTACATTGCTGTTTTTAGTACACTAGCCTGAGTCTGTCAGCCGGGCTGGGAGGCTCACAGCTGCAGGCTGCCTAAACATACCCTGCCTGACCCTGTTCACTTTGTATTAACCCTAAGTATTGGGGAATTGAGACATCTGGAGCAAGGAATCAATGTATTTTTGCTAAACTTTAGGACATGAACTGTGATTCTTTTCCTTTTTAAAGGCCAAAACAGGTTTCCTGGATGCCGCTGCAAAGCACAGTGCAACACTAAGCAGTGTCCATGCTATCTGGCTGTACGTGAATGTGATCCAGACCTCTGTCTAACATGTGGAGCAGCCGATCACTGGGACAGCAAAAATGTTTCTTGCAAGAACTGCAGCATTCAGAGGGGATCCAAAAAGGTGTATATGCTTACCTTTCTACACACACGTCCTCCCATCTCCACTGTTTTTGCCTTTTTATATCACGTGTACGAGGGGGGTGCCTAATATTGTTTTCATGCCAAAAAATTCCCAGTGCACTGGAGTTTGGACTCTGCTGTGGTTTCTGGCCAACAAAAAGAGAGAGACTAGTCTGAAAGGGAAAATGGTTTCCACCTACTTTGCCATTCTGAGTTCTGTGCTACTTTACTCCCCTTTGTACAGTTCCTTGTGCAACTTGTGCCACTGTGGAATGGAACATCTACTGTTTTCTTAAGTACTAACTTGTGTGCAAAATATGTAAACTTAAGCTAAGCATCACCTCTTGTAGGTTAAAAAAAATAAGCATTTTAAAGCACTAGTTCATGGTTTCCATAATCAGATTAATATTAAAGTGGTAAATATTGCACTTGTACGAGCAGACTTTTGCAGTTTTTAAAAATCTCTTAATTTACCAAGTTTTTTAAATATTCTGATCTGGAGGCCTTTAGTACAGAGAGTTATGCATGTGTCTTGTTACTTGGATTTGTAACCAAACAATTTCTACCCCATGGCCACTTCTACCCTGGAATGTTTTTTCATTAGCACTGTATCTGGTCTCCTTTATATGCACCTTCTTTCCCCCCCACCCTCCCTTCCCAAATGTTAGTGACTATGTATGATTATCATTTAAGCTGAGCATTCCAGAAAACCCAAGTCAGATGATATGTTTCTTGTTTCTCCCCTTCTCTAGCATTTACTGTTAGCACCTTCAGATGTGGCAGGCTGGGGAATTTTCATCAAAGATCCCGTACAGAAGAATGAATTCATCTCTGAGTACTGTGGTGAGGTAAGGAAAGACAGTACCTTTCAAGTCAGTGGTTTTCAACCTTTTTCCATTTGCAGACCCCTAAAAAATTTCGAATGGAGGTGAGGACCTCTTAGGAAATCTTAGAAATAGTCCAAGGACCACAGGTTGAAAACCACTGCTTCAAATGTATGTTTTAATCGTTACAGCTGTATGATTAAGAAATTTGTTTTTTATACATAGATGTCTCACAAAAATATTCAAGGTCACTTTCTTCAGTGATGTATCAGTTGTGACCTTGACTAATTATAAAGCAAATTTGGTTAAATAACATCTCCAGGCTTGGGAACTAGCTTGTTTTTAGATTAAGTACACTTTTGCGGATAAAGGAATGTTATACAATAATTCGCAGCAGGTTTCAAGGTTTTGGCATTGCCAAGAGAATAAAAGCTTCCCTAACATCTAATATGCATAGCTGAATCCACAGTTGATACTGACATTTTTCCACTAGCAAGATTTTTCATGACTTTTGGGTGCCTGTGAGGATGAGGCTGGAAGAGAGTATGGATCTAAAGCTGGGCATTGCACCACGACCTGCTTCTGACAACAAAAATTGCTACATGACCCTAGGAGAGGGGACCTGAAGCCTGAGCCCACCAGAGCCCTGCTACAGTGGGTGGGAGGACCAAAGCCCAAGGGCTTCAGCCCCTAGTAGGGGGCCTGTAACCTGAGCCCTGCCACCTGGGGCTGAAGCCCTCGGGCTTGGGCTTCGGCCCCAGGACCCACCAGGTCTAATGCGAGCCCTGGTGACCCTGTTAGAACAGTCACGTCCCATTTTGGGGTCCCAACCCACAGTTTGAGAAACACTGATCTAAAGAGCAGTCCCAGTTAAAGCAAATCTGGAGTTTCCTGCAAAATCGTTCGACTGCCAGCATAAGATGCTGCCAAGATTCAGTAGGCAATACTGCCCTCTAACCTGCCCCAAATGCAGATAACCGGCTGTGTGAAAGGAAGAGCTAAGGCCCAGAAGTGAGTGTCCTGCACAGAGTGGATTGATTTAAATCAAAGCAACTTAAATTGTCATTTTCAGTCACAGTATGATTAAATCATGTTGTGCATTTGTACGTTAGTTATTTTCCAATTGGAAGGTTGATCCTTATTGGTTGGTAACTATTAAACATGTTGATTTGCGACTAAGTAGTCTTTACACTAAATTTAGTGCGTCTTTTTGCTAACCAGAATACACTATAGCTCTACACATTTATTTAAGCTGTTATGTAGCTTAACTTACATTTAGAACTTTAATATTTATTTTTAGAAAATGATGAAGATGCATTTCTTTGCTAGATAATTAACTTTTGTATCAAGCTCTATTTTCAGATTTGATTGAAAATGCACAAAAACAGCTTTACATTTTTTTAAAATTAAATAAAACTACCTTAATATGTAAGAGGAAAAAATTACCAAAAGTTTATCAAAACATGTTTTGTAATTAAAACTGATTTATTAAAGGAAGTAATTATCTGTTAGTGAATTGTACTGATTGTTTCCAGTTGCCATGATCTTCAAGATTTCAGAACTAGTAGATCTCATCCTCTTACACCTAGTTTTTATTCATAGATTGGGAGAGGAAAACAAGCTTTCCTGCTTTTTCAACTGTGAATGAACTAGTAATTGAACTGAACTAGTTGAATAAACTGAAACAAAGAAAATATTCTCTGAACCTGCAGAAGAGGCTGTTGATGTTAAAAGCGCTTTAGCACTTCAACAAATTGGTTCCCGATGCTTAGCCAGTGACTTCTACCAGTTCAGTGATTTGACCTTTCTTAAAATGTGGCAGCAAACATGTACTGCTTAATATTATTTTATGTATTTAATTTAAATGATTATAAGCTTAGGCTTTAACATAAAATTAATTTTGAAATAGATAATTTAAGTGGGTTGAATTGAAAAAAACTTTTAAATAAAATTGGTTTTTTTCTTTCTTTTTAATTTAAGTTTCTGTATTTTTAGAGAAACAGAATTACAAAATATTTCTCCCTTCTAGGCTGAGCTGATAGTGCTGTCTTGGGCTACTAAATAGAGAAAGCCCTAGTTAATGTAAGTTTGTATGGCTGACTTGGAAATGTCTCTAAGATGACAGCTATAGACTTTTATTAGTCTTGCAGTCATTGTTTTTTAATCCACCCACAGAACAGCATAGTCTAAGACCACTTGTCAGCCTTAGCTGTAGTGTTAGTTTTCCCTGTCTTAATTCCACTTACAGTATAAACTTCATTCCAGAATGGAACAAGTCTTTGAAAAGTTAGGATTCCAGTTATGATGGCATTAGCTGTGGAGCAACTTTGACATAGTCTGAGTCAGCAAGAGAGACGGACATGCTTGAGGCTGTAGGCTATTTCCATTACCAGCTGAAAAATAAATGGCCTTTTTTTATATGCAATATTTCTTTCAGATTATTTCTCAGGATGAGGCAGACAGAAGAGGGAAGGTATATGACAAGTACATGTGCAGCTTTCTATTCAATTTGAATAATGGTACGTATGTTTAGCTATTGATTTTAATTGACACAACTAAGATTTTCAAAACCTCCATTTAGCTGCCACCTAACTCTGCAGGCACCTAAGTTTGTGCTGGTGGCATGCACAAAACTATGTAAGTTCTGCTGCCGCTGAGTGCCCATGTTCACTTCTGTGTCTGGGTGGGATTCTCAGAGTAGGTGATTCCTGCCTATCTCACCTGCGGGGCCTGATCCAGTAGGCACTCTCAGAGCATACCTACCACATTGGACCTCGTGCATATAGAGTCCTCTGTAGCTGTCTTTTGTGGAAGGATCTGTCCAAGAGTCAGGTGCCTAAAAACCTTTGATAGATGGGGCTTAGGCCCCATCTCTTTCCTTATTATTTCCTACTGCCTATCTTAGGCCCCTCCTAGCTCAGCTTGCTGGCTTCTGAGAAATCCCATTAGGAATCTAACTCTCCCTATGCACTGCATAGGGAGCCTTGGGTGCCTACCTCATGGCTGGGGATTCTATGGGACAGCATGGTGCTAAGTTAGGTGTTACAATGCTCACTGTTGCACTGTCTAAGTGCTGCAAAAAGTTCATAAAGGAAGCTTTTTTATATAAAGGTCAGTAGATTTTAAACAGCTTGTAGACTTGGAAAGAAAGAATCCATCTAATTTAGAAACATCATTGTACATCATTTGGGCAGGAGATGGATGGAGGTGGAATGTGTAAAGATTCTCAGCAGGTGGAAACATCAATTTTAGCAAGTTTAGAATGTTTAATTAGAATGCCATGATATTTTAATATGGCAACTTGTTAGCCTTTCCTGAGGAAAAGTTAACATGAGAGAAGGTTTTTCAAAATGACTTTCACATGTGAAGCTGAACACACTAAAATTATAACCTGGCAGGTACATAAAATAGGCTACGTGCTGTACAGCATATTCTCAGATATGCTTAGAACAGGTTTCCTCTAAAGAGCTTTCTAACTGCTCCCATTCTCTTCTAGATTTTGTGGTTGATGCAACACGCAAGGGTAACAAAATCCGATTTGCAAACCATTCAGTAAATCCCAACTGCTATGCAAAAGGTAATACTAGACAAAGTTAAACTAGGGTTAGTCTAACAATACATGAAACATCATTATTGCGGAATGTTGAATAAGAATACATGTTTAAGTGGTGGCAGAATGTGTAAATACAAGTAAGTCATGCAAATGTAAGCTAAGACCCTGACTGTATACTCCTTTTTTTTTAAACAGTTATGATGGTTAATGGAGATCACAGAATAGGTATATTTGCTAAGAGAGCCATTCAGACTGGTGAAGAGCTGTTTTTTGACTACAGGTTGGTAGATCTTCATTCATTTAGATGCCTCACCCTTTACCATAATCCATCTTTGGGTCTCAGCAGATTGCTTATGCCAGCAGTTGTCTTCATCCCTCAAATGCTGGGGTTTTGCTGGCGAAAGAGACAGCAATGCACTTGGGGCACTTCTAGCTCAAACTCATAGGCACAGTCTAATTAAAGCAGCTAGTCAGAACCTTACACACTTGAAGCCCAGGCCTTATAGGGAGGAATATCACCATTCTGTACAGAAGAGACAAGGATGGGACAAGTATCTAAACTTTACATATTCTCCTCCTCCCTCCCCAAATAACATATCCAAGTTTGCCAATTACAAAAGACCAGATCTACACTAGAATTCTTGCAGTAAAATCTGTCAGGGGTGACTGAGACATTTTTATACTGGCATAAAAGTGCTTGTGATATGTTTTATTTAAATTCCCAAGCAAAATAAAACGTTTGTGCCACTGGTGCTTTTCTAGAATAGATTAGGCTTAAGTCTCCTGCTATATGTGCTATTTAAACACACATGTGGAGCAAACAGTTGCTCCGTTCACTGGCTAGTGCTGACGGCACACTGGGCCAGATTTGTAAAGATAGGCATTGCTCTGCTTAGCTGTGGAAATCATTTAGGCTTTGCAACACTAAGTCCCATATCCAAAAGTCGCTTGAGTAGCTTTAGAAATCTGCCCCACTGTGATTGCAATTCATGGGAACACAAGACTGGAACAAACTTCCTGGGTCCTAGAGTTCAGGCCCCTGCTATGACAGGCAACCCACCATCTGTCTTGTTTTATATTTATCAAAGTAGGGCAAGGCTGTTTCACTCCTCCGAGGGTTAAACCATCTAATTTCCAGCCTAAATTTATTCATGATCAATTTATACTTAGCCTTGGAGGGATTAGATTTTTATTGGCAAATTTCAGTAAACATCATTTCACTGTACATACATAAACTGGTGAAAAAATATTTCCATCAGTCAAAATTGACAGACTCATAGACTTTCAGGTCAGAAGGGACCATTATGCTCATCTAGTCTGACCTCCTGCACAATGCAGGCCACAGAATCTCACCCACCCACTCCTACAATAATCCTCTCTCCTATGTCTGAGCTATTGAAGTCCTCAAATCATGGTTTAAAGACTTCAATACCTCCCTGGTATTTATCCCTCTGATATATCTCCCCTCAGCCTTCTTTTGGTTAAGGTAATACAAGCCAAGCTCTTTGAGTCTCCTTTCCAGACCACTCCTCAGATAATCCTAGTGGCCCTTCTCTGTACCTGTTCGTTTGAATTCATCCTTAAACATGGGAGACCAGAACTGCACACAGTATTCCAGATGAGCAAAATGTATAACGGTGCTGACACTTCCTTATCTCTACTGGAAATACCTCGCCTGATGCATCCCAGATGGGCAAAATGCTGCTTGAGAACTTGTTTGATTTCCAGATAATTACGTTGATAGTCAAAGCTCTGTACCAGTTAACACAAACTGTCACCATCACAAAGCAAACTATATGTTGGGTATTGTTCATCCTCCTCATTTCCCTCCCCGCCCCCAACTGAAAATTTTAATTGAATAAAAAAACCTCTGAAATAAGCATGACTCAATTAAATGAAATTCCCCCAAACCTATGCATACGGATTTCTACCCCCAAAGACTGTTGTAACATGAATTGGGCTCTCTCAACACTATTGCACTCTACCACCACCAACGTTGCGCCTGTGTTTTCTTCTAGAGCAACAACTTAAATGCAAGGGCACAAAAGCAACAGAATTGTGTTTAACCTTTTATGTGATTGGATCTCAGTATCTTTGAGAGGCTCAGCACCTTAAACTCCTCTTGCATCATGCTGAGCACCATCAGTAACTTCAACTTTTATTAATCTTGTATTTTTCCCCCCCCCAGATACAGCCAGGCTGATGCACTGAAATATGTAGGCATTGAAAGAGAAATGGAAATCCCTTGATACCAGCTACCTCTACTTTTGAACAGCTGCCTTATCTCCAGGAATTTTCTAGTACTGTGGGCAATTTTAGAAAAATGATGCAATTTGAAATGCTGAATTTGCAAAGTACTGTAACAGTAATTTATAGTAAATTTCAAAATCAACTTTTTATTGCCTTCTCACCAGCTGCAAAGTGTTTTGTACCAATGAACTTTTGCAATAATGTGGTGTGGTACATTTTTCAACCTTGAATAAAGGATACTTGAACTTCTTCATTTTGAGTGTATTTGAGCTACAATGGTGGTTCTAGGCACTTAAATAACTTTGGTATAGAAAGTAAATCATTTGAGGGTACACAGTGCACTTAAAATCACATTTATTGCTGCTTTTACCTTCTGTTTGGGACTTTCACACCATTAGTTGAGTGGGAGGCACAGGCAAATAGGATTAATGCAAAAACAAATCAGCAGGGGGATTTAAGGACAAGTTAGTACCTGAACCTATGTATTCACTTGAACTGATTAAAGAAAGACTACCACTTGAAAAGTTAAATTGGGGCAGGTACAGCCCCTTCTCCAAACTGTATGTGGGGGCAACTTAATTGCCCTCTAGGTGACATTCAGCTAAGTTAGTCCAAGTTAAATAAAGGTGTGCATTTAAAGTGATTAGTTAAACTACACCTGTGTGTGGAGGCCCTTCTAGATGTAAGCCTAATTTAAGGTTACTTTTAACAGTGTCCTTCACTCTGGCCTAGTTCTTTAGGGCAGTGGCTCTCAACTTTTCCAGACTACTGTACCCCTCGCAGGAGTTTGATTTGTCTTGTATACCCCCAAGTTTCACCTCACTTAAAAACTACTTGCTCACAAAATCACAGTATGCTATTACTGAAAAATTGCTTACTTGCTCGTTAATTATAAAATCAAGTGAAATATAAATATTGTACTTCTATTTCAGTGTACAGTATATAAACAAGTCATAGTTTCTACTGACTTCTGTAGTGCTTTTTATGTAGCCTATTGTAAAGCTAAGCAAATATCTAGATGAGTTGATGGGGCATGCAAACCCCTGGTTGAGAACCACTGTTTTAGGGTATATTGTACACTAGAGCTTATTGGCCTAGTCTGAATTGGATCGATATGAAGTGGCTTGTTTTTACTGGCTGATTTACTACTGCACAGCCATCAAGTTTGCCAAAACAAAATACCTGTGAAAACTCAGCTGTACATAGAGCTGGTTGAAAGTTTGCAAGGCTACAGTTTTCCACTGGAAAATGCTGATTTGATGAAATATAAATATATTGTCAACTTTTGTAGGCAGTTACTGACACTTCAGTAAGGTTCAAAATGAAACCTTTAAGGAAGGTCAAAACCAATTGTAAGTATATGATGTTTTATTTTATCCTTTAATTCCCAGATTCATCCTCCTTCAGTTGCAAGAGGATGCAAGAGGCTATTGGTAATCAGCCATGCCAAACCTGTGTGAAAAAACAGACAGTGGGCTAGTTTTTGGCTTGTAGCTTTTTTTTTTTTTTTTTTTGAGTGGCTCCTTTCAAGCAAAGGGGGAGAGACTGCACACAAGGGGGATCTAGTCCCATGAGTGCTGCCGTTCTTAGGGACTGTCTTATTTTGAATGGGATTAGCTTGATCGATTTAATGTAAAAGTCAGGGTGCTGATTTGCCACATTAAAGTTGGCAACTGTGTTACTGACCCTTGGCATTAGTTCTTTGCCAGAGCCCTATCACTCAAAATTGCAGACAAGGGCGAGGATAAACTTTCACAAAGCAGATGGGCTCATATATGAATTTTATGGCAAGAAGTTACACACTGGGTATTAAATTATAGTTATATGCCAGATGGGAGCACAGTTCCCAACCTTGTTTATATCCCAGAGTGATCAGTTGTGTATTAGTTACCTTGATCATGCACCCCTGCAGCATCTGCCATACAAACCTCCCTGAACCACAGCGGTGTTCCCAAACTGGTGCCACTAGCTTCCAGAAGGCAAGTGCTGCAATGGCAGCAGTATGCTCTGTACTCACCAGTGGTATTCCCTCATGCTAAAGTAATGCAGTAATACATTATCCTAGGGCTAGACTAACTACTCTACAAGTTGTCTAATGTTAACTTCCATCAGTCTCTGGCTGACTGCTGGAACAACTTCCTCCAGAAACCAAGAATTCATCCATACCTCATTAAGGAAAAACAGCAGCAAGGCAGGCTTGCAGCCTACATCCAGCCTCTAGTGAAGACTCCATATACCTGTTGCCACCCTGTACCCTTATCAATATTGTGGGAGTGCTAGCAGACACAGATAATTGCTGATCTGGGTTCTCCACAGGCCATCTCAGAGAGTGGCTATAAATCCATCTGCTAGCCCGCTTTAACTGATTTTTTCTTCTGCTTCTATTTGTTGGTTCAGAGCACTCCTATCCCTTTGTCTACCCTTGTGTAAAAACTACATGGCCAATTTATTGGAACCAAGTTGATCTACACAGGCTGCAGTTTAAACAAGGAGCGTGGTAAGCCATAGCAGAACAATTACACTTTGAGCTAAGCCGCTTTACCACTGCACTGTATGCTGAGTTTTCTGGCATTGTAAACCTTTTCTCCCCCTTTCATTTCTAGCTTAGGGTATGTCTATACTACCTGCCAAATCAGCAGGTAGTAATTGATCTATTGGGGATCGATTTATCACATCTCATCTAGAAGCGATAAATAGATCCCAGAAGCGTTCCTCGTCAACTCCAGAACTCCTGCTCCGCAAGAGGAGGAAGCGCAGTCGACGGGAGCGAGCCTGTGCTGCATGGACCCAAAATAAGTAAAATTACTTTTGATCTAGAAAACGTTGACTTCAGCTATGCTATTCTCATAGCTGAAGTTGTGTATCCTAGATCGATTTCCCCCTCCCCCCCAAGTGTAGACCAGCCCTTAGTCCTTCTTCCAATGGAAAAGTGCTAACTGAGTCTACCCAAAATAACTACCTGATATGTCTACTCCATGGCTTGCACACAAGTGAGTGTCAAAAATAATTAACCACAGACATTCTTCTAAAATACAAATGGCATTCACCACCTTCACCCCAGGTTTTGTATTACTGTAGGGGCAGACTGCAGTGCCTTGACATTAGCCGCATGCACATGTCTTAGAGATGGTTGTGACACACAGGGGTTTATCTAAGGAATGGGTATTTCTGAGAGAACAATGTATGGTGTCTCTGCATTGCTGAGTGCGGAAGGTGCACCAGAAAAATCAAGATGGAGCTTCTGCTCACAATGAGGACTTGGAAACATACTAAGAGCAAGAATCCCTCTTGCGGTGCCGGAGGTGCCAGTGCCCCCGTCGGGCACGGAACTCAACGGCCCTGGCGGTACCGGACTTGGCGGCTGCCGGTGCTGATGCAGCCAGCAGCATTAACTCTACCTCGGTGCATACCGGGCAGCGCATGGCCACCGAGGTCGACGGCCCTTAGGGTGCAGGAGTCGTCCGTGCTGGAGTCTTCGCCTGGGGCGTGGAGCTCAGCGGACTTTGCTGTACCGGAGTCGCCGAGGCCGGTGCCGGTCTGGATGGTAGTATTAGCTCTACCTCGGCTTGTACCGGGGAGCTCACGGCCACCAAGTTCGACGGACCTTGCGGTACCGGGAGCCGATGGTGCTGGCGCCGGGCTGGGTCACAGCGGGGCCGGCATCAGGTCAAGTGTCGGTTCTACTAGGAGCTGCTTTAAGCGAAAGCCCCGCTCCTTCTTTGCTCTAGGCTAAAAGCCTTGGAGACCTGACACTTATCTGCGAGATGGGATCCCCCAGGCGCCTCAAACGGGAGTCGTGGGGGGGGGTCCCCCGTAGGCATCGGCTTGGAGCCGGCCGACGGCTTGAATCCTGGTGAACCAGGCATGAGCCCAGTACCAGAGGGGAGAGAAGGGGAAAAGCCCCTTATCTCCCACTAGTCTTTACACTAAACTTCTTAACCAGACTATCAAAACTATTAACAACTACTTAAAGTACTTAAAACAATTAACAATGCTAAGCGAGTGCTAACTAAGCTAGGGAGGTGGAGATCAGCTACGCTGCTCCACAGATCCGACTGTCATGGGCGGTAAGAAGGAACTGAGAGGGCGCTGGGCCGGCTGAGGTAGATATCAGGTGCCGCGGGGGCGCCAGCCGGCCCACCGAGTGTTGCTAGGGTAAAAGTCTTCCGACGATCGTGCACGCGCGGCGCACACACCTAATTGGAATACATATGAGCAATCACTCGAAGAAGAATTTATTTTACATTTATAGAGATAGTGAGTACAGAATTCCCACCCTGAGGAAACAAGGTTTTGGCTTTATTGTATTTTAATCAGGCTTCCACAGCCAAGAGATTATGTGAGTTTAAAGAAACAATGCTGTAGATGTTAGAACTACAATCTACTTATTCCAATATGAAAAAAGATTCAGCTAAATATGTTAACACATGCTCGGAGATTCAAAACTAAAGCATTTATTCCCATTTTAAGTACCTAATTTAATAATAGTTTTGTCTCATGTGCATCCAAAATATATTACCATACTATTCATAAAGGTGACATGATTAATCTTGGCCAAAAATATTACCTAACGGTATGAGGTTAGTTTCTATCCATTTTGAGAAAAATGCTGAAACTCAAATGCCAAAACATTGTTGCACATCTTCCAAGTATCTGCTATTTATCTTGAAAAATCAGTGCACGCTCCTCCCTCAACAAGCCAGATACAGGATGATTTTTCAATCCAGTGATGTGTGTTGCTTGAGTCACAGGGAAAGGAACGAAAGCAAAACTAACAAATTACTGTAGCTTTCATAATCATTATACCTTTTATTTACATTTAGAAAGTAGTGAAACTTAAAACAATAAAACCAAATGCAACTTGTACAGAAATCTTTTAATTTTTTTTTATTTATCACATTAAAAAATGAAACACACTATACAAATGGTTTTTCATAGCAGATTACACATAGGTCCATTCAGACTTGCTCTCAAAGTGCTGCCAACATTTCTAAGTGCTGCCTGTGGGGGCAGCTATTTATCATATAGCCAATGTATTGATTTAAATGCAGTAGCATGCAACCCTCAGTGGAGAAGGGTTTGATTCCTTTCTGTTCTTAAATTAGGTTAAATGGCATTGGTGTCCATATTTACATACTTGAAATGTATCAATCCTGAGCAGTTCCGATGTAAATCTGAGACTGGCTGATGGGAGTCCTGGTCTCAGGTATTAAAAAGGGAGGTCCAAATGGCAGCAGACTGGCTGCTATGAAGTTCAGTTGTTTTCATTCTTTCCATCACATAACTATTTGCTGAGCGTCTCACACAGTCAGACAACTGCTAATAAAAATGCTAAGCCAAGTAACTGTAGGTGTCCTTCTCACCATCCACACGCTCCAAGTACTCCTTCTCAATCAGAATGTCAATGCATTTCTGTAGGGGAGACGTGGAAAGGCAAGGAGTGCATTTCATAAAACAAACCCCAGACACACTTTGCAGCAGATATTTTAAGAGCAAGAACAGTTGTTTTTTGCTTGCTATAAGCTTTTAACAGTTTAGGCTGTTAAGTACCATGCTGAATACATATTTCTCGTGAAGACTAGCATTAAAACTCTTTAGCAGGCAATTTCTCTACATTTTTGGCCATGCCTAGAAGAGGCCACTCACAAACACCAGACAGTCAAACGTCACTAATTCCCTGGGAGACTCACTGAACATTATTGTTCTGTAAGTGAGCAATAAAACAATTAAACCAAGATGTATCTGGTTCCTTTATTTTGACAACTGTATGATACGTTATTTTACAATTCACACTACAGTAATGCTTAGTGGCACATGATGAAGTCTTATTATTTAGCTTCACCATACCACTATGCTTGGAGAAGCTATAAGACAATAATTAAATGTTTCCTACTTAAAAGTATAATAGTTGAATAAGTTATTTCTTTAATCTTTCTAAAATCAGTCCATTCACTCAGATGCTTGTTACAAAAATTAAGATCCATTACTGCTGTTCTGACATACCTTAATTACTGGAACTCGTGGTTTGAATCTTGAGGACAGCTGGGTTAGAACTTCTCCAAGCAACTGCTGGTGTTTTAGAACCTTTCTCATTTTCATAATTCTCACAATAGCAGCCTAAATAGCGAAGTAGAAACAGACTTTCTTAGGAAGATACAATTTGCCATTCTGGATCAAGCCAGTGGTTCCCAAACTTTTCACTAAGACAACCCACCAACTCCATTTTGTCTCTTTGTTGGGGGAAAGTGGGAGCAAAATCATAGGCCTGCCCTCCTCCTCACCCAGCCAAGAACACCAACCACCCACAGCAGCACGCTCTACTGCAACCATGACCTTGTCTCAGTGCAGCACAGCAGCAACTCCTGTCCCATGGGGCTGGGGCCAGCTCCTCACTAAGGGGACTGCAGAGTGTATCAGACCATCTCCCAGAGGCTACGGACGCCAAACTAGGAGATTTTAGGTGCTAGAAGTCCGGCGGTGCAGCGGAGCTAAGGCGCTCCCAGAAGCAGATGGCACGCTGCTAGACGGGTGTGCTGGTCGCTTTCAGGAGCCGCCCGAGGCAAGTGCTGCCCCCCTCACCCCCTCCCACACCCAAACTCCCTCCCAGAGCCCAACCCCTCACCCCCTCCCACACCCAAACTCCCTCCCAGAGCCCAACCCCTCACCCCCTCCCACACCCAAACTCCCTCCCAGAGCCCACCCCCCATCCTGCACCCCTACCCCAGGCTCAGCCCGGCCTGCTCCCACATTCCAAACCCCTCGCCCCCCACCCCCCTCCCCAGCCCCGTGAAAGTGAGGGTGGGGGAGAGCGAGTGACAGAGGGAGGGAGGGGGGCTGGAGTGAGGGGTGGGGCCTTGGAGAAGGGGCAGGGCAATGGTGTTTGGGTTTGTGTGATTAGACGGTTGGCAACCCTAGGATTGCAACGTAGCATATGGGGTCCCAAAGCCACTCAGGTTTGGCCCAGCCTCTCCTCTGTCATAACAGAGGGGCGGCTGAGCCAAATTAGGGGGAATAGCGTTTCACCAGATGGCAACACCTGGAGCTGGGCCCAGTCCGACGGGACAGGCGTCACCACTGATCAGTGGGCTCACTCTCCAACACTCTCCCCTCCCTTGGGGGCCTCTCCTCTACACCAGGCCCACAACTCATCTAGAATCCCCAAATACGGTGATCAATTAGATCCTTGGCAAGATGCACCAGCCAGACACCTGGCAAAGAATTCACTGCAGGAACTCAGAGCCACTTAGTGTACAGTCTCCGGCAGCTGGAGATATTTGGTACTAACAGTCGCAGATCGCCTGCAATGTCATGTGGTTGATCTCATCATACTAGTATCCAACCCACCTGAATCAGTAGTTTCCTGTCTTCCTCTATATTTTTGTGTGTAGTTTCCTGCTCCTGCTTCTGTTCAGTCTTCATTGGCACATTGATGTTTACTCTCAATTTTTTGCTGCCAGGAAAGGGAAGTTAAGTAAATAGCTTAATTTCAAAAAGAAAATCTGAACGGAAAGTTGGGAATATCTGATTATTCCTTCCATTTCCAGTTCTACAAAAAGAATGAATTCCCCCCCATTTGCTCCCAACACAGCTTTTCTTATGTAGGGACAAGGATAGGAGAGAAATTTCATCGTTGCATGACACTGGGCAGTGATCTTCAAATGATCTTAACAGTGTGATATTCTTTATTGTAAAGGCTACCTAGGCCAGATGGAATACATTTCATAGTACTCTAGGGTACACAAGCACAACTGGACACTAAATACCATAATCCCCACAAAATGGTTAATACTAGAAAGGTTTGTGATTTGTCAAAGTGATAATGAGATTTATCCATCAAACTCTTTCTGATGTGAATAGTCCCACTGAGTTTGCAGGATCAGAACACAACACATTTGGACAAATCCTGATACAAAAGCAGACACTTAAATTGGGAGAACTGCACATTTAGATTAAGTTGAAAACCAAATAGATCTCAAATTATGGCTTTGTTTTAAAAATAACTAAGATAAAATATAATGTTTGAAACACAGGAATTTTGATCACAAAAGTCAAATAAAAACTATTTGTGCATTTGAAACTTAAAAGGAAACTTTAAAGGAACTTATATGGAAAAAAAGATTTACCTGCGTTACTTAATTCTAAAGTTCATTTATTTTTACCATTCATATTTGTTCACTATTTACATTTTACTTAGCATGCGACCAATGCTCCCTCTAATTTTTGACAGGTCGTGTGTGCAAAAAATTTCTTCTGTGCAAATTTTTGAAGCAGAGTTCAAATTTGTGCGCCATGAGGCAAATGTGCCCAAGCAAGTAAAATGCTTATACAAGGAGATGTGTGGGTCCCGACCATCCCGAAGTGATCAACATTCCACGTTCGAAATGCTGGCGGGGAGGGGTAAGACTCATTGCCCTCCTTTCCCTTCCCCCGCCCCCTTGCCAGCTAGTAGAATCTGGCTGTGTTGATAGATGGCGGGCGAACAATGTCAAAAGTCGCCCGTAAATGGTATTTCGGCCTGGCTCCGATGTAGTATTTCATTTTTGTGCGCGTGCTGTTTCGCTGTGTGCGCGGGGTTTAGGATCTGTGCGCGCGCACATGCACACAGTTTAGAGGGAACAGTGCATGGGACCCAAAATTGCAACTGCATCCTCATGTGTAGATCCTGGCACCCATGTGAAACCCCACTGAAGTCAGTATGGGTGAACCACACAAACACTGTCGCAGGATCAGGGCCTTAAGACAGTACAACCCTATATGCCAGTTCCACTTTCTGGTCCTCAACAACTATTAGCACAATGCATATGAGAGAGTTTGATACTGCAGGAAAATTTACACATTAAAAAACTTTAACAATAAAAACTCAAAACAAAATTTCTATTCGTATTAAATTTACCTAAAAATAAAACATACAAAGCTTAAGATTTGTTCTGGGAACCAAGGATAACATTTTCAAAAAAAGAGCCAAAGCCCTATTTTCAAGAGTCACTTGGGTACTTAGGGAACCTAAGTCTCATGGAAAGAGAGGCTTGTAAATTACTTTTGAAAGCAGAACTTTGAAAATTTACCACTTAATCTTCCTCAAGAACAAGCTGTGAACAATTTGGATTATTGTTTATTTACCAGATCAACTGCAATTAGTTATCCCACAGACTTTTGGCCTCATTTGGAGTGTTGCCTCTAGTGAGAGAGAAATGGAATTGATGCTGCACTCCAATTCTATGAGCATACACATGGGACAACAGGGAATTACAACATTTAGGATAAGTCAATACGTTGGTTTACTTATTACATTCTGATCCTAGTGAGGAGAGGATTAATTTTGGAATTTCTCCGTCATAATAATGTTAATTAATTTGTCTCAAGTATAGATATTGTTGCAATTACACATTTGTATATTTTGTGAAGATTGGTAGAAATCCTGACCCAAAAACCCAATATTGCAATTTGGTATTTTTCAAATAAGCCATATTTATAAACATTCCTGTGAATCACTGCACTGTTGAAAACAGAATTTGATCAATTTAACGGATTTTGAAATTCAAACAAAAGAAGTGGTTGATTTGTAAAAAGGAGAGAATAAAAAAAAGACAGTGAACATTATATTAAATAAAGCAAAACAGGTGGAAATACATCCAGTGTTAAAGAACACTGAACAAGGATGATCATGTTACCCGATGGTCACATTGCTAGTTATTACCATTCCACATTTAAAATAAGGAACATTATTTTAGAACACTAGACTATAGAATTTGTAAATCTGATATGGCTACTATTACATGTAAATAAGAGGTTACTTCTAGACAAAGCATAACAACAACATCAGTGTTGCTAACACCAAATAATATAACTGTTTATGAATTCTCCTGAGAGAATACTCAGCCCTCTAGTTTGTTTGGAACAGCCCTCTAGTTCAGATACGGAGGAAAGGAAAAAGATTAAATACAAGGGAGGATTTCTAAATAAAAATTTCATTCATTTCCATTATTTCATTTCACACAAAATGTGTTTTATTTTTTAGAATGTGAATTAAGTTACACGCACTACACTAAAAGGTTTCTTAAATAAACCATCATCAGCAGTATGGAATTCATAACTGAGATTATGCCTACCCTTCAGCTAAGCACACAAAAAACACTACTGTGCTGTAAGTAGTTTGAGACGTATAGCTATAAAAATGGCATTGAAATAACAGGAGCTAACAGAAAGACATTGCAAAGAGAATCTTAGTTTTTAAGGCACTTCAGAGCTCAAAATCTCTAAATAAGCATACTTATCTTTTTCAGGGGCTGTTTTTAATGGCCATGCGCTTAAAACTTTGGATTTGGTGGGTTTTTAAAAAAATGAGTAAGACCACTTTAAATGTAATTTATTTACTTGGCTTGTGTAAGTCAGGACCAATGGCAAAAAATGCGGTGATGGCACGCCAGCCAAATGTGTCTATGTGATCAAAGTCTAACTAAATTAAACCAGATTTTACTGTGCCCCAGTGACTAGCAAGAATCAAGAGCTGACGATGTGAGAGTATGTTTACTGACACTGCCGGTGAGTGCCATCCTGTTTGCTTTATAGACCCATTAGAGTGCTTGCTCAACCATAGCTATAGCATTGCTAAAGTGACACTATAAATAGCAGGAGCTTCAGAGAAACAGATTGTTACCATTTATACACAACCGGTTTATACTATTAGATTTTTCTTACTTTTTGTAACCAAGATATAGTTTTATTAGGGTATCTGGCTTCAGTTCCACCTCATCCACATTTGCATTTTCATCTTCCAAAACCTACAAGAAACAAAAAATTATTATATATTTGCTAAAATGTTTTTCTATAAATTAAATATGCAAGAAAGCAAACAAACTTACCAATAACTTTGACTTCAGTAAGATCTGTAGAACTTGTGCCAAGATATCCTACAAGTTACAGGAGAAATTACCAATGCAAACTTAAAATACATTTTTCTTTTAAATGTCCAATGAATTTTGACATTGAGTTATAACAAAATAATTGAAAGGTCATGCATACACTAGAACTATTCAAATTTCATTTTTCATAGCTACAAAAATATGTACTGCAGGCAGAATTGAAAAAAAATCACCAATAGGTACAGAAAAATTGCAAAAATACAACACGTTGAGCATTCAGACAGTGAGAATTAATGATTGAGAAATACCACAAAAGCTTATGGGAAATATTAAAAACTTTTCATTTTAGAGAA
The DNA here is from genome assembly GCA_033296515.1 of Macrochelys suwanniensis. Lineage (NCBI taxonomy): Eukaryota > Metazoa > Chordata > Testudines > Chelydridae > Macrochelys > Macrochelys suwanniensis. The sequence continues at coordinate 95,720,452 of CM065776.1, read as the reverse complement.
TTAAAGACAAAACATTCCACTTTAGCATGAACCCAATGGCAGATTTTCCCCTTTCTTGTGCCAGACTCAAATAGGCCAATTTCAAAGAACAGTTCTTTCCAATTACCCCTTTAATGACCCTTTCCCCACTAAATAGTGCTGACATGCAGGAAAGCATCTTTCCAAAGACTATTTCATTCATGCTGAGTAAGAAGTCAGAAAATGCAGCATGGCAGATGTCTGAATATTTTTCAGGCCTTATCTACACTGGGGCTTTTTTCGATTACAAACACTGGAGGCCAGTCCCTGAGGAAGCTGCACCAGTGTATATCTCTAGTATAGACATGTGAGGCTGCTATTTTCCCGGCTGAAACTGAACCCAGTTTGAAGCAGGTGGAAGCTCCATCCGTGCAAACAGCAGCTTTGTCTGTTTACAATTATGGGTTTGCACTGGGTGCGGCTACATCGGTGGCTCACAATGTCCATAACAGAGGCAATTCTCCAGTGCGGACACCACCTATGAATTTTCTCTGAAGCATCCAAAACTCTAATTTGTATTCACAGATTTATTCTCTCTTTATCCGTGGTCAGCAGACTTAAGTGACCTGCCAATTTGCTTTTCCTCAACATGCCTTCGCAGACCTCATGTGAACCTATTAAAGAGACAGACACCTGGTTTTTAACAGTTGAGGTACAGAGTCTGCTTTTGAAGAAACAGTAGGGAATTGCCTCTCCAAGTAAAACAAACACTTAGCCAATGCACCTATATTCTCAATGTGTTCATGTTCTTAATCTTTCAGGATATAAAACAGATGGGAAATTCTAAGAAACCTGATAATAAAAGGAGACCACCACCTTTCCCAAAAACGGAAGTTTTAAAACAAAAACACATGCACTAGAAAACCAATGACTAATTAAAGGAGCAGAGGAGGGAGGCAGAGAGTAATATAATTCTAAAGGATTCAGCATAGTGATCAATGAGAGTGTGTCTACACTTCAGGATTTGCTAGAAACCTCAGAAATAAAACCTAGAAAAGGTTATGATTACTGGAAACTGAACAGGAAGGTAAGCTGATCAACAAAGCAGCACAACTGCTACCGCAAGAACAAAAACTAACATTTGAGTCAAACAGATCTCACCTCCTGCTCCCCTTTTCATGCTAGCAGTAAGTGTGCTGAACCCCATGACAAGAGACTTTACATTGCAGTGGTAACATAAAACTAGCGTAATACAATACATAATTAAGACTCTACCATTTTTATCTGAGTACTGTCTGTCAGCTGTTGAACAGTATAGGCATCTTCTGTGTTGTACTGTAGTAGGATTGCCATCTGGAATGTCGATGCCTTACAGACCCCAAGGAAAGAAAAGAAAGGCCAAATATAAAATCAAAGTAAAAATACGCACAACTTGAATGTGTGTTTGAACTTGAATGCCTTGGAAAATTCACCAAATCATGAACATGAACGCGCGCACACCTACACACCCAAAATGAATTGAAACCCCGATGAAGCCTGATAAATTAAACACAGTTATGGCTAGGCAAAAAAAAGGTTCATAATACTCAATTTGAAGGATTCATCACTTCAAAAAAGGTGATTATGCAATGTACTTTTAAATGATCCTTCGTATCCATGTTTACCATTTCTTCTCTGCTATTAAACAGCATTCAAATGGATGTTTAAGCAAAAACCTAGTTCTCAAAGATGTACTATTTTGAAAAATTGGGAGCTAGGGACTGTACTATAGTTATTTTTGGAAAGATTTTGAGTAAATGTTCCTCTATGCCTAAATATAATGAGAAAGCAAATATGAATAACGTTTGGAGCACAACTAAAAACAGTGAGACATATTCATGCCTTCAGATATGTCTACACAACACAAACTTGAATGAGAATTGTACGCGTGAATGATAATTGAGAACTGAGAAATTAGGCTCACATGCTTTCAGACTACGCTCTTTAAAGAGCTTCATGGGACTGCCAATAAAACACAAGATTTGCTATTTAAAATGGGAGATAAATCTTCACACCCAGAACCTTAGATGGAATAATTATGCAATGCAGCAAGTCTCTGTATGATATTTTGCATGTGCCCACCATTGTATTACCTACGTTCCAGTATTCTTTTAATTTAAAACCTAAAACTGTGACCAGTTGAACTACTTGCAGACAGTTCCTTCTGTGTATCGTGGTGCCAAAGCTATAGCTCTCTTTTTACCCATACGTTTTCTGATTTCAAAATATTCCCCCTCAATTTGTTACCCAATTATGAGTATTTTCCATTTTATCCTTAGTATATCTAGACACAGACTACTGGATTTCACTACATAACATTAGAAACATTTTACATACAACTGTAGATAAGACTAATTTCATCAAGGCCTATGGGTAAGTTTATGAACTACAGGGCACACACTTATGGTTTGTTCAAGTTTATCACCAGTAGTATTAACAATATAAATGTACATTAAATGTGTAAGTTGAAGAGTCTGAGTACGGTATTTGAGAAGGCAAAAGTCTCAGTTTATTTTAGATACTCAGATAAAAGATAGGTTTCAGTGTAGTAGCCGTGTTAGTCTGTGTCAGCAAAACGAAAATAAGAGAAAAACTTGTAGCACAGTAGAGACTAACAAATTTATTTCAGCATAAGCTTTCGTGGGTTAGAGCCCACATCATCGGATGCATGGAATGAAACATACAGTAGACAGATATTTATACAGTCAGAGAAACATGATGAGGTGGAGGTGCATAGACCAACCTTAAGAGGCTAATTAATTGAGAGGAACCATAACAGCAGGGGGGGAAAAACCTTTGAAGTGATAAACAAGATGGCCACACAGGTGTGAATGAGGATCGTTAACTTAAGGGAAATAGATTCAATTCCCTTAAGTTAACGATCCTCATTCACACCTGTGTGGCCATCTTGTTTATCACTTCAAAGGTTTTTCCCCCCCTGCTGTTATGGTTCCTCTCAATTAATTAGCCTCTTAAGGTTGGTCTATGCACCTCCACCTCATCATGTTTCTCTGACTGTATAAATATCTGTCTACTGTATGTTTCATTCCATGCATCCGATGAAGTGGGTTCTAACCCACGAAAGCTTATGCTGAAATAAATTTGTTAGTCTCTACGGTGCTAGAAGTTTTTCTCTCTTATTTTCGTTCAGATAAAAGACCTGATCCTGAACACAATTATGCACACGTTTAGCTTTAAAGTCAACTGGATAACTCGTGAGTTAAGTGACGCGCATAAGTGTTTTTCAGGGTGGCCAGGCACAATATACACAGGTTTTAGGGTCTAACACTATGAGCTAGGAATCTGATGTAAGTGTACAGGTACTCGCGCTAGCTCTCATCGAACTGGCGTAAGTATAAATAGCACTTGTAGCCATGAGAGCATGAGGAGCAGCAGCTGATCTGTGCCAAGTACACACATGCCTGAAACCAATGGGCTCAGCCGTGCCTCCACTGCCACTACCTATGCTACTGCAGCTCCACTGCTACTGGATGAGAGCTAGCATGAATATGTATACAAGAGCAGGGGAATCCCATCCCAAACTCGTAATGTAGACACAGCCTTAGAGAATTACAGAAATTATTAAATGAATTTAAAATGCTAATGTCAAATCCCATTATATAGCGTTTACTCACTTGGTTTCAGTGTTCAGACAAGTACAAAATAGAGCTGAACATACCCTATATTTATATTAGGCTGTTTGTGTGTTGACATAGGTAGCCACTGTTTTAATTCAGGGCAGAACCTAAGTCAGATTTAGTCCCTCCCCGAAAACCAGAAGCTTACATTCTCCCAAAGTTATTCAGTATGGTGTAAGTACTCAGCCATTTTAAAAAGGAGTATAAAATAGGTACTGGGCTTATAAAACTCTTAACCCACTGATCTCACTTTTTTTTAAATTTATCTTCTTACAATGGATACCGCAGGGACTGCTGGCATACAAGGATTAAGACAAGATGGAAAGCTTTTGGAAAAAAGCAATGGAAAAAATTTTAAGGCCAGATTTTCGAAAGAGCTCAGCTCCTATTTAGGCACTAAAATGAAGTGGGAAGGATTTTCAAAGGGAGCCTTTCAAGGTTTTGAGCACTTTCAAATCTGCCCACTTTATTTTTTACGCCAAAGTGGGTGCTGAACTCTTCAGAAAATCTGGCCTTAAACACTTTAAAAGGAAACTCAGTGATAGGCATAATTTTAAAATGATTTTCCTTCTCACTGTTTAACCACCTCCAAAGTTTAGAGCTAAAATATAGTTCCTAATTTTTTCTCCACCATTGTGCACTTATGTTTTTCTAGTGTAGGGATGCATGTATTCTGAAACTTTTCTCCCCACTACACAGAATTACATATTTATTTTGTAATTTGTCTGACATATACGAAAAAATAGATCAAGTTAGGGACTTCCAACAGCAAGGTCCCTCTATATAACAACTTGGAAGAACTCACCACAAAAATGTTTAGACTAATCAATTATTCACTAAACCTTTCCACTAATACAAAATTATTCTTACCTGTAATGTGTATCTATTTTTGAAACAGTTGGTAACCAGTTCCCCTTTAGATAGCTGATACAACCAGGTCAATTTTCTTCCACTATGACGACTGGCATAAAAAGCTGTAAATCTCTGATAACTGCGTTCCAACTGTATAAAAAAAAATAAAAATGAAAATAACATCACTGCACTTTCACACTTCGAAGTGTATTTGAATCCAGACCACCCTATGTTAACATGCCCTTTCCTTGGGTGGGGAGGTAGGGAGCTAGATAGAAAATTTAAAAAAAGGTTCTTCAGACTTGCATACGAGTTTCCTTTGATGATCAATTTCACTTTAAATGTCATGTGGAAAGGAAAAGAAAAACAGGCTTATTCTTCTTTTGTTTCTTTGCAAAGTATTTAAAGAGGGCCTTAAAGGTCATTTCTTTTCTCCCCACTTCTCCTTCCCATCTCATTTGTTAAGTTAGAAATTCAGGTCTTATCTAGCCTGAGGACCACAGTGACTGGGAAACCAGTCATGTCATCTCAAGAATCAACAGATAGAAAGCTGAGTAATTGAGAGGGTCAAAATTTCTTAATAAAAACAAGAGCTTTTAAAGCATACACTCATTTTATTTTAATGACTATTGAACGTTTTGGAGGAAGGCCATCTTGTTTAAAGATTATGAGTGCCCCATCAGTAACAAAGAAGGATTACACATCTCAGACTCCCCCCCCCCCCCCCGGGGCAGGTCCTCCAGCATAATCAGGAAAGACAAGACTTGACATTTCTGATACTTTGAAAATAAAAAAAAAAATAAGCAGGAAAAAGTCTTTCAGGCTTACTTTATACACCATAAAATAAGAGAGATTTAAAATATAGGTTTTTTTATTTGACTAAATCCTTTGCAGGTCACCTTTAACAGAGGCAAAAATGTTCAAGTCATAACATTTTATGTCAGGAAATACTTGGGAGTTCATTTTAGGTCATCTCTGGAAAAAAAAACACTGAAACTTTAGTTTATTTAATAGACGATTAAAAAGCTTATCACCTCACCTCAGAAGGTAGAGCAAACGTGCAGGACTGCTGAAAGGGCCATGATCCAGAACTGAGAACCTGTATACTGAAATCCACTGGAAAAGAAACATGCATAGATTAATAGGCTAACAGCTCTATCTCCTGTGGTATTACGGACCTGTCAATGTGAAGTTTGGGAGAGGCCAACTCAAACTGAAGAGGTTTCTGTGTTGCCTGACCTGACATGGTGATGACACTAATATCAAAAGATAATGGGTAAGTATTACTATTTATAAAACATATTGTTAAAATTAAAGACACTCTGTGAGGCAAAGTTAGGGTTGAGGGGTCAGATTTGAGCAGGGGGTTGGACTAGATGACCTCCTGAGGTCCCTTCCAACCCTGAGATTCTGATTCTATGTATATTTACTCAGAATCGAAGTCAGAATTCCCCAACATTTGCATGCATTTAATCTCATTCATTACCCTGTTTGTTTTTACTTTTCGAAAAGAGAAAATAAAAGGTTTTTCAAAATTCTTGCATCACCATTTAATTAAAAATCTGCTACTGGCAAGAACACAAGTGGCAAATTTATGTTTGTCAATTGCTTTTGAGACTCAGAGTGCATCTACAATGGGGGAGAAAAAACAAAAAGCAACAGTGAGTCTCAAGAGTTCAGGTCAACTGACTCACGCTTGTGGGACTAATGCTACAGGGATAAAAACAGATGTGCAGACGCAGGGGCACCAGAAGAGGGGTGTAGTGGGGCAGCTGCCCCACTCCTGGAGAAAAGGAGTGAGAACAGCTGGGGGAAGCTGAGTGAGTGGCTGACCACAGGTGTGGCCAGCTCAGTCAGGGCTCAGCTGGTCCTAGAAAAGAGCTGTAAGCCAGGAGCTGAGAAAGTCTCTCTCTAGCTCTGGAGAGAGAAGGATCTGGCTGCCTGGCAGAGAAGGGTACCTGAGGTACAGCAGTGCTGGGGAAAGGCAAGAGGAGCTGGGGAGCCCCAACCTGGTAACTCCCCAGGCTGCAGGCCTTGTGCAAGGCCTAAGGAAGGTACTGGGGCTTCAGAGGTACAGTCCAGGGTTAGGCAGAGGTAGCTGGTCCAAACCCCTTGCCAGTGGTGAGTGGTTTACAGACTGCAGTCTGCCCCAGTGAGCGGGGGCTAGGTGATGACTGGCAGTAGCCACTGAGGCAAGGTGGGGATAGAGGGTTGGGGGTTCCCCTGGGAGGGGAGACCTAGATTGTGGGGTACTGCTGGAGGCAGAACCCTGAGATAAAGGGGCACTGGGGTCTGGGAAGGACACGGGGCCAGCGGCAGGTGAGACATGAGCCAGCAGAGGGTGGTCTGTACGCTGGAAAAGAGCTAAGTCCCAGATGACCAGTAGGAGGCACCGCACCGGTGAGTCTCAGTTCGCTACAGGCGGCGTTTGAGGGAGCCATTGCCCCATCACTTTTTACCTGCCTTAAGGACGAGCGACGGGGGCAGAGATGGAGCGGGGGGGCCCTCAGAGGGAAGAAACGGAGCAGGGGATGGGACCATGGACTGGGAGCTTTTAGGGAGCGTCTGGTGCTCCTGTGTAGACGTTTTCACTCAGGTTGGAGATCGGGCGCCGAGACCCAGCAAGGAGGTGTGGGTCTCAGAGCCTGAGCTCCAGAACTAGTGGGAATGTTTACATTGCTATTTTTAGCCCTGTTGACCTGGGGTCTGAGACTTTTTTGTGCAATGTAGAAAGACTCTGAGATGCAAGGCAGAAGTGAATACATTATGTATTATAAAATAAAATTATATAAAACCCGAAGTGGACCTTGCACAACACGGAATGTAATTAAGTAAAAACCAAGTGATAACTATCTTGAAGCATTCCATTTCAAGAAGAAACTGAAATCAGAGACCTCTGAATCTGAAAGCAACAGGCCTGATTACTGAGCTAAAGGAGGACTTGTCATTTTTCAGTACTATTCCTACAAGTCTCCCAGTTTAAGCAATGATTTTGGTCAAAGGAAAAAACATTTAACAAAAACACCAGGCTTCACTTTTAGCAGAGGAGGATACAGAGAGAGGATTCAACATAGTGTAACAGCTAACCCCACTGTGATCTGTAAAACAAAAAGGAACCTGTTCATATCAGGAGGCATGAGGTGCTGTTTAAAGACAGTAAACAGACCCCAAAAAAGTCTATCCAAGCTGAAGTTTTAATAACTCTAGCTTTCCATGGCATGCTACATGAATCAAATACTTTCCTCATTCAACACTTAGTCATTTCCCCTTGTATATCTACAATTAAGGGAATGTGTGGCTAATTCAACAATAACTTAGCTTTTAAGAGAAAGGTTATATTAAATTTAATACTTACAATCTAATGGTTCTGAATTTGTCAGGTGCTTTTTAAATTGCTCGTTCAAGTCCTTGCTTACACCAATGTCTTGGAACATCCTCTGAAGTTTAGAGGTGTACTCAAAACCACAAGCTTGCTGTAAAATTAAAGAGCACAGCTTTGTCTGAAAGACCATGTATTTTGACACAGGGAGAACAAAAAGAACAAGAAAAGTAGGGTTTCTCTGACTGGAATCAATTTTGCTAGAGGAATTTATGACAACCCATTCCCTGCATGTCCAAAAATCACTCTGAAAGTTCTGAACCCATTTGGACAAGTCATGTTATTTTAATTGCTTTTTCTGTAGCTGTTCTGCCACCAAAAATGTGAGATCAACATTTTAAAAATTAAAATAAACCAGCCAGGAAACACCGTCATGAAAATTTACCAGTCTCAACATATAAAGGGCTAGCAAGTAGATCATAACAACTATGAGAATGAAAAAGTTACTGACATTTTACTCCCCTTCAAAAAACTGCACACAAGGTTTGGCATGATTGTAGTAAACAGCAGCACAGTTACCCCAAACAAATTCTGAACTCAACCGTATCGATTAATGATTATTTCACTTATCGCCGATGTCAAATTGCAACACAAAAAACAATCAACTGTTCTTAAGGTAGCATTCAGGGTTATTGAAAAAAGTGGCACTGGGGAGCTGTTTCAGCAGTTGTTTGCTTGGATAGCAGGACCGCTTAAAGATCTCATTGCAAAGCAAGACATAATGACTGCAAGTCTATGGGGTTAAAAGACTTGTGAACGTTAAGTTTTGTATTTTTCTGATCAAATATTTAAAAGTGCATACATGCATCATGTGTTGAAAGTAACAGTGCCTCCCTAGCCAGTGCTAAGAAAGGGAAGACTTACCTTAAGTTTAGAGATCATGCTTGCTTCAGCATCATCGCTAGCACTGTTCTGGTGTACTAGTCTCTTTGCCAGCATTTTAGCATAGAATTTTTGAAACACATCTTTGTCTTCAATGTACTTGAATACAACCATCTGGAAAAGCCAAAAAATCTTTTTACAAAAAGGAACACACCTGAAAATTTGTATCAAATCCAATTTTTACTTTATTAAAAGTGTCATACATTTTAGTGTCATAATTATTTTTGAAATGTAAATGCAGTCTTTTTTTACGTTAACCTTTGAAATAGTTCAGAAGAGATAAAATGGCTTTACACCATAATACACATTAAAGAGAATGCTGATTCTGTTTAGCTTTCTGAAGTATACTATTGATTGAATGAAGAAATCTTTTTCATTATTATTAATTATTATTATTATTATTATTAGAGAGAGACTTTTGGCATTTAAAAAAAATAATGTTACCAAAAGCTTTAAGCAATGAAATACACAGAATAAAAGTTTTGACTGCACGTGACCTGCAACCTCCTGTGACGACCTTAAAATTATTATGAAATTCATGTAGAAGAAAATTGTATTTAAGACTCTTACCACTTGATTGAGTGTATCTTCTAGCTCTGCTTCTTCTGGATTCTTAGAACTGCAGTCAAAGAAGTGTATTACTGAACAAATTTATTCATAATTTATGAATACCGTTACATTCTAGATTCATGACTTGTGAACTGAAACTTAAGTCCAATTCTCTTGGAAAACAAAGTTTTTCGAACATGTTCCTATTCAACTTTTTATAGACTTTTCAAGCAATCACTGCATTATCTTTTTTGCTTGAAGTATTTAACAATGTAAATATATTTCTATAGATGCAATGTGTAATTTCAGTTCACAACTATGATGATTATAATTTTTTAAACAAGAAACACTAGAAAACTAATTTTTAACTTTCCCTGTAAGACGTACCTTTTCTTTAGCAAGGAGTCACAATATCGTGCCAGCAACTCTGGAGATTTACTGGATGACTGAGCCATTTTTGTCACTGCATTATTATTTATAAATCGACCACAAGCCTGAAAATTAGACAAGAAAGTCAAAGTTTTGGAAATCCCCTAAATCAGAGATACACAATGGTTACCACAGACATTAAACATACTTTACCTTATCTAGTGCAGCCACAAAGCCAGCATCATTGTTGAAGGCAGACATGACTAGAGCATTATATTTCTTATGGACATCCAACACTGTCTGTACATACATTTTTGGATCCTGAAAGAGAAAACAGCCTGTTGCTTGCAATGAAACTTGTTCAACTTTCTGCAAGTTTCTCCAAACAATGCAGCTGACCAATGTCCTCTTAAGCAGGTTTATAGAGTGAAAGTTAAAAAAAAAAAAGGGGTGGGGGGAGAGATTAGAAGTATTATTTTAAAAATAGAAGTAGGTTCTAGACTATTAATAGCATTCAAGTGACAAGGAAAACTTATTCTAGTCATTACTACAGTAACAGATATGTAACTTGCTCAGAGTGGATTTATATATACTTGGGTATGCTGAATGTACAACAAGCACTGCTACTGCATAAAGTATAAAAGGAAAAGCAATGACCTATTCAACTCCGCGCTACGCAAGTGTCCAACAAGGACATGTTTTGAAAACACAAGTTTAATTAAAACCAGATCTAACAGTTTGTTGCTCAATCAACCACAACGTGGCAATTTCTAGAAGAAACCATGCAGTTTTTCCAATAATAAGATCTTACTTTTGAATATTTTACTAGAATGCAAAATCATCATTCAAATTCCCAACAAAGTAAGCCAAGATAGAACCAGAAGCTAACAAGATGGTTCCCCCTTGGACAATTGCAAATACTGCAAGAAGGTTAAGGATCAAGATAGTAAGAAACATTTCAGGCAAGAATCTCAGGAGCACATGCAAGACAAAAATTGAGTCTCCTGATCACAACATGACATATCTGAAGATGCTAAATGTCACAAGCGTACTGATAAGGTAAGGAAAGAAAAGGTGTAGGGAGAAGTATGTTCAGGGAAGTAGGCATGATGCAATGGAGGTGGTGGCTCTTAGGAGGAATAGAGAGACAGGTGCAAGGAATTTGTGGCAGGAAAGCAGCAAAGAGGAGGAATGCAATGGCTTTTTCACTTTATGACCTGCTAGAAAGTCAACCACTTTGCTTAAAACACACAACTCTTTAGTTGTAGCTTCCAGAGTTCTCATGTAACTTGAAGCCACCAGTTTATTTTTGTAAGAGGTCATTTTGAAAACCAGATATGATTTTGCTTCTGAAGTCAGAGCTCAGGGTTTTTTCCCCCATTAAGAGAATATACTCTGCTATCCCTAACCTCTCTTTCCCGTCCATAAAATTAAAATGCCTTCAAGTATGTGAAAAATAATACATCTGATGACCTGCAATGTGTGTGTTTAAAGTAAGGCCATCGATTAATCGCACTGTTAAACAGTAGAATACCAATTTAAATGTATTAAATATTTTGGATATTTTTCTACATTTTCATTTCTACATTGTATTCTTTGTTGTAACTGAAATTAAAGTGTATATTTTTATTACAAACATTTGCACTGTGAAAATGATAAAAAGTAAATAGTATTTTTCAATTCACCTCATACAAGTAATGCAATCTTTGTCGTGAAAGTGCAACTTACAAATGTAGATTTTTTTTTGTTACATAACTGCACTCAAAAACAAAACAATGTAAAACTTCAGAGCCTACAAATCCACTCAGTCCTACTTCTTGTATCGCTAAGACAAACAAGTTTGTTTACATTTACAGGAGATAATGCTGCCCACTTCTTAGGGGTCTACACTGGAGGGGATCGATCTAAGATACGCAACTTCAGCTACGAGAATAGCGTAGCTGAAGTCGACGTACTTAGATTGACTTACCGTGGTGTCTTCACGGCGATGAGTCGACTGCTGCCGCTCCCCCGTCGACTCTGCCTGCGCCTCTCGCGGCGGTGGAGTACTGGAGTCGACGGGAGAGCGCTCGGGGATTGATTTATTGCGTCTAGACTAGACATGATAAATCGACCCCCGATAAATTAATTGCTGCCCGCCGATCCAGCAGGTAGTGTAGACATACCCTTATTTACAATGTCACTAGAAAGTGAGAATAGGCATTCACATGGCACTTTTGTAGCTGGCGTTGCAAGGTACTTACATGCCAGATATGCTAAACATTTGTATGCCCCTTCATGCTTCGGTCACCATTCCAGAGGACATACTTCTATGCTGACGACGCTCGTTAAAAAAATAATGCGTCAATTAAATTTGTGACTGAACTCCTTGGGGGAGAATTGTATGTCCCCTGCTCTGTTTTACCCACATTCTGCCATATATTTCATGTAACAGCAGTTTCGGATGATGACTCAGTACATGTTTATTTTAAGAACAATTTCACTGCAGGTTTAACAAAACGGCAAGAAGGTAACAATGTGCAATTTCTAAAGACACCTACAGCACTCAACCCAAGGTTTAAGAATCTGAAGTGCCTTCCAAAATCTGAGAGGGACGAGATGTGGAGCATGCTTTCAGACATCTTAAAAGAGCAACACTCCGATGTGGAAACTACAGAACCTGAACCACCAAAAAAGAATGTCAACCTTCTGCTGGTGGCATTTGACTCAGATGATGAAAACGAATATGGTGTTGGTGTGCACTGCTTTGGACTGTTAAGCAGAACTCTTCATCAGCATGGAAGCATGTCCCCAGGAATGGTGGTTGAAGCATGAAGGGACATACGAATCTTTAGTGCATCTGGCATGTAAATATCTTGCAACGCCGGCTAAAATGGTGCCATGTGAACACCTGTTCTCACTTTCATGTGACATTGTAAACAAGAAGCGGGCAGCATTATCTCCTGCAAATGTAAACAAACTTGTTTGTCTGAGCGATTGGCTGAACAAGAAGTAGGACTGAGTGGACTTGCAGGCTCTAAAATTGTACATTGTTTTATTTTTGAATGTATTTTTTTTGTACATAATTCTACGTTTGTAAGTTTAACTTTCATGATAAAGAGATTGCACTACAGTACTTGTATTAGGTGAATTGAAAAATAATATATATATATATATACACAGTGCAACCCCTTTAATAAAAAATATATAGTGAGCACTGTACACTTTGTATTCTATGTTGTAATTGAAATCAATATATTTGAAAATGTAGAAAACATCCAAAAATATTTAAATACACGGTATTCACTTGATAACAGTGCAATTAATCGTGTGATTAATTTTTTTTAATCGTGCGATTAATCGCGATTACTTTTTTTTAATCACTTGACAGCCCTCATTTAAAGTTATTTAAATACTGTTTGGTGAGGCAATCTCAACCTCTGTGGATTAATGTCAGGTGCCTCATTACATGGATTTCTTTACAATTCCAGTTATGATTAATTAGCCCTACTTTCTTTACTAAGAACATTGTACTAGTAAATTGTTGTAGATGAGAGGATATGAGAGAGACAGGTGGACGAGGCTATATGTTCTAACAACCAATTTCTATTGGTGGAAAGGATAAGCTTTTGAGCCCGACAGACTTGAAAAGGAGCTCTGTGAAGCTCAAAAGCTTGTCCCTTCCATCAACAGAAGTTGGTCAATAAAAGATATTACCTCAACCACCTTGTCTCAGTGTTATATAACCACATTCAGCATACATAATACTGTATACATCAGGTGAAAAAGGGCAAACAAATTCATTAAAAAGCTTACAAGTCGAGAGGCACAAGTACATATGATGCAGTACAGAGTAAAGAATATATGGTCTAGAATGCTTCTTGAAATGGTAGGTTTCATGGTTTTTGAAAAGGAGGAATTTATTGAAAGGGTTAGTTCAAGCAAATGGGTCAACGTAAAAAAGGCACAAATTGAATAGTGGTTGAAGGAGAAAGGAAGAAGGCATGAGATGCACAGTCCTAGGGATGGGGGTTCCACGACTACCACTCCCAAGAGGAGGAGGAGGGTGGTGGTGGTCGGGGACTCTCTCCTCAGGGGGACTGAGTCATCTATCTGCCACCCTGACCGGGAAAACCGAGGTGTGCTGCTTGCCAGGGGCTAGGATTCGTGATGTGACGGAGAGACTGCCGAGACTCATCAAGCCCTCAGATCGCTACCCCTTCCTGCTTCTCCACGTGGGCACCAATGATACTGCCAAGAATGACCTTGAGCACATTACTGCAGACTACGTGGCTCTGGGAAGAAGGATAAAGGAGTTTGAGGCGCAAGTGGTGTTCTCATCCATTCTCCCTGTGGCAGGAAAAGGCCGGGGTAGAGACCGTCGACTCGTGGAAGTCAACGAATGGCTACGCAGATGGTGTCGAAGAGAAGGGTTTGGATTCTCTGACCATGGGATGGTGTTCCAAGAAGGAGTGCTAGGCAGAGATGGGCTCCACCTGACGAAGAGAGGGAAGAGCATCTTTGGAAGCAGGCTGGCTAACCTAGTGAGGAGGGCTTTAAACTAGGTTCACCGGGGGAAGGAGACCAAAGCCCCGAGGTAAGTGGGGAAGTGGGATACCGGGAGGAAGCACAAGTAGGTGAGTGCAAGAGGGGAGGGCTCCTGCCCCATACTGGGACAGCAGGACGATCGGTGAGTTATCTTAAATGCCTATACACAAATGCAAGAAGCCTGGGGAACAAGCAGAGAGAACTGGAAGTCCTGGCACAGTCAAGGAATTATGATGTAATTGGAATAACAGAGACTTGGTGGGATAACTCACATGATTGGAGTACTGTCATGGATGGATATAAACTGTTCAGGAAGGATAGGCAGGGCAGAAAAGGTGGGGGAGTTGCGTTGTATGTAAGAGAGCAGTATGACCGCTCAGAGCTCCAGTATGAAACTGCAGAAAAACCTGAGAGTCTCTGGATTAAATTTAGAAGTGTGAGCAACAAGGGTAACGTCGTGGTGGGAGTCTGCTACAGACCACCAGACCAGGGGGATGAGGTGGACGAGGCTTTCTTCCAGCAACTAACAGAAGTTACTAGATCACAGACCCTGGTTCTCATGGGTGACTTTAATCACCCCGACATCTGCTGCGAGAGCAATACAGCGGTCCACAGACAATCCAGGAAGTTTTTGGAAAGTGTAGGGGACAATTTCCTGGTGCAAGTGCTGGAGAAACCAACTAGGGGAAAAGCTCTTCTTGACCTGCTGCTCACAAACAGGGAAGAAATAGTAGAGGAAGCAATAGTGGATGGGAGGCAGTGACCATGAGATGGTCGAGTTCAGGATCCTGACACAAGGAAGAAAGGAGAGCAGTAGAATACAGAGCCTGGACTTCAGAAAAGCAGACTTTGACTCCCTCAGGGAACTGATGGGCAAGGTCCCCTGGGAGAATAACATGAGGGGGAAAGGAGTCGAGGAAAGCTGGCTGTATTTTAAAGAATCCTTATTGAGGTGGCAGGAACAAACCATCCCGATGTGTAGAAAGAAAAGTAAATATGGCAGGCGACCAGCTTGGCTTAACAGTGAAATCCTTGCTCGTCTTAAACACAAAAAAGCAGCTTACAAGAAGTGGAAGATTGGACAAATGACCAGGGAGGAGTATATAAATATTGTTCAGGCACGGAGGAGTGAAATTAGGAAGGCCAAATCACACTTGGAGTTGCAGCTAGCCAGAGATGTTAGGAGTAACAAGAAGGGTTTCTTCAGGTATGTGAGCAACAAGAAGAAAGTCAAGGAAAGTGTGGGCCCCTTGCTGAATGAGGGAGGGAACCTAGTGACAGAGGATGTGGAGAAAGCTAGTGTACTCAATGCTTTTTTTGCCTCTGTCTTCACAGACAAGGTCAGCTCCCAGGCGGCTGCACTCCGCAGCACGGTATGGGGAGGAGGTGACAAGCCCTCTGTGGAGAAAGACGTAGTTCGGGACTGTTTAGAAAAGCTGGACGAACACAAGTCCATGGGGCCGGCTGCACTGCATCCGAGGGTGCTAAAGGAGTTGGCTGATGTGATTGCAGAGCCATTGGCCATTATCTTTGACAAATCATGGCAATCGGGGGAGGTCCCGGATGACTGGAAAAAAGCTAATGTAGTGCCCATCTTTAAAAAAGGGAAGAAGGAAGATCCGGGGAACTACAGGCCAGTCAGTTTCACCTCAGTCCCTGGAAAAATCATGGAACAGATCCTCAAGGAATCAATTCTGAACCACTTAAAGGAGGGGAAAGTGATCAGGAACAGTCAGCATGGATTCACCAAGGGCAAGTCATGCCTGACTAACCTAATTGCCTTCTATGATGAGATAACTGGCTCTGTGGATGAGGGGAAAGCAGTGGATGTGCTATTTCTTGACTTTAGCAAAGCTTTTGATACAGTCTCCCACAGTATTCTTGCCAGCAAGTTAAAGAAGTATGGGCTGGATGAATGGACGGTAAGGTGGATAGAAAACTGGCTGGATGGTCGGGCTCAACGGGTAGTGATCAATGGCTCCATGTCTAGTTGGCAGCCGGTATCAAGTGGAGTGCCCCAAGGGTCGGTGCTGGGGCCGGTTTTGTTCAGTATCTTCATCAACGATCTGGAGGATGGTGTGGACTGCACCCTTAGCAAGTTTGCAGATGACACTAAATTGGGAGGAGTGGTTGATACGCTGGAGGGTAGGGATAGGATACAGAGGGACCTAGACAAATTAGAGGATTGGGCCAAAAGAAATCTGATGAGGTTCAACAAGGACAAGTGCAGAGTCCTGCACTTAGGACGGAAGAATCCCATGTACTGCTACAGACTAGGGACCGAATGGCTGGGCAGCAGTTCTGCAGAAAAGGACCTAGGGGTTACAGTGGACGAAAAGCTGAATATGAGTCAACAGTGTGCCCTTGTTGCCAAGAAGGCTAACGGCATTTTGGGCTGTATAAGTAGGGGCATTTCCAGCAGATCGAGGGACGTGATTATTCCCCTCTATTCGGCACTGGTGAGGCCTCATTTGGAGTACTGTGTCCAGTTTTGGGCCCCACACTACAAGAAGGATGTGGATAAATTGGAAAGAGTCCAACGGAGGGCAACAAAAATGATTAGGGGGCTGGAGCACATGACTTATGAGGAGAGGCTGAGGGAACTGGGATTGTTTAGCCTGCAGAAGAGAAGAATGAGGGGGGATTTGATAGCTGCTTTCAACTACCTAAAAGGGGGTTCCAAAGAGGATGGATCTAGACTGTTCTCAGTGGTAGAAGATGACAGAACAAGGAGTAATGGTCTCAAGTTGCAGAGGGGGAGGTTTAGGTTGGATATTAGGAAAAACTTTTTCACTAGTAGGGTGGTGAAGCACTGGAATGGGTTACCTAGGGAGGTGATGGAATCTCCTTCCTTAGAGGTTTTTAAGGTCAGGCTTGACAAAGCCCTGGCTGGGATGATCTAGTTGGGGTTGGTCCTGCTTTGAGCAAGGGGGTTGGACTAGATGACCTCCTGAGGTCCCTTCCAACCCTGAGATTCTATGATTCTATGAAGGAGAAAGGAAGAAGGTTGGCAAAAAATAGCAATAATATAGTTGTACTGCAGTTATTTTATTTTCAACCTACTGTAACCATTTGTGAACTGTTTAGTCCCCAGCTGTTTTATTCTGAAGGAACATACACGCACAGGACTATCAGAGGCATTCATCTCACAAAATGAGCTGTTAGCAGTCAGATACAAAACTATATCTGAAAAGATACTTGCATTTAGAGCAGCTTCTCCACATTTCTCAATAGCAGCTAGACCCTGATTATGAATGTGCGTTTCCAAGAGTTTTTTCAGCTCTCCGAGGCCATCCTGGATTCGAGATACAAGGTTATACATGCGTCCCAAGTCTGGAAAAAAAGGAAGCCAATCTCTCTCATCTGTATTAACTATGATTTATTTTGTGCCAACACCCCAATTCTGCATTTTTAAAGTGGCCAATGAACTGAGCCACACATACATCAACATATGCATACTTGCAAGTATTATCACATAACAAGCCAAACAATTTACACTAAATAATTCCAGAGTAGTGCAAAGAACTAGATGGCCCTGAAGGACAAAAACTTGCTAAAATAAAAAATATTCTGATTAAACTACTTCTCACTTCCAGTACACTTATACACAAATCAAGAACAAAGACCAGGATATAAACTACAGTAAATGTTAACTTATGTTTAGTTTTCATAAAGTTTCTACATTTGAGAGGAGGTGTCATATACCATACAACTTACTTTAAACGTTGAGTATGTAAATTAGGCTTTTTTGCATCCAAGTCTTCTACAATAGATACCACTGTTTCAGCACCACCAGTAGTAACAGTGGTGGGAGTGCTAATGTAGCATGGGCTCCAGCTGGCCACCAACATAAGCACTGCATTCTGTAATCCTGCTCAGAGCAAGTATGGTACCTAAAACCTCAGGAACCACCTGCAGCTTTCTTTTCCTTTTTTTTTTTTTTTCCTTTTAACACACGCTAATGCTCCCATTGGTAGGAACAAAACAACGTTAGCAACCGTGGGAAATCTGAGGCAAAAAAACCAAGTGTAGACATGGCCTTGGAGTGAAACCTGAAAAAGTGAGTTATCTGCAAATTTTGTTACAGGAGTGCTACTGACTCCCCAACCCCTTGTTTCAGGGGGAAACATTCAATGACTGCTAAATTTCAATAAAGTCTATATTTTGTTTTATAAGCCCAACTAAAAAGAAAGGGATGGTTGTCAAGAGCCCCACTACAAAATTCAAGGTCACAGGATGAAAAACAATGTGCTCCTCATTGGACATAATTTTGCAATATGTTAAAGATTTATAAAAAAACAGCTTGCAGCCTAGATTTTCCAGTGATTTTGCAGTGTCCAACGCGAAGGGATGTGATTTCAGAGGGCAGGTACTCAGCCCTTTCTGAAGATAAGGCCCCTTTCACGGTCTCAAGTTGGGCACCCAAAAAACAAAACACAAAATCACTAGTTACTATAGAAAATCTCGGCCTTAGTAAATAGATACTCAAAGGTAAAGGACCAGATTAGCCATTATGTACTAGGTACTATCAAATGTGATAATCCAATAGAGCAACGTTAGGCTTTTCAGCCATATCCTACCATTCAATGGTGTGGAACTTTTCTGTACATCCTCTGAACTATTTATTAGAAACCTCATATTACCGGATGTAAAATAAAATGGAGAGATAAGACAGTGGGATTGCTTGCTAATACCAAAATACAAAACACACAAAAATGGCACCCTTTCCTGCTCCTTTATCATCATGTGGAGCAGTAGTGACTCCTATATTAATGATGGCTAACCCTTTCCATTATAACTCTCTTTTCAGTTACTTATAACTTGGTGAACTTTCAGGATGATATAAAAAGACTGTCTCAAACTTATTCTGAAAAAGTTTCTCTGCATAGTTTTATATATACACACGTCAAGAATATCAGATCCTCAGTTCCTTCTTTTTGTTTCAGGAGCTGGTAAAATCTTTGGAGGACCTGAACAGTAATGCTATGTGAGAATGTAACTCATGCTGTTGCTAGCCATATCCCAAAAGTAAGGGAACAAGGGTTGTTGCCTTAGACTGTCTATACTTGGAAGTAAATGGAAGACAAATGCAACAAGCTTGCTGAAGCTTTCATGGATTTATAAGGTAATTTTTCCTAAGTCATCTTATATCCTGTGTCCAATAAAGATAATTATTTCCCGCATTAAATGTACTGATGTGCCTAGATACCGGCTGACTAATCCACACCATGTCCTGTATTATTACTTGCATAATACGTTTAAGCAATTACACAACACTTAAAGAGTGAGTGGTCTGTGATACAGTGTGCCTAACATACCTTGTATATGGAGGACCTCAAAGGCAGCATGTTTCCAGGGGATGAGCTATAGAGAAGATATTATGGTGTGTAGCTATATAAAGTTTTCATTGCTGAGTTGAAGATAATCCAAAATAGTTTACTTCAATGTTTCATGAGTTTAGATCTAATGACTTGAGACTTGATTGGGCTAGATACAGATGATTTATATTAAGATTGAATTCCCAGGCAATAGGTTAATGCAGCTGTTTCTAGCCATGTTGAGTCACAAGGCACTGGAGTTTAAAATGATCAAGGAACAATTACTGTCAGTTGTGCAAGTGGAACCAGTTTAAGAGGAAAGGAAACTTTTTAAAAAGTGGTAGCTGTTTAAAAGCTGCTCAGATTTGGAATCATAGAAGTCGGTAAAATTAATGCACAGAGACTGGTGAGGTAGATAAAGATGCACGCTAAATGTTTTAAGAAAAGGTATTTATCACCATATGGTATACACAAGAGCTCACATGAATCATTGTAAGATTTTTATTTTTTTTTAAATGTCAGTTAAAGGCTGATTAGACAAAGAATTTTTCATGATTGCGGAAGAAATTTATATTTTCAGAACGGATTTATATTTTAAAAAGGCATTTGTTTCTTATTGCTTGGTATCCATATATTGCAAAACTGCTTCAATTAGGCGAGAGAGAAAATTTCTGATTTACAGTGCCAGTCACTTAACAGCTATTATGAGAGGTAACTAGTGTATACCAATTTAGCTACACTTTCAGCTAGCAACAGTTTATTTTTTTGATCAATTAACCCCATTGATTTGTCCATTTTTATTTTATTTTTTTATTAATTTTTTTTGAGATCTTAGGTATGGATATTTGTAGTACAAATAAATGGTTTCTTAGGTCTTCTTCCACTAGTGAAGGAAGGGGATTACTGGCCTAACTTCATCAGATAACCCTTAGTACCCTTGACAAAAATAAGTAGTGTTGGCCACTCTAGTCTTCCATTACAGTTGTTGTTTTTATTAATTATTTCTTTGTGTTATCTCAGTTACTTCACTCAAATTTCTTCTGAACTTTCAGATTAATACCTTCCAGCTCTGGTGATTTATCAGATCAGTTATTCAGTTCTATCGCTTTCTTCTTGAAATCTTTATTTCAGACAGAGCCCACCTTCATTTCCTGTAAATCTTAACTCCAGATTGATGTAACCCCCTTCATCCACATCTACGGTGAAGAGTTCTACACAAACAAATCACTTAGCTGTCCCTGTCTTTGACGGTGTCTTCTGCAAGACACTAAATCTTGGCATTTAGCAGAGCCACTGTCTCTCCCACAGAAGTCTTATACCTATTACACTTAAAATAATTTCTCAAGAATATTCTTTTGGCTATTTATTCCTCAAATTCTCTCTCAACTCTTATAGTCTCCATTTTAGATATTATCTACTGAAGCCTATATTCATTTCTAGTAGCATCACTTAAGACCCATTTCCTCTAATAAAAAGGATCTCTTTTTGCCTGAATGAAAACTACTTGTACCTTATCATGCAATCATTTTTCCCCTTTTTCTTATGCATTCCATCTGTGACTCTAATCAGTATTTTGAGAAGCCACTAGGTTGATTCTATGGATTTCATTTTATTAAAATTTCCCATTTCTCAGATTTTAAAATTTATTTAGTGTTAACCCTATCTCTTGATGTAACCCCAGCAAAAACATCAAAGTTAGGAATTTTATGATCACTAGCACCATTAAGGAGCATCATCTCTGAGAAACTCCCAAACTGAAATTTGAACCAACTCACCTTCATTTTTGTCAGCATCCAATAAGTTCTGAAACTCTGTATGAAAAATCTCCAAGTGTTTTTCAATAAGTACTTGCTCGCATTTTCGTGCTAATTCATCCTGCGTGCTTTCATGGAGATAAACCTGAACTCGACGCTGTTCCTCCAAAAGACGAGCTTCTGCCTACAGAACAAAGATACATGTACTAATGTATAACAGCCAGATAGAACAGCAGTAAACTACAGTGTAAACAGTTTTTTTTAAAAAGTATGTTGATGTAACATTATAGTTGTCTATTTAAATACAGAGAATATAGTTCTCACAGGAAAAATAGTGACTCCTTTTTATTTATATGTAATATTTTGTGTTAGCGTCCTTGTCATTAATTTTATATCTTAATCTGTTGAAATGGAAAAACGTCACTGAGAAAATATTTTCATCCTAGGTCTCTGAACAGCAAACGTTTTCAAAAGAAATGAGAAAGCAACCAAGGCAGAGCACTTGTAGAGTTTAAGATATCAGGCTTTTCAGCGCACTGTTAAAAATAAACATGAACAGAAGGTCCTCCATACTTACATAAAAATTAACAGACAAAAATAGACAATTGTACAGTATGTGCACAACATGAATTCATTTGTGTTCATAACTATATAGGAATATATATTAAAACGCTCCAAAACTCATAAGTTGCGCCAGCATTTTTGATTCATGGAGCCCTCCATATATATGTTTCTGCTGATCCAAAATCCTGTCACTAGGGAAATAGTGTTTATTCCAAAATGTAAAACTGAATTTATTTATAAAGCCACCAATTTATCTCTATTTTGCTTGTAGAATGTGCTGAAGGTTCTCTTTATGATCAATCTGGAAGAACAGTACGTTAGATGATCGGACACATGTGGCCCCCCACTGCAGATTACTGATATTTTTATTAAAAAATCCATCTCATTAGAAGGGAACTTAGAAGACAAGTTTATTCATATTCCTAATACTTAAATGTATGGACTAAGCATGAAAGACAACATTAGGGATAAGACCACACTGAGTTTTAAACCTACACATTAGACAGACAGAAAGTCCTTGTATAAAATGAAATTTTCCAATTATGCAGACACTAGTCTTTGGCTAAACCCATTTCTATAAAAGGTATTACATGCGCATCTCCTCTTCTGATTCCATGCATGTGGATAACAAGCTTTCACAGTTACAACAGTAAGGATTGAAAATATTAAAAACAAAATCAAGAGTTTTGGAAAAGATATAAAGCCCCATGGTTTCAGGGGAAAAGCCAATTTCTAGCCAGTGGGAATAAGGAATCAACCTTCCCTACAAGCAAATTATTCTTTAATTGCCCAATTGCAAGGTTTACTACACCTTCTTCTGAAGCATCTGGTACTAGACAGTGTCCTGAATATTGGACTAGATGGACAGCTGGTTTGATCCTTGGCAATTCCTATTCTATGAGTCAAGGGACTCCATTGCTTATCCCCCTCTTTTTATAGGTAGCACTGTATCAAGAAATGTATTAGTCAAAAGGGATACAGTCAACTTGAAATTATTCATTTAAAAAAAACTAGCTCAAAATAATTTCTGATACCGCACTTGCTCAAGTTCCCCGGCCAATTTCTGTGCTTTCGTAATTCTATTTTAAGAAGCATTTCACAAAGCAAGAAGAGGGAGACACACCCACAAAAACAATAATGGCAATCAACTGATCATACAGAAGAAATACACAAAGTTATAAAAACAGGGGAAAGTATTTCTTTAACCTGTTGTAATAATCTTAGGTGTTTCAACTAAAAACAGTAGATAAAAAAATCTCAGACTGAATTTGTGATTTTTAAATTTGATGGGGGTCTCTCAACTCAGCAAATCTAGCTGCATGGCTAAATGTCCATTTGTCAACTCCAATTAAGAAATTGACTGGAACCCTCTTACATCATAAATCATATCTGAACCTCCTCCACATGCTGAAAAGTTTGTGGACACTAATGTACTAACATAGTGTGGGTTTAGAAATTATTGTACAATACCATTTATCCTCACCGAGAATTTAGCACATGGCAGTTAAGCATGAAAGCCATTTGACTCAATCAAGTGCAGATTGCTTTTTGTGGTCTCACTGTACCAATACAGATAACTGGTTCAAGCCCCTTTGCTGACATTTAGCTGGGTGGCTTGCACCAGCCTTCCTTGCATCTCTTCATGTCTGTCTCAATTGATGCCTTAACACAGCAGGAAACTGCTTAACTGTATTCTAATTTACCATCTGAGTAAGTAATTATGGGGAGAATGATTCTGTTCCAGGCATTTATATTGCACAAATCACCACAGTATATGAGCACAAGGATCGTCTGACTAAAACTGAGGAAAAATTAATCCTCCTGCGATGTTGGAGTCAGAATACTCCAAGGACACTATATATACACTGAAGAGGAAAAAGCAGGAGAAATAATCTAATACCTAATCACAACTAAACAGTTCTGATAACTTGTATGGGTATTTCTATCAGTGTAGCCAGAGCATAGAAAATAATTAGTGGAGAAGAAATGTATTTCAATGATCTAGTATCTAGCCCCACTGCATACTGGGCCACATCCTTTGGTCTGCATGTGTTGTGTGTGTTCCATCCCCCTTTAGACTTACGTCTAATGTGCAGTTTTTTTGGTTTTGTCAGCTGAATTCTTATGAGGGTGTTCCTTCTGTTCAGCTGGGATTGGGAGTTTGATTTTCATGTTGGAGCATCCTCTGTGAGGAGGAATTAAGATGGTGGTCATGGATCCAGAGTGTTAGAATTTGCCCTTAGACTATGATTCCCAGTGAGGCTGTGCATTTCCTTTCTGAAGATTTCCTCTGCCCTTGGATAGCTTTCATCTCTCTCTCTAGGCTTAAAATCATCATACTGGAGGGGAACAAGTATCCCTTTGTGTGATTTTCAGGCCTCCAAGGTTGTCTGGGATCCTGTTAAATTCTGTAAATTTGCCACTAATCCCCGGTTCTTGAAATAGCTGCAATGACCTTCAGACAGCTTTTTTGATGTCCTGCAAAGAGGAAGCCTGGATGAACCCATCCTCTAGATTCGGAATTACTGTACTGGGATTCATTCACTCTTCAGTGCTGTAGCTAATACTGCCTCTATTTTTATTTGTGTGTGGTGGGTTTTTTTTTTTTTTGTTTGGTTTTTTTTAATTTAGGTAGTCCAGACAAAGCCAGGGCAATAAATCAAAAGGGAAAGAGGAATCGCTGATTCAACAGTTATTGGAACATGAAGATAGATGTTTATGAGGTTGATTGACACTCAGTGAGTACCCCAAATCCAATGATGCTAGGGTGGCTTTTAATGTATCCATTTTGAAATTTTTGTAGATCATTCATTTTAAAATGAAGGCCCAAGCTACCCCCTTCCAGTCTATGAGTTATAATGAAATGGCATAGAGAGTGCTCTTGGTACATCTATAACTAGGACCATGGTTCCAAAGCACATAAGCATGTTTCCATTAGAGTACACAAAAAGCTCATATTTTAATCAAATGGGAAGGAAGACAGGATAAGTTTGACGAGGGGGGGAATTTATTGGAAGTCTATATAACAGCCATTATCTGAGAAAAAACAAGATCTATTTATTCTGCATATAAGAAGACTGACCCAAGGAACCAGGCTGGAAATTGTCAAAGAATCTTTATCCAACTTGTTCCTAATTGTCTGAGAGAGACTTGCCAATTAAACTATCCAAGAATTTCAGTTCTTGACTGGAGCGACTTTGTAGGGTCCATTACCCTATAAGATCCAGAAAAGCTAGATTATTTAATAATCCACTTCTATGGTAACCAGTTTGGTAAGGAAGTGGTTTGATGGTTGTTTTTCTTGTGTTTTTTCAGTGTTGTCTCCAGGGCCTATGTACACCATTTAGGTGCCACTGACAACTGCAAAACCACCACTCAATTGGCACTTAAATCTGCATGCCACCTAAATTTTTACCAGTTGGCATTTGCAAAGCTACCAAAGCCCTGATGCTTCCCCACAGCTGAGCAACTTGGAGCCCTAGGTAAAATGAAGTTACTCAGGGCCCCTTGTGGTGAAAGATTTTGCCTCAGTTGTTCAAATTACCTTAAAAAAAGGAAGGTTCGCAGAAAAACCACAGAAGGTGGTTTAAAATCGGAAAAATTATAACTTGCTTAATTGGACATAAAAGAGTAGTGGTAGTGTCTGAAGCTAGAAATATGAAATATAACTCTGAAGTCCTACTGAAACTATGCAAAGTGTGGGCCATTAACGGTGGCTTGGAATCTTGATGGCTCCCATTAACTAGGACAATTGGTTGTAAATGGCTCTGTTTACTTGTAAGCCTTCCTGTATATGTGTGTGCCAGCCAGTGGGTAATGAAGTCTCACAGGACATGTGAACATGTCACATGATATTAGAATCCATCTTAAACCTGGTGCTTTTCCATTTAGAAGGAAGGGTGAGAACCCAGAGAGAGAGAGAGAGATAAAGAATTCCCGCCTTGTGCCAAAGATATAAAAGGGCGTGGAATAAAACAAAGGGGGTGGCCAGTTGTGAGAAAACCTCTAGTTACCACCTGAGCTGGAACAAACAAGAACTGTATCGGAGAAAGGATTAGGCCCAGACTAAGGAGGAGTCTAGTTTGTGAAAGAAGCTTATTGGAACATCTGAGGGTGAGATTTACCTGTATTCAGTTTCTTAAATGTATTAGGCTTAGACTTGCATGTTTTGTTTTATTTTGCTTGGTAATTTACTTTGTTCTGTCTGTTATTACTTGAAACCACTTAAATCCTACCTTTTACACTTAATAAAATCACTTGTTTATTAACAAACCCAGAGTGATTAATACCTCGGGGAACAAACAGCTGTGCATCTCTCTCTATCAGTGTTATAGAGGGCGGACAATTTATGAGTTTACCCTGTATACACTTTATACAGGGTAAAACGGATTTATTTGGGGTTTGGATCTCATTGGGAGCTGGGTGTCTGGGTTCTGGAAACAGGAGTACTTGCTGAGCTGTTTTCAGTTAAGTCTGCAGCTTTGGGGGCGTGGTTCAGACCCCTGGGTCTGTGTTGCAGCAGGCTAGCATGTCTGGCTCAACAAGACAGGGTTCTGGAGTCCCAAGCCATCAAAGGAACAGGCTCAGAGGCAGTTTCAGCACATCAGGTGACAGTCCCAAGGGGGTCTCTGTGACTGAACCTGTCACAGTTACGTTATGGAGTATTAAGTGAATGATTATATTGTTATATGCAATAGTCACTGAAACTGTTATTGTATTGTAGTGCCATTCAGTCTTTTAACTATAATCCTTATATCTATCGCTATTCTTTTACTGTAACCACTCACTTCTAAATAAAATATTATCTTTGTTTTTGAAGATTTACTGCTTGATTGTCTATTCTTGATTGGAGGGCTGTATCCATGTCCTTTCAAGGGAAAGCAGTCTAGCTGTGGCTTTCCCTGGCAATTCCTTTAGGGCAGGCCACAACCTTTGTTACCGGTTTAGATAAAGTAAGAATTGAGGTTTTAAATCAAAAGCAGTTTTTTTAGGCAACATCATTGGTATGTTGTTGTTGTTGGCGTCCGTTAGTCTCAAGAGACGATGGATATGCGCCCATGGGGAATGAGAGTGTGCTCTCCAGGGCGCAAGCCGGGGCAGGGTGATATGGAGGAACAGCTGTTGCCCATGCAGCAGAACCCCCATCTCCACGCAACTGATGGATCCAAGGGAAAGACAACGTATAATCAAATCAAATCGTCCAGTAACAGCCTAGGGCAGTCTCAAACTAGGCAGGGAAACACCTATCTCACCAGTGGGGCTCAGTCCCGCAGGCAGGCTCTGAGCAGACCTAAAACCTGATACCTGTTAGACCTTGAAGCAGAAGGTCCAGATGCAGGCCACAGACTAGACAGCTGGGCAGCCTAGCACCTATACACAAGACAGCCAGAGGCACACAGAATGTGGGGCAAGCATGATACAAGTATCAAGCAGGAGACCGAGACAGTTTTGGCTGGTAAGCACAGACTACCTAAGTGGCTAACCTGGCTTGGGTGCCTAACTCCAGGAGAGGCTTTGCTGCTGAGGATCCTGAGCAGAGGGAGGTGCCTATCTCTGGCCCATTAGCCAGGTGCACCTGGTTAGCTGCTAAGCACCTAAGCCCCTCTCCTCAGCTTCACTCTGGCTAAGTTAGGTTGCTCACAGCTCAGCTTGTTGGCTTCTGAGGATCCCTTTCTTAGGTGCCACTTCATCGGATGCATGGAATGAAACATCCAGTAGACAGATATTTATACAGTCAGAGAAACATGATAAGGTGGAGGTGCATAGACCAACCTTAAGAGGCTAATTAATTGAGAGGAACCATAACAGCAGGGGAAGAAAAACCTTTGAAGTGATAAACAAGATGGCCACAGGTGTGAATGAGGATCGTTAACTTAAGGGAAATAGATTCAATTAACGTAATGGCCAAGCCATTCCAAGTCCCTATTTAATCCTCATCATCTCAGGTTTTTCTTCCCCTGCTGTTATGGTTCCTCGCAATTAATTAGCCTCTTAAGGTTGGTCTATGCACCTCCACCTTATCATGTTTCTCTGACTGTATAAATATCTGTCTACTGTATGTTTCATTCCATGCATCCGATGAAGTGGGTTCTAACCCACAAAAGCTTATGCTGAAATAAATTTGTTAGAAAAACTTGTAGCACCTTAGAGACTTTCTTATTTTCGTTTTGCTGACACAGACTAACACAGCTACTACACTGAAACCTTTCTTAGGTGCGTAAATCTCCATTTGCATTGTATAGAGAACCGAGGCACCTACCTCAAGACCGATGACCCCCCCCCTAAGCAACAGGAAGTTAGGGATAGCAACAATGAGCAGATCAAGACCTAAGTATCTTTGAGGATCTGGACCTGTATCTCTTAAAAAGAAAGGCAAGTTTTGGCGGAGATCACTTCAATTCTTAAACCAAGCAATGATTTTAGAACGCAATATTCAGCCCTCTTCCTGTTTGCACTCACATTTCATCCTCCACATTCTCTCATGAGCCTCAATCATTTTGGGAGTCCATATGGATTTCAGCTGCAAGCAGGACAAAGGATTTGAGTGAACCAAGTCACAACAAAGTGGTCACCAGATTCAGGGCACATTAACATCTACCATTTCAATATGTATAGGAGCTCATAGGCTGCACAATCACTCTTCAAAGCTTAGCAGAATAAAAAGTGCTTGAAAGAGTGGAGATGACAGGCATCAATTAAAGCAAAAATGCAAAAGCCACGAAGACTTGTTTTAATGTCAAAAGAGGAGACGATATATTGTCTGCACCAATGTACCTAGACCATTGGGAAAGAGGCATCTGAAATATCTTCACACTGCAAACCAAAACAAAAAAGACCTCTCCCTCCCATGCTGGAATAACAAAAGCTTTCAGCAGAATTCTGTTTGAGCTTTCCCTGAAACCTGCTTCTCAATGAAAAGGGAATTTTGCCTGGCCAATGAAGGCAAGGCCTAACAATGCAGGCTTTTCGGTACTGTTTATGAGGCCAGCTCCCAGTGCTGGAACTGAACCCATGAGCCTGTAGCCCCAAGACATAGTTAACAGCTTTTTTATTGGAAAATTTGACAGGCCTTTGACATATCTGAATTTATTCCATCACCTCTTTTGCTTTGCCCATTAAGGAGAGTTTCAAATCACTGTAAATACATTGAAGAGGGAGGAATTTCAAACCAGCTAGGAGCAACAAAGATAGGAATAAGAACATCTCTGTCCAAATGGCAGTGGAAAGACAGCAAGTAGTTTTTATTTTACTATAATAATTAGCATCTTAAGAGCTCAAATATCTATATTAGTGCTTACCTCTAATGGACAGCTGGATCCAGGAAATAAACACTGAACTCTAGCTACTTAATAATAGCTCACCTTTTTCATGTATTCTGTGACTGGGTTCTGTTGCAAGAATTCAGTACTTTCTCTTGTATAAAACCTCTCTGTGTCAGCGAGAAACTGAGATTCAAAAGACTCTTTATAGACAGTTAGTGTAGGTCCTTTTGCAAATGCATCATCTTCATTCAGCCCCAGTTCCACTAAAAAAATGAAGTACACAAAGATTAATTTATTCTCCGTTAAATGATCTACTGTACATTTTGAGTGTTTAATTCTCTGTGCAATTAATTATAAATCCCAGAAGTTCATCCTTAATTCTAAACCAATAATGTGCACTGAGAGACGCCCCAATTAATCAGGAATCTATTCTGTATAAAAAAAAAATTATTCAAACAACTTCATTAAGGATAGATGAAATTGTGGTTGACAGTGTGTGCTTACAGTTTTCATCTAAATAAAAACCATATATAAATAAATTGATTTTCACAACTTGATCTCTGGAACAAAGGTATTTCTTTAGCCTCTTGCTCATCTTCCTTGAGACAGGTATTTTTTCACCTAGTGAATCAAGTGGTCTATATTTTATTAGCCATTTGAATTATCGTAGCATCAGATGGACGCTCTGAGATCGATCCACCGGCGGTCGATTTAGCGGGTCTAGGGAAGACCCACCAAATTGAAAGCAGATTGCTTTCCAGTTGACCCCTGTACTCTACCCCTGACGAGAAGAGTAAGGTAAGTTGACCGGAGAGTTTCTCCCATCGACTCCTGGCAGCGCAGACCCTGCGGTAACTCAACCTAAGATACGTTGACTCCAGCTACGTTATTCATGTAGCTGGAGTTGCGCAGCATAGGCCAACTTAACGCAGTAGTGTAGACATAGCCCCAGCCATGGAACAGGATCCCATTGTACTAGGTGCTATGAAAAAAAGAGAACAAAAAAACAGTTCCTGAAAATTGATAGTTACTTCATACAAACCTGAACTTCAGACTTTTGAACTCAGCTGACAAATCCACTATATAAGGAAAATCAGAAGTGAAACTAAAAGGATGTCCTTACCTATACCAATGTATGAAAATACTGTGACATGCAGTTATCAGGAATTTAAACAGAACAGGATCATCACATTCTCTTATGCCACTTCACATTTTCTAAGTCAATTAATTGTGAGAACCCCACAAAGAGTGCAGCCTTGAAAAAATGCATTTTCCTAGAGAAGCTGGCAAAGGCAGCAATATAAAAATTGGCCAGGACTGTATGCCTTGGTCAACTTCAAGCTGCTGATTTTACTATAAGAACACTTCCCTCCTCTGGGGAGTTTGAAAGAAAATGGAATTACCTGATCACAAGGAGTTGGGGAAAAACACATAAACCAAAGTATGTGGGAGAAAAATGTGTGAACTGGGAGATTTGGGGGGAAGTGGAGGAAAGAAAAATATATGATGAGGAATTACAAAAGATGGACATAAGCAAAAGGGTAAGAAGAAAAACTTTGGGGGGAAGGGGAAAGAGAAAGAAATAGATGCTTCTAAGTTAACTAAAGACAAAGGAAAAACCCCACCACACCATAATAAGTAAAGTTTTCGTTTTCCCCATCCATTTTGAAAATATGCATTTGAGAAGGCAACGGTGAGAGAAGACAAAAGAAAGAAACCAAATCTGTATTTGAATGATCTCCTAATTTTAATATTAAGCACAATGACAATTTTTCTAGCAATGTGTAGGGAAATGAGCCACTCAACTCCCATTAATGCTAAATACACCCTTTCTTAAATTCTTAAGACAGCAATGATGTTCCAGGTTCTTGGTTATTCTACAAAGAAATCCCAGTATATATTTTTCTGTAAAGAAGGCACCTGGGAACATTCTATTGGAACATCTTTCAAATGTTTACCTAATATTAAATCAGAAAAGAGAATGCTAACCTTTTCTATAGGTTGTTCATAATGTTAGAGTAAAAGATTAATGCCCTGATCCTACAAGCTGCTTCACCTGGGCAGATACATTGACTTATTCAATAGCCTCTGCATGGGGAGCAGAAAGCAGCTCATGGGAACAGGGCCTAAATAATTTTTTAAGATAAAAGGCCAACATCAGATCCTTATAGTTTGTAGACATTGAAATTTATTGGCTTTTGTGTTTAGTCGCTGAAAAGATCATTAGAAAAAACGATGTATTTAGCCCATTTTTTCTGACAAATTATGTGTATATTAGAATACATATGTATGCACATGTATATACACATACATGGTTCAGAATTTATTAATAATTGCAATTTATTTTATAAAAATAAAAGTCATAATAATACATAAGAACTCACTCCAGTGTACTACTATTAAATTTGCTGAGACACAGGAAGAAACTACTTTCTTTTGACAATTTAGCAAGAGTGAGGATGAGCAATGTTGGACAATTATGGAATACATTTAATAGCTATACACTGCAAGGAGGATTGTGAAATTCATATTATATAAAGACATGCAAAGCACCAGATGCTTCATGGAAGAATTTCTGAAAAATCTTTGGAAATACGGAGAGGAAAAAAAATCCCAAAACATCCAAGATTAGTACTAAAACCAGCCCCGACAAGACAGTTTTATCTTCAAAACCAAGTTCCAGAGCAGAAAACCCAGGAAGGACTGAAACAAGGCAGGCAAAAGACGCAGAGACTTTTAACAGAATTAGTATTTCTAGTATTTCTTACCAAACCACAATTTAGACCTTCATAAAAGATCTTATGGTTATAGCACTTACAAGCAGAATATTTAAAGCACTAATAGAGAAAACTAAAACAGACAAGAAGTGCAATTATTTTTCTCATAATAGTGAATCCAGTGAGACAGTTTTACTATTTGTTTGCATTCTTTGTTAAGGAAAAGTGGGCTTTAAAATTACTTAAGCTCTATTCTTTAAAAGTGTTATGGAACCACCAGTATTTGGAGTATATACTAAAAGAAGGGGTTTGAAAAGAATTAGCTCTTTGTGGATTTATGCGCCACGGGCAGGAGGCATGCGGGAGCGGGGAGGCGCACCGAGTCCTCGCTCCTCCCTCCTAAACTCCGCAAGCCAGCTGATTGCCCCAGGCAGGAGGAAGGACTCGGCGCACCCCCTCCCCGTCCTCCTGCCCGTGGCAATCAGCTGGCTGGCGGCATTGAGAAGGCAGGGGAGGAGGGGGAGCCTGCGCGCGGAGTCCTCGCTTCTCCTCCCTCCCTCCAAAACGCCGTCAGCCAGCTGACTGCTGCGAGCAGGAGGCGGGGGAAGGCGCGCAGAGTCCTCGCTCCTCCCTCCTAAACTCCGCAAGCCAGCTGATTGCCCTGGGCAGGAGAGATGGGGGAGGAGCGAGGACTCGGTGCCCCCCCCCCGCGGAAATCAGCTGGCTGGCAGCATTTTGAGGGAGGAGCGAGGACTCGGTGCCCTCGCGACTTGGGGGAGGGGGGAGGAGGAGAAGAGGTGGGGGCGGGGCCTTGGGGAAAGGGCTGGAATTGGGGCATACCCCCTCCAGCGTCCTGCCGTGAGCACCCCCATGACCCCAGCCCTCTACCCTGACCCTTGCACCCCTCCGCCCCCTGCCCTGACCCCTGCAGCCCCTCACACCTCCCCAGCCCCCTGCACCTCCTCACACCTCCCCAGCCCCCTGCCCTGACCCCCTGCACCCCCCTCATACACACCCAAGCCCCCGGCCCTGACTCCTGCACCCACCCACCCACACACCAGTATTAAATTGCTTGTTTAAAATTGTTTAAAATGTATATAAGGCCTTTTGTCTGGCAAAACAAATTTCCTAACCTGCCACCCCCCCCCCCCCCCATTTACATTAATTCTTATGGGGAAATTGGATTCACTTAACATCGTTTCACTTAAAGTTGCATTTTTCAGGAACATAACTACATTAAGTGAGGAGTTACTGCATATACAATATCTTACAGTAACAACAGTAAAAAAGGAGCTGAGGATAAGAAAGATTCCAACTCAGACCATGCAGCAGTAAGAAGGAACTGGAGAGGTGTCACGATGCACCACCTTTTATGCCCTCGGTTCAGACCACAACAAGAGCTACAGCACATGGGCAGACCAACGGTCACTGCTTGCAAAAAATTCCAGACTGAAACACATGTTTCACATGCATATCCCAAGAGTGGAATACATAGGGACTATCACTCGAAGAAGAACATCTTCAAGCTTAGAGTTCTTATTCCTAGCTATGAATTTTTGCCTCTCAAAACAGAAAAGGTTGCATTATTAATTGGGATGGAGTTATTTTGTTTTAGAGGCATATATTGTCTGTCACTTTCCTCTCATTCTCAGACAAAATGAAGTTAAAAATGTTACATGGCAAATTACCCTACTATAAGTTTATTCTACTGCAAAAATCTTTCTTAATCAGCTATGGTAAAAATGTTGCTTCAGGGCTCTGGTGAGAGATTTTCCAAGTGGCTGCAAGTAAATCTTAAGGAAAATTCATTTACCATAGGATTGTACGACTCCACTGATCAGCCTGGTGTTGATGGTTTCACCATTTCTTTCCTTTTCTATCAGTTTCAACACAGCATTTGTTACCTTTGAAATACAGATTAAAAATGAGTCAACATACATTAAAACCAACTACTTGGTCAATAAATACAGTAATTAATCAGGCATGTACTTCCACGCTCAAGACAATCCAAACTCCTGAAAAAGAAATGAGGCAATGTGCTAATCTTAACACCAAACAGAACTCCCACAAACATCATTGAAAGTTGTGCACATCAGTAACTTACAATTCAATATTCTAGCTAACGAACTGCAAAGAAATATACAAGCATCTGTTTGTGCCTTTAACGGTTTCTCTATAATATATAAGCAATCTCTAAACTTCAGTTTAATAAATTCTGCTTGTTTACATTTGAAATATACAGTACAACCTTGCCAATCCATGCTTTGCTAAACCATATGTCTGTAACATTCACATAAAATTAGCAGCCTCTGCCTCTCCCCATCCCTCAGATGTAAGAGATGATGCAGCTGACGTCCCCTATTACTAAAAATTCATTAAAGGAGAAGCAGAAGGCTTTTTCTTCCCTTTTGCAGTTCACCTTGGAATAGTTACTTGTGACATTTTAATACTAACCTTGTGAAATAATGCAGTATTCACAAAATATGTACCTGCTTATTTAACGGCCTGAACAAACAGTCCCTCCAGGTCACCAAGGCAAGCTAAGATTGGGGAAGGGAGAAGAAAAGAGGAAAGGGTTATATATACAGGATAATCCTTTATGGAAAACTGAAACATTGTATTATGCTAAATAGTTATAATTTATTTTTAAAAAGCTTTTTGTTATGGCAGGCAAGAATAGGATTGTCCAGCACTTACCTTGACAAATACTCCACTCTTAATAAAAAATTTTAAAAATGGGTTTTTCTGTGACAGGCTGATGTAGGGACTTTGTATTTGAATGGTCACAGAAGGACCAGCTAGAAGATGAATACTCAGAAAAGACTCCCTCCTAAACTGTTTTTATCGTCCTGCCCAATGCAGAGTTATTTTCATAGTGCAATAAAATATATACTAAGCAGAAACTAAAATTAAAAGATTCCTTCAACATATAACAATCTACACTCACAAATGAGTGCAACAGAGTTCAAATGAAAGGGAGAATATCATCACTGGTAGACATGACAGATTAGACAGGTTTTCAGAAGTAATACAGAGGAAAGATAGGGTGCCTAGAGCATATTTATTGAGAGGTTGTTTCAAATACAAGGAGTAAAATGGAAGAGGATTTGTAGCCTGTCCCCTAACAGTATCCCAATGAAAGAGGGCATGGGGCTAATTAGTATCTGGTAATGAGTTTCAGCTGGCCTGATCAGTTTATTGTACCTCAACTCACTAATGACATAACCTGTATCTAGAGGTGTCATGTAAGATATCAATAGAAAGCTAATAACATGGTGATCACTAATATTACTGCATGGCGTATTTACGGAGGACAAATTCAAAATTACAAACATACTGGAGCTTATGTTATCAAAGAGTGAGACAGGACTGAAGTTACCCCAACCTAGACAAAGGAATGCAGTTCTAACACCTTGAAGGTTTTTCCAAGGTACATTAGCTACATTAAGAGAAAATGTGAATGCAATTTACACAGAAGGTAAACAAGACCATCAAGCCAACAAGGGGAGGATATATCCATTCAGCATCACAGCAGGAGTAGGAAATTGCAGGAACAGATCAATTTGCATTTTAGCAAACACCAATGGGGGGAAGAAACAGGCATGAAACCTTCCTTTATCACGAGATTCCATGTCCCCTTCCTCACAGCTTGAATGAACTTACTTTGGGGGAGGGGAGGGAGAGCCTTCAGAAGAATCCATTTCAAAGATGCACTAGACTATAAAAGAAAGGGGCAAAGAACCCCAAGTCATGTTTCACCTAAAACAACAAAGGAACCAAGCACTCTGGGGGAAATCCTGGCCAAAGGGGTGGTCAGCCATCTTACAGAAAGGTAGATTGGTAAGGAAATTATCATGAACAAAGGCTTTAGCTTGGTTTTGTTAAATCTTAGCCCCCTAGAAGGTGTTTTTCCACTGTTATTTTCTTGTAACCATTTCTAACTCTATCCTATTTCCTTTCGTTAATAAACTTGTTTTACTTTTAATCTAAATCAACCCAGTGCTGCGTTTCATTTAAAGTGAATGTTAACTTTAGTTAATGTGGCAAGCTGCTGGGTATTGTATCTTTAAAGGAACAAAAAGAACCTTAATATCTCTCTGAATGACCTAGGAGAGGGCTGGATATCAAAGAGCACATGATTTTGGGAAATTTGGGACTGGGTGGTTTTAGGGTCATCTTGCCAGGTGTAACCAAGGCTGGTGGAGGCCAGAACGTGGCAGTGGTATAACGAGAAGGCTGCTGAAATCAGAGTTGCTGAGTCAAAAGTGCTTAACACAGACATACTCAGTGCATGCTTGTATGTTGGCTGGAAGCATCCAGACAACGGAGCTATAGCAGCACAGCATTTTGAGGCACTCAGGGTTACAGGGCAGGAAGTGACAACCTCTCAATAGTCTGGATTGCTCCCTAGAACATGGCATAGCCAGAAGTCAGAAGAATACACAATCAGGAAAGAGGTTTAGATGGAATACAGCCCATTAGACAGGGAAATAAAAGGAGAGCTGATCAGGAGGCTGTGACAAATAGTTTTCAAAGTGAAAAAATCTCCAATTTTTGTGGAAGATGAAAAGCCAGTGAAAAGGGAGAAGAGGAATATATGATTAAAATAGCATTAGATTATTTTAATATGCTGCTGCAAAAATTTTGTATGAAAAAGGTATGTCCAGAAAAAACAAAATTACCAACAATACTGATGACTGTCCCCACCAGAACACAGAACATTTTGGAGGCAGGAAGAGCAAGGAAGGGAATTTTGGAGGTTATATAAAATAATATGATTTATCTTGTCTAGACATGGAAAAGGAAAAAGTATCATATAAGCTTGCAAATCTGTCAAATACTGGTGAGCCTCATACAAATAGTGAGTTTTAAAGAGTGATTTGTGTGAAGAGAAAGCAGATGCCTGGTGCAGTAGGCTAGGAACACAGTAGGGATATATTTATATTTCCATCAGAATGTGTTAATTAAAAGTTAAAACCAATAAAATACTTGAAGAGAAAGCACTTTAAAATGCTTACTGAGTAGATTTCGTATATTCCTTTACGACCTTCATCACACTCACGACGAACCCAATGTCGATTGAGGTAGGCACAAATCCCATTCAGCACTTTGCTTGAAAACCTATAATCTTCCCATTGTTGAGTGTAAAATTTCAGCACACTCTCATCCATCAAGTCTTCACCATCCTGAAACATGTAAAGTCCACCAATACTGTAGACTGCTTATTTTTTTAATATACAATATAATGCCATGTAGAGACAAAAGTAATCATCTACTGTAAACCGAAATCCAACATATGCTGCTGCTTCCAGTACGATCTCTACTATAGCAACAGGTATAGCTGCACGTAGGAAACAAAGTATTACTAAATCCATTCTTACCTTGATAGTGGACTGGTAAAATGTTATGGGTTAGATATTTAGTAAAAACACTTGAGCCCCATCTATTCTACAGCCTCCACCATTACTACCACCTGCAACAGTGGTAAAGGTCATGTGCTAAATTTCTAAGTATAGCTGCTACCCAAGAATCAAGACTGAATACTGTCATTCTCTCCTTGGCACCCCTGCACATAGCAGCAGTTAAAGTTGCCACCTTGGTAGAGATAAGGCATCACACCTGGCTCTTACTACAGCATTGAAGCCTGGGATGTAAAACATTTTACAGGATACAGGAGAAGCTGAAATATCTTTCCCGACTAGACCAACAAGCTGTCCTTTTTCTTTTCGAAGTAGGGTTAATATTGAGGTTAGCTATTAGCTAAAGAAAATTCAGCTACATTCACGGCAAATTAAAAAGTTACACAGGATAGCTTGTGAGCATCACCAAACGGTGCAAGAAGTTTTGTGTTTATTTCACAGTGACTGACTTGTGTACAAGGTAAAAAGTCAACGGTTAATGAAACAACTAAGATGTTAAATTTCATGATTTTGTACAAATTTGATCACTCGACAATTTTACTTGCAATGGTTTGATATTTTTAGTTTTACTGTACTATTTTGACTCCAGTTCACATGAGTTTAATGTAATTATTCATTGAATTGACATGATGCCGCCTTACCTTAAGGAGATTTGTCAAGTAGTTCTTCAGAAATTCTTTAAGTCGTTTGTACAGTTCTAAGCCAACAAACTGAGCTCCTCCAGGTGTCTGGCCTTTCTTAGATTTGGAAGGAGGTACTCCAGCTCCTCGTGCTTGATTAGACTGGTGTACACTAGTACAGTAGTTATAAACATGACTGATAGAAAAGTTAAGGAATATATATGTGTGTGTGTGTGTGTGTGTGTGTGTGTGTGTGTGTGTATGACACATTCTATGCAAATTCTAGGAGTTCCATCTGAACATCTCAAAGAGTTTATAAACAATGATTTAGACCTCCTGCGAGGATTACCTGTGGTGTCAGTAAGTAGCATCCCATTGTTACAAACGGGAAAAGCAAAGGAAAGAGAGATTAAGTTATTTGTCAAAAGCATCTCAGTCTGTAGTGGAACTGAAAACAGAACAACATATTTCTGACTGAATTAGTAACAATTCTCAAAAGGTCAAAAGTTACCCTGGCAATTGTTTTCTTGTTAATTTAGTTTCTGTTCCCATCAAAATAATCAAAGAAAACAATATTAAGAGAAGAAATATCATGAAATACATTTAGAGGGTGATATCAGGAAAAGTGAGCACAAGCTTACATAAAAAAATCTTTTTGCTAGAACTACAAAATTAATGAGTAAGCCGGAAACACAGTGGATACATGTGTATTTTAGTAAAGCATTTATAATAGTCTCAAAGTCTTAACAGAAAAATTCATTCAAACTGGCTTGGATAAGAATATTGTCATGTTGAAAACTGTCTAAAAGATTGAACAAAAGGTAATAATCAAATGTATCTAAATGCACAGCGGGATCTAGGAGAGTACTGCAGGGATTGATGTTAGGACCAATCTTAGTTAACATCTTTATTAATAAACTGGAAGATGAAGTAAACCACAATAATTTGCTGATAAAGGTGAAAATGACGCACAAGGCTTCTGTGCCAGTTAAACTCCATTTAAACTTTAAATGGATGCATAGGCATTGTTCTGGCCTGCTGCACAGAACTTGTTCCTGAACTGGAAGGAATTTAAGCACTAGTCTGAACAGACAAAGAAAGGGACCAGAAACATGGGCTGAAAATAAAATTAGATTAATTTTTGAAGAATTGGAGCTAATACAAGCTGAGGAAAAACAAACAAGTGTGCATGCGCACACATAGGGAGAAGGGGAAACATGGGAAGCAGTTATGCAGAAAGAGACCCAGTATCACTAATGGACAGCAAAGTACATATTTGTTTGAAATGTGATGTGATTAAAGAAAAGGCCAAAGCAATTTTGGGATGCAAACAGTCATCAAGTCAAGGAGCAGTGTGGCAATAATTCCTCTATAGCTTTAGTTTGACCAGACATAGAAAACCGCATTTAGTTCTGAATGCCACATTCCCAGGAGAAATTCTAATTTTTAAGTCTTCCCAAGGAATCAGTCAAAGCCCCCTTGCTTGGGACACATCAAACTAGAGGAGACAAAACTAGGAAGTGTCCTGTACAAAATTGCTTTCCTATGACTGGGAAATGGATTAGATGATCTAATAGTCTTTGTTTTTAACTTTTAAGACTACCACTCCAGGTCTATGCTTTGCCCACTAGGCCAGGATTCTTTGATAAAAAACAAGAGACATACCTCAGAAAACTATTTTGCTGAGAATATGCTTGTGTTTTGATTTGTAACCCTCCCGCTAGAAAGACCGGCACAATAAAAGGAAATCTGTGAGAAAAATTAAATATCAATTGAATTAGATAACCCTGCATACACTGTGCACCAGAGTCACTATGGACAGATTTGTAATGTCAAACTTTAATCACAATCAGAACCTCTGAAGGACGGCAAATAACACCCCCCCCCCCCCATTCAACCTTTTTTTTAAATGTACAGCTGTCTTTAATATTAAGTCACACAGATTATTAAAATTGGTTCTCAACTTAATCAAGAAAGTATCTGACACTTCAGCAAACACAAAGGCTCAAGGTCTTTATGATCACCCTTTCTGTATCCCTCCAGTTTATTTTCTCATTCTTTTCTGTATCCCCACTTGCATGTTTATTTTTAAAAGTCACCTACTTATTCCCCAAGAATACAATCCTTTCGCTTAAATTTTACCCTTTTTGGAAATGTATTCCGCGTGTTTATTCCCATGTGTTACCCCTACCGCAGTGCCAAATATTAGGATTTCCTATAAAAATCCTAAAAAAAAAAAAAAAAATCACTGAAAAAACAAAAGATTGGATTACAGATGAAGTGATGGCAGCTTCAGGACACTACCAGTTCATGAAGGTATAAGATCAAAACTATTGTCTTCTTCTAGAAAAGATTAAGCTGCTCTTCAACCTAGTTTATCCAAAAGTTCTGGGATCTGTCATTACTCTTACTGATCTGTAACTCAATTCAAGGATCTCTATTTAAGATGTGATTAATAGATAGTACTATCTGCAATATAACAATACCATTGTCTTCCAATTACACAGTACGCCTCTATATCGTATTCAACATTCATTCTTTAGTAACGTTACACTGTCAGCTGAATGCTATATATTCATCTTTTTAAGTAAGCCTGATATAGAATCCTCCCCCAGTTATGCTTTAGTCATACAAGTTATTGGGCTCATTATAGGGACAAATGGGTAAACTTTAATGGTCTGTGATTTAGAGGAGGTCAGACTGGATGATATAGTGGTCCCTTCTGAGCTTAAACTCTAGAATCAACTTAGATGATGCTCTTAAACTTGGCTTCTATAGAGATAATCGTTTGAGAGAGTTAATGCAGGTTAGTAGAGTTAATCTCTTTCCTTCTCTGAGAAATCACATTTTTACTTACATTCTCATAATTTATTATGCTTCCCATCACTCATTATTATGTTGCAATTAGCTGTAAATAAGTTTCATTTCCCATAATAAAGTACTTTGAGTGCATGTATTTTATTAGTTTGTATTTTATTAGTTTATGGCATTCAGAAGAACAGAGACAGTTCTCAGTTGGCTTTTCCTTTTCAGCTTTGTATAGAAAATGGTAGCACTGCAATTTACAATAGTCCAATGGAACTATAACTTTTAATGGTAGATTGTGTTCACACTAGCCATCCTGTTTTGGTTGAAACATGTCCATTTAGCATTTCCTCCAGCAACTGCAGTAACAGGCATGCGGAGATGCAATGTAGTTGGGAGAAGTGCTGTACAACAACATTTAAAATGTGTGCATCGTCAACGGAGTATTTTCCTACCAGATAATTTTCTTTTAGAGATCCCAATCTCTGCCTGGCTATGATGCCTTTTGTCAACAAACAGAGAGAGCACACATCTTTTTCACTTCTGGATATAAAAATAGAAGTATATGTTCTGCTGACTAATCAAAAGAAGTTCTATGGTAAGATATTAACTAGAGATTTCTTTAATTTGAAATCTATAAAAAGTGATGCTAATTTGAATAGGGAGGAGTCTGGATTGGCATAGAGAATCCCAAAGGAAAAAAGGGTTCAGGTATGGCACACTTATTTTTTTTAACCCCTTTCATGCTAGTCAAGATCCTCACAAAACAGCATTCCATTTCCCTTAGTATTAACATCTCACAACAGCCTGCAGAGGCTCCTTTTGAACACTGCATTCACTGAAACCTGGACGTCAACTCTGTGAAGCTTGGAAAGGTGTAGGTTATGTGCAAGTAGCAACTTCATAGATTACCAGCAAATACATCCACTTCCTCTGTCCTCGGAAAGGCCAGCTATCTCATTCAGTAGACCTTGAATGCTTCCTTAGAACTTCTTTCCCACTATGAAATAAGCCTCTCTAATGGAGTTGTTTTGTTCGATTAGACAAGGCTAATTAGGCTGCTGTTATCCCTTTCTTATGCCCTCCCCCGCACAAAAACATTAAGTTTTTCTAAGATGCTGAACTTCCTTCACTATTTGTACTTAGGTTAGGACTAAAAAAAAATATAAAAAAAAAAGACAGGGTTATGCTCTGATTCTAGTGAAAGGGCAGGGAAACATTAGTAAGAAGTGTGGCACAGCGTTGCCCCGATAAAACAAGGTAGGAGGTACTCCAAGATAGGACATGATGTTCTCCAATTAGCATAGCCAAACTTATGGCAAGCAAAAACAAGACTCTGAGGGATAAATGTAATGGTGATGTCCCTCCTGACAGCCTGAACAATGATTTGGTAAGGACATTCCGATCCAAATTTACTTTAATGAAAAAATAGGTGGTTGGAGTGCAGGCCTGTTTGTCCAATTTAGCAAACATCCCAATATGACTGGAGGAGTTCTCAAAAGTTGTATGGTCTACATGAGTGGTCACCAACCCGTCGATCGCGATCAACTGATCGATCCTGGAGCCTCAGCCACGTCTCTGTGGCCTCTGGGGAAAGGGGAGGGGGACCAGCCAGTGGGAGCTGCGGGGATAGTGCTTGCAGGTGCAGGCAGTACACGGAGACCTGCTGCCCCCACTCCTCCCAGGGGCCTCAGAGACGTGCCAGCAGCTTCTCTGAGCGGCGTGGGGCCACAGCAGGAGACAGCCTACCTGAGCTCCTCTGTGCCACTGACAGGGAGCCGTCTGTGGTAAGTGCCTCCCGGCCGGAGCCTACACTCCAGACTCCCTCCTGCATCTCCACCCAGAGCTCCCTCCCAGACACTGTACCCTCTGCCACACCCAACCCCCTGCCCCAGCCTGCACCCAAACTCCCTCCAAGAGCCCACACCCCTCACCCTCTCCTGCACCCCAACACTCTATACCAGCCTGGGCCCCCCTCCTGCACCCTCCCAGAGCCTGCACCCCTCCCGCACACCAACCCCCTGCCCCAGCCCGGTGAAAGTGAGTGAGGGTGGGGGATAACGAGGGATAGAGGGAGGGGGGAGTGGAGTGAGCCGGGTGGGGCCTCAGGGAAGGGGCGAGATAGATCCTGGGTTGATCTTACGTTCAAAAAGTGATCTTGTGCGTAAAAAGGTTGGAGACCACTGGTCTACATGGTACCAAAAGGCTGCACCTGCAGCGAAGTTAACTTTCAATGAACTGGCACTCATTCCTATGCCCCAACCATTCAGCAAAAATTCCACAATATTCAGAATTTCATACAGCATAGCATCAAACCTCTATTTCCACATTACATAGTGAATACAGAGGCTAGGAACGCCATTGATGGACCTATCCTCCATGAACTTATCTAGTTCTTTTTTGAATCCTGTTATAGTCTTGGCCTTCACAACATCCTCTGGAAAGGAGTTACACAGGCTGATTTTGCGTTATGTGAAAAATGATGCTCTTGTTGCCCACTACGGGCCAGAATGAGAACACATATAGCAGTTCAAAGTTCCACTCAAGTAACAGAACATCTATTCCCCCAAAGACTTGATTCCTGAATGCGCTGAAATAACCCTCTGTCTTCCTATCGATCTTGATGATTATCTGCAGTTCCCCAACTCTAGTGTACTGCAGACATCTTGGGATTGAGCTCCCATGACCCTGGACCAAGTGGTGTTTAACCCAGGATGAACAGCAGCATGTGGGAGTTTATCCATTTACTTCCTGTGATTCCTTGCCTATAAACTCTGGTTGCGTTGTCTGACTGTACACAATCTTGTCATCAAGCCCTTCTGGGTGCAATGGAGAGCCGAGTGAGTTTTGCCTTCATTTTGAGGTGGTCAATTAACCACCACTTCTTTGTGGCCCCTTTGCTCTAGGTCATCCCAATAGGTTCATTTTTGTATTCAGAACTCATCACTGGGAGGTCCGTGCCCGCCAGGTTCCTGTGATCCAGCCTCCACCATAGGGCCAGCAGCTGGAGAATTATCATTACACTCCTTTGATACCAATTCCACATTGAAACAGTAATTTTTTCTGCTCTTATTGGTAACTAGGCCCCAAGGACCCCTCCACCCCTCACTGCTATGGATAAACACCTATAAGCAATCCTATGCTGAGGTCACAGAAGGACTGATCCCAACACTGTAAGCCTGCCCTGTGTTGACTCTGCTGTGTTCACTATCCAGCTAGGCTTCCAGGCAGAACAAGTGTTGAGAGAGATAGGAAGAGCTTTTCTCTGCTAGTGATCCAACTCTCGGCTCTCCAAGAAGGAGCATAACCTGCTGATGGCCTCTCACCAGCCAATCGTCTAAGTAGGGGTGCATTCATAGTCCTTTCTTGAGGCCTCAAAGGACCTCAAGCACTATTATAGCATTGATGAGTGTTCTTGGCAAATTATCCCTAAATTTAGTTCTTTTTGCAAATAGAATGGAAGCAAGGTTTAACTCTCACACACAAACCAACTAGCGTCATTTATTTACTTGCATGAAAGTGTGCAATTGACAGCCTTTCTAGCCAAAAATAAGATGAACATTCATGTAACAAATCTCAAGCATGCACATAATGAAAGTATTCTACACAGTGAAATTTTGGTATTCTTCCAGCTTGACTTTTATATAAATCAAACCACGAATTACAGCATTTACTCCTGTTGTGTGGTCCATCAGAAAGTATTCCTGTACATAAAGTGACCTTCCGTATGTTCTACATGTAAAAATAATACTGCTCTCATGCTGTTGATGTTTACACTCTGTGCCCCCATATGCTAAGGCCAGCCACTGACAGGAAGACTGATGTATTCAAAACAAAATCTGAAATGATGCATGTGTAATCAATCTGTAATCCTGAAACAAAGTACATATCACAGAGTCCAAAAATCACAAGGAGAGTTCTATAAAAAGAATTCTTGCCTTAGAGAAAGTAAAACCTAGTTTCATAACAGCAGCTTACTTCAAAAGTCATGTGTGTATCCAAATGGCTATTAGGAAATATCAAAAGATCTCACTGGAATATTTTTGCAATTCTGTATAGTAATTTACAAATCAAGCTGAGGGGACAAATAATTACTCAGAGGGTATTCTGTCCCAATACGCATAGGAGTGTAGTCTTACTTCTTTCCCAAGCTAATTGTCCTGCAAGACCTGATCCAATAATATGATGAGTATCTGCTAAGAGGTACTAGCTGCCCTCAATTTCTATTAGTTTCAAGAAAGACACAGCACTTTGCAGAATTGGGACCTAATGTAAGTTATTTCTAAACTGATTCTGCTATTGAGAGATACTAACTTT
The DNA here is from genome assembly GCA_033296515.1 of Macrochelys suwanniensis. Classification (NCBI taxonomy): domain Eukaryota; kingdom Metazoa; phylum Chordata; order Testudines; family Chelydridae; genus Macrochelys; species Macrochelys suwanniensis. The sequence goes on along the minus strand of CM065776.1, from coordinate 95,675,482 downwards.
AAACCTAAGGCAAAAAAAAAATGTATGGGGGAAAATGAAGCCATAATGAAGCCTCCTGATGCCATCCAAAGGTGTAAGATTCAAGAGACAAAAATCTCTCTCAGAGCTTTCCTGCCCTTTCTTGTAAGCTGTGATACACAATCCCCAGAAGTGGCCAAAAGCTAGGTTATAATTCAACTTCAACACTTGCATCTTAAAAGTTGCTTGTCTCTTTGACTGCTTCCAAAAAAACCTTGACTACTCATCTAAAAGCTCATCTGTGCAGAACACAGAGCTGTCTCAGGGGCCAGCCACAGTGTGTGGAACAAACATGCACAGGAACCTCACCACCTACTGCTCAAGTGCAAGGCACATTTCTTCAACCTTGTCTTCTCCAATATAAACACATAGCAGCATGTACATATTAAAAAAACCTATCCCCCCCAAAACCACACACGATCCTGCACACACCATTCTCTCCTAGAGAGAGTAAGAACAAGCCACATGTGATGTTAGTTATGTCACTTAATGTACTACTGTAAGGCACTTAGATACTACACAAATGAGGGCAGCATAAAAACTTAAATAAAATCGAAAATTAATTGCATGTTTTTATAATGAAACTGATTATTTAAGAAGTTGCCTTGAGAGGCATAACCAGATTATGTGGGAAGGTTCTTCAAAATTAAGTAGAGAAGAACCTCAGAGTTATGAACACCGTGAGAATGGAAGTTGTTTGTAACACTGAACAAAACGTCATGGTTGTTCTTTCAAAAGTTTACACCTGAACATTGATTTAATACAGCGTTGAAACTTTACTGTGCAGAAGAAAAATGCTGCTTTCCCTTTATTTTTTTAGTAGTTTACATTTAACACAGTACCGTACTTGCTTTTTGCGGGAGGTGGGGGGTGTCTGCTACTGCCTGATTGCATGCTTCCGGTTCCAAATTAGATTTGTGGTTGACTGGTCTGTTCGTAACTCTGAGGTGCTACTATAGTATGCTACAAGGACAACAACAAAACTTTCTAAATAGGGTTTTCTATTCATTACTTATAATCTCCCTTATATATGCTGATTCTGGGCATCAACTTTGCTACTTCCTAAGATCCAACAAGCTGGGTTAATCTCTTTATCATGCTGAACTGGCCCACAAGAATAACTCATTAGTTTTCATATATGTGTTTACTGTCAATATTTCACTCGGGGAAATGATAAGCATAAAACAATTGAGGAAAAGTACACAAACCACTTCACTTTAAAAGAAACTACTTGGGAAGCTGCAGAAATAAAGTAATTTGCATTGTGTTAAGTGTAGGGCTGGTTGAAATTTTTTTACCATAATTTTTCTGACAAAAAATGCAGATGTGGGTAAATTTAAATATTTTGTAAATTTGTGCTGAATTCACAGAATTGATTTAATTGGAAAAAAGCCTTAAATTTAAAAAAAAAAAGTTTTGACACTTTTCAAAATAAAAGTTTGACTTTAAATTTTTCACTTTGTTTTTCATTTCTAAAATGTTTTTCAATTTTATTTAAAATTGTACTTAATTTTTTAAAAATTAACATAAAAATTCAAAATCCAAACAATGTTTTTATACTTTTCAATTTACCAGAAAGTTAAAAATATTTTCAGCTTAACCCCAAAACAAGATTTCTTCCCTGATTTTTCAGAACTGCCAGCAAATCAAAAACAGCTCTAGTTAAATGGCTTTCCAAAAAAAATGTAGCTTATTGCATTTAATACAACACAGAATATTAGAGAAAAACTGTTAACATTCAGTAACAGTTTCAGATCAAATATGACACAAAGATTAAGTTTTGTAAAACAACCAAATAAAACTCTCTCAAAAACTAAGACCGATGGAAACGCTTACATGGATTTTTCTAACCCTCTCATAAATTAATAGTTGAAGGAATTTTGGTCAAATTTTCCAAAGTTAAGAGCTTGTCAAATTAATTCACCTTCAGGCAGGGTATTAACAAGGTTGCAGCACAATTTCAGAACAGTAACATGAGCTGCTAGAAAAAACCTATTTCAGACCCTTCTAGTCTAGGTAGCTCTTATATACCCAGGCACTGGTATGCAACCACTCTCCACAATTTTTTTAAAAAATATTTCCCATCTATACTATATCTGGATAGTTTCCCACAAGACTGACAAAATATTTCCCTTTAATCATATAAAGTACTATATAAGTGTTGTAGGTATATTCCCAGTTTACATGAGAAGAGATGAAGCAGTTCGCAAAGGGACTTGTTTAGAGAGTCAGTGGCAGAATTCAGATTAGATTTTAGCCATCCCTGACAGCAAACCTCGGGCATGAGCAACTATACATATGTATATTGGAGAAAAAACATATTTGTCTACAATGTGAACATCAACTGTTTAAATGCAAGTCTGAATTCCATAGGAAGAAAATCAAAAGAAGCTATCCTAAATCTACCAAATAATTCCAGTGGCCCTACTCACAGCATAAATCTCAGATTTCCTTGCAATCCCAAACTCCCCTTTGCATTCATGGTAATATACTACAACAAATAAATTATAACTACACATACATATACATAAAAACGTACTAACTTTTAGGCATGTATATCCACACGCTATAAAAATTCTATGGTAACAATGTTACACCTGGAAGTGTAAACATGCAGAAGTTAGTATACCTTAGTCATGGTTCCCAAAGCATTTTAACTTGTGTGCCTTGTGGAAGTGTAATATTTAGTTGCCACGTCCATTTGCAAACACTAGTGACCAGACAGCAAGTGTGAAAAATCGGGACGGGGATTGGGGCGGGGGGGGGGGGGGGGGGGGGAATAGGAGCCTATATAAGAAAAAAACCCAAATATCGGGTTTGTCCCTATAAAAATCGGGACATCTAGTCACCCTAACAAACACACACAGGAGATATAGTATAGAATATTTCTTACTGTATCTGTAAGGAAGCAAGTTACCATAAGAACTGTAACTCAGATTTCTTGAATCCATGCATTTAAAAGTTTTAGCATCAACACTCCAATAGCTGTTTTTGTACGGAATATCCTGTTTCTTAAATAAATTAAAAAAAAAAAGTGATCAACATGAGAGCCAAATGAGAAAAGAAATGACTGATCATGCACAGTGTGCAGTTATTTCAAACTGAAGAGATCCAAATGGCAGAGTTACACACCCTGTATAGTCAAATCTATATGTCCAAGCCTGTTTATTGAAGTTACTGTACATTATATATGTGTATTTCATTATCACATGCAACATTTCCCCCGCCCCCCCAACACATAAATGTATAGGTTTTTATTTCAACCCGAAGGGCTCCTTAAATGCATATGCTGACACACATTCAGCGATATTGTGAAACATCATATACTGCACACAAACCGCATGGACGGTGATGGGCAATGGATACTGCACAAATCTGTCTATTGTAGTTGATCCCAAACTACTTGACAGGAAAGTGGAGGGCTGCCTTGCAATGGAGCTGAAGGAGAGGCAGACAAATGCTGGGTGTTAAAAACGGCCTTACTAACCCCCTTAGTATACTATCAATGTGGGGAGGGCACAGTCAGTTCAGCTAATGTGCCACATATGGGGAGAAGAGATACTTTAAGTTTAAAAAGTGCTCCACCTACAATCAACTAGATTGTACGGAAAGTTTGACTTGAGCAGTGGATCCATCATAGAACTGTCTTGTTAACTCCTTCATTAGTATCGTACTTCAGGTTGTTTGCAGACAGAAATCTGTACAGTACAGACCCGTTTACACATGGATGTCAGGAGTCAAGCCGTCACGACCGCGTGTTAACGGACCGCGGGTTAAGAGGGCCATGCTGAAATATCTTAAGATATCTATATATACACACGTATAATTATCTAGGATTACATGCGTATTCACAGCTTCCCAAATACTGCAGGCCTCTCTGTTAACAGCACTTTGCAAGAATATAAATTAAACGACTAAGCGTGAGTGATACGTCTTTACCAATATCGGCGATCAAAAGAGGAAACGCCAGTAGGCCTATAACACGTTTCCGCTCTGCATTTCCTGTTGATTTCTATGTCAGTGAGTTAGTGAGCAAATCTGTAGCGCTACATAGCAAGTTCCTGTACCACGTGTTAACAAGTCTCATGTGTTAAATAGGTAGCAATGGGAGGCATAGCGCTACCACGCATTAAGTGGATTCGCGCGTAAACGGGTCTGTACAGTATTATGTAAACAGTTTAGTATCAATAGCCAAATAAAAAATACACCTCATTTCTGGAATGACTGGAGAATACAGACAACTGAAGCAGCAATGATCCTAAATTTGAAATATTAAGAGACCACAACAACCCAAAACAACCCCAACACAGCACGTCACAGAGCAGAAACAGAGGATGTATGCAGTAGCAATCATTGTCTACTTAGCCAACTGCTTTTCAAGACTTTTTAAGTTTGCATTACATAGCAGTCAGAAGTATCCCAGTGGAGGCTTCTGTGCAGCTGTCTTTGGTTAAGGCAGAAATGCCTGCAGCCTAAATAGCTAGAGCTAGCCTGAATTTGTATTGCACCTGACCATTTGCTTGGGCAGTCCTCCTACAGATATTATAGCAAAGCCAATCCCGCCCACCACAAAAACTTAGCATGTTTTTATATTTTAATTTATAAAAAAAGTTATTGTAAGTTTATAAACTGTAAATACACTGCATTTAACTGTTATTTTAGTTCACAACGGTAGGTAGATGTGTTTATTTACAGCTGGTATAGTAGGTAAAGCAATTACATTTAACAGAAGAATACTAGATGAGTCTAATCCTGCCCACAGAGCTAAATATTAGCATATCTAACAGAGGTCAAAGAAAGTGATAAAAGAAAAATGATTTCAAGGAGTAAAGCAGAAAATGGTTGAACAAACATTTTAATCACAGTAAAACAAATTTACAAATAAGGAAAAGATTATGCAGTAACAAAACAGGATCTTTAGTAAAAATTCTAAATTTAAATATTAAAATAGAATACCTGGGGAATCCTTGTTATAAAGTAATTTGTGAACTGTTAACCAGAACACTTTAGTGTAACAAACAGCTTTTGGAGTATTGGGCTTATTGGAACAACGCTTATGCAAATTTCAGATCATCCTAAATTTGGACAGCTCCCTTTAATGTATATATTGCACATAGAAATTACTTTCATTAATTTCATGGAATACTGACTAACCAAATGTTTTGGATGTTCTTATGAGATGAATAACTTGTTTTTGTTTGTTTGTTTTTTAAACTAACATTAGAATCTCTTAAATGCCAGTATCAACACAAAGGGCACTTACCTGACTGAATATTTTACAGATTGTGCACTTCCCATCTCTCCCCATAACAAATGAGAAAGGTTAAAGCAGGCTAAGTACTCTACCTGCATGAGTAGAATTGTTATTTATTACAAATGCATAGCTTTTGAAGTGTTTAAACAGTATAGATTTTAAAGATATAAAATAGCCAGATTTTGTTTTAAAAATTAGAATCCTACAATATGATTGCTCTGACTGGTGTAAGAATAAGTGGATTAGACAATTCCTTGAGAACAATGCTCATCAGACTACGTTTTACAAACGAAGATGGGAAAGTGCTGCAGGGAAGTGGAAGATTGTGAGGTTATTCCACAAGATTTTTTGGCAGAGTATGCAGAAAATTGAAGAATCACTATTTTGAAGAAAAGAAAACAGAGAAATGTTTTTACCCAAAGTAAACTCCAAAAAGAAATGCAATATTTTAAAACTTTTGATATTTCTATCAATCAGTCAATTTATTGACAGTCATTCATACTTTCATCCTGTATTTGGAGCAGACAGAATATAGAGGTTAAGAAAATAATACTTATTAATACTACTGTATATGGTGTACTGATTATGGCAGTGTATTAGCTCTCTATTATGAAAGTAAACTTGAAAATAGGACTTGGATGCTTTTGAAAGTTTTACCCATCTGTTTTTTGTTTGGTCACCACTTTAGGCAGGGTCTGGATTAGCGGACATGTTTCCTCGGAGACAATAAATTAGCCATTAAGAATATTTCCTCTGTTGGAAAAGAGGCTGCTGACCTGGCATTGAAAGTGATTTAGATAGATCGAGTCAGATAAACAGGATGCAGAGAATGAACACAAAAAGAGGTTACTCACACTGTGCAGTAACAGCAGTTCTTCAAGATATGGGTGCTCCACTTCAGATGTGCATGCATATCTCAAACCCTTGACTGGAGATTTTCCCACTAGCAGTGCCTATTCGGCCCACACATGCACCCTATGCCTCCTCGTTCCAGACCAGAGCCATACAGGGAGGCGCAGGTGAACTGCCCTCAGTTCCTTCTCCACCCGAACATCTACACAGAAAACAGTCCAAACCAGAGGGGAAGGAGGGTGGGTAGTGGAGCACGCATAGGGGTACACATCTCGAAGAACTGAAGTTACTGCACAGATAAGTAACCACTTCTTTTTCTTCAAGTAGCATCCCTATGGGTGCTCCACTGCAGGTGACTTCTGAGCAGTTTTCCCAAAGGGAGAGAGCTTTGGAAATGAGTCCAGAACTGAAGATAGTAGAGCAGTACCCAGACCCGCACTGGCTCTGACGGCATAGATTAAAACATAATGTTTCAAAAATGTACATATTGAAGCCCACATAGCAGCCCTACATATCTCAGACACCAGTACGTTTAAGCAATGCTGCAGTTTGTGAAATTGTATTTGACCATGACAGCCTGATAGTTCACAATCACCAACCTCACAGTTCAGGATGAACAGGACTTCTGTCCAAACAGATCCAGTCTCTTTTGTCCTTGTCATGAGGAACAGACCTAAGAAGTGCTGCCTGCTCTGCTCATTTACTGTATCCACTACTAGGAAGTTAAGTGGCAGGTCGGAGAACAAGAAATCAGATTCCTATGGGGGGGGGGGGGGAGGAGTGGGAATCACCACACTTTTTATCTGCCCTTTTACGCATTGGTGTGACAGTAGCAGGTGTTTGCCACACAGCCTTAGCTGGATCCAGGAGCACCTCGTTGATGGGTAATGCCACCCTGGAGGATTTTGGTGACTGTAGAATATCCAACGGCTTGCATTGTGAATCCCTGACCTTTCTGAGTGGAACTGGAAGAGTGTCAGCTACCCTCTACACAAGATCTTGAAATTGCCAAAAACTGTTGGTCACAGAAGGTAGAAGAGGCATAACTGCATCATCTGGAGATGAGGACGAATGAGTGTTTGAGGGGTGGCCTGGCCTCCTGTTCCTCAAACATCTCCTGCTGTGGGAGGGAGAGGACTGAACAACCCTTGTGTCCCTTTGAGATGGTGGTGGTCCGGAGAATTACTGTCAGTAAGCAGTCTAGGGATCCCAGTATGACCACTGAGAGGGGAAGGTATGGTGAATGGGCGTGAGGATGGCATGCAGGGTTGGTTCCATTTTGGTGATAGTTGCTATCTTCCCCATGAATGTCAAAGAATGGGTTCCTGACAGGATATGTTGGGGAATGTTGGACTGAAACAGAAAAGGCCAACTGGAAGGTCCCTTCATCCTCCACCACATCGTCCAATGAAGGAGCCCATATACAAAAAGGTGGAGAGTCCTGCAGCATTTTGGAAAGGTAGCAGTCTGGAGACCAAGGTCTCAGTATCAAAATACACTCGGTACCCATGAGGAGTAGGGATTCTGACTCATCCATTAAGGACTGGTCCCTCGTGTAGCTAACCTTTTGCAGTACTGAGTAGGGAATCAGACAGATACTGACAGTACCATTGTGGCGGGCATACTGATGTTGGCACTAATGGAATCTGTTGCTTGCTTGGTACCTAAAGTGCCAAATGGATAGGTATCGACGATGGGGTTGAGCCTGGCAGTACTGGACTAGGGTGCTTATGCTTGCCCTCTTTGTCCCTAGTAGAGCATACTGAAGCCCTGTCAGAGCCATGTCTCTCCCTCAAGTTCGGGGGCTTTCCATCTCTGCTTGTATCGGAAAAATCCTTTGACTCAACAGTACTGAGCCAAGAGGTCGAGGCTTTGGAGACCACAGATTTTGCAGGGGAACTGCGCTTTTTCAGAGAAGGCTCCTTCAGATGAGAATTCACACTCCTCTTTCAAGGCGCCCTCTCAGAAGTCTCCAGGGACCTCTTCTTCTTAGGGGAAGGAGAGCTGGATCAGTCCAGAAACAAATGTAAGGGATGGGGGTGAGGTTCGTGACCTAAGTCAGATGCTGGCTAAAGTGAGCAGACCATCATTAACAGTCTGAGCTTAGTCTCCCTATTCTTTCATGCCCTCAATTTGAGGGCTAGGCAGAAATTGCACTTCTAGGAGACATGGAACTCCCCAATCAATGGACTCACTAACCATCGCTAACAAGCATAGTGTGTCAGCAGGAGCAGCAGCGTTTGAAGCCTGGCAAGCCAGACATACCCTGCCAGAAAGACAAGGCTCCCCAATGAGAAAAAGAGAGGAGGGAAAAACCCCCACCCCAAAACCCTATCTTCTCACTACTACCAACAACTAACTAAACTTAAACAACCATAACAAGAATACGAACTAGCCAAAGCGTGCTCAGGGTGGGCACTTAGGGGTGTCTCAGGCCGAAACAGTAGAGAAGGAACTGAGGGCAGTTTGCCCACGCATCCTTATATAGCTCTGTGTCCGACACAAAGAAACACAGGGCACTGTTAGTAGAAAAAAATCTGTGCTCAAGGGCTCAAAGAGGCACATGTGCATATGCAGTGGAGCACCCTCAGGGACACTACTCAAAGAGGAATTTTATTTTCCCCTTAATCAGCTGAACACATTATAAACACAACATAAATCTCTTGCGTTTTGTAAGTATATGAATACTAGATAACACTGTTGCTGTCTACATGTCTTCTGCCTAGAAACTGACACCCGGGTTGCTCAGGATGATACTGTTACTCTAGAAAGTTACGTGTACTATTACTCTATATGGCAGCTAAACGCTCTTCACTACATAGGTTTTAGCGATACAATTCTGATATCATTTTGAAACTGCCATCTAAATTTAGACAAATGGTAAAAGGCAGATATTCTAAAAACCTTTAGTCCTGTTTGAAACAAACAAACAAAAACCCATCTCTGCAGATCCAGCTTGTGCCATTATTTATATCATGGTTGGGGAGCTGGACAAAAAGGGTGCACACATTGGATTTCCTTGATTAATGGAAAAATGAGGCTGCTTCAAGTGTAAATTCTGATGTCCTTCGACTACTTTGTTCTGATGAACAATGCTGAACTACTGTTCATTTTTGCTGGCAGTGCTGTTGTAGCCACGTAGCTCCTAGGATATTAGAGAGACAAGGTGGGTGAAGTAATATCTTTTATTAGATCAACTTCTGCTGGTGAAAGAGATGCTTTCGAGCTTACACAGAGCTCTTCTTCAGATCTGCTTGGTAGTTCCAAGAGTAATGAATCCTAATACCAAGTTACTCACTTGGTATCCCAATACCACATGGATCCTAATACCAAGTAATGATCACTGTGTTACGTCATGGTACCGCATGACCAAATGAACAATATGAACATCTGTAATATCCTCAAGTGTAATCCTTTCCTATATAAAATATTCCATAGAAGGAATGTTTTCATCCATAGAATGTTTTCTTTAGTGTATTTAAGAGTAATCTGACTGATACTCTATCAAGCACCTTTTAATTTTAAACTACTTCTGATATCTTGTAAAAATAAAAGTATCTTTCCTTTGAAACATACAGCTTTCCCACAATGCTTATTTGCTCAATGAAATTTAAAACTGTGGGACAGATTGAAGCTGTTCTCAAACCTTTTTATACCGAACCAGTGCTATTGTAGTAACAAACAACTTTATCTCTATTCTACAGTGTGATGTTGCCTTAAAATGGCAAAAGGTAAGGTAATACAAAAGAGGTTAAAAAGTGAATTGCACTAAGATCTGAATTTAGTGGATCTTACACCTCAGATACCCTCTGAAGGGTAAATTCATATCTTGCATTTATGAGAATCTCAGATATCTTATGTGATTCTGTTTCATTAACCTGCAGTAACACTAACACATAGTGGGCACCTAGCATTTCCAGACATCTAGATATAGAACAGAGAAAAGAGTATCCTCAAACTGTATTTTTAAATAATCTGATCTAGTATGACTTACTTTGTACTACTTGTACTCTATTTGCTTTGGAAAAATAAAAAACCTAAGAATAAAAACATAGCTAGGCCTCTCCAGCATATTGGTTCTCTCCCTTCCACTCAAGTAATAGGCTTATAAAAGAAGGATCTCAAGTCTATATATTTCAAGAGATTTTTAGACACTAGAAACTGAATACAGTTGAATCTCACGGTTCTCAAAAGTTCTACTACATATCACTTTCTTAATATTTCTAGCACGCATTTAAATGTTGTAGATTTTTCGCATTCACCCAACACCCATCTAGATCTAGCTCCATCTAGATCTGGGGCTAAAAAAAGTTAATCTATTTGGTCTGCTCTCGAAATTCTAAGACCATTCAACACATTCCCAACTATTACTGAAAGAGCACTCTGTAAAAATCAAACAAAAAATACATTGGTTATTTCCACTGATTTGGAATCTGAAGTCACAATTCAGAAGATTATTATGAGCGGACTCTATGAAGGTATATCTGAAGAATATTTGATAGATTACATACATCACCCTACCCTCTTATGAAATCTAGAGAACTGCTTACATTACACAGCCTTCACAGTCCATCCATCCTCCACCTCCTAACACACACAAACTTTCTTCAAGTTTTGAAACCAAGTCCCCATCTGTTCACAACACTGAATCCTACAAACAGGACTGCAATTTGACAGATGCACAATTTCTGAAACTCCAATACAGTTTCAAGAATATTTTAAAAAGCTGAATTTAGAGATATCATGCCCTTCTGCTTACCAACCGTTTAAAACCGTCATTTTAATTACTCAAGGAGTGTAACAGAATTAGACTAAAAATCAGGAGAGAACACATTCACTTCCAAATGACATTTTTCTTTATTCTATCTCTAAACTTCATGACAGTGTTTTCTTGTTATGAAGCACCCGCCTACTGCAGAAATACAAGATTCTTATGAGGGTAAAAAGATGGAACTGGTGGTTGCAAAGCAGAAAGGGAATTTTCCAGACCTTTGTGAAAATCATCTGTCTCTCTCAAGAGTTCACAAGACTCACTTCTTCCCTTAAAGGCCTGAAGATTTCAAAGGAGACATACACCTTCCTGATGCTTTTTGCCTTTCTCCACCATAAATAACAGATCTGACAGAAGAGTCTCTGAGCAGGAACATTTTCCTTGAATATAACTTCCAAGTATTAGGCCAACATGAACATGAAAACAAAACCACCACATTGTTTTAGAATTCTTCTAAACATTAAAGCAATCACTACACCGGGAGCTGCTCAAAAATTTCCATTGCTATCTCAGTGGAAGCCAGTAATTCTAGAGAGAAATTCAGAGAGCTATTCCTTATTCCAGACTAAAAGCTTTGAAACTGACTCCAGTATTCTGCAGAGAAAGATGCTAACCCTATGGTTGGACAAGGCCTACTGCAAGAGAAAATTCTTCCACTACTTTGAAGTAGATAACTGAACATTACAAAAAAGCCTTGCAGCAAAATGTCAAAGTAAAAAGGGTGGACGGAAAAAATGTTTCCACTGTACTGATCATTAATGAGGAATGATATTTGGTGCACCTTGTAAACATGAAATTATCTACTAAAAATCACCTTTAAGTGTCTGCTGTCATAAAATTAATAGCATTCCACTTGACATTTTACAAATAAGTACAATTATTAAAAAATATTTTCAAGACAAGCGTTTATCAAGCTAAACACATTCACTCATGATTTTTATTATACCAGTCACTGGTCTTTCTACTTGTTTTTGTCACAACAAAATGGGAAAGGCTAACCTTTTTCAAAAATGAAGTTTAAAAAAACCCAAAAACTATAAAACACCATCAAAAGTTTTTAAAACTTACTTTAAGTTATCAGGTGATTTTAGTTCTTAATTGACAGTAAAATATTTACCAACTTTTTTTTTTTTTTTTTAGTATAAGGATACGTGTAGAGTTCCATATATCTGGATTTTGCCATACTTTGTCTGGTATAAACCTGTTGAATTCCAGCTCTAAGGTCATCCCATATCTGGTCAAGACCAATCTGTTTAAGTCCATGTGGGTTCTGACTCCTATTCGACGACATTTTTTATTTCCCGTAAAGTCTTCCACAGTAGAAGTCTGAGATCTGGCTATTCCTCCATCAGATTTACAAGTAAAGTAACATTCCAAATTCAGTGACTCAAAAAGATGTTCTTTACATACGAAGAATGATATCTCCTTGCAAGATAACCTACCAAAAAAAAAGTAGTTCGTTAATAACATGCACTGACATCAGATTCAATTTCATCAGCTGCTAGAACAAAAGATATACCATTAAGTCATCCAAAAGCGAACATTACATGTTTAGAGTGCTGTCTGCTAATAATATCACCAAAGTACCTACTCTTCAACAACAGAACATCCTAATCAGGATATTATTATTTTCACATATCCTTAAGTTTGCATGGTGCTTTATAAACAAATATGACAAACAAAAACAACAGCTCTTGCAGCCTAAATTCACAAAAAAGAAGGCAGTGACAAATAGAGAGGTGAGGCCAAGGGGAGTATAATGAAAAATTTCTGAGTGATGTGCATGTTTTCTGAGCTTTGTATATTTTTGCTGCTTTTTATGACCTGCCATGCATTTGATGGCTATTTTGTGTGTCATATTTGAAACCCAAACCAAGAACGACTACAATTTATGTATAACAAATCCTTAATTTTAAATATAAGTGGAAGAGCAATGATTTTACTGTGTGCCTTCCATATCACTTCAGCTTTATTCATTAAAATAAGAATTTGGAAGACAACCATACCGTTAAACTGCCAAAATATTGACTATTTTAGCAGTCATCAGTATACATGGTTGCTGCAGATGGATATTAAAGATCTTTATGACATTCATTATTAGTTTTCTGTAATGAATGCAAGGTACATACCAAACCATGAAAGATCCACAAGCCCATTTGATTACTGGCCTCTGGGTAGTAATTTCTTCCAGCCATTCATTACTCCCAGGATAAGCACTGCATAGAAGGCTTTATTTTTTACATATGATGTAGGACAACTGGATATGAATTTTTAATTCTGAACTTAACTGATCCAGGATGAAGGTCTTAAAAATAAACTGCTGCTGAACATATTATTTGCATATGGTCCAGAATAATACTCTACAGTATAGTAATATAGTTAATACCTGAAATTAGAAGGACATTTAAAAAACCAGCCATACAAAGAAATATCCAAATAGGACAAATATTTTCTGAAAGTAGCATATACAAGTCCTTAGAAATCATCCACTCCTCTAAAGAACTTCTTAGCTGCGTGGCAACTGACAATTGACTACTATTCTGAAGTGTACAAGTAAAATAAATAAAGCTAGCTTGTTTCATTTTGGTTCCTGGATGTCAGAAAGTAAAAGAGTTGGTGTAAGGAGGTTAACAGATGTTCATGACAAGAATATACAAACTAAAATCTAACAGCATTCCTGATTATTTTACTGATATTAATAAGCATCAGTAAGACTATTTTCAAAAAATATATTTTATAAAATGTGTGGTAGCTAAAAAAAGCAAGTCTAGCAATAAAATAAATGTAAATGTTTTGAGATGTTTATTGAGAAACTTCTAAAACACATCTTGTTTTCATGAAGGCGCTCTGCATATAGCAGACATTCAATTTTACACTAACATACTCTAATTTAGAAACATGTCAATATAATACAGGGCATTCAGTCCGAAATATACAAACAACTGTCAATGTCAGTTATTTCCACATACTGACAAGTCCTCACACAGAAGATGAAAATTGCCTAAAGTCAGATGTGTGTAATGGAGCAGCTAGTTTACTCCAAATGTTTTGAGGTGCAATCCTAAAGCTGTTTCTGATAATCAATTTGGGATCTTATCACTATAAAATTAATAGACTGAGGGGAACAAAGGAACATTTCAATTTTTTTTTCAAATATTCATGTAATTTATTTTTCAGACACCTATCAACTTGGAAGTGTATGTTCTTTACATGCTTTAAATTGCACTGCAACATCTGCACTTGATCACAATATTTCAGTATGACTTGACTAGTTTCCATCTTGAATTTTACAATTAAATGCTTATAATATATTATTATAATCAACTGAGTTTACTAACCTTATGGACTTAAAAGATTTGCCTCTTCTAGTTATTTGGCACAAATTTGGAAAGAAAAACAGATGGATAAAGCTACACATTGCTTACACAGATCTTTCCACATCTCTCTCATTCATAGAAAAACCAGAAGGGGAATTAGAGGTTATTTGATTTAACAGTAATAAAGAATAGCTGGTATCAACACACAGTCTACAAGTTTCCTATGAAAGTAGCCTCTCCTACTTATTTGTTAAGAAAATACATTATGCTGCTACATGTACAGCAAAACCAAGTTTTGCTATGCAGCAAGGTTGCTGTTATAGACCTCTTTTTTCTATGAAACTCTGAAGCTTTATTCCATAGGTAAAGTTACTGAATGCACTCTTCAAGTCTATTTTAAAATTCATGCTCAGAGGGCCCTCTGTGTGAAATTGGAGGATATGAACTAGTCCACATCAATTACTTATACTTAGTTTCTTTCTTACATAAGGTGATAATGATTATTAAAATTCCAAAGAGAACTACAGTTGTACATGCATGACTTTTCTGGATATCTCCACTTAGATATAAAGCCCTTGGAATCAGTCATGGCAAGGAAAAACCGTTATGTAGTGTAGCGGAAAGAGTAATATCTAGAATACTTTACTGTATCAGCCTCATTTTGCAGATAGGGAAACTGAGGCATGGGATTTATAGCGACTTGCCAAAGGCAAAAATTCAGCAAGGCAATGACAGAGCTGGAATTAGAAATCTGACATTCTTGGATTCCAGTTCCGTGTTTAGTCCACCAGAACATGCTGCCTTTCCAAGAAAACACACACTGCCAGTTCAAAACTAAAGGCTCAATCTTCTAAACTTAAAAGTCTATGGGACTTCTCACACTGGTAAGCACTGTTATCAGCAATGTGTACAAGATCAGTCTCGAACAGTTAGTGTCCTTTCTTGGAAAGACTGGATGCTCTAGTGGACCGAGTATGAGACTAGGAACCAGGAACTTCTGAGTTATAACCTTAGCTTGGCCACTAAGTTGCTATGTGGCTTTGACACACAGAATCTAGATTCCAGCCATACCTTCCTCCAGCACTGACTAGAGTTCGTATTCATGTTAATGAACTGGTAAAGCAATTCCCAACGCACCTCTTGGTACATGTCAAGGATGCAATGAAACCATCTCGTTCTCTGTGGCATATATCCTGAACAGTTTTTTCAGAATATAACGTATATTGTCTGCTGCACTACCCAAAACTGAAGAAGAGTCCTATGAGATAAAGGTCCATAATATTCTGCCAAAGTAAACTCACAACCTTCATTAACATGAGCAAGAGAGAAAAAACAAAGGGAAAAAAGTTGATCAGATACTATCTGGAATTATGATCCTGATGGCTCAAAATGGGTAACTGAAGATAATGAATTTGCACTTTAGGAGCATGATCCTGCATTACTGACATCAATATAAGTTTTGACTTTAGCATTTATGGCATAGCCTTAGGCCAACACAGCAGTTTTCATTAGAAGCATTATCTATTCATTTCCATGGACCTCTATCACAGCAACTTCAGCTTGGCTCAATACACACCAACTGACAAGAATCTGTTTCAAATGGTGGAAGAAACAAAACAAACATTTAGTGAAGTTTCTCTGTCAGTTTCTTGCCATGACTTTACATGAAGCAAAGGAGCAATGGTGGCAACCTTCATGTGGTCTTCCCTGGTAAGTACATTTTAATTTATGTGTATGAACTAATGCCACCACTTTGTAGACTGATGATTATACATTGACTTCTCAGTCAAAATAGCAACTTTTTCAAGAGCTACACTAATTGACTAATGGGCTAGTACATTTGTCTATGCGAACTTAATGTTCGGGGGCTATCTTGTTCAAAGGTTGATGTCATCGCAAGGCTGCTGGTAGACAATGACATCAACATACTGGTGCTGCAAGAAACACATTGCAGAAGGTGGCTCAGTACATCTCAAAATACATCCTTCTCTCCCACCAAAACCATCCAGAACACGGAATGGACACCTATATCAGGCCAAAATTAAAAAACATAGCCAAAGCACTACCAACAACAGATGACAGTTTCACAATTGGTATCCAAGTTGGTGAGCTGACAATATGTAACATGTGTAAGCTATCCAATTAGCAGTGACCTTTACTAGCCCTATCAAAATCACAACACCCATCTGCATTGTATGGCAATTTTAACTGCCACCATCCAACATGAACGATATCGTAGGCAAACGGCTCACTGACCGTGCATGGCTCAGTACTTTTCGATGCAAAACAAAAAAGTGTACCTTCTGTTCAGCCCAATGGAAGAAAGAACACATGCCTGATTTATGTTCTGTGTTCATGGACTCCCGTGGATCACCACTCATTGCATTTTGAACGGTCCTGGACCCCTTCCCACACAGTCAACACAAGCCAGTGGTGGTGTAATTGGCCTTGAACTCATCATCATTACCAGTGTACCAGTTCCATGCTGGAACCCGAGATGGGTAGACTGCCTGGATTTCTCCACCACCATCAAAAAAACAAAAACAAACAAAAACATTAGTAGCATACCTCCAAAGCCTGAAAACTTCAACTTCTTCACAAAGCTTATTATTAAAGCCACAAAGACGACTATCCTCCATGGTTACAGGAGCTTCTTTATGCCATGCTGGAGCCCAGACAGCAAAACTCTCCTAAGGGAGTATGAAGTTTCTGGTGATCCAAACATAGCCACTGTTCTCTTGGAATCATTGGATTCTACACGACAATGATGGACAGAGATGGAGGCCACAGACTTCACAAATTCAAGCCATATAGCATAGATCATTCTGGGGAGGTGGAGCGGCACCATCAAACCCACGTACATTTCAAGTCTCTGCTAACAGCACTGCCAGTCTCCTGCTAAGAAATTCTAAGATGACTGTAAGCCAACAAATGAATTGCGAGGAGAAATAGCTCTTAAGGAATCCTGCGCACAAAGCGCCCCTTCTACAAGTCTCTGTCAATCCTTCACAAGAGCCAAGATTGATGCTGCCATCTCTACCACCAAAGCAGGGAAAGCAGCTGGCACTGATAGAATTCTTCCAGACTTCCTTGAATATCTCAGGCCAAAAGGGCACAACTGGAAGACAATATCCACAGAACTCATCAACACCTGCCAATTCCCAACATCTTAGAGATGATCAAAGGTCATCGCCCTTTTCAAACCAGAAAAGGTGCCCGATGATCCACAAGCTACCACCTTATTTCCCTCCTCTTTACAACAAAGTACTGGAGCGGGCAAGCCTGGTGAGGCTGACCACCATCATGGAGACCACAACCCCCTTACCCGCCCCCGAACAGGTTTTAGGGCAGGGCGAATGCTGTGACCAAGTGCTTGTACTGACTGTATATTGAGGCCAGCTTTCAATGGAAGCTTGAAAAGGCCGCGCAGCTTTTATAGACTTATCAGCCTATAACACTGCTGGCACAAGGGCCTACTGCTGAAACTATCCAACCTGCTTCTGTGTGACCAGAAATTTTGACTCATTAGGTCAATGCTTTTGGAAAGAACCTTACGTGCCATCTCGGAAGTCAGGTTAGCAAAAAAGCAGAGTCTGCACAATGGCCTCCCAAATAGGGATAAGTACTACCACCATCCCTTTTTAAACAAACACACACACCATGTGCCCAAAATGAAATGTTGCAAGTTAATTTATGCTGACGACCTGGCACTAATGACACAGGCCGCAGTACTCAAAGAAGCAGAAGACATCCTTAATACGGATCTGAAGAGGATGGAAAATTACATTTGGTACTGGCATCCAAACTCAATCCACCAAAACTAATGTCACCAGCTTTCCATCTCAGCAATTCTGAAGCTAAGAGGATGCTTAATGTAAACTTCTGCAGTAAGGCAATCACCCATGATCCTAACTCCAATCAGTGTCTTACCCGTCAACATCTGCAGCAGGTGAGCCATAAAACAAAGAGTTGCATCAATGTCACCCAAAAGCTAGTCAGTTGTAGCCGGGGTTGTGATGACTGAATACTATGAACAACAATGCTGCCTTTAGTTTATTCCATGGCTGAGTACTGTGCGCCTGTTTGGGGAAGAAGTTCGCTCACAAACTTGTCAATATCCAGGTAATTGCGGCTCTAGGACTTGTAACTTGCACTCTTGATGTCCACTCTACTGCTCTGGCTTCCAATCCTCACAAATATCCTTCGTCCAACCATCCAGCGAGAGATGGGAACATTGCGAGAGTACAAGAAAGCTCTCACTAACCAAAATCTCCCATTGAATTACAACCTCATTCATTCACCTCACATTCTCTTTAAACCTTGCCAACCATTCTGGGCAGCTAGAGAAGCTCTTCTGTCACCCAGCTTCAACCCAGAAGACACCTGGTGGATGCAATGGGCAGGCCCTGAAATAAACAACAAGCACGTCACAGATTATCCCAAAGTAGAACTGCCTGGTTTCTTGCTCCACCAGAGACTGTGGACAACCATAAACTGTATCAGAACGTTACATGGAAAACGATCACACCTGATGCACAAATGGAGAATCAAGGATTCTCCACAGTGCAAATATATAGACTCCAAACCATTGAACAAATTATGAACAAGTGCCCCAAACCCACACTGGGCCAACGGGAACAGACCAATCACTGTGGGCCCAGGAGGCCATGCCCCCTCACCTCTGCTGTGCATGCTCCAGGTGGAAAGGACACAGAAAAGGAGACAGCCCAGCTCAGTCTGGGCTGGTTAAGGAGGAAGGACACACGTCGCAAGCTCTGGCAGAGAAACCAGGGACTCCCCAAGCGGGAATAAGCTGTGAGTAACCAAATGACCACGGAGATCGACAGGGATGCTGAGCAGCTGCCAGCTGGGGAGATGGCGAGATGCAGCTTGTGGTAGGAAGTGACCCAGGGAATGTAGTAGAAGCCGATGCTTAATCCCATAACGGGGAATTTCCTGGCTTCATAGTGCCCTGGGTCAGAACCCAGTGGAGCAGAGTGGGCCCTGGTTCCCCTATCCTCCCTCTCCACCACTAGGGGGTGGCTATTGTATGTTTGCTCTGCCCCGCCCAGAGAGTCAGAATCCCAATTGTTGTTGCCTGCCCCAGCTAGGAGGCTCAGGGGCCATAGACTGTTTTGTTCACTCTCCCTCACCAGGGGTCTGCAACCACATTGTGCAAGTATTTGATCCCCCAAGGAGTCCAGATGACTGTGTGACGGGGTGTACCAACCCTCCACTGGGTCAATGGGGGCAGCCCCCCTCAACAAGCAGGACCCCTTCACACCCCATCTTTCCATTATCACTCTGCATCTCCTAAACTCCTCAAATGGATCTCCAAGTTTTCTATTAACTTGTAAATGCTGTATTTACATACGAAAGAAAAAAAAAACATGAAGCAAGAGAGCAAGAATTGGAAATGAATGGGTATATGTACGTTGGCGCCATGCCTGTAAGAGATATTTTTAATAAGGAAATAAGTTATGGAAAAGTTTTATAAAGCACCATTGTTTTGAATTATAGCAGCACATTTTATAGTTGATTTATATTGATGGATAAATATTGGCGTTTTTTATAAGCTTCATACAATATGCACATCCATTTTTTCCTCAACCTGAATTTCTAAAAGAAATACAGCATTCTTTACTGGCTTTTAATTGAAAGTAAACTTTTATTGACTGGACTTCAAATAATATAATCTTTTGCAACTGTTGTTTCTGTGTTATCACGCAAGACATGGTTTTAATATTATTTTAGTATAAAGGAAGGGAATCTTCTCTACTTTTCTTCCCTTTCCTCTTCAAATATAGAGTTTCCATAGTTTTAGCAGGAATGTTATAATATAGAGTAGTTCTATTATCACTTTAAGATTCAAGCAGTAGATTTCTCTATGGTATTGGCACCAGCATGAGTGACAAGAATTTTAGTAGGTCTCAGTTTGCCACTCCTTGGATGCAGGGGGAAAAATAAGGTGGCATTGGAAAAACATGGCACAGGAAATTGTTGTGCTGCTGCATAAAGTTATTCATGTACAATATAACACTAGCTAATGAGGTAATGGGAAATAAAGGGAGATGACAGACACCAAGACATTTGGTATCACTCATCACTGCTTAGGAGTAGCAAAGGGGTCTTTGCAGCTTTTGGAAGTGGAGTAATTATTCTAGAGTAAAGTCACTTTGGATACATCTACACTGCAATAAAAAACCCGTGGCACCAATTCTCAGAGCCCAGGCTTGCGGAGCTAAAAGTTGGGGTGTAGACTTTTGGACTTGGGCTGGAGCCCAGGCTCTGACACCCTACCCCCTTGTGGGGTCTCAGAGCCCAGGCTTCAGCCTGAGTACCAATACCTACACAATCTTTAGCCACTCAGCTCAAGTCCTGCAAGCCAGAGTCAACTGACCCAGGCCAGCCAGCTGCAGCCGTGCCACAGGTCTTCTATTGCGGTGTAGACATACCCTTTGATTTCACAGTTGTCCATAGGGTGACCAGACAGCAAATGTGAAAAATCGGGACGGGGGTGGGGGGTAATAGGAGCCTATATAAGAAAAAGACCCAAAAATCGGGACTGTCCCTATAAAATCGGGACATCTGGTCACCCTAGTTGTCCATCTGGGTGAGTTATGCCAGCATAGCTATAGCAGAATAATTTTTAACTTTGTTTAATTACTTGTGTTACTGATACTGCTGCACCATGTGTGCTGAGATTATCGTTTTGAGTTTGAGGATTTTCACTGGCTCCTTGGTGAATAAATGCATATGCTAAGTTTTCTGACCCCAACAATCACTTGTAGTTCTTGGGTAAAATTTTCAAACACACTTAAAGGACTTAGGACTCTGTCACTTTTTCAAAAAAGTAATGTAATCAGGCACTTTTTAAAAGTTTAACCATTGCCTAATTTCACCCCACAGAAAGAGAATACTCTTCTATCACTCCTAGAACAAGGTGCAGCAAAGTATCAGATTTCATTGTGCCAAAAAGCAGTAACACATTATGAAAAAAAAATCAAATTTCACTACATATTACACAGTACACTCAAAAATCTCATATGCTTTGAATACTAGTAATGAAGTTTAAATCTTGGCAGCCTCATTATATATTTTACAGATTAAGATCAGAACTCCATTCTTCATATCTTGCCAACATATCACAAAATACCGAACTTAGTTAATTTTTCTAAAAATGAATATGGCTCTCAGTATCACAAACACAGTACATGCTTGTAAGGGTATGCAAGCAGTTGTCAGTCCTTGGCAGAATCTGTTTCCCTCACCCTACTCACTGGACAGCTGCTGCAATCATATCAGCCCTTTGGTGGTCATCGCAAAAAGCAAAGCCAAAGCCAAACCAAAAAAGGAATAAGGCTTAATACAGCCAGAGTCCAAAAATGCAAAATGAGATTCTTGCAGCCAAAAAGTCTTTAAATGAACTTTTCTGGCAGTTTGATTCCAATAGTTAGACAAGAGACACCTTTTTCTAATAAGTCCCTCCCGCCCCAGAACCTGTCTTTAACACCTCAGTCAAACCCCGCTCCCCCAGACCAGAGATTTCTCTATAATCCCTAGTGAATGAAGGCACCTGTTAAATTTAAAATTACCTACCCTGATGAGCAACAGCAATTTAACCAAATCATCACTAAACAAAGGCAATTGTCTAAACACCCTATCATAGAGATCAGTAAGTATACTACATAAATACATGCACATATGCTCACAAGAGCAACGGGCACACTAGACATATATGCTGCAAACATACTGTATAATGCTACCAGGATAGGTGCATGCCCCAAGAGATGCATTATGATTTGTTCTATGACACTTAGCCTACTGTAATTTGGACCAGCCTTCAAGAGGCCTGAACCACACAGCAGATTTTAAGAACAACTCAGGCTGCTACATGGTCCAGCTCCAACCAGTTTTAAAATAAGTCCAGCTGAACTGACCTTAAAATATTAGACTTTTCACTGAAAGGTCCCCTACCATAGACTCCTTAGATTTTAGCATTGTACTACACTTATCTGGGCATATAAAAGAAAACCTTTTCTTGGCATCTGTTGCACATAAAGCAGTATGTCTTTGTCTTCTCAGTAATAGACTTAGTATGAAGCAGAAAGTTTGAAGCATATAAAACCAGTTCACTATCCTTCACCTCCCCTCGCCAAAGATGGGCAGCATGATTCCCCTCAGATTTCAGTAGGTGCAACATGAATGTACATGTGCACTCCATAAAACTTTCTTATGAAACTATATAAATGCCAATGGGGGTGCAACAGTAGACCTTTGGCAACATATGCATGAAAGTACAGTAAAGAGTTCAGAAATAATACTATGCCCCTGCTGCACACTTCCTTTCATAAAATAGTGTTAGACACACCTGTTCAAGTTTGTTTAATTGCAAACATTAGCTTGAAAGAAATGTGATCTAATAATATTATCTAAAACCAAAGTATAGTTTTTCAAATGAAAGTTTTCCATGTCAAAGTTCTGCTCAGATTATTTTAGCCAACAAGAATATTACGGACCAGATATTGAAAGCCTGGCCTCTACAATTTTTGTATCCCAGATCAGATGGCATAAAATTCTGGGCACTATTTTCCTCTGTGACGGAGTATATCAGGCCTTCTCTTCCCTAGCTGCTGGTGGTGGCGACACCCTACAGCTCCCCGCTCAGGGAAAACCCACTCAGATTGGGCCACCAACAAGAGGACTCCTCCACACACCTACAGGGGTGAGGAGGATTTACAGATTCCAATGCCATAAAACATCATTGTGATCTAGTCTGACCTCCTATATAATATAGGCCACATAGCTTCTCCAAAATAATTCCTAGAACATATGTTAACAAAAAAATCTAAATCTCAATTTAAAAATTGTCAGTGTTGAAGAAACCAATATGACCCTTGATAAATTGTTCCAATGGGTAATTACTCTCACCACTAGGAATTTATATCTTATTTCCAGCCTGAATTTGTCTAACTTCAACTTCCAGCCATTGGATCATGTTACACCTTTCCCTGATAGATTGAAGAGCCCATTATTAAACATTTATTCCCCACATATAGACTGTAATGAAGTCACCTCTTAGCCTTCTCTTTGTTAGACTCAAAGAACTCAAACTATTTAGCTTATCACTATAAGACATGTTTTCTAATAATTTAATCATTCTTGTAGTTCTTCTGTGAACCCTCTCCAATTTATCAACATCCTTCTTGAATTGTGGGAACCAGAACTGGACACAGTATTCCAGCAGCAGTCATACCAGTGCCAAATAAAGGTAAAATAACTCAGTGGTTCTCAATCAGGGGTACATGTGCCCCTTGGAAGAGCTCTGCATACCTGCATCAACTCATCCAGATATTTGCCTAGTTTTACAACAGGCTACATAAAAAGCACTAGAAAAGACAGTACAAACTAAATTTCATACAGACAACAACTTGTTTATACTGCTCTATATACTATACACTGAAATGTAAGTACAATATTTATATTCCAATTGATTTATTTTATATGTTGTAAAAATGAGAAAGTAAGCAATTTTTCAGTAATAGTGTGCTGTGACACTTTTGTATTTTTATGTTTGACTATGTAAACAAGTAGTTTTTAAGTGAGGTGAAATTTGGGGGTATGCAAGACAAATCAGGGGTTTGTCTGAAAGGGGTACAATAGTCTGAAAAAGTTGAGAGCCACTGAAATAACCTCTACTCCTACTTGAAAGTCCCCTGCTTACACATCCAATGTTGGCATTAGCTCTTTTGGCCACAGCTTCACACTGGGAGCTCATATTCAGATGATTATCCAGCATGACCCCCAAATCTTTTTCAAAGTCACTGCTTCCCAGAATAGAGTTCACCCCCAACATGTAAGTATGGCCTACATTCTTTTTTCCTAGATGTATATATTTACATTTAGCTGTATTACAACACAGTTTGCTTATTCCCAGTTTGC
Organism: Macrochelys suwanniensis; assembly: GCA_033296515.1. Classification (NCBI taxonomy): domain Eukaryota; kingdom Metazoa; phylum Chordata; order Testudines; family Chelydridae; genus Macrochelys; species Macrochelys suwanniensis. The sequence continues at coordinate 95,651,328 of CM065776.1, read as the reverse complement.
CAAGCAATCTAGATCGCTCCCAGTGACCTATCTTCTACATTATTTATCTATTTTTGTGTCATCTGCAAATTATCAGTGATGATTTTAAGTTTTCTGCAGGTCACTGATAAAAATGTTAAATAGTGTAGGGCTAAGGACCGATTCCTGTGGGACTTCACTGGAAACATAGCCACTGGATGACAATTTCCAGCTGACAATTACATTTTGAATTCTATCAGTTAGCCAGTTTTTAGTCCACTTAATGCATGCCATGTTAATTTTATATCATTCTAGTTTTTTTACTCAAAATGCCATGTGGTACCAAGTCAAACAGCTTATAGAAGTCTAAATATATTACATCAACACTATTACCTTTATCAACCAAACCTGTCATCTCTTCAAAAAGAAGATATCAAGTCAGACACAATCTATCTTCCATAAACCCATGTTGATCTGTATTAATTACATTACCTTTCTTTAATCGAGTCCTGTATCCTCCTCCATTATCTTGCCTGAGATCAATGGCAAGCTGACAGGCCTACAATTACTTGCATCATTGTGTTTTATCCTTAATAACTGGAGCAACATTTCTTCCAGTCTTCTGGAACTTCCCCACTGCTCAAAGATTTATAGAAAAATCAACATTAGCTGTCCAGAGAGCTCCTCAGCCAGCTCTTACAAGACACTAGACTGAAAGATATCCAGAGTAGTGAAGTGCTTTCATTGGCATAGCTTAGTTATACTGGTTCCCTGCAGAAATTAAACTATGCTAACAAAAAGACTCTTATGCCAGTATACTTGCATCTACGCTAGGGATTTTACCAGTACAGAAATGTTTGGGGGGGGGGGGAGAGAAGGGGGGGGCAAAATCACATGCCTAACCTTACTGTAGGGCAAAAGTTTTTAGTGTAGACATGACCAAAGCAAAATTTAAAAAGAAGTGTCATCTCTTTAAGTTTTAGTAATTTTAGGTGGTGTTTGTAGCACCAGAAGGCAGAAAACTGTCAGACAAATCTGATTTTCAAGTTACCGTGTCCCTTTAACTCAAGGCCTTGGATCTTCCTGTCTGACATATGTTACAAATCACAGGATTCTTTCAACTGAGCCTGTAAAGGGTTAGCTTTGCACTTTTTTTCCTACCAGGTCAAACTTTTACATTTAAAGAAGAGTGAGGTGCTTTGGGAGAAGAGAGCATATGTTCATTGAAGATCAAGCCAAAGAGCATGAGAGAAAGAAGAAAAGCTAAGGTGGTCAGAAGGACTTTCAGACCTATTTCACTCAAATCTAGCATAAAGCCTAAATCCAAAACTGAATAAGCTGAACAAAGATAGCAAATACACTGCCCGGAAGGCTTGCTGCAAGACAAGGCTTGCTTGTTTTTAAACTGGCTACGGAGATGCAGCAAAGCAAGGTGAGGGAGGACACAGCCAAGAAAGGACAAAGATATAGAAATAAGATAGCAGAGAAGGAACAAGGAAGGCAAACAATTTTTTATAAGTGAGTCAAGAAAATGCAATTTGGCAAGAAGGGCAGAAGCATCATGGAAACTCAGAAATATCAATTTGGGCAATTCAGATACTTCACTGCCCCTAGAGTCAAAAACTCTGTTAAGGGTACTAGCCTTCCTGAAACTCTCCCCCCACCCCCTTTTTTTTTTTTTGGAAGATAAGTAAGTTTTTTCCAGCAAATCTCAAAACATCTATTTAAAATGCATTTAATAACTTGGAACACTCTGACCACTCAGATCTCTATGGCGCACAATACCATTTTAGCCTGGCCTGACATTTCACTATAGCTCTCACAGTACCTGCAAAACCACCTCAGCAAAATTAGAAACTAAAACATACAATCTGCTTTTCCCTAAACCCAGAGCACTGCCCACACCATTTTAGAGAATTTAGCTTACCACAAAGTAAGATTTCATCTGATATTTTAGCTACACACTTGAATTTTTAACTGTAATTAACATTCTTTATATAGGCACCCTATTCTTCACCTTATTGTTACCTTAAAGTTAGGCAGACTATGACTTCTATCAGTTCCTTAAAAACAATGAAATTTTAATCACTGCCATTCAGTTCTGGCCTCAGTCATCTTCTCATGAGCTCACTAATTTTACAGCTTCTTTCACCTTGTTAATTTTGCAGGACCTCAGCTGATCAAGGCACATCCGGCCACAGAACCTGCCACTTCAGCTTGCAAATAAAGACAACAGTACATTTACTTGTCTTGCAAGCAGTCTGAAGTTTCTAGATGTCCAAATATATCACTTGGGTATAGTTTAAATCCTGAAGTGCTTCCTCCTTATAGGTACTCATACCAACATTTCATTCACAGGTGATAAAAACACTAGCATTACAACTAGTATAAAGTTAATGCAGATCACCAAAAGAAATTAGTGATGTTATGTTTTGAAATGGAGTATGTTTTACAGGAATACTACTGTTAATTAACTTCCTATAAAGGAAAAAATGATCACTCATGGACTAACTTTCCTTGTTACTCCATTTTTAAAAAATAAGCTTATATTTTAAGTTCTATATTTGACTGCAAATTAGTACTTCAAGTTTTAGACATACACCAAACAATTACATTTATTGACAATTTAAAATAATACCATGGAGCAATGCTAAGCCATTCTTAACTCCACACAGTACCACTAACTACTTCAACTCTTGATGCCTAAAAGACAACAGCCAAGGGGTGCACAAATACATACCAGGCATAACCCCACTCTTCCAACAAACAGAAAAACCCCTCAAGAAAGTTAGATGCATGAGATTTTTTTCCCTCCAGTTTAAGCCAGATACCTTAATTGTAATAAACCCACATTTGACTTTCTGCATTGCTCAGAACTTATACTTCACAAAAATATAATTTATTCTGTTCTATAAAAGAAATCAGATGACTATTTCCAACAACTCTTGTTATTTTAAATTCATCTTTGCTTTCCAACTCACATTTACAACAGCTAACTGCTGCTACACTTTGTCTATACAAAACAATGCGCCAGTTTAATAAAAACAGTTTATAAATTAATCTAGTAAAACCAAAGCAAACCCTCAATGTAGACACCCTTACACCTTGCTTGTGTCACTAAATTACAAAATTAAGCTTGCTCCAGAGTTTAACTAAACTGATTTTTCAATTGATTTACGTAAACGGGTTCGTTTTTGCATTACACTAGTTATATTAGTAAAGGGATTTTAGCAAGGGCATACTTTCAAGGAAAACAAAGAAATTTGGAAAAACGCTTGTAATAAAGAGTAATTTGTGTGGAGAAGATATTTACAATTGTGAATATTTTGAATGAAGAAGTTGAACAGTGGCCCTGTTTTTTACCTTCAGCTCACATATTGTTGGGTATGTGACATCACTAGCACATAAAGCGGGCTAAGAAATGTAGCTCCATGCTTCACTTCAGGTGTTGGTGTCATCAGTCTTATCTTTACTAGCAACTCCAGCAGGGCCATGAACAATCCTGAACTATGAACTTTTCATTCTCAAAGAAGTTTCAGGTGTTGAATTTTGTTTATATGTGTTTCAAGATCTTCCCCCCAAACGGTTTCAGATTAGAGAGGAGAGGAATTGCTATTTTGGAGGATAAAGGGATTATTTCTGAGTTTCTCTTTAGAAAGCCAGACAAACTATAATTAGGTTTTTGCAGAAATTGATCACCTTTTTCCTTTTTATTATATGCATCGCATCTCTCCTCTTCAATCCCTTCTCTCCTTCATTTTTGCTTCTTTTTAAAACGTGTGTGTTCAGGGATCTTCCAAAAATCCTTCCCCCCTTCTCAGTCTCCCTCTCTTCCCACCCCACAGTCTTTTCTCCAAAATTCATGCCTCACAACCACCACCTTCTTGGTAAAGATGGACCATGACTTCCTCCAAAGTTCTTTCAACTGGTCTGAGGTAGTTACTTGACAGAAAATGAGGAACATGCTTCCTTCAGAAGTTGAGTAGGCTTCCTTAACAGCATATGGAACCTGTGCTAACAGAAGTAATAAGGGACTAAGCTTTGTATTGTACTTTGATGAGCTACAAATGAGCTGAGCTGCTACGAACACATTTGGTTTGCACTTCTATCACTTGGTTTGCATGTCTAATCTTATTCAATCTCCCCCATTTTGTGTTTGCTACCTCTTCTCCTCTAGGAGGGAACCACATCTGTGCTGCAGCTCCATCACACAGCACTTCCCCAGCTGTACAAAACTGTGCAGAATTACAATTTCAATTTGCTGCTCCTGCTGGCGCCAGTCAGCAACGACTACATTCAAGAGCAGCAACATAGGAACTTTTAGAATGCAGGGAGGAAAATCATACAATTCCCAAACCAACTATATCCCCCGCCTCAGGTCAATTTCTCCTGAGTTAAGGCACAATATATTTTTCTTAACTCAAACCTCTGCACTTTTCTTTGGTAGATATTCTCCATTGTCATGAGACCACAGAACTGTTCATGAATTTATATACTAAATTTAAATAGCCAAGCAAAACACAGTGAATTAAGCACAGAAGTATAGCCTTAATACTAAATTCTATTAACCTGACTTAAGCCTTATTTCATCATAAAAAACACAAAAGATGAAATAATCCATTTTACACCAAAGTACACTAGATGCAACTTAAACCCACAAATAAGATAATTTGAGTTCAGTTAAGGTTGAAATTCTGTCCTTAGTTCAACCTGTTTCCCTATATTTTCCTGATTTATAGCTGAAATTGAACTTTAACAATATTTAGTCTAATTTCCGGATAGCTTTATCTTGTACATTTTACAGATAAGAATTCCTCTGAGTACGAGTTATTTATTATTCCCCTGCTCCTCCCAGTTTCTAGGAAGTCACCCTGACCCCTGCTGGGAGTTTCTATATCAGCAAGAGCCTGGAACCAGAAGCAGCAGCACACAGAATCACAGCAATGTAGGGCTGGAAGGACCTTGAGATGTTACCAAGTCCAGCACCTTGCATTGTGGCAGGACCAAGTAAACCTAGACCATCACTGACAGGTGTTTGTCCAACAATGTTTTTAAATACTTCCAATAATGGAGATTTCACAACCTCCCTTGGAAACCTATTCCAGAGACTAACTACCCTTATAGTTAGAAAGTTTTTCCTAATGTCTAATGTAAATCTCCCTTGCTGCACACTAAAGCCCATTACTTCTTGTCCTACCTCCCGTGAACAAAGAACAATTGATCACCATCTTCTTCAAACTAGCCCTTAACATATTTGAAGACTTATCAGGACACCCCTCAGTCTTCTTTTCTCAAGATTAAACATGCCTAAGTTTTTAAATCTTTCCTCATAGGTCAGGTTTTTAAAATATTTTATCATTTTTCAGTGTAGTAGCCGTGTTAGTCTGTGTCAGCAAAACGAAAATAAGAAAGAAAAACTTGTAGCACCTTAGAGACTAACAAATTTATTTGTTAGTCTCTAAGGTGCTACAAGTTTTTCTCTCTTATTTTCGTTTTTATCATTTTTGTTACTCTCCTCTGGACTCTCTCCAATTTGTCCACATCTTTCCTAAAGTGTGGCGCCCAGAACGGAACACAGACTCCTGCTGAGGCCTCACTAATGCTGAGTAGAGCAGGACAATTACCTCACTTGTGTTATGGCTAATACCATTCTGGGGTGTATTTTTTTGCATCTGCATCACACTGCTGACTCTCATTCATTTTGTGATCCACTATAACTCCCAGTTCCTTTTCAGCAATATTACCATCTAGCCAGTTATTCCCAATTTTGTATTGAGCATTTAATTTTTGCTTCCTAAGGGCACTGGGAACTTAGATCAGCATACAATCATCTCCAAGGGGTGTGAAAAATCCAAACCCGAGAGATGTATCTACGCTGACCTAACCCCCAGTGTGGGGGCGACAGACGAATTCTTCCATCAACCTTGCTATCTCCTCTCAGGACATAGATTAGCTATGCCAGCTGGAGAATCCCTCCCTTCAGTGTGGGCAGCATCTACACTTAAACTACTACAGTACCACAGCTGCTACACTGGAACTATGCTGCTGTAGTGCTTTAAGTGTAGGCATATCTAAATGAAGTACCTTGCACTTGTCTTTACTGAATTTCATCTTGTTGAATTCAGACGAATTCTCCAATTCATCAAGGTCATTCTGAATCTAATCCATAGCACTTGCAATCCTGTCCATCTTGGGGACATCTGCACATTTTTAAGAACACTCTCTACTCCATTATCCAAGACATTAATGAAAATATTTAACAGTATAAGATCCAGGACTGACCCCTGCAGAAAATCATTGATAACTACTCTGAGTATGGCATTTCAACCAGTTGTGCACCTACTTTATAGTAGTTTCATCTACACCACATTTTCCTACTTTGCTTCTGAGAAGGTCATGTGAGACTTTGTCAAACGCCTTACTAAAACCAAGATATAGAAATCTAGACATGCCAGGTGCAAATATACTTTTGCAGCTGCTGCGCCTCCCTAGTTGCAACAGTATCAACAGCCCTAATAACTACAGCAGGAAAGAGAGAATGAGCACCTATGCCCACCCTCTAGAAAAATGGTAGCAGCAGGCCAGAGGAAGAAGCCTCCCATAATCCCCTAAATCCAATAGTAGTCTATTGCTCACCATGTCCTTCGCTTTGCATAAAAGTGAGGTCAGTTATTTCAACTTGAATTTTTCCTCACACTTACAGTAACACTAATAATATTAGGTAGTGTTAATGACAGCAACTTTGACACAAGGACAAGTAGCATTGTATAAACCATTACTATTGCAGGTGTTCATATGTTTAATTAAAAAGCAGATCCAAGAGTGATATTTTCAATTAATCTTGGAATAACGTACAACTTTTAATATGAGATTTAAAAGTGTCATCAGGCTACACAGATCCCACATGACCATCGAACAGTGAACCTTCTGACTGTGACAATCCTTCCAAAAGCAGAATAATCAAAGGGGAAGATGAGAGAGATGGGGAAAGTAATGTAATTCTGTCCCAGATTCTGAAAATAGCAAATAAGAATTATGCTGCTAATTTGAGAAAAGAAGGATGGTGCTGAGGTTGAGGTATAATACCAGGTACTGAGAGATCCAAGAGATCTGTGGCTCTGCCACAAACTTCCTGTGCCACAGTTTCCTAATCTGTAAAATAGGGTTAATATTTTCCCAACCTCAGAGGTATAGTAATTCAGGTTTGTGAACCCTTCAAAATTCTCAAATAGAATGCACTATAGATACAGAATGTATTATACTAAAAATACAGAGTAGAATCTAAACAAAATGTATAATGCAGCTTCTTTGGATTTTTAAAAAACTTTTGTAGGAGACAAATAAAATTGTGCTTCTAAAACAGACAAGCTAACCTTTCTGCTAATTTTTTTTTAAAAGAAAGAAAAATATGGCAAAGAATTTGACCATTTTATGAAGCAATATTGCCTCCCCGCCCCACCAGCACCGGAGATAGTCCAGACATATTATAATGCTACATTAAATGGTATTACGAAAAGCCTGATGCAGATATGTCGTCTCACTTCTGTACTAGTGCCAGTGTAGCTCCACCAGTGGGACTGACCTTGGTGCAGACTGACCTTGGCAGTTTCACCTCCATGTAATTTAACCCTGCTCACAGCAAATCTAGGCTGCACAGCAGTAAACACACCAGTAGCCAATCTACATTAGTTCTTCCAATGGAGATGCAACAATTATAATGAAACATTTTACAAAAAATGCTAGTGTAGACAAGCTCAATAGCTTTCTCTCTCATTTCTTAAGCTATTTCCTTTTCTTTCTTGCCTTCATCTTGTAATAAATGCAAAAAACAGAGCAGTCACTGTGGCGGATTAAAAAGAAATCCTATACAATCCCTATATAACACGAGACTACAACTTTTAACAAAGCTTGCAACTAGTTGTTGGCACGGGTGGCTCAAATTACCATTTGCGTCCATTTACCTCATCTTTAAAATTCAGTGACTGTGGCAACTAACAGTGTTTTGCCCCTGCCAGAGACCCAGGCTGGCACATGGTTGTCTTTCTGAAACTGGTTTACACATTTTTACAGTGCAGCCAGGACCCCCATAACTAAGTTTATTGCTGGTTTCACTGGGTATCCTTCCTCGCTGCTACGTGCAGCAGAAAACCATAAAGATACACTACTCTATATACTGCTGATATTGTTCTGTGTGCATGTCCTCCAAACCCTGTGTCCCCTGCCGAGATACCACACTTCCCCAGATTTTTCCTAGAATGCATGGATAAAAACAAGATTATACATTGTGGTAAATACAGACTCTCAATCATGGCTGCAATCGAGCTAAGCTGTGCAGACAAACTGAACTTTTATTTGTAACACCATTAATGTGACTGTGCCACCAACTGGCTATAAAACCCTGGGAAAGTTGTTGCACAACATGGCCTTTATATCTATCTGCAATAGGAAAATGACCCTTTGTTAGGCTATGTATACACTACTGCAATAAGTCGACCTATGCTACACAACTCCAGATATGTGAATAATGTGGCTAGAGTCGACGTACCTTAGGTCTAGTTACTGTGGGGTCTACACCGCGGGGGGTCAACGGGAAAAAAAATCTCCCATTGACTTACCTTACTCTTCTCCTAGGGAGTAGAGTACAGGGGTCAACTGGAGAGCAATCTGCAGTCAATTTGGCAGGTCTTTACTAGATCCGTTAAATCGACCGCCAGTGGATCGATCTCAGAGCGTCGATCCCGGCTGCAGTGTAGACCTGTACTTAGCAATTGTTTTCAGCAATGGGTATGTTTCCCCTTCCCCTACCGTGCATTCTCTAAACCCGTGTTGAAAGTGATTTAATTACTGGTGCACATGGAACAAAACATTTTCAGTAGCATTACAGAAAGTATAAAGGAGCCACGTTAAAAAACATTTTGTCCACTAGCAGTTAAACTACTTTCAGTGCCAGCAGAGATAAGTACAGGTGGATCCTATGCTGGTAAGCACTGTCACCAATGAATCATTCCTGAGGCCATGTCTACACTTACTGGGGATAGATGCTGTGCGGGGGAGGGTCAATTTAGCGGGTCTAGTGAAGACCAGCTAAATCAACTGCAGAGCACGCTCCAGTCAACTCCAGTACTCTACCAGAATGAGAGAGTAAGGTAAGTTGAGGGGACAGCGTCTCCTGTCGACACTGCACCGTGTAGACACCGCAGTAAGTCAACCTAAGCTACGTCAACTCCAGCTACATTATTCACATAGCTGGAGTAGCGTAACTTAAGTCGACTTACCCCGATACTGTGTACACAAGGCCGGACTTAGTAGAGTGGGTCTTTCTATGTTTCATGTACTCAAACTAACAATCCAGCACCAGAGAAATGTAACTGATTAACAATATCTAATAGAACAGAGTATTAAATATCTCCTTGAATATTAAATTATAAAAAACAGCAAAATTCTATAGGAATCAACTTAAGATGGACCCAAGACAGACACACAGACCAAAATAAGTGTCCACACAGGGGTTTGCATCAAGTTAGCCGATTTCTTTTATGAAGATTTAATTGAAACCGGTGCAACTTCCTCATGCAGACACGAGCTAACTTATAGGCACAAATTATAAAACAGGTTTAAACCACTCTCTCTCTCTCTCTCACACACACACACACAGTATTCTAATTATGCATGGCACTTAATTCTGACTGCAATATTCAAGTAACAAGGATAAAGCAATCAACATTAACAGATTAGGCAACTAACAGTGACAAGAGGAGCAAGGATAGGTCAACTACGAGGAACTGGTGGCAATTTTTAAATCAAGTTTGGATCTTTTTCTAGAAGATATACTCTAGTCCAAACAGGAATTATTTCAGGGAAGTTCTATATAATGAAGGTCAGACTACAGTGGTCCCTTCTAGCCTCATAATCTATGAATCTTCTGAACCACAAAATCAGAGAGGGAAGCGACCAATTTGTAGGAGGATCATATCAGGTCAATTCATCTGCCAATGCAAGCCTCTTTGCAATAAGTGCCCAGGGCTGCAGGTGATGAAAGTGTGCCAATTTACTATACTTTTGCTTTAGAAGAAAAGATTCCAAACAGTGTTACCTCCCAAACATCCCTCCCTTCCCACAAAATCACCAATTCACAATACTGTAGTGCACGCGTGGGCAAACTTTTTGGCCCAAGGGCCACATTGGGGTTGCAAAACTGTATGGAGGGCCAGGTAGGGAACGCTGTGCCTCCCCAAACAGCCTGGCCCCCACCCCTATCACTTCCTGCCCTCTGACTGCCCCCCTCAGAACCCCCGCCCCATCCAACCCCCCCTGCTCCTTGTCCCCTAACCATCCCATCCCCCCCGCCCCTAACTGCCACCCCCGGGACCCCACCCCATATCCAACACCCCCGCTCCCTGACCCCTATCCACACCCCCACCCCGACAGGCCCCCTGGGACTCCCATGCCTATCCAACCACCCCCTGCTCCCTGACTGCCCCCCAGGAACCCCCACCCCTTATCCAACCCCCCAGGAACCCCCACCCCTGCCCCCTTACCATGCCACTCAGAGCAGCACGAGCTCACAGCCCCACCACCCACAGCGCTGGCGACCCAAGGCTGCAGGGGAGGGGGGACAGCAGAGGAGGGGCCGGGGGCTAGCCTCCCCAGCCGGGAACTCAAGGGCCGGGCAGGACAGTCCCGTGGGCCGGATGTGGCCCGCGGGCCGTAGTTTGCCCACCTCTGCTGTAGAGGAAACAATTTCTGAGTTGCTACTTTAAGCTAGCTCCCCATTCCCTCACTATTCTCTCCCCCAACTTCTCCAAAATAGCAGGTTTTTACTAAAGCACCTGATGGACCAGATAATTACCCCCAGATAAAAAGTGAGACAAAAGAGAAAAGTTATATGTGCAGTAAATAAAGCAACATTGATTCGAGGTGGGGGTGTTAAACTGGTTAGCTGTTATTAGCAGAGAACTGAAAACATAATTGGGGTAAATTAATAAAGATAGGGAAATCTGTGCACACAGCCTGGATAGGAAAAGGTGTTCAAAAAATAAGCCAACTGGCACTACCCCATCAAAAAAAATGGCACAGCAAGAGGCTATAAGTACAAGGTAGGGGAGGCAGTATGTGGGTTCACAGAAAGGAAGAAGTGTAATGGGAAGATGAGGAGGGATCTTAGAGAAAGATCTGAGGACAAATAAATAAGATGAGCGGGGGTGAGAATCACAGCGCAGGAAATAGTTTTTTGGAGGAAGAATTACAGCAGGGGAATAATTATGGTGGATGAATCCTCCACACTGAGGGGCAAAGAATGATTAAAGGGATGGGGAAAGGATCCCAGTTAAAGGAAAATGGATCACGGTAAGGCTTTGTTACAGAGCTGTTATGGGTGGCAGAATGTTAACTAGAGGATTATAAGGATATAGTTGAGGAACACGGAGCACTATGGAGATAGTCATTGGGGCAGTAAAGGGTTACAGGGACAGTCACTGGGGATGAAGGGACAGTAGGGGGCTTTGGGGAGTAGTTAGCTGCACAGTCTTTACGAGTGGGAGGGAACTGGGATGATATTGGGGTCGATGATACAGAAGTCTGGCAGTCAGTCACTGGGGGTCGGGGTGAGGGGCTGGGGAGGAGACTATTCTGGAGTGACTGGGATAATATTGGGAATGAGAGGGCCTGGCCACAGGAGGTGAGAGGGCCAACCATTGAGGCTGCCCCTTGGTGGGGAGCAATACTGAGGCATTATGGGGGCTTCCCCCTTGCGCAGGGGGCTCCGGGGAGGGGGGGGACACCGAGACGGTGGCGAGGGGGTTGCCCCTTGGGGCGGGCGGGTCCTGGGGCGACACGGGGAAGGGGACGGCTCCGGGGCGGTACCGGGAAAGGCATTTCCAGTGCGTAGCTCGAGGCCTCTCACCAGAGACTGAGCCGGGGGCAGAGGGGCCGGATCCCCGGCCGGGCTCAGCCCCACCCCGGGGCATAAAACGCGCCCGAAGGGAAGCACGAGCAGCGGCGGCGTCCGGGCCTCCCCTGCGCGGTGGCTGCGGCGTGACCCCGAGCCGGGCCCCGCAGCCCAGCCCCGGCCGCCCCCCCCGCGCCCCGCCAACGCCGCCACCGGCCTCACTGCGACACCGCGGCGGCGCCGCCGCCGCCGAGGCCTCGGCACTCACCAGCATCGCGCGTCCCGCAGAGTCAGGCCCGGCCGCGCCGCGTCCGCCCGCCCGCCCCTTCCGCCTCCGCCAGGCCCCGGATCCGCCGCCTCCTTCCTCCTTCCCTCCCTCCCCGCGCGGCCCCAGAGGAGGAGCGAGCACCGCCCCCGCCGCACAGCGCGCCCCGCCCCGGCTCGCACCCGCCCGCCCGCGGGGAGAAAGCGCCTCCGGACTCCCCCCTGCGCGGGAAGCGCCCCGCTCCGCACCGGCAGCGGGAGGGTGCTCTCCCCACCCGGCACGAGGGGGAAGCGGGGTCTCCCCAGTAGCAGAGAGAGAGGGGGCGATCCAGCTCCAGACCACGGTGATTCCCCAGCTCCCCGGGGGGGAGGGAGGAGAGTCCGCCCAGCACCCACCAGCTAACACCGGGGGGCTCCCCAGCATCCGCCTGCTCATCCACAGGGAGAGAAATGAGGTTGAGTGACCGAGCGACACTTGGGGGAGCTCTCCTCCCCATCACAATAGGATGGAGAAAGAGAGGAAGCTAACGAATCCTTCAGCAGCTGCACACGCACACCCTGCACTCAGCCCCAGAGAAAGTGGAAGACTGAACCCCCTCCCACAGCCAGCATTGGAGAGAAGGGGGAGGAAGGGCTAGCTAAACCCCCTTCCCAAGTTAATATACTTTTATTTATGCCAGTCATAGTGGTCATAGAGCCCTCTGTTGTCCTCCCTTGGAGGATGGATGTAATATTACATTTAATATCAACATATCACAATGCAGTGGTATGACTCCTGGGGAAGATCAAGTTCCCACAAAGTCACAGAAATTGGAGGGATGGCTATAACTCAGGCTTGTTTTTTGTTAACTCGGATAACTTGTGCTGAAGTGGCCCAACTCCAGTAGTGGCCACAGTTTGACTGAAAGAGGTCTCCTTTGAGAGAGGTTCAGTCCTGTCCGGCTGAGGCAAGTGCTGAAGCTTCAGGCCCATTTATTTTTTATTTACAGATATTTAAGTGAGATCGAGGATGTGATGATGTTGGGGTAAAGTATTGCCTCACTGGGTTGGTAGAAGTTATCTTATTATAGCAGACAGAAATAGTTGGAGGAGACATTTGAAGGCCTGGTGCTGTTATAGGACATGGGCTGCCTGTAACATTTTCAGTTATTGCAAGTTAAGCTGGGTTGAACATGAGCAGTGTTTGAAGGGGAGACTTAATTCAATAGTTGCCATTTGCTCCCTATAAGCGATACCCTCGCGTGGCGATGATGGCATTGTGCTGGTGGAAGTGCTGCCTTTCACGAGACATTAACCCCTCTGCACTTACTAAAGACTGTAGGGCATATCTTGCAAAATTGAAAGCATCCTGACAAAGTAGCAGTTTAGATAATATACTGACTGGCTCTAGTGCCCCTGCCATTTCAGTTGGGTATATCTTCACTGTCTGTCCTAAACTGTTGTCTGTTACTCACTATGACCTATGCTCACTAGCATGAGTTTGAGAGGGCCACATGATCCTGCAATATAGCTCCTCCAAAATGAGTGTCAATAAAAAATTATACTGTCAAACTCGTGCATTTTGTTTATGCCATACTGTACAACATAGCTAGTGTAGATATTTTTGAGAGTTAAATGTACTGGTGCTTTTTTAAAAACCCACAAATCTTTCTTTGAAATTAAACTTCCTCAGTAGCATGAAGGGAAAGAGAAAAACATTATTAGTATTTCTATTACAGTATCACCTAGGGCAGTGGTTCCCAAATGGGGGTTCGTGAACCCCTGGGGGTTCACGAAATGTTACAGGGGGTTCTTGGGAAAAAAATTCCCTAATGGTGGACAGAGCTGTCCCTAGGGACCCTGGGCAGCATGGGGCCAGCAGCCCAGAGCCCCTGGACTTCCAAGAGCTAAGCAGATCAAAGCAAGCATATCTATCACACTGAGGAGATTTCAACTTCAAGACTCCTTATAAGAAATGGAAAGGGAGGTGGATATTTTTTGCTGTTTTAAAAATTAAATAAGCAGCTAGTATTTTTAAAAATTATTATGAACAAAAAGTTTAAGCTTTGTTGTAACGTGTGTTGTGTACCTGGATTGCTCAAGACCTGAATGCTTGTGTAGGAGGAACTCTTTGAGTTGGCTTCTTAAATACGTTCATGCTGTTTCACATCTGATACTCCTTGATGAAACATAGGAGCCTTGTCTTATAACAGGCTTATTCAAAGTGATACAATCCCTGGAAATATTCATTTTAGGAGGGGGTTCGAGAGACTTGACATTTTAGTGCAAGGGGTTCACAGGTTTTTAAAGTTTGGGAACCCCTGACCTAGGGGCTACTGAGACTGAGCTCAGTCTCTTTATCCTAAGCACTATACACACATATAGTGAGAGACCTTTCCTGAAGAGTTTACAATCTAAATAGACAAGACAGATAAAGGGTGGGTGGGTGACAGAGGCGCAGATAAGTGAAATGATTTGCCCAAGAACACATAGCAGATCAGTGTAGAGCTGATAACAGAAACCAGGTCTCCTGGCTCCCAATCCTGTGTTCCATCAAGTGGACCAAATTGTGTTAAAAATTAGTGTTAATACATTTAAACCCTTTACAAATACATTAAATAGCTTTATGTACATCAAGATGACACAATTTTAAGTCCTATAACTCTCAGCTGTATGAAATTATTTTTGTATAATTTTGCATAATTAAAGACCTTCTGAAGAATAATAGAGATATGAACAAATAACTTAGGTCCTGTTGTTCTTGATTGCTGAGGACCATAATTCAATAGAATTAAAGAGGTTTCCCACTGAAAAAGGAAAAGGGATGGGATTTAGGGACCCTTACACAGGGTGTCTGCACACTTCGGTGCACCTGAGAATTTTGCTTTGGGAGGACTCTCTGCACTCTATCATTACAAATAGTGCAGATACAGATCCACTGGCCATTCTCCTCTGCAGACAGAGGGCCAGATTCTGATCTTAGTTGTACCAAAGGAAATTTGGAGTAACTCCATTGAAATCAATGGAGTTACTCTGCTTTTACACCAGTGGAAATGATATCAGAATCTGGCCCAGGGAGTGCAACACTCAGAGTATACATTGGTACAAGTTGCACAAGCAGTAGAGAACCAGGCTGGGGGAGAATATTCCTTTGCACCCTGGAATTATCAGCTCACATTTTGGCATCACAAGCTATGCACCATTTTCAAAATTTGGCCGTTAAAGATACCCCACACAACCTCTTGAAATAATGATTTCCTTATACAATAAAATCTCCAGAACCATCCACTGAAGTGAACATAATCAAATTCATTGAGACAGATGCTCCAAGAAAACGGTGCTGGCATAGCAGTCAGGAAGCACCATTTTGGAAGTAGGGTCAGTAGATGAGCTGGACCCTATTTGCCAACTGTGAAGCATTGCATCATGCTCACTATGTTTGCCCATGAAAAATTGCTTTGCGAGCACTATCCCTGGGCATGACATAGCACTTCTCATTTGCCAGAGCAGGAGTTATGTATTAGGGGTGAAGTTAATGCACCTGATGAATAACATGCTGTCTCCTTGGTGGAGTCAGGACAAAGACGATCAGAGGAAGGAAGAAACCAAATATGGGGTGGGGGAACAATTATTAATAAATGAGGACAATGATGATAAAATCTCTGAAGGTTTCTTTTAACTTCATTTTGCAATATTATAACATTTAATTAAATTCATACACTGTTAAAGACAAATGCTAAACCAAGGAGAGGATGGGGCCACGCATAAGAGAAGGGCGGGAGGGAAATCCGTCAAGGAGTGAAAAAGAAGAAAGGAAAAAGCCTGAATTTTCTTAATCCTGCAACAGAAACTTGAGATCATAGAGAAATTATGAGCATGGCATCCCAGCAAGAAAAAAAAAAAACTTTCACTAGACTATAATTGTGGTTTGCAAACTGTGTATGACTTGAACATGGGCAGGGTCATGGATTTGTAAGTTTATTCATGATGGTGAGAGCATGCTCGGTGTGCTGAAGAGGAAGCCTGAAAAAAATCTTCATTGGCGGATGTAGATGTTGCTTCATAAACATGGTTCAAACAGAAACGTGCTGAGGGAATTCCGGTTTCAGGACCAATGATAGCAGAAAAAGGTAGGGAATTTCATGCAAAAATGAACATTATTGTTAAGCCCTGCCTCCCAATAGTCATACCTAGTGGTTGGAGCAGAGCTAGAAACCGGACATAGGGTTGGGACTGTGCTGAGGGTGGTGCTGGAACCGAGATCTGGGAACAGGCCAATATCAGAATCGAGATCAGTGTCTGCAGACAGGCCAAACTGAGTACTATAGGTGGAGTCCAGATACAGGGCAAAGGTTGAAGCCCGGTGGTCCGAGTCCAAGAGGGTCAGGAGGCAGAGACAAGGCTGGAGCGGGCCAGTAACAGCTAGAGCAAGGTCAGGGTTGAGCAAGGTCAAGACTGGAACACAACCCAGGCAAGGCTGGAGTAGGAACTGGATCAGGAGCAGGCAGGACATGTAGGAAGTCTGGTACACTGCAAGGCTGCAGGAGGGTTCCTGGCTGGGTAGTTCTGTTGCACAGACTAATCTGCAGCTCTGCAGGGGTTGGGGGAAGTACCTGAACCTGAGGATTATCTGACCCAGGCTCTACTCCTGGATAGGCTGCTGCTGCATGCCTGAAGACTGAGTCACTGCAGGCTCTGTGGGAAGATTAAGTGCAGCTGAGTTGTTGGTGCCTCCCTGAGTGCTGCCTCATCACAACTCTGTTGGAGGGGCACCTATTGAGCCTCTGGGGATGGGCGATCACAAGCCTGCCCACATGGAAAGCTCTCACACCCAGCCTAAGGGGAGGAGCCACAGGACCCGACATCAAAAGGATTACAGGGAACTGTGACACTGCATCCCATATTCTTCATAAAGATTATTATGATGATATGATTATGGTATAACAATGATCTATTTTATATAAGATAGGTCATGTGAAATACCATTGTAAAGGTTATGATTTACTGAATATGATTATCCTGTTTGTATGCATGTATCATTTTGGTATCTGAAGTTAGGAATATTGTCTATGTATCTATTACAAATGTGTTTACACCTGGGGAGCGCCCACTAGACAAAAGACTGTCAGTCTAGATGGGTGGCTGGAAACGACCCATTCAAGTCAATAGACCATTAGGAAGAACAATAGGTCTTAGAAGAAGCTAATCTCCCACCCAGGAGCCTTCCTAGGGAGCCTTCCTGAGGACCCTACGAACAGCCTCTGAGTCATGGTTGCTATGACACTACAGGGACATGTGACCAGATCACCTGGTACTGGACTCCATCTTGGAATACCAGTGCTTTTCCACTGAAAGGCATGGGAACAAAGCTTGGAGACAAAGGGTTCCTGCCATATGCAAAAGCTATTTAAGGCAGGGGAGTGACATCGAGATTGTTCACTGACTCCCCGTCCAAAGAGACTCCTGGAAACACCTGAGAAACAAGGACTGAACTGGGGGGAAGTGCTGGACCCAGGCTAGAGGGATTTTTAGCTTGTGAAAGGAACACCTGGGGATTCCAAGCTTTAAGCAAGTGCAGCTTGCCCCTTAAGAGCCTGAAGCCAGCTTATATCATCATTTAGGGTGAGAATTTGCTGCTCATATCCAATCTCTTTAGTATATTAAGCTTAGATTGCGTTTTTGTTTATTTGCTAGGTAACCTGCTTCGATCTGTTTGCTAGCCCTTATAATCACTTAAAATCTATCTTTTGTAGTTAATAAATTTGCTTTTGCTTTAATCACAAACCAGTGTGTGGGATTTATAACTTGGGGCAACAATCTGTTGTATATTCTCTCTCCACATTGAGGGAGGGAGCGAATTTCATGAGCAGACGCTGTACAGATTTCTGTGCAGTGCAAGACAGTATTATTTTGGGTTTACACTCCAGAGGTGTGCTCTTGAGCAGCTGGGCAGTTCCTTAGCTGTTGCCTCCCCATGCAGAGCTGATCACAGCAACCTGCAAGTTCTGCAGCTGGGTGTGTCCCTACCTGTGTGTATGCTGGTGAAAGAGCAAGCTTGGAGAGCGTGGCAACTTATCACAGAACCACAGTGTGCGAGGGAACTCAGGCTGATGGGTGAGGGGGGCTTAGTGGTACCCAAGTTACAGGTGGCACCCCAGGGGGAACCCATCACGGGGACAACAAATGAAAAAACAGGTACAAGAGTGAGGGTCACAGGTTCAAAAGCAGGGATCCAGAGGGAGACACCAAGCAGAGAACCCCGGACAGCACCCACTGCTCTTCAAAGGTGTCTAGGGAGCCAGTGTACACAGTCCAAAGGAACTCTGGCCAGAGACGTGACTTAAGGGAGGATCAGAAGTAGGCCCCAATGTTGCAGAGCACCTGTCCATCCAGCTTCCTCCTCCTGGCATGGAGGACAGCCGTTGTGGCCAGAGTCAGGAGGAGGTTGATGAGGAGGTCTCATGACTTCATGGCCAATTGTGGGGCCGTGGATGGGGTGTGCATAGATCAAGAGGTGCAGGGAAAAGTCTGCCAGAACTTAAAGAGAAAGTTTTGGAGAAGCCAGAAAAGGGGCTGCATTCTGGCGCATTCGATGTAGATGTGCACAGGGTCTCCCTCTCACCGAGGAAGGGGCAGGTCTCAGGGGAGGAACTGCGCCAGGTACATGCCCGTGTTCACGGCTCTGTGAAGGAGCTGCCAACTACTATCCCCGTCGGGCTGTGGGACCAGGGTGGAATATGGACTGGCCCATTAGGTTTCCTCACCCTCCATTGGTGGTAGGAGGTCCCACCCTGTGGTGTAGGGGCAAAACATGAGGCTGAGGAAGTGAAGGGTGCAGAGCACAAGCGTGTATAGCTGTTTCCTAGGTGCGGTTCGGAGGAAGACTGGCTGCATGTCATGCAGCCAGTTCAGGTGGTGTGTAGGGGGCAGCTGGGGAGATTTGTGGGGCAGAGGCCCAATGGTGAGGTCCGGAGAAGTGGGCAGGGAGCACCTCCCTGCAGGGCCTGCTCGAGGAATGCACAAGAAGTGGGCGGTAAGGCTGGCCTCATCTCCTATAGTGTACGACAGGGGACACAAGGGGTGGAGAGCCCCATGTGCCCGCCAAGCACCAAGGGGTCCACCCTGTTGGAGGGGCAGCTGAACGAGCAGCCCTGGTTTGGCTGCTAGTTTGCCTCACAATTACCAAGCCTTTCATGGCAAGTCAAGGGTGGCTGATGCATTTTAAATCACGCCATGGAATTTGTGTGCTTTGCATATGAGGAGAAAAGCTTTCCACAGAGAGTGCAGCATCCAAAAATTTCAAGGATAGATCAGTGCATTGAAATGCACAATTTTTTACCAGATCAAGTTTACAATGCTGATGAGACAGGTGTTTTTTGGAAATGTCTTCCAAGTTGCACACTCAGTTGTGCCTGGATATGTGTCAAGCAAGGAAATGATCACTTTCATGTGCTGTGCCAATGCAAGTGGGAGGCATTGTTTGCAATTGGCTTGTGTGGGCAAAGCCAAAAGGTCACAGTCATTCAAGGGCACAGATGTTCAGCATCTGACAGTTCATTACTATCACCAGAAGGCAGCATGAATGGACAGGAATATTTTCTAAGACTGATTTCATACAAAATTGTGTCCCCTGCTTGCAACCATCCACAGAAATAACAGATGCCTGAAAAAGCAATTATATTGATGGACAGTGCTCCCTCACATCCTCAGGAAGAGCAACTGATGATAGATAACCAGATTTTTGCCACGCTCTTGCCAAATGTGACTTCTGTTTGCAGCCAATGGACCAATCTATAATTCAGACTTTCAAAAAAATTACAGAAAAATATTATGGAAAAAATTATTAACTGAACATGACATGTTTATTTTTTTGGAAGTCACTGACTCTGAAAGATGCTATTTGAAGAGAATATCCAACAATGGCTCCTGTGTGACAGCAACCATCCCCAGGGCTGGCCTTACCATGAGGTGAACTGAGGCGGCCGCCTCAGGTGCCAGACTGTGGGCGGGAGGGGGGCACTAGGACCTAGAGTGTAGAAAATTGTGTCTGCTGCTGGTGCATATGTATTCTCTCTGCTCTAGATGCAGAGATGGTGGAGTGCTGTGCTGGAGGAAGGAGGGCACAAGAAACATAACAGGCAGGCAAGAGAAAAGGTGAGAGGGAATAATAGAAAGCAGCAGGAGCTGCAGGAAGAGAGAGGAGGAGGAGCCTCTTATGTACTTCTCTAGCACCCCCAGGAGCCTGGACTGATTAACACCAGCTTCTCAGGGAGCTTCCTGTTTCCTGCTGCTTCCCTGAACCCACGTGAGGAGAACAGACAGTCAACTGAAGTAGTAGGAGCCAGTTAGGCCCTTAAGACGCTGATATCTTCCCTCACTCAGGCCCTGCGACCAGCCTGCTTATTTGTCCCCTTCAACTGAGTGTTGAGAGCCACTATAGCTGGCACAGAAAAGCAGTCATGAAAAAAGAAAACGCCCCTCTGGGGCAGCATTCAAAAAAAGAAAGAAAGCAAAGGAAGCTTTTCTATCTAAGCAGGAAGGAGCTCTCCTAAGATACATAGACACAAATGTTCACAGTTAGCCTTCCGGCCCCAGTGAGGATGTGAGTGGTGAAGAGATGCCTGATCTTCCAGTTAGTCAGAGTGTAGATGACCTGGCAGCTACTGCAGCATCCATATCTCCATCTCAAATGGATGTAACCATGCACATTCCTGAAGAAAAGTGTAGATCACAGAAGAGTGTGGTGGAGGTGCAAGAAACAACTGCTGCTGAGTTTAGTCTAGATGAACCCACTTGAGCAGTAGCCTGAGGGACTTCCTTGTACTGCATGGGCCACAGCAAGTGAAAAACCTCATGTTCCCCAAAGACAATGAAAATAGAAGTTTCCATCCAACACATTACTGGTGTGAAATCCCCAATGGAAACAAAGTGGAAAACTCTTCCAGTCTAATGTTCCAGCCACATTGGGTTCTACAGTAACAAAGGACTGGAAAAATCTGGCACGCCATGAGAAGGCAGTAAATCACCAGAGAGCATTCCATAGGTGGAAAGAGCTTGAGATGAGACTAAGGTTAAAGGCCACCATAGATGATCAGCTCAAGAGAAGATTGCATCAGAGTCTCTTTAGTGGCAAAATGTTCTGAAAAGGCTCATTGCCATTGTGAGAAGGCTTGCTACCCAAAACCTAGCACTGTGTGGCACTTCAGATCAGCTGTATGTACCAAACAATGGAAACTTCCTTAAAATTGTGGAGCTGATGGCTGAGTTTGATGCTGTACTCCAGGAGCATCTAAGAAGAGTCACCACCCAAGAAATGTACAAACACCACTACCTTGGAAAAACAATTCAAAATGAGATCATACAGTTACTGGCAACAAAAGTCAAACAGAAGATTGTGGCAGATCTGAAGTCAGCAAGATATTACTCTGTTATTCTGGACTGCACACCTGACATCAGCCATATGGAATAAATGACTTTAATGGTGTGTTTTGTAACAACAGAACCTAGTGAAAATGTCCCTGCAATGGTGACTGTCAGAGAGCATTTTCTAGAATTTATTGACAATGATGATACTACAGGAGCTGGTATGACAAATGTGTTTCTTAAAAAGCTGGAAGATACGGGAATTGTGATAGTTGACATGAGAGGTCAGGGGCTACAATAATGGTGCCAACATGAGAAGAAAGAACAGAGGAGTGCAGACACGGATCCGAGAGTTAAACCCTCAAGCTTATTTGTCCCATGTAGTTCTCATTCATAGAACTTGGTGGTCAGTAATGCAGCGTCAGCTTCTAGTGAGGCTGCTGAATTTTAATGTAATTCAAAGCATCTATGTATTTTTCTCTGCATCAACTCATCGATGGCAAATTTTGAAGCAACATCTGGGAACATCTTCTCTGACACTGAAACCACTGAGTGCCACACAATGGGAAAGTCGAGTGGAGGCGATAAAGCCTATCAAACACCAAATTGGGAAGATAGATGATGCCATAGTTGCCATTATGGAGGATAATGCTATGACAGGAACTGTTCGTGGGAGAACAGTGGTAGAGGAAAATGGAATCACCAGAAACATACATAACTTCAAATTTCTGTATGGCTTAGTGTTGTGGCATGACATACTGTTTGAAATAAATGTTGTAAGCAAGAGTCTCCAAGGTGTTGACCTTGATATATCTGGCGCAATGGAACAACTGGACAAAGCAAAGTCATGCCTACAGTCTTACTAGTCAGATGAGGAATTTCAAAACGTTCTGAAGAGTGCACAGAAGTTGGCAGGGGAACTTCACACTGAAGCTATTTTCCCACCCATTCAAGAATACAAGAGTCACCGAAGAAGACGACATTTTGATTACAAGGCATGGGATAATCCCATAAGAGACCCCAAACAACAATTCAAAGTTTCTGCAATACAGTCTTGTTGCACTGTATTGCACAAACAATACAGTGCAATATTTGGGATGTTGTATGATACTCCAAAACTCCTCACTATACCTGAAGACGACCTACACCAGCAATGCAGGGCACTAGAGACAGTGTTGACACATGATGACATGCGCAATATTGATGCGAGTGATTCAGGTGATGAACTGAAAAGCCTTTTCAAGATACATTTCAGCAGGATCAACTCCAAAGGCTGTTCTGGAATATATGTGCACAAATAAGATGACCACCCTCTTTCCAAATGCCTTTGATGCTCTGCACATATTTCTAACACTTCCTGTAACAGTTGCAGAGGTGAAAGTAAGCTGGTATGCCCCGGTATGGCGTACCGGCAAGAGCCGGTGCGCCGTACTGGGGCGGATCGGCTTCCCTAGGTGCAATTTAAAAGGCCTGGGGCTTCCAGCAGCGGCTCGAGCCCCCGGCCCTTTAAATTGCTGCCGGATCCCTGGGGTAGCAGCAGCGGGGCTGGAGCGGTGATTTAAAGGGCCCAGGGCAGTAGCAGCAGCCAAGCCCTGGGCCCTTTAAATCATCCTCAGAGCCCCACCGCCACTTCCCCAGGGCTCCGGCAGTAGGGCTCCGGGGACGGGGCTCCTGCTGCCGTTACCGCCCTGGGCCCTTTAAATCATCCCCGGAGCCTGCCAGAGCCCTGAGCTCCGGCGGTGATTTAAAGGGCCTGGGGCAGTAGTGGCAGCCAAGCCCTGGGCCCTTTAAATAGCTGCTGGAGCCCCGCCGCTGCCTCCCCAGGGCTCCGGCAGGCTCCGGGGACGATTTAAAGGGCCTGGGGCGGTAGCAGCAGCGGCAGCCAGAGCCCTGTCCCCGGAGCCCTGCTGCTGGAGCCCTGGGGAAGTGGCTGTGGGTCTCCAGCAGATATTTAAAGGGCCCAGGGCTCGGCCGCCGCTACCACCCCAGGCCCTTTAAACTACAGCCGGAGCCCCTGGCTGACGCTGCTATCCTGGGGGGCGGGAGAAGGAAGAGGCGGAAGAGGCACTTACCGGTACAGGGCGGGCTCTGACACCCAGCCCCGCCCCTTCCACCAGAGGCCCCGCCCCTTCCGGGGGCCAGAGCCGGCCCCAGCCCAGCCCCGTACCAGTAAGTCCCTACACTTACTTTCACCCCTGAACAGTTGCCAGTGGAGAACGCAGCTTCTCCAAGCTCAAGTTAATAAAAACACATCTACACTCCACAATGACACAGGAAAGATTGGTCGGCCTTGCAACCATCTCAATAGAGCATGAGCTGGCCCAGACTGTGGACCTTCAGAAAGCAGAAGCAGTTCAAATCTTTGCAGCCAAGAAGGCACGGAAAGCACCACTTTGATTATTCAAACAGATAAAAATGCCAGTGTTTACTATGCAGATAAGAAAAGTTACATTTGCTGTTCAGGCGCTTGAAAGTTAAGAGTTACTTAAAATTTTTGAATAAGGCATTTTAAGTTGTTAGTTCTCCTTTATTGGGGTAGGTAGCAGAGCAGTACCATGAGAGGAGTAGAGCAGGAAGAAGGCAGAATTAAGACCTTTCAAAGTTTTGGCCCAAGCGAGGGGGCATGGGGGCATCATTTGAGCTCCCTGCCTCAGGTGCCAAAATGTTGTGGGCCGGCCCTGACCATCCCCGATATCAAATTTTAGATGATTCTGAGATTAATGTTACTGTTCAAGGGGAATATCAGGAGGAGAAGACAGGCAATGAATAAGACATGACTGAGCACACAAAATTAGTGCAGAATCTTCAGAATGTGTTTATGTTCTTTGACAACACGATGATATGGGAGTATTCTGATATCCTGCAGCTGTGTTCAGTATGTGACAAAGTGAGACATAAGATTTCTAAAGGTCTCTTTCAAAAATCCATTCCAGATGATTCTAAGTAACAGAAACCTAAAGTACTACTTATGCTGTTAGATTACATCCTAATATACTAATCTAATATATTTTTCATTAAACAATCAAGTAATGTTGGTTTGATGCAGTATAATTGATTTCTTTAAAAAAAATTCCCCAAACTGTCACTCACAAAGGATGTCCCAACCATTAATGTGGATTAAAGTTTATACATTACATTACATATTAAGTACAGTATTAGAAACTATGTATCTTTGTTTATAGGTATGACAGCATTATTCAACTATAAGTTTTTTCTTTGTCATTTGGGCCGCTGCTTCTTATAGATGGTGTGATTCCTTTCTCATGACCTGTAGTGTATGGAGGTGACTAGAGCAATCAGTCAATCGTTGAAACAGGTGAAGGTGCCATTGACCTTGTGCTCCAGAAAGTTCTTTTGATATTGTGGGCACTAAGAAAAACATTGCTAATATATTTTACACAATGCAGTCATATAATAGGGCTGCAAAAACATGAATATATAATTTAGTCTGCAGAGCACATACAGAGACAAAAGGTTGCCAGCTATATACAGACTGAACTAATACTCTTGCTCTTATGAAGGACTGGAAAAGTGAAGCTAAGTTCTCAGAGAAAATAAATTGATATGTAAAGACAAGTCTAACTCTTGAGTCCAGATCTACTGATCCTTTCAAGATGGGATGTAATCAGCAGATAATAGCTAGATGGTGAGGAGAAGAGTGGATTTAGAAAGGTACCATTCTGTGGAAGTAACTCCTAGCAAATGCCACCTCCAAAAAATCTTGCAGATCTAGCTTGTGAATATGTGAATACTCATCTGGAGTGGCTTTATAGATATTTTCTGCAGAAGATAATATCTTAGTCCATGATGTGGAAGTGGACCTAAAGGTTTTGTCCTTTTAGGCCTCTGGGTATTTTCACCAGCATTTGCTTTGTAGGCTTTCTTGATGCAATTCTGTATTCATCTTGCTCTGATAGTCTTCTCCTTCATGACAATGTTTCCACAGAGCCCCATAGTAAAAGTTGTCACAGTCTTCGCCACACAGCCATAAAACCTTGTTGAACAGTAGTTGGCAGTTATGTGATGCGTAGATCCCATGAGCTCGCTTTGCAGATGACGTACTGATATTTCCAATCTGGGTTGGTGTGCACATATAGGATCCGTAAACTGTCCATGGTCTTTGGAAACCTCAGGATTTGAGGTTCTGCATAAAACTTGCTAAAGCTGAGGGCCATGAGACTCTTTCAAATCATATCTTCCTCACCCTGAGGACAGATCTCATGGATAGTATTGTTATAATATATGACTTCAATAGATATGGAGAGACTTCAGTCCCCTCCAGTTGTGTCAGGAGGCAATCCAATCTGTGAAAATGATGGAATTTAGAATGAAGTGACCCCATCAACTCTGCACCTGTCAATCACAAAAAACAGATACCCAGAAACTTAAGTGAGAAAGGTGAGGATCAATGTAAGTGGTTGATCAAACCTTTAGTGGTTTGTCTGATATTTGCCAGGTAGAGCCATCCAGATATGGGCTTGTCTTGCTACAGATCTAAGCAGCTACAAATCAGCAAGTCCAAGATTCAGTTTGAGAATGGGCAAAGATGCACAGTGTCCATCAGACAGTTTTCATTTACATAGAAGGAAAGGACTCATGCCTTTTTTTTCCATTTTGCTGAGGAAGACTCCACAGGATAGCCCAGAGTTCTTGGCTTGAGAACAGCAGATCTGGTTCTCAGAGATAGACAGAATAGTCTATCGAAACAATATATTTAGAGAACAAGCTACTGCTGGCAGATTTTTGTGCTTCCTTCCCACAGCAGGAGAGGGAGGCATGAAACTAAGAGGCATTTGGATTTCTTGAAAGAACCAGTTCATTTCAAGTAAAACTTTTAGTTTTTCATTACATCCATTTTATGCCATAATTCTTTCTGGTCATGTCTAGTATTTAAACAGCAAGAAGGGAATATTTTCTCTTGATATCTCTGAAAATTAGTGTTACACTTACAATTAAAGTCAGGTCAGGTAAATAGCAAGGCCTCTTCTATTTGGAATTTGTAGTGTTGCTCCTCAGTTGATAGAGTTCCTTGATAGTAGACCCATCTTGTGGATAATAGATAAGAATTTGAAAAATCTCAAATTAGGAACTCAGAGACTTTCGGGTCAGGCTCTAAGGGGTCATGTCTGAATCTTTTTGAAGGTTGCTGGAGTTCTGCTGTGTTTTGAAATCTCTTAATTAGTTGGTGAGAAGAAATTTGTGAATATGAAGACATTGGTATGGAAACAAGCATTGATAATTGTCCCCTCAAGGTTAATATTGCCAAGTTGAGGGACAGGCTATCCTGTAAAAATGTGAGGAATTAGAGCTCTGCAGTTTATTGGGATTAATTTGGCTGCCTCTCTACTTGCAGTGGAGATTTGTTCTTTGTATTACACTATTTGAATCTGGAGAGTTTCTTGGATATTAGGAGGCACTCTGTCTGGCAGATCTGCTTTTCTCAATCTTTCATTCAGTAACCACGTTGATAATTTATGGTGGACTCCAGTGTTAAGGCATAGGCCCTGTTAAAACAGCTGGAGGTTGTGTTGATCATGGATTTTCTCACTAGTTTTAAGAACCTCTGTTGCTTCAATTAGTGAGGGGCAACTAAGACGATGTAATCCTTTTCTCCATTACCTCATGAACCAGCTGGGAGATGTGGGGTAAGAGACAAGAAGCATATAATTAGGTGCTCGGGTTAGGGATAAATCCTTAGCGACAGTAGCTTATTTGGCCATAGGTGTGAGAGGGTGTCAACTGCTGTTGCTCTTCTGCTGTGAATGGAGAAGTATAATTCAAACTTGTGATTGTCCAGTGAGGTGAATAAGTAAACTGTGGGTTATTCCAATGAGCCTATCATTCAGTTTTATATAGACAAGTAATTAAGGGATCATTCCCCCTCCTGAATTATTTTTCTTCTCAGGCAGTCTGCTCTGTCACTGGTGGCTCCATTTATGTGCATAGCTTTTATGAAGAGTGTGGTTTTTTTGCTCACTGAGACAACTTTTTTTGCTCTCTAATAAAGCAGTTCCAGCATTTCCGCCTTGTCATGTTTATATTTTTGTCCTGACCAGGATATGCTTATTTTTTAGGACTAGCTGTAACTTTCACAGAATCTGCTCATTTCTCTGAGTTCCAATAGATTGGTTGATTTTTCTTTCTTTCCGCCCTCATCCACACTCTTTTACCAAGTTCTTCCCCGTCTGGATTCTCAGACCAGGCCTGCACAACTCGTAAAGCGGCGACGGCCATATTACTCCAAAGAAAACAGCTGAGGGCCGAAACGCCCCGGCCCACCGAAACAACCCCCCGCCCAGCGCCGCCGGGCCCCACGGAAACAACCCTACCCCCCAGCGCCGCCCACCCCGCGGAAACAACCCCTCCT
Organism: Macrochelys suwanniensis; assembly: GCA_033296515.1. NCBI lineage: Eukaryota > Metazoa > Chordata > Testudines > Chelydridae > Macrochelys > Macrochelys suwanniensis. Next base: position 95,623,510 of record CM065776.1, on the reverse strand, counting down.
TCCCCAGCGCTGGGATGTGGAAGCCTGTAGAGGGGGAAAGAAACAGCGCACATAGGGTGACCAGATCACAGCAGTAAAATAGGACCCGCCCCCTCCCCGCTTGGCACGCTGCTGGCCTCTTACCTTCTGCCACTGCCCCCGCCCTCTGCCACTGGCTCACCCTCAATCCCGAGCCTGCCACTGGCCTCTTCACCACCCTGCCCACCGGCCGGCCAGCCGACCATTGGCTTGCCCCACCCCGCCACTTGCCTACTCATCCCCACACGGGCCGCACAGCGAGCCCACGCGGGCCGCATGTTGTGCAGGCCTGCTCTAGACTCTAGCCCTCAATACTCATGTTTGGTGAGAATTTTCCTCTTTGTTTGGCAGAAATGTTCCCTTTATCAATCTCTACTCTTCCATCCACCAAAACAAAGCGTATTACCTTGCCTGGAATCGTGACATCTGAATTTGGTGATAGATCCTACCTTGGTCATGTAGTAAGGAGAAGTCTCTGATATATCTCCTGGGCTATCATTCTCAGAGCCACTCTGTGATACAAGAGACCATGATGCCAAAGAATAGACTCTTTCCACTCCACAAGTATCTCAGGAGGATGTTAAATGGCAGCTACTAAAGTTAGACGTTAGTTTTAAAATCAGCAGGTCCATATAACTTACATCCAAGAGTTTTAAAAGAGCTGGCTGAGGAGCTTGCTGGACTGTTAATGTTGATTATCAAGTCTTGGAACACTGGGGAAATTCTAGGAGACTGGAAGAAAGCCAGTTATGTGCTAATACTTTTAAAAGGGTAAATGGGATTACCTGAATAATTATAAGCTTGTCAGTCTGACATCAATCCCAAGCAAGATTACGGAGTGGCTGATATGGGACTTGAATAATAAAGAATTAAAGGAGAGTAATATGCCAATCAACATGGGTTTATGGAAAGTAATTAAAAAAAATATGATTACAAGTTTGGTTGATACATTGTTGATGTAAAATACTTAAACTTCCCTAAAGTGCTTGACTTATTACTGCATGGAATTCTTATTAAAAAACTAGAACAATTTAAAATTAACATGGTACATACTGAATGGATTAAAACTGTCTAACAGATAAGTCTCAAAATGTAACTATAAAGAGGGAATCCCTCCATTTAGTGGAGTGCTGCAGAGATTTGTTCTTGGCTCTACACTGTTTAATATTTTAATTAGGGCTGTCGATTAATCGCAATTAACTCATGTTATTAACTGAAAAAAATTAATCGCGATTAAAATATTGGTCATGATTAATCACAGTTTTAACCACCCTGTTACACAATAGAATACCAATTGAAATTTATTAAATATTTTGGAGATTTTTCTACATTTTCATATATATTGTATTCTGTGTTGTAACTGAAGAGTGTATATTATTTTTGATTACAAATATGTGCACTGTAAAGATGATAAATAAAATAAATAGTATTTTTCAGTTCACCTCATACAAGTACTGTAGTGCAATCTCTTTGACTTACAAATGTAGATTTTTTTGTTACATAACTGCAGTCAAAAATAAAACAATGTAAAACTTCAGCGCCTACAAGTCCACTCAGTCCTACTTCTTGTTCAGCCAATCGCTAAGACAAACAAGTTTGTTTACATTTACAGGAGATAATGCTGCCCGCTTCTTATTTACAGTGTCACCAGAAAGTGAGAACAGGCATTTGCATAGCACTTTTGTAGCCGGCATTGCAAGGTATTTACGTGCCAGATATGCTAAACGTTTGTATGCCTCTTCATGCTTTGGCCACCATTCCAGAGGACATGCTTCCATGCTGCTGATGCTGGTTTAAAAAAAAAATGTGTTTAATTAAATTTGTGACTGAACTCCTGGGGAGAGAATTGCATGTCTCCTGCTTTGTTTTATCCACATTCTGCCATATATTTCATGTTATAGCAGTCTCGGATGATGACCCAGCACATGTTCATTTTAAAAACACTTTAACTGCAGATTTGACGAAACACAAAGAAGGTACCCATGTGAGAGTTCTAAAGATAGCTACAGCACTGGACCCAATGTTTAAGAATCTGAAGTGCTTCCAAAATCTGAGAGGGACGAGGTGTGGAACATGCTTTCAGAAGAGTTAAAAGAGCAACACTCCGACGCGGAAACTACAGAACCCGAACCACCCATAAAGAAAATCTACCTTCTGCTTGTGGCCTCTGACTCAGATAATAAAAATGAACATGCATCGGTCAGCACTGCTTTGGACTGTTATTGACCAGAACCCTTCGTCAGCATGGACGCATGTCCCTTGGAATGATGGTTGAAGCATGAAGGGACATATCAATCTTTATCGCATCTGGCACGCAAGTATTTTGCAACACCGGCAACAACAATGCCATGAGAGCGCCTGTTCTCACTTTCAGGTGACATTGTAAACAAGAAGTGGGCAGCATTGTCTCCTGCAAATATAAACAAACTTGTTTGTCTGAGCGATTGGCTGAACAAGAAGTAGGACTGAGTGGACTTGCAGGCTCTAAAATTTTACGTTGTTTTATTTTTGAATGCAGGTTTTTTTGTACATAATTCTACTTTTGTAAGTTCAACTTTCATGATAAAGAGATTGCACTACAGTACTTGTATTAGGTGAATTGAAAAAATACTCTCTTTTGCTTTTTTATAGTACAAATACTTGTTATTAAAAATAAATATAAAAAACAATATATTTGAAAATGTAGAAAACATCCAAAAATATTTAAATAAATGGTATTCTATTATTGTTTATCAGTGCAATTAATTCCATGATTAATCGTGATTAATTTTTTTAATTGCTTGACAGCCCTAATTTTTATCAATGACCTGAAAGAAAACAAAGTCATCACTGATGAAGTTGGCAGATGACACAAAAATTGAGATAGTGTAAATAATAAAGAGGACAGGTCACTAATACGGTGTGATCTGGATCGTTTGCGCTCAAGCAAACTATGCATTTTAATATGGCTAAATGTAAATGTGTACATCTAGGAACAAAGAATGGGGGGAGACTCTATTCTGGGAAGCAGTAACTCTGAAAGAGTGTTGGGGCTCATGGTGGGTAATCATCTGAACATGAGCTCCCGTGTGATGCTGTGGCCAAAAGCGTAAATGCAATCCTGGGATGTATAAACGGGAATTTCGAGTAGGAGTAGAGAGGATTTTTTACCTTTGCATTTGGCACTGGTGTGATCACTGCTGGAATACTGTATGCAGTTCTGGTGCCCACAATTCAAGAAGGATGTTGACAAATTGGAGCAGATTCAGAGACGAGAGCCATGAAAACAACTGAAGGATTAGAAAGCACGCCTTATAGTGATAGACTCACGGAGCTCAATCTATTTCATTTAACAAAGAGATGTTTAAGGGGTAATTTGGTTACAGTCTATAAGTACCTACACGGGAACAAATATTTAATGATGGGCTCTTCAATCTAGCAGAGAAAGATATAATACAATCCAATGGCTGGAAGTTGAAGCTATACAAATTCAGACTGGAAATAAGGAATAAATTTTTAACAGTGAGAGTAATGATCCTTGGTAAATTGTTCCAATGTTTGAGGTTGGATTCTCCATCACTGACCATTTTTAAATCAAGATTTTATGTTTTTCTAAAAGATATGCTCTAGGAATTATGTTGGGGAAGATCTACGGCCTGTATTATACAGGAGATCAAATGAGATGATCACAATGGTCCCTTCCAGCCTTGGAATCATTGAAGTATTTTTAATTATGGCTCTCCTAGTAGCTGACACACAGATCTATCACTGGTGCCTATGAAATCTGTCCGTGTTAAATGATGCTTTGCCTTTCAGTGTGCTCTTACCATTCCCAGGTAAGTAATGGATTATGAAGAGATTACATTACTCTTCTCAAAAGTTCATGATGAACCTCTGCTTTTGAAGGAGGGACAATGCCAGATCAATAGCAAAGGATAAGGGATGCAGTCTAAAAATGGGTGCATATACTGTATGTACATGCTTTGGTTAATCCCCTGACTGTGGCTGACATCCCGAAGGGGGAGTACTTTGTACTGGTACTGCTTTGAGTTATACACAAACCATTGCTATATCCAGGTATACTTCTTTCTTGTTTGCAGAGGTCAGGATGCTGCAGCAGGATGTTGAAGAGCAGGCTTTTCCATTAGGAAATTATGATATTGGCCTTCAGATCCTTGATATCCAGTACTGGTGGTATCTCTTCTGACATTTTGAGTTAATTTACTTTGTTAAAGTACTGCAAATAGTATTGAATAATTACTCATTAATTTCTCATTATGGAGTACAGCCTCTAAGGTTTCTATACGAAGCAGGTGGTTTTTAGTAGTTTGAATCACAAGAGAATTGCCAGGCTTCTTTAATGTTATTTGAAGGAAACTCTGGGAACCTGGGAAAGTTTCATGAATTATTGTAGCATAACTGTCTTTTATAATTTTTAAGACTTGTCTTGGTCAACTTTTCCCATTCAGACAGAAAATAGGATCCCAATCTCAAAGGACCTGTTCTATTGATTGACAACACTTGCTGCCTTCACACGCTCATGAGAAAGGATCAGCAGACCTGTACTCTGTAGAGTAAATGACCAGTCTTTCACACTTTTCAGGAGATATTTAGCAGTAAAGTGTTGTAGGGAGTCTTAGTAATATGAGAATCATTTTTTTTCTACTTACAAAATATAGAGTACCTTTACTAGTAAATTATAAAACAGTTAAATTAACTACTCTTGTCAAAATGAATGAACAAAGTACATTTTGTGATGCATTATTCCTAGGCTTGTTCATTTAGTGAGTAATTTACAGTGGATCTCCCAGGTTCTGCTGAGTAACAAATACCATAATCTCAACTCTAAATAAAAAACTCTACATTGAATAATGACCTTATTAGTGTATAAAAACCTAGAGCTCTAGATTCAAAGAACCATTATAGCCATATTGTATGGTAAGTATTGCGAACAATGCTTCTCTGTACTGAAGTGTATCATGGAAACTCTAGTGATATTAACTTTGACTTAAGACTTGGGACTATTTTTTTAGGCTTTAAAAATATCTAGGGAGTTCCATACATGTGGGGCTGTATACTTTAAGACATTATCAAACTAAACACTCTTCCTCCTTCTCCCCTCCTGAGTTTGTGTTTAGTTTCATCAGGCTTTCATGTTTCAAATCGAAATAAATATACCTGAAATAGTGGATAGGAGGCAACCCCATCTAATTAGGTAATAATCATAATTACTAACACTTTACTTTGGTAGTTACCTGAAAATCTAAAATTAGATTATAAAATGTAATCCTGCCAATATGGAGAGGCAAAGAACCAGGTAAAGTGATTTGCCCAGGGTAACATAAGGAGTCAGGACTAGTATTAAATCCTGAGCGTCATTTCCCTGTTAAGTACCAGACTGTATTTATGACCATTGTACACCATTCATGTAGCTACATTTTCAGGTGAAGAGGCAAAATGGAGCCTAAATTTGAGCCTTTGACACACCCTTAGTCATCACTCTCAAGCATATGACAGATATTTATCATCATGGACAATTCCCTTAATTAAGGAAATAAATCTTACAGTTGAAAAGTAATTCTCCCCACCACACATATCCTTTCAATATCACACTACCTTCAGTGGAGAAAATTTTAAGTCATACAAGTGATTCCCAAGGCAATAAATCCCTAAGAATACTCAGGAACATCACACTAAAACACTTCTTGGAAATATTTCTAAAGACAAAGGTCATTAAAGCTTAGGTCCTGTATTGTACAAGATCTCACAACACACAGCTTGAATGATTGAACCACAACATATACAACACAGGTTGAAAATGGATCAAATACTAAACAGGGTCTAAACCTTATTTTTTATCTGGGTCTAACTGCTAATTGTGCTCCTGATTATGCCCCCTGCTTCAGTGCTATGAGAGCCGGCAATGCAGTAATTGAAACTAATTATTACAAACATGATGGTGAAAATGCATGCTGGACTTTCTGCTCAAAACTCTATTACTGATCATACAATGAGAGAAACCACTCAGAAGCTAGCAGATGTAAGCACTCACCTACATTTAGTGTTTAACACTGTGTAGATTATCATGTCTAACACATTGCAATTTTCTCCTATAGACAAGCTGTACCAGATGAAATATCTCACATACTAAAGCTGGTAGGTAAGCACAGAAGCTTTAAAATAAAATATGCAGTTATCAGCAGACTCATTGTGCATAATATTCCAAGTATTGAAATTCTAGCTGAAATATCTTTCTAGGTCCTTACATACATCTATTTGATCTTATCTATATTTCTGAGGTACCCACATTAATGGTTACAAATTTCAAAGGAGCAGTTTTTCCATTATAAACCAACATTGTAAGGAAGAAATAAAGTAAACATTCATTAAATTAATCTCTCAGCCAAAAATGTTCATCTGTTATCTTATTAGTACACAGAACTCAACTACAGCAATTAAAGATGCACTAATCTGTACGTATGAACTGTTTGGTTAACACAGCTCCAAACCTCAGATGAGGTAAACAATAAAGCCATCCTGACTATACACTACTTTTCAGTGATTCGTGCATCTGATTTTATTGTTTGGTAACGATAGTTATCTACTTTGCAGGGGCTGTGCAAGGTATAATTCTTTCATTTTGGGTTCAGAACTTTAAAGATTTTTGATAAAAGGAACTATCTAATAAAATAAAATATCTAATAAAACTAATTATTACTAATCTAATTTCCCCTCTTTAACCACTCTCTTGTTAAAGACATTGAGTCTTTTAAGATAAAGAATAAAATTAAAGAACAATTTTTTTTTCTTATTAAACCAGGGAAACCATTTTTTTAGAAACTACTGAAGTGAACAAAACTGGAAAAGATATTTCACACCCTCCTTCAGGAGAGAAAGGTTATGCTCTCTCTCTCTCTTACCCCACCACCGCCACCACCTTCAAGGTGGTAAAGATTTTTTTCAGTTGTTGTTATTTATGACAATTCCATCCTCCATACGTCTAGGTACCACTTCAGGGTTCCTGTCACTGTACATTTATGCTGAGAAGCCTGTTCAACTTTGTGCCAACTAGGAGATTCTCTCCTGAGCCACGGAAGCAAATTTAGTATTAACAGGGTTGTACACACCAATGCCACTCCATCAAACTTCAGTCATGCACAGAAGTAATTAGTTCTGTGTCCTCCGATATGTTGACTGTCACAAGGAGCCCAGGAAGAATTTTGCAGGGCTGCAAAGACAACTGTCATTTTGGTACAGGTTGAGCTTTCTGAAAGGGGCCAGTCTTAAGAAGGAAGCTATTACATATCATGGCCAACATTTTCAAACCTGGATGCTTAATGTGAGGTATATATTTAGGAACCTAGTTAAAAGTCGCCTGAATTTCAGAAACACTGGAGCACATGTAAGTTTCAATATGGGATACAGGTGTTTGGCACTTTTGAAGGTGAGGCCACTTATTTAGGCATCAAATACTTCAGGAGCCCAAGTTTGAAAATAGTCTTTTAAAAAAAATTTATAGGAGCTCACTTTGCACAAATATACTTCTTATGTATGATGTGCTTCTTATAACACTGCAGAGAAAAGTAGGTAAGTGTGGCTAATGAAGAATTCAAACTCTTATGAGATACATTTTTAAATGAGTACATGACTAATCAAAACTGCATTGAAAACTTAGGGATATGTGTTTCATAAGAATCAACCTAATAAGTGGCCCTTGCATGCACATGGAATGGTGTAAAATGTAAACAATATTTAAACAAAATTGGCCCTAAAGTTAGGCAATCAGCTAGTCAGGTCTAAACAATCACAAAGGACAAAACAGAACAACCAGTACTCAAGTGCTTAAGCCTAGATTATTAAACACTTTATATAATATCAGCAATACCTTGAATTTAACTTTTTGTGTAGGACTTGTTTATTTCTTTTATTCTAACATTTTTTATATACACACTTAGTTCAAATCTATTTCCCACGGACAGAGGCAGATACAGTGGAGCAAATGCCATTCTACTGCATGGGTGGAGAGAGGTAGGATTTGAGGGGTTCACAGAGTATGTGAACTTCATGCATATCACAGGAAACAGCATGTGGCTCTGCTGATATCTAACCGATATCGAGTGGCCATTGTTTTCTGAAGGAGCAGTGGGAGGAGAATGGGCAATACTGCAGTGTAAGGACTGAACTATGGGAACAGTTTTATTCAGTGACTTGGGAGGGAAGATTAATTCTCCCTCAGCCCTATGGAGATTCCCAGAGCCCAGAAGCAACCCGGACTATGAGCATGAAGAAGCATTTGCCTCCGCGTCATGTTCATTTTCTTATTTACATTTGGATTGGTGGGTTCATGGCAAGGGAGCACAAGGTCCTTTCTCTCTTCCATGTATTTTCCAAAGGGACTGACACATTGTCCCTTTAGTTCCCTTGGGTGTGCAAGCCCCAAAGTGGCAGCAAAGTCCAGGCTCTGCCCAGCATTACCCTTCCTAAAGGTGGACTACCCTAACGCTGGGAAGCTTGGGCATCTATTGGTAATGTGCTTTCCCCAAAGTGATGCACAGTTTAACTACCATAATCTGGCTCTTAGGTATTTTATCTCGTAATGCTCATTAATACAAGTGTCAACATAGCTAATTTGGGACCCCCTACTTTGCCATTGTCTCTCAAATTTTGCTACAAGACAGTTCTCAAAGTGAGAAGCCAAAACATGATTGGATTGTCTCTTAGGGTACGTCTATACTACAGAATTAGGTCGAATTTATAGAAGTCGATATTTTAAAACCCGAATTTATGGAATCGATGGTGTGTGTCCCCACTAAAGAGCGTTAAGACCATGAGGTCGATTGACTGTGTCCACAGTAGCGGGGCTAGCATCGACTTTCGGAGCATTGCATTGCGGGTAGCTATCCCACAGTTCCCGCAGTCTCCGCCGCCCATTGGGATTCTGGGTTGCGATCCCAAAGCCTGATGGGGCAGAAAACATTGTCGCTGGTGGTTCTGGGTACATGTCATCCCTCCCTCCGTGAAAGCAATATTTCTCGCGCCTTTTTTCCGGGGTTTCCGTGTTTGCTACGGAAGCCTGCTCAGCTCACAATTACCGTACATCTCCAGCGTACGCCTGGACATTAGGTCTAGTGGGGATTCAGTCACACTATAATACGGGCAGAGGGATAGCTCAGCGTTCTGAGCGTTGGCCCGCTAAACCCGGGGTTGCGAGTTCAATCCTTGAGGGGGCCATTCCGCCTGAGGCTGGTAGTCGCGGGACTACACAGCAGGAGCGCCTTGCCTTCTCGCTGCAGATGGTGCAATATGCCATAAATGGTCGTGGTCGCGGGACCACACAGCAGAAGCTCCTTTCCTTCTCGCAGCAGATTGTACAATATGATTGGTATTCGTGTGCTCCTGGCCGGCGGCCTATGGTGTGGCTGGCCGGGGGCGCTTGGACATAAATGGGAGTGACCAGAGTGACTCTGGTCATTCTCTTTTTTACGTTTTGTTTAAGGGAGATTCAGTACTGCCTGGAACACGGGCGGAGGGATAGCTCAGCGGTCTGAGCGTTGGCCCGCTAAACCCGGGGTTGCGAGTTCAATCCTTGAGGGGGCCAGGAGCTGATGATGGATATCAAGCATATTGTACCATCTGCTGCTAGAAGGGAAGGCGCCTCCTTGCTCACCGCATATTGTACCATCTGCAGCTAGAAGGAAATGAGCCTAACCCTTGCTCCCCCCTCCCTCCGTGAAAGCAACTGAGGGGGGAGCAAAAAATCCTTTTGATGGGACTCCATCATGGTCACCTCTGCTGATGAGATCTGCGCTCACCTGCAGCTCACCACGCTGGCCAAACAGGAAATGAAATTCAAAAGTTCGCGGGGCTTTTCCTGTCTACCTGGGCGGAGCATTGGAGCTCAGACTGCTGTCCAGAGCGGTCAAATGTTGCACTGTGGGATAGATCCAGGAGGCCAATACTGTCGAATTGCGTCCTCACTAGCCTACATCGATTCGGCAATATCGATTTAAGCGCTAATCCCCTCGTTGGGGGTGGAGTGGCGAGATCGATTTTAAGAGCCCTAGAAGTCGATGTTAAGGGCTTCGTCGTGTGGACGGGTGCACGGATCAATCGAAATAACGCTAATAAATTCGACCTAAACTCGTAGTGTAGACCAGGGCTAAAATATGAAGACTCCTGCTGTGACCGAGATGGTAGGAATTGTAAGTACCAGTTTGACCCTGTCTAGCCTGCATGAAACACTGTATATCAACATACCAGTAGCTAACAAACTACAGAGTGGGTGTATGTTGTGCAGTCCCTGCCAGCTCTGCTCAGCTGTAATCCACAAATATCAGGATTTGTTCATTTATCATCTCTTATGCATCCTTTCAGAACTTATTCTTTGTGTGTTTTTAAACACAAAACGGGAAGGTTCAACAGGAAAAGTGCTTGATTAATTGATGCAGGAATTGATCTTAATCCTCCCTTGCTCCATAGGATTTATTTTGTGCAGAGGGAAAAAATAAAGGCATTACTGAAAACATTTGGACAAATACAGTGAGTCATCGGGAAAATGTATTAAGTTAATTAGCCACCCATGTAATAGTAGATGGGAGCTTTGCTTTCATACAGCACAGTACTGATTAAAGAAAGAGACATTCCTTATCTGAATCTTAATCTGTATCCTATTGGAGAGAAACTAGCAGAGTTCATTTTGTTGGCTGACAATATACAATCGTGTTTTTAATTCCAAATATGGCTAGAGTGAGTTCTCTACCTTACCCTACGAATGCTGATGGGAAGACAGCACGGCCATACTTATAAATTAAACCCCCATATGCTCTACAGAGATTGCTGAATATAGATCACCTTCAGTGGGAACACAAATTTTATTATTTATTGAAGTTGCTCCTCTTGTGCAGCTGTTAATCATTTCTAGGTATTTTTCACTTCACATTTATAGCCATTAATTCCTGACAGATTCTTTTATGACAGATCCTTTTCCCATAGAGGTCCAATGCATTCCTATCAGAATTCTGAGACTCATCCACATATTTCTAACTTTAACACTTTCCTTCACTGAATATTTGAGGCCAAGGAGACTGGGCAAGACCATATTTGGTCTGTGCCAGTACTGTTCCTTTTCTGTCCAGCAAACGGAACTACTCAAGCCCTCTGCAGCAGTCTCAGCCCATTTCAGCCTTGGAAAAAAACAAATGGTGCCCTTAACTCCCACTGGTAGGGTGACCAGACAGCAAGTATGAAAAATTGGGACGGGGTGGGGACTAATAAGAGCCTATATAAGAAAAAGACCCAAAAATTGGGACTATCCCTATAAAATTGGGACTATCCCTATAAAATTGGGACATCTGGTCACCCTACTCACCGGATGCTTGATCTTGCAATCTTCCTGTCTTCAGTGGTGGCAATATAACATTAGGACATCAAGCCGGCTCTACCTTACATTTCATTATAAGTTAGTTTTTTCAGGATGTTTTAGATGGATGGTCTCCATAGTCCTAGAAACCACAATATGGCATGACAACAGTATCATATATGGCAACATTTAAACACCAGGCAAGAGAATTTTGTCTGAGGCAGATAGGTTTGTCTTGGGAAAAGACCCTGAAGAAATTTTGAAATCCAAGACTTAATTTTCTATATCTTAAAATATATTAGGCCACATGAAAACAAAGGTTTGTGCATATTTCATTGTAACACTGGTATATTTTAAAAAACAACAACACAGTAATATAATAAGATTTCCCTTCTGTGTGTCTTCTCTTTCCATTTCTTTTCTCCTTTGGCTTTCTAAAGTATCTCTCTCTGTTTCTTTTCTTCCACCTTTCTCCCTGTTTTCCTACAGTATTTCCTCCACCCATACTGTTTATTAAAATTTACAAACTTATACCACGCCAACTAAAAACCCCAAAACTTCAAGAGACTTCTGTGATTCATAATTGTATCTCTCATACAGTATTTTGATATTCCTCTTATATATTTCTGTTCATTCACATTCATCACTTTCCTGTGGAAAACATCTCCCTCCTTTGGTGTTCCATATTCCCCCCGCCCCCCAGCCCTTTTTATCTCTTATCTCCTCTTCCTCCCTCTCTCGCCTTCATGCCTCGGTACCTTTTGAGGTTTACCTTTCAGAATTCTGAATGAGACTGCACAAAACATGACAGAAGAGGTTCAAGTTAACTTCATAGGATGATGCAAGTTGGAAGAGGACCCTTTGAATATATACAGAATAAAATAGCACTGATATGAAGCATACTTTCAATATAACAATAATGCTTTGCTCTGATGTATCATTTTCCATATGATGATCTCAAACTGCTATACAAAAAATAAATAAAGCCTCACAAGATTCTGGATGAGGCAGGTGAGTACTGTTATCTGCGTTACAGTCAAAGCTGAGAATAAAACTTTTCTAAGTGTAGCACTACCACAAATTGCCCTTTGCTTAAGTAGAATCTTAGGAGTTTTGTACAGGGGTGAATTTCACCCAGCTCTTGTAAGGCCAGCATTTCCAAACTTGGGTTCCTAAAGGAAGATGGGTAAATTCATATTTAGTAGCCTACATAAAATTGACCTGATTTTCAGAGGTGTTGAGCACCCACAGTTCCTGTAGACTTTAACAGGAGCTGCTGGTACTCAACATCTGTGAAAATCAGGCAGATTTTATTTATGTGGCTAAAGTTAAACATTCAAATTGGAAAATTTTGTCATTGGTGGTTTACCCAAAGTCACATGGAAAGTCTGGAAGAGCATATAATGCTATCCAGGGCTCCTGACTCTTAGTCTTGAGCAGGGCCGTAACTAGGGCGAGGTCATTGAGGCACTCGCCTCGGGGCGCACTGCTGGCAGGAGCGCAAAAGCCTGCTGCCAGGGGCGCCCCCTCCTCCCCCACCGCCAAAGCTGCTTCCGCTTACCTGCGGGAGGTCCTCCGGCGTCTTTGCAGAAGGCCCCCTCCGCCGAATTGCCGCCGAAGCCGCGGGACCAGAGGACCTCCCGCAGGCAAGCGGAAGCGGCTTCGGCAGCAATTCGGTGAAAGGTATTTTTAGCAGCCGCCAAAGCCGCTTCCGCTTGCCTGCGGGAGGTCCGCCAGTCCCACGGCTTCAGCGGCAATTCGGCAGAGGGAGCCTTCTGCAAAGATGCCAGAGGACCTCCCACAGGTAAGCGGAGGCGGCTGAGGTGGCTGCTAAAAATACCCTCCACCGAATTGCCGCTGAAGCTGCTTCTGCTTGCCTGCGGGAGGTCCTCTGGTCCCGCAGCTTCGGCGGCAATTCGGCAGAGGGTAAGCCCCTAAGAATTTCTGCTTCCCTGCCTAGGGCACAGAAATTCCTAGTTACGGCTCTGGTCCTGAGCGTTAATCACGAGAAAATCTTTCTTCCATTAATCCCTAGCTGTGCCTCCATCCCAACTTTATCCCATGATGTTTTATCATTTTGTACAGTGTTTGCAAATTATTGCATCCGGTAGCTCAATGTCCCAGAGAAAAAAGGTTACTCACCCAGTGCAGTAACTGAGGTTCTTTGAGATGTGTGTCCCTATTTGTGCTCCACTGTAAATGGGTGCAGCACTGCCCCCTGCGCCTGGGATTGGAGATCTTCATTAGCAGAGCCCATTGGACCGCACATACGCACCTCCTCGTCTCGAACCCCCCCATTTCCTTCTCTATTGCAGAGCTTATCTTTCAGCTCCGAAGCAGTGGGAAAGAGGGCAGGTAGGGGAGAACCCATAGGGACACAGATCTCAAAGAACCTCAGTTACTGCACAGGGTGAGTAACCTTCTCTTCTTCTTCTTCTTCTTCAAGTGATGTCCCTATGGGTGCTCTACTGTAGGGGACTATAAAGCGGTGCCCCTCGTTGGAAGGCTGGGGCTTTGGAACGGCATTTAATGCAGATGATAGGACAGTGTGTCCTAGCAGAATACCTGATGCTGCATCATGAGTAATGGTGTAGTGACGGCTAAAATTGTCCATGGATGCCCATGTGGCTGTTTTGCAAATGTCAGCAATCAGGACATTGTAGAGAAAGGGGAATCAAGGTGGAGAGAGAGCGGGTGGAATGTGCTTGAGTTCCAGGAGAAGATGTTGATTATGCAGTTGGTAGGACAGGTGTATACACTGCGAGTTCCACTTGGAAAGATGTTGCTTAGAAATGGCCGCGTCTTTCGATCTTTTGGCCATTGATAGGAATAAGTGTGGCGATCATCTGAAAGGTTTAGTTCTGTCCAGGTAGAACGCTAATGATCGTCTGACGTCCAGGTGTATAATGCTGCCTCCTGCTGGTTGCAGTGTGGCATTGGAAAGAAGCAGGGAAGGTGGATAGGTTGTTTGCGATGGAAAGAGAATGGTACCTTGGGTAAAAATTAAGAAAATGGATGTAACATAACCTTGCCTTTATGAAAATGGCAGGTATGTCATGAGTGATCCAATTTCACCAATCCGATGGGCAAAGGTGATAGCGAAAAGAAAGGCTTTTTTCATGGATAAGCGAACATAAGAGCACATTACCATTTGTTCCAACAGTGGTCTAGTAAGAGAACGTAGGACGAGGCCAGGGTCCCAAGCTGGGGTGGGATCCTGTATGTGAAGGTAAAGATTTTGGAGCCCCTTCAGGAAGCTTTTCATGAGCAGGCAGGTGAACATTAGGGGGGAGGGATAGCTCAGTGGTTTGAGCATTGGCCTGCTTAAACCCAGGGTTGTGAGTTCAATCCTTGAGGGGGGCCATTTAGGGATCTGGGGCAAAAATCTGTCAGGGGACAGTACTTGGTCCTGCTAGTGCAGGCAGGGGACTGGACTTGATGACCTTGAAAGGGCCTTCCAGTTCTAGGAGATTGGCATATCTCCATTTATATTTTTTATATTTTTATATATTTTTTATATAACAGACTGGCCATCTATCTTGGAGTAAAAGGCCAAGATGGCTACCAAGTGCACACAAATGAAGTTGGTGGATAATCCCGATCTTTTAAGGTGTAAAATATAGTTCAGGATGATCAGTAATGTAGCACACCTTGCGTTGACATGATTGCAGGCACACCAGGATTGGAAACTAGTGCATCTAGTTGTATCACGTTTGCTATTCAAGAATATTTGTTTAACTGCCTCCGAACAAGGCATCTCTGAATCCCAGAATCATGGAGGAACCATGCCTTCAGGTGGAGTAGCTGTGGATTGGGATGGAGGATTTGACCCACATCCTGTGAAAGGAGTTGTGGAGTTGGTCGCAGAGTGATTGGAGGGCATACCATCATGCGAATAAGGTAAGTATACCAGATCTGTCATGGCCATATCAGAGCTAAAAGGATGACTCAGGCTCTGTCCTCTTGGATCTTGTGGAGTACTCTGAACAGAAGGGGAAAGGGAGGAACGGCACAGAGCAGTGGTGCATCCCATTTGAGGAGGAATGCATTGCCCAGGAATCTGAGTCCTAGGCTTGCTCTCAAGCAAAATTGAGGACATCGGGCATTCTCTGCTGTGGCAAGGAGATCTATGGTGGGGAATGCCCAGTGACTGAAGATGTGGTGAAGGGCTCCCATATCCAGCTCCCACTCATGATCTTGGGAGAGTCTCCTGCTCAATGAGTCCGCTGTAGTGTTCTGGTGTCCAGGGAGGTGTGCAGCTGAGATGGTGATGTCATGCTAGATACATCAGTTTCATAATTTATTGCTTCCGAGCATAGAAAGTGGGACTTCACACCACCTTGCCTGTTGATGTAGAACATACAGGCAATTTTGTCCATCATGTCTCTGATGTGTGATCAATGATAGAAAATGTTGGCAGGAATTGCAGACCGCTCATAACTCTAGGAGATTGATGTGTAGGGTGGATTCAGTTACGGACCTACCCTGAACTGTATGGGTCTGAAGGTGCGCTCATCAAGTGATTAAGAAGGCATCGGTTGTTAGTGGTTAGTTGATGATGCTGGTTGAAGGAAAGCGACCCCAACAGAAATGTTTTTGGAGTGTGTCCACCAGAGTAACGAGGCCTTGACCTTGATAAGCATGAGGAGTTTGTGAAGGCTGTGTCTGTGAGGTGCATGTACATAGCTACGCCTGGAGATTCTGCATGTGCAACCATACATATTTTACCATAAATGTGTCAGCTGCCATGTGGCCGAGCAGCTGGAGACACATCCTGGCTGAGATCTGGGGACAGATTCTCACCATGGATACAAGATTGACTATTGCTGAAAATCTGAGAGCTGGGAGGAAGGCTATGGCTTGTATGGTGTCGAGTTGTGCCCTGATAAATTCCAGGTGTTTCACTGGTGTCAGCATAGATTTTTCCCGGTTCAAGAAGAGGTCCATTTTCATTCATACGGTGTGAAGGGCATGGTTCAGATGGGGCCTTGAGGAGACTGGCTAAGTATGGAAATATGACGATGCCCTCTTTGCGTAGGTAGGCAGCCACTAGCACGAGGACTTTGGAGAACACTTGAGGGGCTGTAGCGAGTCTGAAGGGCAGTACTTTGTATTGATAGTGATCGGTCCCCATGATGAATTGGAGGAACCGTATGTGGGCGGGGTGTATTATGATGTGAACATACGTGTCTTGGGGGTCGAAGGCCGAGAACCAGTACCCCTGTTCCAGTGCTGGGATAATGGTGGACAGGATAACCATCTTGAAGTGTTGCAGTTTGATGAATTTGTTGAGATTTCAAAGGTCTAGGATTGGTCTCCACCCACCAGATTTCTTTTGGATCAGAAAATAATGGGAGTAAAAACCCTTCCCTCTGTGCTGGGATCGGACTGATTCTATGGCTCCCAGTTGCAGAAGGTGGTTTATTTCATCTCATAGAATGTGTTCATGAGAAGGATCCCTGAAGAGGGGTGGGGGAGGACAGTGGGGAGGGGGATAGATAGGAATGGGATGGAGTATCCTTCCTTGATGGTCTCTAGAACCCACTTGTCTGAGGCAATTAGCCACTATGATGGAAAGAAAGGGGCTAAACAGTCATAAAACTGGTGGGATGTTTGAGATGGTTGTTGTGACTGGAACAGGGGGAGGCTTCTCGGGGCCTCGATCACACCTTCAAAATTGTTGTTTGGCCAAATATATGAGAGAGGTAGCCCCTTGAGGAATTGTATGTCTGCATTTGGTAGGGGGATTCTGTCAATGGTGTGTGTTGTACTGTCACTGAGGAGTGAACAGAGGTGGTCAGGATCATGGGGGAGGTTGGTATTTTCCCAGTCATCTCTTCGGTTCTGGCATATAAATGCCCAGAGAGCTGAGAGTTGTTTGAGCATCCTTCAGGGAGTCCAGGGACTCATCCATGCACTGTGCAAATAATTTGGAGCCTTCAACAGTGCTTTGTACTTCCTTAGGGAGGCCAGAGAGGTGCAGCCATGACGCCCATCTCATGACTACAGCAGTCACTATGGAACAGGCAGCATTATCTTTGGAATCCAAGGAGGCTTGTAAAGCTGTATGGGCCAAGAGATGTCCTTTGGATACAAGTGCCTGGAACTGCTCCTACTTGTCATCAGGAAGGTCTTGGCAGAGTTCCTGTATTTTGGAATAACTGACAATTATATTTGGCCATGAAAGCCTCATAGTTGGAGATACAGAATTGGAGCATAGCAAATGAATAAGTCTTGCGGCCAAATAGATCCAATCACATCCAATCCCTGTTATAAGGGGTAGATCTAGGTTGGTATTGGTGTCCCTTTTTGTGCATAGCATTGACAACTAAGGAATCTGGAGAGGGGTGCGAAAAAAGAAATTCCATGTCCTTAGTGGGGACATAATATTATTTGTCTGCCGGCTTGCAGGTTGGTGGGATGGACACTGGGGTCTGCCAGAGCACCTTGGCCATGTTCCGAATAGGCCTCGTTGACAGGGAGGGCTATTTTGGAGAATGAGCACAGGATGTTGAGCAGCTTATGCTGTTGTTCTTTCACTTCCTCCAATGGAATCTTAAGGGAGTCTGCAATCTTATGAAACAGCTCCTGGAAGTGTTTAAAGTCATTGGTTGACATAGGGGGCAGAGGCATGATAGCTTCATTGGGGGAAGAAAAGGAGATATGCAGTGGTGGTGTAACCTCCCCCTCCGGTTCTTCTTCCTCATCCACTATCAGGAGTGGCTCAGTCTCAGGTGGTAGAGAAACAGATGGGGATGGCGAATGTGTAGGCCTCCAGCTTTGCTCTATGGGAGGCTTTCCGAATTGCGATCTGTACATGGCCTATGGAGCCCCGTATGGCCAATAGGGAGGGAATGGCATGTGGCATTGCATCCATGGACGTCCATACCAGGGCCCTGGGTCTGTTGGGGCTCGTGGATATTGAGGACATGTAGATGATGTGCTTTGTGCCTGTCTGGAATGTAAGTGGAGGGGTGGGGTAGTCCTCCTCCTCTTCCTCTTCTTCCATGCTGGGGAAGCGTGGTGCCATCCTTGGAGGGGAAAGGGAACAGTGCCATTACTCCGGAGAAGAGGACGGAGGTGGATGGAGCTCGTGTCTGAGTAATGGTGACTCAGGCAGGTCAGATACAAGCAGGTCCTTGGGGTATCTGAAGTCCTAGGAAGGAGCACCATCAATACCGGTGGATGCATTGGTGCTGAGGGAGAGGTGCATTCTCTTGAGCAGCCAGCAGATGGAGTTGAGGACTTGCTCAGTGCCAAGGATGTAGCTGGTGCCAGAGGGAGCACTGAAAGCTTGGCTGGTGCTGCATGTTTTGTCAGCACCAAAAGGGATGTCGGCGCTGATAGAGCTGCCAGTTCTGGTGCTTTCATTGGTGCCATGGTGCCCAAAGTTGATCTGGTTGGGGCGGTCGGCATCAATTTTGAAGGTCTTGCATCACAGTCTCTGGTGCTGAGAGATGGTGCCAACACCTGCAGGTCCACCCCTATAGGGTCTTTAGACCTATGGTTAGCTCTGGTACTGGAGGTACTTGGACGGTCCCTGGAGCTATGTCTCATCCCCGAAGATGTCGAGGCTACTGACCTCACAGAGTACAGTGTCCTGGCGGGTGGTGCCTCAGAAGGCGATGAGGGAGCCCGTTTCTTCCCATCTGCATGGGAAAGAGAAGATTTCATCTTAGAAGAATGTGGTGAATGGAGGTTGGTGGATGACCTAGTGGAGTGTGAGAGCCATGTGGGGGAAGTGTCTGGGCCAGGGTCCGATGCTGGATGCAATGATCTCAGTCCATGTGGAGAAGTTGCAGCTGAATGTCCCACTCTTTTCTGGCCCAGGTTGTGGCAATGGGTACACTGCTGCAGGATGTGTCCCTCTCCAAGGCAGCGGATTCACTGTAGGTGGTCGTCACTTACTGGAAAGGCCTCCCGGCAGGAAATGCACCCCTCAAACTCAGGAGATCCAGGCATAAGGGTGAGGGAGAAAGCTTCCCAGTCAGGAAGGGCAGGAAGCGGGAAAATGAAATCTTAAACTATGAACTAATGGGGAGGGCAAGAGGAAGGAAAATGATTTATTTTTTAAGGGAACGGATAATAAAGGAAAGAAGTTACTACTAAACTATACTAAAACTAATAGGTAAGGCATTATGTAACAGCTCAAAGGATAGGCGGGCTCTGCTGCGGATTCCGTCCCAGACCAAAGGCGGTTAAGAAGGAACCAGGGGGCAGTTGGACCGCACAGTGCTATATATACACATGCTGCTCACAGTGTGAGATAGGGAGGTGTGCATGTGCAATCCACTGGACACTGCTAATGAAGATCTCTAATCCCAGGCACAGGGGGCACTGCTGCACCCGCCTACAGTGCAGCACCCATAGGGACATCACTCAAAGAAGAATAACTGATTAGAGCAAGCAACATGTTGTAGGGGTGTCATACAATGGGCCTGTTATATACTCCATTTCAAGTAGTATTACAGAGGTGTAATTATAATAATTAGTTCTTTGAAGTAACATAACTGAGGCCACTGTGGAAATTCATGTATCTGTGCATATACTCAGCCTACAGATATCACATAAATGCCCAGTTGCATGTGCGTGTGTACAGGAAACTCCTTCTACAGTGCTGATTTGGACCAGTGTGTCAGTCCAACTGTATTTTTTGATAGATGTTCAGAGTCTCAAAAATGTGACTCAAAGGATTATCTCCATTTTACAGATGGAATAACTGAGGCACAGAAGAGTGAAGTGATTTGCCCAAGCTGACATGATGAGTCATTAGACAGACAAGGTGGGTGAAGATAAAATATCTTTTATCAGACCAACTTCTGTTGGTGAGAGAGACAAGGTTTTGAGCCACACAGAGCTCTTCTTCAGGTTTGGGAAAGGTACCCTAAAGGTTACAGCTAAATGAATGTTTAGCATAAGTAGTTAGCACATATTCTAAGGCAGAGGTTTTCAAACAGGGGGGAAGGCGGCGGAATGTATTCTTGTGGGGTGTAAGAAGCTTTAGGGGAAAAAAAGGTACTCTGCACATTTTACCCACAGCATTGAATAATTAGCAAAACTCATTCCGCCAGACATATTAGGTCCTCAGATGGCGCTGTGCATTTGACTCTAGATAGCAGAGATGACCCATGCTTGCTGATAGTTCTGGGGGGCGTGGGGTGGGAATAGTGAGGGCAGCAGCTTCAGACGATGTTACTGAGCACGCTCAGTCCGTGTGACTCCGTGAGCATGCTTAATATAAGCCAAGCAGCAATTCTTGCTGGTGTATGTGACCCCGTGTGCTGCACCTACGTGTCGCCTGTGGAAGATGATACTGTGCATTTTGACAGATTTATGTTAAGCTTGCATAGCATTATACAAAGTTGTTGCCATCTGTATGTTAATCTGTTTGCTACAACATGGTGTGCACATTTAATTGTAAGCACGGACCACAAGCAGTGTTTTGCTTTTGCTCTGCTTACAATGGTTCATTTGTGCAACAGGAAAAAAAACAAAACCTCAAGTGAAAAACAAAGACGCTGAAACTGATTCAAGTGAAGCACTGCCACCGCATATATCCGTATATGTACTTGTGTGCTGAGGGTGGGCAGTAGTGGGGTGACAAACTATGACAGACACAAAAGGGAGGTGGGATCAAATAAGTTTGCGAATCACTGTTCTAAAGGACCATTTAAGGTAGAGTGGCCTGTTAATACCTCTACAAAAGGACAAAAAGAAGGTGTTAGTGGGTTACAGATTGTTGTAATAAACTATAAATCCATCTTGAATGGTCCCTTACAATATGTGCTAACTACTTATGCTAAACAATCTGTTCCGCCTTGCATTTAGCTGTGACAGTCAAATACCTCTCCCAGACTCGAAGAAGAGCTCCATGAGGCTCAAAAGCTTGTCTCTCTCACTGACAGAAGTTGGTTCAATAAAGGATACTACCTCACCCACCTTGTCTCTCTAATATCCTGGGACCAACACGGCTACAACTACACTGCATACAACACAGGATGAGTCATTGGTAGTATCAAAAATAGAATCCAGGACTGATTTACTCCGACGCTTGTTCTGCTGGATCATACTGGCTCTCAGCAAGAGAGCTGTATGCAAATGAATAAAGACTGAGGGGAGGTAATAGAGACAAGACAGAGAAGAGGGAAAGAGCAGTGATTGGCTGATTTACCTTTGATGTCATAATCTCAGGAGGAAGGATGTCAGAATCCCATCATTGAACAAAGAGCTGTGCAGAGCACAGCTAAGGAGGAGGAGGAATGGAGTAGGGGCCAGGAGGGAGATCTGCCTCTGAGGTCATAACCCTACTACCCAACAATGAGCTTTTCATAGGGTTAAAACAGAGGGAAGGAAGAAAGCAGAAGTAGGAGTAATCTGAATGGGGAAAGGCGTGTAGTGCATCAGCAGGATACCCACCTAGGAATCAAGGAGTCTGTGTCTAACTTCACCTTGGAATGCCCTTGCAAAACAACAAAGGGAGGAGAGGACCCATGTAGTGTAAATACAGTAGGCTTCAGGAGAGTGAGGATCAGGGTAAAGCAGTTAAGCCTTTCAATTCCTTGCCTGATCCCTCTTTATCTACATATGTTGATGTGGAAAAAGCAGTCAGAACCTTGCCCTTTTTACTATAAATTTACTTTCTAATTAGACCAATGGTAGCCTTCATATAAGCAAAATACATCTTGCTGTAAAAATATATTTTAAAAAACACCCTTGTGGAAAATACTTTCATATTGAATATCGAAAAAAATAGTTCAAGATGTTGACTTATTAACCTTTAAGATAACTAGCCTATTTAGTCTGTTACAATGAGGGTTTTATTTTATATTGAGAATAATTAAAAATAACAGTTAGAAAAAGCTCTAAGTGATTTGTCAGCTACATAGATAAACCTGGATTAATAACCAAGCTGGAGTGCTTGTTTTTTTCTGGCAGGAATATTTTGTAAAGATTTAAGCATTCAAGAGTAGCCAGAGTGTTTGGAATGTTAGAATTCCCAGGCAACACAGAGCAGGATACTATTACAAACCTCTCAGAGGCAGCAAGAAATATCTTACTGGCAATGTATAAATCAAAACTGTACTTGGGCCACTTTCCAGCGTCAGGAAAATATGGGACAGTGAGACCAGCTTGTTTGATGAATGATTGGATTATGCCTTTAAACTTTGCCAGGATTTACTTGTGGTTACTTTGTCAGTTGCTGTATTTTTATTTATGTTTCCTCTATTTGGAACATTGATAATTCAGAACCAAAAAGTTACAAAAAAATAAATAAAAAATCATCTGAGGCCCATTAGTCCTGCAACAATAAATCCTCATTTAGCAATCATTGGAGAAGTTAGATATCCTTTCACAGCAAGAGTTAAAATTAAAATTAAAACAGAATCCTAAGGGTCTATCACAGACTCCGTATAAATTAGGGTTCTATGCATCTATTTTTCATATAGAGTTGTTAAATAAAAAAAATTGTTTAAGTGTATTCAGCATTCGTATTATAGCAAAAAAGGAAAAAAGAAAATAACCAATTTCAACGTTGTCCTATCTGATATAGAAGGAATCTCAGAGTTGCCATTGATCTAAAAGTCAAGCCTTCATACACCTATTCTTTGTTGTTTTCCTACAGATCTATAGTTGTTGCATTTGCATGAGCATATATTTTAAGGTTTTATCAGGTATATTTTTTCTTTATATCTTACCATTTTTACCACCTGAAACCTTTCTGGTAAGTTTCCAACAATCTGATGATGATTGCAATATAATAAACGCCATTGGAATAAGAGATTTTTTTTTAAATGTAAAAGAAGGAAAGGGCAACTGCATGTGGGCTCATCAAATAAGGGGATGCATTCAAATTTGCATTCCTTAATAAAATATTGACTTCAGTTCAGCTTATGACGTCTCCCCAGGCCCGATGCATGAGCTATGAAATTAGTTTGTATTGATGAACCAGGTAAAGCCCACAACAGATTGGCTTATTGGACTCAGAGCTATCCAATTTAATTTCTTTGCAATTCTGAAGTGCCTACCGCAGTAGTAGTGGCTGGGCCCTGTACATGGATTATTTTTAAAATAAAAACTGTCCAAAGGATAGTCAGTCCTGCACCCTACACTTGTTTAATTGTGAGCTGCTTGTTTTGAGTGTGGTCCAGTTTATCTAATGCTACGGTTCTTCAGGAACACCATGGTGAAGAGGTGACTTATACAGTATTACCTCAGAATATTAAACAACTCTTCCTGAACTCTCCTTTAGACATGGCGATTCAGAGCCTTGGGCCTGCTGTTAAGAATGCTGTATCACAGACTCCTTTTAATAAGTGCTTGGACTCTGTTATACATAGGGCTTGTTTTCACTGCAGAGTTAATGCGGGGTCTTACACAGATGTTGCCCCTAAACTGTCTGGTCTGATGTGGTGGTACTTTACTTCAAGGCTAGGTGGCCTGCCCTATAGGCTAAACTTCAAGTGCTGCTAATGTGTGAGCTGGTAACCTGCCCACTTTGCAGTGAGGACACAGGTTAAACCACTCAATGCCTTCCCACAATTCCTCCTGTGTGCCCAGAAGGACAGACAAGTTCTCTCACAGTTCTCTGGAAGAGACTCATACAGCAGCTCAGTTTACGGCAGTGGCAAGAACCATGGAATATGACCCCACAAGTCCTAACGACATACACCAGTAAATGCAGAGCCAGTAACTCCAGTATGGCTTTGCAACATAGCTGCTTGCACCCAAGCTAGGCTAACCCAGGTCAGTAGTTTCCCCAGGAATTGAAATTAGGGGGGGTGTTCGAATTTCCAGGGGGGGTGTCAGGGCCGACGAGGGGTGAGACTGAGGGTGAAGGTGGGCTATATGGCACCATAGTAAAAACTATTATTAGATTTAACTCATGTTTTAAAACCATCACAAAAATTAAAGTTGGCTACTCAAGCCTACTATGAAGCAGTACATCTACATCAGTCTTGGTTTCTTGTTGTAATTTTGCACTCTTTGGTGTCTTCTTGTGTGTCCGTTACTTCCAGTCCTTCATGATATGCCCATGATCAGGCAGAAGGCGACTTCTTTCAGAACACAAAATTCTATTCAATGAGGAAAAAATATGTTCAAATGTAGCTGTTTTGACTGGGATTAGCAAGAGATGAATTCTTACTTTCATCCCAGGAAACATAGAGCAAAGATTGGGTCGAACCATTAGTAATGATAAAGAAGTTGAAGTTAAATCTTCATTCGTTCATCATGTGATATTCCACGCTGTGTTCAAAATTCTCTATTCTGCCGTGAGCACATGGCAGCCCCGTTGCTGGTAGTGCCTCACTCCACTCAACTGTAGGTGTTTTATAAGACAGGCATCTGTAAAAGCTACGTGGAGGTTGAATAGAATCCCGAAATCTCTATTGTAGATTTGTAAGAATCAAGTCTTTTTACTTTTTCAGCTGGCTAACAAACACTTCTTGTCCTCTTCACTTATGGAGTCAATATAAGTACCTTCATTAGTCAGCTTCTGGACTGAAGTCTTTGCTTCTTCCAGTACATTTTCAATGGATATCTCTGATTGATCCAAGGATAGCTTCTATTTCTGAACAAAGATCTACTACTGTTGTAGCAGATCCCTGGATTACATTGTTTAATGACCCAAGTGGTTTCAACAGTAGATTTACAAGAGAGAGAATGGCGATAGTCTTCTCTGAACTTAGTAACAAAAGTAGTCCACCAGCCTCACTACTTAGATCTGTCCTATCATTTTAACTTCAATCCCAGTGTATCTTCTATTTGCTTCCAAAATGTTCAGTCCTTTGGATTCTTGTTGAAAAAAGAGTATAAAAAGCCATTAAATGTATGGCTTTTTAATGTCTTTTGAAGATTCTGCAGCTTGTACTAGTGCTAGCTGGAGTAGATGGCCTCTACAGTGTGTATAGGAAAGATTAGGGTTATACTTTTCTCTGAGCAAAGCTTGTACTCCACTATGTCTTCCAGAGAAGTTTGTACCTCCATCAAATGCACAAGTAGCCATCTGTTTGGTGTTCAATTTACAAGCATTTAACTCTTCTAAGATGTCACAGATGCAGCTGATGTGTCTCCTATAACCTGAACATCTAGAATGCATCTACTGGCCTACCATGGACATCAAGATAACATACGTAATGACTTAATACTTGATGCCTATTTGCACTGGTGCATTTGTCGGCCATGTATGCACATGGATTTTTAATATAGTGAGAGAATTCTTCACTTTTTCAACTCCTGAGTCTTTCACTGTTGCACCACATGTTTCAAGAGAGTCAGCTGAGTTTTTTGCAGAAAGACAGTGAGCATTTGCCAGTCTTGTTCGGAACCAATGTCCAACTTCAGGATTAACAAGTGACAATGCACTTAACATAGGCCTCTAGTTTGTAGTGTGTGGTATCTCTTGCTTAAATAGAAAGTGTGATGCAATAGCAGAGTTGGTTCACATAAACTGAGTTGCGTCTCCAGCATTCTTAACCGCCTCATTAAGTTCTTCTAAAATTGGCTTTGACAGTGACTGGCTTATAAGACTTTCTGCATATTGATGCAGTCCAGAAGCATGGTGTTTTGCAGCCTTTTCATATAGATTGTCAGAATTGGCTTAGCTGATCAGTCTGGCAAACCAAGCTCCTCCACTTTTACTATATAAATCCATGACATGCCCACATCTTAAATACTGCGTGTCGTTCTGGTCACATCATCTCAAAAAAGATATATTGGAATTGAAAAAGGTACAAAGAAGGGCAACAAAAATGATTAGGGGTATGGAGCAGATTCCATATGAGGAGAGAAGGCTGGGCCTTTTCAGCTTGGAAAAGAGACGACTAAGAGTGGATATGATAGAGTCTTATAAAATCTTGATTGGTGAGGAGAAAATGAATAAGGAAGTGTTATTTATCCCTTCACTTAACACAAGAACCAGGGCTCACCCAATGAAATTAATAGGCAGTAAGTTTAAAACAAAAATTGCTATTGCATCAAGTTTTAAAGGAAGTATTTCTTCACACAACGCACAGTCACCCATGGAACTTTTTGCCAGGGATGTTGTGAAGGCCAAAATTATAACAGGGTTCAAAAAAGAACTAGGTAAGTTCATGGAAGATTAGCCAGGATGGGCAGGGATACAACATCATGATCTGAATGTTCCTAGCCTCTGTTCGCCAGAAACTGGGAGTGGACGACAGGGGATGGATCAGTCGATGATTCCCTGTTCTGTTCATTCCCTCTGAAGCACCTGGAACAGTCACTGTCGGAAGACAGGATACTGGGATAGATGGACCATTGATCTGACCCAATATAGCCATTCTTACATAAAAAATAATTATAATAATAAAGAAGTTTAGTACAGAAACTCCCCAAGATAATGACCTCTTGAGATAGCGATGATGTGAGATAATGATCTTGGCAAATAATGCATTTTTAAAATCTTGGCCTACTAGGAAACATATATTTATATAAGTTTCCCAGTCACAAATATAGCTTCTGGAGAAAGCTCACTAAAGCATAGTCCAATTAGGGTGACCAGAAAGCAAGTGTGAAAAATCGGGATGGGGGTGGGGAGTAATAGGAGCCTATATAAGAAAAAGACCCAAAAATTGGGACTGTCCCTATAAAAATCGGGACATCTGGTCACCCTAAATCCAATGCTCTGGCTGCTGTTGTTTGCCATGCCACCGTTCACTCTATTGCTCTGCCCCAATAGCCCTACACTGTCATCTTCTGCTGCCACCTACCACTGTGACCTCTGTGAGTCGGTCTCTCGCGGTTCCACTCGACTCTCAGTGATTTCAGCTCTTTGGGGTGGGAGGAACCTCAGTGCTAGTGCAGACTGGGGCATCTCTTCCACAGAAACACTGTCCCACAGCAGGTCTAAGCACTTAGACCTGATTATCAGAGATTTCAGCTCTAGTGGTCACTTAACAAACCAAAAGACTTTCTATGAAGCCTAATCAGCTCTGTCTTTAAACAGTGGAGAGGCGCAGGTCAAATAGTACTTGTGACTCAGGCAGACCATTAAGCAAAACACCTGTCCCCACCCTCTCTCAATGCCCTCAATCAGCACAGTCTAAGGACAGTTCTACTGCCCTTTACTCGTACAATAAAAACAACATTTCATTACCCCCCCGCATTCAAGTGATTTGTAACCCAACCCCAGCCAAAATCCATCACTGGGGCAACACAGCTCTGTTTGCTGGATACCTAGGTAGATTAGGTGTGAATGTAAATACAATCTGGTCCTGAAGCCTTTCCCCCCAGCCTCAGCTCATCACTAGCTGTCAGGGAGAGCTCATTTAGACTTTGCTTACAAATCATCATTTGAAATTATTAGGTTGGCCAACATCACCGAAATGAATGCACTGACAGTCACAAAAATCAAAAGCTGTATAAGGAAGCTAGTCTATATTTTATCATACATTTTATATGCTTTTAAAGTGTGTATTAATGTTTCAATTTCAATTCAAATTCCCAAACAATCACTAAAGTGGCAACACTACATGTAACTAGTTCACAAAACTGGGGGGGGGGGGGGGTGTTGGGAAAATTCAGGGGGGGTGTAGGGAAATCACTGACCCAGGTGTTGCTCACCTGGATTAGCTCTGCAGTAATGACATACATTTGATTGTAAAGAACCCCTTGAAAATATGAACCAAATAATGAGGATGCAACAGTATCTGAATTTGCAGAGAGCCTGAAACAGTAGTGGAGGGCTGTGAAGAGCCTAGTTCTTTTCAACTGGTGCTTCAGTTGCCAGTAGTGATACTTTAAATGTCAAACACTTAACTATTTCAGTGCTCATCAAAGCATGTAAGACAGAAGAGAAGTACCAGGAAAATCTACACAATCTACTGAGTGACAGCTCATTTTGGGTAGGCCTTTAAAAACATCAGGGTATCAGCCCTTATCACTTTAAGGGCTTTGTAAATTGGTTCCAGAGCTTGAAAGGGACGTGGTAGTGAATAGGAAGCAAGTGCAGTTTGAAGATTTTGCCTCAGCTTCACTCTTTGGCTTGTCCTTTTTAGGAGATTTTGGTATTATTTACCTCAATACATAATCTCTAGTCTTCAAAATATTTCACTTTCAGAGTTTTTAATCTAGTCAATATGAATATGAAGCTAAACCCTGAAGTTCACTGATAGCATGCCATCAAGGTCAACTGGAGTTTTGCCTGATTAAAGACATCAGGATTTGGCCCATCATAAGTGCCTGAAAATACTGATACCTGAACAGCTCTATGTAGCACAAAAACATGTCTTCCACCAACAGAAGTTGGTTCAATAAAAGATATTACCTCATCCACCTTGTCCTTCTGAAAATATTGCAGTCAGATAGAAATAGAAATAACAACAACTCTGCATTTAGTGACAGATTCTATCCTCTCCTGAAGCAGAACTTGATATTCCAGGGGGAATTCTGCACCACTGTGCATGCACAAAATTCATGTCTCCCACAGATTATTTCCCCCTCCGCAGAATGTAGATTCTGCTGGAGAGGTGCTGCAAGTACACCTTTCACCCACCAGGGGCTGCTGTGGCACCAGAAGAGAGGGCAGCCAGCCAGCAGAGAGGGAGAGGCTGCATTCCTCACAGCAGGGCCAGGTAAGGGGGGCAGATGGAGCGGGGTACACGGAGATGTTGAGGGGGGTCACAGACTGCGGTTCAGAAGGGCTAGTGGCGGGGGGGGGGGGGGGGGGAGACAAACTGGGGCATGGGCTTAGGAGCTAGTGGGGGGACAGCATTGATCCAGGAGCTGAATGGGCGGCGGGCTTCAGGGCCACATGGAGAGAGGGGCTAGGGTGCGGCGCCACACATGGACGGGGGCGGGGGGGAGGGTGTAGGGCCACATGGGGACGGTGGGTTCAGGGACACATAGGGACAGGGGCAGATGTGTCTAACTGAATGGGAGAGGCTAGGGTTCTGCCTGGGGAGAGACTCCCTAACAACTCCCCCCCACCGCAAAAAACCTGTTCCATACTTCTCCCACCCACACCCAACAACCTTCCAGGTTCACTCCCAGGCTTCTTCTCTGTCCCTCAGCTCCTCCATTACTCCTGACTCCCCCAAGTCTTTGCACAGCTTCTGAGTTCTGCATTGTAATTTAAATGAATTACACAAAGTTCTGTATTAATATGCCTAGTAAGGAATCTATTTGTCAAAAAATCAGTTCCCAAACCGTTTTTTTTGGTCTCTATTGTTACAGACATACTTACTGACAGGTATTTTGAAATAAATAAACACACTAATTGAAACTGGCAGGATTATAGTGTTTTATTTTGACAAATAAAATATGCAGAATTTTAAAATTGTGTGCAGAATTTTTTAATGTTTGGCACAGAATTGTTAATTTTTTTATTCAGAATTCTCCCCAGAGTAACCGGTGTTGTTTCACTGTGCATGAAAGATGGGGAGCAGGATTTGGAAAGGGTGCACAGGGCCCAATTCTGAGGAAATCCCTACATAAAACATGTGAAAGGGGATGGTAATTGCTAGGTTAGGGCAAGGCTAGAGTATAAATATCTTGCAGTCTGTTAATCTCTAAGATTTTGCAAATAATAAAAGTATGAGACAAGTCATTTATAATTATATAAGCTACAAAAAAAACCTCTCAAAAATGGTTTGTGATGTCTGTAAGAGTCTAATGCTGAAGTTCTCTTGGAGTTTAAGGAAAAAAATTCTCTATATAGAAAATAATCAGTTCCATATATCATACCTCAGTGAGCAATAAGAAAAAAAAAGAAATCAGAAGAACCGTTATTGTGCCAGATTGTTTGTAACATAATGAATATTTAATATCTTGACTGGACTGTCATCAGATGAAAACATTGAGAGATAATTGCAACTGGCACTCCTATCCGATAGGCTTTCAGTTGTTAGAAAATAAAACCAACATGATGGTATGTAATATATGACTCAATAGTATGAAAAGACAGCATGCCAAGATGAATTCATTTGCATATGAATAAACTGACTAGCCCCAGTTCCTACCATACTGACTAGCTAAAGCTTTTGAAGCAATAAAAGATTTTTTCAAGAGATAATTGATTAATAGATTGTAAAATAGAGTCTCCTTGTAATTGATAATTATAAAGCACTTGTAATTTTAGTTGTTTTTCAGCTAATAGGAATGCTTGATTAACTGAGTAACCTATCTTTGATACTTACCTTGATCAACATATAATTATGAGGATGAGCGGCTTCATTCATCAAAAGGACAAAATGTCAGTTATGGTTAAACAAGCAGTGGTGAGATGGATGTTAACCATACCAATTGCTAGCCTGTCTGTAGTCTCCCATTTCCAGAGAAAGTATTTGAGTGGATGGTAATGGATCAATGCAAGTTACACTTCAAATCCACAGATTTTTTGGCTCCACAACAATTTTATTTCAAATCTGGGTATGGAAAAGCGATTGTAGGGAGGTGCTTGGTTGATAAGTGAAGGAAAATGTAAGGTGTGCATGTTGATATTTATTAGAGTCAGGCTGTTTCTGTGCCATCTATTTTGGGCCATATCCCAGACCTATGCAAAAACTGTTCTCACGGTTAGGGTGCTATTGGATCTAGCTTTACTCTTGAATTTCAAGATTTTGGTGTCTTATGCTAGAACTAGGCAAGCGAGTGATCCTGAAACAAAACAGTTGCTTATATATTTTCTTTTAAATCATTGGTCAGTTAAAGTAACTACTTTCAACTAATGTTTTCACTGAAACAATTTAACACAAGTTAACCAAAAGCATTAGGGCTATCAAGTGATTTAAACAACTTAATTGTGATTAATCGCGTGATTAAAAAAATTAATCACGATTAATCACGCTGTTAAACAATAATAGAATACAATTTATTTAAATATTTTTGGATATTTTCTACATTTTTCAAATATATTGATTTCAATTACAACACAGAATACATGTACAGTGCTCACTTTATATTATTTTTCATTACAAATATTTACACTGTAAAAACAGTATTTTTCAATTCACCTAATACAAGTACTTTAGTGCAATATCTTTATCATGAAAGTTGAACTTACACATATAGAATTATGTACAAAAAATAACTGCACTCAAACATAAAACAATGTAAAACTTTACAGCCTACAAGTCCACACAGTCCTATGTCTTGTTCAGACAAACTAGTTTGTTTACATTTGCAGGAGATAATGCTACCCATTTGTTTACAATGTCACCTGAAAGTAAGAACAGACATTTGCATGGCACCATTGTAGCCGGCGTCGCAAGATATTTACGTGCCAGATGCACTAACGATTCATATGTCCCTTCAGGCTTCAACCACCGTTCCAGAGGACATGCATCCATGCCGATGATTGGTTCTGCTTGATAATGATCCAAGTGGTGTGGACCAATTCATGTTCATTTTCATTATCTGAGTCAGATGCCACCAGCAGAAGGTTGATTTTCTTTTTTGGTGGTTCGGGTTCTGTAGTTTCCTCATCGGAGTGTTGCTCTTTTAACTCTTCTGAAAGCATGTTCCACACCTCGTCCCTCTCAGATTTTGGAAGCACTTCAGATTCTTAAACATTGGGTCCAGTGCTGTAGCTATCTTTAGAACTCTCACATGGGTACCTTCTTTGTGTTTCGGCAAATCTGCAGTTAAAGTGTTTTTAAAATGAACATGTGCTGGGTCATCATCCGAGACTGCTATAACATGAAATATATGGCAGAATGTGGATAAAACAAAGCAGGAGACATGCAATTCTCTCCCCAGGAGTTCAGTCACAAATTTAATTAAACACATTTTTTTTTTAAACCAGCATCAGCAGCATGGAAGCATGTCCTCTGGAATGGTGGCCAAAGCATGAAGGGGCATACAAATGTTTAGCATATCTGGCACGTAAATACCTTGCAATGCCGGCTACAAAAGTGCCATGCAAACGCCTGTTCTCATTTTCAGGTGACATTGCAAATAATAAGTTTTACGTTGTTTTGTTTTTGAGTGCAGTTATGTAAGAACAACAAAAATCTACATTTGTAAGTTGCACTTTCATGATAAAGAGTTTGCACTACAGTACTTGTATGAGGTAACTTGAAAAATATTATTTCTTTTATCATTTTTACAGTGCAAATATTTGTAATAAAAATATAGTGAGCACTGTACACTTGGTATTCTGTGTTGTAATTTGAAATCAATATATTTGAAAAATGTAGAAAAACATCCAAAAATATGTAATAAATTTCAATTGGTATTCTGTTGTTTAACGGTGTGATTAAAAGTACGATTAAATTAATCACAATTACTTTTTTTAAGTTAATCATGCGAGTTAACTGAGATTAGTCAACAGCCCTACAAAACATACATAAGCTCACCCCTCTTACATTAGCAGAAGTAAACAGTGCTATACAGTTTCTCCCCTGTGGGAAATCTGCAGGACCTGACAGTTGCTCTGTGGCCTTCCATCAAAAATATAGTGTCCGGTTACCATGTTTACTATCCTTAAAGCTCTGAGAGATATAGAAACAGAGTAAAACTCTAACTGTGCAGCCTATATGTCTTTTCCACTAAACTTAAATAGGGCCAGTCACTGGTGGGGCAAGAACATGTGAGAGTGCCCAATTACTGAATCAAATCAGATTTATATAGAACCAAAACCTTGGATCCAAACACCCCCCAATTGCCTTGCAGGACCAAGGCCCTAATTAGTTACTGTGTCCCCATCACCATAATAACTATGCACTTAGATTTCCAGCTACTCTAAAAATTTCTCTGCATTCACGATACTTTTTTTATTCAGGAGAAAACACAAGGCAAAATAATTCACTTTAAATTGTGCAATAGTCTTTAAATGTCAAAGAATCAGACTATAGTAAGATTAGCTCTGTGCAACATCACAGGTTTTATATTTGTTAGTGGAAAAATAAATCAAACTTCAAAAATTTAAAATTTCCTTAACTAAAAGTTAGTGAAGGGCTGTTAAAACATGCAATTAAGACAACTTTTAAAATAAGCCTGATTCATTCACCATTTTAAAAATAAACACTTTGAAGCTTGTGGAGAGATTAATAAATTTGTTAGTCTCTAAGGTGCCACATGGACTCCTTTTTGCGGACACAGACTAACACGGCTGCTACTCTGAAATCTGTATATAGAGTACTTCTGCTGACATCAGTCTTTTTAGTTTCTCTCACTTTCCAGAGCCTAACCAGGGAGGGGAAGTACTTGGAAATGTTCTGGTGAAAATAATAGACTCAAGTCCTCTTGTTGGCATGGACACAGGAATAAAATGAATCCATTGCAATCAAAAATTAGTCAAAAAAGTGTATTTTCAGCCTACTTTGGGGGCGGCCTTGTTAAGAATTGTAATCTGTTGTCTTCCATTAAAACATCACAGCTTTCAGGGATATCATTTTCAGTCTGTGTACTATACTTTTACTTCTATCATTTTTGTTCTAGTGGTAATCTAAAGCACAACTAATATCTGACTAGAGGTTTTGAGTAATTTTATAACTCATCATGCTCACTACAGACCTAAAGGGTCCATCATGAATGCTGCTCTTGTCAACACAGAGCAGATTTACTCCCAACTGTTGTTTTTTTGGTGGAAAATCCCTGCTGCTTCCTTGGGGATTTTTTTTCTTTTCTTCTGAACGTTCTTAGCTTTGAGCAGGCTCTGCGCCCCCAAATTATCTGCATTGCTTTCTTCTGAGGTAACTCATCACATTACTTTTGGCTGGAGACCCCTCCCCACAATTATTAGACTAATGTAAAACATTGTTTTGTATAGGGTACCCTACCACATTTTTTATTTATGAAACGTATTACACCACATACTGCACAGGATGCAGTCCAAGGTGTAATAAATTGGAAGTCATCATCCTGGTTACTGCTAAATGATACCTGTCAGAGCCTTGCAACCTGACCTGATGGGCCCCAACAAACCTGTATCTGTTCAGGTCAGGTCTGAAAACAACCCAACGCTCTTGGACTTGGGTTGGGTCATCTCTGATCACCTCCTCCTGCCCATGGGGTTGGTGCAGCAGCAGCTGCGTACCCTGCTTCTGCCAGCTGCTGCTACCTTGCTAAGCTGTGTGCCAACAAGTCACTGTGTCTCTTACGCTGCAGCGTGCGGAGCTCAGTGAGGCAGTGGTGCCTGGGGGAGCTGGCCAGGTAGAGGCGACTGGAGATGAATCATAGGCACAGGGCCTGGGAGCATGAAGCCCTCACAAGGACAAGCCCCGCAGATAAGGTGGCAGCAACACTGACACAGGTTGTGGGGGAAAGCATTGGGGTCAGATCAGTTTTTAAATGACTGGACACTCTTGGATCAGGTTTGGGTTAGCTGTGCTCAGATCAGGCTGGGCTTTACATTGGGCCCAACCAGACCTCTAATCCCTGGTGCTCCTAAAAATACTCCTGAAGACCTTTTGAATGAAACAAACCACATCACTGTCAGGTATTTTCAAAACCATTTCCAGGAAATAATAGAGAACACTGCTTGGCTCTCCCTTTCTGACTTCCTGTTACACAAGCTATATATGTTTGTTTGCAAAGTGGTACAATCCCCCTCTTTCTGGTTATGATTTTTTTAAAATGGAAAAGCAAACAGATTCTCCAGGCCCTCACCCCTCCTCTCTGTGATCAAACTAGGGTTGGGGAGATATCATAAATTAAGAGGTGGGAATTTTTGTGGAAGTCTCTTGTTAAAATGTTGGTAGCTCATCACTGGATTGAAAATCATTACCATGTGAGCCAATGGCCATGATGGTCTATGTTAAATAAGTTGAAGGTCAGTTTTATAGTGGACTGAAGGCTACATTATCACCCTTCTAGCTCGCTTGAACAAGGATTAAATGGATTTGAAGACTGAATTACCTTCTCATCCCATAAATAGTATCTGTTAGAGTTCAGGCACAATGATGCATTCCTTCCTCTCAGGAAAACTTTTACTGGTAAATTTAGTTTTAAGCTTTCACTGGAGCACAGAACTGTTTTTCAAAAGCAGTTGTAGTGACACTGAACCAACCCATATTTAGTATCTGAACATCAGTTTGGTCATGTCAGTTTTCCACTGGTGTTTTCCTTTGTAAATATGCTGGATATGATGGCTCCACCCGGTAATAACTCCAGACTCTAAAGGTGTCTGAATGATCATAAACGGTGGAGAGACACCATCTAGTGGTTTAATGTTTAATACTCATGTTCTTCAATGAGTGCATTAGCCAGTGTTCTGCATTTTATATTGATTGAGTAAAGGAAGAGAAGAATGGCTCAGTATGTTTGGCTTTACGGGGGAGAGGGCATAGGAAGAGGCGAGTATGCTTGTTTCCTTACTGGCTTTAGCAGGTTTTGGGATTCTGTGCATCTGATTTCTTATTACAAGCATAGCAATACCTTTCAAATGTAATTGATGGCAGATGTATGTTAATGCAGATTCTATTCTTACATACTAGAACATTTTCCAACATGTGTTTCTACTATCAGAGTATACATGAAAATTGCTTTTTTCCTCGTATTAGGCTTGGTAGAAGTGACACTCAGCATGTAATGGTCTAATGGATTTTAGAAAAAAAAAACAGAAATTAGAGACAGAATCAGTACTGGAATATCTATTCTATTCCCCAGCTAATAGCGTTTCATCCCTTGAGGTACATTTAATAGTGCTTTAAAAAAAAATCACAGAAAGGGATGTTCCTATACAAACATTCCTATTAAACATGGCTGGTTTCCTGTTTAGAGAGAGACCATTCGAGTCTAAGTCCAGTTTGTTTTAGATGAAGAATCGAATTTGACACAATTATGTGTTTTTGAAAATCCTTGTAACAACTTTTAAGGAAAGTCCCATTGTGGTTAAAAAAAACCCCCAAAAAGCATTGGGGTATGAGATGGGCATGAATTATAACTGCTGCCAGGATAAAAGCCTGTTTGTTGATCTGTGGCAGTAATATTGTAATCTACAGCACATTACCCTGTGAGTTGCCTCATTTAAAAAGAAATCTGCAAATAATTCTTAATTGCAGGGTTGGTAGCATCACCCATCATGAAGACACAATTAAGACACTTTCCATTGTAAGACCCTGTTTTCAATTGCTTAAGTTTGCCAATTAAGTTTGCTTACGTAAGCCCTTTGGGCTGAAACTTTCCATGCCAGGTTGTCTGCCTCAGGCTGACTTTTTTTAAAAAAAATTCAGTCAAAATAGTTCAGCCATTTCTGGGAAGGAGGCTAGGGAAAAATATATGATTTTGCCAGTGCTAAAAAATTCTGGAAAGTTTTTTTTCCTTTCTTTCTTTCTTTCTTGAGAAGCTCTAGTACACCTTGCTTTAGAGAAGGGACTTGAAATTTGGCTGGGAAGTGACCTTTTTGTCACAGATGTGCCTTTTGCCATCCACGTGAAAATCCACGGAAATTTGGCCAAGTTATAAGCCTTTGAAAAATAACAGTTTGCACATGCTCACTAGAGCCTCACAGCTGGATTCTCCAAAGACTTCATCTGCATTAGCCATGTTTCAGCTCAGGGCTGAGCAAGACTTTTCCCTGTAATTACAACTATGGGCTGCAGCAGGCTATGCCAGGACTAGGCATTCGAACCAAGAGTAGGGAGCCTACATCTTCTGTGCTCTCGGTGTTCACTTGATGACATCCAGCAGCATTGGAGGAAGAAGCTGCTTGCCTCAAATGCAGAGGAAACAAGCACACCAGGTGGGCCAAAGTAAATTGGGACAAGGAGGCTGGAGGGATTGGGATTTAAAGCAGAGAGGCTGGACACTTGGACTGACTGAGCAAGGAAAATGGGACTGGGAGCCAGGGAAAGAAAGACTGAAATCAGATGGGGACCCAAGGTAGGAGACTGGGACTA
Source organism: Macrochelys suwanniensis (assembly GCA_033296515.1). NCBI lineage: Eukaryota > Metazoa > Chordata > Testudines > Chelydridae > Macrochelys > Macrochelys suwanniensis. Next base: position 95,586,352 of record CM065776.1, on the reverse strand, counting down.
GCTGGACAAGGAGATTGAAACTAGGGATGGGTCAGGTGTAGGAAGGAGACAGATTTGGTGAGTGTGGGGGTGAACTGGGATTTGCTGGAGAATGACACTGGGACAGACAATGAGCCAGTGGGCACTGAAATTGGACCAAGAGCCTGGGGAGGGAGATTGGGACTGGGAACTGCGATCATGTAACTAAAGACTCTCTTAATACACAAAAAGGAGCTAAATTTAGGTAGCACGATCTTAATTCTTGCATTTCCTAACTTTCAAGTGCTTGATATTTGCATCCTTAATGTTTTTTTCACCTAGTTTTTTTCTGTGTGATTTTAAGGAAAACAATGAAACTTTGATTTCACCCATGTTCTGAGTGAGCAGCCAATATAATAAAATGAAAACTATTCCTCTCTCTACTGTTACTAGATTCACAAGGGGGAACACAGGTGTTGCAATGCCTAACTTTCAGGTGCTCAGCTGCCTAGTGGAATTCACAACCCCAATGTATAGGAAATGTTAGGGCCCTAAAAAAAAAGGGATTCACAGAAGCCAGCGAGCTGAGTGGGCAACCACTTAAACTAGCCAGTAGGAAAGAAACAGCAAGGAGAGGAATGTGGCCTAAGCCCTGGTCCTAAAAGGTGCACAGCTGTGAACCTTCCCCTGCAGTTAGGTGCCTAAACCAGGGTCAGTCCTTTCTCACAAAAAAGCTAGGAGGTGGAACTGTCTCCTTACATTCAGAGCTCTGTGTAAATCACAGTTTTACGAAGAACATGGACATTGTGAAAATCCCCCCAACCGGTGATCTTTTATTTATATATAGTTTTAAAATGTCTACAGCAAAGTCTTGAATACAAAAGATAGCATAGCTAGTCAATTTCAAGAATAGAAGGAGTTTTACAACTAACTTTAGTCAACTTCAAGAATGGCTGTCCACCTACTGATTCAACCACCAAATGTAACTTATTTGGGTCTTCAAGTCAATGCAGTACACTAGTAGCCGTAATAAGCTGAGCCATGTACATAGCTTTAACTCAACTTTTTTTGCATAGTGAGTCCTCTCTTACATTGTGTGCAAGTCTTAGGGTTTGTACACACTCCCTCCCACTTATGCTGGTATAACTTATGTTGCTCAGGGCTGTGAATAAGCCACACCCCTCCCAACCGACGCAAGTGACACTGCCCTAAGCGCCAGTGTGGACAGCGCTATGTTGGCAAAAGAGCTCCCGCAGACATAGCTACCGCCTCTCACAGAAGTGGCTTTATTATACTGATGGGAGAGCTCTCTCCCGTAGGCATACAGAGTCTTCACCAGATGCGCTGCAGCGGCGCTGCTGAAGAGCTTCAAATGCAGACTAGCCCTTAAATATCATTCACAGAGAGACTGATTTATGGTTACTCCTTTTGCCAACTGTAGCAATTCAGACAAGCTGCCAAAAGGTAGCCATATACATGTAATTTACCTTAACAAAATTGCAGAAAGAGAAAAGCATTCCCTGAGGGATTATATAATGAGGATTCAATACCCTTGTAAATCTTTTGAAAGATGGTAAGCAAGGGTACTTCTGCACTTTAGTCTTCTCTTAAAACCCTTCCTTTTTGCGTTCATTTGTAGCTGATTCCCACTGTAAAATAATTAGGGGAAGCTTTTTCTAAAGGATTCTACATAAAAGCAAACATTATGTCATAATAGAGGATCCTATTCTGCAACCTCTTAGGAAGTGGATTAAGCTAACTCAGAGGAAGACATTTTGGAATGAGAGTGTTTCGTGGGGAATTACTCTGGTATAATTATTCTGGAATAGCTATTTAGATAAATTTCCAAGTGTAGACAGACCCTTTGAATATTTTTTTAAAAAATGGGATCCACGGGGTTCCAATTCCTTTCCTGAGGACATTATTGTGAAATAACTGTTCAAATTAACCTTTGGAGACATAACCCATGTCACAGTCAATCACTTCATAGTAATGCCTATAAATGTGGGGAGTTTTGTTTTATATTTACCCCAAAATTTTCAAGTCAGAATGCAGATATTTGGCTGTGCAACTTCAATGAACAATAACTCCTTATACTGCTTCGCAAATTTATCACTAAACTGAAGTTCAATTTTAATCTTACCTATATGAATCACTAGGTTAATTGAAAATCAATCACATGCAGTGATGAAAGTCTGCAGAGGAGGTGTGAAACAAACCCTTTGTAACTCAACAGCTCCATGTGTGTAAAGTCTTAAACTACCTTATGTTTGTTTAGAATCCATCCCTGGTTAGTAGTTACCCTTGATAAAGATGCTCCTTCATCTTGCAAGGCAGAGCAAAAGTAATTTAAATGTAATGAAAGGGCTTCTCCTTTAAAAGCCATCCTTAATTGAAAGCTGTAGGGAAAGTAATTAAATCTAATTGAAGCCACAGATTCAAAACTATTATTTGGTAAACAAGAATAAGTAATCCACCCATTATAAATGCTAAAGTTTTAACTCATTAAGTACAATCACATATCACAGCAATGCCTTTAATCCACGAGTGATAGCAATGTTGTCAAAAAACAGATTACATGCATTTCTTGTTACTACAAATGCAGCATGATGTATTTGTCTAAACCAGTATAACTTGTGGGTTCAGGATCTAGAAATTTGACCTTGTGGAATAAATGCTTGACAGATTTTTTAAAATGATTTCTACATCTACACAAAGTTTTCTGCACAGGATCTGTTTAACTAGCTCTTCCTACTTCCATACCCGCTCACTTTAGTTTCCCCTGCAGGACAGTGGTTCTCAACCAGGAGTAGGTGTACCACTGGGAGTCTTCCAGGGAGTACATCAGTTCATCTAGATATTTACCTAGTTTTACAACTGGCTACATAAAAAGCACTAGAGAAGTCAGTACAAACTAAAATTTCATACAGCCAATGATTTGTTTATATTTCTCTATACATTGAAATGTAAATACAATATTTATATTCCAATTGATTTTGTAATTATATGGTAAAAAATGAGAAAGTAAAGCAATTTTTCAATAATAGTGTGCTGTGACACTTTAAATGAACCAAACTGTACCATAGAATCTCTATGGATAGTAATTCCATGTTCTACTAATAAGAATATAGCAGTAGGGATATACTACCGACCACCTGACCAGGATGGTGATAGTAACTGAAATGCTCAGGGAGATTAGAGAGGCTATAAAAATTAAAAAAACCTTCATAATGAGGGATTTCAGCTATCCCCATATTGACTGGGTACATGTCAGGATGGGATGCAGAGATAAAGTTTCTTGACACTTTAAATTACTGCTTCTTGGAGCAGCTAGTCCTGGAACCCACACGAGGGGAGGCATTTCTTGATTTAGTCATAAGTGGAGCACAGGATCTGGTCCAAGATGTGATTATAGCTGGACCACTTGGTAATAGTGACCATAATATAATTAAATTTAACATCCCTGTGATGGGGAAAACACTACAGCAGCCCAACACTATAGCATATAATTTCAGAAAGCAGGACTACACAAAAATGAGAAAGTTAGTTAAACAGAAATTAAAAGGTACACTGCCAAAAGTGAAATCCCTGCAAGCTGCATGGAAACTTTTTAAAGACACCATAGTAGAGGCTCAACTTAAATGAGTACCCCAAATTAAAAAACATAGTAAGAGAACCAAAAAAGTACCACTGTGGCTACTAAACAACAAAGTAAAAGAAGCAGTGAGAGAAACAAATGTCAAAGTATGTGTACCAAGGAATGCCACTACATGGCTGGCAATCACGAAGGCATCAGAAGCTTCAGTGGTGAGGCAAGATTGCCAGTGACGGACATAAACTGAATATCCAGCGAGGCCATTTTAAGGACCTAGCCAGACATTTATCTGGGTGGCACTCGATTGGCAGAGAGGCCATGTCCCTTTGGGATTTGCCAGGATGATGAAGTGACTCAAGTCAATTAAAGTTTGTGGTGGTGATGTACCACACAATTAATGACATAATACAGCATCTCAAAAGATCATCTTTCTTTAGCTTGATGAAAAATCAAAGTACAATCAAAATAGGTTTAAATTCATATTAAATGAAAGTAGCTTCAGTTCAAAATTGTCATTCACTTTTGTATACTAAATTGCTTTAAAAATTAGACTAGTCAGAGGAAATCTAGTAATTATACATATAAGTCAGACTGCGTCTTATTTAGTTCCAGGGACAACTTCTGGGGAATAAATAAATAAGTCTTCTTTTAGATCAGGGTCAGCAACCTTCGGCACGCAGCCCATCAGGGTAATCCACTGGCAGGCCGCGAGACGGTTGTTTACATTCCCGGCCAATGGGAGCTGCGGGAAGTGGTGGGCTGCAGGGACATGCTGACCACGGCTTCTCGCAGCTCCCATTGGCCAGGAATGGTGAACAGCAGCCACTGGGAGCTGCGGGGGGACCATGCCTGCGCACTGTCAACCTAAACAAAATGTCTCGCGGCTGCCAGCGGATTACCCTGATGGGCTGCGTGCTGAAGGTTGCTAACCCCTGTTTTAGATGATGTGTTCTTATCACCTTACAGTTTGTTTCTGTTACTAAGAATTTTATTGATCCTGTGATCAATCCCAGGATTTCCTCCAAATATAGTGCATCCAAATCTTAGGCTTATTTTTGTTTGCTTCCCATACCTCTGAACGAGCCCATTTCCCCCCAGGTTTGCCACCTTCCACCCACAAGACCTCCCATCATATCCAACATCCTTCTTGCCAAGGCAGAGTGGAAGGAACTCCCCTTCTAAATGGAAAACTATGCTTATCCATATTGGTAAATTATTTAGTCAATGCTTGATCACACTTTGATTCAGTATGAAATATACTCAAATGACAAATCACCAATATCAGGTTTATAGCTAAAAATCAATAGGAGTATAGTACAGGATAAAAGGATTACTACGATACAAGTTTCCAGGCAGCGGTCTCGTGCAGCCTTGTTAAATTCACTTTACACAGAAGGTGTGCTTCCTAAAAGTATATATAGGGTGATTTTACAAGTTACAAAACTCTTTCCACATCACTAAAATCCAATCCAGCAATTTGTACGAGTTCCTTAACTTGTTGCTCTGTACCTTCCTTATCTTTGTTTTGGATGCTAGCTTCCCAGGTACTGCTCCATGAATAAGAACATAAGAACATAAGAAAGGCCGTACTGGGTCAGACCAAAGGTCCATCCAGCCCAGTATCCTGTCCACCGACAGTGGCCAATGCCAAGTGACCCGGAGTGAGTGGACCTAACAGGTAATGATCAAGTGATCTCTCTCCTGCCATCCATCACCCGCCTCTGACAAACAGGCTAAGGACACCATTTCTTACCCATTCTGGCTAATAGCCATTAATGGACTTCATCTCCATGAATTTATCCAGTTCTCTGTTAAACCCTGTCATAGTCCTAGCCCTCACAGCCTCCTCAGGCAAGGAGTTCCACAGGTTGACTGTACGCTGTGTGAAGAAGAACTTCCTTTTATTTGTTTTAAACCTGCTGCCCACTAATTTCATTGGGTGGACCCTAGTTCTTTTATTATGATAACAAGTAAATAACTTTTCCTTATTCACTTCCTCCACACCACTCATAATTTTATATACCTCTATCATATCCCCTCTTAGTCTCCTCTTTTCCAAGCTAAAAAGTCCTAGCCTCTTTAATCTCTCCTCATATGGGACCCGTTCCAGACCCCTAATCATTTTAGTTGCCCTTCTCTGAACCTTTTCTAATGCCAGTATATCCTTTTTGAGATGAGGAGACCACAATTGTACGCAGTATTCAAGATGTGGGCGCACTATGGATTTGTATAGGGGCAGTAAGATATTCTCCGTCTTATTCTCTATCCCTTTTTTAATGATTCCTAACATCCCGTTTGCTTTTTTGACTGCCGCTGCACACTGCATGGACATCTTTAGAGAACTATCCACGATGACTCCAAGATCTTTTTCCTGATTAGTTGTAGCTAAATTAGCCCCCATCATATTGTATGTATAGTTGGGGTTATTTTTTCCAATGTGCATTACTTTACATTTATCCACATTAAATTTCATTTGCCATTTTATTGCCCAATCATTTAGTTTTGTGAGATATTTTTGTAGTTCTTCACAGTCTGCTTTGGTCTTAACTATCTTGAGCAGCTTAGTATCATCTGCAAACTTTGCCACCTCACTGTTTACCCCTTCTTCCAAATCATTTATGAATAAGTTGAATAGGATTGGTCCTAGGACTGACCCTTGGGGAACACCACTAGTTACCCCTCTCCACTGTGAAAATTTACCATTTATTCCTACCCTTTGTTCCCTGTTTTTTAACCAGGTCTCAGTCCATGAAAGGATCTTCCCTCTTATCCCATGGCAACTTAATTTACGCAAGAGCCTTTGGTGAGGGACTTTGTCAAAGGCTTTCTGGAAATCTAAGTACACTATGTCTACTGGATCGCCCTTGTCCACATGTTTGTTGACCCCTTCAGAGAACTCTAATAGATTAGTAAGACATGATTTCCCTTTACAAAAACCATGTTGACTTTTGCCCAACAATTTATGTTCTTCTATGTGCCTGACAATTTTATTCTTTACTATTGTTTCAACTAATTTGCCCGGTACGGATGTTAGACTTACCGGTCTGTAATTGCCGGGATCACCTCTAGAGCCCTTTTTAAATATTGGCGTTACATTAGCTATCTTCCAGTCATTGGGTACAGAAGCCGATTTAAAAGACAGGTTACAAACCCTAGTTAATAGTTCCGCAATTTCACATTTGAGTTCTTTCAGAACTCTTGGGTGAATGCCATCTGGTCCCGGTGACTTGTTACAGTTAAGTTTATCAATTAGTTCCAAAACCTCCTCTACTGACACTTCAATCTGTGACAATTCCTCAGATTTGTTACCTACAAAAGTCAGCTCAGGTTGGGGAATCTCCCCAACGTCCTCAGCCGTGAAGACCGAAGCAAAGAATTCGTTTAGTTTCTCCGCAATGACTTTATCATCTTTAAGTGCTCCTTTTGTATCTCTATCGTCCAGGGGCCCCACTGGTTGTTTAGCAGGCTTCCTGCTTCTGACGTATTTAAAAAATGTTTTGTTATTAGCTTTTGAGTTTTTGGCTAGCTGTTCTTCAAACTCCATTTTGGCTTTTCTTATTACATTTTTACACTTAATTTGGCAGCGTTTATGCTCTTCTCTAGTTACCTCACTAGGATTTGACTTCCACTTTTTAAAAGATGCCTTTTTATCTTTCACTGCTTCTTTTACATGGTTGTTAAGCCACAGTGGCTCTTTTTTAGTTTTTTGACTTTGTTTTTTAATTTGGGGTATACATTTAAGTTGGGCCTCTATTATGGTGTCTTTGAAGAGTGTCCATGCAGCTTGCAGGGATTTCACTTTAGTCACTTTACCTTTTAATTTCTGCTTAACTAACCCCCTCATTTTTGCATAGTTGCACTTTTTGAAATTAAATGCCACTGTGTTGGGCTGTTGATGTGTTCTTAGCACCACAGGAATGTTAAATGTTATTATAGTATGGTCACTATTTCCAAGCGGTCCTGTTATAGTTATCTCTTGGACCAGATCCTGCGCTCCACTCAGTACTAAATCAAGTATTGACTCTCCCCTTGTGGGTTCCTGTACCAGCTGCTCCAAGAAGCAGTCATTTAGCGTATGGTGGAATTTTGTCTCTGCATTACATCCTGAGGTGACATGTACCCAGTCAATATTGGGATAATTGAAATCTCCCACTATTATTGAGTTCTTTATTTTGATAGCCTCTCTATTCTCCCTTAGCATTTCATCATCACTGTCACTGTCCTGATCAGGTGGTCGATAATAGATCCCTATTGTTATGTTCTTATTAGAGCATGGAATTACTATCCATAGAGATTCTATGGAACATGTGGATTCATTTAAGATTTTTACTTCATTTGAGTCTACATTTTCTTTCACATATAGTGCCACTCCCCTCCCCCCCCACACGACCTGTTCTGTCCTTCCGATATATTTTATACCCCGGAATGATTGTGTCCCATTGATTGTCCTCACTCCACCAGGTTTCTGTGATGCCTATTATGTCAATATCCTCCTTTAACACGAGGCACTCTAGTTCACCCATTTTATTATTTATACTTCTGGCATTTGTGTACAAGCACTTTAAAAATTGGTCACTGTTTAATTGTCTGCCTTTTTCAGATGTGTGAGATTCTTTTTTATGTGAAAGTTTCTCGTCTGATCTGGCCCCTCCTTTATCCTTTTCCACCCTCTCCTCCTGACTAAAACCTAGAGAATCTCTATCAGTAGACCCTCCTGTAAGAGAAGTCTCTGTCCGATGCATGTGCTTCTCTGCAGCAATCGGCTTTCCCCCATCTCTTAGTTTAAAAACTGCTCTACAACCTTTTTAATGTTAAGTGCCAGCAGTCTGGTTCCACTTCGGTTTAGGTGGAGCCCATCCTTCCTGTATAGGCTCCCCCCATCCCAAAAGTTTCCCCAGTTCCTAATAAATCTAAACCCCTCCTCTCTACACCATCGTCTCATCCACGCATTAAGACTCTGAAGTTCTGTCTGCTTACCTGGGCCTGCGCATGGAACTGGAAGCATTTCTGGGAATGCCACCATAGAGGTCCTGGATTTCAGTCTCTTTCCTAGCAGCCTAAATTTGGCCTCCAGGACATCTCTCCTACCCTTTCCTACGTCATTGGTACCTACATGTACCACGACCACCGGCTCCTCCCCAGCACTACTCATAAGCCTATCTAGATGCCTCGAGAGATCCGCAACCTTTGCACCAGGCAGGCAAGTCACCATACGGTTCTCCCGGTCATCACAAACACAGCTATCTATGTTTCTAATGATTGAATCTCCCATTACTAACACCTGCCTTTTCCTACTGATTGGAGTTCCCTCCCCCGGAGAGGTGACCTCAGTGCAAGAGGATACCTCAACACTACCTGGAAGGAGGGTCCCAACTATGGGAAGGTTTCCCTCTGCTCCCGTTGCCTGCTCACATTCCCTGGGGCTTTCATCCTCCTCAACAGCGCTGGGGCTGTCTGACTGGAGGTGGGACAAGTCTACAGTGTCCCTGAAAGTCTCATCAACATAACTCTCTGCCTCCCTTAGCTCCTCCAGTTCCACCACCCTGGCCTCCAAAGCCTGTACACGGTCTCTGAGGGCCAGGAGCTCCTTGCACCGAATGCACACATACGCCACCCGCCCACAGGGCAGGTAATCATACATGCTACACTGAGTGCAATAAACCGGATAGCCCCCACTCTGCTGCTGGGCTTCTGCCTGCATTCTCTTTTACAGCTACCTAATCTAACAGTAAGGTATTTGTTTAAATCAAGAAGTTTTGGTTATAGTTTGGGTTAAAGGTGTTAAAGAATGGCAAGAGTACCTTGCCCCCTTCCCACTCCCCTTCCAAACTCCCTGTTTGCAGCCCTGTTCGCAAAGCTCCAGCCCTGTTCACAAATGTACCTCCCCAGATTGTAGGTGAGCAGAACATTAATGTATTTTGCCTTTGACAAGTTTTCCTTAAAGCTGACTTCAGCTTTGCAAAGTGTTATAGAATACTTACCATAAATGAATATGATTATAGAAAGACATTGGCCAATTCAGGCCCTGTATCTACTAGACGTATACACACACACACCAATTAATATTGATACTATGTGCTTAATGCCTATTAATACGTGGTGTGAATAATACGTATTGATAATGTGATATATATTAGATGCTGACCGATATATGCTGGGCTTTCTTGAAAGCTCACTGCAGAGTGACACACAAGCCTCCACAACATTCCTAACCTCTGAGAGGCTGGAAATGAGAATTGATCCCACATTTTAGTATCTGTGGAAAACACATGAGAAGCTTAAAAACAAAACAAGCAGTCAGATCCCTAACTCTGCAGCCATATGAAGGGAGAGAATCTGTTCAAGAAACAAGAGAACAAAATATATTAGCAGGAGTACTGGGATTTGTGCATATGACATGACTGGTTCTGGACTTGCCTTTCCTCATACTGGGACTATTTAAAAAAATGGCCACCTTTAAAATCCAGAAGGGAAGAAAGGAGAGCAGAGAGGAATCCATCCTAAGCTAACAGGATTCAAAGGTGCTGTTCTGTCTAGACTCTGTGTCCTTCAGCGGTCAAGCATGCTCTATGTCATGACATAGCAGCTGGCTCAGGAACTGGGTCAGAGAGAGGGAGACCGAGTGTGTGTGAACAGCAGAGCCACAGTCAATGGTGGATTTAGATCAAGCAGGGATAGTAGTGGTTATCTATATTTGTAAACCAGGACACAATACTTTTAGAGCAGAGTCATTATCTTTAGGGAGAGAAACCTAATCTGGTCTATGTTGGCATAAGGTGAGTCAACAGGGAGTCTGCAATACCAGAGATTTGTTCAGGATTATTGGTCAGGCTAAGTCAGTGCAGACAGCTCTTTTTATGGATATGTCTACACTGGTAGAATTACAGCACCGGCAGTTACAGCGTCGCTCAGAGAGTGCCGAAGGGAAATCGCTGCTATGTGTTCACACTTGTCAGCTGCCTGTGCAATAGCATGTTCACACTTGCGGCACTTGCAGCGGTATTCAGAGCAGTGCACTCTGGGCAGCTATCCCACAGAGCATCTCTTCCTCTTCTGTCGCTAAGAGTTGTGGGAAGGCGGAGGGGGTCGCAGGGCATCTTGCATAGGCGCGCCAACTCCGTGGGTGCTCCGGGGCTGGAGCACCCATGGGGAAAAAATTGGTGGGTGCTCAGCACCCACCTGCAGCTCCCTGCCAGCCCCAGGGCCCGCGCCCAACTCCCCACCAGTCCCGGGGCACGCGCCCAGCTCACCTCAGCACCAGGCGATGTTGCGGGGCCCCGCCCCCGACGCTGGGCAACCGCACCCACCGGCGCCGACGGAAGGCGATGCCTGTGGCATCTTGGGTCCTGCCCCGTGATGCATTGCTTCACATCCCAGCAATCCCTGTTCTTCCGTCCGCCTTTGGCGTCATCTTTCAATGGTTTGTGTCCTGCGAGCTCTGCATCTTTGGTCTGCAGGAATGGATCCCGCATTGTTGACCAATATGCTGCTCGCTCTGACTAGCATGTCATGAGTGGCAGTGGAGTTGTTCCTTAAACCACAAAGGCAAGAGGAGTGCGAATTTGATCTCGCCACTCGTAGAAGCTACGACACAAGATTGCTTGTGGCATTCATGGAGGTGCTAACCACAGTGGAACGGCGCTTCTGGGCTTGGGAATCAAGCACTGAGTGGTGGGATCACATCGTCACACACATCTGAGATGATGAGCAGTGGCTGCAGAACTTTCAGATGAGGAAAGCCACACTCATGGGACTGTGTGATGAGCTCGCCCCAGCCCTGTGGCGCAAGGACACAGGAATGAGAGCTGCCCTGCCGCTGGAGAAGCGTATGGCGATTGCACTGTGGAAGCTGGCTACTCCAGACTGCTACCGATCAGTCGCTAACCAGTTCAGAGTGGGAAAGTCGACCGTTGGACTCATGTTGATGGAAGTGTGCAGGGCCATTAATTGCATCCTACTCCGAAAGACCGTGACTCTGGGCAACATGCATGACATTGTGGATGGCTTTGCACAAATGGGCTTCCCTAACTGCGGAGGGGCAATAGATGGCACGCATATTCCAGTTCTGGCACTGGACCACTGAGTACATTAATCGGAAGGGTTCTCCAGGCGTTTGTGGATCACCAGGGGCGTTTCACGGACATTAACGCAGGCTGGTCCAGAAAGGTGCATGACGCACGCATCTTTTGGAACACTGGTCTTTTAAGTCTATAAGGTGTTAGTCTATAAGGTGCCATAGGACCCTTTGTCGCTTCTACAGATCCAGACTAACATGGCTACCCCTCTGATACGTGGTCTTTTAAGGAAGCTGCAAGCAGAGACTTTCTTCCTGGACCAGAAGATCACCGTAGGAGAAGTCAAAATGCCCATTGTGATCCCTCTTCTCTCCCTCTTCTCGCTGTCCCGCCAGTCCTTCAATTCTTGTTTTTTGGTCACGGAGTGCATTATGACATCATGCAGAAAGTCTTAGTTTTTCGGGGCCGCTTTCTAATTCTTCGCAGCCGTTCAGCTGGCGATAACAAAGAGGGAGGCTGGGCTCCCAAGGTCATATTTGTAAAGCCAAAATGCAACATTTTACAGAAGCAGTATTGTTTGCAACACACATACTACAGATTTCAGTGATTTAAAACACAGCCACTATTCACATACCTGTCACTAACTGGCTGACCCCAGGCAAGCACACATGAGCTACAAGACCCCCAAAATGGTGAGCAGCCGCAAGGGCAGGAGAAATCAGTGTTCCCAGACCCTACTGTACACTGGACATGTGGTTCTTGGGGACAGCCAGCACTGTAGGGGCAGCCTTCTAATCATTCCAGTTCCCACATTTCCCACAAGCTGTGTTCATTATGGAAGATATCTCACTGCTGAGGGTGAGCAGGGAATCAAGGGAGGGTCTTCTCCAAGGCTGCAGCTTCCTGGAGATCTCTGAGGCAGATTCCCGTGAAGTGAGGGAGTCAATCAACACCCTGTTCTACTCAAGACTAGGCATGTGGTTGTACGCGTCATACAGACACAAGCCTGCTTTCTGCAACCCTCCTGCCCCCAACAACTGGCTTCAGCGATTCCCAAAATCAAAGCCACTTACCAGGGGCCTCCACTCCTGTCTGTGCTGCACCAAGATCTGACAGCTGTGACTGGCTAGCCTCCTCTGGGGTAGAGAAGAGCTCCTGGCTGCGTGCATCTCTGACCTCCGAGTCATCCCCTGCCTCTGGGTCCCCCTCCCCTCCACATCCTCGTTCAAGATTTCCTCCTCCTGGCTTGGTCCACTATTGACTGGCAAGCGAACCACCGAAGTATCCACAGTGGCCTTCGCAGTGGAGGTGGAGTCACCACTGAGTATCACATCCAGCTCTTTGTAGAACCAGCAGCTTGTGGGCACAGCACCGGAACAGCGGTTTGCCTCCTGTGCCTTGTGATAGGCGTTCCGCAACTCTTCACTTTGACCCTGCACTGCAGTGTGTCTTGGTCACAGCCCCTTTCTGTCATGCATCGTGAAATCTGTCCGCAGATATCATAATTCCTACCGCTGGAGCGCAGCTAGGACTGGACAGCCTCCTCTCCCCAAATACTGATGAGGTCCAGCAGCTCGGCCTTGCTCCAACCGGGAGATTGCCTGGTGTGTGGCGCAGGCATGGCCACCTGGAAAGATGCGCGGAGACCATTGCACATGTCACCGAGCAAACAGGGAGGGGACTTTCAAAATTTCAAAAGAATTTATGGGGTGGGGATGACGGTTGGTCATCTGAAGGCAGTAGAGTTCAAACAGATGACCAGAGAGGCAAGAACAGGCATTGTGGGACACCTCCTGGGGGCCAATCGCAGTGCTGTAATCGACCATGGTGTCTACACTGGCACCATGGCGCTGTACCCCCGGCGCAGAAAGCTGTACACCTCTTGTCAGGGTGGTTTTTTTAAAGCGCTGCAACTGCGCAGTTTCTGCGCAGTAAGTGGCTTGGCAGTGTGTACACCTCGGGAGTTACATCCTTACAAGCCGTTGCAGGTGTCGGCTGGGCGGGTTCCCTGGCACCTGCACGGTGCTAAATAGGCTGCTGTCCAGCCATGGAGCATACAGGGAATTTAGCTCACAAGGCATACTTTGTATAAAGATTATTACAATAGTGTGTAGGGTGTCGACACAAGGGTACATCCTGTCACAATTACACTGTATTGTCCCTCTGCATAGGAGTGAATTTCATCTAATACACTATGTGTATGTAGGGTTGCCAATTTTGGTTGGATGTATTCCTGGATATTTCACCACAACATAATCTTTAATGAAAAATTAATCTTTAATTCCTGGAGACTCCAGGCCAATCCTGGAGGATTGGCAACTGTACATGTATGGATAGCCTGGTTTAACAAATAAGCTGATATTTGTAATGCATATGTTTGCACATCTCATAGATCTCCTTCTTATATGCAGATAATGTAGCTCCAGCGGTACTGGAGAATCCCAGAGAGGGAAAAAATATTAAAAGGCACTGACAAGGCCAGGTTCCTAGGAAGAAGAAGCAGATGTGGAATATACTGTTTTGTGACAAGCTTCATAGATTTTAGTGACTAGTTAAGAATGATAGGGGCATAGAGACAATTGATGGCCTTTTAACTTGACTGCAACTTATCATTTTCAAGCAGCAATGCATAAGAATCCTTTCCCCTTAGGTCCATGTTTTCAGACTGTTAAGCTGTTGGACAGTATGAATATGCAGTCATCGAAACAGCTTGTATTACTGGTTATGCTTTACTTCTTGGAAAAAAAAAATCCTGCAGAGACTTCTGTTAGGGCTGGTCTACACTAACCCCCCGTGTCGAACTAAGATACACAACTTCAGCTACGTTAATAACGTAGCTGAAGTCGAAGTATCTTAGTTCGATCTTCAAAGCACTTACTGCGGGTCCACACGCGGCGGGCAGGCTCCCCCGTCGACAGCGCTTACTCCTCGCGGCGGGCAGGAGTACCGTTGTCGACGTCGCACACTTCCGGGATCAATTTATCGCGTCTAGACAAGACGCGATAAATCGATCTCAGAAGATCGATTACTCGCTGCCGAAGCAGCGGGTAAGTATAGACGTACCCTTAGTTGTGGAATCACAGACACTGCATTAGGCTAAGATTGCCAACAGTGATAATATCCACTCAATGTGCAGCGGTCATCAAAAAAAGCTAACAATATTAGGAGCCTTTAGGAAAGGGACAGCTACGACACAATATATCAATGGCAGTATATACATAAATCCGCATCTTGAATGCTGCATGCAGATCTGGTCACCCCAGCTCACAAATAGCTATATTAGAACTGGAAAAGGGCAACAAATGATTAGGAGTACGAAATAGCTCCCATGTGAGGAGAGATTTAAAAAAACAAAAAACAAAGACTGGGACTGTTCAGGACCTTCCACAGAAGCATGAGGTGCTAGTTTCCCTTGTCTTCTTAGGTGAATGATAAAGATGGACTCCCTCTCTGTTCCTTATATTCCCAAATAATTGTTTTTCTTCTCAAAGTTAGGAAGACCCCCTGGGGATTCAGTCTCCTGTATCTCTCTGGTGTTCAGGAGCCATGTTAATTCTGTCTCAGATTCAGGCTCAAGACAACCCCCAGTGGTTTGCTTGATAACTTTAATATGTAAATTGAGGTACACCCACAGTCCTTTGTCTAGGACAGACCTACTTATCACCTTTATCTAGACTATTTTCTTTCACATGTTCCACTGACATTATAAAGAGGGAATTCATAACTTCACATATAACGTGAACACATGCACTTTACAATGATATTAATGACCAGTGTGCTATTAGTTTTCAAGTGATACCTTACAAGGCACTTTTTGGATAAGCAGCATTGAAACAGTGTGTGGGGTGTGAGTACAGGGATATTTAGGGTCACAGTTAGTACATGCCACCCTGAAGAAGCTCCACTTTTAATATATAGTCCCTTTCATTTGTATCACAGACGGGACTAAAATGTAGGCATTGTAGAAGCGACTCTGGTCAGCCACAAGGAGGAATGAGAGCAGGGCAAAGCGTTTCACTTTCTGACACCATGGTGAGAGCCGCATCCAGGGCCGGCCTTATGGAAAATGGCGTCATGGGTGAACCCTCTGCAACTTCAGCCCCTCCCCCGGCCGGGAGCCAGCCTGACCTGCCTGCCCCGCCGGGAAAGCTCACCCCTGCAACTTCAGCCCCTCCCCTGGCTGGGAGCTGGCCCGCCTCACCCGCCCCCTCCACCAATCCAGGCCACTGTGCAGGCCACGGCATCCCTGCTGACCACAGCACCCTGGGTGCTCACCCATGTTGCTCACCCCTAAGGCCAGCCCTAGCTGCATCCAGGGAGCCATTTCCAGCACGTAACAGTCTCACTGAACTTATAAATGCTACTTGTTCCCCTGTGCCAGTAGATGGCACTCTTTAGATTAGCTACCTCATTACAGGCACAATAGAGCTGACAAAGATACACTGTGTTTCAGGGGCGGGGGGGGAAATGATAAAACAAGATTAACTTTGACATTTGTCCACATGCATTTTTACTATTTTTTAAAAATGACACAAAGGCAAAAGAGTTTTTGGATTTTTGTCATTTTCCTCCTATCCCTCTTTCTCCCCCCCCCCCGCCCCCCCTGTCCTCCCCCAATCTTACCTCTCTGGCATGGAGCTGCATCTGCTAGCTCAGTTTCTCCTCAAGGATGGTCTTCCTAGGCTGGTAGGATAATCTTGTCAGCTGGGTGTGGGGAGGGGTGTCAGACTGAGTCTCCTAACCAAGAATAGATGCCAGGATCGGGCCTAAAGCCCACACCAGTACTGTGATGTGCCAGGCCCCTTTTTGCGCACCTTTCCTAGGGCCTTCTGTATGCCATCTCTTCACAAGTAGTTTCCAACAGCAGCTCTGTGCGTGAGCCTATCCCCTACATTCTTGATAAAGAGCTCTACTCTCTCCTTCTTGCATAGAGGGAAGGCTGCACCTTATATTCCCTGGTACTCCTTCCCAGAATGCCCTGCAGCAGCTTACAGTCACATGACCCTCTGGGGATGATAATTCCCAGGATACCAGAACTTAAAGGGCTAGACATTGAAGCAGGCATATGTTGGCCCAAACCTGCTTTTAAAGGGACAGCACATCCTGTGACATGGCCTATAAGTGTTCCTTCAGTTCTGCTTACGTTGTGTGGTAGTTGTTCCTTGTGGATGTGGCTCCCAAAGCACACTAAGGTAACTGCTGTAACACGCACCCATTTGTAACACACACCCATTCAGTGTGGCACTTTATCCCCCTGCTAGTGGCAGCTGGGCCCCATATGGAGATTGCTGAACCTGCAACAGTCTTGGTTAAGAGAGGTCTTTTAGTATGGGCAGCATAGATTTATGCACCCAGAGCTGAAGGTCCCAGGTTCAATTCCTGTGGGCAGCAACCCACCTGGGGACATGGTGTCACATTGCAATTTGAAAAACAACATGCTGATTTCTCTTAATGCTATTTTTGGACAGTTTATTTCACAGATCTCTTTGGTGACCTTCTGGCTCTCCAATAACACAGACAGCTTGTCACATCCATTTATCATGTGACAGTCTTGTCATTCTGCCTTGGATGCAAAAGACCCTGTAGTGCTGTAATTCCTCATTGGTTTGCTATGGGTACCACTATTAAATTTAAAAAAGCAGATGGCCCACCTAAATTATTTTTCTTCTTTGAAGCTGTGAATTTTGCCTATGCACTGCCACACAGTGAAGCAGATGATATTGAATGTTTGTTTAATATAATTAGGGAAACCAATGGCTTGTTGAGCAAGTAACCTGCTGTATCTGTTACTACAGAAAATGCTGCATGCAGATCAGAGCACATCAATGACATTACATATCATGAGTTTACTCCAACCGAACCTTTATTGCAAAATGCAAAGACTGCCCCATGACTTAAAATAATCATCTTCACAGCTTAGCAATTGAATACTTACTGCTAGGAAGACTACGTTAGTATTGTAATTGTTCTGAAAGAGTGTGGCTTTGTTTCTGATTTCACTCACACCGATGCCTGTGGAGTTACAGAGGTAAATGAAATCAGAATTAGACCCTTTGTCTCTTACTTTGTTAAAAGACAAGAAAAGATCTGAAATATGAATTACAGTAGCTGCTTTAAAGCAAAGATTAGGGCCCAGATTCTGCTCTCAGTGACATGAGCGTAAATCCACTCCATTAAAGTCAGTGATACTACTCTGAATCTATTGACGTGTGACTAACTGAGACAGTATTTGACCAATGTATTTTATACACAAGGGGTGAAGTCAATGGAAAAACTAACATTACCTTCAGTGGGGCTAGGATTTCACCCAAGAGCCTTAGCATACAGTAGATCAGTGGTTCTCAACCAGGGGCCTGGGGCCCACTGGAGGGGTCACGAGCAGGTTTCAAGGGGTACTCCAACAGGGCTCGCATTAGACTTACTAGGGTGCAGGGCAGAAAGCTGAAGCCCCACCGCATGGGGCTGATGCCCAGAGCTCCAAGACCGGCCACCGGGGGCTGAAGCCAAAGCAACTTAGCTTTGCAGGCATGAAGCCCTGTGGCATGGGGCCCTGGGCAATTGCCCTGCTTGCTACCCCCTAACACTGGCCCTGTCTGTTATATGCAGAAAAACGGTTGTTGTGGCACAGGTGGGCCATGGAGTTTTTATAGCATGTTGGGGTGGGGTGTGGTTGAGAAAGAAAAAGGTTGAGAACCCCTGCAGTAGATAATGGAGACAGTCACTTTTTTGAATTGTGTTTGATATGAAGTTTTTCATTAAAGCTTTGTAGTGTTACTTATTCTTACACCAAAACTTGCCTAAGCATTTGAGTTATTCAAATGTAATTCCTCTCAGAAATGGTACTGCTATGCCACTGCCGATCTTAGGAGCACTGTGTGCTGCAAATGGAGGTGGCACTGGAAATATTTGGACTGACAGAGAGCTGAACACATTGAGGATAAGTCTCTGGTGATAAGATCTGTCTCTTGGTATGTTAGGTGTGAAGTGGATTTGGCAGTAGCTCCTAAATATTCTCTAGCCTCCGCTGGACTGATTCCAGAGCACACTCAAAGGCAACTTGTATCCCTTTTGAATTTTCTATGCTATTATCTCTCTCCATTCTTCTCTTAGGGCTTGGCTACACTTGCAGATGTAGAGTGTTTTGGGTTAAACCAGCCTTCAGAGAGCGCAGTAGGGAAAGCGCTACAGTCTGTCCACACTGACAGCTGCAAGCACACTGGCATGGCCACATTTGCAGCACTTGCAGCGGCATTGGGAGCGGTGCATTATGGGCAGGTATCCCAACATTCAAGTGGCTGCAACGTGCTTTTCAAATGCAAGGGATGGGGGGGGGGGGGGATTGTGTGACAGGGAGTGTGTTGTGTGTATGTGGGGGGAGAGAGAGTGGGTTTTTGGGGTGCTGAGAGTGTGTCAGCATGCTGTCTTGTAAGTTCAGACCCCCCTCCCCTCCACCTCTCTCTCACTCACTCAAAGCAAACAACATTCCTCAGTAAATGTTTGCTTTGTCTCAGAGCAGATAAGCATACGGGCTGTCAGAAACGGAGCTTTGAAAGGGCACATCCGCATTCCCGCAGCCGATTTCACAACAATGAGAAGAATGGCCACTTGACTTAAGGGGATTATGGGACGTTTCCGGAGGTCAAGCAGAGCACAGTAATGCAACACCTCGTTCACACTGACGCTGGAGCGTCTCACCCAATACGCATCAGATGTTAATCCTCTTGCCGAGGTAGAGTACCAGGAGTGCTCTAGCCAGGGAGTCAGAGCGCTCTACGTGCCTTGCCAGTGTGGACGGGGAGTGAGGTTGAGCGCTCTGGGCGGCTTTATTGTGGTATAACTTGCAAGTGTAGCCAAGGCCTTAGTTCTCTCTTTTTATCCTGGCAGATCCCTTCTTACTTGTGCCCTTTCCTATATATCTTGTACCCTAGTTGAACCTTTTCCTAGCCCCTTTATGGTCTCTGCAGGGTCAGGCACCTTCTACATATGACAGACAGATCGCAAAAAGAAGCTGATTAGCATCCTATGCCAGTTCTCCTTGCAGCACCTTTCAAGTGTAAAGCTTTGTTATTCTGACAGCAGAAGAAAACTGATTAGGATTCATCACTTTCTAGCCACCCCAACTCTTCATTGTTCATTTCTAGTCAACTGTGCTTTGCCATCAATTCCCCGTATAAAGCACTTGATGCAGAAATTGTCTAATACCACAATTTTCCATCGGCAGCAATTTCTTTACACAGGAAATGTGTTGTTAGCTAAGCGGTCAGTGAGGCATCCAGAACCTAAGAAATAGATCTTGCAGTTATAGCCTGAATCCTCAGCTGGTGTAATTCATTATAGTTCCACTGAAATCAATGGCATTATGACAATTTACACCCACTAAGGATCCGTCCACGGAGTGCCTTCTCTCCTTGCTGCCCTTCACCTTCTTTCTTGACGGTGCTCCCTACATCTGAAACAAAATCCCACTTCTTGGGCACTAGGCAGCTTTACTTTCCACCTCCTCACCTTCCCACAATTTCCGCTGCGGACTTCTAGACGTATATTACCTGTGCCGCTCTTCTTGCCCTGTCTCTGCTTGAAAAACGTCAGAGCTTATAACACTCACACTATTGCTATGGTGACTCACAGGAGCCTCCTTCCCTTTTACCCTACCCCTTCCTTTGTCTGTTATCTCAGCTTTCTAGCTGTGACTAATTTGGGGCCAGATTTTGGAATCCTTATTCACACTGAGTTGTTGGTTACTCCTCTGTGTGAACTGAAATGAATGGGACCTACTAGTGGCGCACGGTATTAGTCAATATGAATAGGGGAGGCAGAATCTGGCCCTGAGATTGTTCACTCTTAGGGGTAGGGACTGTCTCATTTTTAATCCATCCAAAGCAATGTGCAAATGTAAAAGTTTAGTAATAAATGTCATAAGAATGAAGAGAAGAGGTGAAAAGAATCCAGCGATCTGAACGCATCCACAACTTAAGTGCAGCCTAATTCATAGAACCAAGCAAGACTTCCATTCTTTCCAGCATCAGCGTTGCTGGGTCATGACCAAATGATTCATAATTTTTACTCACCCAAAGGTAATTCAACTGCTAGTGTGATGTCTTGGGGATTGTTAGTGTGTGTTTGGTACTGAAATCAATTGTAACCAAATGTAAAAATAAAATAAAAATCAATGCATTTTGTTTTGCTACATCAAAGCGGAAGGGTCACCTTGATTCTGCTTTTTTTCTTGTATAGAGCTAACAGATATTCATGTGGAGCTTACAAATGGCAGAAAATTGGGGAGGCATATGAAGGGAGTTTCAGACGTTTGTTTCTTTGTTCCTTTGTAACAGCCCTTTATTGGAACTTAAAGGCAACAATAGGAGACTCATTGAAACATTTGCTTTATTAAAAGTATTCCCAGGATGCTGCTTTCCTACTTTTGGATAATGTACATTGTGCCATTGACATTTGTATGCTCTACTTACGGTTTCTAACCAGACTGAAGAAGACACTATCATTTGCTGGTCTGGAGCTGACTCTACCCTTTTCACATGTTGAGCCCCCAGAACTCTTTTTTTTTTTTTAAATGGTTGTTAGATTTACCGTATCTGTGTTACTGTGCAAGTAAGCTCCATTTTTCCAAGAGCCTGATTCGGTTCTCGGCTACACTGCAGCTTTGGGGAAAACTGGTGCTGGAAAGCTGACATCCCCATGGGGACAGAGTTAAGATTTGGGTGGTGTATAATAGTTTTGGTAGTAGTAAATAGCATGGAAAATGAGCATTATGTACGGTTAGGTGGTATAATTCTTCAGCTTCTTTCTTTTGTGGTGTTGTGTCAGGCATGTTAGCTGTGTGGCAACCTTAACTATTAAGCAACAGAGGTACAATAGCGTAGCCACGGGGGGAGCAGCGGGAGCGGCTGCTCCCCCTGTGAGCAGAAGCAGCGCCTTAAAAAGAAAGCGGCGTCTTTTTTTAGCAGCGCTAAAAAAAGGCACCGCTTCTTTTTAAGTGCTGCTTCTTGCACTCACCCGGCGGCGCTCCGGGTCTTCGGTGGGATTTTGGTGACGGGTACCACTGAAGACCTGGAGTGAGTGAGGACCTGCTGCCGAAGTGCCGCTGAAGACCCGGAGCGCCACCGGGTGAGTACAGGGGGAGGCGCCTTTTTATAGCGCCGCTCCCCCTGCGCTCCGGACCTGGCTACGCTACTGCAGAGGTGGTTTTTTTGGGGGGGAGGGGATAGGTATACATATCATTTGATTCCATACTAGTCTAATGGCCAAACCCTCTGACCCTGCACTCCCTCATTTTTTCATTTATGGGTGTTACTTTGAGCATATCCCTAACAAAGACCTCACGTGGTCTTTCTTGCTTACGGTATTCATCCACGTCAACATTCCCATTTCTGTGGAACAGATAATTTGCTCAGGTTTCTTCTTTGCTGCCCACCACTCAGCATCAGCCACTGAAACTAGACAGCCCACCGTTCTACAGACTTTCCCTTTTAATCTTACTGGTATCCTCCTGTCACATACTACACCACTTACCTCTCTCCATTTGAACCAAACATTTCTTATCCTAGCTCTAATTTCATCATCCTCCATTTCTCTGGATTCTGGAGACAAGATACTTGAAACTTTGCATTTTCGGTATTGTCTGCCCATCTAGTTTCAAGGATTATTCTTCAGCATTCACAGTACTGTACTGAAGTTATATACCATCAGGGGTGAAAGTAACACTCAACACTTACTGGTACGGGGGCCGGCTCTGGCCCCCGGAAGAGGTGGGGTCTTGGGCAGAAGGGGCGGAGCTGGGAGGGGGTCAACGTCCCCCAGCCAGCCCTTGCTGTACCTGGCCCGCACCACCTGGGGCTCCAGAGGCAATTTAAAGGGCCTGGGGCGCCAGTCATTTAAATCACCGGCCCCGGTGCAGCTGCTCCTTTTGTCCCCCCCATGTCGGCGGCCCCGGGCGGGGGGGAGAGAAGAAGGGGCAATGACATTAAAGCGCTGTTGCGCAGGGTTCTTTGCCACGGCAGCACTTTAACGTCGGCTGCTACGGGCTGGTACCGGTGGCCACTTTTTACCGGTACGCTGTACCGGCTTACTTTCACCCCTGTATACCATATACTCTGTTTTTCATCTGCTTATGTTGAGCCCTTGTCTTTCCAACACAGCTCTCCATTTATCACAATCTTTTTTAGACTTTTGCCTCACTGCATAGAATATCATCTGCAAACAACGTGCAACACAATGGTGTCTTCTGTCTATTCCTTGTGAGGGTATTCAGGATGATAATAAAGAAGAAGAGGCTCAATGCTGAGCGCTGATGCGCTCTCACCTTTACCCAAAGATTAATATATATACACATAGTAAATAAGTCCCAAACTAGTCTTTAACCCTTCAAAAACCAAAACCCACTCCCTCCAAATAACCCCAGGAAGAAAGCAACCCGCCACACTTAAACTGTTAATAAATAAAACATATTTCGGTATTAGACTTGACATTCCTAACAGCAAAAAACTCATTTATCATGCTGTCAAATACCCAACGTGCCTTGCTTCATTAACCACACGCCAGCACAAAAAAATTCTTCTCTGGCAGGAGACCATTTATATAAAATATCAGGGGAAAAGATCTTAAAAAAAATGAGGCTGGTTGTGAGGTTGGTGGAGTCAGAATTACAGAAGTATGGTAATACTATCGCCTTAGCTATGCCAGCAATGCCATGACGCCATAATCCACAGAGCAAGTACAGCACAAACAGTGGCAGCAGTAACTCCCCCCACTCTTTATCTCCCCTGCCATTGTGTGTCCACCCTAAGCCGAAGGGACTAGCTGTGGATAGTTCAGCCTTAATGCCCAGCTAATCTCTGACTGAACAGCTCCACCACAGACTTCTATGGGACCTTGGGCAAATCACTTAGCCTCGGTGTACCTCAGTCTCCTATCTGTAAAAATGGGGATAACAACACTTCTTTACCTCTCAGGCATGTTGTGAGGCTAAATACAATAAAAGATTGTGAGAAACTCAGATATTACAGTGATTGGGGCCATATAAATGTGTATCCATTGTGACAAAGTTCCTCCTCTACCTCGGTGGGGCCTGCGCTTATTGGCGGATTTTGCTTGCCTCAGAGATCTTCCCCTCTGGTAGAATCCACAGTCCAGGTTAACTCCTCCTGTGTCTGATCAGGAGTTGGGAGTTTTCGGGGGAACCCGGGCCTGCCCTCTACTCCGGGTTCCAGCCCAGGGCCCTGTGGATTGCAGCTGTTTAGAGTGCCTCCTGGAACAACTGCACGACAGCTACAACTCCCTGGGCTACTTCCCCATGGACTCCTCCCAACACCTTCTTTATCCTCACCACAGGATCTTCCACCAGTACGCCCTCTTACTCTCAGCTCCTAGTGCCTCTTGCTCCCAGCTCCTCACACGCAACCTGCTTCCATAGCTCCTGACATGCGCGCCTCACTGACTCACTGGGAGGCTTTTAACTAGTTTCAGCCAGCCCCTGATTGGCTGCAGGTGTCTCAATTAACCTCCCTGCCTTCTGGAAAGTTCTTAATTGGCCCCAGGTGTCTTGATTAACCTGGAGCAACTGCCATAAGGTATCAGGGATTTGTTTAGCCTGGGGCTAACATACTGGTTCCTTACCACTTCCCTATAGCCCTCTGGCCTTGCCCCATCACACCATCTAGGAAGAGATGTGTATAGCCACCTAAGAAGCCATCTAAGAAGTTGCATTGATTCCCCCACCGTTTTCCCTCTTCTGACCCTCCTGTAATTTTCCAGTCCTCTTCTCCCCCCCCCCCCCCCCCCCCGGCCATGACTCCCCAACTTCTAGCCTTCTGTTAAGGTCACTTTTTTTATATACCTACCTGTGGTCTTTGGTCACTTCTCCTTTTGAAACTAGTTTTCAAAGCCCTCCTCACTAAATTGGTAGTACCTTTAGAATAATCCCATACAGTTCCTAGCACAATTTTGTTAGCCCGCTGTTTGACCACCTCTGCTAAGTGAATATTTGCCTGTGGGTATGCTACTGAGTTTTGTTCCCTCGTGTTCCCTGCACCCTCCCACTGATTCTCTGTGAGTCAGATTGCCTTTTTAGTTGTTTTATTAGTTTATGCTCATATATAATATTCTATCCTTCCATGGAAGTATTTATATAGCCTCCTTCATGATAGTATCTGAGTTAGGTTCCAGATGCCTTTGGCTACTGAGTGCTTTAATGAATATTAATGATCATTATTGCTGATCCCTAGGGATTGTCACTAGAAACAAGTTCACACCGAGTAAGTTAATGAGGGTTTTGATGATATCCTGGTAGTCATAAGGGCAAAGCTTATGCACTTTGGGTCAAATACCTACTGGTTGCCTAATAATTGGCTGAAACAAGGGTCAGAGACTCTGGTGATTTGCTCTCTTGATGGGTTGATTCCTGCAGCAACATAGCATACACCCAATCTTGCAGACACTTGTGTACCTGGGTAAATTAATTTAGGAAAGTAGGCCCATTGAAATGAATGAGACTATACAGAACAAGAGCGTTTTCAAGATTGGGCCCACAGTGACTCAGCCCCACATTTTCAAAGGTGTTTAGGTGTCAAAAGGTGCGGATAGGATCCTAGTGGGACTTTCAAAAGTACTTAGGTGCCTCACTTCCATTGATTTCAATGGCCTTTAGGTGCTTTTGAAAATTGCACCGGGTGCCTATCCACAGCTTTAGACATTTAAAGACCTTTAAAAATCTAGCCCTCATTGTCATCATTCCACGACACAACGGCAACATACACTGAATGAGGCTTTTGGCTCAAGGACGGTGTTCATATTTTACTGCTGTAACAACTGGCTTCTGGAAAGTGCTACCTTTTGCTCCAAGAAGTGCTGCCCACTTATCTCAGGTTTAACATTTTTATTCACCTCTGTTTTTGGTTTTTGTTACGCCAAGAACACTCAAAGAAACAAAAACACAAGCACACAATGCAAACCTGATCTGGCAAGGCTCTTTTAATGTACTTTTACCAAACCACAGTACATACTTCAAATAAGGCCTAACAGATTATGCTCTTTATAAATTTACAAACAATTTCTTCTCCTTAAAGAGACAGTATTCTTTTATCTGTCTTGTGTACTTCAATGAATTATATGTTTATTCAAGCATAACATAGCAAACATAGCTATAAATCTGTAGACTAAATGCCTGTAATGGAGGAATCTTAGATACACTATACTCTTGGATGGGGGTTTATGTATTTATTTAAAGGTGGTAACCATAAGGTCCTGATTACACTTTGGGGAAATTGTACTCACTGAAAAGGCGAGCAGATTAAAATAATTGGAAATTGATGCCATCATGTTTCACCAACTAGGTAGGGTGTGCATATCAGTGGTTAGGTCAGCTTTGCAGGCACATCCTCCTTGGCACGACTTTCTTCCTGATTCTGAGGGAAGAGGTTGAGAGGTTGGTTAAGTTTCCCTGCTAGCTGATGGCCCTGTTCCTCTTCCAGGGACACACTGCTTGTCAGTTATGTCATGACAGGTGTGAGACTAGTAAACATGAGGCACAGGTCTATGTCTGAACAAGAAGAAGCTGAGTTAGTTGAGCTTTGGCCTGCCAGTGACTGCAGAATGCTTACGCATGGCATAGAACCAAACAGAGTGCAAAAAAGGAAAACAGGAAGTGAAATATTCTGTCAATAATGATTCAACAGTTTCCTACAACTGCAAGATCTCTTGTGTCTATGCAGCCATCTGAAGTTTGAATCCTCATTCAAACCTAATCTCTGCCACACCCTCGTCTCCCCCACTCCAGTCCTGGCCAAACAAAATCCACGTGTCACCATCTTGCTGGGCAAGAACAGAGACACCTGTATGTCACGCGGCGAACAGAAGTGAGTTTTGAGGTCCCATAGAATCTGACAAAGCAACTGATTTACAGGGGGCCTCATGCCGATGGAAATCACCAAGTGTGCAAGGCAGCTGCTGCAGTAGGAATGCACAGTACAAAAGTCTGCACTCCATCTCTTGGAGACTGAGAAACAGGTTCCTGCTCTAGCCCAAAGTACTCCTGCCAGAGCAGGCATAGTTAAAAGAAGAGAAAAAAAAAAGACACGGGGGAAGAGAAGCAAATCCAAACCGTGCAAATGGTAACTGAAAAAAATCAAATAAAATACAAGCAGAAATTCCCTCTCCCCAAACCCAAAGTGCAACAATGACAAGACGCCACCTTCTAAAGGCTGCAGCCTACAGCCCCAGCCCTTCTGCTGCTTCGAAACAAAACCAGCCTGGCAATAGCTACCATGCACAATTAAAGGCTAAGACAGGACAAAGTAAAGGCCACTTATAAAACATCTCCATAAAAATATCTATACATCTGTCATTAAAAGGGATGTCGGGAAGTAGATTCAGACTGAGCACAACCCAAGCGTTTTGCTGCAAAAGCACTCAGGCAATCCATTCAATTCCCAACAAAATGAAGCAAGAGTCATTTGGTTTAACATTTACATTTGGGATTAACTCTGTACAGCTCATTTCCAGGAGATTTAGCATCTCCTAATTAGCAACAGTCAAAGAGGTGTGGTGGGGGTGACAGAGTTTTTAATTAACGGAATCCTTGTAGATATACAGTTGGCCAAATTATGCCCTTGCACTCAATGAATCCCCCTGGACTCCTTCCATGCAATAAATGGCTCTCCCAGAGTGAAGGTATTTTATGTCGCACCTATCCAGGTTGATCCATGTGTCTGAGCCAGTGAACATGTAACCTGGATATAAGCCCTTGCTAAATCGCATATGGAATGAAGTCACCCCTGTGCAGGCAGGTTGTCTGTACAGGGCCAATGAACCATTTCAGTCTTCTAAAATAAGGCTTAAACTGGTCTCAGGTGATGTTTTAGCTTTGCGCAGGCTGACTGCACAGGAAGGCATTTTGGGCCATATGTGATGTAACGGGTCTCACACGTAGTTCTGGTTCTCAATGGCTCAGACACAACATGAGCAGGGTGATTGGCACAGAACAATCTCTCAAAGGCTCCTGATACAGAACCAGATTTTGCTCTCACCTGCATAATTGAGCAAAGAATCTGGCCGGCAGAAAATAAATTCATACATAAAGCTCCCTTTATATTTCTTGGACCTACCAGTAACGTCTTAAAAGCAGTTGAGAATAATCCCTATTGAGAAGGTCCTCTACAAATGTATCAAAGTACATAAACAGTTTAGAATGAGCTAGGCAATGCCCTTATGATTTTACTATATTCACTTGGAAAAAATAACCATCCTTTTTTGTTGCTGGGGGAGGGAGCAGAAGGGCAGGGGAGAGGATCACACAGGGAGGTGCAGCTGAGAAGTAATCCTGACTTTTTGGGGGATATTGTGGCAATTCTTCACTTAAGGGAAATAAAAAGTCTATTTCTCCAGGCATTGCTTTTAAAAGTAATAGGGCTTGAGGAAAATGAAAACTAAGCTAAGATCTAGTTAGTCTTACAAAGAATGGGTCTAATATAGGCTCTCTCTCTTTGACACAGAGATATGGTTTTGAAACAAATAGGAACACTTTATGATAGAGCTGCTTTATAGAACTTGGTGATGTAAAATTTTACTTTCAGGCATCAAGTGCTATAAATTAGAAAAAGCTCTGCTATTATGAACCAAGCAATGATTTCAGGACGTGGCACATAACTTTTTCATGGGGTCATTTGCACAAGAAAAAGCTCATGATACCAGAACTAAGAAGCACTGTTGACAATGGTAGAGCAGCGAGCGTGTCAGGATAGTATGAGAGGAGGGGATTCATGATTAGGAGTAAGAGCTGGGGATAACAGAGCACATTCTTTGCTGATTTATTTCCTACATAACCCCTCTGAAAGCAGTGGGCTTGTCAATCTGTGCAGCATTTAGCTCCTATAGCAATAATTTTAAAAGGAAAAGGGCTCAAAATTGGGATTCAGCAAAAGGACCCATTGGGAATTTTTCAATGCTGCTACTATCCTGTTTCAGTGGATTGTGCGGCAGATAAAACGCTGTGCTTCTTTCCACTAAATGGTTTGAAACAAGCCTGGGAACTTTTCCTTTTATAGCAAAGCACGTTAGTATGATCAGCCACGTGGCATGGTCCACTCATCTCAGCACATTTATGATGACATGCAGTATATCTATTTTTAAATATTCATCTAATAAACATATTTTAAGACCTAGTACTGTTGAATGGTTGGACCAGCTTGCACACTGAAATAATTTCTGAGCTGCTCCCCCAAAGAACATACTGCTTCAGTGACATGCTAATAGTAAGTGTGACTTTAGAGGGGGCAGACATTACTGGATAAGGTATGGCTGCTGACTAAACACACATGGAGACTAGTTCACTTGAGGCCATGCTGATGTTTGATGTCTGGGCAACATAAGGCGTTTACAACAACAGTTGAGTTCCACTTGTGAAGTCACTCAACATTTTCAGAGCAATGGTCGAAGAATTATGATTTTTTTTGCACAAATGATGCCACAGATTTATTATTCGCCCATCCTTAGCTACTCTGACACACATAGAGAACTTCATCCTTTAAAGAAATATTCACTTTTAAAACATTTGCCTGGGTGCGCGCTTGATAACCAAAGTCACGCTTGTGTGTAAGAGAACGATCAGTGTGCACTCTCAGGCTGGGAATGCTGCAGAGGAAGCACGTGCAGCCCCCGAGGGAAGGGAGTGACTCATCACTGTGGTGATCACCTGCTGGCTGGTTTAAGAGCAGTATTGACTAGCTCTGGAAAGAGCTGCCACTAGCTCACCTTGGGCAAAAGAGCAGTTGCAACCACGTGGGGATAGAGCGGAAAATTGGGAAGGACACCAACCCTTCTGAGAACTGTCTCAAAGGCAGACAAGAAGGGTTGTCTAGTGGTCAGGCCACTGGCCAGTGACGTAGGATTCCCTGCTCCACCCCAAACTGCGTGTATGAGCTTGAGCCAGTGTCAGCTCTCTGGCCAGAAAAAGGGGATAATACCATACAGGGTGGTGGCGAGAATAAATGTTTGTTAGGCACTCACATACTCTGGTAACGGGGGCTGTATAAATTAGCTAGATCTATCTAGTTTGAAGTGAAAGGGTGGATTTAAAAAAAAAACCAATCTATCAAACAACCCAATTCCATCTACTGGTACTTAGATGGTCCTGTCCGCATGGTATTTGAGCACTTCACAAACAGTGGTGAACTTCTTCTCACATCATCCCTGTGGGGTAGAAAGCTATGAGTCCCCATTCCTAGATGGGGAACTGAGGCACAGAGTGATGAAGTGACTTGCTCAAGATCACACCAAAAAAATTGGGAAAGAACCAGAATTTGAACCCAGCACGCCAGCCCTTCAACCACATGGCCGTCTTTCCTCTCTGCTTTCAATCTGCCCTGCATATAACGGTGCCACCATGCAGAGCACTGTGTGGTATATTCTGTACTGATTATGACTGCAGACTATGCAATACACACATACTCTGAGGAGAACTGTCTCGCTGTACCTAACTGTTCACACTACATATTGGAGAGAAGAATGCTGACTAAAGACTCTATAAATGCATAGCTCATCCATTAGCTAGCAAAACAATCCCACAAACATCAAGTTACATTTTTGTTTTTGAGTTTCATTCAGCTCAACTAATTCCTATTTCTTGTTTCCTAGAAATCTCAGCCACCAGATTCAATGTGCCGGACAACAGCCTTCATTAAATATCAATGCTCATTACCACAGCCATTTACTGGGCTCAGGAATGGCAGGGGCTACTATATATTATCACCAATCAATACCTCTGCTATGTTTCTAGTGAGTTAAATGATAATGTCACTGCTCCAGCTTGTGCAAAGGGCAGAATTAACTCTGCAAAATGTAATTTACAGCAACTGTAAATTTGTTGGTAAAGCAAGAGATGC
The DNA here is from genome assembly GCA_033296515.1 of Macrochelys suwanniensis. Lineage (NCBI taxonomy): Eukaryota > Metazoa > Chordata > Testudines > Chelydridae > Macrochelys > Macrochelys suwanniensis. The sequence continues at coordinate 95,555,894 of CM065776.1, read as the reverse complement.
ACACTTTTCTCAAGTCCTGGGCGATAAATTTAGATGCCCAACGGGGCCTAAGCAGTCAATATCACGGCCTGGCATGTTTCAGAAGGGAACTGGATGAAGCAAATTGGGCACCCGATTCTACTCACAGCTTCAGGTTGTTTTTTAATTTCAAAGCTGCAGTGCTTTGCTTTTCTCATTTGATGTCTTAGGGCTGGTCCACACTAACCCCCCAGTTCGAACTAAGATACGCAACTTCAGCTACGTGAATAACGTAGCTGAAGTCGAAGTATCTTAGTTCGAACTAAAAGGTGCTTACCGCGGGTCCAGACGCGGCAGGCAGGCTCCCCCGTCGACTCCGCTTACTCCTCGCACGGAGCAGAAGTATCGGTGTCGACGGCGAGCACTTCCGGGATCGATTTATCGCGTCTAGACAAAACGCGATAAATCGATCCCAGAAGATCGATTGCTTCCTGCCGAACCAGGAAGTAAGTATAGACGTACCCTTAGAAACAGAAAACCTCATTACAATCAAAATAAATGTTCTCTGTGCTGAAACCTCTTCACACCGTGCTCTCTTTTTACAGTGGGGATAAGAGAGCTAGTTTTGTTTTTTGTTTTGTTTTTGTTTTGTTTTGTTTTTGTTGCCTCAACAATTTTCCTTCTCTCTCTTTGACTCACTAAAGTCCCTGAAAGTTTAATTTTAATGCTTTTTGGCAGGAGAATTGTTTGTACTTGAAAAGTGGAGTCATATGTCACAGGAGACGTAGAACTGCGGCGCTGCAGCTCTGCTGCTAGCACTCTAGTGTAGATGCATCCTACAGAAAGGGAAGTGGTTTTTTCCATCACTGCAGGGAATCCACCTCCTGGAGCAGTGGTAGCTAAGTCAACGGAAGCATTCCTCCATCCTCCTACTTGCATCTACAGCAGGGGTTAGGTCAGCACAGCTATGGTGCTCAGGGTTGTGAATTTTTCACATTCCAAGCAACATAGCTACATCACTCTAAACTTTTAGTATAGATCAAGCCTTCAACTGTATTTTGGATGGCCAAAGAAATGCAGTTCAGGGTCCTGGGTCCAGCCGTGTTCCCATTCAAGTCAACAGCAAAACTGCAGTGTGGGCAAAATTGAGTGCTTTTTTCTCCCTCATCCCACTGAATTTAAAGATAGACAGTTAACTCTAACACCTGATACTTTTCAACCCTGCAATGGTTCTGATAGAATCCTCATTTTCACTTTGCCACACTCACACACTTTAAAGTCTTCAGAATGAAGTGCAATTGTGAATGCTTATTCAATAACTATACACAACACACTCAAAATAATCTTGTATTACACACACACACACACACACACACACACACACACACACACACACACACACGATAAACTGAAGCAGACAGAGGTTAAAGCTTTGCCCTAAGGCGCAGTGTGTCAGTAGCAGAGATAATAAAATGGACAGGTCTTCAATCCCAGTACTTTGCTCTAGCCACATGATAGTACTCCCATCAAGATGAACAACCTTCCACTAGAATACACAACTATTCTCCCCCTCTTGAGCTCTCACAGTATAAATATAGCAGAGTCGGGAGTGCTCGGTTACAACAGGGTGACAATTTGTCATGTATATGTAATCACATTCTAGAAACTGAGCTAAAGTTCTAGACAGGACCAGGGTTGTAGTTGGTTTTGGAACATGATCAAGGCAATTTGTAGTAGACAGCACAACAGGTTGGGGACAATGATTTAACTATGTCCCCTGACTCTCTGGTATTTGTAGCATTCATGTTTCCCTGCTTGGTTTCACATACTTTTGTTCAAGTACAATTCATATACTTTTATGAAGGTATTTAATATAAAAGTTTTCTGGAACCTGATAATTTAACCTATTAAAGGACAGATGGCCCAATTCTGCCCTTAGATATGCATTCACAACTCACTGCATTCAATAGTAGGCTCACATCCATATTCAAAGACAGAAGTATGGTGCTGAAGGAACACAAATGAACTATACTATGTTATTTTAAGAGATGGAACTTTTATAGGTATTTACTACTACACTGTAGACGATAGGATGCACAATGAACGCTAGCAACAGAAAAACTTCCTTAACATTGTCTGCAAAGGCGCCTGAATGACGACAATCACAGCAAAAGCAGTCATTTTGTGCAGGCCAAACTTCTGAGGCGAGATCCTCAGCTGCGCTAAATTGGTATAGCTCTCATGAAGTCAATGGAGCTACGCCGACTTACACTAGCCAAGGAGCTGGCCTTCGGCATGTAATCAAGGCTGGTTGAAGGGAAAACTAAACACATTCTAGCAATAGTTTCTTATTTTTAAGCAGTCACTGTTTTTGTGTATGACTGCCTTCTTTGTTGCAAGGAGGAACAAGTCCTTTTGGAGAGGATATGAGTCCCTGCATATTTTGAGTCTTTTCTCACGAGGCAGAGACTTCGGTCCTTTCCAAATTGACTTCCTGCTGTTAGAGGAAGAAAAAGTGTAGACAATGATCAGAACATACAAAGCACAAGGAAGCAGCTGTTAGGATAATTAAAACTATGTAGAATTTCTATTTTTTTATTTATCAATCTGGTTCCTAATAGAACTTTTAACTAAAGGAAAGACATTCACAAAGGATATTAGGCAAAGGCATACATACATATATTCCTTCTTTCATTCTAATTTACATGCTGTTGCTTTTGGAGGGTGAGATTCCTGTTTCATATCTCTAGGATGGAATACCAATTTTGATTAACAGAGATAGAATTTAGGTTCTGCTTTTTCAACAATGTAACCCTTAAAGAGTCACCATGCTTATGACACAATGGAAGAGAATCTGAGTGAGAAACCATATTAAAGAGCTACTGCTTATCAGACTGAGAAACAGCTCCACATTTCAACTGGTATCCTGGAAGTTAGATGAATCTGCCATTAAAAGAGACTCTGTTTTGATTAAAATGTAGTCACTGAATAGACTCTCTTCTAAAACAAACTCTTATCTCTACCATAAACTTGTAATTATACACCCCCCCTTTGGCAATTCTAGTGAAATACTGATGATAACCACTCTTTCATATGCATCATGCTGTCTTGAGCATGATTAAAAATATGTTGCGGATTCCATACCTTTCAAGTGGTAACTGCTGTGAAAAACATAACTATGTATAAGAGAACAAAGATGCAGTGTGTATAGTCTGCACAAATACTATAGTCCTAACTGAAATTTTGCATTTTTGTTTAATATTGATTTCTGATTTTAAAGGTCATTTCTAATGTCAACTGACTCTAATATGGAATATGGGTCATCTGAATTAACACATAAGAAACAACAGATTACTAAAGGCTGCATTGTTATCAACATTTTAATTTTTACCATTTTGGCTAGGACAAAATTTCTTTGGCTCTTCACAGCTCATCTCCTGGGGGCCTTTATTGTGACTCTTGAATCCAAATGCCCCTTAGCATTACCCCACTAGACCAACACTCCTGATTCTGGGCACAATCTTCCCCCCACTGAAATCAACAGGAATTTTGCCATGTATTTCAATGGGAGCAGGAGCCGGCCTTTTAGAGTCACATTTCCCCACATGTTCAAACAGGGAAAGGGACTAAAATGAGTGACAAAACCGACTCAGCTGAATGTGCACTATGCTCCTATGATATTTGAGTACATTTCAGGGAAAGTGCTGTGTTGTGTGCTCATCAGGATTCACTCTGTTATGATTCAGGTTTGGCCACAATATAGCACTTGCCAAAAACTCACTATATTACCTGCCCTTTTAACTGCTCAGTTGGTCAGTACAAACTCTCTTAGCAACCAGAAGTACCCATGAACTCCCCTCACGAATCATATAAGATGTGAGTATAAATATATACTTATATAAGTATAAGGTGACTTCCCTGCAAAAGAGATGGTGCTTGCAGGCTTATGCAAGCTACCCATCTTCAGGGGCAGCGCCAGCTTTTTTGCCGCTCTAGGCGGCGGCGGCGGGAGAGGCTGCCGCCGAAATGCCGCCAAGGTCCCCGGTGGCTGAAGAAGCTGCTGCCAAAGTGCCGCCGGAGTCCTCGGCAGCAGCTTCTTTGGCCGCTGGGAACCTCGGAGGCATTTCAGCGGCAGCCTCTCCTGCCGGCAGCCGCTAAGGGACCTGAGATGCCGCCCCCCAAATCCTGGCGCCCTAGGCGACCGCCTAGGGTCGCCTAATGGTAGCGCCAGCCCTGCCCATCTTAGTTTGCTGCTTCTCAGTTCCTGGGCCCCTGCAGGGCCAGTGTTTGCCCTACGTAAGACTAGTCACCGTGGCATTCTAGCTACAAGGCATTCTAGGAAAAGGCTACAAGAACCGGCAGCCAAGACACCATCTCCACCATAAAATACTGGTGTGGAGGGCACGTGTGTCAGTCTGCAATGTCAAATTCATTGTCTCAGCCTGCTGGGCTCTCTCACTTCCAGTTTAAGGAAATACACTATAGCTAATGCAGCTCTCAATAAGATTTTCAATCATTAATACAAATAGCTTCTGAGGTTATGAAGGCAACTTCTTATTCCTACTGAATCAGGAAAATAATCGTAACACTGAAGTTTATTACCATCTTCTTCTCACCGCATGAGGCTTCCCCGCAAAGAAGCCAACACAAATTTACACAGCTCTCATGAGCTTCACATGAAGAGCTCTGAGAGTCTGTGAGCTGAGAGAGACAGAAGGTTGGGAGACCAGATGATTAGGAGTATTGGCATTGACTTTGCCTTTCTTCTTTATTGCACGGGTTTGAATCGAGACCAGGTCCATCATTTCCATGAAATGGCTGCTCAGTGCCTCATGTGAATTGAGTTGGTGTCTCAGTTTAGTTATTCATGAACAGACATCACCATCACAAAGACCACTGTCATAACTGATATGCTTGTTGCTAGGTCAACCAAGTACCCGAAGACTTGACTGGACATGGAGAGACAACTATCCACTTGCCCTTCCAGCGCAGGGATGAGGCATGTTAGTTGGGAAGTGTGCCCCTGCAGTGACTTGCGCTGTCTTTGTTGTGTGAAGAACCACAGGACTCCAGTCTCAGGAGGCAGAGCTGACACTTCTCACACTAAATTCAGTTAGAAAGTCAGTCTTTTTACTGCAACAAAATCACAGCCTAAGGAAACGGGCGCTCTGTTCTCATTTGCTGTATCTGGGCCTTCTGAAGTAATACGCATAGTCTTTACTGGGAATGCCTAAAATACCATTTGAAATCAAATTAACAAACTAAAATCAATAAGGAGAAGTGGGATTTTCTTCACTAGAAGAGAAGATTTTTGTGACCTACCCACCCACCAGTAGAGGTGGCTGGCCTGAATAGCTACTGATGTATGGCAGATTAGTTTCAAAATACTATAGGGTTGTCTTGACACTCTTCGGGGGAAGATATTCTTCTTATACCCACTGATCTTAAACAAGAATAAGGACTTCTCACTCAAAGAGAGAGTGATGATAGCACTGGTTTGCCTCAAAAACTAAGCACGAGGTGGGGTGGGGCAAAGATGGGTTTCTTTCCTGTTTAGACCCCACTGCCATAAAGATACCTGAGAAACAGACAATGACTTTCTTAAAACTGGCCACATTTACATACTGAGTCCAAATCCATACCTTGAAGAAACTAGTGGGTTTGAGATCTATATTAGCTATAGTGATTCAGCAAGTCCCATTTGTGATACAGACTGTGGAGAATTTTAACAAAAGGCCTTAACACATATCCAATGTCTTTAAATTGTTGCCATGTCTGCTAACTGTGCATTTATAAACAAGGAAGCAGTTTTAAGACCTATGAATACAAAGGAATCCTGAAAATGCTCCAATATGCCATCTCTAATTTTAAAAAAAATCTCCTTTCACTTTACAACATCCAACAAAATAATGCTATAAAGCAAAAATAAAGGGGAAGAAGAACTAACAGAAAACAGCATTGCTTAGTTCATTAGAGTGCAGTTCATCTGAATTTCAAATAAGTCTTGCAAATAGGTACTGAAGGAATGAATTACAGCTGTGCATATCAAAACTAAATACTATAAGGTTACGTGACACCAAAAATGCCACAGGCATAAATCCTTTCATAAGAAATTCTTAGTATTGGTTCTGGTTTTTGATGCACAGTAAATGTCCTGCTATACATTCATATCTTCATTCTGTTCCACGCATAACTACCCATAAGGCCCCGTGTCTCCATCAAACAAGGTTATTGGAGACTCCTGCTCCTTTGCAGTGGGGAAGCAAAAACCACTTTATTGCCATCAAAGGATGAAATTAACTATTCAGGCTACCACTTACCCTCTCTGCAAACTGACTGCCTCTTTCTCAGTGACATGCCTGACATTCAGCTGGTCTGAGAGATTGTGATCCCTGAAGCACTAGATATTGCCTTTGCAGTCCTTAGCCATTACTCCACAAAGACAGAGCAACTGATCAGGCAAATCTGTTTATTAAAAAAAGGACCTCTGCTTTCATGCTGTGTGTTTCCGCTGCCCTCTCTATGAGCAGGACTCTTTAAGTCTCTTGTTTTACCTTACTGTCTGAGAGAACACTGTGACAGAGGCTTTCTTCACAAAGGGATTTAAACCAAAGATTTAAAGAACAGACTAAATTGCTATGCCAACGACAGAGAAGTATTATGTGAAAACTGTTGGATTAAATGAATTCCTTAGAACTGCACTAATAGGTCTGTGACAGCCTATGAAGAGAAACAGAAGCAAACAAACGGTCAAGTCTGACTCAAATTCCCAACTACAATGCTTATGCCTACATACAGTGTACGCCAATATATCACAGGCGGAGCTGAGTTTAAACTGAAACTGCCATGTGGCCTCAGGTCAGCAGCATCATAGCCAAAGTTACAGAAACAGATTAGGTCTACAGACTCGAACCAGGTCTACAGACGCCTTCAGATTTAAAAAAACAAACCAAAACAAAAATGTTCCTGTGCTTTTACTCCTCTCCTATACTCAGAATAATTATAATATTTTTACATTGCTGATAAGTACTATACACAATCAACATTTTGAAATGCCTGTGCCAAAGTGGGACTCTTAAAGTGTTGGCACAAGATGGTAGCATTTGGAAAATTGGCAAATATGATTTGATCCTCTTTTCCCTACACCACTTCCTCCCCTAGAACTTTTAAACCCCAATTCTAACACCACCAAATGAAACAATATGTGAACCGGTATTATGGGTATTATGGCAACCTGTCTGGAACCGACTATGCGTGACTGAAAAGAACACTTTGAGGATGTATCGATTTGTACGCTGTTCTCAAGACAGAAATATCCACATTCTAAAGGGCTTTTAAAAAATGTAGAAAACTGGCCCTGTTATCATTACGGGTATTTAGAACACCTCTAAACACACACAGAAAAGACAGGTATTACTGACAAATTTTAACCAATGCTGAAGCTCTAAAAGCTGCTGTTTGTTGTTGTTGTTTGGATACAGAAGGGGCAATTCATTGCAAATGAATATTAAAAAGTACTTTTCTTAAATGTGTGTTTGTTATCCTTGTTTCCAGTCTCATCGGTTTTGCCTGTTGCTTGCTCCTCCATTTGTGCTGATCTTTTTACTAGATGCTCAAGAGTCTGAAGTAGAGCGTTCTCTCCTTGCTAAAAGAGTCATCCCCAACCCCACCCCGGCCCTGCTTCCAACCCCCTCCACACACTCTCAGATAAGCCACTCTTTTTTGCTCTCGTCGATGGTCTCCGTAAAGTTGGGGTCATTGTTCATGATGGCTGCATCGGCGCTCTCAGCAGACTCTGACCCCTTGGCCTCATTGGTGTGGTAGGTTCCCTTGTGACGGAACATGTAGCGTATCAGGAACACAAGCGTGCAAAGGATGGTGAAGATCACAACAGCAATGACACCTAATGGATAGGAGAAATGACAGAAGCGGAAAAATAAAATTCAGGAATTCCACAGGGGCTTGATTTTACTGTCTACTTCATATGTTTACACCAATCTGGCATTTAATTACTGCTGAAGTTCACTTTTTTTGTTTGGTTCTACTAATGTCTATGGAATTCCTTTGTGGTTTACTCCAAAACTTAATCAAACGGAGTCCCCTAATCGTTATTGCAACAGTTGAACCTCAACATTATTACTATTTATACAGTCCACAGCTGTATTTGGTGCTTCACGGGTGGTCATAGAGACAGAGGACCCAACTACTCCCACTAAATACCAGTATAAATGAAGATGAGTTACCCGGGCTTTGTCAGGGCAACTCCTTGGGGGACAGAATCCACATGTAACCTGTAGGTAGGCCATGGAGATGCAGCACAGGCCTTCTATGATGCCTACTGCATTTGTCTGGAATAGTGGGCACTGGCCTTCTGAACCCCGAAGAGGTCAGGTGAGGTTGTCCCTCACCTGACCTACCCTCAACTGTACCATCCTATTTAGAGTCACCTCTGCAATAGCCTAGCTGAGGCAAGTACTGACTGCCTTGACGTAGCAAGCCCCCTTTATGACCTTCCTCTTGTTCCTTATGGGCGGCAGTGGTGTTAAAGTGGCACTTCTGTGGTGTAGAGGGCCGGATGGGCCCTCTGTGGGTGTGTGAATGTCATCCAGAGTGGTAAACTGCAAGCTTCTCATGCTAACAATCCTAGAAAGCCTTTTCTCTTCTGCAGTCAGTCATTTTATATGAGGCTTGGTAATTGATGAGCTGGGCATTCAGGTTGTTGTTTAGTTACGTTCCATATACTCAGAGATGCAATTCTGTGCTTGGAGGGAGCCCAGTTTGTATGGGGGATAAACACTGGTGCTCGTCAAAATATTTTCAATTTCAATTTTTTTTGATTAAAAATGGGGTACATTTTTTCACAAAAAATGTTGTAAACACTTTTCTATTTTCCAACCAGCTACAGACACTTAGTTTTTCAACCCCCAAAAAGGGCAAGTTTGATAATAAAGGCTAGATTCACAAAGATACTTAAGTCACCAGCACCATGCCTAGCTTTTAGGTGACCACCAGAAAATCAATGGGATTCACAGAGCTCTCAGGCTCCCTATAAAATGAATGGGGCAAGATAGGAACCTCAGAATGGGATTCACAAAAGCAAGCACACTAGATGACTCCCTGCCTAAAATAGCCAATGGGAGATGCCAAGCTCAGGGAGGGATGTGCAAGACCCCTCCTCACTCCTCTCAGAAATAGGCACCTAAGTCTGGAGGCAGGGAGGCGCCTCCCTCTGCTTTGAATTCTCAGCTGTAAACCCTCTCTTGGGGTTAGTCACCTATGTCATTTTAAGAGGACAGACTCCCTCATGCCTTTTAGCCCAGTGGTTAGGGTACTGACCTGAGGTGTGGCCAATCCCCAGTTCAAATCCTGCCTCCACCTGATGAGGAGAAGGGATTTGAACAGAGATCTGCCACCTCTCAGGTGAGTGCTCCAACCACTGGGCTATGAGATATTCTGTGGGGACCCCTAAGTCTCTCCCATTGAAGCTGTTCCCCTGTGCATAAATAATTAAAAAACCTCTTTGGAGCAGGGGACTGGATCCCCGGTCTCCCATCCCCAGGTGAGTGATTTATCCACCAGGCTACATGCTACAGACTCTCTCTTTCTGCCCCCACCCATATTGAAGCTGTTCCATTGTAGATAAATGAAAGAAAGTTGTGGTAATTTCTCCCTAAAACAGATTTTAAGATGAAAGGTCTGTCCTTTAGAAAAATACTGGAATGCATTTGGAGATTAATGTGGTAATACTATCCCTCTCTAGCATACTATGGTGCTAATTAGAGTGGCTCAGACCCAACCCCCTTAGCTGAATATCCCTTTGTATGGTGCAGGCCAGGAGACCTAAGCATATATATGTCTATGTATAAGTCTGAACCAGGATCCACATTTTGCAGATAATCTCTGAATTATGATTAAGAAAAAAATCCTACTCACAAGCCAGTTTCACTAAGGAGTGGTCTACACTAGGAAATTAGGTTGGTATAACTACATCGCTCAGGGGTGTGAAAAATGTACACCCCATGAGAGAGGCAGTTAAACAAACCTAGCCCCCGGTGTAGCCAGAATTCTCCTATTGACCTAGCTACCACCTCTCGGGAAGGTGGAGTACCTATGCCGACAGGAGAACCCCTCCCATCGTCATAGGTAGTGTCTTCATTGAAGTGTAGTTTTAAGTGTAGACAAGCCCTTAGATGCTGAGGCCAAATTCTGCAATTAATAACATGTGCACTTGTAATTATAATGAGGTTCTGTGATGTGTTAGGGCAGAATCTGGCCCCTAAGTAGGGCTGAGGTGAGCATGATAGCTGAATCATGCCAAGAGTATAACAGAGTGTTCTTGACCCACAGCCTTTGAATCTACTGGCTTGAGCCTTCTTCAGCGGGAGCAGGATCAGGCCCCAGGTTCATGCTGATTGGGGTGTACTAGTTCATTATACTAAACGCCAGGAAATGTTACCAATTATACCAGTACAACTACACTGAATAAAAGTGGCTTTTTTTTACTTTAGCTTAAATAGCTTCCAAAGTGCCGGAAGCTAAACTGAAAAAAGGCACTCTTCTAGTGGACTAAGAAGGTCTACATGGGGAGTTATACCAGTATAACTACAGTGGTTTAAATTCACACCTTACCTTAAACTGGTATTACTGTCCCATGTAGGGAAGCCCTTTAATAAACCAAGCAGTTTGAACACTCTATTTTCTGCAGTTTCAGACTTCTATACACAAGCCACAAAGCATCTTACCAATGCATATATTTTTCTTACCTCCAATAATGGCAGAGTTCCTGTTAACTCCATCTCCTATAGCTTGACCATTGTATGGGAAATCAGCACTGGCTGTAAAATGGGAATCAAAGATTCATGTTATAATACATCAGTTCCTGGAAAACTCACAAGATTGGCTTAAAAATACACTTGTTACAAGCCCAAGAGCCTAAAATAAATACAGTTTTTAAAAAAGAAAGTCAGCTGTGATTTGTATTTTTATTTTTAAATAAGAAACTTTCCCCTCTGCCTGATACCTCAAAGCCACTCCACTCAACCCCAAACCATTCAAGAATCTAATGAAACACAAGAGGCAATCCAGCAGTGTGTGTTAACATATAGTCGAGTATATCTGTGGCATCCTGCACTAACAAAGACTGTTATAGGATTTTTAAATTTATTTCTCCCTAACAGTGGGAGATCATATTGTGCTTCTAGTGAGATTTCTGCCCTAGTGATACTAGACGTTGTCCAGAAGGGATTCCAATTTCTCCAGCCTTTAGGGACTGCTATACAATACCAGCAAACTGTGTGACAGAAAAAGGAATTCTCTTTTTGGTTGCACAGCCTAAAGTAAACAAATGAGTGATTGTGGTAGAGATGGGCCAAAGAATCAGTTCAGCTTTAGGCTAAAGTTTGGATGGGAAGTTCCAGGTTTGGCCATCCACAGAATATTGAGGAGTATTTTCAAAGGGAATCTCATCTATTTAATCTGTGATCATAATTTTTTTGTATTGCCCATCACTGCAATGCCTACTTGCTAGCTCTATACTGCCAACCCTGGTAGTTGTGCATATGGATGCACACTTACAGCACTTTTGTCACTGAAACATGGTAATGTTTTCAATGAATCAACAAGAAAATTTTGATAAGAAAACCATTACTGGAGGAGATGCAGAAATCAGAGAAATTATTTATTACTCAGGTCAGTATTTAAAGCATAGCTGTTCTTTTTTCTTTGGTGTATATTGTAATAGGTTGCCATTAAAGATCACTGATGCAATCACTGCATCCAGAGGCTTGCTCATTATGGAGTTTAACTTTCTCTTCTTAGGCAACTAGGTTCCTTTTGTGTTGCAAAACATCTGCACCAAAGTCTTAATAGCTCAGAATCACCTCTCCAGCTCCAAAACTCTCTTCAGACCACATGGCCTCAAGCGGTTTCCCATGTGTATGGTCTGGGACTGAGGCAGAGCCAAAGTGTGTTAAATACTAGTAGTCTGGCCTCCTGTATAACACAGGCCATAGAATGCCTCCAAAATAATTCCTAGAGCAAATCTTCTAGAAAAACATCCAATCTTGATTTAAAAATTATCAGTGATGGAGAATCCACCACGGCCCTTGGATATTGTTCCAATGTTTAATTACTCTCACTTGTAAATCTTATTTCCAGTCTGAGTTTGTCTAGCTTCAACTGCCAGCCATTGGATCATATTACACCTTTCTGTACTAGACTGAAGAGCCCATTATTAAATATTTGTTCCCAATCTAGATAGTTATAGACTGTAATCAAGTCACCTCTTAATCTTCTCTTTGTTAAGCAAAATAGTTTGACCTCCTGGAGTCTATCACTATAAAGTATGTTTTCCAACCCTTTAATTATCCTGTGGCTCTTTGAATCCTTTCCACTTTATCACCATCCATCTTGAATATACAGTGTGCCATTCTTCTTCCTTGGATACAAATAGGAGTTCTTCAAAATTCTTGTTAACTGTCTGGTGAGCTAACATTAATATCTAGAAACTCCTGTATGTGCTCCACTAGAATCTGCACCAGAGTGGAATAATAAATAGTCTGTGTGGCAATAATACCCAGGTGCACCGCTGGGGGAGCTGTTAATGGGCAAGAGTGTTCATTTTCTCCATCATAGTTTGGCGACTCTTCAAATCCTTCCATTATCTCCAGGACATTAAGTGTAAGAACATATCCCAGCAGGGCCGTGTTCATTGCCTGATACTTGTACCACAATAGCCGCAAATGATGACTTCCCTGAGCAAATAAGCGTCACGAAGCTGTAGTTATTACATGTAGCTAACCTTCACATAGCAAAAGCAATTATCTTGCTTATAGGGATTACAGCTGTACTGCTGCTGCATTATTAGGTTGAGGAAGAAAAAAGAAAGCTGCCTTCCTCATTCAGAAATTTCAACCAGTCACTGCCATGTTACTTACGCAAAAGTATCCCAATTCCACAAAGAAGCTGAATGAATTTGGTCCTAAACACCGCACGTCACCCTAGTCATTACTCAGGACCATAAATAGGGCCATTTAGTTATTTGAGTTGTAAAGGCTGGGCTGGAACTATACGGTACAGTCTCCTTCGATATTCAGGAATCCCTTAATCTTCACCTCATCTCTGTTTTACAGCAGCCAAGTGTCCATCTTTATCAATCCACTGGGAATCAAAAAGTAGCAAACATGGCAAATAGCTCTTCTGTGGAAGCAGCCATCCTGGAAAAAAGCCACTTCTCTGGTTCGGGAATTCTGTGATTTTGCTTTGGTAATAAATGTGATAAAATTCTCCAAATCCTCTGCTCTGGTGGCTGTGGCAGTAAGCATGCACAGATACCAACTAGAAGTGAAGAATGTAAAATGAGGACATGCCAGCACCATTTTGCCAAACATAGGGATGTCATGTGGATGCACTGAACTAATTTAGGAGAATCCAAATTCAACTATGGTTTGTAGACACCATGTCATCTGATACACTTGCAAAGTGCAGGGCAGATGGTGCCTTATTTGTATCTTTTAATCTCAAATTAGTCAATTGGATTAGTTTTCAATTTGACCATCTAGGGCTTAAATTATCCTTTAAAATAGGGTCTGGTGTCCTGGGCTGTCTCCTCTATTCACAGCAGTGCTGGCTGCACTTAGTTGTAGATCAGCTTCAAAAAATGCCAGAGTAAATCTAAGAATACATAGTGTAGTTGTAAAAAGTTTGCAGTCTTCACTATCCTTTTATTTGCCTAAATAGGGCTAGATGAAATTAGCAATGGATGTGGAGATGATTCAGAAAGGGCTAAAGGCAAAGTTCATATTTTTAATATTATTTTAATAATATTGGAAATTTAAGGTCAGTATGGAGACAGCAGTTTAACTTCATCATGTATACTTTTCAGAGTCCCCTGACATTGCTACAATAATACAAGTAATACCAAAGCTCATATATTATATGTAAAGCCATTGGTTGCAAGTGGATCTCTACAGAAACCACTGAACAGAAAGGAGAGGTAGGACTGGATAAACAGACCAGAGGCAGAATTAGATGTTTATGACAGCAGACATGGCCATTTTAATGGCTCAAACTACCATTTTGCTTGGCAGATGCTAAATCATGGGACAACCCTGCGGCTTTTCCCCACACAGCAAGAGAATATTAGGCTGGACGGGGTCCTAATAAGAAAAGGTCTTTCATAAATTTCAAAATGGTTTGTTATTTTTATTTTAATGAAGGTGTTCTGAAATCTGAATGGAATTACAAGTTGAATATGGTGATAACTGAATTTGTCTATTTTTGCCATCCCTGCTTCTCAAACAGTAGAATACCCTCTTTTCCAACCCACACAATATAGTCAATAGTGGAAACTAATTTTCTCTTTTTGTAGGCTTCCAGCATATGAGGATCTCCCAATTGCAACATTTAAAGAACGTCTATGCTAATAGGATGATTCACCTTAGATGTGTTCACTTTGAGAGAGAGAAAGGAAATGGATATTCTCATGAGCCTTCAAGCACAGCTGTGATTTTATTCATGATGAAATTTTGTTAGTTTCAAGAGGCAATGTAGCTTTTCAAAGTAGAAATGATAAAACTTCCACCCTCAGCAAAATTATGATTTTGAGAATTTGCCACACACGCACCATTAGCATTAAAATGTGAGTTTTGGTCCAGTCTTCTGTAAAGATCTGCTCCACTCCCTTTGCATCCAAGTTGGATTTTAAGAAGTTTGTTGTCGAGCCCAGTCACTGATTAACAATTTCTGTTGCTTTGGGACAAGAATAAAGCTGTTGCTATGACAACCCAACATCCACGCCACCTAACAGTAGCGATTATTCATTGAAAAACCCTCCTTATCACCCCTTTTTGGCTGTTTAGTCTAGAGGCTCCAAATTCTGCAAACATTCAAAGAGTTCAAATAGTGTGTTGGGCACACTAAGCCTGATTCTATTTTCACTGTGGTATAAATGATAAATAACTTCACTGGAGTCAGTGGAATTATGGTGATGCAAAATCAGTCTCAGTGAAGATAAACAGTTAGTGTTCAAGGAAAAAGAACGTTACTGAGAAACCAATAACAAAATAGACAACTGTATCAAATCAAAATAGAGCTTTTCTTTCTTTTGGCTGTTGGATGGTTACCCTGGCCCTTAACTGTTAGTACCATCAGCCAACAAAGAAATACAGCCCTAACTGACCAATCCTGTGTTGCTGCATATACAAAAATCACTGATATTTTAAGTATCAGAGGGGTAGCCATGTTAGTCTGGATCTGTAGAAGCGACAAAGGGTCCTGTGGCACCTTATAGACTAACAGAGGTATTGGAGCATAAGCTTTCGTGGGTGAATACCCACTTCTTCGGATGCAAACAGTGGATTCCACTGCTTGCATCCAAAGAAGTGGGTATTCACCCACGAAAGCTTATGCTCCAATACCTCTGTTAGTCTATAAGGTGCCACAGGACCCTTTGTCGCGTCTACTGATATTTTGGGCTCCCGAGAAAGCTTGTGAGACTAGACCAGCCCATTAGGAATGTTCTTCTCTGGAATGTAGCAGAGAAGAAAAAAACCTACTCTTCTTGCTGCACTCCATGCAAGTACAATGCTGCCTTTCAGACAAGGTTATTGTACTCAGGGTGCCAATTTCATACCCTTTCTCAACAGACACCCTAATTACAGCAACTGTTTGACTAACTGCTTGGCTCTCAATGATCGCACCACACATCTGCAGTTACTCTGAAATTTCCCTTTCTTCCCTTTTTTACTAGTTCTACATTGAACCCAACGGAGGGGAAAATATATAACATTCATATTTTGTCTTCTTCTATCATTATAACTATGGGTAACTCTTTTATACACTATAGTGTATACCTCTCCATGGATTTTAGATAGTAAAATAATGAGTTGCAATAACTAAGGCCCTAATTAGCATAGCACTTAAGTACACGCTTAACATCAAGCATGTAAGTAATCCTGGTGAAGCAAGTGAAGTCAATGAGAATACTCGCATGCTTAAAGTTTAGCATGTGATTAATGAACTGCTGTCTTGGGGCTTACGACAATAAGGTCAAGGTGATTGAAATGAGTGAAAGTTGAGGGTAATTAGCACTCAACCAAAGTGCTCAGCAAGTCTTCATAAATATCCCACTATGGCTTAAACGAAACAGACACTGGCAATAAGTGAACAAAGGGACTGAATTTAAAAAAAAAGATGCCTCATCTTGCATTAGAAAGTAGAAGTTTCTTGGTAAAAAAGTCATGATTTACTTGTACAGATTTATAACAATTCAGTAATAAGTGACAATGAGGGAGACAATACACTTTGCATGCAAAGTTTGTAGTAGCCTTCATGTACTGTGTTTTGCATTTAGATCAAGTGCATTAATTTACTGTGGGCAAATCACATGAAAAGCATCCACCATTCATTACTGTCAAAATATGAATTTTGTCAAAATATGCAGGATACTTGAAGTCAAAATGTTTTGCAGAGGCATATCAGTTTTGACAAAGTTTTTGTTGGGAAAGTTTTTGAGGCCCAGGACTCTCTGGTCACTTTTGACAAAAGAAAGAGACAAATCGAAAGCATGAAATTTTTGATCCAAAAACAGCTGTTTCGGCACAATTCCATTTAACAAAAACGTTCAAAAGGTTTTGCTTCTGTTGTAAAAACAAATTTTAAAATCTTAAAAGTTATTGGGATTGGGAATAACTCCTAAATGGGTTGCTACTATCCCCTTAACTTCTTATAGCAGGGGTTCCTGAAATTTATTAGAGCATTCTTCTCGTAACCACAGGAAAAAGCTTTTAAAAGTGATTGTTTGTGTGATAGGTGTGTAAAAATGGTGTGTAGTTTTTATGGTGACTAAGGAAAAATCTTCCTAGGGAAGGGTGAAAGGACCCAGTCTTCCAATGAAAGCTGCATCCTTAGAGACAATTAAAAAACTATACTGGACAACACATGAGAAACCATAGGGAATAATCCTGCACTGGGAGCAGGGATGGATTAGATGAATCAATGGACTTGATTCTGCACTGCCTTGCACTTTGCATTGTCATTTCCCAGTGACAGCATTTTACATGCTTTGATTGTGAAAGTGCAAGGCAGTGGAGAATCAAGACCAATATAATTTTAATTTCAAAATTAAAGGTTCCATGATGCATGATTTTCTTTTTTATTTAGGTCAATACATTTTAGGTATAAGAATGGTAACATACTGCAGGATTATACCCTATAGGTGCATTTGTCTGATAACAGTTCAAATTTTAGATACGTGTAGGTTTAGATGTAGTGTTTTGAATATTTACTGTTATCAAAGTTCCAAACTAATCTGCAGTATATTACATCACTCAAAAGCGTGGACCCATCTGTCTTTTTACTTTTCAGTAGACACATCTGATGTTACTGGGTGCCTCACTAGGACTTCAGATAAGAACTGATGATATATTAGTCATGCCAGCCTAAGCTATTACCTTCATGAAAATTTCATGAACAGTTCTTACATTTCACCTGTTAAGGAAGGAAAACAAATACTTCCTTTTATAATTAATGTAGAATATGAAACGCTCTGGTGCTCTCCAAGGAACTGTAGAGTTAAGTGCTGATCAAAGCCTAGCTGTAGATATCTAAGCATTGGTAATGGACCCAAAGGGAAACCTATAAAAAACTACCTTGGGACCAGGAAAAATTGGCTTTATGGAAAGCGTGTGTATGCGTGTAAACCTGCAACGACAGGGTTTCTGTCTTGTTTCATTTGACAATGGCATGTGGGAAGGATTTTCACTCCCTTCTTCTCTCTCTGTTGGAGTCATGGAAGGAGGTTACAAAATAGCCCTAGGATGGAAATAGTTCCAGTCCTCTCTACATATACCCTGCAAGGAAGGGAAAGAACTAAGAATAGGGAATAGTGCGGTTCAGGGTTGGGAAACTCATTTACATGGGTCACCTACCCTGCAAGCAACATGTTTACTCCGACCCACTCAGTGGGGAAAGTCTGGTTTTCTGGTTGCCTTCAGGAGACTGTATTTTGTGAGCTAAATAGGGCCTTGGTTCAAGATATTTGTATGTCTTTTTACACACACAAACACACATACATCTGAGCAATAAAGACTGTTTGATTACTGTCCCTTTGATACCCATTTTGGAGACCTTTGCTACTCTATGCTGTCACATTAAAGATTTTGGATACTGAGAAGTGTAATGCCATTTACACCTCTATTGGTGAAAGATGAAGCCTGTGGTGATAAGTCTTGAGGTGAATGACTTTTAAACTAATGTATTTGTAAACTGAGAAGCCTGAAAAATAGCAACTGCTATATTCTCAACTTGTATATTAATGTGCCTAAAATTTGTAGCTCCTATATTTGTAAATATCAAAAACGGTGGGTGCAATCCTGCCCCTGCTGAGGTCAATGAGGATTTTGTGGCTGATTTAATGAGAGCAGGATCAGGCATTATACATGTGATGGGTGCGTTAATTTTCTGAAAAAAAGAGACAAAAGAAAAAAACCCAAACTTTTATATGGAGGATGTGGGATGAGATAGGGGCAAAGAAGAGAGCTTCAATATTCAGAGTCAAAATATAAATTTAAACTTAAAACTGTAAAGGCACCAACCTTGGCCTTCAGCTTCAGAGTGTTTATGCTAGTTCACTTAATTGTCTTCAGCCTCTGGAGAGAGAGCCAAAGGAAAAGCAAGGTAGTGGAGTCAAGAATTTGGATATCAAAATGCCTCCCTCTCCACTATTTAATAATTTCCTTTAACAGGATCCCTAGTTATTGATAATACTTGTAAAATAAATACGGTCTTAGCAGAGGTGACAGCAGCTCTCTTTGTAAACCGATCTACTAATTTTCTTATTCCTAGATTGCATGATTAACATTCTACTCAGTGCTGTATGAAGTAGCTACGAACGTGTGGGTCTCTTAGTAAGTACCAAAACAACGTATAGGTTTGGAAGGTAGCTAAACATCAACTGGCTGGTACATCTGATGAAGTGTCAGGAACTACAGACTGTGATTATATCTTTTAGGAGAAGAAAAACATGTGCACAATTGTGAAAGAGAACCAGGCAAGAGTAAAGGGTCCATTTTTAACTCTCCATCAGTAGAGATTACAGTAAATTCCTGCACCATAATTAAGCATTTAAGGAGCAAGCACTGATGTTGTCAAATCTCAGGCAGACACTTTCCTTAGTTTGTCTCCCTGCTCCTTAGGGATGAGACAAATATAAACCGTTACATCTTAAGACCTATTACCTATTAATGTTAATTTGCAGCGTTGATGATGAGCAGCTGAGCTATAAAGTTTTGCTTGGTTTGAGTCCTGGTTACCCAAGAAAATCACTTCTTCCCTGTCAGCAAACGCACCAGGACTCAAGCTTGGACATTTCTGTAGGTATGGAAATCTGGGGGCTGAAGGTGGGTCATTCTCCTCAGAGATCCCTTGCCTCTGGAACTCACTTCTCAAGGCTGACTCTGTTGGCCTTAAGGGCATGATATAGGGGCTTTTACAAACCTTTGCATGAGTAGGCAATGATGAGTCTAGCTTATAGCTTAATGTCAGTGAGTACTTCATTGTCAGCAATGATCAACAAGCTTGTTAATTTTAAAAAAATACTGTTCAGTGCCCAGAAACCATGTAATAGGTGCCTTTAAAAATGTAGCCTCATTCTCAGTACAGATGCTTAGTACAGTGGCATGCTTGGGCTTTTGTCCTCTAAACACTTTCTGGATCTGCACTTTTTGTGTCTTCAGAGGTCAAGTTTGGAAATGGAGGGGCCCATCATGAATAAAGATGACTGATTCTTCTCTTCTAACTCATCTGTCACTACAGATAGGGATTTGTAGGACAGAATCATCTGTTGCTTTCCTCTGAAAAAGATGATGAGAGTTTCTTATATCATCTGTTTTCGAGGTGGCTCTTGTGCTGTTGGAAGCACCATTCCAAACGAGGATCAACCATTGAGTGTGCTATTCTCCAAGAGGTCTGCAGCTGTGAGATGCTCCATATACTGCATCCACAGCCCAAGACAGTTTGAAATCAGAAATACTATTTGCAGCTAATAATGCTTGGGGTCCTCTGCCTTCATGATCCCCCTAAATGCAGGGACAAAGAGAATACAATATACTAAAAGCAGCAGCTATTCAGTACTTCAGCTGCTTTTTGAACTGGTGCATCCCTGAACAGCATTTCTGAGATAGTTCCTGTCACAAGACAATTGCTTTGTCTGCTAACATGTGGAAGGACTAATGGTCATGGAAAAGAACCTTAGAAGCCCAATTAGCTTTACTCACTGACAACCTCTAATGCTGCTCAGGAAGGAGATGCCTTTGTTCAAAACAGCCACAGTGCTGATATATTAGTCGCATCATCCCTAGTGAAAGATTTAACATAAGATGATGAGATAACCATGTGACATTATGGCCCATATTTTTCATAGAAATGTACTTATGAGATGAATATGGCATAACTAAGATGTATTTTATGCAAGATGGGTGGGTCATGTGAGATATGAATGGGAAGGTTATGATTTACTGAATATGATTATCCAATTTGTATGCATGTATCATTTCTATATCTGAAGTTAGGTATATTAACTATGTAACAATTACAACTGTGTTTTCATCTGGGGAACGCCCATCAGACAGTATGCAAACAGCCTGGATGGGCCAATAGGGGGAACAATAGGTCTTTGAAGATGCTAATCTCCCTCCTTCCTGAGAAGTTTCCAGGGATGCTGTTTTGACACTGCAGGGTCAGCTGATCATGTCACCTGGTACTGGGCACCACCTTGGACTTCTAGTGTTTTTCCATTAAGGGGGGGGGGGTGTCAAACTGGGCAACAAAGGATTCCCACCGTATGCAAATCCTATTTAAGGCTGAGGAGTGAGTTAATCTTGGTTCTTCTCCACTGCCTCGCCACCCAAGAAGGACGACTGATGAAAACACCTGAAGAAACAAAGGAATTAAGCTGGGGGCGGGGGGAGGAGGGGCTGATCCCAGGTGAGAAAGGTCTAGCCTGTGAAAGGCATACCTGGAGATTTAAGCTGCAAGCAGTGCAGTTTATCGTCAAGAAACTCTGCAACCTGCATAAAACAACATTTAGGGTGAGAATTTGCTACTATTAACCAGTTAATTTAGTGTATTAAATTTAGGTCACATGTTTTGTTTTATTTGCTCAGTAATCTGCTTTGATCTGTTTGCTATCCCTTATAATCACTTAAAATCTACCTTTTGTAGTTATTAAACTTGTTTTTTGTTTATTCTAAAAGCAGTTTGTGTAATTCATAACTGGGGAGGGGGAAGCTGTGCATAATTTCCTCCCCATTGAGGGAGGGGGCAGATTTCATGAGCTTACGCTGTATAGATCTCTGCAGCACAAGACACTATAATTTTGGGATTGCATCCCAAAGGACGTGTACACTTGAGTGCAATCCCCGAGCTGAGTCTTCCCACACAGAGCTGATCTCAGTGTCTGTATCTTTCTGCAGCTGGGCGTGTCCCTACCTGTGTGTGGGGGCTGGAGAAGGCTTGAGGGCCTGGCACAGCAGGACAGGGTGAGGGAGCCTAGGCTGGTGGAACAGGCAGGCTCAGTAGGACCCCAGTATATCAGGTGGCACCCCAAAAGGGGGTGCCAACCTGTCACAAACCACATGTAATTTCCCACATGGTACTGTGTCAAATGCTTTACTGACCTCCACACAGATTAGATCTATTGCAGTCCCTTTGTCTAAGAAATCAACTCTCTTATCAAAGAAAGATATCAGCTTAGTCTGGCACCATTTACCTTTGGTAAACCCATGTTGCATTTATCTTCATGTCTTTAATTATTCTTTCCTTCAAATTTGTTTTAAAGTGTTGTGCACTACTGGGGTCAGGTAAATGTGTCTGTCTGCAGTTGCCTGTATCCTCTCCCTCCGTATCTTAAATATAGGCGTTACATTGGCAATTCTCCAGTCATACAGTACCACTGCCAAATGAACACATTTATTATTTACTTAACTGTTTTTTTAAAATTACTGAAGACATCCATTCTGGTTAATCTGCATTTAGACAGATTTAAAAAAAAAAACCTTCAGTACCAAATAAACCAGAAATTACCCCTTTTTAGTTTTTCCATCTTCTGTGACATAACATTTTAAGATGCAAGCTAATTATGGTTAAATACACTTGTAAAATTGCAAACAGCGTCATTTTAAAATGCACAGTACATATCATTTCTACAATCACAATGCTTTGTCCTTTTTATACTTTATATTCCAAAATACCATAAAAGGTTAGACTACATTTTGAATAATTATTAAATGTCCATTTTAAAATCAAATCTACTTGATTATCTCTTGTGAGCTGAGAATTAATGGGGGTTCTGTAGAAGGGGAATTGTACGGCTGATTTGCATTGGTTTCATTTGTCTTTACCCCTAGTAAGTCAGACTATAGTGGAGAAGGACTTGTTGAATTTCACCGCTTCATCATCACCAGAAAGAGTCACCATGGCAACAGGGAAAGACTATGCATTATAAAAATCTCAGCAAGCTAAACAAGATAATGCTTTAAGATAAAGTTGTTCAATAGTATGGTAAAGTGCCAGATAGGGGGGTGAAGCAGCATTTTAACTCTGGCAATGAATCCAGAAGGAAATGGAAATGCTGACTGTATTAATTTTAAATGTATGTGAATTCAGTGCCAAGTACAAGTGCAAGAATGATAGCCTGTGCTAAACACAGACTGAAGTCCTGTGTTTAGCACAGGAAACGGCAGTGCATTCCTCCCCATCAATGTGTCTCAAACCTGACTCACAGGAACCACTTCTAGGCACAAGAGGGTGATTTAGTCTCTAGGGCACATTCTAGTTTCGTCTCTATGGCTGCCAAAATGAGAGCTAATTAGTAGTAGTTGTGGTATGGACACCTGCCTGCTTAGAAATGGATTGAGACCTAACTGTGGGCATCCAAGTTTGAAAACTTTGTCTTAAGCTAATATGTAGCACTTGTTTTTCATGGTAGCTCTGGGATTATATTGCTAGCACTATCAGGTGGTCTCATGTTATTTGACTGGTGAACTCCTGCTGCTCACTCCCCTCCTCAACATTACTCCTGAGGGAATTCTGTGCCAGAAAATTAAAAATTCTGCAAATTTTATTTGTCAATAAATAAATGTGGAGGCTCCATATTGCAGTGTGGAGCAGAGGCCACTGGCTGCACAGAGGTGTGAGATCACCCTGCAGCAATCCTCCAGGACATGGACTCGGTGGTGAGGCATCACCCGACCCTGACAGAGAGCCAAGGCTGGACCTATCCCAGAAACACCGTGGGGCTCTGCCCCTCCGTGCCAGGCACACTATGTGTGGACAGGCAGACTCAGCCCGGCAGGATCCAAGTGGGGAAGGGCTTAGTGGGGGGCGTCTGGGTATGCGGGGGAGGGGTCTGGATGCACAGGGGTTGGGCAGATGGGAGATGGGTCTGACCGGCCCTGCTGGGTCTGACCTGGCACCATCTCGGGTATCCTCCGCCCTGTCCCCCCACAGTGATTTATTTTCCGCCGGCTGCCCAAAATGACATGCCCGTGCTGCTAGAGTGGGGCATGTGACCACTCATGCGGCTTCCCTTTGCTTTTCTGTTACAAAGTCATTTTTTCTGCAGGGACACAAAGAAATCTGCAGTGGACATGAATTCTGTGTGCATGCAGTGGCACAGAATGCCTCCAGGAGTACAACATGCACACACACATCTCTACTATGACACCAGTGATAGCACCCATCATAGTGTTCTTCTTGTCCCTCCAGGGGATGTTTGATGGTAGGTAATGATTAGCAGGATTCCTGTAGCACTGGCAGGACACAGAGTCAGAAAGGGAGCTACTTCCTGCAGTATCCATCCATCTTGAATTAGTTTTGGAGCAACATCTGTTTTAGCACAGTTAACTAACCAGTGTGATTTATAGACTCATAGACTTTAAGGTCAGAAGGGACCATTATGATCATCTAGTCTGACCTCCTGCACAATGCAGGCCACAGAATCTCACCCACCCACTCCTGGAATAATCCTCTCACCTATGTCTCAGCTATTGAGGTCCTCAAATCATAGTTTAAAGACTTCAAGATGCAGAGAATCCTCCAGCAAGTGACCTGTCCCCCATGCTGCAGAGGAAGGCAAATAACCTCCAGGGCCTCTGCCAATCTACCCTGGAGGAAAATTCCTTCCCGACCCCAAATATGGCGATCAGCTGAACCCTGAGCATGTGGGCAAGACTCACCAGCCAGACACCCAGGAAAAAGTTCTCTGTAGTAACTTCTAACATCCCATCACTGGCCATTGGGCCTATTTAGCACTGATGGCAATTAACTGACCTTTGACTAAGATCATGTTATCCCATCAAACCATCCCCTCCATAAACTTATCTAGTTTAATCTTGAAGCCAGATAGGTCTTTTGCCCCCACCGCTTCCCTTGGAAGGCTGTTCCACAGCTTCACTCCTCTGATGGTTAGAAACCTTCGTCTAATTTCAAGTCTAAACTTCCTGATGGCCAGTTTATATCCATTTGTTCTTGTGTCCACATTGGTACTGAGCTTAAATAATTCCTCTCCTGCCCTGGTATTTATCCCTCTGATATATTTAAAGAGAGCAATCATATCACCTCTCAGCCTTCTTTTGGTTAAGGTAAACAAACCAAGCTCCTCGAGTCTCCGTTCATACGACAGGTTTTCCATTCCTTGTATCATCCTAGTGGCCCTTCTTTGTACCTGTTCCAGTTTGAATTCATCCTTCTTAAACATGGGAGACCAGAACTGCACACAGTATTCCAAATGAGGTCTCACCAATGCCTTGTATAATGGTACTAACACCTCCTTATCTCTACTAGAAATACCTCGCCTAATGCATCCCAAGTCCACATTAGCTTTTTTCATGGCCATATCACATTGGTGACTCATAGTCATCCTGTGATCAATCAGGACCCCAAGGTCCTTCTCCTATTCTTTTACTTGAGAGACCTTACCCAAGGTCTAGCAACAATACAGATGTACAATAGCTTCATTTCAATGGGAACTGTGCTCAGCATCTCTGGTAATTATGCCACTGATTTAGAAACCTATATATGGATTTATGAGTCTAACATTGGGGACCCACGTTAGAAGGTTTTGGCTTCAGTCATCCAGCACCAAGGTTTTGACATTGCTGTATCTAAAGTGCAACTAAACTGTGTGGGTGAAATCATAATAAATCTGAATAGCTGTATCTGAAGGCTACCTAGCAACCACAGAGGCGGTTACTGTTCAGTTACTTCACAAGACATGTTCTTTGCAGCCATTTCAGTGTGAGAGGGTGGGAGCTGACTATATTCCAACTGCCTTTCCCTTTAGCACAGCAGGAGTTAAATCTGCGACTTTCAAAGGGCCATTGTCATTGTTCTCCTATCCAATTTAGTGCCTAAGGAAATTTACACTAAGAATTGAAGAACATCTTCCAGTTCTGGAACCAAAGGGTGGTCTTATTTCATACCTCTAATTTTTCATGTACTTTCCCCACACACTTCACACTAGAAAACCCTTTGGTATGCAAATTTTGGATGGTTTGGGAATTCTCTCAAACTAAAAATCCCCAGTGTGGAAACTACCAATTTGCTAAAGTAAGTGGCATTAAAAACAAATGTGTTGTTCATGTACCATTCATGAATATCATGCGTGTGAGTCCAAAGTCATATTGTCCACAATACGGTCAGATTGGCAGCGACCTTGGGGATTTTTCACCTTCCTCTGCAGTGTGTGGGTGCGGGTCCCTTACCAGGATTCTCTGGGTATCTCTCACTTAATCATTTCCATGCCACTGCAGGAGCCTCGGGCATTGGTGCACCTCAGCCCCTCCTATTCGCTGCCTGTGGCACACAACAGTCTAGTTTCCCAAGGGCTGTAATACTTCGGTCTAACTGCAGTTGTTGGGCTTAGTTAGTGGCAGATTAGCCACTGGGCCAATGGGGCCCATGCCCAGGGGCCCAGGCCAACTGGGGCACCCCTGCACCTCAACCGGCTCTGCCCGTCCACCTGGTGGTCCTGCTGGGGAGTGAGGTCGGGGCACAGGGGCTTGCCCCGCTCCACCCGCCCACCTGATGCTCCTGCTGGGAAGCGGGGTAAGCCCCTCGCCCCGTTCCCACTCCTCAGCAGGAGCGCTGGGTGGTGGGCGGTGGAGGGGGTGGGTGGAAGGGGTGGGAAGGGGCCCCCACTTGTTCTGGCCCAGGCCCCCACAAACCTCTAATCCACCTCTGAGCTTAGTGTGTGGGTGCTGGGTGGTGTTTGTGGCTTGTGATATACAGGAATTCAGACTAGATGATCTGATGGTCCCTTCTGCCCTTAAACTCTATGATTCTATCTTTTCTTGGAGTGAAACAGCCAACTTCTTTAGACTAGCAGAGATCCTGTACAAGGACGAAGTTGTTCTTAATTAACATTGATGGAGGGGAAGGGGGTATCACTGCACCCACCTCCCTCACCTCACTTCACTTCTTTGACTGTGAAACTACACTAGTTCCCCTGTATGAAGGGGACTGAAGAGAGAGGGTACCTGCTCTGCACCACAGTGGAGTGAAGTATAAGTCAGGAATCGCGCAACGACCTTTCACTCCTGTCACTGTGACACTACATTCTACTCACTATGGAGTTTCACTCCACTATAATTGGTATAACTTTGTTTCTCCCCTTTGTATGTAGCAGTTATTTACCAGAGAGGTGTAGAGTGATTTTAACCTCCCACTCTACTCTCACTGAGCAGTGGAAGAGAAACGAGGAGAAATCCCTGCTCCCAATCTTGATGTTGCTGCTCCCCACTGAGAATGAGGCTGGGCCCCCTTTCATGCCAGCTTCCAACTGAATGTGTTAAGAAAAGCCCTGCCATTACTTCTGAGTGGACAATGAGGTAATTCTTCTTCAGCAATGACAAAACTCCACGTGTAGTGAACTTTCTTTGTAGGAAAAAATTTCTTTAGTTATAGTAGTCCAAGTGCACTAGTTTATTTTCAATAAGTTAAACTGGGGCAGGGGGAAGGATTCCATATGCCCTTCACAAAAGGATTCCATATGCCCTTTTATTTAAAAAGCATAGGAAGGTGATTTTGTAAGTACACTAGATTGAAATGGGGGCATGAGGCATAATCTTCAGGCACCAATTTATTGGATGATTTCAGAGAAGATGAGCAACAGGCTACGAGATCTTATGAGGAACAATTAATCAAACTAATGGCTTTATGCTCCCTTTCCATGGTACAAGGGGAAGGAGATGGGCTGAAATGTTACAAAAATTTGCCTGTATGGAGAGCATATGTCATTATATGGTAATCTCTCTATATATGGTTATATCTCTACCATGAAGCTGCCAACACCCCATTGGCTGGATCAGGGATCCACAATGTTGGAGGGTGTGACACATGGCCAGAAAGGGTTAAACATCCTGCAAAAAATAAGTGTCTCAAATTCAACTCTTAAAGACAGGTGGGGAGATAATGTTTGTGTTTTTGTGTATTTACATATGTATGGGTAGTGGTCAACAATGTAATCAATGGTCCCTGTCTATGCTGTATTCTGATAATTCAAAGATCAAAAGAACATCCTAGCATTTAAATGAAGTGTAAACACGGGATATCTCTGTATTCATCTCTCTTTGAAATGTATAGCAAATCATCAGTGAATGGGGGAGGAACAGGCGATTGTCATATGTTAATTCGCATAGCTAAGTACCGGTGACAGACTGCCTTATGTTAATCTGTCTGAATAATTAATGACGATACTTAGGAAATAATTGCCTATTGTTCCCCAAGGGGCTCCAACTTGTCAAAGGAGACCTGAAATTGTATAAAAGATCCTTGGGACCTGATCCTTTTTTATCTCAGATCTGCTTAAGCTTCATCAGGGGAAGTTTGAGTCTCAAGGTGAGATCCCAGTTAAGCTGGTACACCCTGGATATGATATTGGACATGGGACTGTAGCCTATGAACTAAATTCTAAAAGAACTCTTTGCAACTACAAAGCTCACCATCTCTGCTATGAATCTGAACCTCAAGAATTGAACTCATGTCTGTATGTAAATTGATCTTTTAACTATACTCTCTCCCTTTTCTTTTTTAATAAATTTTAGTTTAGTTAATAAGAATTGGCTGCATGCGTGTATTTGGGTAAGATCTGGAATATTCAATAACCTGGGAGGTAATGTGTCCAATTCTTTGGGATTGGTAGAACCTTTTCTTTTATATGATGAAATAAGAGTCTCAGAAATCTTCATCATATTTGACTTGGATACCTGGATGGGGGTCTGAGGCTGGGTTACTTCAAGGAAATGGTGTTGTTTGGACTTCTGAATAATCAGTAAGGTATAATAGAAGCTATTTTGGTAAATCTAAATATTGAATTATCTACCAGCTTTGGAGTTTGTCTGCCCCATTCTTTGCAGTTCACCCTAATTGGGTAACCTCATCTGGCCCCCGTTGGGACCCCAGTCACAGAAGGTGGGACATCCTCCCTGCTCTCTAACCCCTGGGGAAATCTGTTCAAAAGTTAACATAGCCTCATACAACCCCCCTTCCTTGACAGAAGAAAAATTCAAAGTAAATGCAACAAAGAGATCCTTAGAATTTCAGGTCCAGACTTTTCCTGCAAGGAGCTATGACGTGAGCCTATGGTTCTTTGAAGTTGGTATACTTACCATGGCCTGGCACTAAGACTGACAGATGGATAAAGCCACAAACCAGTTGATCAAGAGAGATAAAAACACTAGAGACCTGATTCTGATCTCACCTACAGTGGCTTGACCTCAATGTAACTTCAATAACTTGAACAGCATAACTTGTGATTTACACTGGGGTAAGTGAAATCAGAATTAGGTTTGCAGCACTGGGCAGATGTCAATATAGGTCTGATGGCATAAATCTGAAGGGAATGGAATAAACAACTTTGTTTAATATTTTATCTGAAGCCTGGGAAGCTGAAAGATAAACCACTTATTCTAAAGTCAGACGCACTGTGTACTTTCAAAGGATGCTGGTAAGAGCCAGTCAGAGAGCAGGATAAACCTGCTAGGATCAGCAAATTGTTTTGGTTTCCCAGCATTTTCAGCCTGAGATGAATGTGGTGCTGGCTAATGGGATTTCTCGTTAAAAATGGCCTAGGGAAAGCAGACACTGCAAGGGTGGAAAACAAATTTGCCATTTATAAACATATTTGCTCTTAAAATTAGATACTTTTTGGATGGGGCTTCACAATAGAATGTATTCATTTATCAGCACAAACCAGTGCTGCGAACAACCTGTTTGTCAATACTTGCATGTAAAATAACCGGGACTCCATGGAAAGTGGGACCACAACAGCTAGTTTTAGGCTCACGATTTAAACACTACAAGATTTATGCAAAACAGAACATGAACAGAAATGTTTTAAGGATGCCTATAATGCCATTGAAATGTAACATCCATCTGCAGTGTTATGAGGCCAAAGACTCACTTTGCTGGTATATAAGAATCAGAAAGCAAAACGGACTATAAACCAGCATGAAACAGACCAGTGAAGGTTCATTGTCTAATGTGATTAAAATGCAAAAAAACCCAAACAGCACAAATACCCATACGAAATGTGTATTGTATAGAATGTATATGCTGGATGCAATGAAGGGTGGGTTCTTTCTCACCTGAACTGATAATGTAAGGATGCTAGAGAGAAAGACAGACATGCAAATATGTACTCCTTACTCATGATTTTAAAGCCAATGATATATCCCTTCCTTTTTTGTTCTGATTTTGCATCCCTCATTGTAGTCATTGTTCTACCTTTGTAAAAATCATCCAGTATAGATTTTTCCATTTAGTTTTAAATGCTCAACTGCTTTTCCTTGCAGTCAGTCCACACCTTACCTGAATCTAAATGCCAGGGGTCAGTGGCAGCAGACATTGGTGGGATGGTCAGTGGAGATGCTCCGCAGTTGGATTCCACTAGCTCCCCTTGAACGTGGACGTGAGAGGAGGTGTTGGTAGGTCTCAGGGCTGCCTTGAGTGGGGCAATCTGGTTGAACTGCACTCTAGACAGGCAGCCAGTGAATCCTGGTGTGTTGTATTGATAGATATCTTGGTCGATCTTCCCAGTTTCTAAGAAAGAGAGAGAATAGACTCGTCAACACAACTGACCGGGTTGGAAACAATGCAGCTCAACAGGCGTGGTTTTAAACACCCACTCTCAGGAAAGCCCCCACATTTCAGACCTTGGCAGGTTTCTCTACCCTGCAGTACTGATTAAAGTGGGAATCTCCAGGCTTTGATGTCCATTGGCGACACAACTGCTCTAACGTTAAAATGAGAAAGGTGAGTGGGAGGGATCCACACAAGGTGCAAAAAACACTTCTCCAAATAAAAAATGAAAACAAGGGAGTAGCTCCGAGGACTCTTCCAGTCAGTTTCTCTTTTCACTTATGTGAAACTGCTGCTGTGACCGTTTCCTTTAATTTATTCTGGCCTGTCTCTCTTCAGCTCCCCCTTTGACAGCCCCCCACAGACAGCATTATTACACATTTGTATTTACCATTAATTGTCATTGCTTTCTGTGCTTCTCTCCCCATTTGCTTTTTAGAAAGATCAAGAGCTCCCTTGGTCTAAGGTGGGAAATATCCTCTCTAGTTCCTCCCTGTCATTAGAAATTTTGAAAAAGCTGCATGAATGCATCTGCCAGAAGACAGCAAATTCTCCATGCTGTTTTTAAAGACTCAAAGAAAGCTATATGTTCCCACACACTCACTCTTGCACCAGAGTTTACATCTACCAAAGGCATTTTGGAAGTCACACATATTACATCTTGCTGCGGTGGATTGATATATAAGATGTTAAGATGAATTTGCGCATAGATTGTAGCGCTCCATTAGGTTCTCTTGATCTTCCTACTTCCAAAAGATTTGGTAAAAAACCCTAAAACAGTACCTACAAAACATTTAGCACATGCCCTCCATTTCGGCCAGAACATGCCGTTTAGGTGAGAGTGACTCATCACAGTACCTAAGCGCTATAGTAACAACATTGGTATTCTGTATCAGTAGTCTGCATCAGAGAGTATATTAACATTACAAGCCATTACTACAACTCCAAACATTCCATTTTCATTACAGGGAAGAATTCAACTTCTTTTTCTTCTTGATCATGCAGAGTAAATAAAAATGAAACATGACAGAATGATGTTTGTGCTGCATTAAAATGGTTTAATCTGGAGCCACTGAGAGAGTGGTCATATGCAGAGTTCAGCTTCAATTTCTTTTTTCCAGGGTCTCATTGCCTGGATCAGTGGTGACAAAGGTTGAAATTCTGGCCTCAGTCAAGTCAGTGGCAAAACTCCCATTGACTTCAGTGGTGTAGGATTTTATTTGTAGGGATGGAGAAAAGGAAACACTTCAGGTTGCTCAACAGCAATCGTTTCAGACAATTAAAGAGCAGTGTTAACATGCTCCATAAAGGAGCCAGTTAGAGATAGCATAAGACGGTATATATATAAAGCAGGCAAGAAAAATAAAATAAAACAACCAAAAAAAGAGAGGGCTCATATTCAGTTCTCCCAGATGTGTGAAACATTTGCAACAAAACCTAAACCACATGAAACATCTGGGTCTGACCTTTGCCACTCACTCCAATTTTAGAACAGCACAACAGCTCTGATCCCTGACTGGACCCTGTAGGTGCTACTGTAATACAAATAATAAATATTTATGCTACCTCTAATATTCATAATGATGTTGCAAAAATGGGTGTGATTTACAGTTTCACTTAGTTTCAGTGTTATAAACTAGGGAGAATGTGGCAGTTTCAGTTTGAGATTCTGAGTGCAGATGGAGTGGGGTTGGAATGACTGAAGGGAGAATATGGATCAAAACTGAACAGCCTCGTCAACCAATTGCATTTTGCACAGACCTAGTTTATACTTGTGTCTCTTTGATTTGGAATGATAAATAACAACAAGCATTGTATATTGATATTGGTGTAGCCCTTAAAGGCCCAACAGCATTGGGATGCGAACACAAAGGCAGACAGAATACTTGTCCTGAAGAATTTATAATCCAAGAAGGGTGGGCACAGAGATATGATGGCATATTCGCATTAGAGTCTTATGTCCATTGGTACATGAACTGATTGGCCTTATCCTTCCCTTTTAATCTTTTCCAACCCATCTGAGAGGTCCCTTCTTTCTCTGCCAATTCAAATCTAGCCTTTATTGGCAATACAGCTACTTCTCATGAGCTCTCACTGTACAGTGACTGTCATCTGTGACAAAATGGACATATGCTTAGAAGCAGGTTAAGGACTAGATTAAGTCAATTACAATAATTATATCAGTGATCTGGTTCTTCCAGTCAGCCCTCCTATACGACTCCACTGAACCATTTGCAGTACCAGCATTATGTTTTCCAGTAATTTTGTTTTAAATAAAAAATACATATTTTGTATGTAGCACCTAGAAGCTATCCCGAAGACAATGTTAGTGAATTTAAATGTATTACCTGTAAGCCCTATCACTCTTTCAAATAGACAAGATTCATACCTTCCCTGAATATTAAAGTGTCTCTCACTATAATACAATATTTCTTGAAATAGAACAGTTTACAGAATACATGTAATTTACTACTGGAAATCCTTGTTTCTTTAGGAAAAGGAAACAGGTTATATTGCAACCACTCCTCTACTTAAATTCTGCAACCATTATGTGATGAACAGTTTAAGAAATGCATCTTGTTCATATTTATATGGCTCCTGGAGAACTTAATCCAGTAACACCAATCACATAATGTCACTTAAAATCTTAAATGAAATGATTCTGCTAAAAAGCTACTAAGATGATGAAGCAAATACATTTGTGCTGCATTAGCAGACTCAATGACAGATACTGGCTGCAGTGTGCACTTAAAAATAATAAAACACTTTGCCAAAGACCTGCATTTTTGTTAAAAAAAAATTCACAAATAACACAATGGTGCAAGATGTCTCGTAAATTTGTAATCGTCTCACATCACATCCACATTATAAGAAGAGGGATCAAATGAGCCTTTTTGTCCTATAACTATGAACAAGTTTTTCCTTTGCATGTCCCATGGGGCTCTCTCTGTACTGATGTTCTCTGATGTTAGGCTATTGTACTTTGTCTTCCATCTCTATTAGAGTCTGTTATATAAATACATTCCTTTAAGAGTGTAACCATTACAAAATGAACTACGTTATCACTGCCATGACTAGATCCATTTCTCCCCCAGAACAAGAGAAAAAATAGGACACAGATCTGCATTATTTTTAAAAAAGAAAAGAAATGCACAATGCAACTGTATTCCCTTTTAAAAAAATTTTCAGCTGTTAAACTAGTACAAAGTCATGCCAATTAATGTTACTAATTTTATCACTTTAGGGCCTGATTCTGCAGCCGTTACTCACATTGGGAAGCACCTTACTACACAAGAAATCGTAGTTATTTCAAGGGGACTGCTTATGGAACGAGGTACAGGTACAGGTACTAATCAGTGTGAGTTAAGTTTGACAGTCAGGACCTACATATCCCTGTGTGCCCGATCCTGCAGTCCATACCCTGTGAAACCAATGGGAGTTTGGGCCTATCTTATGTATTAAGGGTGGAGTTTTCAGAAGCCCCTACGTGATTTAGGTAAAAAAGTAAATGGGAATTCAATGGGACTTTTGTGCCTAAGTCACTTAGCGAGCTGCTGAAAAAATCACATCCTAAAGGCATTTTTTGCTTCATCTGGCTAAGGCTATTTATTTATTCTCCTGTCATGTTTCCCTTCATATCCCTGAAGCAAGATGCCAGCAAGAACTTTTTCACCTAGAAATCTGCAGATCTGGGATTGAGACCATAATTGCACATCAGGTGGCCCAGACACCGAAGCACAAGGCATGAATTCATTACAGAGCACAAACCTAACACACTGAACCATTCAAAAGAAATCTACACAGAAATCTCCCTAGATTAAGGAATCAAAATGAAAAACAGTTTAAAATCCCATAGGTGAAGAGCCTTGTGGACTTCATTACACTTACTAATTTTTGCATAGAGTGCCTCTCCTGTAATTAAAATGAGCAAAAATTAGTAAGGTTTTTTTCTTAAATAACACCCCCCCCAGCAAAATAGTGGAATTTAACCCTCAGTAATTACTGTGTTTTTTACAATAATACTTGTGTGCAGCTGTCATAGAAACATGATAAGAATGAAAATGGTACTGCTTCTATACGGACCTAGGGTTCTGCTGTAAATTCAGAGGCTCTTCCCATCTAGGTGAATGAGGGACGAATGTGCTTAATTTGTCTGGGCATTACAATGAGAGAAAACACCTTTAGCCCAAGTATTTTTGAAATATGTTTTTCACTCTTTATTGTAGAGACGTTTCAATGAGAGATGAGGAAGGCTCTAAAAAACCAGAATGGGTAAAAAATAAAAATAAAAAAGCCCTGAGTCCATCTTGTTTTTGCCATGTTAGTAGATCATCTGCTGCAATTCAAAATAAAATAATAAGATATACCCTCTGAGTGTGAGGTTATCTCCTATAGATTCCACTAAAGTGAGCGACAAACATGCTTTTCTAAGAGGAAGTTAGGCCATAAACTTAGGGTAGGCAACTTTGCAATTGCACTAAACTGAACACCCTTGCCCTGCCCTCTGCCCTGAGGCCCCACCCTTCTCTGAGGCCCCACCCACTCACTCCCTCCCTCCAGCCCCCCTCCCTCCATCGATCGCTCTCCCCCACCTTCACTCACTTTCACTGGGCTGGGGAAGGGGGTTGGGGTGCAGGAGGGGGTGAGGGCTCTGGATGGGGGTGCAGGCTCTGGGGTGGGGCTGGGGATGAGCGGTTTGGGGTGCACGAGGGGGCTCTAGGCTTCCAAGGGGTCTGAAGTGTGGGAGTGGGCTCAGGGCTGGGGCAGGGGACTGTCCCGATATTGAGCGGTTTGTCTGAAGTACGGTCGGGATGCCATTTGTCCCATATTTTGTTTCGGGCGTGGCGGCACTCCTTTTTTTTTGCTTAGGCGGCGGTGACAGGTAGGGGGAGTGGCAGGTCCTTCAGTCACTGAAGGTCTTCGGCGGCACTTCGGCAGCGGGTACTTCTTTCTTCGGTGGCAAGACTTATTACCCGCCGCTGAAGTGCCGCCGAAGACCTGGACGTGCCGGGTGAGTGTAACAATTGAAAAGGCGTTCCCCCTGCGGCGGTCCCGATATTTTGTATTTATCATCTGGTCACCCTAGCTGAGGTGCAGCCGGGGGTGCAGGCTCCAGCTGGGGGTGTGGGCTCTGGGGTGGGGATACGGATGAGGGGTTTGGGGTGCAGGAGGGGGCTCGGGGCCTGGCAGGGGGTTGGAGTGCAGGGGGGGTGTGGGCTATGGGAAGGAGTTTGGATTCGGGCGGGGGCTCAGGGCTGGGGTAGGGGGTTAGGGTATGGGAGGGGGTTGCTGTGGGGATGTGGGGTCTGGGAGGTGGTTCCAACCTGGGGGAGGGGGTTCAGGCTCCGGGCTCCGGCTGGGCAGCGCTTACCGCAGGTGGCTCCTGGTCGGTGGCACAGCGGGGCTTAAGGCAGGCTCCCAAGTGGAGGCACGCCGAGGCGGCTCTGCGGGGTGCACAGTGCCCGCACCTGCCGGCGCCGCCCCCATGGCTCCCACTGGCTGCGGTTCCCGGCCAATGGGAGCTGTGGAGCTGGTGCTGGTGCAGCACGCGGAGGTTCCCTGATTGCCCCTGTGCCTAGGGGCTGGATATACCGTCCACTTCTGGGAGCAGCGCGGAGCCAGGGCAGACAGAGAGCCTGCCTTAGCCCCAATGCGCTGCCGTCCGTACTTTTAACAGCCTGGTCAGCGCTGCTGACTGGAGCTGCCAGGGTCCCTTTTCGACCGGGCGTTGAAAACCGGACGCCTGGCAACCCTAACTTGTGAGAGCAAAGGCTTGTCTACACCAGCCTAGACCTTAGTCTGCACCAACTGGCCTGTGTGGACCTTGCCGGAGTGTATTAAAAGTCCCCCCCCACCAGTGAGCACTAACATAGTCCTTTTCAAAAACAGTACTACATGATGCACACTAGGGAATTTTTAAAGTGCGCTAGCAGGGTCCACACGAGACAGTTACTGAGCCACACGCTGACGTGCATTAGAATTCACACCCCAGCTGGGGCAGACTAAGGCACCATATAGACAAGCCCCGAGTTGGAATTCACTATCCTAATTGTCTACCATAAGACTAAAAACAACACACAGTATAGGATAGAGAAATTATGTCTGGGGATCACAAAGGCACAAACAGACAGCACCATCATAACAGTGGCTGCAGTCAAGCTATTTAGATGGTAAGCTCTCTGGGGCAGGGACTGTCTATTTTGTGCTGTGTTTGTACAGTGCCTAACACAATGGGATCCTGGTCCATGACTGAGACTCCTAGATGCTACCACAATATAAATAAAATAATAGCAATAATTGTTGGATTCAGGTTACTGTCAGTGCACATTTGTTAGAACATCAGGTGAAAGCAGATGCACTGACATTAGTATATGTCACCTGCCTGCAGTAACTAAGTAACTTATCACACTCTAACTCCCTTAATTTTTACATTTATTTGCAGTATTTAAACTTCATTGGTGTTTGTAATGTTAATGGAAGAAACCACAGGAAAAACCCCCACACATTTGGCTTCTGCAGACTTGTACAGGTCTCTGTGAGTCATATCCTTTTAATAGTAATACTTCCTACATGTATGGAACTCTCCATTCAAGGATCCTCAAATGCTTTATAAATATTTATGAACTAAACCTCAATGCCACAGAGCAATATGTCTTTATCCCATTCTACAGATGGGGAAACCGAGGCACAGAGATTAAAGCCAACATTTTCATAAATGACCACTCATTGGGTGCCTCAGGTTTTGAGTGCCCAACCTGAGCCACTATAAACATCACACAGCTCCCACTGAAAAAAAAATATGTAAGGGGCTCAAACACCTTTGAAAAAAATCAGATGTAAGGTGTCTCAAACTGGAACCCAAAATCTGTTGTCCCTCTTGAAGGTTTGGCTCCTTCTGACTTGCCCAACATCACATAGGCAAGGGGGTCTGTAGCATAGCCAGGAATAGAACCCAGCTCCAAGACTTGGGCCTTAGTCACAAGACTATCCTTTTGGCTTATTAGCCACTATGACTATTTTCTATACACAAAAAGCACAGGGATATTACTGTGAAATACAATACCTGCTCTGATCTTCTGCATAGCAAACCAAGATGCACTCCCCCTGAGTACAATCTGCTAAAGAGGGTCAGGGCGGTATCCACCAATTATGTTCCAGTAATAATGAAATACAGTAGAACTCTTGAAGTACATAGGACGTGAAGATGTATAACAAATGAGTGCACAATAGGATGCATACCATTTACCTATCTTAGGGTTTTGTATTGGTGCCCAATATTATATTATCTGAGCAGTTCTAAGGTCAAATATATTGACAAAGCAAGATCCTTAGTAGACTTGATGGAGTCTTTTGTACTTCTTTCTTTGGGAATAGGAAACTCTGCTTGGGGTAGTTTTTTTAGGAATAAGGGCTTGTCTACATTACCCACTGGATCGACGGGCAGCGATCGATCCAGTGGGGGTCGATTTATCGTGTCTAGTCTAGACGTGATAAATCGACTGCCGAGCGCTCTCCCGTTGACTCCGGTACTCCACCAGGGTGAGAGGCGCAGGCGGAATCGATGGGAGAGTGTCAGCCATTGACTTATGGCAGTGAAGACATTGTAAGTAGATCTAAGTACGTCGACTTCAAGTTGCGTAACTTAGATCAGTCTCCTCCCCCCCCAAGTGTAGACCAGGCCTTGGTTATGGTGGAAACATTTTTATCATGGAAAGTAGGTCTTGCAGCATGACCAGAAGTTTACTGAAATGTATTATAATATGTATTCATTTAACTTCACGAATGCAATCTTCTACAAAAAGAAAACAAGAGGGCATTCAAGCTTTGTTTTAACCGTGCTAAAGAATAATCAAGCTGCTTGATTAGAGCATGATGGTTTACATTTAATTAGGCAAAAACAAACTCAGATGTAGACCAATGGTAGTTTAGTTATACTGGAAATATAACAGCCATACAAATAGCGAGGAAAGTTTGGTTTGCCACAAAATGATATTTCCAGCTCTGAAGTGCTGGATTACTATTTTATTTCATTTAAAATTAAGCATCCACTTATTGGATAGATAAAAGGTATATTAAATTGAACCTAAATTATCTCTATATAATATTATAACAGACTATATAGGTGAATTCACTGATTCAATTAAATGAACACCTAATTGCTTTCAGGTCAACCTTAACAATATATTTTTTCCATGAAAGAGAGTACCAAGCATTCTTTTATCTCTTCTACTCAGAAAGATATCCTATTACGTTACTGAATTCTCACAGATCACTGTAAGCATTCTGTAAGCATTACTGTACCATGTACATGTTACTGTATCATGGACAACATTACAACAAAAGGCAGTTTAAAGTCCATTGAAAGGAAGCTATTGATTTTAAGAAGTCACAGTCTGCTGAGTGTGTTGGAGCACTTTCTGGTTTCCAGGATTTGACATCTACTCTAGATGGAATGGCTTAGAATGGCACAGACCCCTGCCACACTGAGGTGCTTAGATACCCTGAAGATGGGTACGGTATAAAACCAAGATAGAGAGATTAGACAAGTAGGATGTGATCACATACAGTGGACAGTTAGAGGAAGATCTGACCTAGTATGGCAAATCCTTTCACCGGCGCATCCAGTACCATACAGTCAAAACGAATGCTTTGGAGGAAGGCAAGAATCCATAATCAGAAATGTAGGGCAGGAGGGACTTCAAGAAGTCATTTAGACCATCCCCCCAGTGTGAGAGAGGACCAAGTATACCTAGATCATAACTTGTTCTTAAAAACTTCCATCACTGGGAACAACCTGTCTTGGTAACTCTATTCCGGTACTCAACTATCCTTACAGTTGGAAAGTTTTTATAGTTAGAAAATTCTAATCTCTAACCTAAATCTCTTTTGCTGCAGATTAAGCAGATTACTTCTATTCCTACCTTCAGTGGACATGGAGAACAACTGATCACCGCCCTGTTTATAACATCCCTTAACATATTTGAAGACTTATCAGCCCCCCCACAGTCTCTCAAGACTAAACATTCCCAGTTTTTTTAACCTTTCCTCATTGGTCAGATTTTCTAAACCTTTTATCATTTTTGTTGCTCTCCTCTGGACTCCTTCCAGTTTGTCCACATCTTTTTTCAAATCTGGAACCCAGAACTGGATATAATACCCCAGCTGAGGCCTCACAATACAGAGCAGAATGGGACAACTACCTTCCATGTCCTACATGTAACACGCCTATTAACATACCCCAGAATGATACAGAATTATCCTTTTTTGTAATTGCATGACATTGTTGTCTCATATTCAATTTATGCTATATTGTAACTCCCAGATCCTTTTCAGCAGTACCACTGCCTAGCCAGTTATTCCCCATTTTGTAATTGTGCATTTGATTTTTCCTTCCCATGTGTAGCACTACGTTCTTGTCTTTATTTAATTTTATTTGTTGATTTCAGACAAATTGTACCAATTTATAATGTACCTAGCCAATTGCATTAACTCCAGACAAAGAAGAAAATACTTCTTCCTGGCACGAGCATCTAGAGCATGAGACCTGGGTTCTTTTTTTTTTTTTTAAATAGCAAGCATCATTAAAGATGGGACAAAGCAATGAGTCTTGAACACCATTAGGCCACGTTACCATGTGGCCATTTATACCACCTAAATAAGCAACATTCTGCTGAAGGCAATGGAGCTATAGTGAATTACAGCAGTTAAAGTTGTGGCAAGGTATATCTGGAAGACCTCACCTCTCAGAAAGTAACAATTCCACTACCACAGAGTGGATTATTTTGTTTCTGAATTAAAATTCAGTAAGCGGTACCAACTTAGCTTGAAATGATGAGAAGCATTTTTATCGTTATTGTAAATACAAGCCAATCTGTGTTTTGTTGTAGGAATACAGAGGTCTGTGCAATCCTGAAAATTTAATCCAGCAAACAAGAATTCTGACTGATTCTTTGACATTTAAGGTAGCTTTGAACTGAAGGAATTAACCCTTTGAAGGCTGGCATACTGCTCATAGTCAATATAACTTAGGGTACTGCTGCAAAGTTCAGTGGAATTTGAGGATGTCAAATGTACAGTATAACCGTAATTTTTCAGAATGCCTAATAGACATATAAACCTTCAGAAAAATGGGGTTTCAGTAAAATGCATAGCACTTGGTGCTGTTAGAGGTGACTGATTCACAAGCGCAGTTATGACAGATGCATTCTATTCCTGCACAGAACACAGAAAGAATGGGTCACAGATTGTTTGCATTAAAATTCTTTACAATTTTGGCATCCATTTGCCATGACAGGACTAGACAAGTATGTAAGTTTATGCTAGGTTGCATTATAACGACTTGTTCCAAGTCATTAGATAGAAAAATGAAAGAGCCATTTCGCTAGTGATATCTGTTGCGGGGATGCTCTATAGCTGTATATCTGTACAAAATTGTAGTTAATAGATAAAGTACCAGTAGATGGCACTCACAGATATATCGCAGAGTTCTTGGGTTTTGTAGAACCAATAAAACATGCTGTGCACTGCAAAGGGCTTTCTCTGGCTCCTCTTTACATCAGCTCTTAACAACATTAAGTTGGTAGATATGTGTGGGCTGAGAAAGCTAATGAGTAGCAGCTGCCTTTTAAATCTTCACAAATTATGCACAGCATGCAACTAACTAGAGCTATTGCAACTCTCACAGTGCAGCAAGAAGAGCCTATGTAAATCTTATTAACATGAGCTAGGAATAGAAATATCACAGTCCTGGATATATTTCACATGTAAACACAGACCTCAGAGCTGGACACTCTTCATTAGTTCACCTCACTCTGTTACCTGTATATGAACATTTTTTTATATTTAAGGACAAGTTTTCAAATAACCTAGGAGTCTAGTACCCTTTACTAGGTCCCAAGCAATTCAGAGGGTTGCATGTACAGTCTGGTGACTTTGAGATTTTAACAAATCTTATAAATATCTAAATTATCAGGTCCTCAAAAATGATTGTTTTCAAGATCAGCTCTCCTACCAGAGCAAAATCCACCAAATCCTACATGCAGTGCCCCATTGGAGGCACTGTGTCAATATGTGATGGCTCATCAAAGCCAAATGTTACAAGAATCAATGAAAACTAG
This sequence comes from Macrochelys suwanniensis, assembly GCA_033296515.1. Classification (NCBI taxonomy): domain Eukaryota; kingdom Metazoa; phylum Chordata; order Testudines; family Chelydridae; genus Macrochelys; species Macrochelys suwanniensis. Next base: position 95,514,684 of record CM065776.1, on the reverse strand, counting down.
CAGCATCCACCTCCTTCACCATTGCAGAAAAAAATCATACAAAAGCGGCAATGGCGCAGCATTCAAACGTTTGGAAGCTTCTCCAAAGCTGTGGTGGAAGCCTCTTCCCCTCACAGCAGTGCCTCCCTCAGCAGGGCATGAATACCTCCATCTGGGCGTGCGTACTTGTGGTGGGATAAAATTGGAGAGGGCTGACGCCTTTAGGGTGACCAGACAGCAAATGTGAAAAATCGGGACAGGTGGTGGGGGGTAATAGGAGCCTATATAAGAAAAAGACCCCCAAATCGGGACTGTCCCTATAAAATTGGGACATCTGGTCACCCTAGACGCCCTGCTGCCTAACCCCTGATCTGACTGGTGGCATCCAGCAGGCCTGCTCTTCCCTCAGGCATCGTCATGGGGAATAGACCCCTTCTCTTTTTCCTCCCTCCACCCTTCCAGCCCTTCCAATGATGCCCCCTCCACTCTCCTGCCTTGAGTGTGTGCCTCCTTCCCCGTTTTCTCCACCTGGTGCCTTCTCCCACCCCCACTGGAAACCCCCTTTCTCTTCTCCCAGACGGTGCTTCCTCCTTCCCAACCATGAGATCCTCACTTTCTCTTCTAGCCTCGTACCTGCTCCCCGCTTCCTCTTCTCCCACCTGTTCCTCTCTGAACTTGAGGGAGCTTTCCTGGTGGCCGTCTCCAGGCCTCTGGAAACTGGCAAGGGGAGGAGGAGGACACAAGAAAAAAAGAGACGCAGCTTAGCAGCAGCTTGAGCTCTGACCTCTGGTGGCCAGAGGCGGGAACGGCAAGGAAAAAAGCTGTTGTTTTCTTTCCAGCGCCACTTGTTTGCGACAGAGAGCAGCCCCTGGAGAGCACAAAAAGCCTGGCTATCTCAAAAGCCTGGCTATTTCACCTACCACTTTCCTTGGGAGATTACTTTAATATCCAGAGGATACAAGACCCTACCTGACTTAATGGAACTTGTGCTTCTAAGTGACTTAAGTTCTTTTGATAATCTCACCCCATCATTTGTAGGGCCCTGATATGTAGCCTAAATATTCCCTTGATTAATTTAATCCTGTTAGTCTATGTAGATCTTCCCCCCATCCTTGTTGAACTCTCACTCTAATTGGTGCTGGCACCCTTCAAATGCTTGTACTACCCTCCCATCATTTGGCTAAATTGTACATTCAGGGCTCGTCTACATGGTTGGGTAATACACGCTACCGGGTGTGATTTCTGAAGTGCACTGCTGTGTTACACATTAATTGGTCGATGTAGACCTGGCTAGTGCATACTAGAAGTTCCCTGGTGTGCTTTAACAGAGTGCTATTTTAAAGCACACTTGGTAACTTTTAGTGCACACCAGCAGACGCTACATGGACCAATTAATGTGGAACATGTTAGTACTCTTAGAAATCATGCCCCATATTGTGCGTTAGCCCATTGTGTAGACAAGCCCTTATTTATTTCAATTATTATTTCTTCAAAAAAATCAGTTCCTTCAGCCAAATTCCCTCTGTGTAATGCAGGGGTCTCAAACATGTGGCCCGTGGAGCTTTTCCCTGCGGCCCACCGGGCTACCCGTGCCCTTCCCCTTTTTAAAAAAAAATCTTTTTTTTTTTAACCCTGAGGCAGTTCCTGCTGCCAGACAGTTTTTCTGGCAGTGGGAACTGCCTGGGGGTAAATAAGTAAATAAATAAATGGAGGGGCGGGGGTGGGGCGTGGGGAGCCCGGCGGGACACAGGGAAGAGCTCCGTGGGCCGCATGGGAAGAGCTTCGTGGTTTCTGGGAGGGAGGGGGGAGGAGCGGGAAGCCGTGCGCACAGGGGAGGAGGTGGAGAAGGGGCGGGCCCTAATGGAAGGGGTGGGGTGGGGGCGGGGCCGGGGGCAGCAAGGGGGCGGGGTCAGTGATGCGGCCCTCGGGCCAATGCACTAGTCCTCATGCGGCCCTCGTGGTAATTTGAGTTTGAGACCCTTGGTGTAATGTCAAAGCTCCCAGAATTGTACGCAATATACTAGCTGTGGTTTCATTGTTTTCCCCAGATGTTCTTCATATTCTATCAGACCTGGATAAGCCTCACTACATCTAACTTTGACCAAGTGATTTATATTCATATTGCCTTGCCTTCAGCACAGTATACATTTAAAAAAAAACTCTACAAACAAATCACCACACATGCACACAGGCAATTCTGCGCTGGGGAGACAGCGAGAGCGAATCACACGTGCATGATGTTATTCACGTTGCCAGTGAATACACTAAAAAAGTGCTCAGCTACCACAGTGATGGGGATGTTAAAAGAATCTATATAGAATAGATTGGATTAATCCATACTCACAGATAACACAGGGTTCTATTTCCCGATGATGTGTATGTGCTTTTTAATATAAATGGACAGAGAAGGATCCTATTTCCCATACAATCTTCCAGTTATTTTTAAAAATTGCAAATATGGTCATAATTTTTCTATCAGTCTATCCAAGTTTCTCTCTCTATAGCACCCCTCACTAAAATTGAGTTAACAATGTAAATCGTATGTCAGCAAAGACAGTATCAAATAAGTTAATCCTGATCAACAGTAGTGCAGTGAGTACTGATTATTTTAACACTGGTTTTTTTATATTGATGATGGCCTCTTATGTGTTAGTTTGGCATCTACCTCTGCTTGTACTTAACAGCCAAAGCCTTCTCAGACAATTTTCAACAGAACTGACAAGCTTAAGACAACATTTAAGGTTTTTTCCAGCGAGTTATAGAAAAGATCATTTGTTTTCAGGCATCAAAGTAATGACATTAATGTGGCAGGCCAAGCACACTGGCTACACCAAAGTATGTAACACTCCCAATGTCTGCCAGTCAAGAAGTGGTCATGTACTGATGAAGACTATGTATGCAAGGTAAGCGAAGGTCTCAGGAGCAGTAGTAATGGATGTATGAATGTCTGCAATTCAAAGACCATTTCCTGATGAAATTCTTCTGTTGCATCCAGTACAAACTTGTACTCACAGAACAGCGGAAAAATCCAGAACATTAAAGAATCACATACAGGACTGGAGGCTGTGTCCAACACTTTTGGGATCAAAAAAGGAAGAGCGAGCAATTGGTGGAAGAAATGGCTTAAAGTTCACTGAATAATTGAGATGACAAATCACTGATCTGAAACATACGGGTACCAACAGATAATATGGAACCTTATTACAGAGATAATTAAGACTAGCGTTGAACTATTTCTTGTCAGTCAGTCAAAGACACCAAGAAGAATGTGACAAAATGAAGAAATTTGGGGCCTAAATTTGTTTTCAAATTCCTGGTAATAAAGAGTTAATGAGAATGACAAAACACACATTCTTTTCACTTCTCTTTATTGTAAGAGATATAGCATTGTGAATGATGTTTTAGTTCACAGTGTGTCGAGGCTTTCCATTTAATGCTCTGATTTCCACCAGTTTATCTGGGCCATTTAAAAACTGCATGTAGCTGAAATGAAATAGCAGTTGTTATCCTGGAATTCACATTTTTTAAATCCAAAAATAGTGTAAATTAGGTGCTGGGACCTATACAGTTGTCAACAGCAACAGCAACACCCTCCCCCCATCACCTTCCCCCAACAGATTTATGGTGGTTGAATTTTTTAAAAAATGTTTATTTACTATGTAAAACTATATTTCTAGGAAAAATTGAAGTTCCATATTCATGAGGAAGTAGTGTGATCCAGTGGATTAGATGCAGAGCTGGGAGATTGAAGAAGACCTAGCCTCGCTTTCCACTCTGCTATCAACTTGCTATGTAATCCTGGGTAAGTCACTTCAGATCTCTGCCTAACATTTTTAGAGATGACAACATTTGCTCCTCCTTTCTAAAATGCTTTGAAGTCTACAGATGAAAAAAATGCTTTTACAAGTGTGAATGTTATGTTTTAATTTCAAAAGGAAGTGAACATACTCCCTTGGTTTTAAATTGTCTTTATCTCAAATACTTCCCGTGATGTTGGAAACGGTCTATTGTGTTTGTGTCAGTGGAAATGTCCCATATGCATCAAATTGACAGAAAACTTCCCCAAAGACAACCTAAATCCTAGCAAAAGCAAGACAACTCAAGCTCTCACAAAGATCACATTTCTTTTTAACGCCAAAGGCACATACACAAACATACATGTGAAGCCCAGGTTTTACTGGGTGCAAAATGAATGGTGAAGGATGAAGTGGAAGCCTTTAATTTTGGCAAAATGTCGGATTGAAGTCAATTCCTTAACATTTGCTTTCCTGGCAGAAGAACCTCAGCTCAAGTCCTTACACTGAGTTCAATGGAGCTATGACAATTTACACCAGATGAGGATATGATTCTAGAAGTGCTCTTTGGAGCAGAGGTATTTTTTTGCACATGGATCCTTTACAGACAACTTTATAGCACTGTATAAATATATAATATTGCAATATTTTTATAACTTGCCTAATGATCTTGTTTTTTCCCTTAGAAGCCCAATTCACTGAAGTCAATGACAAAGAAACCATTAATTAAAATACGAACATTATCAGACTCCAGATGTATTGGGCCCTGGATGAAAAGAAAGTTGCTAAACTCAAGTGCTATCCTGAACTTGTGTCTCCTGCACAGATGCACAGAGTATTGTACTAATGCCATCCATTCAGACTCCTCTCATCACTTCTCAATCTACAGTAAGACATCTTTACGACTAATGGAAATCTTTTGACTGACAAGTAAAATTCACAACGTGCGCCATTTAACCCAAAATTTCAGTAGTTTTCAGACAAAATTGCGCAAGAAATAACTAATGGACACAGACTGAAAAATTTCCTTGACATATTCTTCAGCCTCCTGCCCCCACCTGGAAGAGGGGTAGGGCAAATACAACATCTGAAGAGGCTCTTAGAATGAAGACATTATGGATAGTGAGTGATCAGCTGTTGTGACCTGCACAGGATGTTCCATGTTTGTCTTTCTCCCAGAGGATAGAAGCGACTTCGTCTGTACGAAGTGCAAGCTGGTCTCCATATTGGAAGAGAAGGTTAAAGTACTAGAGACCCAAGTATCAACCCCGCATTGCATCAGAGAAAATGAAGATTTTCTGGATAGAAGTCAGCATTTGGTACTGCAGGCACAGCATGCTGAGGAATCTGAGAGGGCAGTGCAGAACAGGGAAGAAAATTGGCAGCATGTGACCTCCCGAAGAAGAAAGAGGAGAACTCATGTACCCACAATGCAGATAGAAGTAAGAAACTGTTTTCAGGCTCTCTATACAGGTACTGAGGTGGAAAATGGTTTGGAAGAGTCATCTGAGGGAAGGGATCAGAAGGAGACCCCATCGACCGGAAGGCCTGGGATGCACTGTCCTAGGAATGGGGGTTCCACAGCCACCACTCCCAAGAGGAGGAGATGGGTGGTGGTGGTTGGAGACTCCCTCCTAAGGGGGACAAAGTCATCCATCTGCTGTCCAGACCGGGAAACTTGAGAAGTGTGTGGCTTGCCTGGAGCTAGAATTCAGGGTGTGATGGAGTGTTTGCCGAGACTGATCAAGCCCTCAGACTGCTACCCCTTCCTACTTCTCCACGTGGGCACCAATGATACTGCCAGGAATGACCTTGAAAGGGTCACTGCAGACTACATGGTTTTGGGAAGAAGGATAAAGGAGTTTGAGGCACAAGTCATGTTCTTGTCCATCCTCCCTTTTGAAGGAAAAGGCCCAGGAAGGGACCACTGAATTGTGGAAGTAAATGCATGGTTACACAGGTAGTGTTGGAAAGAGGGCTTTGGATTATTCGACCATGGGATGTTGTTCCAGGAAGAAGGATTGCTAGGAAGAGATGGGAACCACCTAACGAAGTGAGGAAAGAGCATCTTTTCAGGCAGGCTTCCTAACCTAGTGAGGAGGGCTTTAAACTAGGTTCCCCTAAGTGGGTGACATAAGCCCAGAGGTAAGTGGGAAGGTGGAATACCGGGAGGAAACACAGGGAGGAGGGTGCAACAGGGGAGGCCTCCTGATTCATACTGAGAAAGTAGGGCAATCAGCTAGTTATCTTAGGAGTCTGTATACAAACGCAAGAAACAAGCAGGAAGAATTGGAAGTCATGGCACAGTCAAAGAACTATGATGTGATTGAATAACAGAGACTTCGTGGGGTAACTCACATGACTGGAGCACTGTCATGGATGGGTATAAACTGTTCAGGAAGGACAGGCAGGGGAGAAAAGGTGGAGGAGTTGCACTGTATGTAAGGGAGCAGTATGATTGCTCAGAGTTCCAATATGAAACTGGAGAAAAGCCTGTTGAGAGTCTTTGGGTTAATTTTAGAGGCGAGAGCAACAAGGGTGATGTTGTGGTGGGTGTCTGCTATAGACTATGAGACCAGGAGGATGAGGTAGACGAGGCTTTCTTTGAACAACTAACTGAAGTTTTCAAATCACAGGCCTTGGTTCTCATGGGGGACTTCAATCACCCTGACATCTGCTGGTAAAGCAATACTGCAGTGCTCAGACAATCTAGGAAGTTTTTGGAGAGTGTTGGGGACAACTTCCTGGCACAAGTGCTGGAGGAACCAACTAGGGGCCGTGCTCCTCTTGACCTGCTGCTCACAAACAGGGAAGAATTGGTAGGGGAAGTAGAAGTGGGTGGCAACCTGGGCAGCAGTGACCATGAGATGGTTGAGTTCAGGATCCTGACAAAAGGAACAAAGGAGAGCAGCAGAATATGGACCCTGGACTTCAGAAAAGCAGACTTTGACTTCCCCAGGATCCCCTGGGAGGCTAATATGAGGGGGAAAGGAGTCCAGGAGAGCTGGCTGTATTTTAAAGAAGTCTTATTGAGGGCACAGGAACAAACCATCCCGAAGTGCAGAAAGAATAGCAAATATGGCCGGGGACCAGCTTGGCTTAACAGAGAAATCTTTGGTGAGCTTAAACATAAAAAGGAAGATTACAAGAAGTGGAAACTTGGACAGATGACTAGGGAGGAGTATAAAAATATTGCTCGAGCATGCAGGGGTGTAATCAGGAAGACCAAAGCACAATTGGAGTTACAGCTAGCAAGGGGTATGAAGGGTAACAAGAAGGGTTTCTACAGGTATGTTAGCAACAAGGTGGTGGCCAGGGAAAGTGTGGGACCCTTACTGAATAGGGGAGGCAACCTAGTCACAGATAATGTGGAAAAAGCTGCAGTACTCAATGCTTTTTTTGCCTCGGTCTTCACAGACAAGGTCAGCTCCCAGACTGCTGCACTGGGCAGCACAGTGTGGGGAAGAGGTGAGCAGCCCTCAGTGGTGAAAGAACAGGTTAAGGACTATTTAGAAAAGCTGGACATGCACAAGTCCATGGGGATGGATCTAATGCAGAGGTGGGCAAACTACGGCCTGCGGGCTGGACCGTCCTGCCTAGGCTTTGAGCTCCTGACCAGGGACGCTAGCCCCTCCCCCGCTGTCCTCCCTCCCCCGCAGCCTCAGCTCGCCGCACCGCCAGCGCTCTGTCCCGCCGCTCCTGCCAGGCAGCGCGGCAGCATGGCTGGCTCTGGCTGGGTGGCGGGGCTGTGAGCTCCTGCTGCTCTGAGCGGCATGGTAAGGGGGTGGGGAGTGGGGTGGGGGGGGTTGGATAAGGGGAAGGGGGTCCCAGGGGGCAGTCAGGGGACAGGGAGCAGGGGGTGGTTGGATGGGGCAGAGGTTGGGTGGGAGCGCTGTCAGGGGATGGGGAACGGGGGGCGGGGTTGGATTGGCGTGGGAGTCCCCGGGGACCTGTTGGGGGCGGTTGGGTGGATAAGGGTCGGGGCAGTCAGGGGACAGGGATCGGGGGGTTTGGATAGGGAGTGGGGTCACGGGGAGCAGTTAGGGGTGAGGAGTCCTGGGAGGGGGTGGTCAGGGGACAAGGAGCAGTGGGGGTTGGATGGGTCAGGGGTTCTGGGGGTGGTGGTCAGGGGACGGGGAACGGGGAGGTTGGATAGGCATGGGAATCCCGGGGTGCTTGTCGGAGGGCGGTTGGGTGGATAGGGGTCAGGGCAGTCAGGGGACAGGGATCGGGGGGGTTGGATAGGGGGTGGGGTCCCAGGAGCTGGTTAGGAGTGGGGGGTCCCTGGAGGGGGCAGTCAGGGGACAAGGAGCAGGGGGCGTTGGATGGGTCGGGGGTTCTGAGGGGGGCAGTCAGGAGGTGGGAAGTGGGAGGGGAAGGATAGGGGGTGGGGGCCAGGCTGTTTGGGGAAGCACAGCCTTCCATACCCGGCCTTCCATACAGTTTCGCAACCCTGATGTAGCTCTCGGGCCAAAAAGTTTGCCCATCCCTGAGCTAGTGCATCCCAGGGTGCTGAGGGAGTTGGCTGATGTGATTGCAGAACCATGGGCCATTATCTTTGAAAACTCGTGGTGAACGGGGGCGGTCCCAGACAATTGGAAAAAGGCAAATATAGTGCCCATCTTTTAAAAAGGGAATAAGGAGAATCCGGGGAACTACAGACGGGGCAGTCTCACCTCAGTCCCTGGAAACATTATGGAGCAGGTCCTCAAGGAATCCATTTTGAAACACTTGGAGGCAAGGAAGGTGATCAAGAACAGTCAACGTGGATTCATCTAGGGAAAGTCATGCCTGACCAACCTGATTCCCTTCTATGATGAGATAACTGGCTCTGTGGATATGGGGAAAGCGGTGGACATGATATATCTTGACTTTAGCAAAGCTTTGATACAGTCTCCCACAGTATTCTTGCCAGCAAGTTTAAAAAGTATAGATTGGATGAATGAACTAAGGTGGATAGAAAGCTGGCTAGATTGTTGAGCTCAACAGGTAGTGATCAACGGCTCAATGTCTAGCTGGCAGCCAGTATCAAGCGGTATCAAGGAGTCTGTCCTGGGGCTGGTTTTGTTCAACATCTTCATTAATGATCTGGATGATGGGATGGATTGCACCCTCAGCAAGTTCACAGATGACACTAAGCTGGGGAGAGAGGTAGATACACTGGAGGGTAGGGATAGGGTCCAGAGAGACCTAGACAAATTGGAGGATTGGGCCAAAAGATATCTGATGAAGTTCAACAAGGACAAGTGCAGAGTCCTGCACTTAGGATGGAAGAATCCCGTGCACTGCTACAAGCTGGGGACAGACTGGCTAAGCAGCAGTTCTGCAGAAAAGGACCTGGGGATTACAGTGGACGAGAAGCTGGATATGAGTCAACAGTGTGCTCTTGTTGCCAGAAGGCTAACGGTATATTGGGCTGCATTAGTAGGAGCATTGCCAGCAGATCAAGGGAAGTGATTATTCCCCTCTATTCGGCACTGGTGAGGCCACATCTGGAGTATTGCGTCCAGTTTTGGGTCCCCCACTACAGAAAGCATGTGGACAAATTGGAGAGAGTCCTGTGGAGGGCAACAAAAATGATTAGGGGGCTGGGGCACATGACTTATGAGGAGAGGCTGAGGGAACTGGGCTTATTTAGTCTGAAGAAAAGAAGAGTGAGGGGGGATTTGACAGCAGCCTTCAACTACCTGAAGGGGGGTTTCCAAAGAGGATGGAGCTAGGCCGGTGGTGGTGACATTGACCATCCACAGGCACGGCCCCCTGCAGCTCCCAGTGGCTGCGATTCTCTGTTCCCAGCCAATGAGCTGCAGGAAGCGGTGGGCTGCAGGATGTGCTGGCCGCCACTTGCTGCAGCTCCCATTGGCCGGGAACAGAGAACTGCGGCTACTGGAAACTGTGGGGAGCAGTGCCTGTGGATGGTCAATGTCAGCAAAATGTCTTGCAGCCTGCAGTCAGATTACCTGGTTGGGCCGCATGCAGCCCACGGGCTGTAGGTTGCCCACCACGGAGATAGGCTGTTCTCTGTGGTGGAAGATGACAGAACAAGGAGCAATTGTCTCAAATTGCAGTGGGGGAGGTCTACGTTGGATATTAGGAAAAACTATTTCACTAGCAGGGTGGTGAAGCTCTGGAATGGGTTTCCTAGGGAAGTGGTGGAATCTCCATTGTAACCCCTTTGGGGTTTAGAGAGTATGGCCCCTTTAAATCTTTTTCCCAACAGGGGAAGGGGAGAGTGAAAAAAAGGAGGAAACTCCAGGGGGTGGGTCTGCAGCTGGAGAGAGAGAAGGGCTGCAGTCTGCAGGCACTTGGAGGAGAAGCAGAGAGAACCTGCCTGAAGCCCGAGAAGGACAGGGCGGCTGATCGGGGACACCCCCGGACAGGAGCCAGGAGGAGCACTGTGCCAGGGGGATATTGCCCGAGAAGGACAGGCTGGAGCTGGACCCAGGATCTGTATCACTGCTGCCCAGAGCTGCATGGGGCTGTGAGTACTGGGATTTGTGACTCTGCACTGGGAATAAGGAGGGAGGCCGTAGCTAGTTAAGTGGGGAGGTGGTCGCTCTGTGTGGCTTTGCAGAGAGCGGCAGAAGAGGGCACCGGAGGGGTTTGTTGGGGAAAGTTCACTGGCGCCGAAGATGACCAGGAGCACCCAAGACTCACCACTGGACTGGAACATTGCCCAGGACTCCTGAACTCTGTGTGCAGACACATTGCTCAGTGTCTGCCCTTTCAGCCTGTGCTACCACTGGGCCTGTGGGGCCTTGGTTTGAATGCAACCCTGTTTTACCGCTCCCCCTATATCTCCCCTTGTTGTTTTTTCTTCTCTCATCCCTTTGTAAATAAATATTTCCCTTTCTTATATCCATTGTACTTTTCCTGTGGGTGTGTGTGTTCACTCTGGGGGGTTTGGAACAGGTGCCCCTGGGGTGGAAGGGACTTTTCCTGCTGCATTTCTGTGTGCACTTGCTCTTGGCCAGAGCTGCCTGCAGAGCAGACTCCATCTTGGCCACGAGGGGGCTAAAGTTACACCATCCTTAGAGGTTTTTAAGGCCCAGCTTGACAAAGCCCTGGCTGGGATGATTTAGTTGCTGTTGGTCATGCTTTGAGCAGGTGGTTGGACTAGATGACCTCCTGAGGTCTTTTCCAACCCTAATCTTCTATGATTCAAACACACCACTTTAACCCTGAGGAGTCAGCCAGCAAATATTTTTCTCCTTTCTCTGGAGAAAGATCTTGGAGAAGAAAGAGGAGAAATGAAAGATGGGTAAGAATAGAGAACTTTCAAATGAGAGCATTTAAAATATTCGAATGGACAAAAAACAAAACAAAACAAAACACACAAGAAAGAGTGAAGTAAAATGCAAATCAAAACCACTGATTTAAAAAGATTCAATTTCTTTATCACTTGTGATTAACTGTTCTCATAGGGGTTTTAATTGAAATAGGGGGTGGGGGGGAATCCCAGGACTTTATTCACAGAATTCAAAGTTAAACTACAGCAGAATCTGTGAGCTGATTCTAATTTAAAACTTATAATAACTATTGATTTATACAATGTCTTTTGCGAATTTCAAAGCAGAATTGCAAGCTACGTACACATAGGAATAACTTTACTACTCAAATAATATCTATTAGACATAGTTTGTGTGTACATGATATTATGCTTTCTGGATTTGGCTCTAATGCAACTCATTACAGAAATGCTTTTTAGATAAGATGAAAACTCAACGCCCTGATTACTTGTGGTCAAAAGTAAGGTAACCTGGCCAAATTCCAACCCATGTAGTTATATTGTGCATTCTTAAAAACCATGCCCACTTGTGGTTTCAATTGTATAAAGAAGTTTTTAATTTTGTTTAGATAATAATTGTGTAGTTTCACTTGTTTCACTCATGTGGCCTGTTTGTACAGTCTCTCATGCTTTGCTCTGTGGTCTATATCATCACCAGCTCTACATACCCTTAATGAAATTGCAGTCACATCCTATGAATGGATAGACTACATTCGCCCTCCATTGTCTCACTTTGAAATGGAAATAAAATTGCATTAACTATCTGGGTCAGATACTTTGTATCAATCTAAAACTTGGAGAGCTTCTTTTCTATTAAGATTTTATTTGCATTTACATACTGTGATGCTTCCTGCGGGGTACCCAGGGCTGTGATGCACCTCGCTACCACCTGCCCTTAGAGTGAGGAAGCCTTGTCTGCGCCTGCTGTAGGTCAGTTCTCTGACTCTGCTGGCCCTGGGCAACATAAACATTCGCCTCTAGGCCTATGCAGACCCCAAACTCTCTCTCCAAGTTAGCACTAGGCTCACCCCTACCCTCTGAAGTCTATTGGAAGTGTCCGGCCCCTGGTCCTCTGGACACTCACAGTATCCACAGATTTGCTGCTTCCAAAAAGCAGTATACCCCCAGCTTACCAATTCTACCTCAGATCACTTTCTGCTTAACACACAGCACTTAGGTATGTTTGTAGTGAAAACAAGTACAAGTTTATTTAACAAAGTATAGTGTTAACAAGTAGAAGTGTAAAAAGTAGAAGTATTGGAAACAAATGGTAACCTATATACAATAAAATCATAGCACACATTCTAGAGCCCAGACTTACTTCACTAGATATTTTCATGCTTTATAGAACAATGCTGACCCAAAGTCCAAAGTTTTGCAGCCAGGCTTGTCCGTGACCCTCTGTTCATAAGACAAACGGGTGTTAACTTGCCTTCTCAGCGAAGGATCCAGGGTGTACCTCTGTACCCCCATAGAAACCCCAATAATCTATTGCCATTACTTGTAAACAGGATCCCCTCCTGCTCTTTATTTCTTCCAGTAATTTTCCTCTTTTGAAGATTTCAAAATCTCCTGATGAGCATTTGGCTCAGTGTGCAAACAGATATCCATTGTGAGACACACAATGCCCAATACACACACGATCAGCCAGAGAGAGAAGCATTGGTTACCTTCTAGATGAAAGAAACCCGTTCAAGACATGTCACAACCTGGTTACCTGCCTTAGGAAAATAATTTTCAGTACAGACACAACTCCTTAAATATTATCCATAGATACATTTTGCACTGATTATGATGACCAGTGGCTACTGGCTATTGGTAGCAAAGGCAATGTGTGGGGAGGCACGCAGAGTCACGTGTCTCTCCATCCCTCCCCCCAATTTCTGCCAGGGTTTATATGCCCTGCCCTGAACCCCTCCGCATACAACCAGAACCTTTAAATTGTGCCCCTTCCACTATCAACAGTTATGCATAATTTCCGATTGGTAGAGACCTCACATGCTACCCTTTAGTGAATTATTATGCAAATGTCCAAGCCAGGTAATCCGTATAAAACTTTATGCACCCCCTGTGCCCTCTGCCAGCTGGCACCAAGAGGTTTCTTGGTCTTACACACATCACTTGCATCCAGAGTACACCATCTTCAACAAAGACATCTGGAATTTGATTATTTTTATACCACCTTTGGTGGCACTGTAGATCAACTTTGCCCTACTGAAGTATGTTCCACCATTTCCACAGCAATTTTCACTTATTGTTTGTTTTAAATTAGGAAACCCATGTCCAGTCTTGAATTCCAGTATGGCTTAAATCATAATTGAAAGTGATTTTGGAAGTCGCAACATATTTTCTAGTGGATATTTGCCCCAAGACCTGATGGCCCCTACCTATAAGACATGCATCTTTTGAAAACACAAAAGTCAAATTCCCTATTATATGGCAGTACGATAGTACCCCGAAATATGTAAAAAGTAAAAATCCTTTGAAACAAGATTATGAGGGAGAAGAAATGTGGGTGATATAACTAGGAGTAACCGATGAAATTATGAACATGAAAATTAAGACCAAATAGCAGAAAATATTCAGTGATGAGATTAATTAGATTGTTGAAGGGTCTTCCTAGGTGGAAACTTGCTTGTGTCATTTAAAGCTTGAATAGGCAAGATAGTATGCTGTACAGATTAATCTTTCACAGGAAGAGATGAGTGATTTAATAGATTTTCTTTCTTTCAAAGGTTATGATTCTTTTTATTCATTCTACTTTCAGGTTTTGAATCTTCTACTTCTTGTGTGAAAAAAGCCACTTGATTTATATGAGGATATGAATCTATGTCTGCTGCAGAAATGAGATGTAATTTATTTCATCAACTGAAAATATACTGTAGGATGGGGAAAAAATCAATGCAACTTTCTAGCAGCAGTTTCTTTTATGTCTTTTTATCCTGTATTGCATGTTTCACAATGTGAATCTATGTGATTTGTATTTTGAACAGTTTCTTGCATGTCTAAACACCAGTGGAGAGGTTGATCTGAAAACCTGGAAATAGAGCAAACAAGCCTCTAGTGTCTGATAGTTTTGGTTCCCGCCCGGTTTTCTGAATTTGTGCACAGCATGGAATTTCCTTCTGCATTTTCTGTACTGAGCACATCTTGTGGAGGAGATTGTGATATTTTTCAAATCTGCAGTCATTCGGCCCCTCCAAGCTGCTGCCCTGAGACCCACTTGTCAGAGCCACCACACAGTCTGGCATAGTTCAATGTGACTGGCATTCTTTCACTCGGGTGAAGTCTTGAAGTGCATCAGTAGTGAGTAACGGGCAAAACTGTGTAAAAAAGCGTGTCTAGCACAAGCTACTAGGCACTAAATTTGAATGAGAAGTGGGGGATTGCACCAAGATTTAAAAACCCAACCCCCCTTATTTTGACTGATAACATTTGTGATTTATTAAAAGAAATGTACATATAGCTTGACACTATGAAAACCAACAGCTAAAGAAGCGCATGGGATTGAGGTCTAAGAGTCTTTCCTATCACAGACTTTAATTCTCTGAATTAATGGAGTAATACTAGTAGTGGACCGTTATTTCTTTTGTAATTGAAGTTCAAATGTACAATACTGCACATCAATCATCCTGTAATGGTTATTGTTATGATTTCTGTGATGTGTTCTTTTACAGCCTTATTCGGGAGGTAATACATTACATTACACACTCTAGTTGTCTCGATAAAAAACAGAGCTGGGGGGATAAAAACATACAACACTAACTGAGTGACTGCATTTTGGTCCAGTTAGATGGTGCCAATCCAGCCCATATTGTCAGCCAAATCCAAACCAAAGACTGCCAAGATTTTCTACCAAACTGAAATGAGTGTGTGAGTGAAATAACCCCCATCAGCAAAATAAATTATGAGTAATGTTTGAGCACATATAATGCCATTTGCAATAGATTAGCTTTGGTGACTAGCTATAGCAAATTATTTTCTTTTCTTCCCTGCAAATGCTGAGGCTGGGATTTGGTTTGTTTGTTTCTAATCTGAAATCAATTGGGTTTGCATTGGGAGAGGGAGGGCCTCTAAGCCCAAAAGAGAAGAGAATAGCCTGCAAAAGGCTGATGGTTAGAATAAAAGCCTTTTATTGTGTCCTCCCCAGTACTGGCATGCATAAAAACAATGCACTAAGTTAGCTGAGGTGGCTAGAATCAGACAAGATATATTTTGCAATTTTCAAATACTGTATTAGGCTAGGTTAAAATATTCTGTTTCATATTTATCGAACAAGGGAACAGTCACATATATAACCACAACCCCCCTGTTTAAAAACAAAAATGTAAAGAAACCTTACAGGTGTGTTAAAACCATGGCATCAGAGAGGATGAACTGAATCACAGACAACTACCCTTTTGTTTTCCTTTGAGATGTCTGTCCTACCTACCAATCAAACTGATCAAGCCTAATTAGAAATGGAGAGGTAAACCCCAACAGAAAGATAATGTAGCTAAAACAAGGTTTGAAAATCCTACTGACATAGTAGGTGTCTAACAAAATAGATAAGTCTCAGCATCAGCCTGACAGCAGATTAATTAACAACATTTTTTAAAACTCTCATTTCCACACAGTCAATAGCATTGTTTCCCTCCTTCCCCACTAACACACATTCACACTCCAGTTTTGGTGAGTGGGCTCCTACTGACCCATCTGTATGAAGAACAAAAAGTGCTAACAGCAATTGTCATAGAACCGAGAATCCTCTCCTCCCACCTATGTTTGCAGTGGGATATTACCTCAGAATATAGTGACTCAAACAGAAAACTAAACCTAGGCTATCAGATTGACATCACAAATGTACCCTTTTTGGTGTTTGTTTCTGCCTCTGTAGCATAACAGGCTCATGCATCAAAAGCATCTCAAAGAACACCCCCACCCCTATTCAGGTTACCTTTTTTTCTTTCCTTTCAACCCTTGCTCAGGTAATTCCTTCTTCTTTGTGAAGAAGGTGGATTGTCAACTGGCTGACTAGATTTAGGGAGCCTCTAGGAACCTCCTTTTGTCAGCTGGAATTCCAGCTCTCTGCTTTCAGCCAATAGTGTGCGGCACAAAACACTAGACTATACAGACATGCAGGTAAAGAACAGATGGAAAACACGGAGTGGAGTCCTGACTGGTTTCCGTACCAGTTCTTTCTACAGAAATGCAGTAGAACACATAGAGGAAAAGTGAAAGATATGGACTGGATTTCTTTTTTTTACCAACACACTATATGACTACAACTTGTGGATTCATGGCCATCATTATTAAAACTGGATCAGAAAGTTAAAACTTGTTGATACTTAATAAAAATCACTGTGCAGCAGAGCCTCAGCTGAGTGCAAAGTGTCACAGCGCCACTGAAATGACAATGTAAACCAGCCCAGGACCTGCCCCTATATGTGGTGACATTTGGGCATATATCACACACTGTGGTTCATTAATGTTTGTAAGGCACTTTGAGATCCCCAGACATAAGGTTCTGTAGCAGTCCAAGATATAATAGTGTTTTTTCTTTGTATTTCTTTCATCATGACTACTTATTATTTTAACACGCATGTTAAGGCTTTGGAAGCATCTTGTAAAACACACTTCTCAACATCAGTAGCTGGTGGCATAGAGCAGCCATGCTTAGTGAAAAGGGTAACCTTTGTTTATAGCTTAAGATAATTTTAATTTTTGATGAGCTTCATAACATTTTATTTTATTTAATGGGTTGTGTCTGACTGCTTTTGTTTTTTAAACTTGTTCAGATACTATGAGGATCAGCACCATATAGTAACTTGAACAGAATACAGTAGTTTAAAACATTAGTAAATTTTAAGTAACTTAGGGCTGGTCTACACTAAACCCCCCTGTTGAACTAAGATACGCAACTTCAGCTACGTTAATAACGTAGCTGAAGTCGAAGTCTCTTAGTTCGAACTTACCTGTGGTCCACACGCGGCGCGCAGGCTCCCCCGTCGACTCTGCCTGCTCCGTTCATGGAGTAGGATTACCAGCGTCGATGGGGGAGCACTTCCTGGTTCGATTTATCACGTCTAGACAAGACGCAATAAATCGAACCCAGAAGATCGATTGGACTCCTCCGACGTGACGGGTGAATATAGACATACCCTAAGAAACCATTTGAAGGAGGAAGAAATAGTGGCAACTCAGCAAGATTGTTTAAAGGTGATTGGGAAAAGGACTGGGATTAAAGGAATGTTTACCAATTACCAGTATAGTGTCCACTTATTTCCATTAAGATGTGATAATGCACCCTTGGTTTGGGGTCCAAGAATCTTAGAGAATAAGGCCTTGGCTACACTTGCACTTTATACCGCAATAAAGCTGCCTAGAACAAGAGAAACCAATCACTTGGGGTTGCATTGGTAGAGACCACTATAGGTCAGGTAACAAGACATTTTCCATATTAAAGTGTTCCCATTTTCCCAAATTCAAATGTGTGAAACATTTGCCTTTAAGACTGAAAACTTTCCATGGCTGGTCTTTGCCAAAACATTTTTTTAAGGGTTGGTTGGAGAGATTTTGCCCATTTATGAGTTTTGAGAGTCACAATGATAGAGTTTAAGGCCAGAAGGGGCCACCAGATGATCCAGTCTGACCTCCTGTATATCACAGACCACCAGCCCTCCTGCACACTAAACCCCAAAACCAATGAGGAGCAAAATGGAAAATTCAATGGAACAAAAACCCAAACCTATTTGCTTTCTGCTTTAAAAACTGCATTTACTCATTTTTGAATGGGCTGTGTTTCAGACGTATAACCAGTTAGTGTCATAGTTCCCATTAAGAACTAGTGCCTTGGATTGCTCAGAAAACAACTGGTTTTGATTTAACAAAATTACGGTGCACACACACAAGGAAGACAGTGTGCATGCTGTGAACCTAAGCACCCCTGTATTCACATCCTACACACTACTGTAATAATTTTTGTACAAAGTATGCTTTGTGAGGTATCATTTGAAAACTAATAACTCACTGCCCATTAATATTCTTGAGTGATGTATGCATGTAGTGTGTAGTAAGAATTATGGATATATGGTGCAGTTATGACTAACGCGTGTTTAAACCAGGTGCAGGGAGGAGACAGCATGGCATCTATGACCCAACAGGGGAGAGAAGCTTGGTCTGGGTTTTACTTTTCAAAGAATACATTGCAAAGGTTTACTGGGTTATAAAGACAGGGAGGGGCTGAAGCTGAAGTGATAAGCAATTGAATCAACTGATTGTATACAGTATTACTGTATTATAAAAGTGATTAGAGTGAGGTCTTTTCTGAAAGCTAATGACATGCTGGTGATTAATATAATTGTGAAATGTAAGTATTAACTCTATATAAGGAAACATGGATACTTAATGATATTATGCTTTAAAGTCAGTGGCCAGACAGGAGAGAAGGCAGCTATTTACCTGTCTCCTATGTAAATTAAGCATGGTAAACTCAAAACAATGGACACCCCATTTACATACAGGGGATGGGAAGTCCACAAGAAGGGAAGAACAACATGAGGTCATCCCGCCTCCTGAAACAAGGTCATTGAACTTTGGAAAATATAACAAGGCCAGAAGCCATTTTTGGTACCCATCACTAGACAGACACAGAGCCCTTGCAAGCTGAGAAAGACAGGTCCTTCAACCAAGTGGCAGGGGGCTGAAGACTCTGGAAACTGAATATAGGTGAGCAATCTGCTTACACAATGATCTTTCACCAAGGAAGCAAGGGAAATCCTGGTTTAAACCTAGCAGCTGGAACGTTCCACAGTGAACAAAACACTCCACCCAACTGAACTGCAGTGAAAACTGGAGCTATGTAAAAAACTGACAAAGAATATAGATCGTAAGGGTTCTGCTCTTCTTTCTCAGAGTATCACGTGGGCATTAATGGAGGAAGGAATACTAGTGAGAAAGAACTTCTGTCACACCCTAAATTATGGGTACAGTTATGAATACTTTATAAAGGGTTACTAAATGATTAACAGGGTATTTTAATGGTGGTTCACGAATGTTAGAATCCAACAGATCAATACTTCGCTGATAACTATCTATAACAACTTCTACTGATGCACTTACAACAAGGTGTAATGCACTACTCATGTCTGTAAAATGCTTATAACATTTCATTTACTAAGTTTTTATTAACTCCTTATAGACATACCCTTAATACAAGTGTGACCGATGATACAGTGGAAAACATTTTTAAAAAATAATACTTTAAAAAACGATTTGCTTGCCACAGTTTGTAATCTCTTAGTTTAAAAGCTTTGATATGCTTGGAACCTGTAGGAAGGGAGTGTTCCATATCACTGCAGCCCTGCTAGCTCACATTGAAGCAGTCTGGAAGGACTCTAGGGAGAGAGAGATCCAGCCCTTCTCAGCTGGAAAAATGATCACCGTGATATTAGGCCTGAAGGTGAAAAGGTGTGAAGAGGGCAAAAGCAGAGGAAATCACTATGGCTAGAAGATAGGGTCTGAGGAACCCTTGGAATACAAACGCTTTAGACACCAAAGTCTCAAGCACAGCATATTACCACCAGCATTGACCATAATTAGCGTTGTCTATTGACTAGGGATGGAGAATGGGAATCTGGATTCCCCTGGTTCTGTTTTCAGCTCAGCAACTGATATGTGTGAACTTGGTCAAGCCATTTAAGCTCACTTGTAAAATGGGGACAATAATAGCTGTGACAGATATAACAATACTTGCATATCCTGGACAAATCTTATTGAATTGGGTTTAATGTGTTTAGGATCCGTCAGAGCTGTAACTAGGCCAGGGGTGAGCAAGCATATTTGTGCCACTGCTGGGTTTTTTGGGCTTTTCTCCACCCCATTTTTCCTCCCCTGAGGCTTTGTGCCTTTGTTATGGGGATGGGAAGCCCACAAGAGGGAAGAACAACATGAGGTCATCCCGCCTCTTGAAACCAGGTCATTGAACTCCACCTTGGTTATGGCTCTGGGCCCCATTGTATTAAAAATACTATTGTTTACGTGTTATTGTGAGATTGTATGTAACTTTGGGTATGCTAATGTAATTTCTCTGGTTATCAGCCCTTTGAAGCCACTCTCTGGAGAGATTTGCATATACTAGTTCAAACTGGATGCTCCAGGAACCAATAGACAAAAGAGAATTTTTGGATAAATAGTCTGGTTTTAAACAGGCTCAGAGTCAGATGCCTCCTTTCTGTTGCAGCAAAAGGACAGCACTTCTGGTGTAAGGTGGGCCCCAATCCTTAGAGAAGGGTTGGAAGGACTAATCACCAACCACATTCCTTGTCAGAGTGAATGGGGTAATCTCTGGTAAGCTTATTAGCATGTGTGTAGGTTCTTTTATGGTTTGTAATATGTTTTCTTTGTAATGCTTTCTACTTTAAAAATAAATCTGCTTGCTTAGAAACAGCTGTGTCGTAAAAAGCACACTGTTTACCATCTCTAAGGAGAGAAGTTAAGCAGGCCTGTTTAGGCAGCCTGTCTTTTGCTGAGAAAAATCACTCTACAGCCAGGGAACTGTGCAGCCTGGAAATACTCTGGTCAAAAGGGAGAGAGAAATGTGTCTCCACTCCAGAGAGGCAACGGCTGGTGAGGCTAGAAACCTAAGAATGGGTGTCCTTACTGAACCACTAAGGGGGAAACACAGGTGCAATTGCCCTGAACTATGACAATGCTTACCTACCTCTTGGGAGAGCAGTAAACTTAAATATATATCAAGCACTATAAGATCGCTGAATGAAAATGGAAAGCATTACCACTATCTATCCTGTTATGGCTGCACAAGGGTAGAAATATTAAGTGTTAAAGTTCAGCTACTGAAATGAACAAAACAAGCAAAGCAAATATTAAAAGAGGATAAACCCGTTGACTCCCAACAGAATCCAGGCATTTGGTGCCAGGTTTGATGCTTGTTCCCAGTGTCTCAGGTCTGAGGGGGAGGGTGCTGGCCAAGACTCAGGTTTGGAAGGACCTCACGCCCACGAATGGAAATAGCCAACAATGACTCCCTCCAACTGATTAAAGGGCAGCATGATATATTCATTTG
This sequence comes from Macrochelys suwanniensis, assembly GCA_033296515.1. Classification (NCBI taxonomy): domain Eukaryota; kingdom Metazoa; phylum Chordata; order Testudines; family Chelydridae; genus Macrochelys; species Macrochelys suwanniensis. Next base: position 95,493,560 of record CM065776.1, on the reverse strand, counting down.
AGAGTCTCACCCAGTTGCTTGGCAGGAAGGCGACATAAGGCAGGGATGTAAAGTAAGAAGACCTGGGATGAATGTCAGGGGGTTTATTAGGGACAGATTTCTGTACCACTCATTGCTGTGCTATCTGATTGAGGGGGTGTCTGAGTAGCGCCTTTCTAGCAGGTATATTTTTCAAGGCCTTGACCGAGAATCTCTGAGTTTGAAGGACAAATCAGCCACATGAAGGACAGCACAAAATCTACACTGAGAGGGGAAAATATAAGCACAGAGAGAGAGATTCAAGAAAGAGAAGGAAGCAATGCTGGGGATGGCTATCAGGTACGATTTTTTGTCAACACTGCCAGGTTTACCCAGGTATCCTTTAATCCCTGCTCAGTCTGACCACCATGGAGCTGCATGATGGAACTTAATGCTGAGATATACATGAATTAGTCTCCTGTCTACATGCCTGACATGTTGCCACAGCTGCACAGCAAAGGGATCCATTATTGTATTTCTGAGTAGCAAAAGTGCTGCATTCTCTTTCTATAGCTGTTCTTGTTTAAAGTATTTGTGACAAAAGAAAGGGAAGAGAAGGAGAACAGAGATTTGCTGCCTCTAAAGAAACAGTCCTATTTATTACTGCCAAGAGATTATGAGAGGATCAACACCTCAGGAAAAAGGTGATACAAAAGATGCTGGAAGTACATTTCTTTAAGGAAGAGCTGCTCTTTCATTATGTGTGGCATATGCTTCTGCTAGATGACATATTTTAACAAATAGAAGTCACGCGTTATTTTAAGAACTGACTCTTATGGTGTGGCAGTCAATCACTTCAGCAAATGCAAGTTTGGTTTGAAGAGAGGATTGATGCTAACTAGAACAAGCATTAAATAATAGTACTGTACCTTCCACTCATATAGTTTCTTTTCAGAGCTGATTGGGAAGTGCTCTTTGTTTAGGTGAAAAAAATAAATGAAAGTGAAAAGATTTTGCTTTTGTCAACATTTTTCTTCAAAAGTTTTGGGGATTTTGTCAAGGAAATGGACGTCCTAAAGCCAACCCTTTTCAGTTTTTGGCTGAAAATTTTCAATCTTCAGATGCAAAAAATTAAATATTTTTGGTTTTGGGATTGTCCCTGTTCTGTCACAGACTTCCTCTGTAATCTTGGACAAGTCAGTTGTGCCTCAGTTCCCCATCTGTAAAATGGGGATGATAGTGCTTCCCTCCCTCACAGAGGTGATGAGAAAATATATACATTAAAGATTCTGAGGTGGTCAAATTCTGTGCTAACAGGGACCAGATAAGTACTTAAGATAGACAGAAGACAGCTAGCAGCTTCCAAGGCCCTGGACTGAGGGGCCAGTGAGCATGGTAAATCAGGGTGGGAACATATTGCTAGAATTGAAAGGGGGAGTTTGTGTTGCATCCACTGCTTCAAGACAAAACAAAAACAAAAATCCTCCAGAGCCCTACATTCTCAGAGTCACCGAATGTGTTCTGGAAGAGTAGGGAAAGCTTGGGCTGACATTTTTTCTCTCCCTCCCATAAAATCAGGTTTTAGAAAGCAAGAGTAATGTTAGCTAATAACAAGAGCATAAAGGTTAGTGGACCAAACTGTCCCCTTCTGAGCAAAGGCAAGACAATAACTCCACGAGTTCAAACTCAGAGTTGGACTCTTTTGTCCCTTAAGGGCGAAGGGTTTAGTGCCAGCAAAACAGGTCAGGAAGCTCCTCTCCTGTTAGTCCCACAGATCTGGGGGCATTCATTTCAAATGGAAGCCTTCCATTTAAATTTCTCCTTTTCTCATGGAAGAGCTACCAGGTTGGTGGCCATGCTGTTGTTGACGCCCTGCTGCATGCTGCCTCTGGCAGGGCCCACCGAGCTGAAGTTAATGCTGCTCTAAAGGAGTTTTCCTTTAGCTCTCAGCTACTTTGGAGCTAAAGCTATTCATAGTCAGCAAAAACTGCTGCCTGCAGGATTTGATTCACAACTCTGGGCTCAAAGGGTATGACTTCAAGTCCCAAACGACTTGGGGTTATGTGTGTCTACTTAAATGAGACTTTAAACGAAGGCTCTTTCTATGTGTCTCTGATGGCTATTCAGGTATAGGTTAATGATCTCATATCTCTTCCATGGAGACCAGAGTTCAAATTCCAGTTTAGATCACAAATGAAATTGATTTTCCTGGATAGTAGAAATTCCAGGGAACATTTAAAGGTCAAAAGTAACTGTCTCCTTCATAGGCAAAATAAAATAATAATATGTAACTGACATTACTTTATGCCTCAAATACTATAGCTCATTGCTTGCACTGGGACTTACTTGAGGGGTAACATATGGGCTGATAGCCATCACAACATTAATTCAATTGAATTTTGATATCATAAAAGTATGAGCGCTAAATTCGAGCTGTCTATACACATCATCAAAATTCTAAGCTTGAATTACTGTCTTGGGTTTAAGCTTATTTGTTGTTATTTATAAACTAAAAGTTCATCAGCTATCATAATAATGAAAATAAGAATTATTAACTTAGACAAATAGAATGAACGTGATATGACTTTTTTGAGATGTATGATCAGGGAGAATATTGTTAGCACTGAGTGATTGTGTGTGAGAGAGATTATCAAAGATGTGGATCCAATTTCATGATAGTCATTCACAGGTGAGATAATGAGATTTGATCACTCAAACAGCAATAGTTCATCCGAACAAATGAAATTCAGCACAGTTTTACTATAAGAATATAAAATAACCGGTTCTTTCACACACACACTGCAGTACCTGCAATAGCTGCTGTTCTTCAAATCATTGAATGTAGGACATCAATTGATATCCTTATTTACCAACTCTAATGACCAATTCATTTGTCTCACATTCAATTCATTTCCTAACAAATTGGTTACAAAGTCAGAGAATAGATTTTCCAAAAGATAATAAAACCTATAAAAAAAGCGTACCCTATTATCTCTCTAAAGTCTAGTAAACTTGCTCTTATTCTTTAAAGAGGTCTACTGTTTAATTTTCTTTGTTTTGATAACATTTGGGAGCTAATATAAATCAGCGAATCTGTCAAACGCTGGGATAGGCAGCATTTTTCTCTATTCCTAGCCAACATGTTGTTGCAGCCCATCAGAGGTAAATCTCTTGTCACCTGGAGCTTAAAACACATATGCAGAATGCTGAATCTTGATGAGTTTATAACTCCTAATAGAGAGAAATGCATAATTACCTATTCAAGCCACGGAGTCCATTTGCAAAGGTTAATACTGCTCATGTAACTACCATGACAGGCATTCTGCTCTGTTTAAAAATGAGTTTAATTTTAAAACTGCCTGTCGGAGGGAGGAGGCGCCTTCAGGTCACAACCTCCAAAAATTACCATGGCCCAAATCTACACATCAATAGTTCGATTCATTTCTAAATCTTGCTGTCACTTTACTGAGCACATTGCTTGATCCTGCATATATTCAATATTTATTTTTACCCATAATATCCCCTGAATATTTGTTCTTCCCCACTACCCAGCACCATTTATTTACTGCCTACAACCGAGTTTTATTATAAATCTATTCCAATGAGCTCCACAGAAGGGCTTTAATCATTAAAATGCATCACACTCATGTTGGAATGAACATTCACATTTCTCTGAAGCAATATGCAATTTTCTTTTAGCCAATCAGGATTTTAGACCCTGTGCTACAGCAAGCAGAATAGGCAGGACAGAGTCCTTTCATCTAAAACATCAGAGTTGTGCTAAATATTCCCAATACTTGCCAGGTCTTGAACTTTGTAAAGAGCTCAAGACTCAGACCAAGTTACAACTCACCTGGGCCCAGTTTTGAGCCAATCTGAATTGATTTATGCATTATACATTTAAAAAAGTGAAATTTGAACTCTCAAGGTTTTGATGCAAAATCAGGTGAAACACTAATTTTGATGGAATATCACTTTGAGATTTAGGGATTGTCCAGAACTGAAACAATGCAAAATGCAAGGGAGAAAACTCACATGGATCTTTGGCGCAGGGACTGTCACTTACTATATGCTTGAACAGTGGCTAGCGTAATGCAGTCCAGAGTCAGGCGGTAACCATGCAGCAACTACTTCAATATAAATGATTCATAATAGTAATTGAAAGGTAAGAAAAGATGAGTATAAACCCCTGCACAATGAAATCAAATAATTTGGCACAGTTCTGTTAAATAGATTTTCAAAAATCCAAGTCTTTGCTGCAAAGTGCATCAGTCTTGATCACTGCAATCTTGCCAATGTGTCTAATCTGTTCCTGTAAGCCAAGAAATATCACAAGCCTGATATCCTCTAGAGTACTATGTAAACGAGACTCTCTCAATATAGAGAAAGAAAAGAAGCCAACAAGAGAGATAATCTATAAGGTGCCTGCCCACAGTGAGTCAGTCTCTTGGCAGTAGCAGGAGAGCTTGCCTCAGGTCTCTGCTGTCATGAACAGCAAAATAACTTACTCAAAAGAATCAGAGGCTTAGCCGTGTTAGTCTTTCCACTGCTTGCATCCGAAGAAGTGGGTATTCACCCACGAAAGCTTATGCTTCAATACCTCTGTTAGTCTATAAGGTGCCACAGGACCCTTTGTCGCTTACTCAAAAGAGCACTCTGTACTAGCTTGAGAAGACCAGATAAAGGAACCTGCTCAGTATAACTAGGCATATATTTTAAAATAATTTTATGTGAATCTGAATAAGATTTGAAGACTCATGGACTCATGGAAGACTCATGGAAAGTGGCTAGAGCCAAGTAAAGTTTCTCCCCACAAATCTGACAACATGTAACTCAACCCAGACCTATAACTCACCTGCAAGCCCTGTAGTGGGCCCCCACATACCTAGGACAAGGCTTATAAGGAGTCCTGAACTTACTTTGATTATTCAGTGGATTATCACCTTCCACTGTTTTGCTACTTATGTAGTTTTTGCAACTGTGGAAGACTAAATGTCATGCTGCTATTTTAAACTCTATTTATGGAACATAACATGATTCCAAAATGAACAGTCTGGCTTGCCTTTATGCTATTCGATTCTAAATCACACTACAAACGTGTTGCAGAACTGTGTCCAAATCCTCCCAGGGGTAACCTCAAACACAGTTCTGCCTTCACACTGTTTACCAGACTTTGGCTAAATAGTGATGAGTTACAAAGGGAGAACATGATTATGTGGAAGTTTAAATGGTCTGGAAAACAGCTCTCAAAAGTCATTTTAGCTTTTTCCTAGTGTGAACAAGGCGTTATGTCCATGTGCATTTTGTTTAGAATGTTGTGCACACCAACACATTGTACTATTACAAGTAAGCCAGTGAAAGGTTGGATGGAATATTGTTCTTGTATAGCTCACGGGGTTGGAGAGCAGATTCCAGTTTTATGTCCAACAGTGGTCACTGTGGGGAGGAACTGGGACAGTTACACCATGCAGTGAAACCACCACAGGATCTGAATTTTACCCAGCCTCAAATTCAGGCTTGTGATTGGCTGGTGTAAAACACTGTATGCATTTGTGTATCTCTCAAGAAACTTTTCATGATGGCTGTTTCACACAAAATTGGCATGTGGCAGGTAGAAAAAAGAAATCGGATATTTCCAAAGGAATATCTGTTTTCCAACAGCAGAAACAATGAAAAAGAAAAAGTGGAAGTGGAGCTATTTTCCCCATTGCTTACAGAACTCCCAGATGAAATCCATGAAACGGAAATCTCTCGTGTTGGCATACTGTGAAAATGAAGCCTGAATTTAATTTAATAATAATTGGCCACTTCAGTTCATTTGGAGCACCAGGAGGCTCTTGACAAGAACAGAAATGCTGCTTCTCTGTATGATGAACAGATTTATTTCCTGCTGATTTGAGATTTTATTTTTCCTTGGGTGAATTCCCTCCAATTTCTGAAACAATGCATCCAGGATAGATAGGGAGAAAGGATTAATTAAGGCACGATGCCATAAAAAGAGAGAGAGAGAGGAATATGTAATTACTTTTTCACTCAAAGGAATGACTATTTATAACTGAATTCTTAGTTAGAAGTAAGACTTGAATAGTACTTTGAGGAGTACTTTTTTTTCACCCAAAGGAAAATAATCTTAAAATAAGATGACAAAAAGTAAAATGAAATCTAAATGAGAGACCTAACTGGAAAATGAGACTGTTTAATAGGAAGAGAAAGACAGACAGACAGACATTACAGCAAAAGGTCTAGGATGGAGAAAGATATGGCTAAGCTTTCCCTGGAAGCTAAAAAGTGCTGTATGAATGGATAAAGAAGCTGCAGTCTTTAATATGTCTGTAGCATGCACACATATCCTATAAGGAAATCAGTTTTCTTCCACAGATTGCTTGGTATCCTATGACTGATTTATTTAGCGCGTGTGCATGTTTGCACGTGTGTGTCATTTACAGTGCAGACAAGAAACACTAAAAAATCCTGAAGAAATAAGCCTTTCTTTGAAGTTTGTTTGTTTGTTAGTCTAGTTTTTGTTTGCTTAGTATTTGCAACCACAATATTATAGCTCATGCTGAGAGGCCGTTTCTATTCCAGAACCCTCTTTTCAGTCATTTATAAACAAAAGCTTTCCTTTGGGGTTGAAGAATCAAACTCGATGTGGTCCAAGCTCAAAGGCAGAGGTGAAAGTAAGCCAGTACGCCCCGGTATGGCATATTGGCAAGAGCCGGTGCGCCGTACTGGGGCGGATCGGCTTCCCCAGCCGCAATTTAAAGGGCCTGAGGCTCCCAGCGGTGGCTGGAGCACCGGGCCCTTTAAATTGCTGCCAGAGCCCTGCTGCCGGAGTACTGGGATAGCGGCCGCGGGGATGGGGCGGCGATTTAAAGGGCCCGGGGCAGTAGCAGCGGCTGAGCCCTGGGCCCTTTAAATAGCTGCCGGAGCCCTGCCGCCGTTTCCCCAGGGCTCCAGCAGCAGGGCTCAGGGGACGGGGCTCCTGCCGCGGCTACCGTCCCGGGCCCTTTAAACCGCCGCCGCAGCCCCCAGCTACCGCTGCTACCCGGGCGGGGGAAGGGAGAGGGGAAGGGGAAGCACTTACCAATACAGGGTGGGCTGGGGCTGGCCCCAGACCAGCCCCGTACTGGTAAGTCACTGTAGTTACTTTCACCCCTGCCCAAAAGTAAGGTGTTTTTTTGTTTGTTTCTAAAGGGAAATTGGGTTGAGGAAGGAGCAAGCTCATGCTGAGCTTGGCAATACCTGTTTGGCACAGCAGACATCTAGACAGGAATCTCTAACCCAGTGGTGGGCAATGTGCTACCCGCAGACCGCATGTTGCTCATCAGGGTAAGCCGCTGGCGGGGCACCAGATCGTTTGTTTACATTTGCACGGCCGCCTGCAGCTCCCAGTGGCTGCAGTTCGCCATGGAGCTGCGGGCGGCCATGCAAATGTAAACAAACAGTCTGCTTGCCCACCATTGCTCTAACCAACGTGACCTATAGGGGCTCAAGTACTGTGGCCATTGCATTATATGTAGAGACCGTGTTTTTGGTGAGTCAATCTTACAAAGCTGTTTCTCATAGAATTTGACGAAGAGTTTACTAAGGGTATGTCTATACTACCCGCCAAATCGGCGGGTAGTAATCGATCTATTGGGGATCGATTTATCACGTCTCATCTAGAAGCGATAAATCAATCCCAGAAGCACTCCCTGTTGACTCCGGAAGTCCTGCACGGCGAGAGGTGGAAGCGGAGTCAATGGGGGAGCAAGCCTGCACCGCATGGACCCGATGTAAGTACAATTACTTTCGATCTATGAAACGTCGACTTCAGCTACGCTATTCTCGTAGCTGAAGTTGCGTATCCTAGATCGATCCCCCCCCCGCAGGGTAGACCAGCCCTAAAGTATTAAAGCCTGCAAAGAAACATATGCTTCATCCATCTCCTTGACAGAGACTATCCCTTGGATCAAACCCATTCAGTCAATTTTGAGTTGGGAGAAGCAGGAAAATATTCACTTAACAATCCTTTTGCCCTTGAATAATTGCACTCTTCCCCAAAACTGCTGCACACAAAAACTTCAAGCATTGTGTGTTTATATTTCTCAGTGGAATATGATCCTTGCTACATTTGAAAAAAAAAAAAGGGAGTTATTGTTTTCTCATTAATAAAGTTGCAAATGCACAGATTTAAGAATGCCTAGCACATAACTCTTAATAAGCTATTGAATGCTGACGTAAAGTACTTATGGCATATGCACGAATGCCAGCATTGGTGGACACATGCTATTGAAAATCAGGTCCTAGAAGAGCCTTGTTAATTTGTGCTAATAACTTGGAGACTCACTGCAAATTTAAAAAAAATCGGTCAATTGGTGAGTATATGAACAATTAAAAATGCAATAATTATGTGATGAAGCACTGTGGTTAGTGGTTAGAACAGAGGACCTTCAATCAGGAGGCCAGACTCTGTTAATGTATAACCCTGAGCAAATCAGTTGCTCCTGTGCTTCAGTTTCACCATTTATAAACTGAGGATACTAATGCATTTCCAGTTTTGCAAACCACTTTGAGGTCCTGTGATGAAGGGCACTATAGAATAACAGTGTTGGCCAGAAATATACCTTGACCAAGCCTGAACCTAAGAGGATGTGCACTCACAGAATCCAAATGCAAAAGACAAATGGAAGATGCCATGTAAACCAAGACAACTGGCTTTTGCATAGCTCTAGTTCCCATAGTTAACACTCATGGGGGCTGATCATTCCAATTACTTCAATGGTAAAACAAAGCCATCATGAAACTTGTGGATCCAGCTCCCTGAGGATTACCTTTATGCAGGGCCGGTGCAAGGAAGTTTCACGCCCTAGGTGAAACTTCCTTGCACCAGCCCTGTGCGCCCCCCCCCCCCCAACTACGCTGCCCCCCACCCCAGCCAGCTCCCCCGCCCCAGGAGCTCAGCGCCCCCGCCCGTGGGCCGCGGGAGCTGAGTGTGGAGCCGGGAGGCAGCCTTGCTGTCGCGAGGGCTGTGGCTAGGGGGTGGGGGTGGTGAACGCGCTCTGTGTGCCCCCCGCCGGGGCTCAGCGAGGAGCCAGGATACAGCTGCGGGGAGGCAAGGGGCGGCTCACCGCGGCTGCCTCCTACCTCCCCGCTCAGCTGTGGACAGCTGCGGCGAGCCGCCCCTTGCTTCCTGGCTCCCCACTCAGCGGCTGAGCGGGGAGCTGGGAGGAAGTCGCCCGCCGCCCCACAAATCTTGGCGCCTTAGGCGACCACCTAGGGTCGCCTAGTGCAAGCACCGGCCCTGCCTTTATGTGAGGAGAGGGACAGTTGGTGTATTGGCTCTACACCATACTCATTCTGCTCCTCAGCGCAGGTTGCATACACAAGGGAAAGGTATGGGTCTGAGACATTGCTGCATCTGATGATCACTGGCTGCCATTGAGGCTATCGGCAGCTGGGCTTAGTGCTTAAAGCTATCTTTACTTGTTACCTGTCAGCTCTGTGTTCTTGGGGAACCAGGGCACAGTATCCAGTCTGTCTGACTCATGAAGGACACCCACCCCCAGCCTCTGCTTGAACCAAAGCCGATCAGAAGAAAGACTTACAAAAAGCAATGAAAAGGGAGTGGGAGACACACCTAAACCCCTCTGGACAAGGGTGACAGGATTAAGGAAAATCCCCTAGCCTCATTTGCATAGAAGATGGGACAGGGAGGCTTCTCCATAGCATACAGAATGGAGAACAGAGATTCCAAGGCAAGAACCGCATGGAACGCTGGGACCAAAAAAGCAGGGAAGCACTGCATGATGGGGGATCTCTGCTCCAGATGTTAATGAACCCACGCCTGCACACACCCAGCTCAGTAGTTATCAGACCAATTCTAGTAATAAATCCTTTATTGGTATCCAAAATACTGAAGCTGTCTAATTGCATTGTGAGCTCCCTCCAGGGAACACTGCCCATAGCCAGGAATGAGCAGTTTCTATTGTCTAGCTTGAACAAAGCAACGTTGGTATACTCCCTTGAACCATCAGTTTACCCTTAAACAAATCTAGTGTTCTCCCTTGAACCACTGTTGTTTCCCTACAACAGTGGTCACCAACTGGTCGATTTGCTAAGGCAGGCTCCCTGCCTCCCCCGGCCCCACGCTGCTCCCGGAAGTGGCCAGCGCAGCCCTGGGGTGGTGGGGCAGGGATCTCCCTCCACGCGCTGCTCCTCCCTGCAAGCACCACCCCCTGCAGGTCCCATTGGCCAGGAGAGCTGTGGGGGTGGTGCTTGCAGAGAGGGGCAGCGCGCGCAGCCACATGCCCCCCCCCAGGGGCCGCAGGGGTGCGTTGGCCCCTTTTGGGAGCGGTGTGGGGCTGTGGGAGGCAGGGAGCCCGCCTTAGCCTCACTGCACCCGCCCCCGACCAGGAGCCGCTGGAGGTAAGTGCTGTCTGGCGGGAGGCCGCACCTCAACGCCCATCCCTCAGCCCCCTCCCGGAGCCAGCACCCCATACCGTCTCCTGCACCCAAACCTCCTCCTGCACCCCAAGCCCCACCATGAGCCCCCTCCTGGAAACATCACCCCATACCCCATCCTGCACCCCAAACTTCCTCTTGCACCCCAAGCCCAAGGCCTGAGCCCCCTCCCGGAGCCAGAACCCCAAACCCCCTCCTTCACCCCAATCCCTAGCCCTGACCCCCCCTTCCAGAGCAGGCACCCTGCACCCCCTCCTGCACCCAAACTCCCTCCTAGAGCTTGCAGGCCTCACTCCCTCCTGCACTCCAACCCCTGCCCCAGGCTCAGCCCAGACGCCCCCTCCCACACTGCAAACCCCTCAGCCCCAGCCCAGAGCCTGCACCCCCTCCTGAACCCCAACCCCCTGCCCCAACCCAGTGAGTGAGGGTCGGGGAGAGTGAGGGGGGGATGGAGTGAGTGGGGCGGGGCCTCAGGGAAGGGGCGGGGTAGATCCTGGGTTGCGCTTAGATTCAAAAAGTGATCTTGGGCGTAAAAAGGTTGGAGACCACTGCCCTACGAAAACCCATACCCATGCTCAAGTAAATGTTCTGATGCCTTGGTCCAAAATCTGCATCAGTTCCATTGGGACTTCATCTTCTCCTGACTGATTATGCTGAGACTCTGCCTGTCTCCAGCACTCCGGACCCTCAGCTACCACCACCACCTGGGAACCCCGACCAGTTCAAGCTTCATGGATTGGTGAGAACCCAGCTCTCTCTCTCTCTCTCTCTCTCTCTCTCTGTTTTTTTTTCTACTCTAAGTATAGCTTTCTAATCCTGACTTGTGTGATCAGGTATAGTTTTCTAAACCTGACTTTTGTAATCAGATTTAAGCTAGATTTAATATTGGAACTGTTTTGTTTGTTTGGTTCCCCTTGTATGGTTATTACCTGGAAATAAATAACTTTTATGGTTATGCTGGTTGCTTCTCTCTCTCTGTCTCTCTCTTTTTTTGTGTTTTTGGCTTCCCCATTTGCTCTGCAGCAATGCTCCTCTTACCTAAGCTAAAGATCCCTGTCACACCCCAAAATCCTGTGGGGTTTGCTCACCAAGTGGGTTACTACCAGAACAATTGTAACGTCAAAGTGCGGATAGGGACATGCTGAACCTGTGGCATAGGAAGGTGGCAGCTTGAAAGTGCTGCTCTACCCAGCCTGCTGAGTCCAAGGTCATATAAGGGGTCATCTTGGGAGTGCTGATTGACCCTGTCTGCGGGGGTGTGTGTGTGTGTGTGTGTGTGTGTGTGTGTGTGTGTGTGTGTGCGTGTGCGTGTGTGCGTGTGCGTGCATTTGATTCTGGGGCTGTAGGAACCCAACCCTGGGGAACGTGGGTCCTGCAGGATAGTTCCATTGGGAGGGAACTTGCAGAAGGGAGAAGTAGAGCTCTGTATGAGAACACAAGTGACACAAGCAGTACATGGATAGAATTATGGACCCCTGCCCCCCCTGCCCAGAAGAGTAACCCTAATACATGAGCATACTCCAAAGTAATGGGCAAATCTAGTAACAGCCCACGCCCTCTTCTCCAAGTCCGACACCAAGCCCAGCACAGTGAGACCAGAAAATCTGGCACCTTCCATGGAATGCAAGCAGGAGAATTTAGTGACTATCCTCCCAGTCTATATTAGCACATTATAATATATGAACAGATAGAAATGCTCCAAACCAATTTGCATATTTAAACAAAGACTCACACTCATTTAACTTGCCAAACTAAATAATTAAGGTGAAGTCTAGAGCAGTTTCATAAACTGTACACTGACCCAAACTGGCAATAAAGTAACTCCAAAAGAGCAGGGCAGCCATAATTGATCTGAAGTTAAGATCCGGCAGGCATTAAGCAAGTTTCCAATTAAGCAGTGCTGTGCTTTGTCACTAGTGTTTTGTGTGTCATATTTGATTTCTCTATGCAACCTCCCACCATGCCTCCTCACACACTTGTCATAATTCCTGGAATTAAGTATCCTCTCAGATACTTGGAGGCTGAGAATACTGAAAGCTATGGATTTATTATAGCATCCTGGCACACAAAAAAACATTTGTCCTCTGATTTCTTGGAGCAATAAGAAGTGGCTCTTGCTGGTAAACATGCAGATCAATATTTATGCCTGTGTTCAGTTGCAATTATAGTTGTCTGGGTGGCAGACAGTGGTTTAATGGTGCTCCATTACTCAGCCCCTATTTCGAGCTTAAGCCTGATTCAGCTGACATGTATTTCCTTACTGGAGATAGGATACTTTTTCATCAAAGTCCTGCAGGTTGTGTTTACTGACCTCTGTCTATTCCACTCCTCTATTGCTACTACAGCAGGTGTGGGCAAACGTTTTGGCCCGAGGGCCACACAGGGTTGCAAAATTGTATGGAGGGCCTGGTAGGGAAGGCTGTGCCTCCCCAAACAGCTTGGCCCCCACCCCCTATCTGACCCCCACCCACTTCCTGCCCCCTGACTGCCCCCCTCAGAACCCCCAACCCATCCAACCCCCCCTGCTCCTTGTCCCCATGACCACCCCCTCCTGAGACCCCCCCAATTGCCCCCCAGGACCCCAACTCCTACCCAACCCTCCCTGCTCCCTGTCCCCTGACTGCCCTGACCCCTATCCGCAACCCCATTCCCTGACAGACAGGGCCGGTGCAAGGAAGTTTCACGCCCTAGGCGAAACTTCCTTACACCAGCCCTGTGCGCCACCCCCTCCAATACCGCCCCCCCGCCAGATGCCCCACCCGCGGGAGCTCAGCCTCCCCCGCCACAATGACACCCCCCCAACCAGCTCCCCCGCCCGCAGGCGCTCAGCCCCCCCACCACCCGTGACCCGCAGGCTGCGGGAGCTGAGTGGGGAGCCAGGGACGGGGGGCAGCTCGTGGTGACTGCCCCCCGGCTTCCTGCTCATGCATTGAGCAGGGGGGCGGCTCGCGGCGGCTGCCCCTGGCTCCCCACTCAGGTGCTGAGCAGGGGGGTGGCTCGCAGTGGCTGCCCCGCAGCTCCCCGCTCAGGCGTTGAGTGGGGGGCAAGGGGGTGGCTCGCGGCAGCTGCCCCTCAGTTCCCTGCTCAGGCGCTGAGCAGGGGAACAGGGAGGCGGCTCATGGCAGATTCCCCATGACTCCCCGCTCAGGCGCTGAGCAGAGGGGTGGCTCACGGCGGCTACCCCTCGGCTCCCGGCTCAGCAGCTGAGCGGGGAGCCGGGAGGCAGCCGCCCGCCGCCCCCCAAATCTTGGCGCCCTAGGTGACCGCCTAGGGTTGCCTAGTGGGTGCGCCAGCCCTGCTGACAGACCCCCGGGACTCCCACTCCTATCCAACCTCCCCCATTCCCTGTCTGCCCCCACCGGGACTCCCTGCCCCTTATCCAACCCTCCTGCTCCCTGCCCCCTTACTGTGCTGCTCAGAGCAGCATGTCTGGCGGCGGTGCGGCCTGCCAGAGCCAGACATGCTGCCCACTGGCGCTCGCAGCCCTGCCCCCTTACCATGCTGCTCAGAGCGGCAGGAACTCAGGCCCCACCGGAGCCAGCCACGCCGCTGCAGCACTTCCAGGCAGTAGCGGCAGGCCAGAGTGCTGCCCGTGCGGCGGCGTGGCTCCGGGGGGACAGCAGTGGAGCCTCCCCGGCCGGGAGCTCAGGGGCCCGCGGGCCGGATGTGGTCCGCAGTTTGCCCACCCCATACTATAGGCAGAGCTGGAAGCACCACTGATCCTTAAGGTTGCTGACACTTCACATTATCACTGTTCTCAGTTGCTTATAATTTTTCCAAACTTTCACTGTTTGGGATGAATTTTTTCTATGCTCAGTGTTTTACACAGGCTGATTTTGGGGGGAAAGTTTCAGCAAAAGGTGGTTCCGTCTTTTCTGAGAATGAGATAAGCAAAAAATATGTTGTTTTCCCAATGTTAAAAAAAATGCTTACAATTCTGTCTGTGAGAATCTCTACTGCTTCCGTGTTTTCCATTTTGCTTCCTGTCAATCAAATATCTGTGAAACCCATGGATAAAGTGTGCGTCTCATCCCCGCTGATTCTGGTCCATACAGAGGATGACTGCCTGTTATTGCTATCAGTTACTCCAATAGCTCAAGTGGCAGAGGTCTGGGTGGTGGATATAAAGATCCCAATCTTGGTGGTGAACCATTTGGGAATGACGGATTTTCTGTTTTTCAGTTTGCTTCTTTAAAACTTAGGAGATTTTACAACAAAACTGTATGGAAAAGCACAGGCCCCTGCCTCATTTATTGGAGAAACTGGAACAGCAGCAAGCCATGACAGTTATAGTAAGGCTCGCAACAACTCTATTGAATGTCTTTGATGGTCCAAAATGGCATCCTTCATGCAATGTGACTTCACACCTATGGAAGGTCATGTTGTGCGGAGGATGTCATTTTAGACAAAAATGAGATCGTCCATGGGGGCTAGATAGCCACCACAACACAGAGCCAGTTGGGCATTCAGGGCATGCGATGCATGACTTGCATGCATCAGTGGCGGGCCACTCAGTTAGAAGGTGTCTAGTGAATGAGGCAGGGGATTGCAGGAAGAGAAAAGATGATCTTATACTTTAGGCAGTTGAACGCCACTCTGGAGAATGGGATTCTATCAGCGCCTCTGCCACAGAATTCCTATGTGATGCCGGGCAAGTTACGCAACCCAAACTTTTCCCAAGTGGTGACTAATTGTGAGTTACTCATTTTCTGGGTGCCCAACTCGAGACGCTGGGTCTGATTTGCAGAAGTGCTGGCTACTCCCAAATGCAACTGAAGTCAATGGGGACTGTGATTTGAACATAAAGTGCTATATAATATTAAGTACCCTGAAAAAAGCAGGTCCCAGGAATCACAAATAGGGCAGCCAAATTAGTGGACTCTTTTGACCTCAATCTCTCTGTGCTTTAGTTCTCCAGGTATAAAATAACAACTCCTCATCTCACTGCAAAGCACTCAATTCTACAGTGATGAGCACCATAGAAAAGTCTGTGAAGAAATTAATAATTCTATATTCAGAGCAGAGTTTAAATAGTGTGCAGTAAATAACGCACTAGGATAAAACAAAATATTGACTAGCTGCTCATTTAATGAGCACAGTCCAACCTGTGCAATGAATAAGGCAGGGATCCTGCACGAAAAAATAGCATGTCATCATGTTTCATAATGCATAGACACAAGGGGGCTGAATTAAGGTTGCACAAGAAGATAGTCAAACCCTGCCACAAGGCCTAAGTAAGGCTATTTGACTATCATGGCGGTGGAGGTGGTAAGCTAGACAGGCGTATGGAAGGTCTGATAGATAGGGTGGCACAAATCATCTCTCTTGCTAATGTGGATCACCGTTTCTACTGCTAAAGAGAAGCAATATCTTGTTTTGGTGAAGGCTATCGGGTCATTGTGGATTAATTGCTGGTCACATCCCTGAAGGAAGAGACCTGCAGGGATTGATCATAGTTGAGCCTGAAGAGTAACCACAAAAGTATGCAGGAAGCTGTAGCCTGGGGTGAGAGAGGAGAATTGTGAGAGATAGGTGAAGGCCTGTCATCTGGTGAAGTGCAATGGAAGAGACCAGAGAGGGGTCCAAGTGCAGCTAGCCCAGTAACCATGGCAGAAAGGTGCCATTGTATAGGAACCCCCCCCATCATAGGCACCGACTCCGTGGGTGCTCCGGGGATGGAGCACCCACAGGGAAAAATTAGTAGGTGCTCTTCTCCCACTGGCAGCCAAGCTCCCCTCACCCCCTGTTCCCCACCTCCTCCTCCGCCTCCTCCTCTGAGCGCACGCATCCCCGCTCCTCCGCCTACCTCCCAGTGCTTCCCCCCTTGCCACCACCAAACAGCTGTTTGGCAGCGGGCTGGGATGCGGGGGAGGAGTGGGAACATGGCGCGCTCAGGGGAGGAGGCAGGGCTGGGGCCAGTAGCACAGCCAGGTCTGGAGCGCAGGGGGAGCGGTGCTATAAAAAGCCGCCTCCCCCTGTACTCACCCGGCGGCGCTCCGGGTCTTCAGTGGCACTTTGGCTGCGGGTCCTCACTCACTCCGGGTCTTCGGTGGTACCCGCCGCCGAAATGCCGCCGAAGACCCGGAGCACCGCCGGGTGAGTGCAAGAAGCGGCGCTTAAAAAGAAGCAGCGCCTTTTTTTAGTGCTGCTAAAAAAAGGCGCCGCTTCCGTCCCTTCTGCTCACAGGGGGAGTGGCCGCTCCCCCTGCTCCCACCCTGGCTATGCTACTGGCTGGGGCAGGGATTTGGGGAAGGCATCAGAATAGGGGCAGGGAGGGGTGGAGTTGGGGTGGGGACTTTGGGGAAGGGGTAGGAATGGGGGCATGACAGGGGTGGAGTAAGGGCAGGGCCTGGGGCAGAGGCGGGGTCGAGCACCCACTGGCAGGAGCAGAAGTTGGCGCCTATGCCCCCCATAGCCTGTTTGCTTAGCTGAAGCTAATCATCTGACTATTCCTTTAGCAGCAGTGTCTTCTTCCATGTGATCCCTATATCTGGAACCACTTCCCCATACTACCTGCTATATCGTCACCCTTTCTTCTGTCCTTCGAGTGCCTTGTCAAAATACACCGCAAGGAAGCCTGTAAATCATTTGCCTTTTAAAGCAACCCTCCTCCTCCTCTTCTCCACAAAAACCTGTGTAACATTAGTACTTCAGCATCACCCCTGTAAGCGACCACGTGATCTTTTTGTTGTTGCCATCACCTTCCCCTTCCTCATTCACTTCCTGTTCCTATTTTTAACTTAAATTATCGATTCTTTGTTTTGTAAGGTCCCATATATAATAATAGTGGGTTAGATCCAGGTGTAAATTGGCACAGCTCACGGAAGCCAATGGGCCACACACCAATTTACACTGGCTGAGGATGGAGCCCATTAACCCAAAGAACAGAATAATGTGTTTGCATAATTTGAAATTACTGGGAATTGTCTGCAGCAAGTTAAAGACTGCTGGAAATGCAGCCTGTCCTCCTTTTTCCATGCTATTCTGGAAAACACGGAGTAACCTTCTCCTAGGAATCTTGGTATTAAACATGAGTTTCTAAAAATCAGCCTGTGTTGGGGATACACTAGGTCCCCGATCTCATGAGTCAGAAAACAGCGTGCTGTGAAGGGCTGCAGTAGCCAGCCAGTCTGTAGGGCAAATCTGGCATTCTTTAAAATTAGGGGAGTTGTCCTTAACTGGCCCTCTGCTTATTCAAGTTTTGGGTGTTCTCAGAGACCTGAGGATAATTGGAGCTGTGCTGCATACATTACACAGGATTCTATAACCACAATAGAAAAAAAGGCTCATTTAAATTTAGCAAGATCCCTACCTTTCCACTATTACGTAGTCAACTTTTCCATAACTCACATGAGGAGTTTCAATTGCCTTCACATAAGGCAGATCCTCAGCTGGTGTGAACTGTCAGGGAGTGATGACAGTTTACACTAGCTGAGGATCTGGCTCCTAGAGCTTTACTCCACAGAACAGTAAGACAGTCGCTAGGCCAACCAGTTACTAAGACCTTATGAGCCATTATAACTATCCTCATTTTAAAATGGCTTTAAAAGACAATCAGCTCGATGCAGGTGAATATTCAAGTGGAAACAAAGATAAAGGGTCTGGTGAAAAAATGCTACTTTCCTTGCCAATTTATCTTCTAAAGGTCAATTGATATTTCACATTGTAAGAGCTGATGCTTTTCAAATGAAATGTCAGATGTGTGGAAATTCTGAATCTAAGCCCTCTTTTTCTTTACTGTCAATAACATAAAATAAAACAGCCTTACTCTCCCTCCCCACCATGGAAATCAATTTATTTTACAGAAGACATCTTCTAATATCTGAACTCTGGTTTCCCCAGAAAACAGTTAAATGACAGTCACTCATGCCCCTTGATAATAGTGGGCACTATGCATTGCAACCTGGCTTATCAACATTTGAAGGCCTGAACAGGTCTGCAAACCTTTTGGAAACTTGGAATTGGGCTGTAGTTATTTGCTGTGATTGTGACAGAATACACCCTACACATTATTGTGTGTTTAAACCCTACACACTATTGCAATAATTTATGTACAAGGCATGTCTTGTAAGGTATCATTTGAAAACTAATCATTTGCTGTCAGCATCATCCTGATAAAATGTGTGTGGCAACACTGTATATCAAGATATAAGATTTCCCTGTATGGTGTTATTAACACATGTTCCAAACCCCACAGCCCTGCCCAAACTGAAGTTGGCAAACAGGACTGTACTAAACAAAGGAATGTGTGCTCTGCTTCATTTGTATTTAAGCAGTAAACACAGTCATCAAGCAGGAAGGGACACAAAGAAATCTCAAACAGGTGAGGAAAAGCCAGCAGGGGAAATCCTTCCACACAGACTCTTTGTCTTTTAGTGCCTAACTGGACATGTTTTTCAAAAGAGGGACTGAAACTATAAAAAAGAGGGAAAAACACCCCTAGGCATCCCCTTTCTCCCCCTGCCCATCACATTCACTACACCTGAAGAGAAAAAGAAAGCAAGCATTGGGTTTGGTCAGTAAAACTGTTGAAAGAATATGGTAAGACACTTTGCTTGAATCTGATATACAGTAGAGCCTCAGAGTTACGAACACCAGAGTTACAAACTGACCAGTCAACCACACACCTTTTTTGGAACCGGAAGTACACAGGCAGGCAGCAGCAGAGAAAAAAAAAAAGAAAAAAAGAGAAGGTAGCATTTTCTGCATAGTAGTTTCAAGCCCTATTAAGTTGATGTTCAGTTGTAAACTTTTGAAAGAACAACCTAACATTTTGTTCAGAGTTACAAACATTTCAGAGTTATGAACAACCTCCATTCCCGAGGTGTTTGTAATTTTGAGGTTCTACTGTAGTTTGTTGTTAGATATTTGTAGTCTTTATTTTCCGTATAACCATTCTGACTTTTATTCCTCATTACTTATACTCACTTAAAATCTCTCTCTTTGTAGTTAATAAACTTACATTATTGTTTTATCTAATCCAGTGTTTTTAAACTGAAGTTTCTGAATAACTATTTGAGATAATAAACTGTCATATTATTCCTTTTAAGGAATAACAGACTTAACATATTTTGTACTGTCTAGGAGAGGGTTGAGCAGTACAGGACAAATATTTCTGGGGGGCGAAATATGGAACTGGGGGTTTGTTCAGGACACCCTGAAGCATAAGCAAGGCTGGTAAGAGCCAGAGTGTAACCCAAGTGCAGCTGGTAAGGTACCCAAGGTTGAAGGGCACGGGTGACGCAGCTGTGGATTAGTCTGGATTATACCATATGTCACGTCACAGTGATACTTAAATAAACATTTCATGTTATAACTGTTCAAGGTGTACTGATATCCTCTGCCTAATTCCTTCTTTGAATTCACATTTTAAAGCAGGAGTAAGAAAGTTTTTCTTTTGGCTACATTTTAATAAACAAAACACCACCACTTCACTTGGTGAAAACACATTGTAGATAAATGCTAAGAAATTAAACCCTAGAAACACTTCTGTGAGTCAGTTATTAATATCTCAATTTTACAGATGGGGAAACTGAGGCAGAAAGAGACTAAGTAATTTGCTTACAATTACACAGGAAGTCAGTGGCAGCACTAGAAATAGATCCTGAACTCAACACCCAGTCTTATGGTGTAATCACTTCTAGTGCTTATCGGAGATCTTCTGTACGTCAATTTAAATTAATTAACTGACCCTATATTGAATGACAGGATTTATAGAAGACCAAATAGGGCACTCAAACAGGAGTTACATGTATAGGTCTTGTAAAGGATAATACCTCTCCCACAACCTCTTCTTATCCCCAAACATTACTCAATCCCATCCTCCTCTGGCCCTTTTATCAACCAGCCCTCTTCACTCATCCCCTCATTCTATTACACACCAAATCTTTCAGGAAAAGCCTAAAAAAAATGAGTGGCCTTTTCTTGGTAGATTGGTCCCAAGTTTAGGAGACAAGAAGGAAACTCCAAAGCTAAGGATCCACTCCCTGCCAGAGATGATTCTGCTGCCAGTCCTCCTCCCTCTCTTTCACATCATCAGGGAGCTCTCAGGTCAGGAACTTCAGATGAACTTCAATTGTTGCCACAGTATTTGAGAAAAGAGATAGACAGTCTCTCAGGTGCTGCGAGTCAAACCATTTAGGGCATTAAAAACTGCTGAGGTGATAATAAATCCTATTAAATGTACACTGGGCAAAAGACAGAACATTTTCTCAGGTACATGTGGTGAAATGAATTGGTGAAACTAAACATGTTCAATACAGAAGCCGCTCAAAATAAATCAGTTCCCAGAACCTGAAAGTAGGTTAGGTAATTTCTAGGCCCGGCAGGTTATTAACACCACTTTATACTAGATTTTGTTACCATTACAACCCCATTAGCAAATTTAACATGCAAAAAGGCCAGAAAAAATGGATCCATCTGTGTGAACAGGGATTATAAAAATTTAAAGCAAAATTGTGTAGTGTTTCTGTGCTAAGAAGCCTTGACTTCAACTGGCCTTTTATTTTCTAATCCAAACAGATAAGTGACACATGGCCCTCAGGCTAAGTTGCATCATGGAGTGGAAAGAGAACATCTAAATGCTACACACACACCGGTAGAAAAATTGTTGCCCTTGAAACAAAATTACTCTCCTGGGAAGAAATGTGTCCCTTTATTAAAAAAAAGAGTGTGATATGCCTCAGTAACTACCCAAATCAATACTACTGGAAGATTTAGTGTTAAAGACCATTACTGAAGAATACTGTAGTACTTCGTATGAGTAGCAGGCTATAAAATGAGCTTGAAAGACCTCAAATATTAGCTCCTGAGAGCAGAAATGTCATAGTGATCGAACACCATCTTTTGGATTAATCCAGTGTGGGTTAAGAAGGCCTGTATCACAAGAAGCATACTTAGACCTACAATCTTTTAAGCATTTTTTTCTGAGGTTATCTAACTAGTCACCCACCATTTCCCTCTTCATTCTTCTCAGATGGCTCCCCCAAGGTAACCTTCTCCAGACTTGAAAAGGGAGAGAAAAAAAGGTGATAAAATTGTCAGCTTGAGAGCTATATGCCATATTGTCATAAAAGAAAACACCACACACTCTTAAGAGACTTACCTATTCAAAAGAACTCGCTAAGCCACACTGCAATCCAGGGATAGTTTGCTCATAAAGAGAAAGTTGTGTCCAAAATATATGTGACTCTCAAGGGAAGGTTTTGCAGAACAGTGTCCTTGGTGGTGTATTAAGTTTTTGAGTATTCTTTTAGTTTTATTTCCTTGGTAAGTGAAAGGGAAAAAAAGGGAGTTGTGAAGTGCTACAAGCCTTATGAAGAAGGAAGAAAGTCAGTTTGGCTTTGGCGAGGCAAGTTAAAATAATTTTTGATGCTGTGTTTTGCTTGCAGTATCATCTTCTTAAATAAAAAGTTCTATGTGTTTTTCTTTAATAACCTAGAGTTTTAAAAATTAATATTGTCTCCTACAATGTTTTTTCTAAAAGGCCAACCTTGAAATGTCATATTGCCTCCATAGGTTAGTCATTGAAAATGTTCTGCATTTCCATCTTACACAAGAAAATCAGATGAGGAAGCAGTCCACGGCTTGAGGGGAATATATTTCAAGTAATTCTGCTCTGTGCAATATTGAATGAAGCATACACATAGGGGAATAAAGTCCTATTTTTATTTATGAGCCTCCCCCTTGTTCCCAAACAAGATAGGGTGCAGTGAAGAGGAGAAGTTCGTCCCACACCTGTCTCCCCACAATAAACAATTTTTAGTTATTTTCTCTATAGATATTTTCACCTAAGTCTCTCATACACAGATTTGCTCCCCCCTCCCAGAGTCTCAGCTGCCATGTGCCTGACTTCTTTGAATGCATAAAAGAAGAGCTTGCACTAAGTGACTGTTTTGTCTTTGAGTTAGACTCTGTGTTAGTGTTTGTCATAAGGAGTTAACAGACCTTTCTCTAGATACAAGAAGAGTAATCCGGTGGTTTGGGCTCTAACCTAGGACTCAGGAGACCCAAGTTGGATTCTTTGCTCTACCACAGGCTTCCTCTGTGACCTTCAGCAAGTCACTCTCTATGCTTCGGTTCCCCATGCGTAAATTAGGGATAATAGTACTTCTCTACCTTACAAGGATGTTGTGAGGAGGTATGTTATAGACTGTAATGTGCTAGGATTCTATGTTGAGGGAGACTATAAAAGTACTTAAGGTAGATAGAAACCAAAAGTGATTCACTCATGCTTGAGACCTGCCCGACTCGTTGGGCCAATGCTCTCCCACTCCAGTCTCCAGCACACAGTTAGAAACACCAGCTATGACTAAGGTCAGTGCTGTAATGCGGTTACTCAGACTGATTCCTCTCTTCTTTTTTAAGATTTTTTTTGTTTAAGCTTCCTGTTTTAGGGACTCTTCCACTCCCTTCCTCTAAGACATCTCCCGCAGAGAGACACATCCACCAGCAGGCTCAGAAAGTTTTGCCTCATCCTGTCACATATTTCCCTGAAGCAACAGCCACAGGCCACATAGGGACCTAGTGAATCATTCAGAGTTCCCAGAGTAGCATACTTAGAGTTGCCAACCCCCAGATATTTTTGTTACTGTGTCTGATAAGTGGTATACTTGATTAAATATTTGAATATATTTATTTTCTTCATAAACTCAATATGCACTGCTAGATGTATATTGTAGTATGCATTCTTCTAAAAAAAATCTTTTTAAAAACAATAAAAAAATAAGACTTTCAGACAAGCAAACCAATAAAACAACAGAGAAGTGGGGTGTCCTAGAAGAGGCAAAATGCAAAGCAGATATTTAGATAAACATGTTTGTACCCAACAAGAACCACGATTATAATTAATTTAAAATAAATGATGTTGTATCTGTTACATATTGCTTTGTTTTTCTAGATGATGGTTTTCATTTTCTACCACTGCAGCAACAGGTAATTTTAGGGAATATCTACACAGCAATTGAAAGTGTTATTGCAGGTTGCATAGGCATATCTGTGCTAGCTTTCACCTAGCTAGCCTGGCTAAAAATAGTAGAGAAGATACAGCAGCACAAGCTGCACAAATCCACCTGGAACCCTGGGTGTATACTCCCATTGCTACTGCAGTGCAGACATACCCTTAGCTGCCCTGTAGACAGTGGTAAGCATTACCAAATGGGTAGTCCAATGATCAAATCCTGTACTCAGTTTTTCTACTCAGACAATAAAAATAAATCTACTAATGTATCAGGTGTGGCAATAGTGGAGCTCCAAGTTCACCTTTTGGAGGAAGAGGAGAATTCTGATTACGTCTGTTCTATATATGGATCCACTGCCCCTACATTTGACCCTAAGCATATGCAGACTGAGACTGAGGTCTGTGAAGTAGGGATTTCCCTCCTTTCCCTTTTGAAAAGAAAATTATAGTTGTTTATTTTTATCACAGTAGCATCAAGAGGCCCCAAATAAGATTGAGGACCCATTGTGCTAAGCACTGTAAAAACACTGAGTGAAAGATAATACCCTCCCAAGAGAGCTCACCGCGTAAATAGTCAAGACAGACAAATGGTGGGAGGCAAAACAGTGGCACAGAGAGTTGAGCTGACTTGCCCAAGGTCATACAACAGTAGAATTATGCCAGCAATAGAACCCAGATATCTTGATCCCAAGTCCAGTGCCCTTTCCTATAGACCATACTACCCTCCCGGTTTTGATATTGGATATACTGCTGCTGTGAGCTGCTGTTACGCAGCCATGGCCATAAACACACACATTTATTTTAAGGAATGGAAACGTCATTCTAACTGTTTTATTAACTAATTCTCAAAAACACTGAATTGAATTGATTTCCAATGATTTATTAAACAGTTTTAAATGGCTACCAACCACTGCAAATGCATTTACTTTATTTTAAGGGGTATCCATTTCAAGCTAAGGCGCCTAGAATGGAAAGGGCAACCCTAAAAATAAAGTGAATGTATTTGCAGCGGTTAGTGATTGTATTATAACTCTTCTCTGCTGCAAGTATGTGGTGAATTATTTGCAAGACATCACTGCATTACCGTACACACTGGAGAGAGCAGATTTAAACAGTATTGATACCTTTTAAAAACTTTGATCAGAAACCTTTAAAACAAGGAATCAGTCATGTTTTAATCTGTAATTTAAATAACAGAAGAATTTCCATTAAAAGAAACACAAAATGACATAATTTAAAGTTCTGGCTTAAAAAGAAAATGTAAAAGTATTTCTCCATAATTTATGTTTCCCCCTTTTGTTTGTAATAACAGGAACTGAGCAAATAATTCACAGTGACTAATTTATTCCATTAATTTATATTTTTTCTGCTTGTGGAATATCCATCAATAGATTGCCAACGCTTCAAATTTATTAATTACTTAACATTATTTGATGAATATCTTTAATTATTTTTTCTGTATAGCTTGATTGTAAATATACAGAATGGGTGAAAGTCACTCCTGTGCAGCGGGTCAGTACTACGTACAGTAGATCTATACTCCACTTATGGTGCTGGCTTGAGTAGGACTTAAGTCCTACTTAAGCCTGCACAAGAATAAGTCTTGTGCAGGCCTCTGCACCAGGGTAAATTTCAACCAAAGTGAGCTGTGTTGCTAAGTTGGGACTGGTCAGATAACATACTGCCCAGAGTCCCTGTTTGGCTTGGACAATGCTGGATTTTGCACACACAGCCAAGGGAGTTTGTGTCCAACTTAATCACCAAGCTATACAGTCATTCTCACTCACTCCCTCTTGGCCCAACAAATATTTAAGTATTTGTACAACGTGGAACAGCTTCATCAAGAGAGACTGAATCACAGAGTTTAAGGCCAGAAGGGACCACCACATTATCTAGTCTCACCTCCTGTACATCATAGGTCACCACCACCACCCAGCACACGTACAATAAACCCAACACCTGGAATTATACCAATGTATTAAAGCCCATGGGAGACTTAACTATTATTTATCACAGGGAGAAAATAGGATGGACTGAGGTGCATCACTGCCCGAGGCTCCTGCAAGGGCAGGGAAATGATTAAGTGCGATATACCCAGATAATTCTGATAAGTGACCTGCACCTCATGCCACAGATGAAGGTGAAAAAATGCCAAGGTCACTGGCAATCTGAGCTGGGGGGAAATTCCTTCCTGATCCCCCATATAGTGATCAGTTAGACCCTGGGCAAGTATCAGCCAATCAAGCACATGAGAGAGAGAGAGAAAATGCTCCATGCCACCTTAGAGCACTGGCCCACCCTCCAATGTTCCATCTCTATCTGTGAGGGAAGGAAATAAAAACCACTCCAGAATGGATTGGCAGTAGGGTGACCAGACGTCCCAATTTTTCTTCTTTTGTCCCGCGTCCCAATCGATGCATGGTCAGGACGCCTTTTGTCCCGATATCGGGTTTCCTCCGTTTTTTGGTTTTTTGCTCAACAAGTCCGGCGGTGGCAGGAGAGGTGTTTTTTTTTTTAAACTCAACAAGTCCAGAGGGAGGGGTTCCCCCCCCCACGACAATTCCCGATTTTTAGGTTCCTGCATCTGGTCACCCTAATTGGCAGAACCTTGCAGGGACTGGCTGAAACCCTGAAACATGAGCATTTAGGAACTAAGACATAAACCGGAAGGGACCCCCCAGTGCAGCCAAGCCCTGCCTGCTATCATCACAATCAAACCTGTCATACAATCCCACACACAATTATATCCAGATCTCTCTTAAAACTAATTAAACTTCCTATTGGGAGGTTGTTCCAGAACTTCATTACTCTTATGGTTAGAAACCATCTAATTTCCAGCCTGAATTCGTTCACGGACAGTTTATACCAATTTGTTCTCATGCCAACACTGAAAGCAACTCTCCTCAGAATAGCCTATATCCTATTGGTTAGGATGCTCATGTGGTTGTACATGTGTGAGCGCATGTGATCTAAGTTCAGTCCTTTCGCCAGAGCAGAGAATCAAACTTGGGTCTATTAAATCCCTGGAAAATACCCTAACCACTTGGCTAAAAACAGGGGGTGAGAACACACATAGAGGCAAGTGCTCTAACCATGGGTCTATAAAGTGAGGCATAACCAGTTAAAAGACCTGTGATACAGCATGGCCAGAAGGCAGCAGGAGAGTGATCTAGGGTGAGGAGAAGCCTTATTCCCTGTAGATTAATTAAAAGCACCTGAAACCAATTAGAGCACCTGAAACCAATTAGAGCACCTGAAACCAGTCACCTGATAAAATCCCCCTGCTTCAATCAGCCAGAGGAGCTGGAGCAGAGTGAGGAGGAGCTGGAGCAGAGTGGTTTGGTGGTGGAGCAGAGAGCAGTTTGGAGGAGTGAAGCAGAGTGAACTGGTGGTGGAACAAAGAGCAGTTCGAAGGAAAGTGGAGGAGAGTTTTGAGAAGTGCTGCAGCGGGCTAAGAAGACGAAGATCCTAGGTAAAGGGACACCTGGCTTGTGGAAAGGGAAGGCAGGAAGTCCCACAAGCTGAAGGTCAGGAGAGGGAAGTAGCCCAGGGGAAAGAATCACTGGTACAAGTGGTTCACCTACTATCATAGGGCCCCTGGGCTGGGACCCAGAGTAGAGGGCGGGCCTGGGTCCCTCCCTCTCCACTCCCCTTCCCTGGGATACTAGTAGGATAGCTGTTACCCTAGTTCAGGGGCAAGAAATGGCACCCTGAAACCCCCCACAAGAAGAGAAAGTGAGGGACCCATCATAGTAGTGCCGGCAATTTGCCACACGTGGTGTCAGTGGTGGGATCTCCGCACTGGGACTTAAACCAGGGTTAGCCAAAACAATCCAGTCCTTAAGATGGACGACGTAATCAAGGCCCTAATACAAGCCACCGCGGCCCAGCAGGAGGCTACCCGGGTCCAAGCAACCGCCCAACAGGAGGCGACTAGGGTACAGCAAGAGACTAATCGTCTGTTGATGAGTCAGGCTGCCCAGGACCGAGCCCTGCTGCAGGAGCTGGTGAACCAGATGAAGGCCCTTATGGAGCGAAGCCAGAACGGCAATGGGACCCGGACTATACGGGCCAGCCACTGCCTACAGAAAATGACACGGGAGGATGATGTGGAGGTATACCTCCTGGCTTTTGAGAGAGCAGCCCTGCGGGAGGCCTGGCCCTGAGACCAGTGGTCCGGTATCCTTGCCCTGTTCCTGTGTGGGGAGGCCCAGAAGGTATACTACGATATGGCCGCAGAGACTGCAGCAGACTACCCTCAGCTGAAGGCAGAGATCCTGGCCAGATTCGGAGTAACTACGGCATTGCGAGCCCAGAGGTTCCATGAGTGGCAGTATACAGAGGACAAGACACCCAGATCACAATTGTTTGACCTGATCCACCTGACCCGGAAATGGCTGCACCCTGAGGCCCTCAGCTCTGAGAAGATGATGGAGCTCCTGGTACTGGACCGGTATATGAGGGGGCTACCACCAGGCCTCCGGGCTTGGGTTGGCCAGAATGACCCCTCCACCTATGATGAGTTGGTCTCCCTCGTGGAAAGACAGCTAGCAGCCCGTGAACTGTTCCAGACCCCAGGGGGTGAAACACGGCAATCCATGAAGCCAGCCCCAAACCCAAGGTCCCGGACCGCTGAGAACTACAGGAGAACTATAACTGGGAGGAAAGACATTGAGGAATGGCCCGAGTCCAAGAAGGGACCTGGGGGTTTGGGAAGAGAGGGCTGGGGGGGCCGACCAAATAGCCCCAGGCAGAGGGCGGCAACCGGGATAAGGGGTCGGTGTTACGAGTGTGGGGAATTGGGGCATATAGCAGCCCAATGCCCCAATAGGGAAGAGCCTATGCAGTGCAATCTAGGGGATCCTGGGGAACAATGTGGCCTAATTGGCCTGGTAGGGGTCGCAATGACCCCACATGGGTATACAAGGTCAGTAAAAATGAATGGTATTGTGACCACAGCATTAGTAGATTCCGGGAGTGCTGTCACGCTGGTCTCGGGGAAGTTGGTGGGGCAAGACCAAGTAACCCGGGCCAAAACCACAGGGGTAACGTGCGTTTATGGCACCGTAAATTTCTACCCCACAATCCCAGTACGGATTGAGATCCAGGGGAACACTACCAGGGTAACTGCAGCAGTGGTCCCTAGGCTCCCCTACCCGGTCTTAATTGGTAGAGACTTCCCTGGGTTTGAGAACTTACTCCCCCCAGTAGAGCCAAGGGAGGGTAGCAACCCCTGGGCTGAAATGGAGGCACCTACAGATAGCTTCACCCCAATTTTTGCTGAATTTGCCCCAGAGCTATTCTCATCCCCTGGGAAACCCCGAAAGTCTAGGCGGGAAAGGAGGGCAGATAAAAGGCTAGGGAGCAGGATTCTAGCAGAGAACCAGAAAGCCTCCCTTGGTGGTAAGCGAACCCGTTCAGGAGGCCAGGAGACAATTCAGGCCAGTGAGGACTCAGAGTCAGTTCCTAGCCCAAGTAGGGGCAACCCAGGGGGCGGAGTAGAAATAGGCCCCCTGGAATTAGGTCAGATCGGTACCGCCCGTGAGAATTTCAGGCAGGACCAACCCAATGACCCGCTATATGCGAATGTGAGGGAGGAGGTAGTGGAAGTAAATGGCGTACCGGTGGAAGGAAAGACCAAAGGCCCGGGGCCGTATTATGTGATCAAACGTGATCTGTTGTACCGAATAGTGCAGATCCGAGGGGAAGAAGTAGAGCAGCTCTTAGTCCCACGGAGACACACAAGCGCAGTACTAGAGCTAGCTCACAGTCATTTATTTGGGGGACATCTAGGAATAGACAAGACACTGGATAGAGTCCTAAGAAGATTTTATTGGCCAGGAATACGTGCGGAGGTCCAACGCTATTGTGCCTCCTGCCCAGAATGCCAGTTGCATAGCCCTCGACCTCACTTGCGGGCCCCATTAGTACCTTTGCCTATTATTGAAGTCCCGTTCGAAAGGATAGCCATGGACCTTGTGGGCCCACTGGAAAGATCAGCACGAGGTCACCGAAATGTACTAGTCATCCTTGACTATGCCACACGGTATCCAGAAGCCATTTCTTTAAGAAACCCCACATCCAAGGCAATAGCAAAAGAACTACTCCAGGTTTTTGCCAGAGTGGGCATCCCTAAGGAGATCCTGACTGACCAAGGAACCCCTTTCATGTCGAAATTAATGAAGGACTTATGTACCCTGCTCCGCATCCATGCCATAAGGACCTCAGTCTACCATCCTCAAACAGACGGCCTGGTCGAGCGGTTTAACCGCACCCTTAAAGGTACGATCCGGAAGGTGGTAGCACAGGATGGAAAAGACTGGGATACCCTTCTACCATACCTAATGTTTGCAATACGGGAAGTCCCCCAGGCGTCCACCGGTTTCTCTCCCTTTGAGCTACTATACGGACGCCACCCACGCGGAATATTAGACATCGCCAAGGAGGATTGGGAAGAACAACCCAACCCAGGAAAGAATGTCATTGAACACGTGACACAGATGAGAGAGCGAATAGCTCGAGTAACCCCTATAGTACGGGAACATTTGGAAAAAGCACAAGAGACCCAGCGCACATATTACAACCGCCAGGCGAAAGTACGGAAATTTCAGCCAGGAGAACGGGTGATGGTGCTAGTGCTGACAGCAGAAAGCAAACTCCTAGCCAGCTGGCATGGGCCGTATGAGATAGTGGAAGTCACTGGGGAAGTGGACTATAAGGTCAGACAACCAGACCGCCGAAGACCAGAGCAGATCTACCATGTAAACTTGCTGAAGCCCTGGCGTGACCGAGAGACGTGCCTGGTCATTCGGAGAGCTCCATCCCAGACGGACGACCGACAGGGGCAGGTGAGGATATCCCCTGAGTTAGCCCCAGAACAACGAACAGAGGTCATTGATATGATCCAACGGAACCAAGATGTGTTCTGTACACAGCCGGGCCGTACGACACTGGTCCAACATCATATCGTCACCAAGCCCGGAATAAGGGTGATGATAAGACCACACCGGATACCGGAAGCTAAAAGAGAGGAAATTAGGACAGAAGTGAAGAAGATGTTGGAACTTGGGGTTATTGAAGAATCCCACAGCCAGTGGTCCAGTCCTATCGTCTTAGTACCCAAGCCTGATGGCACCTGGAGGTTTTGTAATGACTTCCGGAAGTTGAATGAAGTATCCCAATTTGATGCCTATCCAATACCACGTGTCGACGAGCTAGTTGATCAGTTAGGCAAGGCCCGATACCTAACCACTCTGGACCTGACTAAAGGATATTGGCAAATTCCCCTGGCCAAGAACGCCAAGGAGAAGACCGCTTTCTCTACACCTGATGGCCTGTTCCAATACACTGTCCTCCCTTTCGGACTCCATGGGGCCCCAGCAACATTCCAACGACTTATGGAAAAATTGCTGCGACCCCATGCCAGGTATGCCGCCGCCTATTTAGACGATATAGTCATCCATAGCCCTGACTGGGAAACGCACCTAGTAAAAGTAGAAGCGGTACTAGACACCCTGAGGAAGGCTGGCCTCACTGCCAACCCTCTCAAGTGCGTGATAGGACTAGCTGAAGCCAGATACCTTGGGTATGTAGTAGGGAGAGGTTTGGTAAAACCCCAATGGAACAAAGTGGAGGCAATACAAGATTGGCCTCGGCCAATCCGTAAAAAGCAGGTCAGAGCATTTCTCAGGTTAGTAGGGTACTATCGGAGATTCATCCCTCATTTTGCCACAAGAGCAGGGCCATTGACTGACCTGATAAAAGCTCGGGGCCCCGAGATAGTAAAGTGGTCTGATGCAGCAGAAGGGGCATTCGCAGATTTAAGGACAGCCCTTTGCTGCCATCCTGTACTTATAGCCCCAGACTTCAAGAAAGAATTCGTTCTACAAACAGATGCCTCGGAGGTAGGGCTAGGAGCCGTCCTTTCACAGATGGTAGGGGAGGAGGAACACCCGATCCTGTACCTCAGCCGGAAGCTCCTCCCGAGGGAACTAAAGTACACCGTTGTTGAAAAGGAATGTCTGGCGATAAAATGGGCCATGGAAACTCTCCGTTACTACCTACTGGGGCGGCGATTTACCCTGGTGACAGACCATGCCCCACTCCAGTGGATGCACAGAAACAAGGAGAAGAATGCAAGAGTGACTAGATGGTTCCTATCTCTGCAACCTTTTCATTTCCGAGTACAGCATAGGGCCGGAAGCCAACACGGCAACGCAGATGGCTTGTCACAAAAGCATTGCCTCTCGTCCCAAGTTGCCCAACCCCATGGTGTTGAGCAGGGGGGGAGGATATGTGATACAGCATGGTCAGAAGGCAGCAGGAGAGTGATCTAGGGTGAGGAGAAGCCTTATTCCCTGTAGATTAATTAAAAGCACCTGAAACCAATTAGAGCACCTGAAACCAATTAGAGCACCTGAAACCAGTCACCTGATAAAATCCCCCTGCTTCAATCAGCCAGAGGAGCTGGAGCAGAGTGAGGAGGAGCTGGAGCAGAATGGTTTGGTGGTGGAGCAGAGAGCAGTTTGGAGAAGTGAAGCAGAGTGAATTGGTGGTGGAACAAAGAGCAGTTCGAAGGAAAGTGGAGGAGAGTTTTGAGAAGTGCTGCAGCGGGCTAAGACGACCAAGATCCTAGGTAAAGGGACACCTGGCTTGTGCAGAGGGAAGGCAGGAAGCCCCACAAGCTGAAGGTCAGGAGAGGGAAGTAGCCCAGGGGAAAGAATCACTGGTACAAGTGGTTCACCTACTATCATAGGGCCCCTGGGCTGGGACCCAGAGTAGAGGGCGGGCCTGGGTCCCTCCCTCTCCACTCCCCTTCCCTGGGATACTAGTAGGATAGCTGTTACCCTAGTTCAGGGGCAAGAAATGGCACCCTGAAACCCCCCACAAGAAGAGAAAGTGTGGGACCCATCATAGTCATGCTGGCACTTTGCCACAGACCTTACTCAAAGAGTAATTATCAATGGTTCACTTTCAAACTGGGAGACTGTGTGTAGTGGGGTCTCACAGGGGTCAGTCCTGGGTCTGGAAGTATTCAATATTTTTATTAATGACTTGGGTAATGGAATGGAGAGTATGCTTATAAAATTTGTGGATGACATCAAGCTGGAAGGGGTTGCAAGCACTTTGGAGGATAGGATCAGAATTCAAAATGACCTTGACAAATTGAAGAATTGGCCTGAAATCAACAAGATGAAATTCAATAAAGACAAGTGTAAAGTACCATACTTAGGAAGGAAAAATCAAATGCACAGCTACAAAATGGGGAATAACTGGCTAGGTAGTAGTTCTGCTGAAAAGGATTGGAAGGTTATAGTGGATCACAAATTGAATGAGAATCAACAATCTGATGCAGCTGCAAAAAAGGCCAATATCATTCTAGGGTGTAGTAAAAGGAGTGTCGTATGTAAGATACGGGAAATAATTGTCCTACTCTACTTGGAATTAGTGAGGCCTCAGCAGGAGTGTTGTGTCCAACTCTGGGCACCACATTTTTAGAAAGATGTGGACAAACTGGAGAGAGTCCAGAAAATAGCAACAAAAATGAGGACAGGTTTAGAAAAACCTGACCTATGAATTTTTTTTTTTAAATGGGCATGTTTAGTCTTTAGGAATGAAGACTGTGAAGGGACGTGATAACAATCTTCAAATATGTTAAGGGCTCCTATAAAGAGGACTGATCAATTGTTGTCCATGTTCACTGAAGATGAAGAAGAGAGAGTTAGGATAAACTTTGTAATTATAAGGGTAGTTAAACTCTAGAAGAGGCTTCCGAAGGAGGTTGTGGAATCCCCATCATTGGAGGTTTTAAAGAACAGGTTGGACAAACACCTGTCAAGTATGGTCTAGATTTACTTGGTCCTGCCTCAGCACTGGGTGCTGGAATTCATGAACTCTTGAGGTCCCTTCCAGGCATACATTTGTATGATTCTATGAAATTAGGCAAACCTAGCTTGCTCATCCCTACAAGAAATGACCTCTAAGTAAAGTGACCCACAGTGCAGAATAATCTGCCCATACAGGTTGTGCATGAGACTGTTTCTAGTCGAAATATGAGTGCACATTTATGCTACTTTTCAGCATGTGGTTAGGCTGCAACTGCACAGTAAGCTAGAATTTGCCCATTTTATATAAAATAATGCACTCTGAAGATCAGTGCAATGCCCAGGCACAATACAGTGAGCTAAAGATGGAGAGACTCAATTTCCGATCACTCAATTCTGACCCTTACTTATATTAAGGCAGTCACTTTGGATTTTCAGATGTGGCATCCTAGTATATTTGGTGGGAAATTAAAACATGCCTCTTCTTTCTTCCATACATCTTTCTATAACTGTGTTTTCTTTTCCAGGCCTATATAATATTTGATTTTATGACTTATGAACCTTGAAGGTGCACTCAATTCTCTGAATTAGCTTTCTGGGCTATTGTGATTTTACAGGGCTGGTACTAGGGTTTATTGGTGCCCTTTGTGAACTTGTCATGTTCATTCCCACTCTTTGCCCCTTGGAAGCAGCAGCATAAGTAATAAATTGGTATTAGATGTGACATGGTTACAGGTGAAAGAGTTCCTTTTCTTTCATGGTAAGAAAAAAACTCAAGTTGTATAAGACATTATAACTTCATCAAAATGCAGTAGGTAGGAAAATTAGTGGAATGTAACTTTGCTTTTGTGCAGCTACACTTAAGTGGTGTTATGAAATCTTTCCGAATGTCAGATAAGACTTGTGTAATTTTATTCAAAATGACAGAAACTGGAGATGTTTAAATGTCTCTACATTCTCGTCAGTTATTTTTTCCACACATAGTATATAGCATCTTTCAGATATCTCAGATACTGTACAACAAGCAATAAAATAATGAGATTGCTCATTCTATAAGATTTCCTAGGTTACTCATACAAAATAATTCCCAGAAATGGTCTAGAGTAAAAAGGATAGAAAGCTGTAATTTAGAAGCTATGGGAATATTCTTGGCAATGAGGGAAGGATGGAAGACCGGGGGGGGGGGGGGGGGTCCAGATAGAACAGTGTACCACACAAGTGAAGAGCAGCCACCACATATGAAGTACAGGAAACTGGGAGAAAGATGAAGAAAGATCTGAAGAGTGAGAAGAGTGAGAAGCTGGTGGGCAGTGGTAACTGAAGACAGGGCACTAACCTTAGCTGCAAATTGACTTGTTAGTTAAGAGGACTGCTGCACATGTTC
Source organism: Macrochelys suwanniensis (assembly GCA_033296515.1). Lineage (NCBI taxonomy): Eukaryota > Metazoa > Chordata > Testudines > Chelydridae > Macrochelys > Macrochelys suwanniensis. The sequence continues at coordinate 95,458,993 of CM065776.1, read as the reverse complement.
CTAGATCAGTGGTTCTCAACCTTTCCAGACTACTGGACCCCTTTCAGGAGGCTGATTTGTCTTGCATACCCCCAAGTTTCACCTCACTTAAAAACTACTACTTACAAAATCTGACATAAAAATACAAAAATATCACAGCACACTGTTACTGAAAAATTGCTTACTTACTTTCTCATTTTTACCATATAATTATGAAATAAACTGAAATTTTAGTTTGTACCGACTTCACTAGTGCTTTTCATGTAGCCTGTTGTGAAACTAGGCAAATATCTAGATGAGTTGATGTACCCCCTGGAAGACCTTTGCGTACTCATAGAAGTAAACACATCCCCGGTTGAGAACCATTGTCCTAGCAGTGGATGTGCTATTTCTTGACTTTAGCAAAGCTTTTGATACAGTCTCCCACAGTGTTCTTGCCAGCAAGTTAAAGAAGTATGGACTGGATGAATGGACGGTAAGGTGGATAGAAAACTGGCTGGATGGTCGTGCTCAACGGGTAGTGATCAATGGCTCCATGTCTAGTTGGCAGCTGGTATCAAGTGGAGTGCCCCAAGGGTCGGTGCTGGGGCCGGTTTTGTTCAATATCTTCATCAACGATCTGGAGGATGGTGTGGACTGCACCCTTAGCAAGTTTGCAGATGACACTAAACTGGGAGGATTGGTTGATACGCTGGAGGGTAGGGACAGGATACAGAAGGACCTAGACAAATTAGAGGATTGGGCCAAAAGAAATCTGATGAGGTTCAACAAGGACAAGTGCAGAGTCCTGCACTTAGGACGGAATAATCCCATGCACTGCTACAGACTAGGGACCGAATGGCTGGGCAGCAGTTCTGCAGAAAAGGACCTAGGGGTTACGGTGGACGAAAAGCTGAATATGAGTCAACAGTGTGCCCTTGTTGCCAAGAAGGCTAATGGCATTTTGGGCTGTATAAGTAGGGGCATTTCCAGCAGATCGAGGGACGTGATTATTCCCCTCTATTCGGCACTGGTGAGGCCTCATTTGGAGTACTGTGTCCAGTTTTGGGCCCCACACTACAAGAAGGATGTGGATAAATTGGAAAGAGTCCAACGGAGGGCAACAAAAATGATTAGGGGGCTGGAGCACATGACTTATGAGGAGAGGCTGAGGGAACTGGGATTGTTTAGCCTGCAGAAGAGAAGAATGAGGGGGGATTTGATAGCTGCTTTCAACTACCTGAAAGGGGGTTCCAAAGAGGATGGATCTAGACTGTTCTCAGTGGTAGAAGATGACAGAACAAGGAGTAATGGTCTCAAGTTGCAGAGGGGGAGGTTTAGGTTGGATATTAGGAAAAACTTTTTCACTAGTAGGGTGGTGAAGCACTGGAATGGGTTACCTAGGGAGGTGGTGGAATCTCCTTCCTTAGAGGTTTTTAAGGTCAGGCTTGACAAAGCCCTGGCTGGGATGATCTAGTTGGGGTTGGTCCTGCTTTGAGCAGGGGGTTGGACTAGATGACCTCCTGAGGTCCCTTCCAACCCTGAGATTCTATGATTCTATGATTAAGGAGCCCATGCAGAAGTCATGTTTCTGCCTTTTTGGCGCCCCCTACTGGAATATGCAGTAAATAGCCTGATGCAATCCTATTCTGGAAGATGGAAGGACTGTGCAATTCAGTTTAAGACATGCATGGTGCATAATAATCGTATTTGTGGCTTATATTCCTCAAATCAGTTTACAAACACAGGCTATGATTCACCCTGGGTTTTGCCACACTAGCTCATGGTAAGGGAGGGAGGACTCAAGGTGCCTACAACCTCAGGTTTGACAGGAGGCCTAAAGCCAGCACATGCTGCTCCGTAAGTGGAGGGAGCATGGCCAGGATGTCCTAGGATTTCAGTGCTGATTCAGTGAATACCTCAGGCAGCCTCTGTTCCCAGAGTTCTTATGAAGCTCCAGACACCAATTAAATCTGCTTTCCATGGCAGAATTTGGGAGGAAGGGCAGTAGTGCTACCACCACCTTGATCGATCGGTCCTTCAGCCCTCATATAGATTGTGCCGATCACAACACGTCTTCCATTTTTACTTACATTTTTTTTTAAATGACTGAGGATTTTTTTAGAGGTCTTAAAGCCATACATATTGTAGGCATGTAAAAGAAACAGCCTTATGACCATAAACAATAGTCCCACCCATATGCAGTACCTCTTGAACAATTACCAGTGTTTGTAGTTAGAGCATCATCACACTTACCTCCCCATAGTATTTAACATCTACGTGTTGAGAGAACTGTTGAGGCAATGTAGAATGAAATGGCAGCAGTACTGATGTGAAAAAAATCACACCTGGGCTAAAATTTTCAAAAGCGCCTAAGTGACCTTGGTGCCTATGCTGTATTTTCAAGAGTCAATCTGACTTAGGCTCCTAAATGCCTAAGTCACTTTTGAAAATCAAACTTTGCTGCTAACCCCTAGTTCTATATCTCCTCTAAGTTAAGTGTAAGCAGCACAATTGCTCTCCTAGCTTTTTTAATGCCTAGTGATGAAGGACTTGGGTGAACAGCAGCCGGCTAAAGCTGAACTCATGCAAGACTGAGGTCTTGCTGGTAGGAAGATGGAAGTGCTTTGAAGAACTTGTCTCCTCTATTACATCCCCTGCATATCTGAGACTGACTACCTCTCTAGGTGGGCTTTTTGCTACCTTGTGTATAGACACACCTGAAGGTGACTAGGGTCTGATGGAGATGTGGCAATAAAAGGAGTCTCTTGGAACTTTACTGTAGAGAGCTCTGTCAGGGGAAGCTCTGAGTTGAGAAGTTGTTGGTCAACTGGCTAGGGCTTGTGTCTCTGTTTTTTTACTCCTTAGATTGCGTTTACTGTTTATATGTGGATTGCTTTTTAACTTCTTCCTTTCACTTTTGACAAGAAACCAGTTAAAAAGCATTTTGTACTTCATTAATAAAGAAAAGTGGTCCAGGAACAAATTCCTGTTCCCCCGGCATCCTACTCAATCACCACTATCTGGTCTACATTTTTTTGTGCCTGGTGTTATCTCTATTGAGAGAACCCTCAAACTATGGCTTTTTTTTAAAAAAAAAATCTAGAATGACTATTTTACAAAAACAGGGGCAATTTTCTGTAGCTAGTTCTCTCTCACTAACTGTGAAAGTGAAAGATATTAGTTTCTTCAAATAGCATGGTACAAGTCATGCTTTTAGTTTTCTAAAGATTCAAACTACTTAAGGTCATATAGGCCTCATAACTAGAGATGGGCATGGACCAGAACACCACATCCAAAACCTGTCACACTTTGAGGACTCTGAGATCGGAAACTGAACCTCACTGCTCAGTTCTATCTCACTAATGGGCCCAAACTTGCGCCTTGAATCCAAACACCCCTGCAATTCTGTGGATCAGTCCCATATTTACTCAGAGAACAACCTTTCATTGTTCTATTTTTGTTCATTTTATCTTTCATAGAGTCAAGAATCTTGCCAGTAACCTCATTGCTTTTATCTCATCATGTTAATCTTCAAAGTCTCACTGTTATTAAATAAGAGATGAAAGCTGTGCTGATGTGTACGGGAACATTTTTTGAAAACTGGCTCATTAAGGACTATTCTGGTTATAAATATCCTTTAATTTTCCGTTGCCCTTTTTTTTATTACTAGAGACATTTACATAAAAATAGGATCTTGTTTCCAACTATTCATTGGCTCCTTCTTTGTTGGCCACCTGAAGTCATAATCCTGCTTGGGATATTCAGAGGGTTGTAGAGAGAATAAAAAATGATCAGTTCAATTTAACCAGTTTCATCTGAGTAAGGAGTACAAGTTCAAACCCCTTATTTTCAGGCTTCTTCAATGAATAAACACTATATTCTATTATTGTATTTCAAATCTCTGTACATTTGCTTTTAGCAAAAGTACTTGCCTACATTTTCTAGGATTTATTATTTCAAGGACTCAGTAATTATTTCTGGAACACAGAGAAATCTTCAATTTAAAGAGAAAAATATGCTCTCTAATTACATTTGCAATTCAATAATTTTTGCTTGTTTCTGTTTCTAATGTAATTCTCCTGACTTGACAGCACACAATATTAAGGACAATTGTGAGAAAAAGGAGGCATTCGCTGACTATTTTATTAATCATTTGTATTGTGATAGCACCTTCAATTGAGACTGGGTTCACGTTGTGGTAGGTACTGTCCAAGTACCAGTGTCTGACTGGATATAAATAATCTGTGACAGATATGACAGTATCCTTCAGTATCCTGGGCAGGTCTTATGGAATTAAGTTAAACCATTGAATTACATACACCACCTTTGGGGTCCATTGTATTGAAAATGCAAATGTTTGTGTGCTATTATGGGATTGTATGGAACTTCTTTAGGAGGAAAAAGGATTAATGTAATCTCTGGGAGATAATGTGAACTGCAAAATATTATGTTGAACAATATAGCAGACATGATTGATGTTTTGAGATAATATGTGTGAAGTGGAATTCCTCAGAAGTACGGGGGAGGAAGTTTTGTCCTGAGGGGAGACTTTTTGTCTGCTGATCACCTGTTACAGGAAGACAGTTCAAAGATTCAATCTGGATTCTACCGGGCCAATGGACAAAGGAAGGATTTTTGGATAAACAGCTTGGTTTTAAACAGGCTTAGGGCCTTCTTCCTAATCCAGAAAACTGACAGGACCTCTGGTCCATGGAAGGCTCCAGTCCTTCAGGAAAGCTTGGAAGGCGTTGACCAACTGAGGCCCCATAAGACACGGTGCTAGTTCAGATCTGAGGCTGTTATGAACTTGTCACCATAGAATAGACCCCTTTGTGGATTCTGAAGCCCTAATCACCTGCCAGAGCTCATGTCGGAGTTGGGGTGAGCTCTGGTAAACTTATTAGCATGCGTTTCGGTTCTTTTATTGTTTTTAATATTTTCTCTGTAATGCTTTTATCTTAAAAATACAATATGCTTGTAAAGGAAGTTCTGTGTGCTAACTTGTAAGTGTAGTGATTACACTGTGTACCATTTCTGGGGAGGGTAGTGAAGCAGGAAGCTTAGGCAGACTGTCTTTTGCTAGGAATAACACAATGAAAGTATAGAACTGTTCTACCTAGAAATACCCCAGTTAGGAGGGAGAGAGATGCAGGTCTCCATCCAAGAAAGGCAAAGTCTAGAAGCCAGAAGCCTGAGAGTAGGTGTTCTTGCTGAACCACTGCATGGAAACACAGGTGCACTTGCCCTGAACTGTGACACGGTCATAGGAAGAAAAGCTGGCAGGATATGTTGTTTCTCTGCAAATAAATGTAGTAAAAAAAAGAGAAGGGGGGGGGGGAAGATAGGTAGAACTGTTTCTCAGCAGGATGGTTCCAAAATGCTCCACAAAAGCACAAGCTGGCTTTGTAAATATAGCTTCATGTTCACCTTTCAAGACAAGAAAGCATCAAATCTAACAGAACAGAGATAATTAAGACTGAGTATTGTCGATTAAAAACAAAAATCAAACACTCTGCCTCTCAAATATAGCCCTTTTTCCAGATGGAATGTAGGACATTACAAACTGTACATATGATAATCACCTTTGTATACACACCTCTGCTAGGTGAGACTCCCTCCAGGTTCACTGGCACTGCTTCTAGCCAGGATAATGCAGCAATTAGGAGCTTTAAAAACACTAGATTCTGCTAGTAGTGTGCCCTTCAAACTGTGCTGAACACACGTAACAATGTTAACCTTGACTTCCACTCCCCTCACTCAGCATTCCCCCTGGCAATTGTTAGTCAGTCTGATCAATGGCAACTGGCTGTGGTGCAGCAATTAGACCAGTGAGTCAGGGGCTCTCCAGAGATTTTTATTTTGTTTTGGCATGCACAGTGAATTCTTTTTGTTTCTCTGGCTCTGATATTCTTTTATTTAATACAATGTCCCACTTTGAAGAGACAGTCAATCTAAATAGAATAAGCAAAGAATCACATTCCTAATGGCTTAAAAATAAACTTAAAACACTAAAAAGGCAAAGCAATACCACCAATCAAAGGATGCAGAGCAACATACACAATATAATTTATAATGACGGATGATACATAACATTTCAAAAACCATGAAAACTGTTTTTGATTTTCATAATAGCATATGAAAACATAGACCATATATAGTCCAGCTGACCCCAATACCTTTCCAAGGCACCCTGCCTGTTCCTATCCTTTAACATTTTCTCTCACTCTACTGATTTAACCAATGCCCTGAACACACCTAATGAGAAGGAAAATCTGCGACTTCAACACATACATCTATATGGTGGATATTATCAGTATTATGTTTACTAGTCTGTACATCTTACAGAGAGCCAACTCATCATTTTGGAACTCAATCTAATTCCATGTTTTTAGCCTGTCAAATTTGAAAAGAAGAAGGAATCCAAATTAGAACCACTCACAGATATTATGCACTTCTCTTGACACATGAACCAAATTAGGCAAACTAGACTTGATGTACTCTGCTAAGAAGAGCAAAAAAAGATGGGGTCAAGTTGGGTTACTTTGAAAAATATCAGTGAATGTAATGACATTACTGCAGACTGATCTCGTCTATGTAGCTACATAGCAGGAATATCATGGACAGGTGGAATGTAGGCTTCCCCACACTATCCCGGCAATGTGCCTCAACTCTGACTTGGATGGAATACATGCAGGAGTCAGAGAGTAGTAACGTATGCCCATCCAGTCCTTGAAGCCTCTATTATTACTTGCAAGGAGCCAAATGTGGAGGTGATTTTTGTAATGTAGGTACCTAGAAACCAGGCTAAGTCAATATCTCTTTTCATATAGATCAAACACTTTTGAGATGGTGGTAATGATTTTCAGTCCCTGCCAACATAAGCTGGATTCAGGCAAGTGACTTAGGTGCAAAAAGCTTCATAACCTGTTCAGTTCTTGCAGTTTGTTCGTGAGGAACGCTAAGAAAAAACCTAAGGAGGACAGCACTAAAACATGACAAAGGAAATAATACTGACCCTGTGGCATCTGTGGGATAGAGCTGGCTAGTCTCCAAGCTAGTTGCAGTTGGAAAATCTACCCATCATTCATCAGCCCCAGGACTAACACCACTAAGTAGGGTGAAAAATGTGGTAATGCTATCTAAGACCGCTCGCCTCCCAAGACCCTGCAATTTAAAGATATAAGGGTATGTCCTGTTTATTGGGTACTGCCAATCAACTTTCCATTTAATACTCTTAAAACTGTAACTTACACATAATCTTTCTTTCTCTCTCTCTTCTTGGCTTTTATCCAATTTTTCCTCTTCACCCCTCACCCCCACAGAGTATGGTACATCTCTTCCTGTAATGTTTAGTGTCCTAACTTTTCTCTCCCTCGGCCTCCTTATCTTCCTTTTCCCCCATAATGTTTTCTCTGTGATACTTCCATCCCTATATTTTCTCTTTCATATCTTCTTTCATGTTCTCCCCAAGCTTTTCTCATATGTAATGAGGATGTACACCTCTGGGGCCACATAAGGTTTCCTCATCCATCCAACTTCTCAGGACTAGAGTCAGGCTTTAGAAGATTGCATTGTGGAGGCAGCGCCACCATAGTCTGATGGTTTTATAAATCTGAGCAGCCCAGATAGCTGACATGTCTGGAGATAGCTGTCAGCCCAGAGAGACAATGGAGCCGTTGCGGCAACAAACCACTCACATGAACAATCAGGGTGGAGTGCGGAGGCCAGGAATTCCCCTCCAGTGATCCAGATCTTATCTTCCACCCATATATATATTTTATCAGGCACTGGTTTTGTTAGTTTGTTGTTGTTAGCAGAACCTCCACAGGGTATGTTTGGGGAGAGGAGATGAGCTCCCAGCCACCCTATCTAAGGGTATGTCTACACTGGCAAGATTCTGAGCCACAAATGATACCACTTTTATTAAAACACTGGAAATAAACCGCTGTTGCGTATCCACACTGTGCTCCGTGTGACAGCAGAGTGCATCCACATTAGAAACTCTTGTAACGGCAAAGAGAGCAGTGCATTGTGGTAGCTATGTTAGGCTACATCCACACTACCCACCCGATTTGGCGGGTAGCGATCGATGTTCTGGGATCGATTTATCGCGTCTCGTCTAGACACGATAAATCGATCCCAGAGCCGCTCCCCGTCGACTCCGGAACTCCAGCTCCGCGCGAGGAGTAAGCGGAGTCGATGGGGGAGCCTGCCTGCTGCCGTGTGGATGGACCAGCGGTAAGTAGTTTTGAAATCAATCTAAGATATTCGACTTCAGCTACATTATTCATATAGCTGAAGTTGCGTATCTTAGATCGATCCCCCACCCCACCCCAGTGTGGACCAGCCCTTACTGTGCACCTGGCCGCAGGGTGCTTTGGGAAGGGTTTGCAATGCCTCATGGGGCAGGCACAGCGTCACATAATGCAGGTTTCCCAATCCCATTGTTCCATGGGCATCCTACTATATTGCCAGCAGCTTTTCAACTGAAGTGGGAGGGTGGGGAGGGGAGGAAGAGTGTGTGACAGGCAGGGCCGGCTCTAACATTTTTGCCACCCCAAGCAACAAAAAAACCCAAAACCAAAGTGCTGCCCCACCGAAACAACGCCCCCCCCACAGCGCCCACAGAAACACCCCTCCCCCAGTGTTGCGCCACAACAATCCCCCTCCCAGCGCTTCTCCCTGCTGGAGTGCTGGGGGGAGGGCGGCAAGCCCGGCCGCGGCCCTGCTCTCCCGGCCGGCCAGAGCGCCGCGGGGCGGGTGGCATGCCTGCTTGCCGCCCGCCCCAACAACCCGCCGCAGTATGTTTAAAAAAACCACCACACCTGAGCGCCACCCCCCGAAGGTGCTGCCCCAAGCACATGCTTGGTAGGCTGGCGCCTGGAGCCGGCCCTGGTGACAGGGAGGGAGGGGAGAGACAGTGTGTTTTGGGAGACAGAGAGAGTGTGTCAGCATGCTGTCTTGTAAGTTCAGACAGTGGCAGAAAGCAACCAGTCCTGAGGCAGGGGGAGGGGGAAACCCTGATGTCAGCCCCCGCCTCCCTCCATGGGATCTCTGCACAGCACTCTCTCTCTCTCTGTCTCACACACACACACACACACCTGCCTCTGTATTCAGCAAGCATTCCACATTAATGGTTTGTTTTGTGTCCCGGAGCAGATCAGCACAGCACACAACGGCTGTCAAAAATGGTGCTTTGAAAGGGGAGGAGCACATGTTTCCAGGACAGCCGAGTTCAAAACAATGAGCAGAGTAAACACTTGAGGCATTATGGGACAGCTCCGGAGGCCAATTACAGCACAGAAAGCAATCAAGTGTCTACACTGGCAATACAGCGCTGGAGCCTCTGTGCAAATAGCTTTACGACACTTGTCGAGGTGGTTTTTTTGCAGCGCTGCAAACTGAGGAGTTTCTGAGCACAAAGTGGCTTGACAGTGTGTACACGTCTGCAGTTTGAGCACAAAAAGCTGCTTTACTGCACAGAAACTTGCCAGTGTAGCCACTCCAAGCTGCTGAGTGACTACACCTCATCTCCTGCATCCTGTGCCTATTCTAGTGATGATTAAATGGACCTAGGATTTGTCCAGTAGAATGGGCACTAGGGGCTCTAAATTTCAGACGGTCCTGTGTGCCGTAATTGAGCTCTATAAGATGGAAATATTCATAGAGTAGTAAAGTCACTCAAGTTTCATATTGTCAGCAAGATGAGACTAGATATTCTACTGTAACATATTGCATTCATGTGGCTGGGCGCCAAAATCATTGTTCATGTCTCATTTCACAACTTACAGTTATTCTGACTGTACATTTTTATTCTGTTTTACTGAGCCTAAAAGCAGAAGAATTAATAAAACCTGAGTTTTGGATTCAGCTCCAATGTTAGCCTAGATTTGCTTGATTTAAACCAAAGAGAACCTTACACTGACATCCAGCTTCACAGAAAATCACAAAATAAGGTAAACTAGACTAAAAATGAAGCAGATGGGAAAAACATGTCATTACAAAATTCTGTAGTTGATTTCCTTTCCTCTTCAAAAATCCTTTCTTCCTCACATCTCATTTGGTCCCCAAACAATGTAAGATATAACTTTTATAGGGCCTTCCTTATATCAACCTTGACAGAAGAACAGGCTGGAAATACGGTAGAGATACAGTCATTTCAGGTATGGTACTTACAGGAAGCTTACATACAGGTTCTGTTTGTGGGGCACCTACATTCCATGTGACTCATAAGTTACTATTTAAATTATGTTGTTGCAAAAAGAAAACATAAATTCATGATGTTTTGAGTCTGACTCTTCACTATAATCCAAACTATTGCAGCTTGACGGTAAAGGTTTATGGAAAGTAATTGCTTGAATTTCAAAAGGTGCTGAGCACCTGAAACTCCCATTGAGTTCTGTGACATTTGTGGGTACCTACCACCTCTGAAAATGAGCCATAAAAGTGTGGGCAATGAGTTCACAATAAGAGATACCACTCCAAATTTCCTAAATACTTCCCATACTTCACTGCAAAACAGCACCAGTCCTATTGACTCCTGCAAATCTGAATGGTGACAGAAACTGTGCAATTGTACTGTCCCAAATGACGGTCCCTAGAACTTTATATATGATCTACATTCTGTATATATTAGCCATAGCCTACTCTATTCCTGGTTTATCTAGGTGTCCCCTTGTCCTTTGCAATAACAGCGTAGTATCCCCGCCTGATGTATATCCCACTTAACCAAAACATCACTGTCGCTAGTAAAAAATGAGATGTCCAATGGGTGTCTTATTGCAGACACTAAGAACATCACAATCTCATGTGTGTATATATATTTTTTCTCTCTGAAAATGTCAAATAAAAATAAATTATTAAAGCATAATCTTACCTATAACTTTTCCCAGGAAGAGCGCCTTTGGGGAGTTGAACTGAGTGTCAGATGCTGTCGGCAGGCTGTAACTTGCTGGAGGATAATGATCAAGCTGGGGAAAGTAAAAAACAAGAGGTGGCTTTTAGAACCGTACCATTACACTGCTAGTGAATCAGGTCTTCCTTGTGGAGATTATAGCTCCATTTAGATCTCTATTTCTGGATGCTCTTGTTTTATCTGTGATAACAGTGGCAGTACCCTTGAGAGCCAAGGTCAAGCCACTGTTTTGCAAGGAATTCATTGCACCTTCAGTGGTCAGAAGTAAATGAAGGGTAGTTCGGGACACTCCTTTTATGCTCTCAGAAGCCTGCACAAAGAATTAAAATGGGAGGTGTGAATGGCCCCAAGGGCCAGTAGCGTAGCCAAGGGGGGAGCAGGGGGAGTGGCCGCTCCCCCACTGAGCAGAAGCCTTTTTCATGCTCCGACGCCTTTTGCTCCTATGCGCAGCCAGAGCAGAGCATTTGTTTTTGCTCCTGGCGCCGTTTTTTGCTCCCAACGCCTTTTGCTCCTACGCTGCCGTCAGAGCGGAGCATTTTTTTTGTGCTCCCGGCACCTTTTTTTGCTCCCCGATGCTTTTTGCTCCTGGCACCTTTTTTAGCTCTGCTCCCCCTGTGCTCTAAACCTGGCTACGCCATTGCCAAGGGACACTGCTTTCTAGAAGATTCTGAGCTCATGCAAACACAATTATTTCCACAAATGTGACTATACACAGGCAATACTCTCAAAGAACTACAATTACTGGTAACTCACTTCTCTAGCTTCTTTACACAAACTGTCCAAGCAATAGCCTAAGAGCAGAAGCTCTTGTGCTTATTAAACTGGGAAGGAAGAAAGTGCATTGGTGATGCCATAAGACCTGTAGAAAAACCTCTGTGAGCACGTTCAGAAATGCTTTTCAGTTGCACGTAACTTTACTATTCACCAACTCTTTAAGGCTTAGTCATGGAGGTACACACCAGGTTAAAGTCTTAACGTTCAGCCATTTTTGAGTTATCTGTATGGAAAAGATTATAGCAGTATTTTCTTACCTTAGGCAAATTATAATTCATTTATAGTCTCACATAAATCAAAAATGGCTGAACAGATTTCCTCAGACTTGCAAGAAGAAAAAGTTCACCTTTCAGCTGAGATGGGGCATGTAAAATTTCAGTCTAAGAGAAGTTTTTTTTTTCAGAGTTATAAGCAGGTGAAGACAAAGAGTTAAAAATAAAACTGGATTGCGACATAAACCACAGCAGGTGCCAACTAGCACACACTAAATTAAGTACTTGATATCAGTTTCCATGGTAAAAGGGAATCTGGTATCTAGCATCACATGCATAATTTCCATTAACATTAACGTGAGTTACATGTGCATCAGGTGAAGAAAATACACCCCTCTTCTTTCAGGAGACAAATGGTAATGGCTTAAATCTGAGTTAGGAATCCAAAACAGTGCTGTACTCAGTGTTGTCATCATCATAGTCATCATGGTTACTGAACTAACAAAGATTTGAGAGAAGTATGCCAGGAACAGCTCATTGAAATAATTACCCAAGGTCTGATTTTTCAGTCTCTCACAACTGGTTTTACATTAGTCTAACACCACAGACCTCAAGAGAATTGTTTCTGATTCATTCTCGTGTGGGAGGACAATCACACTCATTTGTGTGTGAAACCAGAATAGAACTAATTTTCCTGGTTTTCCTCTGACTCGTGCTTCTGTAAATCAGGGATAACTCCACTGAAGTAAAACCACTATCAGTGGAAAGATAATCAGGCCCAGGAGCACTGAACGTTATTTTGAAATTGGCTAACATTTCCTTTGAACTCTCCCATCTCCATCACCCATCAAGGAAGAGAATTGTCTAAATATTTCTTTTTACTGTAGCACAGAATTCTAGCTGTTGGTTCTATACGTCTGAGATCACTAGGACACCTATTATATTTATTTGTACTGTGAGAGCACCTAAGAGCACCAGTCATGGACCCCGTTGTGCTAGTAACTGTACAAACATATAACAAAAACATGCTCCATGCTCCATAGAGCTAATTATGGCTGGCTAATGTACCTGAAAGAAATGTGAAATTAAATTATGATTCAGTGTAAGCATCTTTATAAAAAAATATTAGGCACCAATCCTGCCAGCCTGTTGCATTGTGAAACTCCTTTTGACTTTTGTGCAAGTTCCATGTGCAAAGAATCAACCCCTTGATGAATCCCAGGGAAATCTCTATTTTGTTATATAGGGACAGAGTACGGCCTGTTCTGCATATGCATGCTGCAATGCATCTCCTCAGCAACATGGACTACTGCCAGCACATCATTCTGGCCCTCTGCTATCTATGCTGCCTTCCCATAAAATATCGAGTCCAGTTCAACATCTTAGTCCTTATCTTCAAGGTGCTCAATGAACCCAGCATATCTAAAAGGCTTCCTCATGCTCTGGGATGAAGACTGTTTTCACCAACTCTGCTCCTCAGGCACAATGGAACTCTCTTGGGGGCCAGTCTCAAACTGTGGAATGACCTCCCACAGGAACTATGGACCATCACAAATCTCACCACCTTCCGCCCCAAGTGGCAGGCATACTTCTTTGACCTGGTCTTCTCTAATATAAACACATTGTAGTGTGTACATTTAAAACAAAACTTCATCCCCACCACCCAAAACCCTACCAAAGCAAAACACGACGAAGCATGGGGTCATTATAGCTTCTCAATGAAATGGCTGAGAGAATATTTTTTAACAGAGGCAAAACAACATATTTCTCCCTAACCATTGTAGCTGAAACTACCACAAAAATTACCCGATGCTGACACCTGGCATGGGAAATTTCTCCCAGAACAGTTTAAGTTTGGCAAAGTTACAAGTAACTGAAAACAGGGTTTTGTAATGGGACGTGTCAGACAACCTCGATTATACGGGGCACAGCTGTGCTGCCTAGAATAGAATGCAGTGGAGTGAGGAATTCCCCTTACACCCCTGCACCAGCTACCTGTATCATGGAGAACAGTGTGGGAGGGAGATTCTACTCTCTCTCTCTCTCTCTCTCTCTCTCGTGTAGGGAGGTGGGGATTAGGAGAAACCCAAACCTTGGCTCTGCCTCTTCCATCCAGCGTGCTGGCCAGTACAGCTGTGCCAGTGTTTGGGGGAGATATGCTGTGCCAGGGATGGGGGAAACCAAGAGGCAGATTGTGAGTCTCTGAATCATAATCTATTTCTCAGTCTGCTCAATGCATGGAGTTAGTGGCAAACCTACAATCGAGCCCCATGCCACGTACTTTGAGCTGGTGAAATTTTGCTATTGGTATCTGCATGGAAATGTTCAAATTTAAGTAAAAACTGAAAAAGTAGGTGAAGAAATCCAGAAGTGCAAGTTTCAGATATCTTCATGAATCGCCTCATGAAAGCTCAGCTCAACTTATTTAAATCCCTCCTTTACTTCCCCTAGAAAAAACAGGAATATGGGAAAATGACCGAGATAGATGGTTAGAATGAACCTTCACTTTAAATCCAGAGAAATTAGATTTTTATCACTCTTTCATGGATGCAAGAACAAGGAAAAGATTTCTGATTATACATGAAATCAGCCCACTACACCAGCTCTTGAACCCCTTGGGGAAGTTCAGGTCTGCATCCAGACCCAAAATTTGTGAGTTGTGCCCTTCCCCAGTTTGACAGTATGAATTAAGGGAATATTGTTCAGCTAGTGGGGAAATAGCATATATGGTGCTTAAGGAATCAAAGGTAGGTCAGTGGTGAGATTTCTTTTCTCTTATTTTTATTATTTGTCTGTATTCAAACAATCTTATAAAAGAAAACACAATTTTAGAAGAATCTAATCTAGGACATTTATAGATCAGTGACTAAAGGAACACAGGTACTTGGAAGGACTGGATTCTTTCTAAAACTCATGCTCTACTGCCATCCAGTGGCTGTTCAGGTATCAGCTGCTAGAACTAAACTGCTTGCAATGATCATAAGAAATACAGCAATTATCTCAGTCTAATGTAGATCAAGACTCATAACAGAAAAGGAATTATTACTATCACATGCTATTTGAAAAGGATATTGCATTATTTCATTAATACAAAATAAATCTTTTGCATATACATAGGATGGCGTCATGAGCATGTGTTAAATTATAGTTTCTTGATTATCTTTATGACTTTTCATTACAGCGTCTTTTATTTTAAAAATAATTAATTTCATTTGAGCTGAATATAAATACACAGAAAGATTGTGCACACAGAACAAACCAAACTGGGAGAAAACATTCAGCTTCAGTTCTCAAGTCACATCAAGCCAACAAGGCTGACTTTATCGGAAGTTGCTGTTGTTTAGGGAGAAGTTCAATAAAATTCCATTTCTTTTAGATAACTACTCACTTTGATAATGTAACTCATGCTCTGTGCTTGCTGCTGGTGCACTTTACTGGTCTTTTGAAAAAAAGCAATGAGCACACCTGGCTCGCACATGAAGTAGAATGCACTGTAAACTAATCTTTTGGGTAGACCATATCCCCTTAGGCCTGGTAGTGGCCAGGGTCACTACCTAATGTTCTCCTGAGCCCTACATAGAGGTCCTTCCCTCCTACTTATTCAGGGTAGAGGAGAAGAGGCTCTCTATACCTTCTTCTGATGTTAATTGTAATAATGTCACCATTTCTTGGACAATGTGTTATTGCTATCTTTCATGGCAGAGCCAAGAGTAGAACCCAGGTATCCTACCTCCAACACAGTGCTTTAATCTCAAAATTATCTTGAATATATCCAGATACATGACTGCTTCCTACCAAATACCTGTGAGTATTCAGGGTGATGGTGGAGCATTTCACAACAAATAGTTCAAACCCAGAAGTCCTTACTCGGTTTTTAATCAGTCCTTACTCCAGTAGAATTCCCATTGACTGCTATGAAAACTTTGCCTGAGTGAGGACCGAGCAAAAAATGAGTGAACACATCAAGATTTGGCCCAGCATTAGAGGTTCACAGCAACATTTTCTCATTATGGCCTAGTGAGTAGACTACTGTTCAATAATGGCTCTACCACCAATTTGAGGCCTGATCTTGCACTTCTGAAGGTAATGGGGTTTTGCCATTGTCTTCAATGAGAGCAGGCTCAGGTACTGGATACGTGACTGTATGCGACTGAACCTAGGAACTTGCTCTGTGACTCAGAGTAAATCCTTGAACCTCTGTGTGGCTCAGTTTGCCCACATGCAAAATGGATATGGAACAAACAGGGATGTAGTGAAGCTTAATAAACATTTGCATTAGATATTCAGATGAAATTTGCTATATAGATGTAATTATTATTTGTTTTAAGTAAGACTCCAAATTTTCTTCTTCAGGGCTATACACTGATTTAAGAACTACGGCTTAGGCTATTATAGTCTTCTTCCAAAGGGATTAACTGCATTCACTTATAATAAAAGCTTTTCACATTGATTTAAATTGGAAATGCAATCAGCCCAGGATGCATTGCAGTTAAAAATTAAACACAAAAGGTCTCTTCCCTCCCCTTAAAAAAACTGACTAGATCCTTAGCTCATGTAAACTGTGGTAGCACCACTGAAGTCAATGGAGCTACACTGATTTACAGCAGCTGAGGATCTGGCCCCATATATGGAAAATATGTACGCTCAGATGAAGGCTTAATCATTAGGTATGTTTCTAAACGTTGGTCTCAAAATGCAACGGGAGCACTAACGTGAAAACAGGTCCCCGTTTTGTCTTAAATTAATTCTTTACCTTGGCCACCATCAACTGAAATAACAGTATGGTAATTTCAGATCATTGTGGGCTCTTTATCCCTATGTTTAATTGATTAACTTTATGTCAAATGTTAACAGAAGCAATAATAGACTATTTAATGCCAGGTTATTAAAATTAAAGAGTGTGACCCCTTGTGCTCAAAGACAACGTTAGTGGGACATTAATTTGTCCAGTATGTTCTGTCAAATATTGTAAAATGTGTATCTATTTCTGGTTACGTTTATTTTATACATTGATTTTTAGGTTTTTAACCTTGTTTCTGAGAATATTTTTGACTTTTTCTGGGCATTTAGTCACAACAGCATTATGTCAATATAATGAGCTCACAGACAGGGAAACACATATGCTTTTATTATATGTAATATACTATATAAATTGTCTTTCTGCATAGAGTGTATCAGGTGAGCGCCAGTGTTTTGTGATGTGATCTTAAGGAAGAATTGTGAAAACATATATACATGAACGCCAAATTTTTCAAAAGTGACCATTGATTTTGGGTGGCTCATTTTTTGCATACAGCTTGAGCCCTTTTAATGGCACCTGATTTCTAGAGGGTGAGCGCTTAGCACATTCTAGAAGTGCACCTCCTCTGAGGCGTTTCAAACACTGAGTCATCACAACATCATTTGAAAATCTTGGCCTAACTCTTAGACCTTATCTACATTTGCAGCAGTGTGTAGCGTACAGGTAGCTACGTGCCACAGTGACAGGCAGTGAAAGGCTCGGCAGCTCCCCACTGCTGGAGCCTTTGGCTGTGGCAAGGAAAGGCTCTGGTGGAGGGAGCTGCCGGAGCGTTTTCCCCACTGCAATGAAAATAGCAGTGTTGACATGGGAGGTGTGTAGAGAGCTGTGTAAGGTACATACTCCGGAGGTTTAGGCATGACCTCTACTCACCTAAGCTGTGCCTCACCATCTACAGTGCTACTTATACCAGTGCTAGTTGGGAGCATAGTGTCTGTATTGTATATGTCACGGAAAGTGTAGACTTCCCTTAGTAACAGTAGTCACCAATACTTCTTCATACATATTAGGGTAGACTGAGACAGATATCCCTTAATACAAAAATAAAAACTTTCAAAATGAAGCATCATTGAATTAACATAATGTTGATATCTAGAGTTTATGATAAATACCAATATTACAATAAAATATTCCCCTCTGGGAGAACCACTGATATACAAAGAAGGTTAGCAACCAACCTCCGCTCTCTGGAAGGCTTCATTTCAGTATTTTGTTATACATTGGCATTTGTTCAACATGAAGAGAAATGGGTTGAGATTCCACTTGCATTAGGTTTAGGAAATAGGACTCATACTTCAAAAATAGTTCTTATTTCATCTTTTTCTCTAGGGGTTTTAATTCCTTCAAAAAACCCTGAAAATTAATCTTGATTTGGGATCAGATAACAGAGATTGATCAATTGGCAGAATATGGGACACCATAAGGGACATTTCTCCTGTCAGGGTGGAAAAAATACCAAAATAAGGCAAAGAGTTGATGAAAGGTTTACAAATTATGGTCTGTAGAGTCCTTCTTGGTGATCTTGAGAACGAAACCTTTTGAGAACCAGGCTATGTGTAAGGGGTCTGCAAAAGGTGGTTGTTACCATAGAACAGTGGTTTTCAACTTGTGGTCCGCAGACCCCTGGGGTTCTGCAGACTATGTCTAAGATTCCCAAAGGGGTCTGCACCTCTATTTGAAAATGTTTAGGGGTCCACAAATGAAAAAAGGTTGACAACCACTGCTCTAATATGTGTAAAGCTTTGAGACTTTGCTATTTGACTGACAAGTAGTGGTGGGGTGGAGAAAAATATTTTTCTGCAATAATACATAGTTCAGCTTCATCAGCATCAAGTCTGAGTGCAAATGGTTACAGCTTCAGATTTTATAAAAGCAATACAACCTTAGGGCTAAATTCTGTCCTGAGATGTACAGGAAAGATTTCTATTGATTTAATTTTTTCTGTTGAGTTCAATGGGAGTCACACATGTGCCAATGAGGGGAGAAAGTCCCTATGGCTCCTGAATTTCAGGATATTAATATTTTACTCTTCCATTTAGTAAAGAGGGATATGGACTTTTTTGAAAATTTTCCAGTCCTTCTGATTTCAACTCAGTCATAAACTAATGCTTCACTGTTTTTCTCATTGCATTTTGGTCTTTCTGCTTCCTGTTTTTGATGAAATTGGGAAATGCAGAGCCACACCCAGTTTACTAAACTTTTTTGAATTGCAAAAAGCCAAAAAAAAAAAAATTGGGTTCAGTTCAAGCATTTAGTGAAGGCTCAGGCTTGCATTCACTTTATTTGAATTGATTCATCAATCACTACTTATAAGACAGTCCTGTCTCTACCAGGGTGTGTTCCAAGAACATTTCACACTATTTCCCTGAGTACATTCTCTCCATCATGTTTCAAGTCCCCTCCAGCCAAAGGGGAGAGAATTGCCAGTCATCCTTGAATTTTGTATCCTGAGCATGAGTGCCGATGTCACTGGCATAGGCTCTGATACTTCCAAGTGTTATATCTGAGGAAGTGAAATCCCATGGAGGACACTTACGCATAACCCTTTGCAAGACCAGAGGTATAGCCCTCAGGCTTCCAGAGGTAAAACAATAGCTTTAGAGAAAAAGATAAACTTTTGGTGAGACTGGAACCAGGGTTTCCAGTGTTCCAAACATATGATATGTTTTGGCTGTCTAAAAGAAGAATGGCTTGTTCTGAGTGAGATTTGAGTGTCTGTGGATGGGTGTAAAAGAACAGTTCATTGTGAGGTGGGTTTCAGATACCAGACTCCATGATTTCAGAAATACAAGGGTATGGACCACTTGCAAATGGTTATTGAATGCGTCTGGAAAATTTAAGCTTCAAAATATAGGCCCAAGAGAAGAAAAATGTTTTAATATAAGAACATTTAGAAAACAGTCTCATTTTGCAAACTGTAGATGGGAGTATGTTAGATTTAATGCCAGACACCGATATTACTTTCGAACGACATTCATATATTTCATGAAGCTTATATAGGATGGCGAACGTGTTCCTGTAGAAACTTGTTGGGCTGGGTGGTACATAGCCCTGGGGTATATAATACATTCATGGAAATGGCTTTAAAAGAAGGCATGGAGATTTGGAGACCTGCTGAGAATCTACAAATATATCCCAATAGGGAAACTGATCATTAACATTACATTAATTGCTGTGTTACTTTGGGTATTATTCTATTTAATATTAAAATACATCCCATTTTTATTTCTTGTGTAACACACTTAATAGCTCTTATATAACACAACAGGAAAAACAAGTATAATAGGAAGCTATAACAGAATAGTGTAGTGTCCAGATTCCATCCTCATTTGGAATCTTGATTTTTGGGGCACTGCATGGGAAGCCAGAGGGAGAAAGTATGAGTCTAGCCCGAAGACAGAAATTCTTTTCATTCACTGCTCTCTAAGGGCATAATCCAAAATTCAATGAAATCAACAGAAAAACTCTCATTGACTTCAATGGACTTTGGATCGGACCCTAAGCATAGATTTTTTCTTGGACTTTTTTTATTTAAAAAAAAGATTTATTGATGTGTGAATAACTCTAAACACCATTTCATCACTAAAAACTTGATATTAGATAGAGACTGTTCTGTTGTTTATGATCTGGAAAATACCCTACTGAAGTATTATAACCTTTAATGAAGTCAAAACAAATAAAACTTGCCCTACATGGCCTAAAGCCCAGCTCTTGACTTTTCATTTACTAGGATAACATATTCCCCATTTGTCTTACTTCGCTTCTTCTTGTCCACAGCTGAACTTCTGCAGCCTTGGAAATGTGCCATGGGTACTGGTAGTTGATATTTTAATAGAGGTGAGAGACAAGAATTTTTATAAGCAAATTTAAACTTTGTCCACATCATCAAAAAAGCTGAAGAAAAAAGATCAAATGTTTGCCTCTATGAATTTTTTTTAAAATAGTTTTCTTGAAGCCTAGACCAACAGTTAACACTGGACATAATTCTTGAGAAGTTGGTGGCATTACAAACAGGACACAGTAGTTTAATGAGGCAATAACTGTTGATTTATCCACAGTCACTGAATGAGAAAATTGTAATATACAACCTGTTTGACAGAGTCCCTGTTACTTTGTTTAAATATGCCTATATTAGTGCTGAGGGCCATAATTCCAACAACTAAAATCATTCACACTAAACATTTGTTTTTAAGCCTATATGTCTTTATGTCAAAGACTATAATCAAGTTCTGATTGACCGGCACAAAGACCAAGTTAGTATCCAAGTATTCAACAGACTTATGTTTATAGCATCAGCTGGAGTACCAAAGGGCTCAATAGTGAACCTCTTATTCTATTTATTCATAAGTGATACCCTTGAGAGTTGTGATAAAACAACCCCACAGAACATATGTAGTAGTGATTTATTTTCAGAGTAAAGATTATTTAAATATTCCTGACACTGAATGTACCCTACAGGGTTATTACAATAAGTTAGAGAGACAGGTATTCTGAATATAAACTTGCTATTAACACAAGAAAAACAAACTCCATGCACTGGAGTTGGTGCACTGATGAGAGTGTCATTTTATAGTGCTGTGAGAGTTTGAGAAACTGCACCTGGCAAGCAAGCTGCCTCATTTAAAAAGAGGTAAACAATCTGCTAGTCAGGCTGGAAAATGGTTTATAAAAGGAAATACAAGTCCACTTGGTGCGGCAGTATTGTGCCAAAGAGAACCCAAACATTGTCACCTGCTTTAGGACACTGAGGCCTTGTCTACACTGGCAAGTTTCTGCGCAGTAAAAGAGCTTTCTGCGGTGTAACTCTCGAGGTGTAGACACTGCCAAGGCACTTAGTGTGCATAAACTGCACAGTTGCAGCGCTGTAAAAAAAACCCACCCCGACAAGAGGCGTACAGCTTTCTGTGCCGGGGCTACAGCACTGCGATGCCAGTGTAGACACCATGGTCGATTACAGCGCTGCGATTGGCCTCCGGGAGGTGTCCCACAATGCCTGTTCTCACCTCTCTGGTCATTGGTTTGAACGCTACTGCTCTGCACTCAGGGGACCAACGGTGAGCCCCACTCCTTAAATTCCTTGGGAATTTTGAAAGTCCCCTTCCTGTTTGCTCAGTGACGCATACAGTGGTCTCAGTGCATCTTTCCAGGTGACCAGGCATGCTCCACGCACCAGGCGATCCCCTGCTTGGAGCAATGCCAAGCTGCTACACCTCATCAGTATTTGGGGAGAGGAGGCTGTCCAGTCCCAGCTGCGCTCCAGCTGTAGGAATTATGATACCTAAGGACAGATTTCACGATGCATGACAGAAAGGGGCCATGACTGGGACACACTGCAGTGCAGGGTCAAAATGAAGGCGCTGCAGAATGCCTAGCACAAGGCGCAGGATGCAAACTGCCATTCCGGTGCTGTGCCCACGAGCTGCCGGTTCTACAAAGAGCTGGACGTGATACTCGGTGGCGACCCCACCTCCACTGCAAAGGCCACTGTGGATACTTCGGTGGCTCGCATGCCAGTCGAGAGTGGATTGAGCCATGAGGAGGAAATCTTGGATGAGAATGTGGAGGGAAACCTAGAGGCAGAGGATGACTCCAAGGTCACAGATGCATGCAGTCCGGAGCTCTTCTCTACCCCGGAGGCAGTGTTTTCCCCAGGAATTGAAATTAGGGGGGTGTTTGAATTTATGGGGGAGGGGGAGGAAGTCAGGGCCGATGAAGGGTGAGACCATATGGGTGAAGGTGGGCTGTATGGCACCATAGTAAAAACTGAAAAAAATGTTTCATGACCATTTTATTAGATTTAACTCATGTTTTAAAATCATCACACAAATTAAAGTTGGCTACTCAAGCCTTCTATGAAGCACTACATCTACATCCTTCTTGGTTTCTTGTAATAATTTTGCACAACTCTGTGAATGAACTTCTTGAATGCAATGTGTTCATCTTTGGTGGCTTCTTGTGTGTCCGGTACTTCCATTCCTTCAATTGATATGCTCATTAGTTCATTCACATGATCAAGCAGAAGGTGACTTCTTTCAGAACATAAAATTCTATTCAAAGATGAAAAAGAACGCTCAACTGTAGCTGTTGTTACTGGGAGTAGCAAGAGATGAATTCATATTTCTTTCATCCCAGGAAACATAGCATAAAGATCGGGTCGAGCCACTAGTGATGATAAAAAAGAAGTTGAAGTTAAATCTTCATTCATTTGTCGTATGATATGCCACTCTGTGTTCAAATTCTCTATTGTGTTCAAATTCTCTATTCTGTCCTCATTGCTGGTAGTGCCTCACTCCACTCAACTGTCGGTGTTTTATAGGACAGGGATCTGTAACAGCTACGTAGAGGTTGAGTAGAATCTAGAAGTCGCTGTTGTAGATTTTTAAGAATCAAGTCTGTGTACTTTTTCAGTTGTCTTAACAAACACTTCTTGTCCTCTTCACTTAAGGATTCAATATAAATGCCTTCATTAGTTACCTTCTTGACTGAAGTCTTTGCTTCTTCCAGTACTTTTTCAATGGATAGCACTCTGATTGATCCAAATGTAGCTTCTATTGCTGGACAAAGATCTACTACTGTTGTAGCCAACGGCTGGATGGCATTGTTTAATAACCCAAGTGGTTTCAACAGTAGACTTACAAGAAAGAGAATGGCAACAGTCTTCTCTGAACGTAGTAGCAAAAGTTATCCACCAGTCTCACTACTTAGATCCATCCCATCTTGGTACATACTTTCCAAAGCCAGTAATAATGGCTGGAGTAATTTTAAGACAACAACCAAGGATTGCTCACGAGAAAGCCAGAGGGTTTTCCCAGTTTGGACTAATTTGAACTTCAGTCCCAGTGTATCTTCTATATTTTCCAAGATATTCAGTCTTTTTGGACTCTTGCTGAAAAAAGAATATAATGAAGACGTTAAATTTATAGCTTTTTTCAATGTCTTTTGAAGAGTCTGCAGCTCGTACTAGTGCTAGTTGGAGTAGATGTCCTCTGTAGTGTGTATAGGAGAGATTAGGGTTACACTTTTCTCTGAGGAAAGCTTGTACTCCAACATGTCTTCCAGAGAAATTTGCAGCTCCATCAAATGCACAAGTAGCCATCTGTTTGGGGTCCAACTGACAAGCATTCAACTCTTCTAAGATGTGGGTTGTCACAGATGCGGCCGATGTGTCTTCTATAACTTGAACATCTAGAAATGCATCTACTGGCCTACCACTGACATCAAGATAACGTACACAATGACTTAATACTTGATGCCCAATTGCATCGGTGCATTCATCGGCCATGTATGCAAATTTTTTGAATCTGGTGAGAGAGTTCTTCACTTTTTCAACAGCTGAGTCTTTCGCTGTTGCACCACATGCTTCTCGCCAGTCAGTTGAGTTTCTTGCAGAAAGATAGTGAGCATTTGCTGGTCTTGTTTGGAACCAGTGTTCAACTTCAGGATGAACAAGTGACAATGCACTTAACATTGGCCTCCAGTTTGTAGTGTGTGGTATCTCTTGCTTAAATAGAAAGTATGATGCCACAGCCATGTTTGTTCGCATGAATTGTGTTGTGTCTCCAGCATTCTTAACAGCCTCATTAACACTCACCGGTGTTGTCCTTGGTCAGTGGAGACTCAGAGTTCAGAGGTGCTTTCACATGAGTTCACCTCCCAGGTTGGAGGCAAGAAGGCACCTTGCTCATTCCTCCAGCTACTCACTGTTCGCTCTGGCCATTGCTGTTCATTGTGCCAACGTTCACTCCATCGCTCTGTTGCCAATGGCCCTGTGCTGTCACCTTCTGCTGCCACCTGCCACTGTGACCTCTGCGAGTTGGTATCTTGAGGTTCCACCCAGCTCTCAGTGATTTCAGCTGAGCTCTCAGTGGGGGAACCTCACTGCTAGTGCAGACTGGGCCATCTCTTCCACAGAAACACTGTCCCACAGCAGGTCTAAGCACTTAGACCTGATTATCAGTGATTTCAGCTTTAGTGGTCACTAAACAAAACAAAAGACTATCTATGGAGCCTAATCAGCTCTGTCTTTAAACAGTGGAGAGGGGCAGGTCAAATAGTACTTGTGACTCAGGCAGACCATCAAGCAAAACACCTGTCCACACCCTCTCTCTTGTTGCCCTCAATCAGCACAGGCTAAGTACAGTTCTACTGCCCTTTACTCATACAATAAGAATAACAACATTTCATTACCCCCCACATTCAAGTGATTTGTAACCCACACTAGCCAAAATCTATCACTTGGGCAAAACAGCTCTGTTTGCTGGATACCTAGGTAGATTAGGTGTGAATGTAAATACAATCTGGTCCTGAAGCCTTTCTCTCAGCCCCCAGCTCATCACTAGCTGTCAGGGAGAGCTCATTTAGACTTTGCTTACAAATAATAATTTGAAATTATTAGGCTGGCCAACATCTCCTAAACGAATACACTGACATTGTCATAAAAAACAACAGCTGTATAAAGAAGCTAGTCTATGTTCATACTTTTCAAATCTATTATACTTTTTCAGATACCCATATTTTATCATACTTTATGCTTTTAAAGTGTGTATTAATGTTTCAATTTCAATTCAAATTTCCAAACAATCACTACATTGGCAACACTGCATGTAACTAGGTCACAAAACTGGTGTTGGGGAAATTCAGGGTGGGTGTAGGGAAATCCTTGCCCGGAGGGGTCTAGCCAGTCACAGCTGTCGGAGCTTGGCGAAGCACAAACAGGAGAGAAGGCCCCTGGTAAGTGGCTTTGATTTTGGGAATAGCTAAAGTGAGTTGTTGGGGGCAGAAGGGTTGCAGAAAGCAGGCTTTTGTCTGTATGATGCATGTACCACCATGTGCCTTGTCTGAGCGGCGGAACAGGGTGTTGGGCAAGCT
Organism: Macrochelys suwanniensis; assembly: GCA_033296515.1. Taxonomy (NCBI): domain Eukaryota; kingdom Metazoa; phylum Chordata; order Testudines; family Chelydridae; genus Macrochelys; species Macrochelys suwanniensis. The sequence goes on along the minus strand of CM065776.1, from coordinate 95,433,465 downwards.
CATCACACAGTCCCATGAATATGGCATTCCTCATGCGAAAGTTCTGCAGCCACTGCTCGTCATCCCAGACGTGCATGGCAATGTGATCCCACCACTCAGTGCTTGTTTCCCAAGCCCAAAAGCGGCGTTCCACTGTAGTCAGCGCCTCCGTGAATGCCACAGGCAATCTCTTGTAGCTTCTACACGTGGCGAGATCAATGTCAAACTCCTCTTGCCTTTGTAGTTTAAGGAATAATTCTACTGACACTTGTGACGTGTTAGTGAGAGCGAGCAACGTATTGGTCAACACTGAGGGATCCATTCCTGCAGACCGAAGATGCAGAGCTCGCAGTACACACACCGTTGAAAGATGCTGCCAAATTCGGACAGAAGCACAGGGATTGCTGGGATGCGAAACAATGCATCACGGGGCATTGGGACAGGATCCAGGATATCCCGCAACCCCCTCTGCCTTCCCACAACTTTTAGCAGCAGAAAAGGAAGAGGTGCTCTGTGGGATAGCTGCCCAGAGTGCACCGCTCCGAATACTGCTGCAAGTGTCGCAAGTGTGAACACGTTATTGCGCAGGCAGTGTCGCAAGTGTGAACACACAACAACAGTTTCCCTTCAGCGCTGTTTGAGCGGCGATGTAACTGCTGATGCTGTAACTCTGCCAGGGTAGACATACCCTGAGAAAATAAGTCACTTTGATCTCTAACACCTACGTTTTCAAGCACAGAGGAGTGCATATCTTCCCAAATTCTGAGAAATGGCAGGTGATATTAATCCTGTGGTTCGGAATGGGCTCTGCATCAGAGGTTAGTGCAGTCCACCAGAATAAAACAATGCATTCTTCTTTAAAGTACGTATATGCCTACATTAAAGTTGCCTCATTTACAGGGAAAAAACAGGTAAACCTCAAAGCCTTCCCTCTTCTGGGGTATAAACCAGAACCAAATAAAAATCCTCCGTTTTCCAGGGTATGATATAGGTAGCATAGGATTTTTCCTATCATGAGCCACTCCTTTCCTTAGCCTCTTTTTCATGCTTATTGTCTGGGCCCTGTAGTTTAATAAGCCCCACCTGCATCTGCTCCCCCACTATTTAACCCAGTTTTGTTCCATACATCTTCTGACCTGACAGGGTAAAAAGCCCTCAACCTAGTTTACCTTATCAGTGCAACCCTAGAGGTATGTGGAAGCCTCCAAGGACCCAAATGGGTAGTTTACTTTCACTCTCAATGTAACGTACTGCAAAAATGTTGGATTAACCCCATGAGAAGCTAGAGTTAGGCTAATTAATGCAAGGCTGGTACCCTTAACCATGTTGGCATTTTCCAAATAGAGTATGGGAGAGGGTTTCATATCCCATCACCAAGTTCTAGAACAAATTGTAATAACCAGCCATACATCTTCAGGAAACATTCCAGGCACCACAAAACAGAAGCATTTAAGGTCCAGAGGAAAAACTGACTACAAATCTTATCTGATATCAGTTTATAGTTCGATAAATAAGAAACACCCTACCTAAACAGCTTGGTGAATAGTCTATAATTGTTACACAGTTGCTGAGGCTGTGACTCTTTACAAACATAAGAGTAACTTTCTGAAGAAATTCTGCCTCAGTGCAACCAAAGTGATTTTGAATCAGAGATGAGTGCATACTCGACTGGGAGCTTCAGGCAAATGATGCCATAAACCACTGACAAAGCTTCCCCCTGCTGTTTTTTTACTGGCAGGTATCCATTTTGATCACCTCCTGGTAAATACAGAGACAGCTCCCGTCCTTGATCTTTTGGCTTGGTTCCCAAGGAGACCTCCTCTTGTTATATTTTATTCATTGTGCCTGCTGTGCTGGTTCTCTCACATTGTAAACTAGAGGAGGTGATTAAAGAAGCCAACATAAAATAAGGAAGTCAACTCTTTGGATGCCTTAAGTATGGACCAGCTATATGAGATTCCTTGAGGGACCTGCAGGTCAACCTTCAAACAGCCATCATTTAAATAACTAAAAAAACAACCAACAAACCCTGCCAGAGAAATGTTTCCCTTACTTTCTCAAATGTGGAATTTCTCTCCAAAATTACACTATCCTAAGGCTGAGGAAGGGCAATATTCAATTCTACACTAATGACAGAATTAAGGTCCCGTATCTTATAACACATTAACGCTAGCAACAGGATTTATACCAGTAGAAAACCTAGAAATTCTCCCTTTCTGGCGGACATACAGCTTCTGTTTCTAGCCTTAGCAGCTCACAGATACTATGACATTATTATGTACAATAAAGCTATTTTGCGTAATTTTCTGAAGTTTCTAAAATGTATTTTCTGTTTCTAAGGCTTGTACAGCTGGAGTTCTGGTACTAAGGGAGCTTGGCTATAAAGGCAGAAGAACATGTAAAATTGTGCCAAAACCATGTTTGAATACTTCCTAAATATTTCTCAAACAGTTTTTCTATAAAATTTGAGGCATTTGTACAATAAATGAAGCTGCGGTGTGGTATAAAGCTTTTATTGGCACTTGTCAATAGTAAGTACTCAGTCTATCTGAAACACATGGCAGTAAAGCTTTTATACCACACCATTCGATATTCTCCATATATATACACATATGTGACAGGAACTTAAAGCAGAACTATCTGATTAACATATATTTAAACAAAGAAAAGAGTGTTTAGAAAACATTAACAGCTTCTCAAAGTGCCTCTGTGAGGTACGTAAATAATATTGTGCTCATTTACAGAGAAATAAACTGAGGCACAGATAGGTGAAGTACTTGACAGTGTCACACAGAAAATGAATTAGGACTGGAACTCAGGAATCTAGAGTCCTAGGCCCTCAATCATACTCCTTCACTTATGTCCCAAATCCTGCCAACACGTATGCACATCCTTAATTTTATACTCTTTAATAGCTCCATTGAGCTCAGTGGATCTATTCATGTGCATACATTTAAGGATAGGCATATTTGAAAGTTTAGGGCTTTGGTGAGAAAGAAAGGTCTAGCTCACAAGACTGGGATTCAGTAGATATGGGACCAATTATGCTATGTTTGTAACGTGTATTCATATCTTTGTATGGAAGGCAATAATAGTAATATTTGGTATAGCTATGACTATCACTGTTAGTAATAAAGCTATATAGTATCCAAAGGCTCAGATGTATATTTACCTGGAGAACTATGTCCCTTTCATTCCGTGTGACATTAACACTGTGTGGCTGTCCATTTGCCATGTTTCTGTGGTCTACATCAATGTTATATGGCTCTCTGGTGCCTCCAAGGTTGTATCGAATCTGTAAGCTTCCTATAGAAAGAAATGTACAACATTTTTAGCTATTTATACCTTTATTTCCCAGAGCTTTTTTTCCCCTCTCCTCATTTCACTTTTTACTTATGACCTCCATCATTTCATATTTAAATCGCTCTTGGAGTTGAGCTCTGCTGCAGAAGAATTTAAATAGGAAGAGTCAGTGCCTGATAATTTAAATCTAGTGGGGTGGCAATTGTTTTCAGTTTACAACCATAAACCAGATAGTGAACAGCATCTCAAAACCAAAGCAGCTGCAAACAGTACTAACTAAAAAATAAACAAGACAGAATTATACATGGAATGGCATGAAAGTGACTTATAAATGTTAACATGTAAAGCAAGACTGTTCTGTTGAGATTGTTATCCTTGCCCACATAAAAATTTTAAAGCTAAATACAGAAACAAAAGAATAATAGTTTTATTTGGTAGAGGGAATAAGTAAATTAAGTAAATTTAGTAAATTAAGTAAATTTATTTTACTAAATTAAGAATACTTATGTAATAAGTATAACATCTGATTTATGACAGATGAATATTTAAATTATATGTGAACACAAAAGGCTTTCTTTCCATCCCATTTAGTTGTTGTTTATGGGCTGGCTGTCCTTGAGGTGTTTTGAAGGACTCTGAAGGAAAACTTTTAGTATTTGATGCAAAAGGGTTTTGACCAAAGGGTTCTTCAAGTTAGGTTGCTAAGCAGAGGTGGTCAAATTTTTTTCATTGCAGCTCTTTTTCAATGAGAATTGTTTTTTTGAAACAACATTTTTTTGCAGAAAATTTCAATAATAAGCTGAATGCCCTCACACGGAAAAGTTTTCAGTTTTTAGCCAAACTCCAAAATATTATGATTCAAAATGATGCTGTTGTACACCATGGGAGTTGTAGTTCAGATATCTTATGCTTCCATTCTCTCTGCCTAGATTACTTCTCCCATGATGCACCATGGCCAGGGATTCCTATGATGCATTCTCTCCCATCACCAAGAGGGGAACAGGTTGTGCATCTTTAGAGATATAGTCTGGCCAAAGGGCCCCACCCACAGAAGAGAATATGAGCATATGAGCATGAGGCATCTGAATTACAACTCCCATAAAACGTGGCAGCACCATTTTGAATGAAAATATTTTATTTTTTGATATTTCAACAAAAAATCAGAATTTTATACTCCACCACCGCAGCTCTCTTTTCTAGCCAGCTGTACTTCTAAGTACTGTGACAAAGTCCCTCCTCTGCCTTGGTGGGTCCTGCACTTATTGGCGGATTTGCTTACCTCAGAGATTCATGGCAGCCCTCAGTTTGGCCACTTTCATGGCTCAGATCTGCCGTTCACTCAGCTAATCTCATCACTGGCCAGCATGGGGAAAAGGAAGGAGAACAATCCCCACAGTCTCTGCTGATCCACCTAGTGGTGGGGGACAGGCCAGGGACCTTCCCCTCTGGTGGGACCCACAGTCCAAGTCAACTCTTCTTATATCCATTGGGGGAAGGGGGATAGGGGGAACCCGGGCCCGCCCTCTACTCTGGGTTCCAGCCCAGGGCCCTGTGGATATCAGCTGTCTACAATGTTTTGTGTAACACCTGTGTGACAGCTACAACTCCCTGGGCTACTTCCCCATGGCCTCCTCTCAACACCTTCTTTATCCTCACCACAGGACCGTCCTCCTGATGCCAGATAGCGTTTGTACTTCTCCATCCTCCAGCAGCACACCCTCTCACTCTCAGCTCCTTGCGCGCCCCTCACTGACTGAAGTGAGGTCCTTTTTAAACCAGGTGTCCTAATTAGCCTGCCTGCCTTAATTGGTTCCAGCACGTTCTTGATTGTTCTGGAACCGCCCCTGTTACCTTACCCAGGGAAAAGGGACCTGCTTAATCTGGGACTAATATATCTGCCTTCTATCACTCTCCTGTTGCCATCTGGCCCGAACGTCACAATACATATTCATGCATTTAAATAGGTGGCCTAATTTTCAGAAGTGCTACACACCCAACAGTTTCCACTGACTTCACAGACATTACCGCGTGAGGTCAACACTTTTGAAAATTAGGCCACTTATTTGGGTGCCTAAAAGTGCAGTTATGTGTGGATTTAAAGCAACCTTTACTGAAAACATTGACTATATGGTTCTAATCTTATATTTGAGTTGTAATTCTGCTGGAAAGGTTCCAACTGTATTTATTGATGTAATATTTATAGAATTAGAATTAAATAATAAATATGGCTACAATCCTGCAATTTACAATGTGCGGGCAGAGGGATGCATCTGCACATAGCCTCACTGAAGCCAATGGGTTCTGCAAAGGTGCAGCGGTCTGCCTATGTATTGTAAATGTGAGGATTGGGGCTTATATTAAAAAGATATAAATGCATTTGTGAGCTTCGATGGGCTCTTAATAAACCACAAAAGCCAGGACTATTTTAAAATTCTATATAATACAGCAATCCAAATGCAAACTGGAAAAAAAAGTTCCATCTTGTCCATATGCACTTTTCCTCTTCTGAGAAATATCACTCACCTCCTCCCTGATCTTCCCTTCCCAACAATGATACGATGCACTAAACATTTGAGAATGAGTTGATATTGTGGCTGCTTACAATTAAGTGGCACTGACAAACATTGCTTAGCGCTTAATCCTGGAAACACTTTGGCATGTCAATAAAGTAACTCACAAACCTAAGAGTCTGCAGGATCAAGCTCTGGACTTTCACTCTATTCATTTTGCCTTGGTCTACGCTGGCCGGGGGGGGCGGGGGGGAATCGAACTAAGTTACGCAACTTCAGCTACGTGAATGATGTAGCTGAAGTCGACGTACTTAGATCTACTCACTGTGGTGTCTTCACTGCAGTGACTTGACTGCTGCCTCTCCCCTGTCAACTCCGCCTGCGCCTCTTGCGGCGGTGGAGTACAGGAGTTGACAGGAGAGCACTCGGGGGTCGATTTATCGCATCTAGACTAGATGCGATAAATCAACCCCCGCTAGATCGATTGCTACCCGTCAATCCGGAGGGTAGTATAGACATACCCTTTGATTATGTAACAAACTAATTTTTGGGGGTGGAGTGGGAGGGGCAACAGAAGTAGATGGTATCACAGTGCTATAAAAAAAGGGCTAAATTCGTAAGGAAATTTAGGCATGATGACACTCATCATCACCACACCTAACTTTAAGTAGCTTAGAAAACCACTGGGATTCACGAAGCCTGGGTTAGGCACCTAGGCTCCCTATACAATGAATGAGGACAGACAGAAGCCTCAGAACAGGACTAAAAAAGCCAGCATGCTAGGAGGCTCCTCGCCTAAGCTAACGATGGGAGGTGCCAAGCCAAGGGGTGTGTTCTAAGCCCTGCCTCCTCTCTTGGAGATAGGCACCTCCCTCTGCTTGGAATTCTCAGCTGCAAACCATCTTTTGGGAGTAGGAGCCTATGCCACTTTAGCATGGAGAAGCTCCCTCATAACTTTTAACCCAGTGGTTTTAGACCCCTGGTTCAAGTCTTATGCTCCACCTGATGGGAAGAAAGAATATAAACAGAAATCTGCCACCTCTTAGATGAATGCCCTAACCACTACGCACCCAGGGAACTTTTATTGCAAAAGTTTAGGCACTGAATGAGTTAAGGCATCTATAGGGTTTGGGTGCCATTGATCAGAAGTTTTGTTAATCCCAATGGGACCTGGTTTTGGAATGTTGGTGTCTAAAGTGGCAGTAGCCCGAAGTGACTGGCTGTCCAAAAATGCCTTCTGTGAGATGGGTATTAGCTTTGTGTTTTATACAGGGACAGTGACACACACACACACACACACACACACACACACACACACACACACACACACACACACACACACACACACACACACACACACACACACACACACACACACACACACACACACACACACACACACACACACAGTCTAACAGCAATTCAGGGATAAAGCCAGTTACAGAATCCATAACTCGTCCCCCAGACCTGTGGTCTAACCGTTAGACCACAAGCCTTCCTTATTTATGTTTTTTATAATGCAGTATTTCTTAGTGTTCCTGTTTCTTGACATTAGACCTACTCTTACTTCTATTGAAGTCAATGGTAAAACTCCCATTGATGTCAGTGGGAGCTGGATCAGGCCTTTGGTGATGGGAGGGGTTAAGGAAAAATGAAGGGGACAGAAAATAATAGGTTGTATAGTACACATTTTAATGCAAGAATCTGACTTCAAAACATCTTCCCTACCTTATAATCTAACCTTTATATTTTATATTTATTAAAATGGATGCTGCTTTGGGGTTTTATGCCAGAATTTCAATCCACCCTATGGGCCTGACTTTCCACTCTGTTACACCAGTTGCATGTGACTCCATTGACTTGGAAAGAGTTACACCAGTGTAAAGCTAGTGCAATAAAATACAGAATGAGACCTTGTGTCTCCTGTTTTGAAATTACATGGCTGGAGAGATCTTCTCACTAGCTCATGGCTTTTGTTTTGGCTATTGTGTGTCAATTTTTTTTTATCAGTAGTAACTTCAGCGGAGAAAGCTCAGAATGATGACTTACCAGATGGCTTGACAAGCACCGCCATGTAGTCCTGGGTGTAAGAGCTGATATACAGGAGGACACAAGGGGACTTGGTGGTACTGAAGCTGAAAGTGAGCACCTCCTTATTCAAGCTGAGGTCGGGCACAGTGTTATCATGGTCTGTAGAGCTCAACATAGTTCGGCTGACTAAGTCTTTCGCAGTGATCCCTGGGGACTGGAAATTATATCGGAGCCACATCCCCTCTTCAAAAAATGCTCCAACATCTTGAAAACAATAACAGGAAGAGAGGTAAAGAAGAAAGTGAATGTGCTGAGACATTCTTTGAAAAATAGCAGGAATAAATAACAATAATTAATTATTATTGAACTTAATTGGTGCTTCTTTATATGTCTATCTAGGATGAAGTAATGAAACACCTTGCAACCATTAACAAATCAATCCTCATAACTTCCCTAAGAGGAAGGAAAGTACTATTCCCATTTTAGAGATGGAGAAATGAATACACCGAGAGATAACCTAACTTGCCCAAGGTTACATAGAAAGCCGGTAGGACATCGGGGAATTGAACCCAATTGCCCGAGTCTTGCGTTCAGTCCCTTGCCCACCAGACCACTCTTCCTCTCCTACCCATGAAACTGCCATAGTTTATAATGTTTAGAAAGAGCAGATACAAGGATTAAGAGTGACAAGAAAACAGTCAAAAAAAGGAAAGTGTAGGCTGAACCAAGAACAAATTCTGAAAAGTGAGTTCAACTGGATTGTGGAATAATCTTACAGGGATTGTTGAATGCTCCAGCACTTGAGAGATTTCAAATGGGATTGGACAAAGAACTGAAAAATCACCTACTGATGGGGCAAGTCTATATTGAAAAGGCTGAGGGGATATTTACCAACTTTAACTTCTAAGAATTTGTGTTTTTACACTGAGGTGGCTGAGGGAAAGAAGGAAGCTCTTTTCCCTTTAATGCCTCTAGCAGGAGGCAGGCACAATGGGGCTATTTGTGGTCCTGAAGAATCCTCAGAGAAGTTCAACATGCCAAAGAAGGTGAGAGCTGGTCAGTAGGGCATATAGCTAGGGCTCCTTTCCCTCAAGCAATCTGCTAGTATTTAGAGGCCAATGGTGGGTGAAGTGCACACTGTACTCTTGGGGGGCTGGGGGGTGCACATATGAGCACTCTTCCCTCAGTGCCTTGGAGACATCCTGCCTGTTTGTGCTCTGTGAGCAGAATACCTCCTGTGAGGCACTACACTTCTATACCCTTCTCAATGTAGCTATAGTTCTCAAAGCCAGAATTTAGCCAAAAGAGGGCAGCAATCATACCAATAAAATTTAGAGAAACAAAAGAATTAAAATGTTAAAATCAAATCAGCATTTATACCAAATAATTAAAGCTAGGCCTTTGTGAACATTCATATTCAAAAGAGAATGCTGCCTCTAGCCCATTTCTACCAATAACTCCGCACAGTCTTAAAAACGTATTACAATACAATAATTCAGCATTAAGGCCCTTCCACTCTGTCAATACCCCAATATTATTTACTACCTCACATCAAGAGAATAGATAAAGATAGATCAAGCATGAGAAACACTGAACAGATCAGAGGGTCCTAGCGGAGAGAAAACACAGTAAAGAAAGAATAGAAGAAAAGAACATTTAAAACCTTTTCATCCTACTAAGCATTCAAATGAAATATATAAATAACTGATTTTATGTTAACAATTATAAAATAACTTATGAAGCTAATGATACCATTGTGACTTTTCTCACATCTATTATATTTCTGATACACATCCCCAGAGTCTTTGTCATTGGTGAAAGGGAGTATTATTAGAAACGATGACACGACCCGGAAAATTGCTGTTGAATGCACAAGTAATTACTACGGGCCAGATTCTTCTGCTACCCATATTCTGCAAAATAGTACCTTACGCCATGAGTAATCTCATTGTGAAGTTGCTACTGATCTCATGATTAAGGGCATGAGAATCTGTAATAATAGTAAAAAATTGAGATGTCTGAAAAATGGAATTTCCATCACACAGCAAATTCAGATATTTTAACATTTGTTTTTGTCTTGAAACAAAATGAAAAGTTGAAATATCAAAACTTTTCATGGAATGAAAATCCCCCCAAAATTTGATTTGGAAAATGTCAAAATGTTTCATATTGAGGCAGTTTGACATTAATTTGCATGCACTTGAACAGGCATGGTGCCTCATGAGAGTTGTCATTTGGATGCTGCATACCCCCATTTCCTCCTATGGGTTGGTTGGGCTGTATCTCCCATTGCAGTCTTTCTCTCCGGTAGAGCTGCTGCCATACATTGTGGGGGCCCTAGTATCACAATGCATCATGGGAGATAGAGTGGCTAGGGAGCCTGGTCCATAGAAGACAACGTGGGCATAAGGCACTCAGACTGAGGCACCAAGATGGCTCAGGCAGACAAACAGATTAATGTTTAACTCACCCCGAAACAGAACTTTTTCATTTTAATTTTCCTGAACGAATTTTTTTGTGTGTGGGAAAATAGACATTTCTCCCCACATTTTCCATTGTAAAAGTGGTTCAATGGAAAATTCTCAACCACATCTGATAACACTTCCACCTATTTCATATTTAAAACATGTAATCCAAGACTAACATTGTTACAGAATACAGTGAAGGCTGACTTTAGAAAATACTCAAAGGAATGAAAAAACAATTGCCTATGGGTTGTAGAGAAACATAGCCATATGCAGAATATAGAGTGATAACTGGGATAGTTACTTAAAACTGTAGCTTGCTTAATAATACTGAGCTGCTGTACAAGCTTCAGTATACAAGGTAACATTCAGAAAAAACAATTTCTTTCCACAAGTTTTATTAACCAAAAACACGGGCCATACTTTATATTAAGGACACCGGCACAGGGTGGTCTGAGAGTCCTTTGAGGGCTTAATTACAGACCACACCACTTCAGGACTCCTTCACTACTAGCCCGTTTTATTTTGTTGTTCCAGCAGGCCTCTGCCTATAGTGCTATTTACAAGCCCTAGCCAGTGTCCCCACTTGCTTCTGGGGAAGGGAAGAGAGCACGCAGACATCTTGCCTGCCTCTAGCACTCCACTCCAAGGCTGCCATCTTCTCAATTTATATGCGTCCAGCTGCTGGGGTTTCTTCTCCCTCTAATTAGTCCCTCAGCTGTAGGTATACTCAGTTGATTGACCCTCCAATTAGGTCTCAATTAACCTATATTGGTGGGGATTTGATGACAGCAGGCTGAGTCTGCTCCTGACTCAGAACAACCTATCACAAGACCATGTATAAATAGTTGATAAAGGGTAATAGATATTATAAGTATGTTATAGACATTAGTAATATGTCTTAAATATGCCTATGAGCCAAGGTTATCAGCAACCTTATTGACTACTGAACTCTATAACAATATGAGTTGAAAACCATTTATTAAAACAGCTATAATTTATTAACCCTTTATATACTATTTATGAATGTATGCTTAATATAAAGAGGAATCAGATTACCATCAAAACTGCTAAAATGTCAATATACTACACTATTTAAATAGAATTTCATTTTATATAGCTCCTTCCAGATTTGAAGCATCTCAAATTACACAATTATAAACAAATACTAATAGCAAAACAGAAGTGCAACCAAATACTGATTTTACAAGATGTGTAATAATGTATGCCTGGTATTGGAGGGTAGGAATGTGCCCTTAGCTAAGGCAAGGTAGCTAAAACGTAAGAAAGGGGTTACATTACCAGAGATTTCATAGATGCCCCTTCCAGTGTCTTGGTAAGCACTAGAAAAGATGTCTTCCTGTTACCTTATAATGATTTTCCAAGAATTGAAATATTATATTTAGAAGTGACACTGCAGCCATATAAAACAATTGTCCAAGCTGTGATCTCACAGTACTGGAAATGATGTAGAGCCACTGTGATAGATTTAAAGCTGTCATTTCTTAGGAGAAATTTTAAATCACCTCCAAATAATTATGGGAAAAGCAATTTAGTGTAACTTCTTTGTTTTTCACTAGACCCAATTTTTATACTCATTTGGATTAATAATTAAGAGGACTATTGTGCAAACACCTACCATCAAGTTTAGTGCTTACCCCTGTGAGTTAGTAGCATTGAAAATAATGGCACTGCTTATAGTATTAAGTACTATGTACAGTAGTAAATGTCTGCAGGATTTGGCCCCAAATAGCATCTTATGTAAATGTTAACAAACAACTGTATGATAGTTCTGTGTTACATCATTGTCTAGAGCTGCTGATGCAGAAAGGCTACTTGCATGTGTGGTTGTTTTTCAGTGGTTGGTGAACTGATACATGTATGTGTAGGATGAAAGTCTGCTCTCAGTTACCCTGGTGTCAATTTAAAGCTCCCTGCAAAAACCCACATGGCTGCTACCTTATTATCCTTGAAACCCATCCTTATGACTCATCTCGCTTAGAAAAAAACATATTGCTAGGCAGGTGGTGAGCCAATATTACTGCTGTTGTTTGGCTTGTTACATCTATTAATTGTGTACACAGCTCGTCTGTAAAATTATTGTTTTTTTCTTTTTCCCTCCCAGTCTGTTTGCTTTACCTGCTTGTTACGTCTTATCTTCTAAACAGCAAGCTCTTTGGGGCAGAGATAGTCTTTTACTTCATCTCTGCCCAGTGCCTAGCAAAGTGGGGCTCCCTGGCTGGGAGTACCAGCTCTCCCCTGCCCACCTGCTCGCTGATATGGGCTGAACCAGCATGCAGAAAACAAACAAACAAAAAAATCTTTCATGGTTCATGTGACATTTCTGAGACATTTCATGCAGGACACTAACCTTGCCTATATTACAGTCTAAAACCTCCAAAATAAATGGAATCTTCTTGAAACTAACTTCAGGTAAGGACACATGAATAATTACCAGAAGAGCTGAATAATTATAAATGTACCATATATTGCAGCATACCTTAAAATCTGCCTCACATTTGCCTTTGAGAATCTTAGGGACACAGTTTACTCTGGATAGATCAGGACTTTTGTAGCAATTTATACATTTTGGGCTTGATCCTGCAGGGTGCTGAGTGCCCTGAGCTCAGGTTCCAGTTCAGCAATGCATTTAAACACACGCTAAAGTCAATGGGATTTAAGCACACAACTAAATATCCATCCTTAAGGGCTTTGCTGAATAGGGATGTACTGATTGACTACAAAGGAACGTAAGGGTGCTCAGCACTTTGTAAGAGTGGGCCCATTACTTTTCTGTTAAAATATCATAATCTAAAGGCAGATCATTTTTTTCTAAATTGTACTCAGTTATGACTTTGAAATGCTGATTGCTGATCAATGAGGAAATTATCTACCGGAAGGACACCAAATACTGATCACCTTGAAGTTTTTTTTAAATAGGAGGCATCTAAGTCCCTGATTCAGGAAAACATTTAAGAATGAGTGTAAAGCACTACTGACTGAATGGATATTTTCCTGAATCTGCGCCTAAATAGGGAATGACATTTTTTGTTTAGGAAAACTAGTGATTAAAATAAAAGACAAGTCCTTGTTGATGAGGTGTAGAGGAGATTCCATATACCCACTGTTGCCCTCTTTTGGAACATTTTAGATGAGATATCTGAAAAGAAGAAACCCAGGAGATAAAACCTGATAAAGGGTTACTGTTTACACTATCCTTTCAAGACAAAAGCTTCAAGGAAGAGATCATGGCAGTAGCAGATCAGTTTTCTTTGGCTAGCGGCACATATTTCCAAACCAATATGCAGTGCAGTCATGCTCTGTTGACAGTCATAGCAAAAACATAAATAAAAGAAGTTTGGATTAGCTGTCTGGAAAAGCACTAGATAGGATTTGTGAAACAACAGAAGCAATTTTACCAAGCCAGAAGTATACTCTCAATATGAACCATATACATTTTGCAAATCTACTCTGACATTTAAAAAAGAGATGAAACAAAATCTCCATGCAAAACACAGATAGATTTAGAACTGACAAACTTATTCTGAGGTTCAAAATAGTACCACCAACTCCCTACCCTCACTCTCATCTGATTATTTTTATTTTGGCACAATCCAGTTCCAATCAGGGCCAGAGGTATTGAAAATTTTGATAAAAAGCTGTTCTTGTGCTATTTCCACCTAGACCACAGGCAGGAATTACCATAAATCTCAAAAGAAAGCAAGTTGTCATGAGATTTCCAGCCTAATATTGCAGACTGATTCTTCTCTCCTACTGGTTTGACATCAGTGAAACTCCACTGACTTCTCTTTCCTTCTCATGCATCATCACAAGTAATTAAGATTCCACAGGCCAAATGCTACCCTCAGTTATACTCGCAACCTGACTGTCTTCAGATTGTGATCTTAATGACAACTGTAAAAGGCCATTGCCATCAATGGGTTTTCACAGGTCAGGTGTAGAGAACAGAACTTCATACACAATTCTGTCAGTGATGCACAAAAAAGCTACAGAACCCAGATCCTTCTACAAGAGCTGAATTGTCTCTGTGCTGTTGAGAGAAGTAAAAAAATTGGGTAAACTTATTGTAACCACTCAGATAAGCAGCTAGGACTCTGCATGTATACATGAAGCAGATCTGTTGAGTAAAAAATGCCATTTTAATATAAAGAAAATAAGAAAGAAAGAAATACTTGTGGCACCTTAGAGACTAACAAATTTATTTCAGCATAAGCTTTCGTGGGTTAGAACCTACTTCTAACCCACGAAAGCTTATGCTGAAATAAATTTGTTAGTCTCTAAGGTGCCACAAGTATTTCTTTCTTTCTTATTTTCTTTTTGCTGACACAGACTACACTGTAACCTATCATTTTAATATAGTTACTTAGATGCAGTGCACTTAAAGACAGGATATTTCTATTGCACTGGCACTAGGACAGGCTTCACTGTCTGACGCTTGCAATCTGATAGACTTCCAAATGGGTTCCAAACTGGGCTGTGATCTCTAGCCAAAATAATTCTGGTCACTTCTGTGGGCTTACTGTGTCTTAATAAAGCCTCATATGTTTTCTGCTGATTAGCATCAAAAGCTATGTTGTTAAGGTGCTTATGAGGTATAATTGTGCATTAGAGGTGAAATCCTAGCCCCATGGAAGTCAATGCCAAAACTCCACTGACTTCAGTTGGGACAGGTCTTTACAATGGTTGTGGAACTACATCATGATGATGAACATTATGCTATCTGCACCACAGAAGGACACATGAAAAATTGCAGGAACAATGGATGTTTGTCTCTTTACTTCAGAAACCTCAGCTGAAATATAGGCTTATAGCTGGAAGCCATGCCCAGTGCTGAGGCAGCAAGCTTTTTCCTGCCCACAGGTACATAAGTATAATTATTCTTTCACATTGCCTGCCAATTATCAGATATTCAGCCCCCTGTTTTTACTTGATTGGATTTTGATTATTAGAGCGAGACATCTTTGATTATTAGAGCGGGACCGCTGCAGGGGGAGTGCCTTTTCAATTGTCACACTCACCCGGTACGTCCGGGTCTTTGGCGGCACTTCGGCAGCGGGTCCTTCGGTCGCTGATGGCTTTCGGCGGCATGTTGGTGGCGGGTAATAAGTCTTGCCGCTGAAAAAAGAAGTACCCACCGCCGAAGTGCCGCCAAAGGACTGAAGGACTGAAGGACTGCTGAAGTGTTCCTCCTATCTGTCACCGTCACCTAAGCAAAAAAAAAAAAAAAAAAAAAAAGGAGTGCCCGAAAGAAAATATCAGGACAAATGGCGTCCCGACCGTTCTTCGGTTGGGACACGGGACAAACTGGTCAATATCTTATCGGGACAGTCACGATTTTATCGGGACGTCTGGTCACCCTAATGGTGACAGAAGAGCGCTCTCCCGTTGGCATAGTGTGTCTTCACCAGACACGCTACAGTGGTGCAATGGCATTGGTGCATGTGTGCCGACGTAGTGCGGTAGAGTAGACTTGCCCTAGACTGTTGATTCACCTGTTGGCCGGAGGATAGTAAAGGTAAGAGTCTCACTGTTTTTCTTGATCTGGGAGAGCCATTGCACTGAGACTTTTGAAGACTGTAATGATTTTCATTTAATTGCTCAGCGTACTTAGGGTTTATTCTGCTCTCAGTCCTACTGTATGTTTAGTTTGTGTAGACAAGAAGTGGGGATTTAAAGCTTTTTCTAGAACATTTCCCAAAGCGTGTTCTTTTGCTGTCATCACTGTACATTTTTGAGTATTCTGGTGGTGGAATTAAATGGAGAAATACAGTGATTATTTATTCCAATTAACAATACAAACTCATTAAATGTCTATCCACTTCTCTGATTAAACATATCAGTGCTCAAGGCAGAGAAGGCAATGTTGGAAAAACAACATGCAATAATGCCTTTTATGCAGCCTGACCAAAGCCCATTGAAATCTATAGTAATATTCTCATTGATTCAATGGGCTTTGGATCAGGCTACTGATGAAGTCATTTTATTCCACACTGTAACTGAAGGGTTTCTATAATTAGAATTCCATTTTGCACAAATGCACCAAAACAATTCAGAACTTTTGTTCTACTTCACTATGCATAGAGGGACGGGGGTGTGCCAGAGGAAGGCTGGTGGGTGTTGTGCTGCAGCCACTGAGGGACATTACATCGGGGAATAAATTACAACTGCTCCTTAGAAGCTCTAATTTATGCTGAGTCTGGTTGGCCCAGGATCACGGAGCTTGCTCCCCTTCACTGCATCCAAGTGGAGTGGAGATTCCCACTGTTTATTTATATGAAAATATCCCAAGTAGCAGGGAAAAAAAGACAGGTGAAGAAGAAAGCTGCATAAAATATATTCCTGAAGAAAATGTTTTTTGCATGTTCCTGTGAGGTATCAGTGGGTCTATGTGGAGATGTTCCCAGAAGTAATGTCAGGGGATGTTTTACAGTGTTTGTAAGAGCAATTCCAAAAATATTTGCAGTTGCTTTCTGCAGTGTCCATGGGATGATGGCCCAGTGGTTAGGGTGCTAGAATGAGGCTTGGAAGACCTGGGTTTAATTCTCTGCTCTGCCATAGGCTTCCAATGTGACTATGGCCAAGTCACAAAGAGTGTCTGTTCACAGCACAGTTAGTTCCAGTTATAAACTCTAGCGTTACCCCTAACTCACCTCCTGTCCACTCACAAAGAACTTCTAGCTTGAGTTAAGCAGAGTGGTAACCTCAAGCTAGCTGGTTTATCAGAGGGGGTAGGTCGAGGCTCGAGTGATGCTGATGTTTGAGCTAGTGGTGCAGTGGGGATGCAACAGCTTTAGTTACAATTACTCAGCAGTAGCTAATTGAATCACTCTGTGCTGCTAATCATATTGCTCTGTGTAACGACAGTGTTGTTTTGCAGTGTGGCTGCTCTTCCTTGAACTAGGCTTGCTTGAGTGTAGAAACTCCAGTGTACTAACTTGAGTTAACTGTTACAGTGAAGACAAGCCCTTAGTCTCTGCCTCAGTTCCCCATCTGTAAAATGGGGCTAATAATACTTCCTTACCTCACAGGGTGTTCAGAGGACAAAATACAGACTAAAAGATTGTGAGGTGCTTGGATACTAGGTAATGGGGGCCATAAAAGTATAACATATGGATATAGCATACAGGAACGCAGCATGAGAAGTTTGAATCTGCTCTGCCTTCTTATGGATCCTCATTCACAGCAGCTAAAAAGTTTGCTGTAGTGACTCCATTCATCTCCAGTAAAAAAATTGAATTCAGTGGATACTAGCATGAGGGCAGTCCTATTGTAATTGGCTGACAGAGAAGTCAAAAGTTTATCATGCTTTCTGACCCACAACTGTCAGGATTTTTGAAGTTATCCCTTATTTATTTGTTTTCTGTATATAGATAAATGAATCTTTGCTCTTTATTAGAAATATATTATGACCGATGGTAGACTGCAAAACTTTATCCTACTACTTCGGTTGTATTCTGGTTGAAATATCTCTTTGAGTAACATGAGTGGGGAAGGGGAGATGATATTTTGGATTAAAAATCAAAGAAAACATTTTTCTAATAAAGCAATTCTATTACTTTATGAGAAATGTAATTTTCAAAGCAGCATATACTTCATGCCCAATAAGAGAGTACATGCAGGACACAGAGATACACTTGTTTAGAAACTTTACACAGAATGTATAATACTTTTCACAAATATATCTGTTCAGTGAATATGTATGCATTATTAGTTCCTTCCTGTACAAACCAGTTGGACCCTGCAATCAGATTTATGCGAGCAGACATCTGCCCCTATGCAGAACCCAGATTTGCATGATCAAGGCCCAGGATTCATAATCCAAAGAAAAGTCCTTATACAGTTATGGTTGAAAGACCAAGGCCATACTGAATATAATAGATGAAGTATTTATTTTAGCCCACAAGGTCTTCAATTCAATAAGTAATAAGAACTAAAATGTCACTTACTTAAAAAAAATGTATTTACAACAAAAACATTCAGGCATTTTTAAGTAAATGGGGTTACATGTGCATAAATGGGGCAGAATTTGGATCTGACCAAGTGTCAGACTGTAGGATTCTGTTGGAAGCTGAAGAGCTGTTGTTCTGACTCAGCCTAACAGCCAGACCATTGTGTTATCACCAATCCAGTGTTATAAAAGGCTGAGTTCCTCTTGGCATCAGAAAGAGCTACAGGGACAGCTAGCAAATCTGGCTCAGAAAAGCCTTTTAATGTTGTAAGTGCAGTCCTTCTTTAGGACTCTACTTAAATATAAAGGCTAACCCACAGGAAGGAAAGGAGTTTTGTACTATATTATGGGTGGGTATAGGGAATGGCATAAGGATTATGATTGTTCACACCGGGCATTTAAGTTTCACCAGAAAAGCATCTGTGTCCTTAAACCCCACTCATTGTGTCCTTAAACCCCATATTTATGCATGCATATTAGGCAACTGTGCACAGAAAAGGACAGGATTGAATTTACACTTCCAACATACATGGAGGCATGTGAGCTAAGGTATCAGCTGTGGAATGGTTCCACTGTCAGTTAAACAGGTTATAAAATCAGAAGGGACCATTCTGTTCTGTTCTAATCTGACTTTCTGTGTAACACAGGCCATAGGACTGCCCGGAATGGGAATTGATTGTAGTGTTGGGCAATTTCCATTTCTCTCCCCTCCCTCCCATTTCAATGCCCAGGGGAAGAATTTCTTCCTCCAGCTGGCCCCTTGGGAGATCTCCAGAGCATGACATAGACACTTGTGCTACATACTGATTCCAGGATTTTGCCCTCAGTTGTTTTAAAGACACACGAGTTATAAGTGCGAAAATTGAACTCAAACAAATCCAACTCTCAGAAATGCTGTTATGGTGATGGGAGGACCACTGTGAAGAGAAAGGTTCTGAAAGGAAGGACAGAATAAGGTCAGAAAGCAATCTGTAGGATTGCAAACTCATTTTGGCTGCTCCTTGTAACAATCTTTCTCAGATCAGTGAAAGAACAAATGGAGCTGATTACAGACCCACAAAAAACCAACAACAAAATAAAAAGAGATGGCAAATGCATTCTGACAGCTTTGTCCTTGTAAGGGGACGGTAATATTCAGGCACCTGAAATGTCAATCAGATGTGTGAACTGCCACTGATCAGACTGGAGACAATGCAATTTCTTACCAGTCATCAATCAATACTTCTAAGCATGAATTTCCTCAATAAATATCTCCCCCACAGTGCATGGCCTGTACTTACCCTGAGAAGCACTTGCTAGTTATAAACCAATCTATGCTGACCTTCTATTTCAATGCCATTTTATTTGCTTAGACTTTTCGTATCACTCCTTCTGTTACCATTCCCCAGGTACAGCCAAACTGAAAAACCTGGCATGCGAGAGTGGGTAGGACCCACAGCAGATGTTGAAAAACATACTGTGATGGTTTGAGGGATCTGTCTTGTGAATTCTGATTGATATTACTATAAAATTGTTGTATCGTGGAATGCCTCTGGGTCTGTGTAATCACCATGACTTACAAGCTGGAAAGCATGTCTCTGCTAGACCAAGGACAATCGTGAAAGAACTATCAGCACCTGAATAAGTCTTACCTGGGGAACACAAAAGAGTAATTGCATCCTAGGGGAAAACAGTTCTCTCCACCTTCTCTCTGCAGAGGGCTGGCACTGGCAGAATGGAACATTCCCAAACAAGGGGAAGAGGCAGGGGTTTGGACTCAAAGAGAAAAGACAGAGACACACAGAGGAAATTTGGTCAAAAGAAGGGAAGGGGACAGAGGAAGCAAACTCACCTAGGGAGAGAAGCTTCAAGTTTAGGAAGAGAAGTCATGCAGCTGCAGGGGAAGGATCCTGAATCCTACAGAGGACCCTAACCCCAGCCCAAGGACTAAGTCAGGGAAATGAGTTTAGGGTTCATTTGTTTTTGTATAGGTCTGTGCATTTCTCCTGTGATTAAATAAAGAGCAATAATGTGTTAGATTTCTATACGTCATGTCTATGTTATATGCTACACTTGCGATGTGGCCCTTTGAAGAGGTAAACCAGAGGACTCACACCTTCGGGTAATGTTCTGGAAGACGTGTTTAAGTTACAAGGAAGCCAGAGGCGTCAGAATTATTTCCAGGGTGCTTTGCTGCATGCTCTTGGGAAGGGGTGACAGATAGACGATCAGCTCCGAGAGTATGTTTAGGGACCCCAAGACAGTGACAGCACCTGGGCTCTGTTCAGACTCTGGAGGCTTGACACAGCCAGGATCTAGTGTCTGGGTTCCCTCACAGCAATCTGGTGAGCTGCTGACTGGGGGAGCCTGACCAGATCTATACATACCATAAAGAAGTTTATCATCATAGTTGAAAAGCTATGGGGGCAAGGTTCTGACAACCTTTACTTATGCTGTATAGTTGCTTGATCCTGAGTCCTCAGTATTTCAGTGGGACTACTTGAGGAGAAAGGTACTATGCAGTGTTAAATCAGGGGGGCTACTTGAACAGGATGTTATTCTCAGTGTAAGGGTAGCAGAATCTAGCCTTAAATAACTAAGTGGTGCACCATTAACCATGTTATCTCTAGAGAACTGAACTCAAATCCTGGCTTAGGTTACAAGGGAAAATGAGCTTGGTTGTCTCATCCTAAATCCCATTTGCACATATAACAAAATCATGTGATGAGGCAGCATGACTGTTGGTCTCTGACCAAGCGAGAGCAAGGATTGATATAGCAGAGGAAAGTAGCAAATTTCCTTGCACAACCATATATCTGGCGTTAGCCAGTGTTGCCAGTCTCTACAGTCTGTATAGCCAGTACAATAAAAGCCACTCACATATTATACAAAGAAAACATATCACAATGTGTAACTGGTGCTTTTTAACAACAAGGTACATCAGGCCCTGATGTGACTGTCAAATCATTTATAAAATACTTATACAATTGTCACTTGCTTATCCATGCAAAAAAGAATTAAGCAAAAGATTACAAGATTCAGCAACACGTGCTTAAAATCAAAAGTGATACAGTGATATTCAAAATAGCCCTAGCATTAAAAATAAGAGCTGCTTGAACAAGGGGATGTACTCTTCATGAAAATATTTCATCTCTTTTTTTTTAGGAGGGAGGTCAAAATTCAAAATGTTTATGAAAAATGTAGTGAAAATTCAATATATTGGTATTTTCAACCAGCTGTATTTAAGATGTTTCCTAGGTATAATATTTTGACAGTAGTGAGATGTGTTTGAATAACTGCTAGGTATAAAAGGGCCACTACTACACTCCAGCAAAGATTACGCAATACATTAAATAATTCTGCCAAAAGCTCATTTCATTGTCATGTACTATTTCAGTATTTTCTCCTAGCATCCAGTGACAACCAAGTCCTATTTCATGGAAAAGGAGCATATGGTAGAAGACTCCATGAGGTGTCATTAGAAATAAAAGTAGAAGCCAATTTTTTTGAAAACCTGGGGAATTTGGCAACATTTACAAGATGTTCCAGTGTTTTCCTGGATTTACAAGGTATACTGCAAGTTAAATTTACAACGTAAAACTCAATGGGCCGAAACGGAAGTGTTTTAGAGACCTTATTTGCAGCATTGCTTCAGGATTTTTACTGTTCTCTTGTTCATGGGGCATTTCCAAAGCTACCTGTTTTGTGTCTACATTATCTTTTAACTGTTTGCTTTTGATGCCACCTGGTTGCTTTTATGAAGAACCATTGTGAGGTCACAAACATTGAATTGTGTTTGGAGGGAAGAGATGCCTGATTTTCCACAAAGATAAGTCAGATTTCAGCACTAACAGAAAAGGAAATTGGTGATGATCAAGTTACAAAATCTGCAGCTAATTGGAACTAGGTTGATCTATAAAAGTTTCTGGAAATGTCCTTAAACCAGATCCTGTGTCCAGAGCAGGGAACTGAGAGTCTGGAGTTCTGGGTTTTATTCCCAACTTTGATCAGTGACTCCCTCACTGTTTACCTCGAGCAAATCATTTAGGCAAATCATTTTCAAAAAAATGCTTTTGATTTTGGATGCCCACCTTTGGATACCCAAAGCTTGAATTTCTGAGGTTCTGAGCATGCATAACGCCAACTGAATTAAATGGGAACTACGGTAGCTTTGAAAATTAGGCCTTAGATATTTAAAACTGGACATTCCTAAGTTGAAGCACCTAAAATCAGAGACACTTAAATTGACCCTTAAAATCTGTATTCCTCAATTCCCTCATCTATAAAATGAAAAAAAATATCACCTTCTAACTTCTTAAAATAATTTGACATCTAAAGATTCAAAGAGGTGTACAGACATAAAATATTATTTCAAATATTCCATGGTTTTGGTCAGGTAAGATATAGCATGTTAAGAACAATAACAATAACTCTTGTTAATCTTGCTTGTGTTATGGTAGTGCCTACGGACAAACCAAGAATGGAGTAAGCCCCATTGTAACCGGCACTGTATAACTTCTTTTATGGTATTTCTATTTTATGTTGTGTCTAAAGTCAGGAAGAAAATATTTTGTTTAGATCTAGTTTTGACTGAAGCTTTGGGCTGATTTTCAATCAATCTGTGGTTGGCACATCCTTAAAAGAAACAGGAAAAAAATGTGACAAGTTTTGGAAAAAGAATACCTCTAACAAGTAAGTTCACTGGAATGTGACAGTGAATATTTTGTGAGTCAATACATATGATCTTTAAAAGACTGACATTGTTAAAATCACCTCAGTTTTGTCTCAAAGGGACACCCCGTAGGGATAACTCTGTCTCTGTACTAGATTAGTACTAAATGTACACTGCCACTCAGAACTGATTGGGATAGAATCCTGCAGCATCCCAGCATACGGAGCCATGAGATATGCCCCCAGCCACACATGGATAAGTGAAGAAACAGTGAGGACACAGTAATGGGGGTAGCACTTAGTTGTGGGAATGTTAACCCATGTGCTCAGATCCAGGTACTAGGCACCTGAGCTCACTGTGCAGTGCAGACATACCCTTGAAGAGAGATTTTGGGCCGAGTATTGGCTGAAAGGGGGTTGAAGCTGTTAGCAAAGAAACTGTCTCTTGCTGTTTGATTTCCTGCTTTGTTCAGGGAAACAGTACTCTATACATTCTTTGTAAATAAACAGGATTGCACTTGAAAGAAACACTTGATTCCATCATCAATTTCTCCTCTTATTGGAAACAACACACAAGATCCCGAATTTTGGCTACCCACTGGATTAAAAAATGGGTAACATTATGATAGAATCATAGAACCATAGGGTTAGAAGGGGACTGCAAGGGCCATCTAGTCTAACCCCCGACAAGATGCAGGATTTATTGTGTCTGATAGAATAAAGTGAGGATAGATATGGGCTAAAGCATTGGGGAGGAGGGAATTCAACCCATAACCAGGGAGTGCATAAAGAAATCCTTTGGCTGGCCTTTTCTGCTATAATCTCCATTCATTCGTGGCTGGAAGAGAAGGGGAATAGAAAGCACAAACTCTGATGCCTGAGGCATGCCTTAAAAAAAAAAAAAAAAAAAAAAAGAGTAGTTGGGAAACTGAATGTGAAAGGTTAGTAGTTATCCCCTAGGGACATGATGAACTGCTCACGGGCAGTTTGATGACTGGTGAATAGACTTGCCTGCAGAATTGCTGGTAAGGTGGGTAATTTAAAGGCAGAACACTGCAATAGACAATTTATGAGACCAAAGGTTCCTTAGAATCATGAAAACCATTGAGAAGAGTAATGAATAAATGATCTCAGCTGAAATCACAGACTTAGCACCACACGTGGTGGTTTCTAATTCTAGAAAGAATTAGGAGAGGCAACAGATTGAATGATTTTAGATACTTATAAGACACACATAGTGAAAAAGGGCTGTCCAGAGAGATTAGCACCTCAAGCAAATGTGATCAAATCTTCTGCAGTGGATTGCAAAAGAATATAGGAATATCTCATGAAACATTATGTTTGTCTGTCAAACTTAAAAAATGCCTGTCAAATTTAAAAAATAAGTTGATTTGGGAAACCACATTTCCCAATACTATTTAGTTTTGCCATTATCATTTCCAATCAAAATACAGAAACAAAAATAAAAACAAACTAGGAGCTTCAACCCCAATTTTCTTGCAGTGTTTTGGACTTTTGGGGGTTTTTTGTTTGTTTTTAAAATGATTGGTTGGGATGTCAACATAATGGAAATTCCTCTGATATTAAAGTGATTCATTATAAACCTTGGTTTTCAGGATTTAATTAGTATCTTAGCCATTTCAAATGAATGAAATGGATATATCATCTGTGCTTTATTAGTCATTGTCCCCAGTCAAAATGCCCTACTGCTTAACTGTAACTATGAACCTCTCCTTAACCCGGGACACTCAATCGCTAACCCAGAGGAACTTCAACCCAACTCCTGGATCTGAACAACCAAAAATTTGAGAAAGATTGTATTCAAACACTGGCCCCTTGATCTGTAACAGTTACAACCAATACCTGTACCTAAATCCCCCTGAGTATTAGAAAAGTTCAGCTTTTGTTTGAGGTAATAAACATTATCTGTGTTAATAGGAATTTATTACTCAGCAGCTCAGGATAACACCTGACCCTGCTGGGAAGAGTACAGATAATCCTGAAGTTCTTTTCTTCAATGTGTTATTGGATTTAAATAGGAAATGCACATGACCATTAATGGGAGATGTGCAGTAAACATGTATAAGTGGTAGAACAGATCCCTGTGAATGTGATAGGTTTGTAAGGAATATTAAGGGATGCACATGTCATTTGAACAATTAATTTGTGATTCTGTTTTGGTTAGTTGGTTTGACTTCCACATTTAGACGTTTACCTTTTATGCAAAATGGTCCATCATATGCGGTTTTGGAACAGTCACAGGAGTAGCCATTGTATTTCTCGACACATTTACCTCCGTTCTCACAGTACATTCCATAGCTGGTGCAGTGGCCAGAGCAGCCAGGTTTCACCCCCAGTGTGACCTTTGCTCTCTCTTCCAAGTCCAGAGTCACCCCATTCATTCTTAGAGAGCGAATGCAACCCAGAAATCCTCTCTGGCCTCCTGCGGCACCTGAGAGATAATGCAAAAATAATGAATCAAGAGTTAAACTGCGTTATTGTTGCTTTATACCAAATAACCCACTGAGCCACCGACTACAACTGGACATACTGTAGGTTGGGATGTCTTTTAAAAGCCTAAAATATTCATTCATTTTTCCTTATGCAATCAAATTGCAGTAAGCCTAAGCTTTCAGCCAAATTCTCAGATGGTATAAGAGGTGTAGTTCCATTAGCGGAGGATCTGGCCTCAGTCTCTTGGCTGGAAGACTTAGTTTCTTCTTTTTCCTATATTTTTTTAAAGATTATGTCTGGAGTAATAATAGGTTTTATGCTTGAATACATTTTGGATAGCAACATTTTCCTATAGGTTGAAAATCAAGCAACTTATTTAGTTATCTAGATATAGATTTACGTGCCCAAAGTAGAGGAATCAAATCTGAAAATGTGGGCCTAAGTGCCTTTCCCAAGCATACATGGCAAGTTGCTAACAGAGAGACAGTGTTAGAACTCAGTAGTTCAGGCCCAAGTTCACCCTTAAGTTCCTTCAATATGCTTGGGAAAGTCAGATTTATGGCACTAGTAGAGTTGACCATGGTTATGATTCAGAGAGAAAGTCTAGTGCAATCACAGACGTTCAATTTTGGTAATACAGTCAAACAACGAACACTTCTAAAGATCTGTAATGTACCAGGTAGGGCAGACATTTTTGAATCTCAATGTCTGTTGCCTAATTATTGTCTGAAAATCCCCCTCTTATTCTGACCCTCCCCATAACTGCCCGCAACTGTGAAAATTTAAATACTGTAGATAAAAATCTGAAAAAATGATTAAAATAAACATGATCTGTTGAAATTATCAGAAAATAAAAATTGAATTCTGCCAAGCCTATTTGTAGTTCAGTTTACTCAGCAACAGACTTTTTATTTCAGATCATCTTTAGCAATGCCAAAAATGTTAAAGAAGAGACTGAGCTTGTGAATAATGACTGTACAATGGGGACACACATGACTGTTTCCATTCCACTGACAGTATCATATTTACCAAGGTACTGAAGGCTCCGTGCATCATTTTAATTGACTTCTGTTGCTGAGCCTTCACTAAGATGTAAGGAAATGAGGTAAAGATTTTTTTTCTTGTCTTGTTGCCAGACATATAGAGAGGTAGGAAAGTGCTTCTTTGCTCATCATTTCACGCAAACCTGGTCCTACCGCACGACCCTCACCATATCTGCATTGTGGAGCCCCAAGAGCTAAAGAAGCATGAGTGTTGCTGGAATAGCAGCCTGTTGGTACCCAAAATGCGGTGAAGGCTAGCACCTGCATTTGAAAGTGGGTAGCAAACAGTGAAATGTGTCTTTGTTATGTGGTACAATATAACTGGCTATTCAAACTCACAAGCAAAAGGCGGGGTGATGAGGAGTCAGACTGGAGGGTGAATACAGTAAATGGGGAAGTGGAGATCAAATCTAGGTAGGGTGGAGATGCTATTCATATCATAGAGACGCCAGCTAAACAGTACTACCATAAGCTTCCTTCCCTGCATGGCGTTCCCAGGCCTCTTTCAGTTCCTGGCTGAATAGCTGAGTGGGAGATCCTTTGGAAAAAAATATCTGGACAAAGCTTGCTTGCTTGACTGAGGCTTGAGCTACAAATAAGGAAGGACCAATGATACTAGGGTACCAGAGCAGTACTTGTTTCTCTGAATTGGGTCACCTTCCTTCTACAACCTACATTGGTTTTCATTCTGTACCCTACCATCACTAAGTGCTTCTGGAAAGAAGCCTGATATATTACTGTAACTGCCACCAACGTGACATGGCTGGAATGGAGTAACTGCCCATTGGGGCCTTTTATTTCTTCTGCTACTTACCAACATATAACTGGCTATACAGTTCCAATCGTGTGTGGCCTTCCGATGGTGCCTTCCGGATCTCCTGTGGCAGCTGGTCCACCCGCAGACTGGCCTGCTTGACATTCCTCTCAGCGATGACTCGATGCCATTGGTCATCATTGAGTGGGTTGGGGGATCTGACAATGATCTCCACTGGGCCATTTCCAACATCAAATGAAAAGGACACGTCAATAGCAGCTGAAATACCAGAGGGGAGAAAATCCATCAGAGGTTCAAAGTATGATTATTTATACCTATTACACAGGAAGCCACCTTGGGACCTGTCCTTTAAAATCCTGAGTGCATTCAAGTTCCCTGACTTCAATAGAAGCTGATGGAACTTAGCATTTCTCGGGAGGCCATTATGGAAAATTCCTATGGAATTTAACAGAAATTAAACAAATCTGTTTCTACAGAAAATTAACAGGGTTCCACCAAAATTACTGTACAAATATTAGAGACGGTTGAATAATGGTTCTTTTTTCGATAGAAAATTTGTACATAAAGGAAAAAATAGCGTTTGTGTTGACATTTTCAGCAGGAAATTCAAACTTTTCATTGAAGAAAAATAGCTGTTTCTGGGTTTCAGTTTTCCAAGTAAAAATTATTTTTTTTAGAAGAAAGACAGTTTCCACAAAAAATTGTTTAGCTGAAAGCCTAATTTTCCACGGAAAAAAGTTTTGATGGCAAATTTTCCACTAGACCTAATATATATTTATAGATGGTGATAATTAATGATGGCCAGGATTTTTAAAGATTATCCTACAGAATTCTTAGGCAGATTAAATTATATTGGATGGTCCAAAAATGTACAGAGACTTTATACATTTCTATTATACTTTGTAGGACTTTTCCATCTGGTGTTGCTCACGATTGACACTTTTTACTAAGGAGGGCAAAGTGATTAATGAGGAATAGACCACTTTTGATGAGAAACATCATCTCAAATTGCCTGCTATGATTCATCTAGGCTCCCTTTTTGTGGTAAAATTATTATATAATGGCAGAAAACCAGTTAAAAGAATGATCAGAAAATAGATTGCTACTGATAGTATTCACAAAGGAGGATCTAACCTAGATGTAAAGACAACTGGGTTTTCAGTCTATTTCATTTTTTTTTAGGTATAAAAGAATCCATGGAAAGCAACTTCTGGCAGCTGTGTCATCCTTTTAAGAGAATTCTTATGCACCATAGGGCTATAAAGGGATCTAGTATAGCTGTGCCTCTTGTTTTGTGCATAATTCACGTCCAGCCTGTCTTGCAAAACTTTACTCACCCAGACAGAGAAATTACTTTTGATGGGCTAGTAAAATATCATTATTACCTATCAGCCTACTAAAAGGAGAACAAATACTTTTTGTGCCTAGGCTAGTACATTTTCATGGTGCTTTTTGCAAGGCTGAATCAAACTGTAGCCATTTTTGTGTTTGTACCACATCCCAAAAAAGATATCACATGAATAAGCATTTTTCATAATCATGAATGCTTTTTTAAACAAAATTTGCTGCAAAAATCTTACTTATCTTTGTCCCCCCCCCCCTTTTATGGAAAGAGATAAGTGTAGAAGGAGAATTACACAGGTGTTTAGGTAGTGAATCATCCATCATTCTCAGCTACCTGCAATACTATTTCCTCTTTTAAAGTGACCACCTCTCGTGGCCCCTCAGCTCAATCAGTTTGCCTTTGTTTGCTCAGGTCTTGGCTACAGAGATTAGTAAAAATGCTTTGATGTGGTGAAGTCTTCAAGCTTCTGGAGGTTTGGGATATAAGGTTAGAGAAAATTAGAAACTAGAACCAAATCTATATAGTCATTAGCATACAGGAAGCATTGCAGTCTGCCTTGAAGAGTGGGTGGCTTTGTCTCCACTGTGGCTGCTCTGAAAAAAACACTTCATATTTCTGTACACTGTCTCCAACTCCTTTAATTGGTTCCTGAAAGCGGGCTGTCTGCAAGGCTCTAAGAGTGAGAACTGCTAAGGAGAGTGTTCTCAGCCATTCTCAGCCACTTGACGGCATTTCGGACATTGCCAGTGGGTGCCTTTGTGAAACCCCATCTAGTATTCAGTCACTGAGTCTACTTTAAAAGTCTCTAAAATAGACTCATTTGCTCTCAGTCTTCTGGGTGAAGGCAGCTGCCATTTTTAAAAAGAGATAAATGCAAATAGAAGGGAAGAAAGAGAGAGAGAGTTGGGGTAGAAAGAGATGAAGACATTTCAACCAGAACGACCAGACTTGCATAGCTCAGCTTTAATCGTGTTTGAAGATCAAGGTCTGAGTAGCAACCTGAAAGGTTTCTTCTCTGTGATAATGGTATTTAAACACAAGGAAATTCATACTAATTGGAGGAAAATATTAACTGTGACTTTAAAGCATAAATATGCAGGAATAAAATTCATACTAGTTAGTCTTACATTTTTAATATTTTACCTTGTAACTCGAGAGGGAAAAGAATAAACATCTCAAAACAATGTACTTCTAAAAGATTTTTGTTTTGATTTGTTGAATGTGAAAGGCGAAGAAGCACCAGAGAAGTATAGCAACTATGGATTACACTGACATATCCCGAAAACAAATTTAACACAGGCATCACATAAAATATTGGAGAGTCAATCTGTATGCCAGTTTGCTGGCCTAAGAAAATATGAAGAATATCAATATGTACTTCTTAAAGAGTGGATAAAATTGCTCACAGGCTGCATGTTAGTAACGCCTACAAGCAACTTCTACCATTGGTTCTCACAGATAAGCAACATTATTTATCCGTTTTAATAAATTTCTGACTCCACATCCTAGTGTATACAGCAGTCAGAGGAATCTCTAACTAAAAACTATTAGTATTGGGACTTTAACAGGGATGGGTGAACATGTTTATCCAGAGGTTCCATAGACCTAGACATCTAAAAGACTAGCAATTAACTGATATTTTTAAAGCAAATATCCCTCCTACAATTCCTCTAGCTTGTCTCTGCTGAAAAATTACATGCTATAATTGATTCTCCCTCCTAAAAAACCCACAATGGTTTGGGGCCAAATTCATCGGGGTGACAGTTATAAGAACAGACATACTGGGTCTGACCAACGGTCCATCTAGCCCAGTATCCTGTCTTCTGTGGCCATTGCCAGAGGGAAAGAACAGAACAGGGCAATTTCTAGTGATCCATCCCATCGTTCATCCCCAGCTTCTGGCAGTTGGAAGATCAGGGACACTCTAAGCATGGGGTTGCATCCATGATGACCTTGGCTAATTGCCACTGATGGACCTATCGTCCATGAATTTATATAATTCTTTTTTGAACACAGGTATACTTTTGGCCTTCACAACATCTCATGGCAATGAGTTCCACAGGCTGACTGTACATTGTGTGAAGAAATACTTCCTTCTGTTTGTTTTACACCTGCTGTCCCTTAATGTCATCAGGTGACCCCTAGTTCTTGTGTTATGTGAAGGGGTAAACAACACTTCCCTAATTATTTTTCTTCACACCAGTCGTGATTTTATAGACCTCTATCATATTACTCTCCCCCCCGCCCCCGCAAATCCATAGCTTGTGTTATAAAGCAGGTTAGACTAGATGATCTAATGGTCCCTTTTGGCCTTAAAATCTATGAATCCATGAGTCTCTCTCTTCACCAGAACACTTTGTGGTTCAGCTCTCATTTCACCATTCTTCTAGCTTGTACCTGCTGAAAAGTTCCATGCTAGAGTTCTCTGCTTGATGATATTTGCTATGATGAGACTACCACTAGAGGAAGGGATGCTTACAGATGGCTGGTGTTCACAGGACTGTCAGCTCGGAGAAAATTGTTTTCAAATGTATGTCATATGGGGGGGAAAAGGCACTGCAATCCTTTGGTCACACAGATTTCCTGTATGCTCATCTGTCCTGCTTTTCACTGCTCATCCTCACACCTGCTACTTACAGTTCTTCTTTTGCAGTCTATTCCTCCTAGCTCCTGCTACATTGATAGTAGGGCTGTTGATTAATCGCATTTAACTCAGGTCATTAACTCAAAAAAATTAATTGCAATTAATCAGTTTTAATCACACTGTTAAACAATAGCATACCAATTGAAATTTATTAAATATTTTGGATTTTTCTACATTTTCATATATATTGTATTCTGTGTTGTAACTTAAATCAAAGAATATATTACTTTTATTAAAATATTTGCACCATAAAAATGATAAACAAAATAAATAGTATTTTTCTATAACCTCATACAAGTACTGTAGTGCAATCTCTTTATCATGAAAGTGCAACTTACAAATTTTTTTGTTACATAATTGCATTCAAAAACAAAACAATGTAAAACTTCAGAGCCTCCAAGTCCACTCAGTCCTACTTCTTGTTCAGCCAGTCACTAAGACAAACACATTTGTTTACATTTACAGGAGATAATACTGCTGGCTTCTTAATTACAATGTCATCAGAAAGTGAGAACAGGCATTTGCATGGCACATTTGTTGCTGGCATTGCAAGGTATTTATGTGCCAGATGTGCTAAACATTCATATGTCTCTTCATGCTTTGGCCACCATCCAAGAGGACATACTTCCATGCTGATGACGCTCGTTAAAAAAATAATGCGTTAATTAAATTTGTGACTGAATTCCTTGGGGGGGGGGGGAATTGTATGTTCCCTGCTCTGTTTTACCCACCTTCTGCCATATATTTCATGTTATAGCAGTCTCGGATGATAATCCAGCACATATTCTTTTTAAGAACACTTTCACTGCAGATCCGACAAAACGCAAAGAAGGTACCAATGTGAGATTTCTAAAGATAGCTACAGCACTCGATCCAAGGTTTAAGAATCTGAAGTGCCTTCCAAAATTTGAGAGGGACGAGGTGTGGAGCATGCTTTCAGAAGTCTTAAAAGAGCAACACTCCAATGCGGAAACTACAGAACCCAAACCATCAAAAAAGAAAATCAACTTTCTGCTGGTGGCCTCTGGCTCAGATAATGATAATGAAAATGAACATGTGTCGGTCCGCAGTGCTTTGGATTGTTATCAAGGAGAACCCGTTATCAGCATGAATGCATGTCCCCTGGAATGGTGGCTGAAGCATGAAGGGACATATGAATCTTTAGCGCATCTGGCACGTAAATATCTTGCAACGCCGGCGACAACAGTGCCATGAAAATGCCTGTTCTCACTTTCAGGTGACATTGTAAACAAGAAGCGGGCAGCATTATCTCCTGCAAATGTAAACAAACTTGTTTCTCTGAGCAATTGGCTGAACAAGAAGTAGGACTGAGTGGACCTGAAGGCTCTAAAATTTTACATTGTTTTATTTTTGAATGCAGTATTTTTTGTACATAATTCTACATTTGTAAGTTCAACTTTCATGATAAAGAGACTGTATTAGGTGAATTGAAAAATACTATTTATTTTGTTTTTTTATAGTGCAAATACTTGTAATAAAATTAAATATAAAATGAGCACTGTACACTTTATATTCTGTGTTGTAATTGAAATCAACATATTTGAAAATGTAGAAAACATCCACAAATATTTAAATAAACGGTAGTCTATTATTAACAGTGTGATTAATTTTTTTAATCGTGCGATTAATCGCGATAAATTTTTTTGATTGTTTGACAGCCCTAATTTATAGAATTTTCTATGGTGCTCATTGATGCATTAGATTGACTAAATCAATGGGAATGAAATTCCCAAATGAAATGGTCATTTGAACAAATGATTGAAAGCTTCTGTCATTTTACCAAATGACTAAGTTTGCCAGTATGGCTGTACAAAAATCAAAACAGAAACAGGTTTGATCTTCTAGTAACTTCAATCTTGTGTAGTCATTTGCACCTGCACAAAGGCCGCGCAAAGTGGGTATAAAATTCTACTATTCTGTAAGGTAAATGGCAGTGGAATATCAGACCCAGTTCCTTCCTAAGCATTCAGAGCTGGCTGACATTTTAGAAAATTCACATCCAGCCTGGACATATTCTGATGATAAAATATTGCACTTCTGCAATCAGAAATTAAATGAATTCTGCTAGGTTTAGGATTTCTAAGTGATGTCACTATAAACTTATTTTTATAAATACCAATGAGTCCATTGACAATATACTATTGATTCCTTGTCGCACTGAAATTTTTGTTGCCTGGAGAAAGACAGAAAAAAATTATCTTCCTGAACTAGTAGGTGTTATAAAAAAGTTTACTGAATTGAAAAACTGTCTTTAGTCTTTCTTTGAAAGGTAAAAATGTAAATATAGATACAATTTTAATACAGTTTTAGCCTCAGAGATTGGAAAAGGTGGTACTATATTATTTACAAGACAAACACACAATTAAATAGTTTGTTTAGGAGATTTACTCCTTAACACCCCATCTATGGTAAAGAAGGTTTATTTAAAGCCCTTTGGATATTCATCAATCAAATCCCTATGGCTTGTGAGCTATTCTTTTTATTCATTTATTCGATGGCATCTTCAGCGTGCATTTTTAACTTTTTGTAGTTATGAATTTTGAAAGTGTTTTACAATAAAACAAAACCAATCACAGAGAAAAACAAGAACAAAAACACGGAACGTTTTATATCAAAAAGCGGTGCAAAAAGCATAAGAGATCTTCTTATAAAGTTGCAGTCTCTCTCTAATATTTTTTTGATGATTATGCTGTCCTCTGTTTGAGTTAAACCCTCAGGGCACCTTATTTAATTTGCGGCGTGTGCAGTACCTACATTTGATTAATGTAAAATTGCAATTAGATTACATGTGAGAATGGACAGGGTATTTGAGCTGTTAAGATATGTTCCCCACTGCAATGAGGAGCTGCTCTGTATTTTATGAGCACATGTGTAGGTTGTCACATTAATTGCTTGAAATACAAGTCTGGATACTATTAAAATCATTTCAGGTTAACCTTTAAAAGATGCAGTTAACATATTGTCCCTCTTCTGTGCCATTTTAGCTGGTTATTTCTAGAAAGGCATTCAATTACAATGCTGATTCCTTCAACATAAGCTCCAGCCCCCGTGTCTATCTGAATGAAATCTGAATATTTGGCTCAATCTGAATTATAAATGATAAATTAAATATGTTACAATTTCTTCTGCGCCCATTGTTTTTATAAAGCTACCACATGTGTATCTCATGTACCAAAGAGCCTGATTAAATGGACAGCGGATTTCTTTGTTCCTTCATTATCCCCTATATTTGATAGGACCCTTACTATCTTAATAGTCTTTGCCCACCTTACTGTCTCTACCTTGAGCCCGTGAAGTGTGTTCTCCTAGTTTTTAGCTCTGTTCTAAGATGTGTGCATCTGAAACCATGTACAGCATTTGAGTATAGTGCTGGGAGGCGTAAGGCAAAGGTGGCGGTGGTGGCCTGAAGCAAATGGCAGTGAAAATTTGGGGAAGTGTCTAAGTAAAGGCAGGGCCACGAATTTAGTATAAAGGTGGAAAGGGCTGGGGACAGATGTCTTTTAGTGAAAATGGGTCACTTCCTGCTCCAGGATTCACAGGTTGGCGCTTTATTTCTATATGGAAGTCCTAGGGGAGTTAGGTCAACTGCCATTGATGTTAATGGGCGTTTTTTGAACGAGTTCAATGAGAGATGGATCTGTGAGGGTGCCTGGGCGGCAGTGCTGGCCATTTGCTGAGAACACCGGGCTCTATCTCACCTGATTCAGCCAGTCTGCTGAATGCTTGGCTCAGTGTTTGGATGAGACTGAAGCATAGATGAGGGCTAGTTGGTTGAAGTTCAATGCAGATAAAATTGAGGTGATGCTTATAGGTTGGGGGAAGGGATTGGAAGATATGGAGAGAACTATCTCTGTCCCTTTTACTGACGCCATTTGTTACCAGAGTTTGCAATAAGGGGATGCTATTGCATCCAAGCAGCAGCATTCAGGACTGCCCTTTCCCCCCATTTTCATTTGGCGAGGAAATGATGACTGTTTCTTTCAAATGCAAACCTTTCAATTACAATCCAGGCTTTTTCCCAGCTCAAGAATGGATTATTGCAATGTGCCCTGCATCAGAGCCGTAACTAGATATTGTTGCGCCCGAGGCAAGAAGGACCCTTGCCGCCGAAATGCCGCCAAATATGGCGGCAGCGATTGGGCTGCTGCCGAAATGCCGCTGGCTCAGGGAGTTTTCTGTGCCCCTCAGCTTGAGTGCCCGAGGCAAGTGCCTCACTCGCCTCGCCCTTGTTACAGCACTACCCTGCATAAGGTTACACCTTAAGATGAGCCAGAAACTTAAGCGAGTGCAGAATGCAGCTGCCCATGTAAGCAGCGTATCACAGTGTGAAAACAAGACATCTGCGCCGCAGGATGCTTTTACTGGCTGCCTCTTGATTTCTGGCTGGAGTCTAAGGTGTTGGTTTTGATGTAAAAGCCAGACATGACCAGGTACATGTAGAGGTGTGAGATCACCTCTCTCCCTGTCCCATGCTATGGCAGATGTGATCAGCACAGGCACTCCAGTTGGAGACCTCCTGGGCTAAGAGAGGGGGATAAGGGCACTCAGGTTTGACCTATTCTTCCTTGTTGGTGTGACTTAACCAGGAGTTGCTGAGCTACAGCTTCTTCATGCAGATGTTTGTTGGGAAGGCAGTTTTATTGGGGGACTCAGTTTTATGGTGGTAATTGAAGAGCTGGTTTCCATTTTGGTGAACTGTATTTTCAGTCTGTGCATGGATCGCTGTGTTCTGTTACTATCCAATAGCATTGGGCTTAATCTAGTCACTCATAGATTGAGGTGGGGGACTCATGTCACTATAGATATCTGAGCCTTCATTAGCACTGAGGAGTCAAAAGGACCCCTAGGCTGCGGACAGACTTAAAAACCAGGGGCGGCGGGGGGGGGGGGGGGGGAAGCGGGAAGAGTCAGTTCCAGTAAAGAAATCATAAGATAACAGATTTTCCATCTCTTGCCATCTTATGACTATCTCTCTCCATGTCCCATTAAGGAATTCTGTGTCTTTAAGGAGGATGCAGCATACAGTTAAATTATATTGCAATATTCACCCACCACTACTGTTTAATCTGCAGTGTGAAATTGAATCCACCCAGATGCACTGCATTAGCACATAAGAATGGCCCTACTGGGTCAGATCAAGGGTCCATCTAGCTCAGTATCCTGTCTTCTGACAGTGGCCAGTGCCAGGTGTACCAGAGGGAATGAACAGAACAGGTAATCATCAAGTGATCCATTCCTTGTTGCCCATTCCCAGCTTCTGGCAAACAGAGGCTAGGGACACCATTCCTGCACATCCTTGCTAATAGCCATTGATGGACATATCCTCCATTAATTTATCTAGTTCTTTTTTGAACCCTGTTATGGTATTGGCCTTCACAGCATCCTCTGGCAAGGAGTTCCACAGGTTGGCTGTGCGTTGTGTGAAGAAATACTTCCTTTAATTTTTTTAAGACCTGCTGCCTATTAATTTCATTTGGTGACCCCTAGTTCTTGTGTTATGAGGAGTAGTAAATAACACTTTCTCATCCAATCATGATTTTATAGACCTCAAGCATATCTCCCCTTAGCCATCTCTTTTCCAAGCTGAAAAGTCCCAGTCTTATTAATCTCTCCTCATACAGAAGCCCTTCCATACCCCGAATCATTTTTGTTGCCTTTTTCTGAACCTTTTCCAACTCCAATATATTTTTTTGAGATGGGGTGACCACATCTGCACACAGTATTCAAGGTGGGCGTACCATGGATTTATATAGAGGCAACATGATATTTTCTGTCCTATTATCTTTCCCTTTCTTAATTATTCCCAGCATTCTGTTGGCTTTTTTGACTGCCGCTGCACAATGAGTGGATGTTTTCAGAGAACTATCCACAATGACTCCAAGATCTCTTTCTTGAGTAGTAACAGATAATTTAGAACCCATCATTTTATTTGTATAGCTGGGACTATGCTTTCCAATGTGCATTACTTTGCATTTATCAACATTAAATATCATCTGCCATTTTGTTGCCCAGTCACCCAGTTTTGAGAGATCCTTTTGTAGCTCTTCTCAGTCTGCCTGGGTCTTAACTATCTTTAGTAATTTTGTATCATCTGCAAATTTTGCCACCTCACTGTTTACCCTTTTCCAGATCATTTATGAATATGTTGAATAGGACTGGTCTCAGAACAGACCCCGGGGGACACCACTATTTACCTCTCTCCATTCTGAAAACTGACCATTTATACCTACCCTTTGTTTCCTATCTTTTAACCAGTTACCAATCCATGAGATCACCTTCCGTCTTATACCGTGGCAGCTTACTTTGCATAAGAGCCTTTGGTGAGGGGCCTTGTCAAAGGCTTTCTGAAAATCTAAGTACACTATATCCACGGGATCCCCTTGGTCCACATGCTTGTTGACCCCCTCAGAGAATTCTAGTAGATTGGTGAGGCATGATTTCCCTTTACAAAAACCATGTTGACTCTTCCTCAACAAATTATGTTCATCTGTCTGTCTGACAATATTGTTCTTTATTATAGTTTCAATCAGTTTGCCCGGTACTGAAGTCAGGCTTACAGGCCTGTAATTGCCGGGATCACCTCGGAGCCCTTTTAAAAAATTGTCGTTACATTAGCGATCCTCCAGTCATTTGGTACAGAAGCTGATTTAAATATTAGGTTACAGACTACAGTTAGTAGTTCTGCAATTTCACATTTGAGTTCCTTCAGAACTCTTGGGTGAATACCATCTGGTCCTGGTGACTTATTGCTGTTTAATTTATCAATTTGTTCCCAAACCTCCTCTAATGATACCTCAATCTGGGACAGTTCCTCAGATCTGTCACCTAATAAGAATGGCTCGGGTTTGGGAATATCCCTCACATCCTCAGTCGTGAAGACCAATGCAAAGAATTAATTTTGTTTCTCTGCAATGGCCTTATCATCCTTGATTGCTCCTTTAGCACCTCGATCATCCAGTGGCCCTATTGTGGGGTCTTAAAAAAGTTTCCACGCAGCTTGCAGAGATTTCACTTTTGGCACTGTACCCTTTAATTTCTGTTTAACTAACCTCCTCATTTTTGTGTAATTCCCCTTTCTGAAATTAAATGCTACAGCGTTGGGCAGCTGTGGTGTTTTTCCTGCCACAGGGATATTAAAATTAATTATATTATGGTCACTATTATCAAGCGGTCCAGCTATATTCACCTCTTGGACCAGATCCTGTGCTCCACTTAGGACTAAATCAAGAATTGCCTCTTCTCTGGTGGGTTCCAGGACCAGCTGCTCCAAGAAGCAGTCATTTAAGGTGTCAAGAAACTTTATCTCTGCATCCCATCCTGAGGTGACATGTACCCAGTCAATATAGGGATAACTGAAATCCCCCATTATTATTATTGAGATTTTAATTTTAATAGCCTCTCGAATCTCCCTGAGAATTTCACAGTCACTATCACCATCCTGATCAGGTGGTCGGTAATATATCCCTACCGCTATATTCTTATTATTAGAGATTCTGTGGTACAGTTTGATTCATTAACGATTTTTACTTCATTTGATTCTACGCTTTCTTTTACATATAAGCTTTCTTTAAGCACCAGTATCCTCTTTTCTCCCCTTCCTGGTATATCTGTTAGTGCTTCCAGGCTGCCTGCTTTGTATAGAGCTCAGATAAAAGCCCCTTTTCTTGTTGTTTCTTAGTATATAGGAACTAATGGAATGGAGTTGCTGTGTGGAGTCATTTCCTGAAGCGTGCAGTTACAGCTGCATTATTTTAACATTACCACTATCAGCTTGGGCCACTCACTGCCTGCCACTCTGCAAGGGCTAGGAAGCTGCATCAAGAAATAACAAATAACCATTAGATGGCACCAGTTTTCTTTCCAGATATAGCTTTTTTGATTGGTCAGAAAGCCATTATATTTCCGTTGTCCCACTTCTAGTAATGCACCCTACCGTACGCATTATGGGTTTGATTGTGCCCTTAATGCAGAGTCCTAAGTAGGGGTGGCACAGAGTCACGCTCCCCCCCCCCCCCCGAGCTTTCCTGTGTGTATAAGCAGGCTGCAGCATGGCCCTGTCTTCTTCCTGTCTCTTTGGGGAAATTTGCAAATGTCATGAAAGGAGTTCCAGCACTCCCCAGAACACAGGGACTGCCTGCAATTTTAAGTGGCCACAAATGGAGTATGTATGATGGCCTGGGAGGGACAGGCTCCTCACCCATCTGATTGCGCATGGGTACATTCTAATTCTCCATGACCTCTCCATTGGCAGATGAGCACTTTAAGCAAATAGAAATGTTCTGAGAAGGCAATAATTACACAGTAGTTCAATGTGGAGAAGAAGCAGAGTTTTAATACAGCGGCCTTACTCATAACTGGAGAGCATATGTGTGGGGAATCAATATAGGGAGGGTTTGTTGTTGTTACTGATTAATAAAAGCCCTTTGCTTAAATAAATAAAGAAATAACATTTTTTAAAAAGTCATATATAGTTGCTCAGTCTAGTTGGAATTTAATGTTGCTTCAGGAAATGAAAATATTACATTTAAATGAAAGTATTAAATGGTTGCGTTAGCTTGCTTGGCAAAGGCTATACAATACCCCCAAAGGAATTGTTATTTATTATAATTGTTATTTATTAATTATGTATGTTATGCTAGGTGCTTTTGTAGAAAAGAGGCTTTCCAAAGAGTTTATATATTTTTATAATATTATTTTTAACACAATGATTAGCTCATATAGCAATTTTCATCAAAGCACTTTCCAAAGGAAGGTAAATAAAGGGATCCCTACTTTATGGGTTGGGAAACAGAAACACGGAGGGGTGAAATGACTTGTCTAAGGTCACACAGGGCACATCTACACAGTGAGTTTCTGAGCCTGGAATGAGAGGTTCTGATTTATGAGGCTTGTGCTACCAGGCTAAAAATTATCTAGCCACTGAAACGGCTTTGGTGATGTCACACTAACAACTGCCTGAGGGTAAGGGTGGGGGGGTCCTTGTCTCAAGGGAAAACCCAACCAGGGGAATCTGCGATCGGACAGTATTGTCTTGGAAGCGTCAGCCTCCAAGGGGCCCAGCAGGCCGCCAAACCCTGGACTGGCACCTGTTGGGAAACCCCAGCTTCTTGGTTCCCAGACTGGAAAAAGGCTCAGGGTTGGCACCAACTTGGCCAGCAGTGGAGGGTTGCTTTTCATGTGGGCACCCAGATCACCGGTATCATGAGTGCCCAGGTATGGAGTGTGGTTATGGGCAATTTTGGATTGCAGAAAGTGACCCCCAGCTAATAGAATGGTCCCTGTTCGGATAAACTTGTAAAAGGTGAATGCTCTGGAGAATAAACATTCATTCTGTTTGTCCTCAAAACATGTCCAGGAAGGCAAGATGGAGAGATTTAAGTAAAGATGATTTAAATAGTTAATTTTCATCGTGTTTTTAAATGACCCGATTTAAAAATATTTAAATGAGGTTGAGGCTTTGTAAAATGAATCTGAAAATTTGTGCTGTTGTTAATTTATAATTAACTATTTTTTAAAAGAATCACTACTAATAAGATGTTATTTGAATTTTACAGAAATTACTCACAGCAAAAACAAAACAAACAAACAAACAAAATTAAGTCCCTGATCCAACAAACAGTTAAGCAGATAACTAATTTTACTCACATGAGTAGTTCCACTGACCTCAATTAAGTTAAATATGTGTGTAAATGTTTGCAGTGTTTGGAGCCAACATTTTATTTTTATTAAAAAGTCCCTATTTTTATTGAAAGCTTTTTTCTTAGTGACAAAAATCTTTGTTACTTCAAAACAAAATTGCTTCAGTGTAAACAATGAAAAGTTATTTAGACTTTAATTAACAAAGTGACTATGGCCTATTTCTAAACATAAGCCCAAAGTTAGGTTCTGAATGGTGGGATTTTCTGAAGTACCTAAGTGACTTAGGAGCATGGCCCCATTGATTTCAAGCTGCAAATCCTGATGGAGGAGTGTAACTTGGCTGGAGCATTTCAACCTTTTTGACTTGTCAAAGTTTAATATATTGGAAAGTGATATTGGCTGCAAATAGAGTGCAGGGTATTTTCTATCGATGTAGTATTTGAATAGTGCTATTCTTACAATAAAGATGTTAATGAAGCCTTGGCATTACCATTTTAAGCATAGATGAACATTCTAAATGTGAAGCTTCTTCATAGAAAAACTCTGAGTAATATCTCAAATTCTATTAAAAGAGTGTAAAAATGGGAAGAAAGTAAAGAGCTAGCAAATTTGTAATTTGCGTTAAACTACATTTTTTTCCTCTTTAATTTTTAAAAAAATTTATCCACCCTGTAGCACGGACAGCTACAAAGCAAACTTTTCCGATAATGAATCTCAGCTGTGTTTTGTAGTCATGTAAGAGCTAATTTGGTCTATATGTAAATAAAGTCCTTGGCCCATCAGATGAGACTGACAGCAAAAGCTCCAATTAGTGCCAAAGGTAGTGGTAGATGCACTCATTTTGTCTACCTAAGAAGGATGAAGGGCTTAGTCAGCACTGAGAGTATTTGAATGCATGATTCTAGGAAAATGATATATTCAAAACCTGGTGCTTAGACTAAGCCCCTAGCCAAGATTCTCACACCCTATCTTCAGAAGACACTTTCAACTCACATCTGTTCACATGTAATCAAATCCAGACATGCAAGAAACTAAGTTCA
Organism: Macrochelys suwanniensis; assembly: GCA_033296515.1. Lineage (NCBI taxonomy): Eukaryota > Metazoa > Chordata > Testudines > Chelydridae > Macrochelys > Macrochelys suwanniensis. The sequence goes on along the minus strand of CM065776.1, from coordinate 95,391,597 downwards.
CTCATCTTAACATCATGACTAGACAACAGAAGCTTGTCTTCTCTTAATTTGCCCTGGGCCCAATTATTCTTTCCTTTATTAAGACAGAAAACAAAATACATGGTTGGGTGCACATCTCCACAGGTGCTTTGAGGAATGAAGCAAACACTCTCAGACAGGAACCTTGTGATTAACCTTGATGCTAACTCCCGACTGAAACAGGAGGTTTTACGTTCAAATTTGTTGACTTTAACCTTAAAAAAAAATCTCAAATAGCAGGAAAACTACAAACTACAAAAAAGAAATACAGGAGAAAAGATTCAGTGTGTAAAGCATAGCTGGTACATTATTATTTGTTTTACCATAACTCCTACGGGTCCTAATCATAGACTAGGACTTGACTGTGCTATTCAGTACTGTAAGTGTTCATTTTTGTAAAAATATCAGCACACAATAAAGCAGCTGGATTTCCAGCAGTCTACACAAATTAGATTGAAATGGAAATAACCTGTGGTGAGTTAGCTAGTGGTATGGCTAGAAACTGTTTGCCATATGCTGTGTTGGCCCATCACAGACTGAACCAGAGTTAGGAAGAGCTATGCTAATGTTTTGCCAAGTTGTGTACCCTGAGATGTGCCTTTTCTGCTTTATGCCACACTGCTGGCATAAAATGGCCCTGAAGTTGGTATATTGAGCCAAGGGAAGATCCCCCCAGTGTCTTAGAATGGTATAATGTTATGAGGCCTGCTTGTCCTTATGTCTAGCTGATCAATGACTGCCATTGACATCTCGGTAGAGCCACATAGAGCAGCCTCTATCTTACCACTAACCAAGCCAGCTGGAGTGGAGGTAAGTTTCCTCGTCTGAAAGTTAAGTCTTTTCTGCATTACGCATATCTGAGATGCAGTCTTATCTTTAAAGGAATGGTGTGTACACTTCCCTCAAACATTTCTTGATCCGTTTGTTACGATCACATTTTATTGGGCTGGAGGAGAATTGGTTAATGATGCTGGAAAGCCTTTGTGTCAGAAATTTCCCTGAGGAGCTAAGTTTTTTTCAGTTACTTTTGATAGTTTTCTAGAGTTCCCAGGGATTAGGCGCTCCGTCAATGTTCTATGTATCATTTGACATGTGGCTAATGCAGCATTTTCTCTGAAGGGGTTGATTTTTCAACACAGTGGCTTTCTAGTAGGAAAACCAAAAATACAATGAAATTTTTTTTTAAAAAAATACAGTGAAGGTTGCACAAGTTTCCCTGTCCAGCTCAAAAAGATAAAGGGATGGAAAAAGCAAGCCCTGTTCGCATAAACATATGGGACTCTAAAGTGTAGTGGGCAAAACTCATTGATATGGTGGGGTTCCATGTTAAGATGTCTTTGGAGGAAGAAGCTATGAAATTAATAATTGTTAAAAAGATAATATCCTAATCAGTCACGCGCTAGAGGATTTAGGCTGTAGGAAGGAGTGTTGTCTAGGCAGAAGCAGACAGACTTGGGAATCAGGACTCCGGCTCTGCCACTGATTTACTGTCTGACCACTGACAAATTACTCAGGGCTCAACTGCATTAATGCTTAATGCCGTCTTTGTTCCCCCCCACTAACCTCTTTAGACTCACCAGCCCTACGTTTGGAAATCTGCCCCATGTTTCTTAAGATTAAAAAAAAATCACTCACTCTCTCTTAACTTTATCTTGCAGTATGTCAAACTGTCACAATCTCTTTTTCAGATCAGAGATTTTATCAGTGATTAGTCATAATCCATGTGGGCATAAAGATTTGGTTATTCCAGGATTTTTCAGACTTTAAACATTGCATGTATGCCTTGATATCTTTGGTTATTTGAAATCGTTGATTAAAATAGTAATGTCATACTTTTTTCACTTATAGAACCACTATGGTATATAACACACACATACTCTTCAAATAAAATAACTAAATTAGGCATATCATTTAAAAAGGTTTAAGATTTAGGTAATATATGTCAGTGTTTTTGTTTTTCCTGCTATGACTCCATGTCTCCACGATAAACAAGATGATTGTATTTCCAGGGTTTCCCCCCTAGAATATCAGGGTTGGAAGGGACCTTAGGAGGTCATCTAGTCCAACCCCCTGCTCAAAGCAGGACCAATCCCCAATTTTTGCCCCAGATCCCTAAATGGCCTCAAGGATTGAACTCACAACCCTGGGTTTAACAGGCCAATGCTCAAACCACTGAGCTATCCCTCCTCCCTCTAAGGTAATTTACAAATATAGTGAAAAGGTAGGCTTGAACTTTGTCCTACATCACAGATAGCTTTTACTGGGCTATGTGTTGAATGACGGAGGTTTCTTAAATCTCATCACCTTTTGTTTTTGGTTCTCAGTAAAAGTGGTGGAGAGAGTATACTCACATTTCAGCTCAAGTTTGATGAAGTCTGTATTCCCCAAATTCTCAAGAAACACTCCATGAGGGGCTGATGTTTTGAAGTAGAAAGAGATGTCTGCGCTGGTTTCCCCTTGGAACGTGGAGAAGTGAAGGTAGGACGATGGAGTAATGAAAGACGCAGCGTTCCAGTAATTCCCTGTGGAGATGTGAGTGACAAAATTATGTCTTTCAGTGCTCCTTCCAAGCTGTCATTTACTTGTGTAACCAAAGCAAGAACAGAAGCTAAAGTTTCTAATGTCAAAGCATGTTACAGTGCTTTCTGTATGCAAAAAGAGAGATCATTCCAATTCTACCTTGTTACACTTTTTTTATAGATAGTTTGCTAGATTTCAAAAGTTAGATGACATTTTGAGGACATTGTGAGGACATTTTCAAGCTCCTACCCCAGGAGATACTTATCAAAATATATGTATGTGTTCATGTACATGGCCCCAATCCAACAGAGTAACTAAATACATGATTAATGTTAAGCATGTCAGTAATCCAATTTATGCCATAGGACATCAGGGCCATGGTGTATATGCAATTGCAAATGGACAGTCATATACCTGCCTGGCCTTGCTCATGTGCATGCATACATACATTGCTGCATGTATAACTGGCTGCTTTCAAACTTATGTACATAATTGCATCCATCTAGCTATGTCTATCTTTTTCTTTTTGTTTTAATAACAGAAAAATACAGTAATTGAAACTGAAGATTACAGCTGGGATTCATTTATTTGATATGGTTGGACAATATTTTCCCTCTATGCGGTACCCCCTTCCCTGGTCCTCCCTAACAAACAGAAAGTGCAGTATGCACTTCTCCAGAGGATCCCTGTATCATCACTCGCAGGACAAGACTCTACTTCTTCTATGGATAGACCACTTGACCTATGCGTTACCTCCACTACCATTCCCTGATTTCCCAACAAGATGCTGCCAAGGGATCTGTGGGGACAGACTGCCTCACGCCTGAGACGGACCTTGTGACAGAAGGTGCACTCTTTGTTAAGTCATAAGAACGGCCATACTGGATCAGACCAAAGGTCCATCTAGCCCAGTATCCTGTCTTCCAACAGTGGCCAATGCCAGGTACCCTAGAGGCAATGAATAGACCAGGTAATCATCAAATGATCCATCCCCTATCGCTCATTCCCAGCTTCTGGCAAACAGAGGCTAGGGACACCATCCCTGCCCATCCTGGCTAATAGAAATTGATGGACCTATCCTCAATGATATTATCTAGTTCTTTTTTGAACCTTGTTATAGTCATGGCCTTCACAACATCCTCAGGCAAAGAGTTCCACAGATTGACTGTACATTGTGTGAAGAAATACTTCCTTTTGTTTGTTTTAAACCTGCTGTCTATTAATTTCATTTGGTGACCCCTAATTGTTGTGTTATGAGTAAATAACACTTCCTTGTTTTTCCACACCAGTCATGATTTTATAGACCTCGATCATATCCCCCCTTGGTCGCCTCTTTTCCAAGCTGAAAAGTCCCAGTCTTACTAATCTCTCCTCATACGGAAGCAGTTCCATACCCATAATAATTTTTGTTGACCCTTTTTGAACCTTTTCCAATTCCAATATATCTTTTTTGAGATGGGGTGACCACATCTACACACAGTATTCAAGATGTGGGCATATCAAGGATTTTATATAGAGGCAATATGCTATTTTCTGTCTTACTATCTATCCCTTTCTTAATGATGCCCAGCCTTCTGTTGGCTTTTTTGACTCCCGCTGCACAATGAGTGGATGTTTTCAGAGAACTATCGACAATGATTCCAAGGTCTGTTTCTTGAATGATAACAGCTAATTTAGACCTCATCATTTTACATGTATAGCTGAGATTATGTTTTCCATTGTGCATTACTTTGCATTTATCAAAAGTCAGGCCAATGTACAGGAGGTCCCTCAGTCTAGGTCCAATTGCGGCCTGTTGGTGCTTCCTAAGGTGAACTTCCCACCCTTGCCAGGTATGACCTGGGTAACACACACCATCTATGCCCACCACTTATTACTGTGTAGGTGACTGAACACTTGTGGATATCCCCATATGGTGATGAACAGCTGTCGAAATACATGTAGGTTTATTGAACAACTGGAACGAAGCACCAGAGAAAATAATTTTACAGCAAAAAGCAGCCTTCATATCTATCTAGACTCATCTAATCTTAATTACAAGCTAAGTTAGATGGACTTCCCTTTTGAGTTCCAGGAACAGAATAGACTCAACCTATATTCTGCTAACAAGTCTGGGAGTTCTTGGGACCCAGCCCTGTCTTAGTTTGCCTTCCAGAGTGTCAGTCTTCCTCTGCCCCCTCCCTTCTTCTTCCCCCAGAAACTCCTGTTTCTCAAAGTTCCACCCTCCATGTGTGAGCCTGACCCAAATTTCCATGTTGCTGAAAGGCCCTTGCTACAGGCCCTAGGAAGGCCTTTTGCCTCAGACTGGTTTCTCCCAGCCAGCCAGCCCAACTAAGATGATGCTTGCTCCATTGTTTAACTCTTGACTCGTTCAGCTTTAATGTCTTGTGACTGTTAGGCAGTGTGCTGGAACTGTCTGCTCCCCCTGACACTCCAAAACACCGCCTCAGAAAATGTATACATAAAACATATTTTGGGGTACAGCTCTATATTCACCCACAAGCAACCCCACATCAACACTCACATGAAAACAACTGCATTCATAAATGAGAGCAAAGATACTGTGCGTGGACCTGGGAAGGGAGACATCTGTTTACGGGTTCAGGTATATTTTCAACATAGCTGTGGCCCAGTCCAGCTCCCATTGACTTAAATGGGAGCTGGATCAGTCCCTTTAATAAATAATAAAATAAACTAATAACAACACATATCTAGCTCTTATATACATCTCAAAGAACTCAATCCTACAAGGTCCTTCTCAGCCTTATCCCCAATCCAGCAACACACTTAAGCATGTGTTTAATGTTAAGCATTTAAGTTGCCCCATTGACTAGTGCATAAGCTCTTTGTTACAGAGACTGTATTTTTATATTTACATATATGTGCGTGTGTGCATAGCACAGTTCGCTGATCCCTCACTGGGGCCCGTACTGCAATACAAATATAATAATTAAAATATTTATTAACAAACAATTCCTGCAATGCAATTTATTCAGAGAAAACTGATGCTTCATATAGATATTATTTTACTATGTTTTATTTAATTTTTTTATAGAAACCTCACATTATGTATACTGTAAATGTAGGCACCATGCAAAACACTGGGTGAATATTATACCCAGGTTAAATCTGTGATGGTTTAGATTGGCCATATTGTAGTTTTCATTTTCCATGAATCAGTTCTTTACATAAGTTTTGCTTCTTTCTGAGCATATTCTATTAGGTGACTGGGGACGAGGGTGTCACAATTTTTGTAGTAATGCTTGTAAGCTCTCTGGGGCAGGGTCTGTCGGTTTTTTTTTCTGTAATATGATAAGGTCCTGGTCCGAGGTGTTACTGCAATGCAAATAAATAATAATATCAATCCCCATGATTGGCTTTTTTGTCTTATTCAGTTTCTGTACTTTTAATTTCTTGCTTGTATATTATCAATATATCCATCTGCATTGCATGGCAGTAAAATCATGAGTCAAGTTATTGTACGCTGTCTGCTTTAGTGGCGAATCAGGAGGTCAGTCATCAGGAAAGGCTTTTAACATTTTTTGAAGCCCTGTGATTTGGTTCTCCACGGGAAGCCTATACACACTTAATGGAGTTAGAATGGATAAAAAGAATGTAGTCTGAAAGGGGAAACCTACAGCTTGAGAGAGGTGCTTTCAAATACCACTATTAATATGATTCTCTGGAAAAGAGAGAAAGATGCTAGCACACCAGAATCACTGCACACACAGTTTAGAAATGGGTTTGGGGGGAAGAAAAGGAAAACTACATCTATCTTGCACAAAACCCCCCAAAGGTATAGCAGAATTTATTTTGTTCTGCTCACCACCTGTAGTGATCCTTAGGTATCATTTCATGATCAAAAAGGGAGTTGCCTAAAGAAATCTTTAGAACAATGTCACTGTATACACTTATTTATTATTGTGTATGTATATTGTGGTGGTACCTAGAAGCCCCCGTCATGGACCAGGACCCCGATGGTCCTAGGCACTGTACACAAAGACAGACCATGTCCCAAAGAGCTTACAATCTAAGTACAGGTCTCTCGCGTCTTACGCGGGGGTTCCGTTTTGCGCTGAGCGCGTAAAGCGAAAACCGCGTATACTGAAACGCCATTGAGTTGAATGGCGGACGGAATCGCCCGCAGTACCGATTCCATTTTTAAATAGGTATTTTTCTTTTTTTTCCTAGTTTTGCCGACCGCGCAAAGCTGAAATTGCGCATGTTAAATGCGCGTAAGACGCAAGAGACCTGTAACACAATAAGTATATACCTACATGGCAGATATACATTTCTTTGGACTACTCTCTCCCTCCCGCCTCTCTAATTGCTTAGGCCTGTTGACCTTATAGGCTTGCATCAAGGCCTACCTATTTGAGTGAGCAGTAGAGGAGGGCTGAGGAAACTGGGGATTGGGATTTGCATTTGGGGAAAAGTGGTGGGGGATGGATGCTTTAATCCACATTCAGCTGACTGCTGGTTAATAAGAGATTCATAGTTAGGATTTGGGGAAGGAGAAGTGCTTCTGGCACTTTGATTGACCCTAGAACTTTATTTTATTGTATTTTTCAGTTTATTGCCAGGATGCTCAGAGCTCTGGATGAGGGGGTCTCCGATGTGGAGTTTTAAATTTAACTAAAATTAAATAAAACAGCCTTCCCTTTCTCCTTTAGTCTTGCTCACCCAGAATTGATCTGTGCAATTCCTAATCTGCATAGGAGAGAGAGACTCTCTCTCCTACTTCTCAGTAAAGATGTAACCTTAGACAGAGTGTTGCAGTGCAATCTCATAGTAAAAAAAATTACTATTTTTACAAAATATGCTATACTGCATTTCCTCAAGATGTCAGAGACTGAGAGTTTAGTAGGATTTAAACAAGGAATAGAGAAAAGGAATTGTGGTGTGGGTTGTGTGTGTGTGTCATGTGTGTTTATTAATTATTATTAATAATAATAACTATTAGGGAAATAAACTTTTATGCTGCAGGACATAAGCCAATCACTGACAGGAGATATGAACAAAGTTGTCCTGGTGGGTTGTTCCATAATTACTCACTACATAGCTTTCTGCTCAGTTTTTATTCTGCCCTTACTCAGGCAAAACTGCCATGAACTTCATATGAAATGCTGCTTGATTTAAATTTTCATGGGAGTTTTTACCTGAGTAAGAATCAAGAACAAAACACTGGAAATCCCAAGTAAAACCTGAATAAGGACTTCAAGATTTTCCCCGTGAATATGACAAATAAAATTCAACATTCAACATTGAAGAGTACAAAGTAAAGCAGCTTGGAAAAAATAATTCTAACTACATATATACAGTGATGGGTTCTAAATTAGCTGAAAGAGATCACCATAGCGAGTTCTCTGAAAATGTCAGCTCAGTGTGGAGCAGCAGGGGTCAAAAAGGCTAACAGGGTGTTAGGAACTATTAGGAAGGGGACAGAAAATAAGACAGAAACTATCATAATGCCATTATATAAACCCATGGTGCACCCACACCTTGAATACTGTGTCCAGTTCTGGTCTCCCAAATCTCCAAAAGGATATAGTGGAACTGGAAAAGGTTTCAGAGAAGGGCAACAAAGATCAAGGGTATAGAACGGATTCCATATGAGGAGAGACTAAAATGAGATTAGGACTGTTCATCTTAAAAAAGAGACAACTAAGGTGGGATGTGATAGAGGTCTTCTTAAATCATGAATAGTGTGGGAAAAGTGATCAGAGAAGTTTTTTACCCTTTCCCAAAATACAGAAACCAAGGGTCACCCAATGAAATTAACAGGCCACACGTTTAATACAAACAAGAGAAAGTACTTTTTTCACACAATTTGGAACTCCTTGTCATGGGATGTTGTGATGTTGAACTGGGTTCAAAAAAGGACTAGATAAGTTCATGGAAGATAGGTCCCTCTATGGCAGGGGTGGGCAAACCTTTTGGCCTGAGGGCCACATTGGGATTGCGAAACTGTATGAAGGGCCAGGTAGGGAAGGCTGTGCCTCCCCAAACAGCCTTGCCCCTGCCCCCTATAGGCCCCCTCCCACTTCCCACCCTCTGACTGCGCCCCTCAGAACTACCAACCCATCCAACCCTTCCTGCTCCTTGTTCCCTGACCTCCCCCCCAGAATCTCCGCCACATCCAACCTCCCCCTGCTCCCTGTCCCCTGACTGCCCCCCGGGACCCTCTGCCTCTTATCCAACCCCCCCCACTCCCCGCCCCCTTACCATGCTGCTCAGAGTAGCAGGACTAGCAGCTGCGCTGCCCAACTTGAGCCAGCCGCACTGCCCGCGCGTAAGCATCACTACAGAGGAGGGGCCGGGGGAAGCCTCTCCGGACAGGAGCTCAAGTGCTGGGCAGGAGAGTCCCACAGGCCGGATGTGGCCCACGGGCCGCAGTTTGCCCACCTCTGCTGTATGGCTATTGGCCAAGGTGATCAGGGTGCAACCCCATGCTTGGAGCAACCCTAAGACTCTGACTGCCAGCAGCCAGGAGGGGAAGACAGGAATGGATCACTCCAGCTGCCCTCTTCTGTACACTCCCCCCAAAGCTCTGGTATTGGCCTCTGTTGGAGACAGGGCACTGGGCTAGATGGTCCCTTGATTTGACCCACTATGGAAGTTCTTATGTCCTTATGCTCATGTGAGGGTGCCAAAGTACCAGTATGTATAAATGTAACATACCTCTTGCATTCAGAGTGTACAGCTTGGTGCCCTTTTAAGACGGGTAGATCCGTATGTTGCTAACATGCAGTTATGGGCTTAGAGCAGTCAGCCCGTTAGCTTCTCCCTTGCAGTGACATTTACCAGCACTTTCTTAGCCAGCTCCCTTCTGTCTCTTCTTCCTTACCATGATTGAAATTCATTCTCCAGCAGCATCAATTTCCCTTTTACATTCAGCTCCCATTGAAATGGAGAATGGCAATAGCAGAACTGTAAAAGACCTCAGTGCTTTTAGCTCTGGTAGGCAACAGCACTGGAGAACTAATGCTGCAATGTCAGGCAGCCTTTATGTATTACAACAGACCAAAAACCTCCAGGGCCCTCATCTGCAGCAAAACAGATTTTATATCAAAATGATTATGTGAATAAAATGTAAGAATAGCCTCCTATTTCAGTGAAGATGGATGTGTGAATGGGAAACTGCTCTGTGCCACAAAGTAATGGATTGAGAGTATCCATACAATTATGCTCAACAAATCAAGTTTTTTCCTTCTGTTCTTTCATTCTGGGAAAATAGGAATATACACATGTACTATAAAACACTGCCACCATTACTCACATGAAGTAGTAACTTATTCTGCAGGAATTTCACTGGAACACATCACAGAGAGAGGCACTAGTCAGTGAGAGAAAGGGTGGGAGAATGCAGCCTGAAATGAGGCATGTGACATGCTAGATGATTTAAAGTGAGGTGGCAATGGGCTGATTAACTGTCTGGGTATGCAACAGCAAAAAATTCAAATTAAATTTTATACAACAAGACCAACAACCACCTTGTCAATGCATCAGAGAACTTAATTCCCAAAGTCAGAAGATGAATGAATTATTGTTGGATTACAACAAAGGCAGCCATTCAAGCTTATATTACTCCCCACCGTCACCCTCTCCCCCCAGAAAACTCTACATTAGATTTCCATTTTCAAGATAAAAACAGCCCTACTTCTTTAGGCCAAGTAACAAATGGTTGCAAGTCTAAAATAAAACCTGCTGAGAATATCTATACCTCTGAAGATGAGTTTAGATTTTAAAAATGGAAAAGTTAGCACAGCAGCGGCACATGTGACATTGCAAGCAATTCAGATGTTAGAGAGAATAAATGACAGGCATCATTTAGTTTTTGAAAACAGTTCTCTGGAATAGTCCGGTGCAATTCCAGAGTCCTGGAGCAGTGTACCATAATGCATTTTGATCTCTTTTTGCTAAAATGGGCTCCTTCTAAAGGACAGGAGCTGTTAAAATTCAGAGAGATGAATGGAATCAACCTGACATTCCACTTTCATCAGACTTTATTGGAAGTTCATAAGGATTTATCATTGCAGGAACAGAAGGTCATCAGTATATCCAGATGTAGATGAATAAACATCAACTACATTTGGTACAGGAGAGCTGTAATTTTATTAGTAATTATAAGCCTCTTTGCTTTCCACACTCTTTTTCCCATCCAATGTAATCCTTGTAGGTTTGTTTTCTGAAAGTTCAGTGAGCACTTCCTCGCTAAAGGCCCGATCCTGAGAGGTGCCACTGCCAACCACCTCCTGTGAGGTCCTGAGTGCCTTCAATTCCCACTAACTTCAACAACCAGCTCTCCTTCAATGTGATGCCAATGTTTCTTAACTTTGATCTGGTAGGTGAGAGGATGAGTCCATCATCTCAAGGCACATTCAGTCCTGTCTCTCTCTCGTTGCTGAGAATGCCAACAAGCATGCCTATTATTGCCAATTTTGCTGGTGGATTCTGTGAACTGGACATTTGTCCCTTGGGAATTGAAATGAGGCTGAGAGCAGCAGACTCCTTATTACAAAGAGCACCATACAGGCCTTAGGTAGTAACTAACTTTTGGTCACTACAAATAGAGCTAGACTTAACCCGGTAACCCAGAGATGAAAGGCTTTATATCCCATTACCCTGTGCCACCTGGTATCCCAGATTCTACCATCACAGATGAAGGATAAGTCAACTTCACTAACATTTTTACACTAACATTAGAGTGAATCAACATGTCTCCCTCAATTTTGGGAGACGTTTTGGAAGCAGACAAGTTATCAAGTGGCATAAGACGTGATGTTGATCAATGGCTATAGTCACAGAGGCCAGCGTTTGTATTACTCTGTCAATCATCACATTTGCTGAGTCAAAGGAAAGTGCAATCACATTTGTCAGTGAAATGTTGGAGTCTATGACAAGGGAGCTCGGTGATGCAGAAAGGCTTCCAGCACTTGCAGTGTTACTCACAAACCCATTTAGAAAATCATTTTTCACAAGTCATGCCTCCTGGTCAAACCATATAATCACGATGCACCCCTTGTCATGGCTGGCACCATCACTTTCATCCATCAGAACGGTGGAAGGTCCTGATCTGGCATGGTTCAAAAATGACTGGGTGTAATGTGCTGATGGAGCTTTAATGATGCATGTGAGCTGGTGATCTTTCACAGGAAAATTCTTTTGCAAATAACTGAACCTGCAAACATCAGCCTGATCATCTCTGTGCTATGATCAGCATTGTGAGTAAGATTCCCCATTGTGATGCAGTCGTGGGGAACTTTAAGCACAGGAAACAGCTGCTTTCTGAAAGCTTATTGCAGAATAAAAAGGTTCAGATTCTCCACTGACTTGCACTTGTGTAGTCCTTTTATAGCTGCACAAAGTGACTGTAAGATGCTTCCATTCTGATTTGGAAGTGTTGCACTCTGCATAGATTTAAATGACTCTGAGAGGCGAAAGGCGAGGGGGAATCAGGACAATCACATCAAAAGAAAACAAAGAGTCATAATGGGCCAGATCCTCAGCAGTACTGGATTACTCTCAACATAGCTGAAGTGAACAGTCACTTTTCTGTTTCTCATATTGTTGGCTGGTAGTCTAAACAGCCCTCAGCTTAGATAAGAACAGCCATATGATCCAAGCACTGGCCGAGGATTAGGTGGAACACCACGTGACATCACCCTCTCCTGACCCTTCTCTCTTGCATGTTTTTACGTGGAGGGAGTGGGACCAGTGGTATTCAGCTCTATGTCACAAAAGAATTTTCTTGTTAGGACCATTCTCGGTTGCCTTTTCAGGGCCGCTTTCCAGCTGTTTTGTGTTGCCTTAAAGTAGCTGAAGACAGGGCCAAGGATCTGGCAAAACTATCTCACACACACCAGGCACTATCACTGATTGGCTAATATCTCAGAGTTTCTGAATTTTCCCAAAGAAATTGGCAATCAGGTTTAAAATAACTATTTACTGATATTCTGCTGCAACTGACATGTGATTTAGTCTTGAGGTGCCACATTATTTATTCTTCAGGTCACGGATGCCGGGATTACCTATTGCATAATAAAGATCTTAATTGCAGATCTTTCAATAGGTATTTCCCTCTGAAGCCTGGCTCATTGATTCACTTCATTCTGTATTACATTTATGCTGGCACCTGAGAAAATTTAGGTCACAGGACACTACAGCGTCATCTTATACTATATGGAGATATGCCTATCTCATAGAACTGGAAGGCCCTTGAAAGGTCATTGAGTCCAGTCCCCTGCCTTCACTAGCAGGACTAAGTACTGGCCCCTGACAGATTTTTGCCCCAGATCCCTAAATGGCCCCCTCAAGGACTGAACTCACAACCTGAGTTTAGCTCAAACCCTGAGCTATTCCTCCCCCCCATCTTCTTCTGCACTATGATAGGATTTGTTTTCCAAAGATGTAGGATCTTATTGGCTTAGTGAGTCTTGCACACATGCCCAGGGTTTAGCGGATCGCCATATTTGGGGTCAGGAAGGAATTTTCCTCCAGGGCAGATTGGCAAAGGCCCTGGGGTTTTTTCACCTTCCTCTGCAGCATGGGGCACGGGTCACTTGCTGGAGGATTCTCTGCACCTTGAAGTCTTTAAACTATGATGTGAGGACTTCAATAGCTCAGACAGAGGTTAGGGGTTTATTACAGGAGTGGGTGGGTGAGCTTCTGTGGCCTGCGTTGTGCAAGAGGTCAGACTAGATGATCATAATGGTCCCTTCTGACCTTAAAGTCTATGACTCCACTGGGACCATGGCCCTAAGGTATTATTTGATATCATTTCTCACAGGCACATACACTAATACAAAGTTATATTGCTCCTTTGCGTGTTCACAATACTGAACTTTTAATGCTTCCTTTTCTCATGTCCCCAATCCCAAATCCACAAAGAGGTGTAAAACAGATAACATCTATGTTACACGTACCAAAAAAAAAAGGGGGGGGGGTAAAGCTATGGTTTTCATTCCCCACTACGTTACTTCAATTTTACAACATTGTAAATCCACTACTCTATGATACGCTTCCTAGCCATCAACGTGTTGACACCCCGGGGGCCTGTCTAAGTTATGGCAACCTCTTGCCCTATGGGTGCGCTGTGCCTGGGATCTCTGCAGAGCTGCATGCTGTGGCCCCTCCCATCACCATCCCTGCTTTAGCAAGTCCCCTACACCGGGGCTTGCAAAGGGGTCCTTAGGAAGCAGCTTTATGGCTGACTTCTGCATTGCCTGTGTCAGGGGGCACCTCCCACTCTGCATATAGGGCTTTTAGGTGCTCTTTGCATCACTCTGGCCCTTTTACCCAGCGTACTGGATCTCAGCCCAGATCCCCAGCACTAATGCCTCTGTTCACTAGAATCTGAAAATTCTGTCTCTCTGTAACTGCCCATTACATATAAGAAAGTACCCATTTCACTCTTATATTCAGAACAATAGACAAAAGAAAAAGAAATTGCAACATTGAGACAAGGCATGCTGTCCGTAAAGCTGAAGAACACTGGTAGAGCATTGAATTCCGCAAAAGATTTGCTTTATTTCAGGTTTTGTTTTTGTTGTTTTGGGTTTTTTTGCAGGGGAAGGACTGTGCTGTTTTTTAGGTTTAAAATGACTTCTTACAAGGCTCAATCCTGCTCCCATTGAAGTCAATGGGCATTTGGCTGGGAGTATGATAGAATCCACAGTGGGTGTGAGTCTAAAGTCTAGAGTCTGGGTTGTGTTTTGGGGTCTGTATTATGGTGCTATATCAACAGCAACATTTTCATTTTCAGACACATGTCACTCTGAGCACTTAGATATCTCTTCAGCTAGGTATTTATGTATATGCTTAAAGTCTGGAATGTGCTTAATTCACTGAATTGGGGTGAGGGATAGCTCAGTGGTTTGAGCATTAGCCTGCTAAACCCAGGGTTGTGAGTTCAATCCTTGAGGGGGCCATTTAGGGATCTGGGGCAAAAATTGGGGATTGGTCCTGCTTTAAGCAGGGGGTTGGACTAGATGACCTCTTAAGGTCCCTTCCAACCCTGATATTCTATGAATACGAGACTAAAAACTAAATCACAAGACAGCATAAGTAAATCTCCTTCCATTCTCATGATGAGCTTCAACAGTGAACAAGAAATTATATTCATCTATTTTTAAGGTATTCTTGTGACACAGAAGTAATGAAATTGGCCCCTTAACTGCATTGGTTTTAATGGAGTTGCACCCACTTATACCAACTCTGAATCTGGCCTGATGTCTTTCACATTATTGTTATCATAAGGATAAAGACATCTTGCATAGGGATGGACAAATGACTTAGGAAAAAAATAGGAATCAACTAAAACTTTTTAAGATTCAAAAAATGTTGACAAAGGCAGTGTTGGCAATCTAAAGAATCTAAAAATCATTAGTCGGGTTTAAAAATGGATGTGATTTAAAAATAAATAAATGTGAAGTTCTTTTTCTTTGTCTTCTGTTTTTTGGGCACTTGAGCAAGACACATCTACAAGTTTTTCTCTCCCAATACAATGGCTAGAAACTTCCTTAAAAAAAAAAAATCTAACCTGAGAGTCTCATCTAGTCTTCAGAGTAGCAGCCGTGTTAGTCTGTGTCAGCAAAAAGAACAGGATTTCTTGTGGCACCTTAGAGACTAACAAATTTATTTCAGCACAAGCTTTCGTGGGCTGGAACCCACTTCATCAGACGCATGTAAGAAGCTCACTTAATGTCATATACTTTTGATAAAAATCACAAGAGTGGCAACACCACAAAGGCCTGCCAATCTTGGGTGCACATTTTCTGAAAAGTCCTTTAGAATTTCCGAAAGATTAAACCGATTGGGGTTTACAGAAATTTAATAAGGATCTATGGAAGTTCTCTAAAATAACCTGTAATAAAAGCAATAAAAAAATGGAAGCAATTGTGAACTAGGGGTTTCAAAACAAAGAAGACACAAAATTAGTTTCCTTTCTCTTATCTTACTTTTCAAAAGTTTAGAAATTATTGTACCAAAGAGTCATCCTTAAATTCAGTACAGTAAAGGGATGTTTCAAATGAAATATAAAGGCAAAGAGAAGGGAGAAAAAACAGCATTTCAGACAGTTTATATTGTGTGACACAGATCTGGAAAAGCATGGCAAATTCACAGCTAAGAAGATCAAATTCCCGGAATAACTTGTGAAGATCTTTACTTTAAAAGGAAGGATGGTCTATGATTAAGGCACTTGCCAGGGATTGAAGAGATCTCAATTCAGTCGCTGGTACTGCCACTGTCTTAATGCATGACTGTGGGCAAGTTACCATAGCTGTAAAATAGGGAAAATACATCTTTTCTCCCAACCTTTGTCAGTGCTGTCTATTTGGATCCTTATCGTCCAATTAATTGTAACCACATGCAGTGAATTACAAAATGGTGACCTTAGACTGCAGCTAATTGGGGCAGGGACTTTCTTCTTGTGTTTGTACTACGCCTAGCAAGATAGGGCCCTGATCTCAGCTGGTGGGCTGAGTATATTAATAAACTAATACATATGCATAGGAAGGGTCACAGTCCCAGGAAGTAGTGGCCAGACATCTTGCAGACCGAGAGCAAGGCACTGACAGCATACAGTGCAGCAATTAGGGTGACCAGACAGCAAGTGTGAAAAATCAGGACAGGGGGTGGGGGGTAATAGGAGCTTATATAAGAAAAAGACCCAAAAATCGGGACTGTCCCTATAAAATCGGGACATCTGGTGACCCTAGCAGCAATCAGCAACACACCTACCATTAGTAACTATGTCATAAATTCCATAGGCACCAACTCTATGAGCACTCCAGCCCTGGAGCACCCACGGAAAAAAATTAGTGGGTGCTAAGCACCCACCAGCAACCAGCTCCCCCAGCGCCTCCTGCTGAACAACTCCTCCCCCTCCCTCCCACCCACTGCGATCAGCTATTCCACAGCATGCAGGAGGCACTGGGTGGAGGGGGAGGAGTGGGGACAGGGCTCTCTCGGGGGAGGGAGTGGAACTGGGTGGGAAGAGGCGGGGCGGGGCTGGGGCTTTGGGGAAAGGGGTGGAGTGGGGGCGGGGCCTGGGGCTGAGAACCCCTGGGGAAAGGAGGAAGCTGGCACCTGTGATAAATGCTAAAATAAAAATCCTTTGTTTAAAACAGTGAGGCCTGTATGTGCTACCATAATACAAATGATAATCATTTTCCATAGCTCTATCTCTTAACGCATTATCCAAATGCACTTTTTGTTGTGTGAATGTGTTAAATATTTTTTGGGCCATTCCAAGAAGTGGGCGTAGTGATGTTAACACGCAGCTAGATGTTTGAAGAGCAGATGTATGAAGATCTAACAACACTTAAAAAACTAAGATGAAAAACATCTAGCTACCTGCTAAGAACCAAATGTTTCTTCTTAGTGCTTTGTAACCCCGCAGGAGTGTAATTATCTCATGATGACCAAGATGCCTGTTATGTCACATTGCTTGATTATGACATTTATTTCCACTTTAGATATAAATAAATTTAATAATATACCACTTTGATCACTGGAGACAGCTAGTGAATTTCTCTTTGCAATTGCTGTGACACTGAGTTCATTCTAACGTTTGTGATCTTACACAACCCAAAGCAGAAGATTCTGTAAGGCTCTGTTTATCATAACAACAGAAAACTTTATCATGACAGTCTTAAACTTTTTAAAGGGGAACATCACAGTCATTCTTGTACCCAGTGATGCTATGTCAGACATTCTTGTTGACCATTTGACCAAAGGGCCTTCTGTCAGGTGAACCAAAACTGTAGCGACCTTTAAGAATAATTTGTAATAATAATGTGAAGACATGTAACCAAGAATGGCAAATGTAGTTTATTGAGAGTGGGAAGATTAGTTGCTTAACATTTAGCATAATATCCTATTTGTCTGATCCAGTGTTTTAACTGCAAGATGTAATAACCGTATTAGTATGGAAAGTTTGGATATCGCAATATGTACCTATACATTTGTAGCATGTATCAAACAAAGGGGCTATGAGTCACATGTAAAAAGGGGGAAGTTATAAGTGATCAAGAGCTAACCTAGGTAGTCTCGTTTGGGGGAATTGATCTTGGAACTGCTCGTGTCATCAGCTGGAAGCTCTGGTTTTCACCAAGACCAGGTGTCATATGCAAATATTTTTCTCTTTGTGTGCTGTTTCAATGAAGACACTCGAACTTGACTATTCCCACCTCATTATTTTATTGTTACTGGCTAACCAATTTTATATATAAAGATTACAGAATTCAGACTATGCAAAAGAATAGTGACTTGTTTCCTGTTACATTGGGTCTAAACAAGAGAAACAGCTTGGAAAAGCTGCAAAGAACATGGGCTGCTTGTCAATGGAAGGAGGCTTTGATCTGTGGAATCTTTCTTCCACTGCCAGAGGGAGGATTTCTGACTGACACTGGAGTTTGCAGTTTCATTCACCAGGAAAAGCTGGACTTTGTAAATGGAAGATATTATGGCAATGAGACAAATAGAAACGTACCTACTTTGTGTTTAGGAACATAGGACTGGAAGAACCTCCTATGGTCATCGAGTCCTATCCCCAGCTATCATAGGCAACCCTTTCATATAATCCCTTTCATAAATTTAACAAGCTCCATCTTAAAACTAGTTAGGCTGTTTGTCCAAACTACCCCTCCTGGGAGACTGTTCCAGAACCTCAACTGCTCTGATGGTCAGAAACCTTCATTTCCAGCCTGAACGTATTCATGGCCAGTATATATCCATTTATTCTTGTGCCAAAATTGTACTTTAGCTTAAATAGCTCTTCTTTCTTCCTGGTGATTAGCCCCCCTGATGTATTTATAGACAGCAATTATATCCTAATATTATTTGACCAGTGGTGGGCAACCTGCAGCCTGCAGCCTATATTGACCGTCCACAAGCATGGCCGCCCGTAGCTCCCAATGGCCACAGTTTGCCATTCCTGGCCAATGGGAGCTGCGGGGCGGGGGGGAGGGAGAGGGGGGTCGTGCCTGCGGACGGTCAATGTAAACAAGCTGCCTCGTGGCCCGCCAGCAGATTGCCCTGATGGGCCGTGTGCGGCCCACGGGCTGCAGGTTGCCCACCACTGTATTTGACTGAGCTGGTATCATAAAAGCCTCAAATCTACAATATACAAAGTCCTGGGTGAAACCTTGGTCCCAGGGAAGTTAATGAATGGTTTTCCACTTATTTCACTAATATGACTCTGGTCTTGTGGGGAGGTGTGACGGGTTGGGTCACAGAAACCCTCTTGGGAGCTGCCACCTGATGTGCTGAGACTACCTCTGAGCCCATTTTCCCTGGCAGCTTGGGACTTCAGTGCCCTGCCTGATTGTGACAGACACGCTAGCCTGCTGCAAACAGACCCAGATCTGAACTATGTCCCCCAAAAGCTGTAGGCTTAACTGAAAACAGCTTAAGAAGTGTTCCTGTCTTCAACACCCAGATCCCCAGTTCCCAATGGGGTCCAAACCCCAAATAAATCCATTTTACCCTGTATAAAGCTTTTCTGATTTAAAAGTATTTTCTTCATTTTTAAATGTGTAGTTTAAAAATACAAACAAACATAAAATACAAAAGAGAATTTGCAGATGAAGAACCAAGCAGAGCTCTTTGTGATTAGTAATAAAAAGAGGAGGAAAATTACCCCACCGGAATCATATTATATAGTCCTAGTGCAACAAAATTTCTAAAAAAAGGATTGTTTTGTCAGCAAGCCAGGGTCATCTCATTTTTTCTCCCGATACTGCAGTCACTCACTGTCGTACCTCCTCAATGAAAGCACTCAGTCAAAGGCTAGTAATGTAGTATCTCACAATGATAATTAAAAAAACAGGGGAGAGCAGAGTCATGCCAACTAAAGCACCAATTAATGGTAGACTTGAATTTGCTTTTTCTGAGAAACTGGAAGGTGGAGGGTTGGGGGAGATGGAAAATCGACTCCGAGTTTCCATCTCTGCTGATCTCATCTTGTCATGTCTGATTTAGTTACTGGGATTTCAGTGGAACAGATGAACCAGCACAATAGCCTCTTCTCTCCCCCGCCCCATTTGTTAAGCAAAATAAACCAAATGCCACAAGGGGCAGGAGGATTAAACCAGCTGAATCAAAGTAAGTGCATTCTGCAGATAACAGGCAACAGACTCCTGCTTGATATCAGGGCTGATTTTAGTTTTCTAAGGGAAGGGAAGGAAAGGAAGCAACTTGATAAAGAGCACAGACCACCCACTCACAAGACACATTTCCAGAATTCTCCTGTTTATTGCTACAAGCAATAATAATTTACCAAGAGAAGTATCTAAGTTTAAAAAGAGAAAGCTTATTTTCAGATGAATTATTTCCTGTCAGCACTTAAGTGGCTAATAATCACTTGACTCCTGTGGCATTTTATTTATTATGATTAATAATAATATACTAATCAAAATGAATCCTCTTTGGTAATTACACAGATACATTAATTAACTCAAAAGGAACTGCACTGTAAGGACCTGCACATGCAAAACTAATGTCATTTGAGTTCAAGCTGCTCAACATGTCCCTGAGAGCCAGGCAGTACCTCAAAGTATTGGGACCTGGTTCAGTACTATTTAAACATCCTCTTACTATAGAGTGACATTAGTTTTTCCCCTTTCAGGGAAAGGACAGTTTCTTGGCACAAAATCAGCAGCTTGTTCAGTTTATTTTTATTTATTGCCCGTGACGTCAAAATCTGCTGTTCAAATAAACTGAAGGAGCAAACGCTGTTAGCTTCCAGGACATGGAGTCAACAGACTAGCGTATGGGTTAAGAATGATTATTCAGCAAGGTCATTTGTTTTTCTCCTGCGAAAAGCAGGACGTTGATACGCCGACAACTAGACTCTCTCCTTGTAAGTTTCTAGCTTTGCATTTTGCTCTCATCCCTATCTTTTTAGATGTGAAATTATGAACTTTAAAGAAGAGGCTTGCTCTTCCCCTTCCTTGCACAAGTATACACACACTTATAAAAGAATCAAGTGTATTTTCTAATCAGCTGATTATTTATCCCTGGGACCACTGAAAACTGGTTATCAGACTGCTATCACACAAACAAAATGCTTTTTCAAAAATAAACAATAGAGGGAGGGGCTTGGCAACTATACTTTAGAACAGAGCCAGTGCCTTTCTATAATTAGATGAAGTAGTATCTCACCAGAATAACAGATGTTACTTTTGATTTAAAATGTGTAGGACCAGATTCTGCTACTAACTAGACAGGTGTAGATCATAAGTTACTCTACTGAAGTCAATGGTTTTCCTTTGCTTTTAGTCTTCATATGTCCTTAAAGTGTCATTGCTGTAAAACAATAACCAACCATAGCCCATGTAAGCCTTCTCTACATTACAACTTCCTCTGATGTTACCACCAATGAAGATGCAACCCATTGGGAATTAAAGGTCTGAAAAATCTTTGTGCAGACAAAGCTGTAAAACGAGTTTTTCCCTTTGAGGAACCAGTCCTACACAGGCTGAAAGGAAGGACTGAACACTGGACCTCTTATGTTAAAACATGAGCCTCTACCATTGGAGCTAAAGGACTAAGACTCTAAACCTGAAAACACTTATACAGATACTTAACTTTACTACTGTGAGTAGTCCGGTTGACTAGCGGTAGCAGATCTCCCTCTCAACAAAAAAGATTTACCCCCGTTTTCTGGTTTTACACAAGTTTTAATCTCATGGGAAATAAAAATAAACATTATTGAAATTGCAACAGGAAAAGTCAGATCTTGTCACTGAGGATAAGGAAAGCTTTAACAATTAACACAAATCTCATGTTATTTTTGTTGGAAGGTGGCTTAACCATGGAACCAATGCACAAAAAAATCCAGTCCAGGCCCAATGAGTACAAGGGTTCTCCTAATTTTTTGGCCTTAGTGCCAATACACAGCATACTGACTGCTGCTACTGGGCCATCAGCACAGGTAAAAAAGGTACACAAGGAGAAAGTTGCTTTTACCTGAGAGAGAGAGAGAGAGATGGGTACCCTTTGAAAATCTTTGCTTTGCTGAATGTATGTAAGCATACTGGTCCTGATTCAGCAAGGTTCTTAAGCACATGGCTAGTCACACTGAAATCAACAGTACTATTCACATGCTTAAGTGCCTTGCTGAGTTAGGGTCTCTCTTTATTATAAGGTCTAGTGCCTGTGCTGTCTTCCGCACCACTGGGCACTACTGAACTTGACACTCTTGAGCAGTACATGTCAGTTACCATAGAGACAGGCAGCAAGAGAATGGAAGAGAAAGAGAAATAAGCTCAGCAGCAGCTGGTCCGGGTCAATGAGAAAAAACCAATAGTGAACTCCAGGGTTTGCAGGGACAGTATTGTGGTTCATGTCATTAGGTGTCTGCTCTAAAAACAGTAAAAGCTTTTACACAGTTGATGTACCACTCTCTCTTACTGCTTCTGCTTCCTTCCTCCTCCTCCTGCTGATATAAAAAAAAAATCTTAGCTGTAAGGTATAGCAAGGCTCACTCTATTTTTTACTTCACTCCACCAACAGCGCTATTTACATACCTTGCCGAGTTGCTTACTGTTGCATTGCATCCCTGGGGCACAGAATGAAGATCTGAGAGACTGTGCAAATGGGGTTTCATGTATACCCACTTTATAGCTCTACCATGTCTGTCTGTATCCCCACCGGATTCTCTGCACCCAGGGAGGATGCAGGGACACAACAGGGTTTAACCGGCAGTTCATCCTTCTAGACACCGAAGCTGCTGCAGTGCCATGTTATAAGCAACTAGGATACTGCTCTCAGTGACCTGGTTCCTTCGATGGATCTCAGCCAGGAATGAGAAGTAATTACTAAGGAGTTGGTGATGGTTGTTGGCACTAGTAGAGATGTGTTAGGTGTGTGTGTCAGGTACGATACTAATCAGGCAGAGACACAGAGACATTCCCTATCTTAAAGGGATGGAGACACTCCTTTAGATTGAAATGTGAAAGGACAAACTAATAAGGCTGTAAGAAATAAAGGGAAACTGGCTTGGGAGAACTTACTGCCAGTATGTTAGCAGAGCAAAGTGTTCAGCTGCCCTAAACTTTGGAGCAGGTTATGGAATTGTGAAGGGCTAATTTAGGCCCTGATCCTACAAGCTACTAAGCATTGCCAGCTCCAATTGATCTGAGTGGGAACTGGTGACGATCACCTTGCAGGACTGTGTCTTCAGCAAGCACCTCATTTTTGTGCCACATAATATTCATAGCAAATTCACCACAAAAATTGGATATTTCCAACTGGGTCAAATTCACATCCATGGTTTTACTGCCTATATTCACTATGGGAAAGCATGAAGGAGGGTGAAATTTCAGCCTAGTTCTAATTTGCAAAAAGTTAAAAAAGTATTAGTTGCCACACGCAAATACTTCTGAAGCTAAACGAGGCAGACTGCAGGCAAAGTCCTCCAAAAATTTTTGTGATACATAATCAATTCTTGTTTAGCACTGACTATAACTCTTATTAAATCTAAACAATCTAAATTGAATGCATGTTGGCCAATTTTAATGTACAGTATTACCCAATACAAACAGCCAGAAGCACCAACTCCACCCCTGTTACTCAGAGTTTTATCACAGGACTGAAATTGACGGGCTAAATGACAGTCTTGCGTAACACATGATGCCATAAAACAAATCATTGATTTATAACTTAATAAAAGGCACCAGAGATCATCAAGGCGTTAAACACCAGGGCTGGCTTGTTTTGCAAACCATCTTTAATAGCAGACCCAAGTGGTATACCTTAAATGGAACCCAGCCAAATAAACAACCTTGTTTCTAAACACAGTAAGACAAATGCTGCAAAGGGCTGTGTGCTTTTTATAGCAGGGCTTCCCAAACTTTTTCATAATATGCATCACATGTTAATAGAGAGCTAAGACTCCACGGACCAATACATCTCACAGGTGACTCTGTAGCAAGCAATGCAATTATTTACAGGGGAAATAAATATTAGGAATGTATTCAATGAATTTCAAGCTTCATTTAATGTGATTTAGGTGGAACCTAGGAGAAGTCAACACTATGTGACCAGCCAGCTCTCTATAAATCACTAGCAGGTGCCCCACTTTTGGGAACTACTTATTTAGTAGTAATGTTGAACAACCGCCTCTATCATTGGTGCCATGCTCCATTTTTCCTGGTCAGACTTAAGCTTGATCCTGCTCTTACTAAAAGCAGTTGCAACACTCTCATTGACTTCAATTAGAGCAGAAACAGAGTCTACAATATTGTATTATCTTACTGCAACATTCCCCCATCCCAAAGAATAATGTACTGTTCCGATGGGATCAAGAAATGATCTCAGTCATTTTGGGCTCTCCCAACTCGATATATGGAAGTGAAAAAGGAGATACTGACATGTTCTTTTTATTTTTCTCTCCAAGTGCTGAAAGTCAATGATGAGAAAAACAAATCAAGAGAGATTTTCAAAGGACTTTTATAATGCACTCTGGAAGTGCATTCTGGCTTATCTGCAATGATGGCAAAGTATTTTAATTTATAGTCCTTGAACTTCTACCTTCATGTATGATCCCAGGACTCAAAAGCCCTGGCTTTGCAATAGTCCCATTTCTCTGCTCTCAAACCATCAATAAGAGCGATCTGTTCTAATTTCTGGGGGAAAAAAAATCCACCAGATGGCAGCAGGGTTCAAGATTTAACACAAAGAGACTGAATAACAAGAAAGGAGAGTTGACAAATTGTTTAGATTCTCAGATCAATTATTTCTAGTTTTGATTGAATAGCATAAGAATGGCTGACACTGATTGCACTGATTAGATAGATTTTCAGATTGTGTATATAATTTATGGTGGACTTGTTTCAAACATTTTATATACAGTGCAGCACTGGTTCCAGGAAAGTCATAGAGATCCAAAGTTTGGTTATATCCCATGGGGCTGTGCAGTGTTCCTGTTTCTCTGAAGTTGGAGGGCAGAGAGGAGCCACCAGATGTCTGACTGGAAAAAAACAACCCCATAGTCCTGAATTTTTATTTATTGTCTGGGGTCTCTGAATCCAGAGCACAACCTCCCCTGTTCTGTTTGCCAACCTTTGTGCACTCTTCTGTTTGCTCCTTTGCAGCATAGCTAGAGCTGTATAAATTACAATTTCGTGGAGGGGATGAAAATTGTGAAAATCCCCCCAACCTGTGGTCTTTTAAATATTACCTTAGCTACATGATCTTTTAAATATTGCTTTGGCTTACTGCTCTGTGTGCATGCAGAGGAATGGAGTATTGTGTACATGCAGAGGAATAGACGGCTAAGCTGCAGAGGAATAGACTGTTCTTTATGGAAGAACAGCCGGCTGGGTGCATGAGGTGTTCTTCCACACAGATGTGCTCAGCAGTCTATTCCTCCACATACCAAGGAATAGACTGCTGTATGCCTTATGTGGAAGAAAACAGTCCTGCGTGCATTTGTGCGTGGAAGAATAGACTGCTGTGCGGTAAACACCTCGGTGGGAAACAACCACAGAAGGGACCGTGTCCAAAAAAATATTAAAAGGTGTCATTCCATCCTTGAAATTGACTAAGTTTGCTGGTTAAATTCATTCTGTGCAAGCTCAGTGAAATTAAATACTTTGCCATTTACACTGATGTGAATTTTCCTAAAACCCCCCCCAACACAACAAAACCATGATTTACACAAGGCACTAAGCATGGCCTCATCCCATTCCACCCCACTTGTGAAGAAGCTGATCAGCTTCTCTTCACTATGCTTGAGAAACCAAAGTTTGAACTCCCTGGCACTGCTGAGCTTGTGGCAGTCTTTTAATAGCAGAGAGCTTTCCAATAGGCTTTCAAATCTGAGTTCTGGGGTGGGGGGACTTGGAGAATAGAGTTTAAAGCCTGCTAGGCTGTCTCCCATGATTGTCCAAACTTTGATTATCTAAAGAATGCAGTTATCCTTTGGGAGAATTGCAGCTAATCAGGGTTACACTATACAGTCCCACATGACATTTTTGTTAGAAAACAAGAATAATGTGGGCTAGATGAAATGACGATAAAGTGGGTGCAAAACTGGTTAAATGGCCGTACTCAAAGAGTAGTTATCACTGGTTTGCTGTCACACTGGGGAGATGTATCTAGTGGGATCTCATACTGCCCTTGGTCCCATACTAGTCAATAATTTCATTACTGACTTGGATGATAGAATGGAGAGTATGCTTGTAAAATTTGCAAATGACACTTGGGGTTGCAAGCACTTTGGAGGACAGAATTGAATTCAAAATGACCTTGACAAACTGGAGAATTGGTCTGAAATGAACATGATGGAATTCAATAAAGACAAGCGCAAAGTACTGCACCTAGGAATGAAAAAGCAAACGAACAAATACAAAATGGGGAACAACTAGCTAAGTAGTAGTACTGCTAAAAAGGATCTGGGAGTCAAGAGTGGGATGCAGCTGAGAAAAAGACTAATATCATTCTGGAGTGTACTAACAGGAGTGTTGTATCTAAGACGCGGAAGATAACTGGTAAGGCCTCAGCTGGAGTACTGTGTCCAGTTCTGGGTACCACACTTTAGGAAATAACTCAATTTGGAAAGAGTCTGGAGAAGAGCAGAAAAACTGATAAAAGATTTAGAAAACCTGACTCTGAGGAAAGGTTAAAAACAGGGCATGTTTAGTCTTGAGTTAAGAAGACTGAGGGGAAACCTCGTGACAGTCTTCCAATATGTTAAAGTCTTGTAGAAAGAGGATGGTGGTCAATTGTTCTCCTTGTCCTGCCTTCAGCGGATGTGAAGTAATAGGGTTAATCTGCAGCAAGGGAGATTGAGGTTAGATATTAGGAAAAACTTTCTATCAGTGTAGTTAAGGAACAGGCTTCCAAAGAAGGCTGTGGAATAGCCATGATTGGAGGTTTTTAAGAACAAGTTAGACAGACACCTGTCAGGGATGGTCTAGGTTGACTTGGTCCTGCCTCAGCACAGGGGGCTGGACTAGATGACCTCTTGAGATCCCTTCCAGCCCTACATTTCTACGATTCTATATTGTAAATATTACATAGAGTAAGTACAAACATAGGGACTAATCTGTGGTCCTTCCCACTCTTCCTTACTTATCTGCTCTGATCGCTTTTGTTGCCTTCTGTGCCCTCTGCTTTGCCAGTCATACCAACCTCGATCATTTGTTTGTTCACTTCTGTCACAATTGTCCTATGACATCATGGAAATTATTATTCTTACCCTCATCATCCTCTGCCTTCTCCCTTCACTTGTTTTGTTTCCAGTCACACTCACTTGTCATGTCTTGTGTTAATTTAGGCTGCAAAATCTCTGGGAGAGGACCATATGTTTGAGCAGTGCCTTGTACAATGCGGTATCCTGATAGGGGTCTCTGGGTGCTATCCCAGTGGAATCAATTACTAATAATAGGGGAACAAGAGGGATGATGCACCCCTTCTTAAGGTGAAATTATTCATTTAATAAATAAGGGCTAGAGATGATCTAGCCCTACATGGCTGTTCAGGGGAATAAGAGGGCATAAGACAAATGGGGAGGGAGGAGACTGGAGCAAGTGGGGCCTGGGTGGAGCCTTAGCTGACAAACCAGATGATGTTTGCCAACAGTTTACTTCCCCTTGGAGCAGAAGGGAGACCTTAAAACCAGATTATGACTTTCTCAGTAACTATCTGCTTCCTGGGCATCTTCTGGGGCAGAGGAACAATTCACTGACCCTTGTTCGGGGCAGATCATCTCACGACATGGGAGAACGTGTGTGTGTGTGTGTGTGTGTGTGTGTGTGTGTGTGTGTGTGTGTGTGTGTGTGTGTGTGTGTGTGTGTGTGTGTGTGTGTGTGTGTGTGTGTGTGTGTGTGTGTGAGCGAGCTAGTGAGAGAGTACTATGCTCAAATAAATTATATAAAGCCTTATCTGACAGAGAATTTCTTCTGACAATACACACTACAAGATTGAAGCTCAAGGGGCTTCTACAGGTCACCAGGAGACTCCAAAGATAAAACAACAGACCTATAGTTTGTACACTGTGGGAGTTCAGGAGCATTTTGTTCAGGAGCAATTAATACTTGGTACCTACAGAAAACAAAATAAACCTATATCTTAAAATCTGATTCTGTTATTCAGATATCTCTTTCAGACTGCATTTCTGTGTTTGTTATAAACATTTTTCTCTCTATAAAACAAAACATCACAACACAACAATGCATCATCAGCAGCAGATTTGGCTCCTTTTGAAGGCATTCAGCTGCACGTGGTTCTAATCCTGCAGGTTATTAGCTAGGAGATTTATCCCTTTTGCCTTGGGTGTATGTAAGGCTGAGGAGATGGAAAAATTTGCCTTCTTACTGCTGTTTCCGAACCTCAAAAACACTTCCTTTCTCAGCTTTGCCTATATGTATGTATAATATACGTTCAACAAAGAAGGGAAGAAATATTATTTAGCGTGGCATAAGAGGATATCATTAAGATTCTGGAGAGAGATCTTCACCCCAACTCTGGTTACTTTACACTGGGTAAAAGAGCGGAGCATTATAATGATATCCTAAAAGCCACAATTTCCCACCAGGGGAGGATTCCAGGAGGGCTTCTACCTAAATTACCTCTTCAATCTCTGGGACAGGCCAAGATCAGAGCAGTGCAAAGATGGTGTAAAACCACCATTTCCATCCCTCTCCCGGGCTGCAAGTTTCATGGAAACTCTAAGAGACAGCATGGAATCTCACCCCTGGTGTTTGTTTTCACTATTTTTAGTACTGGCAGGAAGGTTTGGGCTTTTTTCTAGGGAATTTGTGGTTAATTTTAAAGGAGTAAAATTTCATTTTTATCAGTTTAATCCTTCCTCAAACACATGTTTTGAATGATTAAAATAAAGAATTAAGCTCATCCAAAGCCTCATGTTGCTATGGTTCAGTTACTTGTGAATATGGGGACAAAGACTACAATTCTCAAATATATAAGCCTGAAGTTAGGCTCCATATTTATAATCCATAATCTATATTTAGTCACCTAAATAAGTGGCCAGTTTGGTCAAAAGAAGTTGTGGAGGACTCAACACTTTTGAAATATGGATTGGAAGTCTGGCTTTTTGCCAACTCCTCTGATTTCATTGTAAGTCTCATGATAATTGCTGGTTATCTTAAAGTCAAGGAGTCTTGTTATTATTACAAAATCTCTGCTTTTATATTAAAAAAGGAAAAAATCTGGCCCTTGTGGTTGTGATGAATTGCTTGAAAACATAACCCAAGTGTACCATAAAACTTCACAAACCAGAAGGCAAATAATAAGAACCCAAATGTATTGTTTTTAAATAATCACATCATTTTAAGCCAATTTCATGATTTGGGTGGGGGGAGGGCAGACTCATGATGTTTGAACAGTTGAGTATGGCAATACTGCTTTAGGGCCATATTTTTTTGGAAAATCTTGGCCTTCAGAGTTTGTCCAAACACTGTAATAGTCTTCCTAATAGCTATACAATCAAAATGGTGCAAGCTGGGTTTGTAACTGAAAAGAGTGTTTGTTTTTATGATTAACATTTCTCATGTGCAACCTTCTCAATCCACCAAAAGCCAAATGTCTTGGCTACTTGGAACAACTTTCTATACCTATACAGCACACAGACAGGTGTGCCCAACAGAAACATATTACCATTAATTATATCCAAATATCCAAAGTGATCACAATTAGGACAGACTGCACTTTGTATTAGTACACTAAAGCCCCCATTGGTATCTACAACCTGTATCCTGCATTTTCTAGCCATTTGAAATGTGAGAAGAGCAGTCCCTCTGAGCATTAGTTATTATGAGCAAAAGCAACAAGCATTTACTGTCTTGTGAGCATAAAGAAAAATCAATCATATGATTAAATGGTGCCTGATTCAGTTAATTAGCAAGCAAACTCATTACATTATAATGAAATGGCAGAAGAAGAAAACTAGATAGATGGTTTACAGCTTTCGCAAGTGAATTGAAAGGAAGCCACATTTTGACGGAATAAATATCCATGTGGGTTTACAGACCTAGGGCAAAATTAGTCACAGTGCAAACGGGACAGGAGAAATCCACTCCTCCTTCACGCAATCCCATATTTTCCATGATACACTTTAGGTTCATTCAACATTTTTCACTCTTCATCCCAAATGACCTTAATGTTATCCAGTGTGTGCTGTTGACATTTGAAGGTAGGGAGACAAACATGACATAAAAAGGCATGCTCGCAGTCAGTTTACACAGCAGACAAATATTGTACTGTATCTGACTCAAAACAGGTTAGGCAAAGGTAGATCTCATCTACCCTGAGGGGTTTCTGATGACATCTTATTTCTTCCTGCTGCACCATACTTCATTAATGTCAGAGTGAAATGTCAAATTGTGACACTTGACTTGTAGGAATCCTTACACCTATTTTCACATCTTTGCTACATTCCTGCTCTCTTAATTTTAAAAAGAACAAAATCTCTCACTTCATTAATTTTTCTCACATTAAAAAGTCTGTATCATTTGCACTGAGTAGGGCTGATGAGTTGTTATACAGATGGCAGAGTGCTGATGTTTAGATCATGTGCCCAAGACATGTTTCCTTTGTTTTACAATGTTTATTTTTTTAAAAAGTAAACAGAAATGTATGCCAAGAATGTCTTTTAATGTACTGGTCACCAGGGACTGAACTGCCTGCTCACGGGATAAAATCCACAAGAGGTTACTCTGGTGGGAACGAAAATTCCTTGAGAATTCTCCTTGAGGAGAACCCCTCATATAGTTCTGTTGGGGAGAATGGAGATGGTTCCACCTGTGAGTAGGCTCTTTTACAAACTGTGGAGCCAATAAAGTCATGTGGATCCTAGGGAACCCGAGAGAAACTAGGGCCATCAGTATGGAGGTCCTGGGCCTCTGCAACTGGTATAATACTGGATTTACACTCCATCAGAAGTGTGCTACCAATTCCAAGCTGTACTATCTTTTCTTGGAAATCTCTATGGGGTGGAAGGGGAACAATACACATCCTCCCTAGCCCCCTCCCCTGGAATACCTATCCCTGCCTCCAATTCTAGCTCCTTGTCTTCATGTTTCAGGGCATATATAATCCTGACTACATCCCCATTTCTGCTGTAATTTTCCCCTTCCCACACTCCTCACAGTCCTCTCTCCTAACTGGCTTACAACTAGGGTGACCAGATGTCCCGATAAAATCGGGACCGTCCCGATTTTTGATCATTTGTCCCGCGTCCCGATCGATGGTCGGTCGGGATGCCTTTTGTCCCAATTTCCGGTTGTCTTCCGTTTTTTGGTTTTTTTTTCTGCTCAACAACTTCCGGCGGAAGAGGCTCTTCCATTTTTTTTTTTTTGCTCGACAGCTTCAGGTGGGAAGTCCCAATTTTTGGGTCTTCTCATCTGGTCACCCTACTTACAACACTAATGTTACTCCTACACTCTGAATCAATGGCGCCCCGGGAGGGGGGTGTCACATGACCCTCCCCAAACAACTGAAGGTGGGGAAGGGGCCTGCAGTCGACGGGGTCAGATCTGGGGCCAGAGCCTCTCCTCTTCTGGCCATGCTGCCCGGCTGCTGCACTCTCCCACTCTCTGGCAGCCTCTGGCCAGGCTGCCTGGGAGGGGACGCTGCCCAGCATGGTGCAGTGCAGCTCAGTAAAGTGGGACAAAGCCTCTCCCACCCCCACCAGGTAACGTGCTGGGATGGGGCGGCAGCACTTTCCCGAGTCCCAGGCAGCCTCTGGCCACGCTGCCTGGGAGAGGACACTGCCTGGCATGGTGCAGCACAATGGGACAGAGACACCCCCCACCCCCGCCCCAGGTAAGGTGGAATGGGGTGAGCATGGGGGCCCCGGGTTGGGGGTGGGGCGGGGAGAAGTCATGTGCAGGTGTCACATGGTGAGGCCACATGGTGAGGCCACGTGCCCCCCCATGTCCCCTTTGTGTCCCTCCCACTAGTCCTTTTCTCTCCTTCAAATATCTACTTTAAGTCAATTCCTTTCCAAAGGGATTCCTACCCCATTTATCTCATCAACAAACCTAACCCACCCTTCCTTACCTATGCTCAGTTCTTGCATCTTGTCTTTGTTATCTTTCTTGGGAGATAAACATTTCAGAGAAGGGAAGGGGGCTGGACTCGATGACCTCTCGAGGTCCCTTCCAGCCCTAGAATCTATCTATGAATCTATGAAAGTATCAAACTCTTCATTTTGTGATCTACCTTGTCTATAAGTAGCATTGTACAAATGAATTACAATTATTACATGATTATGGCAAATATTTAAGAATCATAATGATAAATGACTTATTTATTCAAGGAATGAGGTGATGTTTTGGGGCATTACGATGATACATTAAGCTGGAAGTAGTCTTGTATTCCAAGTTTCAGCCAGGAATTAATTTTTATGGCAATGTTAGGAACAGATATTTATAACGAGCAGCTGAACCATCACCAAAGTAGTGCTACTATTAAATTCCTTAAGGAAGTGTCCCTTCTTTTTTGGAGAGAGGTAAAGAGGCGATTTCTCACGGTCTGAACATAATTATAAGCTCACTAAATACCGAACAATGGTGAAAAAACGTCTTGTTTTATTCCATAATCATGAGTTTTCTCTGTCAGTCTTCTTTGCTATAACTTCACTCAGTAACATTTCTGCTAATTTCATATTTTAGGAGAATTGTATCTTATGAAAAACTTCATGGGATACAGATTGCTTTGATGATCTTTGAATGCTTTTTCACCAGCCAGGAACTCCTTTCTTTTGGGTTCCACTAACAGCCACCAAGCACAGAAGATAAAGACCTTTTGCTCTTTATCTAAAAAAATCTCCAGATTCCCAGATGGCCATTAAAATTCTCTCTGCTTCCTCTAAGTCAACCTACGTGTTAATTTTCCAAAATTTTGCCCATTGTCCTCATGTCTATTATTTATCAATTATTATTATTATTGATAATCAAACTTGGTTTCCAAGGCATTTATACTTGTATAAATCTTCTGAAACAAACCAAAAATTGTTTTTCTTGTCTTTATCCAATTTTCTTTCCTGTTGACATAAAGAGAGAGTTCAGGGCAACTACACCTGGACACTCACAAAACAATAAAGGGAATCTAGTTTTAAAGAAATCCTTTGAGTCAACTTTACTTCTGCTTTTGCTTTTTGGCATTCTGGAGACCCACAAAAGTCCTTTGTTTATTATTTGAGTGAAGGTGAAATTACAACAGAAAAAGTGAGGATTTTTAACCTTTTGTTTATCTTTGACTGAGGAGCTACAAAGAAGCATGTTTTATCCTGTAAACCCAAAGACCGATAATAATAAAATATTAATAGTCGTTATCTTTCTTTCAAGGATCACAATGTGCTTTACAAACATTTAATAAAGGGACCATAAGTTTCATTTTTGAAAAATGGAGTAATTTCAAAATTATAGTTTCTGGTGGACCATTTTTAAACAGTAGGTCCTG
Source organism: Macrochelys suwanniensis (assembly GCA_033296515.1). Classification (NCBI taxonomy): domain Eukaryota; kingdom Metazoa; phylum Chordata; order Testudines; family Chelydridae; genus Macrochelys; species Macrochelys suwanniensis. Next base: position 95,358,621 of record CM065776.1, on the reverse strand, counting down.
AATTATAATTTTGAAAAATTCCTCTAAAATTTTTGCTTATAAAGGGTTTTCTGCTCCCTTGTTGATATATAGAGGGGACTTGCCAGCAAGGGAGAAGCTGAATATCGCCTTGATTCAGCAAATCGCTTAAGTACATACTTAACTTGAAGCAATGGAATGTAAGCATAAGTGCTTTGCTAACTCAGGGCCGAAAGCTCCAAACATACATATGTGTCATTTTACTCTCATGAGCAATCCAGCTGAATTCAGTGGTATTAAGAACATAAAAATGGCCATATTGGGTCAGATGTAGAGTGACCAGATGTCCTGATATTATCAGGACTGTTCTGATTTTAGGGGCTTTGTTTTACGTAGGCAACTATACCCCCACAACCCCCAAAAAAGTGTCCTGATTTTTCACACTTGCTATCAAGTGGTCCATCTAGCCCAGTATCGTGTCTTCTGATATTGGCCAATGCCAGGTGCTTCTGAGACAATGAACAGAACAATGCAATCAAGTGATCCATCCGCTCTCATCCAGTCCCAGCATCTGACAGTCAGAGGCCTAGGGACATCCAGAGAATGGGGTTGCATCCCTGACCATCTTGGCTCATAGCCATTGATGGACCTAGCCTCCATGAATTTATCTATTTCTTTTTTAATCCAGGTATAGTTTTGGCTTTCACAACATCCCCTGGTAATGAGTTCCACAGTTTGACTGTGCATTCTGTTAAGAAATACTTCCTTTTCTTTGTTTTAAACCTGCTATTAATTTTATTGGGTAACCCCCTGGTTCTTGTGTCACGTGAGGGGGTAAACAACACTTCCTTATTCATTTTCGCCACACCATTCATAATTATATAGACTGCTATCATATCCCCTCTTAGTAATCTCTTTTCCAAGTTGAATAGTCCTAATCTTTTTAATCTCTCCTCATATGGAAGCTGCTCCAGGCCCGTAATCATTTTTGTTGCCCTTCTATGTACATTTTCCATTTCTAATATACAATTTTTGAGACGGGGTGACTAGAACTACATGCAGTAGTCCAGGTGTGGGTGTACCATGGATTTTTATAGTGGCACTATATTTTCTGTTTTATAATCTATCCATTTCCTAATGGATAGTAACATTGTGTTAGCTTTTTTGACTGCTGTTTCACATTGAGCAGATGTTTTCAGAGAACTATCCACAATGTCTCCAAGATCTCTCTCGAGTAGTAACAGCTAATTTAGATGCCATCATTTGGTATGAACAGTTGGGATTATGTTTTTCAATGAGCATTATTTTGCATTTATCAACATTGAATTTCATCTTCAATTTCAGTCACCCAGTTTTGTGAGATCCCTTTGTAACTCTTCACAAATTGCTTTGGACTTAACTATCTTGAGTAATTTTGAATCATTTACAAAACTTTGCCACCTCACTTTTTACCCCTTTTTCCAGATCATTTATGAATATGTGGAACAGATCCCTGGGGGATGCCACTATTTACCTCTCTCCATTGTGAAAACTGATCATTTATTTCTACTTTTTCTTTCCTGTCTTTCAAACAGTTACTGATCCATGAGAGGACCTTCCCTTTTATACCATGACTGCTTAGCTTGCTTAAGAGCCTTTGGTGAGGGACCTTGTCAAAGGATTTCTGAAAGTCTAAGTACACTGTATCACCCATGTCCACATGTTTATTGACCCCCTCTCAAAGAATTCTAATAGATTGTTGAGGCATGATTTCTCTATACAAAAGCCATGTTGATGTTTCCCCAACAAATCATGTTCATCTCTGTAATTCTGTTCTTTACTGTAGTTTCAACCAATTTGCCTGGTACTGAAATTAGGTTTACCTGCCTGTAATTCCTAGGATTGCCTCTGCAGTCTTTTTAAAAATAGGCAATTTTTTCCTGCAATTTCATATTTGAGTTCTCACAGCACTCTTGGGTGAATATCATCTGGTCCTGTGTTCCCTCTAATTTTTTATATCCATGTGCAGACTGAATTTTGTTATGTGCACCAATAGGGAGGTGATGTGTGACACATTCAGCTTTCAGGCATTTCACTTTTGGGACTGTACCTCTTAATTTCTGTTTAACTAGTGTCTTTATTTTTGTGTAGTTCCCCTTTCTGAAGGTCAGTGCTACAGTGGTGGGCTTCTTTGGTGTGTGTGTCCCCATAAGGATGTTTAAATTTAATTATATTATGGTCACTATTACTGATCAGTATATTCACCACTTGGACCAAACCCTGTGCTCCACTTAGGACTAAATCAAGAATTGCCTCTCCCCTTGTGGGTTCCAGGACTACCTGCCCCAAGAAGCAGTCATTAATGGTGTCTAGAAACTTCATTTCTGCATCCCGTCCTGAGGTGACATGTACCCACTCAATATGGGGACAGTTGAAATTCCCTATTATTATTGAGTTATCTATTTTTACACCCTCTCTAATCTCCCAGAGCATTTCACAAATCACCGTCACCATCCTGGTCAGGTGATTGGTAATATATTCCTACTGCTATACTCTTATTATTCAAGCATGGAATTTCTATGATACAGTTTGATTCATTAAAGATTTTTACTATTTTTGACTCTACGCTTTCTCTCACATATAGTGCCACTCCCGCACCAGCACATCCTATTCTGTCATTCTTATATATTTTGTACCCTGGTATTAAAGTGTTCCATTGATTGTCATCATTCCACCAAGTTTCTGTGGTGCGTATTATATCAATATTCACATTTAATACCAGGCACTCAAATTCACCCATCTTAGCATGAAGGTGGAAGAAGTCAACCCCGCGTACCCTTCGGCTTACCGTGGCTGCCTGGAAACAGAATTTCTGTTGCCCAGCCGTGTGTGATGTGTCACCATATCATTAGGGGCTCAATATAAAAGGCAAAATGCGACTTTGTACCTAAAGCACATGTGCTGTCTGCTGTGAATTGCTTGATTCACTGTGAAAGAGTCTCCCTTTTGTTCTCAGAAATGTATCTTCTTAAATTTTCTACTCTCCCTTTTTATCCCCCCGCAGGTGCAAATGTTTCTACGCTTGTCCTATCATCTCCGTCCCAGAGGTTATCGCAGATTAGAAGGCGAAAAAAATGCACTCGCGATGACGTGTTTTCTCAGCTCATACAGTCCTCCCACACTGATAGGGCACAGCTGAATGCATGGAGGCATACAGTGACAGAGGCCAGGAAAGCATTAAGTGAGCATGATGAGAAGAGGCAGGAGGCAATGCTGAGGCTAATGGGGGAGCAAACGGACATGCTCAGGCATCTGGTGGAGCTACAGGAAAGGCAACAAGAGCACAGACCGCCACTGCATCCACTGTATAACCGACTGCCCTCCTCCCCAAGTTCCATATCCTCCTCACCCAAATGCCTAAGAATGCAGAGGGAGGGGTGGAAGCGGGGAGGCTCTGGGCACCCAGCCACTCCACTCCAGAGGATGACCCAAGCAACAGAAGGCTGTCATTCAAACAGTTTTGATTTGTAGTGTGGCTACAAATCAAAAATGTGGCCTTGTCCTTCCCTCCTCCCTCACCCGACCCTGGCTACCTTGTCAGTTATCTCACTTTTAAAAAAATTAATAAAGAAAGAATGCATGGTTTCAAAACAATAGTGACTTTATTTCCTTTGCTAGCTATGATGGAAGTGGGGATGGTCGTTGGCTTACAGGGAATTAAAATCAACAAAGGGGGCGGGTTTGCATCAAGGAGAAACACACACAACTGTCACATCATAGCCTGGCCAGTCATGAAACTGGTTTTCAAAGCCTGTCTGATGCGCAGCGCACCTAGCTGTGCTCTTCTAATCTCTTTGGTATCTGGCCGCCAGGCGATTTGCCTCAACCTCCCACCCCGCCATAAACGTCTCCCCCTTACTCTCACAGATATTATGGAGCACACAGCAAGCAGCAATAACAATGGGAATATTGGTTGCGCTGAAGTCTAACCTAGTCAGCAAACAGTGCCAGCGAGCTTTTAAACGTCCAAAGGCACATTCTACCACCATTCTGCACTTGCTCAGCCTATAGTTGAACTGCTCCTTACTACTGTCCAGGCTGCCTGTGTACAGCTCCATGAGCCATGGGAGCAAGGGTTAGGCTGGGTCCCAAAGGCATTTCTACATCCCCAATGATAATTTTCTGGTCTGGGAAGTAAGTCCCTTCTTGCAGCTGCTTGAACAGCTCGGCGTTCCTAAAGATGCGAGCGTCGTGCACCTTTCCCGAACGTCCCATGTTGATGTCAGTGAAACGTCCCTTGTGATCCACCAGTGCTTGTAACACCATTGAGAAGTACCCCTTATGGTTTACGTACTGGTTGGCAAGGTGGTCTGGTGCCAAGGGATATGTGTTCCGTCTATCGCCCCACTGCAAAAGCCATCCACTATGGTACCCCATTGCAGAAAAGCCATCCACTATGACCTGCACATTTCCCAGAGTCACTACCCTTGTTAGCTGAAGGTTAGTGATTGCATTGGCTACTTGGATCACAGCAGCCCCCACAGTAGATTTTCTCACTCCAAATTGATTCCCGACTGACCGGTAGCAGTCAGGCGTTGCAAGCTTCCACAGGGCTATCGCTACTCGCTTCTCAACTGTCAGGGCAGCTCTCATCTTGGTATTCCTGTGCTTCAGGGTGGGGGAAAGAAAGTCACAAAGTTCCATGAAAGTGGCGTTATGCCTGTGAAAGTTTTGCAGCCACTGGGAATCATCCCATACCTGCAACACTATTCGATCCCACTAGTCTGTGCTTGTTTGCCGGGCCCAGAATCGGCGTTCCACTGTATCGACCTGCCCCACTGCTGCCATGATGTCCCAATTGCCACATCCTGTGCTTTCAGGAGCGTCTGTGTCTATGTCCTCCTTACAATAGTCCTCGTGCTGGCGGCTCCTAGCCAGGTTGTGAACATACTGCAGGATAACGCGCGAGGTGTTTACAATGCTCACAACAGCAGCGGTGAGCTGAGCGGGCTCCATGCTTGCCGTGCTATGGCGTCTGCATGGGTAACCCAGGAAAAAAGGCGCAAAATGATTATCTGCTGTTGCTTTCATGGAGGGAGAGAGGGAGGGGAGACTGATGATATGTACCCAAAACCACCCGCGACAATGTTTTTGCCCCATCAGGTATTGGGAACTTAACCCAGAATTCCAATGGGCAGCGGAGGCTGCGGGGACTGTAGGATAGCTACCCACAGTGCACCGCTCTGTGAGTCGATGCTAGCCATGGTATTGAGGATGCAGTCCACCGACTTAATGCACCTAGTGGGGATCTACACAATCGACTGTATAAAATAGCTTTCTAAAGATCGACGTCTATAAAATTGACCTAATTTCGTAGTGAAGACATAGCCTGGGTCTTTTAAACTGCTGTATACCCCTTGTGCTTGCCTTCTTCAAAGGGCTATATTTCGCCTCAAGTGCCATCACCTCACCTGTACAAAGAAACAAACTAAAAAAAAATTGAGAATAATTTTCTCCACTAACGTTTTTTCAGTTATATTAACTTTAAGAATGACTTGCAACAATTGCAGGTGCCTTTTCAGATGGAAATAGGATTTCTCAGCTGATATTGGCCTTTAATTAAGGCTCAAAATAATGGTGTGAACTACAGTAGGTATTATTATTCCCTGTTTGAAGATAAACTGAAAAACAGAGAGCAAGTGATTTGCCTGAGTTCACCCAGAACATTAATAGCAGAATTAGGGAGATAACCCATGGGTTCTGATTCTCAGTCTCTACTTCTAATAACAAGGCCATTCTTTCTTACACAGAAGCAACAAAGGGTCCTGTGGCATCTTATAGACTAACAGAGGTATTGAAGCATAAGCTTTCGTGGGTGAATACCCACTTCTTCGGATGCCTCCGAAGAAGTGGGTATTCACCCACGAAAGCTTATGCTTCAATTCCTCTGTTAGTCTATAAGGTGCCACAGGACCCTTTGTCGCTTCTACAGATCCAGACTAACACGGCTACCCCTCTGATACTTTCTTACACAGTTACACATATATTTTCTTGTACTTTTTATTGCAGAAGATAAAGTTTGGCTGGAAATAGCAGATAATCTAAAACCATGGATTGTGAGAAGCCAAATGTGGATATTCCAGGGACAATAGGATGGAGCTTCTGTGGTTAAATTAGGCCTAAACATCATGCTTAGTAAAAATGTACATGTAGGCCCCAACCCTTAAAAACATGTATGCAATTAGTTAACTTTAGGCACTGTCAATGGGAATAGTCAAAGTACACAAAGGCGAGTACTGCACAAGTTTTTGGAAAGCCATAGCCCTAGAAGATTTATCATGGTATGACTAAGGCAAAAGGTTTCATGGTTTTTGAAAAATACATAATTGGGTTTTCTTGCACAGCACACTAAGTAAATTCCAGGATTCTGTGTTGTTTCTAAATTTAGTGGCAGAGAAAAATGAGTAGCTGTAGCACAAGGTGACAATGAAAGGATTCAGATCACTGAAGCATCTGAGCCACTAGTCACAAACACAGATCAGTGATGTTAAATGAAAAAAGATGATGGAACAAAAAAACAGAACAGGCAACACATTCAGTTATGATTAACTGTGTCTGGATTTTTCCATATGCCCACTAATGTTTGACTAAGATCAGGCATAGTATCAGTTTAAATATCTGATATATTGTCTGTATCCTGCAATTGCTAAGAATGCACTCGATTATTTGAGAAGACTTCAATTTCTAACATTTGTAATCCTAAAAGACCTAAGATTTTCTTTACATAAACACACTGCATGCTAAAATAAAAATTAGAATAGAAACCCCACAAGTGTAGTATACTAAGAATTGGTATTCATTAATGTAAGTTTCCTTGTAAAAATTGCAGAGCAACTGGTACTTTAGTTATGGCACAAAATCCTAAATGAACAGAAAATGAAGGGAAAAGCATAGAACTAGCACAAAATGGAAATACTCATAACTTTTCCCTAAACACTGGATGGTCCAAGTTACACTAGCCCCTGGGTAGACCAGTCCCTGAGGCCCACGCTAGGTGACAGTCAGCCACAAGTATATATACATAGTAAACAGTGTCAACTGCTTGCATCCGAAGAAGTGGGTATTCACCCACGAAAGCTTATGCTCCAATACCTCTGTTAGTCTATAAGGTGCCACAGGACCCTTTGTTGCTTCTACAGATCCAGACTAACACGGCTACCCCACTGATACTTGAGTGTTAACTAAGTCTATGACAACGTTTCAGGGGCAGTATTTTTATTAGAATTAATGGTCCTTGAACAATAGCTAAAACATACTGAGCACAAACATAATCAACACTGTTTTCCTATTTCATCTATAGTTATTCTAGGAGGATATTTAGGGAATCACCATTCAAGACACCCTCAGCAATGGTCGTGTTGAAGCATGTTTGGATCAGAACTGTATGTTCTCTTTTTATTTAGGAAGCAGGGAAGTGGGAAAAAACCCACCTTACTCTTAATTGTGAGCAGATTCAAATTATATCCATTTCTCTATCACATGCTACCAGCAATAAGATGCTAAAGAGAAGCAAATGGCAGTGTAAAGATTAGCAATATAAATGGGCTCTTCTTGATGCAGATCTCCCACACTATGCTATGAAACTACCTTGCTGCAGAATTCTGATAAAAAAGGGAGAGGGGCCTATCCTTATCTGGTGTGCATCCCCCCCAGAGCCATATCAACTTCAGCTCTGGTCTCATCAGCTTTCATAAACTAAGCAGGCTTAAACCTAGTTAACACTTGAATGGGAGAGCATCTGGGAAAACCCAAGGAATGGCTTGGTAATTGCTTTTCTCTATATACTGAACCAGTGTCCCAGGAAGCTGTTAAGGAATAAATTATTAATTGACATTTATCTTAATGTTGATGTATTCCCACAGCTGTGAGACATATGGGCAAAAATAACATAACTGTAGAATATTACTCTTTTCTCTATAACCCTTGGAGTGTATAATATATAACTATTTTCATTTGGGTTTCCTTGCACATATAGGACACAGAATAGCTATCCATGTAATTGCACACCGCACAACTCTATGAGGAGTCATTAGCCTGCAAGTCAAACTGCCACGTTCCATATATTTTTAGAGTAAATGGATTTAAGGACTCTATATATTTTGCAAATTATACCAACAAGTGGGAGGGGAGGCATGTCAGGCAGTATCTGGAAAAATAACAGTTTTCCAGTATCTTTTGGGAACCTGGAGAAATTACTTTTACTGGAAGATTTTGTAGTGAAACAGCAGGTCCTTATCCTTATGTTGTGTGATAAATTTACCTTTGTTAAAATATTAGAACATATGTATATATTAGCCATTAGTGCTTCAGCTCAGTTGTTTCCGAACAGAGTGCTATTAGCTACAGGAATGTATGCAGGGTCTGAACATCTGCATACTGCTCTGCTTCTCAAATGCTCTGTGGCTTAGGCTATGTCTACACTACCGCGGTAAGTCGACCTACGCTATATGTGAATAACATAGCTGGAGTAGACGTACCTTAGGTTGTGTTACCGTGGGGTCTACACCACCGGGGGTCGATGGGAGAAAATCTCCTGTCAACTTACCTTACTCTTCTTGTTGGGGGTAGAGTACAGGGGTCGACTGGAGAGTGATCTGCAGTCGATTTGGCGGGTCTTTACTAGACCCGATAAATCGACTGCTGGTGGATCGATCTCAGAGCGTCAATCCCTGCCATAGTGTAGACCTGCCCTTAGCACTGACTTTAATCTGTTGCAGAGAAGATCCACATGAAAGCCAAATAGCCATATAAGGGATATAAACAATACCAGTGAGATTAGGATACTTTTAAGAGATGCCCATTGTATCAAGGACACTATATAGCTGAGAATGTATTTACTTATTACTAATTAGAGTGATTCCAATTTGCAAAATTTAGACCAGGATCCAGATTTTGAACACTCCAAAGTAGGGGGATGTTTGGATTCAGAGTTTGGGTCAATGAACTATAAACATATGTAAAGTTTGAATCTAGATTCAGAGTTCAGATCTCCTTATAGCGGGGTGGCACCCTGCTCGGGCCTGAAGGGGCTTGAAAACAGCCCAGGAGAGGGCTGTGGCTGAAGCAAGCAGCCCCAGGCTGAGTGGAAAGGCAGGCTCAGCTGGGGCCATGCCCCAATTAAGGTTCAGCTGGCCCTTATAAGTGGGCAGTGAGCCAAGAGCAAGAGTCTTCCTCTGCCTGTAGAGGGAGAAGGGCCTGGCTGCAGGAGCTAAGCAGGGTACCTGGAGTGGAGCAGGGCTGGGGAAAGGCCAAGGGAGCCAGGGAGCTCCGGCCTTGAAAGGCCTGGCATAGGGCCCAGAGAGGTACTAGGGTTCATAGGCAGCAGGTCCAACCCCCCTTGCCTGTGATGAGTGGCTAATACACTGCAGTCTGCCCCAGTGAATGGGGCTAAGTGGTGACTGGCAGTAGCCTATACTGAGGCGAGGTGGGGATAGTGGGTGGGGGTTCCCCAGGGTGGGGAAACCCTGAAACTGAGGGGTTACTGCCAGGGGGACAGCACCCTAGTGGAAAGGGACACCGGATCCTGGGAGAGACACGGGGGCCAGAGCGGTCAGGCAGATCACCAGCCTGTAGAGGGTGCTCCGGAGGCTGGATGAGCTAATTCCCTGGATCGACCAGCGGGAGGTGCCGCAGGGGTGGGTCCCTCCCGCCTACACTCCACTTTCACAAAGTTTGGGGGTGTATGGACTCAAATTTTTTATTTGTAAATCTGTCATTTGAAAAGAGAGCTCTGAAAATGAACATTGAAAAAACTGACATTTACAATAAAGCAAAAAATGACAAAGAGGGGGAAAGTAATTTGAGTGAGAGACAGTTAAAAGGGCGGCAGTTAAAGATGTGTAATTACTTCTTTATTGTCTGAATTAATATGGTGCCAATAGCTTCAGCCTCCTTTTTTATTTTGAGTTGAAAGATAGTTTGTTATGAGCTGTGTCTCTGTGAATATCTGCAGGATGTAATTTGAATGACTTGCAATAAAAAAAAGGCAATTACTCATATAACACGTGCATAATGAAATCTGACTGCTTTATCTTTCTACCTTTAATAATACCAGTTTACATTTGGTAATTTGTTTTTTCTTAAGGTATCTATTTGCATGGAGTAATACATCTTTTGGGAGTAGGGCAAGTGGGGTGGGGGGAGGTAGGGCGGGAAAGAAAAATATAGGTCAAGTAAGTCAAGAATACAATTAGGGTGAAATTATGGCTCCTCGGAGTAGGTATCCTAAAGAAGAAAGAGGGCTCAGTGAGTTTTCCCCTCTACAAAAGCAACTACACAAAGGCACACTTCCCCCTCCAAGACATAATAAAGATGGGCAGTTTAAGAAGTGGCCAGCTAGCACCAATAACCAGTTGGGTACTAAGAGAGGATGTTTCTGAAGAGGATAAGACTAGGGCTATTGAACTCTTTTTCATACAGACTGGCTGCTTAGAGAGCACACTGGATTTGTGCCTGATTAAGCCTCACTGTGCTTAGCTGAAGCACAAGGAGATTAAAGACATGGATGCAATTTCCCTTGATGTTAACCATGAGAAGATACCTGCATGGTCATATGCAAAAACACACTGACTCCACTTCTTCATTGTGAACACTGTACTTTTATAGATATTCCTTCTCCTTTTAAGAAATGCATTTACAAAAATGTGTAAATAAATTGAAGGCAATGGGTCTGATTCTACAACTCTCCTGCACTTCGAGTAGCGTCTGTTCTCACAAGCAGTCTCACTGAGTTTGATGGGACTACCCCACATGTGGATGGGTTAGAGAACAAGGCCCAGTGTTTATCTTTCACTAGAATTGTGTGCATTAGTTAAAGCACATACATTACTATTGGCTAATAAAGAATTACAGATGTGCTGAATATCCATGTAATTTGGCTAATTAGCAAACTGGCTTTATACACTCTGCTTCAGGTAGATGGATGGGTGATGGTGTTGAAAAAACTTCGCTCTAACATCTAATTATTCTCGGTGCTCCAGTGTGTCACAAAGTTGTGGTGCAATATGTCAGAATGATGGACTGTGCAGCCTGTCAAACTGCCAAAAATGTAAAGTGTCAAAAATAAATAGATTTTTTTTTTTAGAATATCAGATGCTGCTTAGAAGATGATATTCCGAATTGTCTGGAGACATATTAGTCAAATTTGCAGATGACACTTTATCCTCACTATCCAGAGATTACATTTGCTACTGTATCTGAAAAGCATTGTGCTGGAAATCATTAGTATGACCGGTTTCACACAGGAGAAGGAAATTTATGCAACAAGGGATTGATCTCTTTCAAGCTGGTTTATTTAATTTGCCTGTAACCCAAAATAAGGTATCTTCATGCTATCAGATTACGTATGGTACATTGCCTGCTTTCAGTACTTCCAGGGTTGAGTCCTTTCAAAGATAACAGAAGTTCTTTCCTCTGGGTCATATTTATGTAAGCAGAGTCAGGATGAGCTCCACCCTGACATCTGGTGGTGAGTCATGGCAAAGCACTCCAGGGGCTGATCCAATTTGCATAGGCACACCCACCCTGCCTGGTACGAACCATAGTGGCCCAAATGGGCATTTTGGGCTGCTGTAGGATCCTCAGTTTGCTGTATTGGGGCAGGAATTTCTGTTACTGGGGCAGGAAGAATAAACTGTTATACTGCTTATGTAAATCATGGCCAGTGGAACTGTACTTGGCCTTTTGTCATGTTAAAGGGGAACTTGCCATGAACTAAACAACACTCGCCAGCCAAGGGACATGGGTTCCAAAGCCCAGTGAATTGAGAGAGGCTGGGGACAGGGGATTGCTTCTTGGCCAAGATCAAGCATAATACCTGGTGGTGTAGGACCCTTGTGAGGGTCTGAGACACCAATTGCAGCATCTCTGCCTCTCTCCACTGTGGAATATCAGAGCTAATGTTGAGTTCCTTGAGAGTCTGGTTTCAGACTGCTGAATTGAAATCACTCTGGGCTAATAGTGCAACTGAGCACTAGGGCTCCCCTAAACTACAAGCTGAAATCACTAAAGTGCTAACAGCCTTCTGAGCTGAAATCACTAAGCTGAAATCACTGAGCACTGTGTTAAGTAGTGGGGGAGCCTGAAGATAAGTGGCTGGTGGAGCAGTTGGCAAGACAGCTGATGGTGTGGTGCTGCTGGCAAAGCAGAGCAGTTCGTGAGGACAGTCGGAGTGGTGCTGCTGGCAGAGCGGAGCAGTTCGTGGTTGCAGTTGGAGCAGCTTGCAGGACGGCTGGTGGAGCGGTGCTGTTGGTGGGACAGAGCAGTTCGTGGGGACAGCGGTAGCGGCTTGCGGGACAGCTGGCGGAGCAGAGCGGCCAGTGAGACGGCTGGCGGAGCAGAGTGAAGCCCCACGGAGGGGTGAGGCAATCATCTTCACGCCATGTAAGGTGCCCCTTACCCCCCGCCCCTTCCCATTGCTGCCCAGGCGGGTGGCGTGTAGCACCCTGCAGATGAACTTTTGAACTCTGGGACTGGACTTTTGGGTTCGTGGACTTTTGGGGACTTTGGGTGACGTTTGGGTTGCTGGACTCAAGAACCCAAGGGACGGGGCATGGCCCAATTGGCTGGGGTGGGTCTTGCTCACAGTTTGGCTTATAGATCCTAGTTGCGGTGTTTTCCCAATTTAAGGCTGGTATCGTTTACCTGCTGCTATTAAAGATTTCTGTTACACTGAGGCTCTGTGCTTGCGAGAGGGGAAGTATTGCCTCTTTGAGGCGCCCAGGGGTGTGTATAAGATTTTCCCAGGTTACTGGGTGGGGGCTTGAGCCGGTTTTGCATTGCATTGTTGAGAAGGGAACTCCTATGTACTGAACCTGGCCCTTGCTGCTGTCAACTCATCCTGGCAGAAGGGTTACATTTTTGGGGGCTCGTCCGGGATCTGGGTCAGTACCCCTCGTAAGCACATCTTGGGTGAGCCATTAAATTGGGAAAACCCAAAATTTTGTTGTTGTCTTGATCTGTTAAATTTGGAAAAAATTACAGTTTGTATAATGGCCCTACACTTGCTAGAGGATTGGTGCAAAGGGATGACTATTGACCCTAAGAACTGTCTTCTGGTGACGGGGGTGTCAGAGGCGTTCAATGAGGGATCAATAGAACCTATATTAAGGACATCCACTGAGTACCTGAGTAAGTGCAAAATGCGTGGGCGCATGTTTGTGAGGGAGGAGGGGGCTTTTGCTGTACTGTGTGAGCTGCCATCGGCTGTGGACCCTCTACAGGTTCCAGGCACGATAGCAGTGGAAGATGGTGTGTGGAGGGTAATAGCCACTGGGAGTCAGCCCTCACCAGCCCCTGCCTCCAATGTAGAGTTTTTAAAGAAAATGTCAGCCTTTTTGGGGAAAGAGGGAAAGACTTTGGCTGATATGCCGGGTCTGTTGGGCCTTGACCCAGGAGCCCCACACCTGGAGCCTGCTCCTTCACCTGATGAGTGGGTGAAGGCTTTGGGGAAAGCATTAGAGAAGGTGGTGCTACCCCACCCTGAGTCAAGCCCGTATCGTAAACTGAGGTTATTTTCTGGGGGTCCCACCCCAATACCGGGGGAGGAAGCATTTGAACCCTGGCTTGAACACACCACTGAAATGCTGCAGGAGTGGGCAGTGCCTGATGCTGAAAAGAGACGGCGACTAGTAGAGTGCCTCAGGGGGCCAGCCCTAGATGTGATTCGCACCCTGAAGCTCAGTAACCCTGGGGTCAAGGTGAAGGATTGCCTAGAGGCCCTTGATCACGCCTTTGGGAGAACCGAGGGCTCAGAGGATGTTTACTGCAAGTTCCTCAATGCCAGGCAACAAAAGGGAGAGAAGGTTTCTGGCTATATCCAGAGGTTGGAGAAATTACTACAGAGAACCATCATGAGGGGAGCGGTAGTGGTTGAGCAAATGGACCGGACTAGATTGGCCCAGATTGTGAGAGGAATTCAATATCAGAACCCAATTCTTCTCCACCTTCGGTTAAGGGAAAGGCAAGACAATCCACCGAGTTACTCTCAGCTGATAAAAGAGGTCCGAGAGGAGGAGGAGAGGCAGGCAGCTAGCGAGGTCTGGGAGGCTCAGCCACACCAGGCGACTGGATCAACATCCATACGAACGCCCAAGGCACTGATGGTGACTCCTCAAGAGGAACTTACTCAACAAGTGCAGGTCCTGACACAGAAAGTGGCTGAACTAGCGAATACCATCGATTCAGCAAAGACTTCAGGGTACAAGGAACCCCCCACTACTTCAGTCCTGAAGACCACATTTGGAACCTCTGCCCCACCCAGGCGACAAGGGAGAGGACAATCCTTCTTCTGCTACCGGTGTGGCCAGGGTGGGCACATTGCTGCAAGGTGTCAGAATACAGAGAATCCCACGCTAGTATATCAAAAGCTGAGGACCACCTGGGGGAAGTCGGGAAACGGCCCCAGGGCCTGGGAAGGGAGCCGCCTAGGCCTGCAGGATTTGGAGGCTCCCCCAGAGAGAACCCTGCTGCCCGAATCCCACCAGGATTGATAGGACCTCGAGCGGAGGTCACTGTAAGGATTGAAGGGACAGAATGTAGAGCAGTGCTTGACACGGGATCCCAAGTGACTATCATATTCCAGTCTTTCTACCAGCAGATGCTTGGGCATCTGCCTATACAGCCCCTGACAGGGCTTGGCCTATGTGGCCTCAGCATGGATGACTACCCCTATCAGGGGTATGTCATAGTACACCTGGAATTCCCAGAAGAGATCGCTGGAGTAAGACAGGAGGTGGACACTGCTGCTTTAATTTGCCCCGACCCTAAAGGAGTCTCTGACGTGTCCGTGCTCATAGGGACCAACTCCAGCCTCTTTAAGGTACTGGCAGATTACTGCAGACAGCGAGCAGGGGAACAATACCTGAACACCTTGGTGATACACACACATTGTGCCGCAGCCTACAGGAAAATTGAGGACACAAGAAAAGTGATGCCTGATTTGCCGGTGGGAGCATTGAAGTATGCGGGCCTGGTCCCCTTAGTGGTGCCTGCAATGACAGAAAAGGAGGTGATTGTCATGAGTACCTGCCTGAAAGGCAGTAAGGGAACATTAGCAGTGGTAGAGCAGCCGACCCAGGGAGGGCTCCCTGAAGGAGTGCTGGTCCTCAGTGGAGTCATAACCCTACCTGCTGAAGCCCAGGAAGAGGTGACTATACTTATTGCTAATGAAACAAGCCAGAGTGTGCTCGTAAAACCAGGGCAGAAGATTGCAGACATCTTTGAGCCTGAAACCATTGTGAGACCCCAGTGTGAAGCTGAAGTTCCGGCGATGGATCCTGCAAAGTTAGACTTCGGTGACTCACCGTTGACTGAGGAGTGGAAGGATCGCCTGAGGAAGAAGCTTTGTGAGAGATCCAAGGTATTCTCACTGCATGAGTGGGATGTGGGATGTGCCAAAGGAGTGGAACACCACATCAGGCTACAAGATCCCCGACCCTTCAGAGAGAGATCTAGGAGGATTGCTCTCTCTGAGATGGAAGACGTACGTCATCACCTGCAAGAACTGATCGCGAACGGTATCATTACAGAGTCCTGTAGCCCCTATGCCTCTCCCATTGTGGTGGTTCGTAAGAAGAGTGGGAAGATCCGGATGTGTATTGACTACCGCACCCTAAACAGGCGCACTATAGTGGATCAGTACACCATGCCTCGAGTACAAGATGCCTTGGACTGTTTGCTGGGTAGCCAGTGGTTCTCTGTGTTGGATCTTCGGAGTGGATACTACCAGATCCCTCTGGGAGAAGAAGATAAGGAGAAGACAGCCTTCATCTGCCCATTAGGGTTCTACCAGTTTGAACGCATGCCCCAAGGGATTTCTGGGGCACCTGCTACATTTCAACGTCTTATGGAGAAAGTTGTGGGAGACATGAATTTACTGCAAGTGCTAGTTTATTTGGACGACCTGATTGTGTTTGGAAGAACCTTGGAGGAGCATGAAGAAAGACTTCTTAAAGTGCTTGATAGGTTGGAGGCATATGGTTTGAAGCTTTCAATTGACAAATGCCAGTTCTGCCGAACCTCTGTGAAGTATGTGGGTCACATTGTGTCCCAAGAGGGTGTGAGTACTGATCCCGATAAAATAGAAGCACTCACTACCTGGCCATGCCCAAGTAACTACAGAGAACTCAAGACCTTCCTTGGATTTAGTGGCTACTATCGTAGATTTGTGAAGAACTATGCTACGATTGTAAAACCTCTGAATGATCTTACCAGGGGATATCAGTCCAACAAGAACAAATCTAAGACCAAGAATAAGAGGGGCCCCCGAAAGCCTCCTGTGCAGAGACACTATGGCCCCTTCGAAGCGTTTGGGCCACGGTGGAGTGAGAGATGTGAAAGGGCTTTTCAGGAAATCATTACTCGCCTAACTCAGGCTCCAGTCCTAGTCTTTGCTGATCCAAGCAAACCCTTTCTCTTACATACTGATGCCAGTTTGGAGGGTCTGGGGGCAGTACTGTACCAGGAAGTGGAAGGCAACCGTAAACCTGTAGCCTTTGCCAGCCGAGGACTGTCTGACAGTGAAACTCGCTATCCCATCCACAAGCTGGAGTTCTTGGCCTTGAAATGGGCCATCACTGAGAAATTTCGAGACTACTTGTATGGTGCTCAGTTCCAGGTGTGGACAGACAACAACCCACTGACATATGTGTTAACAAGTGCTAAGCTGGATGCTACAGGACAAAGATGGGTGGCCGCCTTGGCTGGCTATGAGTTCAGCATCCAATACCGATCGGGGAGAAGCAATGTAGATGCTGATGCATTGTCCAGGCGTCCGCAGGCTCCAGAAGTTGCTGTGATACCCACGGATGGAGTGAGAGCTATTTGCAGTGTGAGTCGTCGAGAGCCACAGGCCCAGGAGAGCCTTCATGGATGTGTTGCAGAAGCTCTGGGCCTGCCCCCTGAATGCGTGCCTTCTGCTTCAGTGAACTATATTGCATTGGACCAATCTCCTTTGCCCATGCTTAATGCGGCTGACTGGCAAGAGGCCCAGCTGCAAGATGTTGACATTTGTGATACCCTACTGGCCAAAAGGGAGGGGCGAAGCCCAGCTGTGGTTATCCCACCTAGCCCCGAGGGTAAACTACTATTAAGAGAATGGACCAAACTAAAACTGATTCAGGGAGTGCTACACCGAATGACCACTGACCCTTTACAAAAGCAACGAGCACAACTAGTGCTGCCAAAAGAGTACAGAGCCCTGGCCATGAGGGCCCTGCATGATGACTTTGGACATTTAGGGATGGAAAGGACCCTAGAACTTATTCGTAGTAGGTTCTATTGGCCCCGGATGGCTGAAGATGTTCGCAGGAAATGTGAGACTTGCGCTCGATGTGTTCAAAGGAAAACTCTGCCCACAAGGGCTGCATATCTCAAGAACATCACCAGCACCAAACCTTTGGAGTTGGTATGCATTGATTTCTTGTCCTTAGAAGTAGACAAGAGGAATGTTGGGAACATTCTAGTAGTGACCGACCATTTCACGCGGTATGCACAAGCATATCCCACACGTGATCAGAGGGCCACCACTGTCGCTCGAGTACTGTGGGAGAAATATTTCTCAGTTTATGGATTCCCAGCCCGGATACACTCGGATCAGGGGCGGGACTTCGAGAGTCACCTTCTGAAGGAGATGCTGAGGATAGCGGGAATTAAGAAGTCTAGGACAACACCTTATCACCCCCAAGGTGATCCTCAGCCAGAGAGGTTCAACCGAACCCTATTAGATATGTTGGGGACTTTGCGACCAGAACAGAAGGCAACCTGGAGCCAACATGTCGCATTTCTGGTGCATGCCTACAACGCCACAAAGAACGATGCTACAGGAGTCACCCCATATCTCTTGATGTTTGGGCGAGAACCAAGATTACCCATAGACTTGTGCTTTGGTGTATCAGAGGATGGTGATAGCTATGAAACTCATCAGCAATATGTATCCCAACTACGAGAAAAGCTGCGGGATGCTTATCACTTGGCTACATCTGCAGCTCGGAAGAACGCAGACCGCAACAAACATCGATATGATGCTAGGGTACGTTTGCAGGAGCTCCAGCCAGGGGACAGAGTCCTGCTGCGGAATTTGGGTATTGCTGGCAAACATAAGATAGCTGACAGATGGAAGGCAATACCCTACCTAGTGATGGAAAAGCTAGGAGATCTGCCGGTCTACAAGATCAAACCTGAAGAGGGTCCAGGGCAAATAAAGACGGTGCATAGAAATCTTTTGCTCCCTGTGGGGGAGTTGGTTGGCACCCCTTATGAGATGGGCCACGACAGGGCAGCCAGGCAGAACAGAAGTGCCAGGCCACAGCCGCCATCCAACACGGACAACAGGTCCTCCGAAGCTAACCTACCCCCATTCAGCACGTCAGAGAGTGAGACTGAGGAGGAAGACATGACCCTGGTGTATCCTGGAATGAAGACAAGATTTCAGTCTCGATCAGCTGAGCCAATAGAGAGCTCCCCCTCTCCAGCCCTCAACCCCATGGCAGAGATATTTAGGCCTGTTCCGGGCACTCCTGTGCCACCGATGGGACCCCCCGTTGATGACACCCACAGGTTATTGGACAGTGGAGAATTCCAGGTGGAGGGGGCCCTAGACACGGTGGACCTTCCACTGTCGGAACCAGAGATGCAGGGGCCTATGCCAGTAGCCGAGGGACCCTCACAGGAAACCTCTCTATCCATCACTCAAGAAGATGTCCCTCCTACCCCTGCAACAGAGATTCTCAATAGAAGGGACAGGGTAATAAGACCAGTAAAACGGTTAACTTATGACGCACCTGGGGTGACTAGTGAGGAGCCAATACATTTAGCACACAGGCTGGTGGAAGCTAAAGTGGGCTTTCTGAGGCCCTTTGGAGGAAACCAATGAGTTGGTATAAGGGGAGTGTGATTTGTCGGGACGACAAATTCTCGGCTGGGGGGAGGATGTAAGCAGAGTCAGGATGAGCTCCACCCTGACATCTGGTGGTGAGTCATGGCAAAGCACTCCAGGGGCTGATCCAATTTGCATAGGCACACCCACCCTGCCTGGTACGAACCATAGTGGCCCAAATGGGCATTTTGGGCTGCTGTAGGATCCTCAGTTTGCTGTATTGGGGCAGGAATTTCTGTTACTGGGGCAGGAAGAATAAACTGTTATACTGCTTATGTAAATCATGGCCAGTGGAACTGTACTTGGCCTTTTGTCATGTTAAAGGGGAACTTGCCATGAACTAAACAACACTCGCCAGCCAAGGGACATGGGTTCCAAAGCCCAGTGAATTGAGAGAGGCTGGGGACAGGAGATTGCTTCTCGGCCTTTTGGCTAAGATCAAGCATAATACCTGGTGGTGTAGGACCCTTGTGAGGGTCTGAGACACCAATTGCAGCATCTCTGCCTCTCTCCACTGTGGAATATCAGAGCTAATGTTGAGTTCCTTGAGAGTCTGGTTTCAGACTGCTGAATTGAAATCACTCTGGGCTAATAGTGCAACTGAGCACTAGGGCTCCCCTAAACTACAAGCTGAAATCACTAAAGTGCTAACAGCCTTCTGAGCTGAAATCACTAAGCTGAAATCACTGAGCACTGTGTTAAGTAGTGGGGGAGCCTGAAGATAAGTGGCTGGTGGAGCAGTTGGCAAGACAGCTGATGGTGTGGTGCTGCTGGCAAAGCAGAGCAGTTCGTGAGGACAGTCGGAGTGGTGCTGCTGGCAGAGCGGAGCAGTTCGTGGTTGCAGTTGGAGCAGCTTGCAGGACGGCTGGTGGAGCGGTGCTGTTGGTGGGACAGAGCAGTTCGTGGGGACAGCGGTAGCGGCTTGCGGGACAGCTGGCGGAGCAGAGCGGCCAGTGAGACGGCTGGCGGAGCAGAGTGAAGCCCCACGGAGGGGTGAGGCAATCATCTTCACGCCACGTAAGGTGCCCCTTACCCCCCGCCCCTTCCCATTGCTGCCCAGGCGGGTGGCGTGTAGCACCCTGCAGATGAACTTTTGAACTCTGGGACTGGACTTTTGGGTTCGTGGACTTTTGGGGACTTTGGGTGACGTTTGGGTTGCTGGACTCAAGAACCCAAGGGACGGGGCATGGCCCAATTGGCTGGGGTGGGTCTTGCTCACAGTTTGGCTTATAGATCCTAGTTGCGGTGTTTTCCCAATTTAAGGCTGGTATCGTTTACCTGCTGCTATTAAAGATTTCTGTTACACTGAGGCTCTGTGCTTGCGAGAGGGGAAGTATTGCC
The DNA here is from genome assembly GCA_033296515.1 of Macrochelys suwanniensis. Classification (NCBI taxonomy): domain Eukaryota; kingdom Metazoa; phylum Chordata; order Testudines; family Chelydridae; genus Macrochelys; species Macrochelys suwanniensis. Next base: position 95,338,409 of record CM065776.1, on the reverse strand, counting down.
TCTTTGAGGCGCCCAGGGGTGTGTATAAGATTTTCCCAGGTTACTGGGTGGGGGCTTGAGCCGGTTTTGCATTGCATTGTTGAGAAGGGAACTCCTATGTACTGAACCTGGCCCTTGCTGCTGTCAACTCATCCTGGCAGAAGGGTTACATTTATATTTACACAACAGTGGTGCCTGACTTCAGTTATTATCCCAGCATGATATCTAGGTTGGGGTATCGCAAGTCAACGAATAACTAGTGACTGCAGCAACAGAAAATATTGCTAAATAATAAGTAATAGAATTTTGCATTTTGACAGAAAGTTATAGCCACATTCTAGGCCCTGTTGTATGCTCTGTATGCGATGCTGGCAGTGTGCAGGGGCTGCAACAGCTGCTGGAAGAATTCTCCCAGTGCAGGAGTCGACTATGGCTGGTGTACACAGCCCTATACTGCTCCCCACTGATAGCCCCCTGGTAAGCGGACATGCCATGAGATAGCATGAGGAATGGCCAGAGAGCTATTGATCTCCAGCTACTCTGAGCTGCTCCCTGCACTGGAGAGTGGAGCCGCTTAGCAACTGGGAGGTAAAAAGTTTGCTTAAAGCCAGTCTTTCTCCCTACCCTGTGTCTGTCTTTTCTATTTAGAGAATAGTGTCTCATTGTTTCCTTGTACTCTCATGTCTGTCTGGATCCATATTTTATACTTAGAGTGTAAGCGTTTTGGGGCAGGCACTGTCTTTTTGTTGTGTGTGTAGAGAGCCTAGCACAACGGGGCCCAGGTCCTTAACTGGGGTCCTAGGTGCTACAGAAATGCAAAAATAAAATAAATAAATAAATAAATAGATAAATAAATTTTAATTGTAATGAACCATCTTTACCATACCTCCTGAGAGCATAGCATAGAATCCAGACGGTTAACGAGGAACTTAAATTTATCCTACCACCCCCTCTCCTCCACAAGATAGCTAAGGGTTATTATCCCCATTAGACATATGGGAAAAATATGACACAAACAAGTTGAGAAATGTATGCATGTTTATATAGGAAGTGTGTAGCAGAGCTAGGCGGTCTCACTCTCAAGACTCATGACTAAGGATATGATTATCTCACCACTGTCTCAGAACTGGAGAATTTTGCCATTTACTTCAGCGTGACTGTGAAAGGTCACCACTGTCATGGAACCATGAATTTTGCCATTTATATAGATTGTGCTGCCGTGCATTAACAGTTCATTAGTTTGCTTTGATCGGCTGCTGTGCATTAACAGTTTGATAGTTCCCTTTGCTCTAGTCCTGCAAAAAGGGACTAGATCACAGTGAACTAACAAAGCATTAATGCGTGGCAGCAGGGTCCCCAAGGTTGCCATGATCACAGCATGAAATTATCTACTTTTACTGTGACTATGCCATGAATTGTGCATAATCGTACTGTGACAAGATCATATCCATGCTCTTGACCATGCCGCCTCTTTGTGCGGTATTTCAGCTGTGGATTCTCTCACCAAACACTAATTAAGTCATGTCACTGTTGTAGTAAAAATGGAATCTTACTGTATGAAGTATGGTACTTTTTGTTACACTCTCAATTTAAAGAGATTATGGTGGCCGACCAATAACCACATGGCATGAACATTTACATTTCTATCATTAAAAAATAAACAAAATATGAATATAAACATTTGTAAATAAAATAATAGCAATATAAATCTGTAATGATCTTATCAACAGAGACCGTGGAAAGACTTAAAGGGACACTGAACTAGATTTAAGTGCAAAATGTAGATTATATTAAATAAGAAAAGAGTTACTGATTTATTTATGCTTTTACAGAACGGCATGTTAATAGAATGTTTGCATTACATTTTAAAAATTCCACTAACTCAATTTAAAACTGGCTCATAAAGCATTGTGAACCCAAACAAACTGCACTGTGGTAGTTTATGAAATAATCAGAAATTGAAACGGACAATAAACAAAAGTGACACTCTGAAGTCTATTTTCATTGTCAACACAGAGTGAAATCAAAAAGTAAATAGATTGTAAATGGGGAAAAATAAATTATATTTTTTAAATTATGTCACTTTAATAATCCAGGTGCTATTGATAACAGAGGCATAGACCTTTCTAAGGGCTTTTCTATCCAAACACCTCGTTTGTGGCAAGTGGGGTATGAATCTACCCCACACTAGCTTGCTGCACATTAAGTGTCCCTATGGACACTGCTGCTCACTAAAAATCCCCTAGTGCACTTTAATCTAGTGCCATGTCATCTACTGCAGGGCAGATTTACACCCCAGCTCACCATGAACTAAGTGTTCATGTCGACAAATCCTAAGTGTGATTTCTATGCTGACTATCTATTTAATCACATAAACTATCTGATCACAGTGATCATTGCACATAATATATGGTCCCAATCCTGCAGCCCAATCAGGACAGGCAGACACTTATGCCAATGTGAAATGAAGTCCCAATGAAGTCAGCGGAGTGCTATTTAGGGGTTATGGACCTGGCTATGCAAATCTGATTGCAGGACTGGGGTCTGAGTTACAAAATGGCATAGTTTAAACTGTGCCTGTTCTTCATCATATTTATTTGCTTGTTTGCTATATCCACATCCCATAACCTTTGGCTGTTTCTGTCTTTAGACTGTAAACCATTGAGATTGTCTGTATTCTCTGTTTGTACAGCAAGCAGCACAATAGGGCCCCATTGGGTGCTACCATAATATAATTATTATTACTGATACTAACTTTAAATTATGTTTGTATTGTGGCTGTGATTACTGCTGCCTTTATAAGTAAACTAACCCGTACAATACACCAGTGGTTCTCAAACTGAAAAAACAGACTAGCCTCTCTTTGCAATAGCTTTAGCTCCCTGCTATGCAAAACAACAACAAAAAAACGAAACAAAAAGAAACCCAACACCACTGAGTTAATAAACATAAAATATCCATGAAAAGCAATAAAACTAGATCTTTTAAAATGAAATAAGGGCTGTTCTTCCCCCAAAAGGACAATTTTTAGAGCTTTAGACCCTTTAACTCCATAAGGGTCTCATTTTAACCTTTCGCGAGAGACTGTAAAGGTTATTTGATTGACACTGTTGTAATATGTGGCTCCTCTGCAATTTGTCCAGATTAGGTATGGTTCAGGTAGCTGCACTGTGCCCTTCAGCAACCCACAATGATTTTAACCCCAAGTGGAAACACATTTACAGTTCTTCTGGGAGGTCAAACAGTATGTAGCCTGAGTATGTTTTCACTTAAGAGAAAATAAATACTCTGAATTACATGAACATTTTGGGAATTGAGACCTTCAACCTTGCGGATAATTTTTTTAAAAAGAGCAGAGAGAGACAGTAGCACTGAAGTCCTGGACAATATGAAGTCATCTATTTATCCTACTGAACAGATACAGCATAAGTGATAAAAGCGTAAGATTCCCTATGCTGTTCTGTCACTGTGACTCAAACCCTGACTTGGAGGGACTGTTTCTAGTGGCAGGAGGGTAGTTCAGCCTCCATGGTCCTTCCATGCCTTGACATCTCTACTGAGACTGCCAGCAAAGGAGTCAGTTTTTGTGATGCAGATACCTGTCCGCTAGGAACTGGACTGAGTCCACCAAACTCTTTCACACAGATCACTGAATAACCAGCAGAAATTGGTTGCAACTTAATCTAGAGCTAATTAACATGTACCTGAACCAATCAGTCCTACACAAAGGGAATATGCTGAGACTTCAACATCTCTTGATTTCAAATCAAAAGCAGGCAGCAGTTCAGGGCCCATGTCATCAGACTCTCAATACGTTTAATTATTAATTATTAACTAATCTTTTAAAAATTATGTTTTAGTGATTTATTCTATCTTCTAATTAAAAGTAATAGTTTTTATATTACTCCAGAGTTTTCCTTAAAAGTGCAATTCTATTCTGAAAAGCAACTTTAAAAAAAATGGCATTGCTGGGCTCCACATTTATTGCATCACAGTTATTTCAAGATGAACCGGAATGGTTTATTTATTAAAGACAGCTATTTCTGTTACCTGCCACCCCTGCAAACACAGGGGAAAAGAACATCAAGCTGTACTCTTTCTGGCCCAAACTTCATCACCAACAATAAAGATTCTGTTGGCTAAATGCTGTCAGTTACACCCATGCTACCCAACTTTTGTCAACTTTTGGAGTTGCGCAGGTGTAATAAAGGGCATACATGAAGACTGTGGGTGTTAATGTTACAGGTTTAGGTGCAGCTCTGTCCCCTTCCTGGTATCTCTGCGGGCACTTCAGGTGTCAGGCCTTGTGCCTTTACCTCTCCTGGGGTGGAATCACATAATTCTCCCACTCTCAGAGTAGGCCCAGGGCTACACCTCCCTGTGTATCAGCTGTGCTTACACATCAGATATGACTGGGTTCAGCACTTGCGATTCTCCATTTTGGGAGTCTGTGACCAGTGGCAAAGTCATGTAAGAAGGCTGTCTAGTAACTGTAAGTAGTGTTTAACCTTAGCAGCAGAAACAAAGCACAATGTAGGAGAAAAAGAATGTTTAAACAACAAAACAGTATGTACATGTCGATCTTACCTAAAACCCTTCCATCCTCTGATGGTGATCCGGGTAGACCAAGCTTCCTCAGGCATCCCCAGCATTAGCCAGAGAGTGTTAGTCTGAACAGCTTCTCAGCAATGGCTTCCTCCCACTAGAGTAATTATTTTCCAGCCTGATTTCTTTTGTCCTCTCAGTTCCTGGGGTTTTTGCCTTGCTGTCCAAAACCAGTTTGGTAGGCTTAACGGGAGTTAGGCCAGCCTCCAAAGGGCCAATGGCTCTCAAGAGATCGCTGAGGGGTGTCTTATCTCAAGTCATTGTTGTTTCCTCCTGATTGTTTCCCAACAGCTCTGTTGATTTTATCCAGCATAGCCATACAGTAAACATCCCAATAACTGGGTCAACATACAGTATTCATAAATTATTAAAGAGCAGCCCTAGATCTATCAGAGAAGGCCAGAAGACTGAAATTTAGTCAGCAACTGTTGATGAATTAGCAACAAAAGAACCAGGTTCACTCTCTCATAGCTGTGTTGTTGCAATGGGGCCAACAATGTAATAATAATTTAAAAAAACCCTCTGTTCTGTCCCGAAGGTTAACTGGTGTCTTTGAATACACACATGGAGCAACAACTACTGAATATAAGGTGCCATTCTTAATATCTTACATGATGACTTTTCGGAGTAGAATTGCATTTTATATAGAAACACAGTCTCTTAGAGACACAGAGAGATACAACAGACCTAAGTGCAGTTGGCAACGCTTATTGTACTAGCTATTCTTCTCTCAGGCAGAGTTTGTGGATGCTAGACATAATGAATGGTGACAGGCAGAGACAGGAGTGCAGTGTTCAGTTTACTCATATTCATAAACAACATGATTTTAAAAATAGCATAAAGGGCCTGATCATGCTCCTACTATTGCCAATAGTACAAAACTCCCACTGACTTTAATTAGAAAATAATCAGGCCCCACATATCCATGAAATGACTTATGAGACAGGTTTATAATGAGTTCTGATGCTATGATGAATGCCAGGCTATCCCTGGTGTTGTGTGAAATGTCAATTTCCATTGTCAACACCAAGGAAAGGCTTGGATCTGAACCCACAGATGTATACAGCTCAGTACAATGTAGTCAGGGCCGGCTCTGTTTTTTTTGCCGCCCTAGGCAAAAAAGCTGCCCGCCACCCTGCTCCCCCGGCCGGGGCGCCGGCGGGGAGCACGGCAGGCCCGCGGCCCAGCTGCCCTGGCCGGGGCACTGGTGGGGAGCACGCAGGCCCCGCTGCCCCGGCCGGGGTGCCCGTGGGGAGGGCGCCGAGCCTGGCCGTGGATGCGCTCTCCTGGCCGGCCGGAACGCCAGGGGGAGGGCGGCGAGCCCGGGCGCAGTCCCGCTCTCCCGGCTGGCCGGAGCGCCGCGGGGTGCCCCAACAACCCACCATGGTATGTTTTGTTTTGTTTTTTAAAACCCTGAGCGCTGCCCCCCTCCAGGTGCCGCCCCAAGCATGTGCTTGGTAGGCTGGTGCCTGGAGCCGGCCCTGAATGTAGTCATGATTAGAAGAGGAGGAAGGAGGAGAAACCCAATCCTAACCCCATTGAAATCAGTGGGCATGTTCCTCAGTAAGGAGCTCAGATTTCAGCCCAGAGATTGTAAACTAAGCAACAGCCCTAGTGATGTGCAAACAATGCAGCTACATGTGCTGCCCTCATCTGGCCTACTCTCCCTTCCCCGTAGTGGCCAAAGCGCTGATGCTGGGAACAGCAGCAATAGAGCTGTTTTTTTAATTAGACAAAAGGGAAGGGAATGGGTGAGAACAGGGAGAATTTTTGTGATTGATGGATACATACACACAACTATGCAGAGTATGTGTTCATGATGCAACGTGTCATATACTGTAACTATAATCCCCAGTTATTTGCCATGCTAGCACTTCATGAAGCTTTTACTAAAGCTCAGAGGTATCCCAAATGAAATCTAAATTTGTCCATTTCTCAGCACTGTAACAACACAGATTTGTACCCATTTCTGGGGCAATTAGCCAGTACTGAAAAAACAACCCGTCCCCCCATTAAACACAGTATAATGCTTCCAAGATTAATTAGAAATCTATTTTTAAAGATGCTCCTACAGCTACTTAGGATAAATTTATAACTGGCATTAAATGTACACTGTCTAGAATTTGGAAACTGCCCATGTGTCTATTTTGCTCAGAGCTCACCATTACCAGCCAAGAAATAATCGAGGGGGAAAATGTACAAAGGCCAGAGAATCCACTAAATTAGCATCTCCTAGAAGAATAAATCTGCTGCCCAAAAGGATGTTTAAATCCTCTTTGTACAGCACAAATCCTTCCAGATGAATATCTGAAAAAGTGATACAACTTTTTTAATGGTAACAATGTGCATCAAGTGATGAAATATGATGACTCATTACAGTAACATTAAATTTATGAGCAGAATGTACTGGGGTATTTGATTTTTTATTTAGAGCTGCAATCATGTTACAAAATATAAGGTGAAAAAATCCTTACTTTCCTCCAACAAGGCCATGCAAACAATTGGTAAACGATGGACTAGATTCTGAGCTGTGCCTCCTGATCAGGGCACAGCCCAGGATTTGTGAGGGTAAAGCTCTCTCTATACCCGCTTTATGCCTCCTGAATTCTGGGCTAATATAGAGGCTGGTGCAGCCAGTGGCTATATTAAAGCAGTCCCAGGGACTCCTCTACATAGCTGTATATGGAGCTGTTCCAAAGTGCAGAATAACCAGATAACAGAGGACTTCAGCCAAACTCCCTCCTTCCCCCAATCTGCTCATTTGCTGTAGGCTGCACAGGGGTGGGAGAGGCAGTGTAGGCCTGCCAAGATTTGCCTTCCCATGTCCCTGCCCCAGGGGAAGATCTGGCAAGGGGATTTATTTCTGTGTCCCCAGATCACAACTGAGCCCCATGTTTTCAGATGAGAATACCCACTACTATACCAGAAATTTAAATAAGAAACCTGTCTGAGTAAGATTATTTCCTTCAGCCGTTCATGAAGAAATAAGCATGTCCAGTTTAGTGTTCCCCAAATGTTTTCTGAACTACCCAGAACCCTGCATGTCGAATGAATAATTTGCTTCCATGTGACTTTACATAAAGCTCATGTGCAAGTTGAATTGGCTCTTACTGTCATTAAAAATAGGTATTTATGCTATTTTTTTTACCTCACACAATGCACACTGCCTAGTGTAGACACATCTCATTGAAGTGCTGCAGGGGATGTGTCCTACAAGGCACATTAGAACATGATTTTGTCCTGTCCAATTTGGATTAGCGTCCGAGAAAAGATTTAAAGGGCTGTTCTGCTCTGAAAAGTGACTGTGCAAAATGGCAGTGTGGAGTTTATTTTCTCAATGAGTTCCATGCCAAATATGTTCAGTTTATGTGCTTAAGAGCAAAAAAACAACCCCCCTTCCGCCAGCCCTATAACTGGGTTCTGAGAATGAAACAGCCTTCTTTCCTCAACACCAGGAATAGAGACAGCAGAAATTCTGTCCTTTCTTATACCTGTGTAACCCCAATATCTTCCACCTCCATTCTCCGTGTCACTTGCAGGATTTCCCTGAAACCTTTAATGTTGCTTAATCTATCTGAAGTTTTATTTTAGCTATTTGAAATTGTAACCATTCTCAGTGCTTTGTCTGTTTTGACTCCTCAGCACAATTTATTATTCATACTGCTATCAGCAATGGAGGAAAAAACAAGGGACACATGCCATATTCCCAAAAGGGAAAAAAGAAGCCATGAACCTGGCAAAAGCATTAACGATATTAAATGTTTGATATGGGTTATTGTTATTAGGATATGTCAAGGACACAGGAATTTTACAGCTGGTGCAAATCCTGTTTCCCCTTTGCATGAGAGCAGAGGACCCTGGACGCATTGCAACTGGTGAGCTTTCAAGATGGGCATGTTACCTGGAGCGAATGAAGGAGGCACATCACCTTTGTATTTTGCCACCCTGCTCTTTCAAAGCTCTTTTTGCATCACTGCTAAGAGTGGTTTTGTAGGCAGTGCTAGGAAGAGCAGGGTTGGGAGATTCATGAGTATGCACATTCACTGACCAACACTGTGTAAATCACCACAGAAAAGCGTCACAAGCAGGTAAGGAAGATTCTGTCTTTTCTCTAACCTGCTCAGGATCCTCACTCCTTTCCCTGAAAAAAACCCTTCTCCTCAGGCTTGGTGCAGGGTAAAGGATTTGCCCATAAAATTAAATGTACTGGATTACTGAACGTGCTGAGTGGCCATTGCTTTGTAAGACTAAATAATATAGATTTATTCCAACTCAGCTGACTGTAAAACTCAGCTGAAAATTAAATTTACTATAAAAGCCATGCTATTTTCAATATGTTCTAGAATAAGCTAAAGCTATTAAACTATATCATTCCCACTGTGTCTCATGGAAAGCACTTACAATTGCCTACATAACTAACTGGCACTGCCCTGTCTCTAAGCCAGTGCTGCAGTAACAGAATGAAACAGTTCTGTAGCAACATCACCTGGTGCTGTGATCTTATCAGTGCCCAGAAGCTAAAAAGCAAAGGTAGATTGGCTCAAGACTTGAGCAGGGTCCCTCCCAGAAATGCCCGGTGCTGTTGGAAGTGGGGTTGATGATTCAGTATGTGGCATTATGCTCTCCGAGTCAGTGATGAACTAATGCTTCAGTATGATGCCACAGGTTTTCTGTGCTGCTGGGGTTGCTGACTTTTGGATGATATGTAAAAACAAGGCATTGGCCCATTGAGGTCAGTGGGACTTAGTATATGCTTCTGTTAAGCACATGATTACATGACATCCTGAAAAAAGGTGGGCTAGGGCACATGCTTATGTACTATCCTGAATTGGAGCCGAAAAGCGCCCACTATATTTTTTAAGAGTGGGGGTAATAAATCATACGTACTGGTGAAATGCCCCATTTTAGGACACTACATTCTACCTCCCTTATTTCTTCCAACAGTTTCCACTGGATACAGTATTTTTCTTTGTTTCCTCTCTAAACGGTTGGGCAGTGCTGCTGGGCTAAATACTTGCAGAAATTCTTCCCAGAGATGAGCAAAACGACCTCCCCCATTTTACTCTTGTTTTAGAGGAATTAGATCAGGGCTTCTCATGTTTTTCCACAGCACAGAGCCCCTCTTAAGCGCCCTAGGCGAAACTTCCTTGCACCAGCACTGCGCCCCCCTCAGTGGCAGCCAGCTAACCCCCCACTCCGTGGCAGCCAGCTCCCCATCCCTCCCAGGCAGCTCCCCGGCTCCCAGCCCGCGGGCCACAGTGGCTAACCGGCCCCCGCCCACGGCAGCCAGCTCCCCATCCCCCCCAAGGCAGCCCCCCACCAGCGGGCCACGACAGCTCCTCAGCCCCCCGCCCACGGGCCGCAGCGGCTCCTCCCCCCAGCAGAAGGTTTTTGTTTGTGCTCTTTGTTTTTGTGTGGGTGTTCTCTCTTGGGACAGAGAGAGACCAGACAGAAATCCATCTTCTCCAACCCATCCTAAACCAAGTCTCCAATATTGCAACAAGTATAGGTAAGCCAGGCAAGGCGGAATTAGGTTATCTTTTGTTTTGTTTGTGAATTTTCCCTGTGCTAAGAGGGAGGTTTATTCCTGTTTTCTGTAACTTTAAGGTTTTGCCCAGAGGGGAATCCTCCATGTTTTGAATCTGAATATCCTATAAAGTATTTTCCATCCTGATTTTACAGAGATGATTTTTACCTTTCTTTTTTTAAATAAAATCCTTCGTTTAAGAACCTGACTGATTTTTCCATTGTTCTAAGATCCAGGGGTTTGGGTCTTTGATCACTTTGTAACCAATTGGTTAGGATATTATTCTCAAGCCTCCCCAGGAAAGGGGGTATAAGGGCTTGGGGGGATACTTTGGGGGAAGGGGAAACCCAAGTGGTCCTTTTCCCTGGTTCTTTGTTAAATCACTCAGTGGTGGCAGCGTTACTAAATACAAGGTACAAGGGAGAATTTGTGCCTTGGGGAGTTTTTAACCTAAGCTGGTAGAAATAAGCTTTAAGTCTTTCATGCGGGTCCCCCCGTGTGTACCCTAGAGTTCAGAGTGGGGCGGGAACCCTGACACTACCATTCGTGATCATGTAAAATCGCTGTGGCAAGAAAAGCAATTGTCTGCATGAAAAAATACAATTAGGAAAGTATTCATGAGCTTTTAGCTTTTTAAATGCAATGTAGTAGGTGGAAACAAGCAGGAGAGCCAGTACCATGTGACCAGGGAGCTTTCTGTGAACCACCAGTATTCATGAGCCACAGTTTGGGAACCTTTGGATTAGATAGATAAAAACATTATATCTCTGTTTTTCTGTGTATTAGTTCAAGTAGAACTAAGCAAATACATCCAGAATTGCCAAATCTCATAATATATAAGAATGTCAGCTTTCATTCAAAAATAAAGTATGTTTCTAGCCCTTATGGTTGCAGAGAAAAGTGTGAAAATGTGAAATCTAGAGGCTCAAAAACTGGAAGACAAATAAACAGAACCCCAAATTTTCTTTTTTTTTAAATCTCATGATTTTTGATGTCCTGATTTTTCAACACTTGTGATTGTCCCTACTGTACCTCAGAAAATTTGTACAAGTATTCATGCAAATAATGTCAGATGTACTTATCCTTTGTCCTTGGACTATCTTTCTGAATATTCACATTCTTTGAATGCTATTAGATATCAGCAATGTAAGAATTAGCAGAATCAGTGAATATTCATGGAAAGTGGATTTTGATCTTGAAATTTGATTATTTATAGCAAAAGCCTGATTCCAAGAGTTCAGCCATCTAGTCAGGGATAAATTTAGAAGATTCACAAAATTATTCCACAAACAACTTCAAATTTGTAATAAATATGCTGCAATTTTTATAAATAGAAAAAGGACAGACACAATGAAATATGTTATTAAGTAATGAAATAAGTTAGAGCCGAGGAAATAATTTTCACCGATGTTGGTAAAGCGCTTCATGATAAGTTGTATGCTCGCATAAGGTTACTAAAGAAACAACAAAAGAGTGCACGTCTTAAAATACTTTAAATTATGAACTGCACAAAATGAGACTGACTGAATATCCTGTATGTTAGTAGAGCAACAAAGTAAAGAAATTTCCCCACTTCTTTTGGTAAATCTGTTGATTTCCCCTTTCCTTTCTTTCCCTCATTCAAACAATTCTGAACTGTATTAAGCAGTATTGTGCAATATATTGTCCCTGGCACACAAGACAAGGCACAAGGGCTGTGGTTTCACTAGGCCATAACTTGATTAATTTAATTACTCTGGGAACTATCCAACAATAAGCCATCCAGTGCAGGTCACACTTCCTTCCATAATCTGTTCCGCCTGGTGAAGCGCTGCTGTAGGCCTTCACATCCAGTTCCAGCCTGTAGCTGATACCTCATCACTCTCCGCTCGTAGGATGGTTAAGAGGTTGGGGGAAAGAGGGTTATCTCCTTGCTGGACCAGACATTAGAAACCCCAACCCCACTTCCCAGCTTCTTTATGGATGCCTTCCCCTAACTCCACTTCCAATTCCAGTTTATTGGGGAACCAGACCCTCCCCCCCAATACCTATACTAGATACCTGCCAAATTATGACAGGTTGAACTTTACCTCCTAACCTTCCCAGTCCCCAAACGGTGACTAGCATCATGCCAATAGCATGGCACAAACATCCAGTTCTACTCTAACCCCAAGGCTGGAAGCTGTTCTGGGTGTGTAATGGCTCCGTGGCCAGAGGGAAAAGGTTTATGTGCCCTCTCCTTGAGTGTACAGAAGCCAGTGGGCTTCTGCTGTGCTCCTCAGACCAGCCAATCTGCTAGGATGCCCTCACCGTCTCAGCTACCTTCCTCCATCCCAAGCCCACGAGGAAGCTGAGCTCCTACAAGGATGGGGGAGACCCTTAAAGATACCTCAGAGCCTTCTTTTCCCGCTTGCCCAGAAAAAACCCCTCCGCCATCTCTGAGGCTGCAGGGGGTGCATTATATCTTTACTATGGAATTGCTTGTCACATAATTAAGTATTACGTCGGCTGCCAAACACATTAGATTTTCATAAACTCACACAAGCATCTTACTATAATTCTCAAAAAGGTTTGCTCCCTAAAAGCCTGTGATGAAGATGGTGCTATTGATTTCTCTCATAATGGGAAATCAAACTATCACACATTAGAATTAACATTAGAGAGTGTGGTCATTCTTTGGGCTGAAAGCATTTTATTATGATGGCAGTAATATTGCATTGTTTACTGCTGAGCATGGCAATTAAGCATGTGCACAAAAGCAATAATGTTTAAATATGTTAACAGCTTTAAAAACAGGAGCTTCATAAACCTGTCTTTTGATCAATTAAGTTTAAAATTGCATTCCACAGACCAATTTGAAATTTCATTATGTGATTATGCCAAGTTTGTTATTAACATGAGAAAGAGAGACAGTGAAAGTTACTTTGCCAAGTCCTTCAGAGGAATTGATTCAACCCTTCCAAGTATTAATGCTACTAATCTTTTCTTATGGCCTTGGTGGGCAGGTGAGAGGGCAGCTTTAAAACCCACCAGAGCATTGCTACAGAGAGTCAACACCATATGTGAGAGAAAGGCAGCTTGTGAGGTCTGAGGAACCTTGTTTCATTTACTACTGGGCAGAACTGTGACACATTAAGCAAATTCCAGGCACCAGTTGTCAAGCCAAAGAACTTCAATACTGAAGGGGGAAAAACAGAAAACAGAACAATGTGTTTATGTTTTCGCAAAATATATATTCAATTATTCTTATTTCACTCAATGGCTGTCACTATCTGCTCTTGATTCTTCTGCAGTCTGGACATGTCCACTCAGGTGTCACTGATTACGTCACCCTCTATCAAGTCTTTCCAATAGCTTAAATGGAAGGATCTCGAGGGAAGCAAAGTAGAAAGAAACCCAAATTGCATCATAACAAAAAAACCCAAACAGATGAATATTTAAACTCAACTAAGCATAGCCAATGAGCTGCATAAACTATACCCATTAATCATGATGCACTTATGTGATCAGATCATAATATATAGGTTATGAAGTAGGCAAATTAATTTCTATAAAGTATGTCTTGCTTCACCACTCATCCTAGAGAGATAGTTATAAAACCTTCATTCCACATCATACTCCACAGCGTAGCTGTATATAATAGAGATTTTACAGACACATGCACACATATGTAGTGCACATCATAATCCTCTTTCAAGCGGCTCAGCTCTGCACACATGACTAAATCATGAATCAAAAGGGTTTTTTCTCCCAGAAACAACAAGGGAGTCGGGGAAACAGAATCTCCCTCTTCAGACTGCAAGCAAGGTTTGTTAGCAGACTGTTGGGCTAGTGCTGGCTACAGGAGGAATAACAGACATGGCCCACTGCATCTCTAAATGTGTAGCTATATGAATCCAGGTTATAGCATGTTCCTGGCATGCTCACATTCCTCTGTGCACACTGAACTCGAGGCCGACTGCAGAGATCTTTCCCATGGCTTGCTTGAGGGTGCACTGTGCCTCTTTGTGCAGACTCTCTAACTTCTGCTTCTGCATCACATATGCAGCATTTACATTTCTTTTGGCCCTTATCCACCCACATAAGGTACATTAGGTTTGTTCCAAGGTGAGCAGAGCTAAAGAAAAAGTTGAAACTGATCAGATGGCCTTAGAGATAATAAGTGATAGTTTGCGTCCTTTCAAATTACCATATTGGGATTGTTTTCAAAAGATGCCAGTCATAAGTGGTCAAGTCCACTGAAGAGGATGAAAGGGGGAAGCTCAAGAATATGAACAAACCTAGTCTTGTAAATAGGCACTTACATCTTACCCCAGTTGCAATGCAAAGCCAATGTGGAGATTGAAAGCACAAAAAATCTACAAAAATGTTAAACCCACTGGTTGATGTGTCACAATTAACCCATTCTAGGAAAGATGCTTTAGTATAATTTGATGCTATTAATTTTGTTTAGGATAGACTTTAACTGTGCTACACCTACCACATTTTTCTTGGGAAGACAATCATTTTGGAGCATCCGCAGAAGTGCTGTTATTAACAAGACTCATTAGGGAATATGAATACAGATGAGACATTAAATACAATTACCTTATTATCAGGAAGACTGTTCTAGGATCATAGGATTTATCAAACCATACTAGATTAGACTAACAGAGTAGTCCATTGTATCTGGTAACCTGCCTCCAGTAATGGCCTTTGCCTGATTCTCCGCGGAACACAAAACCCCCATAATTCACCTTGCCAACTGTGCAGTGCAAAGAGCTTCCTACAGAGTGCAGAATATCTTAGAACAAAGTTCCCTTTCACCCACCCCAGGGTTTCAAAGAACACTTTCTGACAGAGAAGGGAAAGTATCAGCAACATATGTTGTAAGCAAATTTGTTTTCATAAATGCTATTGATTTCCACTGAGAGAGTAATTATATGCTGTTATGAATTATCAGATTATTTTTGCAAATGTGGCATATCTTCTTATTGGTGTTTAATGCAATAAATCTTTTAAACTCAATTAAGAAAAATGGTGCTTTCCCCTGGTTAGGAGCAATAAAGCTATCTGTCACTGCATTCAAATTAAACAAAGAAAAATAACTGTCAGCAGGAACACCCTAGAACAAATGTTTCATTTGGAGTTGTGGCCAGGGGAAGGAGATGTATTTCTGACAGGTCACTGCATTTGAAAAAGAGAGAAGTTAGAATTGCAGTGTGATTATTTGTTTTCTTTTTGAGACTAAAATAAGGTTGAGAATGAGCATCAAGATTCATTTCACGTTGCAGAAGAAATATCTGAATTTGTAAATTCCTTTGGAACTCCACAAATGGAGATGAGCCAATTTGGTGACGATACTTAAGGCTAAGATTTTGTCACAGATATTTTTACTAAAAGTCATGGACAAGTCACGGGCAATAAAGAAAAATTCATGGAAACCCATGACCTGTTCCTGACTTTTACTAAAAATATCCATGACAAAATAGGCAGCTGCTGGGCAGCGGCAGGGGCCAGCTGGGAGCTCCAGAGGCCCCCACCACCCATGGGGGCTCGGAGCTTCAGGGTTCTCCTCCACCCATGGCTTGGAGCTGCAGGGTCCTCCACCGCTCGCAGCAGCTGTGAGCTGCAGGGGCCTGGGCCAGGAGCTGCAGGGTCCCCCTCCCCGCCATGACCGGGAGCTCTGGGGTTCCCCCTTCCGCCTGCAGTGATGGGGAGCTCTGGGGTACCCCCACCACCCGCAGCAGCTGGGAGCTGCAAGGGTCCCCCTGCTGCCAGTGACTTCCCCGACCTCTGTGACAAATGGTAGCCTTAACGATACTACATTTCAGTGTATTAATCAAGTGACTAAAGCAGTAGTGCAGCCAGGTCAGGAGCACAGGGGGAGCGGCGCTATAAAAAGGCGCCTCTCCCTGTACTCACCCGGCGGCACTCCTGGTCTTCGGCAGCACTTCGGCGGTGGGTCCTCACTCACTCCGGGTCTTTGGTGATACCCGCTGCTGAAGACCCAGAGCGCCGCCGGGTGAGTGCAAGAAGCGGCGCTTAAAAAGAAGCTAAAAAAAGGTGCCGCTTCCTTTTTCAGGTGCTGCTTCTGCTCACAGGGGGAGCGGCCGCTCCCCCTGCTCCCCCCTGGCTATGCTACTGGACTAAAGTACATAAAGACAAGTCAGATACAACCACCATGGGGCAGGAACTATATTTTTGTGCCTTACACAGTGATGCCACTTTACAAATAAATAATGATTGCGATATTAATGGTGCCAATTCAGCACAGCAATTAAGCACATGCTTCATTTCTATTTAAGATAATTGGATTTAAGCAATTGCTTAAAGTTACAGAATATGCTTAAGTGTTGAATTGGGGCCCATACCAGGATTTCCAAAGTGCACAATTTGTGATGCCTAGTCAGTTTGTTAGAATTTAGATACAAAAGAAAAGTCGTCACTGTTTACGGTCGATAATGATCCAAAAATACTTTTAGAAAGAATCAGTGTCCTGGTCAAATTCCAGTTTATGGAATTACATTCTTCCTACCTAAATTTCGCCAGTAGTTTCAGCTGACAAGGATGAGGGTGGTCTAGCCTAATGGTCAGAGCAGGTGTCAGGCCTAGAGGTCACGGAAAGCATCGGGAACCGAGGACGAGGATCAGAGCCAGAGCCAGTGGTCAGGAGCCAAAGCCAAGGGTTATACTGAAGGGCAGAAACTAGATACCAGAGCTGAGGTTCAAGCTGGGGTCAAGCAGGAGAGCAGGAATGGGAGCGAGCAGGGTAACAGGCAAGATGGGTTCAAGGCAGGGGCAAGCACAGTGGTGGGCATGAGAACTGAGCAGCTGGCGAGCTGCTGCTGGCTTAAGAGCCGGCCTGCTGGCCCCTCCAGCCAATCAGGTGGTGTGGCCAATCAAGCAGCCTGCCACAGGCCAACTGTACTGATAAGCAGGGATCCTAGGTTTTCATAATAAAAACACAGTTCTCCAATAAAAACCATAAAAATCTGCATTTTTCCACAATTAAATTGAAACACTGAACTTTAGTAGCTTTGGCTTCTGCTGAAGCCCGAGCCCCATCACCCAGGGCTCAGGCTATCAGCCCAAGTTCGGTTAACACAGAGAGCCAGATAATGGAGGCTCAAATAAATGGGGTTCTACTGTATATGTTTTTATTTTTTCACAAAATGTAAAAACTAAAGATTCTCTGTAAAAATGCAAATTCCGTGTTTTTCCAGGGCAAAGAGATTTTTAGGATCCCTGCTGATGAGGCTGCCTGGAGATTAACTCTGCAGCAGGCTCTGATTCCCGACAAGAAGTTTCAATGACATAGTCTTAGGCCTGGTCTACACTAAGAGTTTATATCGAATTTAGCAGCGTTAAATCGAATTAACCCTGCACCCGTCCACACAACGACGCCATTTATTTCAACATAAAGGGCTCTTAAAATCGATTTCTGTACTCCTCCCTGACGAGGGGATTAGCGTTAAAATCGATATTGCCGTGTCAAATTAGGGTTAGTGTGGACGGAATTCAACGTTATTGGTCTCCAGGAGCTATCACACAGTGCACCACTGCGACCTCTCTGGACAGCAGTCCCAGCTCGGATGCTCTGGCCAGGTAAAGCCCCAGGAACATTTGAATTTCATTTCCTGTTTGGCCATCATGGCGAGCTCAGCAGCACAGGTAACGATGCAGAGCTCTTCAGCAGATGTGACCATGCAATCCCAGAATAGAAAGAGGGCTCCAGCATGGACAGAACAGGAGGTGTTAGATCTGACAGCAGTCTGGGGAGATGAATCCATGCTATCAGAGCTACGATCGAAAAGATGTAATGCAAAAATCTACGAAAAAATCGCCAAGGCCATGACGGACAGAGGATACAGCAGGGATGCAACACAGTGCCACATTAAAATTAAGGAGCTGAGACAAGCATACCAGAAGACCAAAGAGTCAAACGGATGCTCCGGGTCAGATCCCCAGACATGCCGCTTCTACACTGCGCTGCATGCCATCCTAGGGGGGCCACCACCACTACCCCACCCCTGTCTGTGGACTCTGAGGATGGTGTATTCTCATCAGTCGCTTCCTCTGATGTTTTTGCGGACGGGGAAGATGATGAGGGAGATGAGAACGAGGTAGTTGACAGCGCTCTGCAGGGCGATTTCCCTGAAAGCCAGGAACTTTTCCTCACCCTGACAGAGATCCCCTCCCAGCCCTCCCAAGGCAGTATCCCGGACTGTGAAGCCGGAGAAGGCACATCAGGTGAGTGTATCTTTTGAACTGAAAAAACATGGTTGTAAAGCAATTGGTTTTTAATGGTTACGTTGCCCTGAGGCCTTGGGATGCATTCATGGCCAGTAGAGCTACTGGAAAAGTCTGTTAACATGTCTGGGGATGGAGCGGAAATCCTCTAGGGACATCTCCATGAAGCTCTCTTGTAGGTACTCTAAAAGCCTTTGCAGAAGGTTTCTGGGGAGAGCAGCCTTATTGCGTCCTCCATGGTAGGAAACTTTACCATGCCAGGCCAGTAGCAAGTACTCTGGTATCATTGCACAGCAAAGACTGGCAGCATACGGCCCCGGTGTTTGCTGGCATTCAAGCAACATCCGTTCTTTGTCTGTGTTATCCTCATCAGAGTGATATTATTCATGGTGACCTGTTTGAAATATGGGAATTTAATTACCGGGACCGTCAGAGGTGGCCGTTTCTACTGAGCTGTTTGCCTGTTCCTGAAAAGAAATCCTCCCCTCAGTTTCCAGCCACGCCGTGGGGGCGGGGGACCCTTCATGCTGAGCGGTTGGCGTTCAGCTAGCAGGGATCTTCCCTGATACCAGCCACGCGGTGGGGGAGGGGAGGGGGGCCGTTCAGGCTGGGCAGTTGGCGTTCGGCTAGCAGGGATCTTCCCTGGTACCAGCCACGTGGTGGGGGCGGGGAGGGGAGGGGGGCCGTTCAGGCTGGGCAGTTAGCGTTCAGCTAGCAGGGATCTTCCCTGATACCAGCCACGCGGTGGGGGAGGGGAGGGGGACGGTTCAGGCTGGGTAGTTGGCGTTCGGCTAGCAGGGATCTTCCCTGATACCAGTCACGCAGTGGGGTGACGGCGAAAGCTAGCATCCCAGAGAATGGGATGGCTGGAGTTACTTTGTTTTGAGTTACTTGGCTTTGAGCGGGAAAGGAGGGCGCTGCTGTTAATTAAGGTTTCCGAAGCTGAAAGTCTATGGCTTACCATGGCCGCCCGCTAGCCGAATTCCATTGCCCAGCCCTGCGTGTGTGATCTGTACACCAAAGCCCCAGGCACTCAATATAAAGATCCAAAATGCGACCTTGTACTGAAAGTATATTTGGTAGGTACTGTGAATGGTGCTGTTCACCGCGAAAGAGTATATGCATTGTTCTGTAAAATGTATCTATTTAAAAAAGTCACTCCCTTTTTTTCATCCCACAGCTGCAACTGTTCCAAGGCTTCCCCCGGCATCTCCCTCCCAAAGGCTGTCACAGATAAGGTGGAGAAAGAAACGCACACGCGACGAGATGTTCTCTGAGCTAATGCAGTGCTCCCGCACTGAAATAGCTCAGCAGAATGTGTGGAGGGACAGAATTCCCCAGTACAAGGAAGTGGCCAGCGAACGGGAGAACAGGCAGGACGAGCGTGAGGACAGGAGGGACGCTCGAGCTGAGAGGTGGCAGCAGGAAGACCAGAGGGTGACCGAGGCGATGCTTGGGCTACTGCGGGAGCAAACCGACATGCTCCGGCGTCTGGTGGATGTTCTGCAGGAACGGAAGCAGGATGACAGACCGCCGCTGCAGCACATCTGTAACCACCCTCACCCCTCCCCAAGTCCCATAGCCTCCTCACCCAGAGTCCCCAAAACTCGGGGGGGGGGGGGGGGAGGAAGGCTACATGCGAACAACCACTCCACCCCGGCGGATTGCTCAAGCAGCAGAAGGCTGTCATTCCCCAAGTTTTGAAATGGCCTTTCTTTCCCTCCTTCCTCCACCCCTCAGCCCACACCCCACCCTGGCCACCGTCCCAGTTCTCTCCCTTTCTTCCCAAATCTTGAATAAAAAATTGTTGTTTGTGAAACAGTGGTGCCTTTATTTCCTTTCAAAGCAAGGTGCACTTGAAGGGGGGAAGGGGGCTTGGACGGGGTTTGGTAATTAGAGAGGATAGGCAATATAAACAGAGTAAACAAATGGGGCCAGGTTCTCATCAAGGAGAAACAAACATAAGAGTCACTGGTTACCCTGGTCAGTCTGGAAGCTAGTTTTCAAAGCTTCCCTGATGCGCACTGCGTCCTCCTGTGCTCTTCTAATCGCCCTGGTGTCTGGCTGTGCGTAAGCTGAGGCCAGGCGATTTGCTTCAACCTCCCACCCCGCCATAAACGTCTCCCCCTTACTCTCACAGAGATTGTGGAGCACACAGCAAGCAGCAATAACAATGGGTATATTGGTTTCGCTGAGATCGGAGAGAGTCAGTAAGCTTCGCCAGCGCCCTTTCAAACGTCCAAATGCACACTCCACCACCATTCTGCACTTGCTCAGCCTGTAGTTGAACAGCTCCTTACTACTGTCCAGGGCACCCGTGTATGGCTTCATGAGCCAGGGCATTAAGGGGTAGGCTGGGTCCCCAAGAATCACTATAGGCATCTCCACATCCCCAACTGTTATTTTCTGGTCTGGGAAGTAAATACCTTCCTGCAGCCGTCTAAACAGACCAGAGTTTCTGAAGACACGAGCGTCATGAACCTTTCCCGGCCATCCGACGTTGATGTTGGTGAAACGTCCCTTGTGATCCACCAGTGCTTGCAGCACCATTGAAAAGTAGCCCTTGTGGTTAATGTACTGGCTGCCCTGATGGTCCGGTCCCAAGATAGGGATGTGAGTTCCGTCTATAGCCCCACCACAGTTAGGGAATCCCATCGCAGCAAAGCCATCTATCATCACCTGCACATTTCCCAGGGTCACTACCTTTGACAGCAGCAGCTCAACGACTGCGTGTGCTACTTGCATCACAGCAACCCCCACAGTAGATTTGCCCACTCCAAAATGGTTCGCGACTGACCGGTAGCTGTCAGGCGTCGCAAGCTTCCAGAGGGCTATCGCCACTCGCTTCTCAACTGTCAGGGCTGCTCTCATCCTGGTGTCCTGGTGCTTGAGGGCAGGGGACAGCAAGTCACAAAGTTCCAGGAAAATGCCCTTACACATGCAAAAGTTTTGCAGCCACTGGGATTCATCCCAGACCTGCAGCACTATGCGGTCCCACCAGTCTGTGCTAGTTTCCCGGGCCCAGAATCGATGTTCCACGGCATGAGCCTGCCCCATTGCCACCAGGATGTCTAATTTGCGGGGTCCCGTTCTCTGAGCGAGGTCTGTGTCCATGTCCTCGTCACTCTCGTCACCGCGCTGCCTACTCTTCTGCTTTCTCAAGTTCCGGTTCTGGATAAAGCTCACGATAATGTGTGAGGTGTTGACAACGGCCATAACTGCTGCGATGATCTCCACAGGCTCCATGCTCGCTGCGCTATGGCGTCCGCGCTTTCAATCCAGGGAAAAGGGTGCAAAATCATTGTCTGCCGTTGTTTTCCCGGAGGGAGGGGGGGAGTGACAGTTGAATGACGACATGTACCCAAAACCACCCACTACAAATTTCTTGCCCCATCAGACATCGGGAGCTCGACCCATAATTCAAATGGGCAGCGGGGACTGCGGGAACTGTGGGATAGCTACCAATAGTGCACCGCTTGGAATGTCGACGCTTGCCCCGTTACTGTGGACTCACACCGCCGATTTAATGTACTTAGTGTGGACACACACGTTCGACTTCATAATATCGGTTCACAAAAATTGATTTTGGTAAAATCGGACTACAGTCGCAGTGTAGACATACCCTTACTCTTTGCTCTTAAATGACGACTGTGTTCCACAACAGATGAGACTACGTTTCAGTGGTGATTAAAGCTCTGGAATTGTTTACATGAAAGGTACTACATAAAATCACAAAATGTAAGATTACTGCTACTATTAAAATTGTAATGCTTTGTATTACGGTAAATGTGGTCTGGCTTTCCACTTGGTAATTCACACTGGATTTGTTCATTTTCATAACTTCCATTAAGTTTCAGGGAGAATTTCTGTGTGAAAGAATGAGAACGAACACACACACACACACACACACACACACACACACACACACACACACACGCACGATCCTGTCAGTGGTCAATGCCAGATGCTTCAGAGGGAATTAACAGAACAGGCAATCACCGAGTGATCCATCCCGTCATCCACTCCCAGCTTCTGTCAAACAGAGGCTAGCAACACTCAGAGCATGTGGTTGCATCGCTGACCATCTTGGCTAAGAGCCATTGATGAAACTATCCTTCATTAATTTATCAAGCTCATTTTGAACCCTGCTATAGTTTTGGCGAGTGGTGGGCAATCTGCGGCCCGCAGGCGGGCTGCGTGACAGTTTGTTTACATTGACTGTCTGCAGGTACAGCTGCCTGCAGCTCCCAGTGGCTGTGGTTAGCCATTTCTGGCCGATGGGAGCTGTGGAAAGCAGCGGCCAGCACGTCCCTGCGGCCCGCGCTGCTTCCCGCAGCTCCAATTGGCCGGGAATGGCTAACCGCGGCCACTGGGAGCTATGAGTGGCCGTCCCTGTGGACGGTCAGTGTAAACAAACTGTCTCGTGGCCCACCAGCGGAGTAGTCTGATGGGCCACAGGTTGCCCACCACTGGTTTTGGCCATCACAACATTCTCTCGCAATGAGTTCCACAAGTTGCCCGAGTGATCTCTGAAGTAGTATTTCTTTTAGTTTGTTTTAAACCTGCTATTAATTTCACTGGGTTACCTCTGGTTCTTGTATTACTTGAAGGAGTAAATAACACTTCCTTATTCTCTTTCTCCACACCAATCAAGATTTTATAGACCTCTATCATATCCCTTAATTGTCTCTTTTCCAAGATGAATAGTCCCAGGTTTTTTTAATCTCTCCTCATACGGAAGCTGTTCCATACCCCTAATAATTTTTTGTTGCCTTTCTCTGTACCCTTTTCAATTCTAATATATATTTTTTGAGATGGGGTAACCAGAACTGAATGCAGTATTCAAAGTCTGGGAAAACCATGGATTTATACAGCGGCTATATATTTATCTCTTGGTCAAGATCCTGTGTTCCACTTAGGACTAAATCAAGAATTGCCTCTAACCCAGGACTACCTGTGCCAAGAAGCAGTTATTAGTGGTGACTAGATACTTTATTTCTGCATCCTGTCCTGAGGTGACATGCACCCAGTCAATATGGGGATAGTTGAAATCCCCAATTATTATTTAGTTTTTTATTTTTATAGCCTCTCTAATCTCCCAAAGCATTTCACAGTCACCATCACCATCCTGGTTAGATGGTCGGTAGTATATCCATACTGCTCTATTTTTATTATGCAAGCATGGAATTTCTAACCATAGAGATTCTGTGGTATAGTGTGATTTATTTAAGATTTTTACTATATGTGACTCTATGCTTTCTTTCACATATAGTGACACTCCCGCACCAGCATGACCTACTCTGTCATTTCTATGTATTTTTTACCATGTCCCACTGATTATCATCATTCCACCAAGTTTCTGTGATGCCTATTATATCAATATCCTCATTTAATACCAGGCATTCAAGTTCATCCATCTTAGTATTTAGACATCTAACGTTTGTATAGAAGCACTTATAAAATTTGTTGCATGCTAGAAATCAGGTTCTTTTTTGGGTTAGGTGAAGCCCAACCTTTCTGAATAGGCTCCTCCTTTCCCAAAAGGTTCCCCAGTTCCTAATAAATCTTAACCCCTTCTCCCTACACCATCGCCTCACCCATGCATTGAGACCCTGCAGTTCTGTGTAACTGTCTAACAGTGAGTGGAATGGGCTGATGGAGGTCCTGGACTTCAATCTTTTATCTAGTAGCCTAAATTTGGCCTCCAGGATCTCTCTACCTTTCCCTATGTCATTGCTACCTACATGTACCATGACCACTGGCTCCTCCCCAGCACTATACATAAGCCAGTCTAGATGTCTGGAGAGATAGACAACCTTCGCACTCAGCAGGAAATTTACCATAGGTTCTCCCGGTCATCAGAAACCCAGCTATCTATATTTCTAATGATCGAATCCACCATAGCTATCACCTGTTTCTTCCTAGTAACTGGGGTTCTCTCCCCAGGAAAGGTATCCTCAGTGTGAGAGGATGCTATGTCATCATCTGGCGGGAGGGTCCCAACTATGGAATCGTTTCCCTCCATTCCACTTTGATGTTCTCCTTCCCCGAGACTTTCCTCCTCCTCATTGGCAAAGAGGCTGCCAGACTGGAGGTGGGACCACTCTACTGTGTTTACATATATGGATAGCAGATCTATATATAGTAGATACTGTACACAATGTGTGACGGTGTACCTACATATACACCACTGCTGGGATTGCTTTCACAATGGAAAGAATAGTATTATTTTTCTACTGCTAACGTATACTAATTCCACAGCAGTCTGTTCAAGTTGCTCAAAAGGGTTACCAGTCAAGTAATTCTCATGAGGTATTTGCCAGTCCTAAACCATGTGTAATGCTGAGCCAGCAAGGGGTATGCAATCAGCACACTGGATGACCTGGAAGCCACCCTTAAGGCATATTAGAAGAGTATTAAATTGATAAACATGGCCATTCCTTGTAGACAGTTGTCAAAGCCATATTAAGTAGACTAGAATCTTTAACATGTAGGCCTGTATCGTTAGAGAATCAAAAGGTAGATGCTAACTGTATTTGTGTTTACCTATATCGTGTTAGAAGTTGAATAATGTGATCTAATTAGCTTGTAGATGCTAAAATCCTGTTCCTGTCCCACAATGCTTCATCACTGTACTCTATTGATTCAGAGATCAAAAGGGAATATTATCATTTAGATGGGACTTGTGGTGTAATCATATTATTGGCCTCTGAATCTTGTAACTCCATAGAGTAAACTACCTGTGACCTGTTTGAATGGTTAATTGCCTTATGCTAATGAATACAACTAGTTACTGGTGTATGCCTAGGAAGCAGAGATTAGCTTCAAAGCAACAATATAGATTACCTATTCTTCAGCCAAGGAAGGCCTGATGAGAAAATGGCTGACTTCAACTATAAAGGAAGCCTCAGGCCTAATCCCTTTTTATCTCAGATCTGCTTAACTTTTGACAGGGGAGGTGTAAGATACAAGACTGAGGTCTCCAGATTCACTCTGGATGCGTCCTGCAATTCTCCTGGAAGAATCTGAACAATCTCTGCACACGGACTGCCTACTGGACTATAACTTCTAGAAAGACTTTTACAAATCCGCAACCTCACCATCTCTGCTATGAAAATAATTTAAGGGCTTTACACAATTTGTACATATATTGATCTCTTAACCATATACAGTAGACACTGGCTACAACACCCTTATAATAGCAGACCTTGGGCTTTAGTGAATGTGGTCCCTGGGTCCCATCTCTATCCTGCCCGCTGTGGTTGGGGGCTGAAAGCTACTCCAGCCCCGGGGCTGTGGCAGGGGGCTGAGAGCTTCTTTGGCCCCAGGGCTGCAAGTGGGGGCTCTGACAGTTCCTCCAGCCTGGGATTACGCGGGTAGGGGGGTGGTGGTGGTTGAGTGCTCCTCTGGCATAGGGGCCATGGTGGGAGGCAGAATGCTCCTCGGGCCCCAGGGCTGTTGCCAGGGCAGAGTGATCCCCAGAGTGCTCCTGATAGAGCGTGTCCATGTTATATGTGAGTCCCAAGATTGGGTTAAAATGTGACTAGTTTAGTGTACTGAATTGCCATGGTGGACTACAAAATCTTGTGCAAGCTGACTGAGTTCCTCACTGCTGTGGCATTAGAATTGCTGAGGTTGATTGTGCTCATTTATTTTAATTTTCACATAGAAAATAACTTTTCTGAGTTAGCCTCAGGATCTAAGCAACCACGAGACTATACCAGGTAGTGGTAGGATTGAATCATACAGCTGGCCACACTTTTGTGATTGGTTTGGAACTGGAGGCTAGGCATTTGCAGATTAAACATTTCATGGACCAGTCATTTTCTTCTGATCTTTGAGGCTGAGGCACAACTTTCCTGGATGAAGGACTTGTTTTTGATGGTCGACCCCTGGAGGTTACTGGAACCAGAGGCTTTTCAGAGGACTCTGAGGGAAAATGTTGTTCCCTCCAGGAAATCATTCAATTTGAGCTTTTGATATTTTTGTCCTCCACCATCAATGAGGTGGTCCCCACGCATCTTCTTTGCCAACTTCATGCTCACGGAAGGCAAAAAAAAAAAAAATCTCTGAGACCCCCTCCACACCATGTGTGTGCATGTGTGCATTCAGTATGGGAGGGCTGGGTAGGTATAGTAGTAAAAGAGATGGGTGTATAATAGAATTTTAAAAACATGAAGATTTAAGAAGTAAAATATTGACGTGAAAAAAAAAGGATAAAGAAAAGATGTGCAAATTTAAGGTTTGATTTTTAAGCTAACAGAACCCTTCCTTATATCCAATATCTCACACTTGATCCACTATTCGACCTCTTCAGTTAATTTGCCCAGTGGGCCCTTTCCATAAATATGTCTCAGGGACCCTGGAACAGAGAAAGTTAGTGGCAAAGCTGGGATTGAACCTGAGGCATTGTTCATTTCCACTTCCAGTTCTCTCTCTGAACCATACTCTGTATTTTTCTTCTCCTTTCTCTATTCCAAAAATAGAAATGGGAATTATCACAGTGGTCTCTGATAAAAAATATTATTTACTGCCAAAAACTACACAGCAAAATCTAAGTTACTGTACTATTCCCCTACTACCTCAAATGCAAAATAATTAGATATCACTGTGCGGCAACTGTTGGTAAATGGTGACCATTCAGTGGTGACCACTGTATCTGCTAATTGTTCGTTTTACTTGCATAACACTTAAAAACTTGCAATAAAAGTGGTGCAGACATTGTTAATCTATAGGATGTTAGAGCCCTGCGCTGTGTCCTGTTGATTTGAGCCAATCTATCTGTCCTGAAAGATTCCTAGAAGGTGATGAGACTCTTGGAGATCAGAGGACATTAAACTACAATGCTATAACTCAGTACTTGAAAACTCAACTCACAATAGAAAATAAAGCAAAAGCAAAATAACTCAGTGTGCAGTGTCAGCTGAACACAGCATAAAAAATAACTATTCTTTGCAGGACTTGGCTTTACTAGAGTATGTTTTATCCCACTGAGCAATACCAGACATCAGAGATGTCAACAGATACCACTGTAGGACACAATATATTCAAGAGGGTCAAGTCAAAGCCACCAGAGCAGCTCAACCAACACAAATCAAAGAACAGTGCTATTTGAAAGCTAGTTACATCAACTCCAGTCCTATGCCTGGCATGTGTCGCTGTCTACATTTCCCGGGGATTGTAAAACAGATTTCACTCACAACTAGTCTGAATTAGTACAGCGCTAAACACCAGGGATATATACTCCTGTATTTAATAAATTCATTGACAGGTGCAAGGAGTAAGAGTGTTTATTCACAGATAGTGCAGAAACAACAGGGTTTCTGTTTTCACCTGCTGTGTGAAAATATCAAATAAAAAACCCAAACCAACCAACTAAACAAACAAAAACACCCCCAGGACTGTGCATGCTCAGTATTCCAACTGTATGCTGTCCTTTACACAAGCTTCGTCCTCAGTTTTACGGCAACATTCAAGACCCAACATGTCAAATGCTGGATTGACTTCAGTTATATTTTGTACCAAAGGATGGGTGAACCTCAAAAGTTTTGGCATTTGGTTTTGCATAAGCATCCAAAAGTGTGGGTTCAAAAGTGTGTGCACACTATTTGCAACTTCTGTGTCCTCAAAGGCAAATTTTTCATCTCTGGAAAAATGTTCTACACAGTTCTACACAGTCTACATTTTGTTCCAGATGAAAATATTATGTGAATGTATTCTACAATTCCTGCTCGCTAAGCAGAGATCACAGCCTCAGGCAGATATGGGACATGTACTTTTTTTTGGAGGAGGGGAGGATGTTTTCTAACTACCTTTGCCATTTCAATTAAAAAACAACTTGACCTAAAAATTGCACATTTAATTTATTGAGTTGCCCTCTCTCAGGAGTTAGGGAATTCCCTATCCCGAGAACATCAGGTGAGTTTCTTTTGGAGATACATTTCAATTTATGAGAAGTTACCTAAGGCTACAATGTTCACAGGCACTTGTGTAGACTTCTTAAAGTCTCACAGAGTTAGAGGGCTCCAGGAAACCTCAAGAACAGCATCAGGGATATCAGTGGGGGTTATAAACCAGGGATGAACTCTAACGAGGACTTTATACCAAATTAGCACTTCAGAAAAGTATAGATAAATGTATTCTATCTATTGAAACATATGAACCACTGTCACATTAAAAAAAACACCTTGGTAAGTTCATAGGAAAATAAATGAGTTAAGGTTGTAAACATGTGCCAATGGGTTGAGGCAGACAACCTAAATGATAGTCAAATTTGGTTAATTATTTGTATTGCTGTGGTGGCTAGGGGTCCCAAGCAAGATTGGGGCTCCATTGTGCTAGAAACTGTACAAACACATAGTAAGAGACAATCCCTACAGAAACCTTACAAGCTGCATAGACAGGACAGACAAGGGTGAGGAAGGGAAACAGGCACATATAGGTGACTTGCCCAGGGTTACACAGCTGATTAATGGCAGAACCAGGAATAAAACCCAGTTCTTCTGACTCCTTATTCACTAGACCATTCTACATCCCTGACTGGAACCCACACCACCAGCTGAGAGCCCATACCCCTTCCCATACTCCAAACCCCTGCCTTAGCCCAGAGCCTACTCCCATACTCTGAACCCCTCAGGTCCACCCCCCAGCCCAGAGCCCCCTCCTATACCCCAAACCCCTCATCCGTGGCCCCACCCCAGAGCCCACACCCCCAGCTGGAGCCCTCACCCACTCCCGCACTCCAACTCTCTGAGCCAGCCCAGTGAAAATGAGCGAGTGAGGGTGGGGAGAGTGAGAGTGAGCGGGGGCAGGGCTTTGGAGAAGAGGTGGGACAAGGGTGTTCAGTTTTGTGTGAGTAGAAAGTTGACAAACCCTAGCCCTGGCTCCACTATCCCCCTTGCTGGCCATGCATGTACAGGAGGCCTGCACAACATGCGGCCCGCGTGGGCTCACTGTGCGGCCCGCGGGGGGGTGAGTAGGCAAGCAGTGGGGTAGGGCAAGCCAACGGCCGGCCGGCGGGTGGGCGGGCTGGTGAAGAGGCCAGTGGCAGGCTAGGGAGTGAGGGTGAGCCAGCGGCAGGGGGCGGGGGCAGCGGCAGAAGGCAAGAGGCCAGCAGCAGACAGGTGAGCTGGCGGCGGGGGGAGCCGGCGAGCCGGTGGCAACGGCGGGGGTGGGGGCTGAGGCGGCGAGCGGGGGGTGAGTAGGTGAGCCGGGCGGGGTGGGGGATGACGAGCTGAGTGGGCGGGCAGTGGCAGGGTGGCAGGTGAGCCGGGGGTGGGGGGGAGGGGATGATGAGCCAAGCGGGCAGGCAGTGGCGGTGAGGCTTTATACTTTTTCTGTGGGGCGGGCGGCGCTGGCGGGGGGGGGGTGGCTTTTCCGCGGGGCCGGGGGGTTTCGGCCCTCAGCTGTTTTCTTTGGAGTAATATGGCCCTCCCCGCTTTACGAGTTGTGCAGGCCTGATGTAAAGGGAAGTGAGCTGCTCCTTGAAAAGAGGGGAAATCACTTACTCTACTCTCAGAACAAGTGGGAAGCAGAGCAGAGCTCCAGCCCAAACCTGAATGTCTACACTGCGATTTTCTGGCTCCACAGCCCGAGCCCCATGAGCCCAAGTCAGCTGACCCAGGACAGCCACGGCCAAACTGTAGGCCATTTATTGCAATGGTGACATACCCTTTGAGTCACAGTTCATTCTCTGGCCTACTCTTGAAACACAGCAGCTACACATTGTCCTTTGTTCAGGGCAGATTGTAAGTTACAGTCTAACCCACTCCCATGGTCTGGCTCATGAATATGGATGACACTGATAAGAGGCTTGAGATGTGTTTGGGCTTGGGCTACCTTAACTCTGCAGGTGCAAGATTGTCCTAAGAGTTTGGGTGCTGAAAGGTAATCATTCAGAGGTAGAACTCCAACTGTTGTGGGCCAACTCTTTATTGTCATGCTTGCAAACGTGGGGTTTCTTTAAAAGGTTTTCAGTTTCTTGGCATCCTAACATGTGGGTTTCTTAAATTGTGAAGTTAGAAGTTTAACTTAATGATAAGTAGTTGCAGTCTTAACTCCAGCTTAATGGTGGTTTTTGTCCAGTAATGGCCATTTGAATTGCCCTGGAAGCTCTTCCGTATCTGTGCTTTCAAAGCTCCTCTCTTGTTGTTCTGTCTTCACTGCAGAAATGGTGTTTTCTCCATTCATTTAGAGAATGCTGTGCAAAAGTAGCCTCAGGAAAATAAGGGCAGCTGGCCTGGTATGCAGCATATAGCTGTTCACAAATCTGATAGAATAAGATTCCATTCAATCTTTTAAGAGCTACAAGCCACACAGCTATTTGCATCAATTTCCTGAAAATACAACCTGCTGTTCTTCAAACTGAGAAGCTAAAAATAAATTGATGCTACTCCATGCTAATGGACAGGTATTTCCTATCATATGTTCAGACAGCAAAGTAAAATACCATTTTAAATAGAGCACTTACTGGCAGGACAATTGCCGCTGTACATTATGTCAGCAGTTAGTGTTTGTGGTTCTAGCTACAGAAATATCACTGGGAGGGGGTGAGATGAAGTTCCTTCATTCAAAGCCTCTCAGCTGATTGGGTCTGGTCCCTGATAAGGTGCACACCATGAGGGGAGCGCTCAGGAGGCCTTGCCCCCCACCCTGCATTGGCAAGTGGAGCTTGATGGCCACGGGAGGAGTGCATGTTGAGAATCATCTCAAGGTGTCTGACAGTGGGAGCATGCTCCTAAGTGCTGAGGAGCCCCGGAAGGCATTATCTCAGAACCCTGTCAGCTGATCCCATTGGGTAGTAATTCACCCCTAAGGAAGGGCTGTGCCCAAAAGCTACAATACAGCCCTTACTGTTTGCTTTATTTTAGCGTATGTGACAATTTAATTTCCCAGTATCGTAGGGAGTTTGAGGATTGGGCCTATTTCTACCCATAAAGTGTGTTTATTCTATACCCACTTGGCTATCTGTCTTTAATTAGTTCCTCAGCTGAGCACTTCAAGCTGTGCTGTGCACATCTGGAATGTTTCTTGTTTTACTAATGAATTTAATTTCAGGAAACTCCTTGTTCTTAGCTCAGTCACTATGAGCAACTGCCATTTCATGTGTAAATAAAAGGGCAGGATGTGGTAGGCCCCAGGCTTGCTTTCAGTAATAGGTGATGTTTACTTGGCTAACACTTCAAGAGAGTGAGTAAAACTAGGAGAGGGAGAAATGAGGATGGAGGCAAAGAAAGAACACAGAGAAATCTACAGCATAAGCCGGCATTCCTCCAAGGATTTTAAGGGAAAGTTCCACTGTAACGATTCTTCTTTTAGTGTGTAGTCCAGCCTATTGAGTTCAGTAGCCCCAGGGGCCACAGAATTAGACCACGCAGGTGGATTTTGAAGAGGGCTGGATGATTTTATGGACAATTTTGTTTTTTGCATGTTACAATATCCTAATCAAATCTGCAGGAATAAGTTTTTCACAGCAAGAGTCGGGAAAGAATTTCTCCCCCTTCATGCATAGTTTGCCAGGTGAATTTGGGTGTGTGCAGATGGGCCTCGGTGTATTTGTGTATCACACTTTTTCCTTAAACATCAGGCAATAACTGTTGAAAGCAGGATACTGATTTGTTATCACTTAATAGACCATTGATAATTATGTAATTTTCTGTGTTTATTGGAGCCTTCTGTTTTTCTCTCTCCCCCCTTTTTTCCCTTTCTTTTCTTTTCTTTATTTTGGATGGAGACATTGACGACTTTCACACAAGAGTTGGGGATGAACTCTGTCTCCTGGACAATTTGATGCAGGATCAATTGTTCAGAGGTGATGCTGTCAGTCTTTGGAGGAATTGGGGCTTACTAAGATAGCTACTCCAACCACTTGATCCCCAAGCAATAACTCAATTAATGGCTGCTAAGGAACTGAAATGATCACAGGTCTAGTAAAGATATAGACTTTCATTTCTAGGTCACTGGTTCAATACTAGTTCAATGCTAGTCAGTGGGGACTGCTGGGCTAGTCATTATTGCCTAGTATCTGAGTGGCCTATGTGGAATGAGTAAGCAGGTGTCTCTATTAAAATTGGCATGGTTGTTGGTTCAGGAGAGACCAAGTACTGAACAGACACGGAGAGTGAATTTACCTCATACCTATAAAGCAGTGGTTCTTAACCTGGGGTGCACGCACTCCCGGGGGTGTGAGATGCCCTTTCTGGGGGTGGGAGATATGCCAGATTTTGTTAGAAGGTAAATCATCGAAAACACAAATTAAGCACAGGCACGTAAGTACAACTACTTTGTTTCATCAAACCTGGATCGATTTCTTTTTAACCTGGATTCCATCAACTACAGTGATTTGATGAAAGATGATCTCATTGAATTACAAGCCAATAGCCGAATCTGAATAGAGTTTGAGACAATGAAACTTGAGAATTTCTGGTGTGCTCAACTAGCACTGTTTTCAGAACTGGCGAAGACAGCGCTGGAGATCCTTGTGCCATTTGAGACTACATACTTGTGTGAGATAGGATTTTCATCACTTTTAAACATCAAAACAAAGGAAGGAAACCACCTAAATGTGACTGATGACATGCATGTGGCTATTTCAACAAAAGTTACTTGTTTCTCGAACATCATTGAACAAAAGCAACAGCAGAAGAGTCACTGAGCTGGTAAACTTAAAAAAAGTGTAAAGAAAATAAGAAAGAAATACTTGTGGCACCTTAGAGACTAACAAATTGATTTCAGCATAAGCTTTCGTGGGTTAGAACCCACTTCATCGGATGCATGGAATGGAACATACAGTGAACAGATATTTATACAGTCAGAGAGACATGATAAGATGGAAGTGCCTATTCCAACTTTAAGAGGCTAATTAATTGAGAGGAACTATAAACAGCAGGGGGAAAAAAACCTTTGAAGTGATAAACAAGATGGCCCATTGCAGACAGCTGACACACAGGTGTGAATGAGGATCGTTAAGGGAAATAGATTTAATTAATGTAATGGCCAAGCCATTCCAAGTCCCTATTTAACCCTGAGTTGATGGTATCTAGTTTGCATATCAATTCAAGTTCAACAGCTTCCCGTTGAAGTCTGTTTTTGAAGTTTATCTGTTGCAAAATTGCTACCTTTAAGTCTTTTACTGAGTGATTAGAGAGAATGAAATGTTCTCCTACTGGTTTTTGAATGTTATGATTCCTGATGTCAGATTTGTGTCCGTTTATTCTTTTGCGTAGAGACTGTCCGGTTTGGCCAATGTACATGGCAGAGGGGCATTGCTGGCACATGATGGCATATATCACATTGGTAGATGTGCAGGTGAACGAACCCCTGATGGCGTGGCGGATGTGATTAGGTCCTATGATGGTATCACTTGAATAGATATGTGGACAGAGTTGGCATCGGGCTTTGTTGCAAGGATAGGTTACTGGGTTAGTGTTTTTGTTGTATGGTGTGTGGTTGCTGGTGAGTATTTGCTTCAGGTTGCGGGGCTGTCTGTAAGCGAGGATTAGTCTGTCTCCCAAGATCTGTGAGAGTGAGGGATCATCTTTTAGGATAGGTTGTAGATCTTTGATGATGCACTGCAGAGGTTTTAGTTGGGGGCTGAAGGTGACGGCTAGTGGCGTTCTGTTATTTTCTTTGTTGGGCCTGTCCTGTAGTAGGTGACTCCTGGGTACTCTTTTGGCTCTGTCAATCTGTTTTTTTACTTCAGCAGGTGGGTACTGTAGTTTTAAGAATGCTCGATAGAGATCTTGTAGGTGTTTGTCTCTGTCTGAGGGATTGGAGCAAATGCGGTTGTATCTTAGAGCTTGGCTGTAAACAATGGATCGTGTGGTGTGTCCTGGATGGAAGCTGGAGGCATGTAGGTAAGTATAGCGGTCAGTAGGTTTCCGGTATAGGGTGGTGTTTATGTAACCATCGCTTATTAGCACAGTAGTGTCTAGGAAATGGACCGCTTGTGTGGACTGGTCTAGGCTGAGGTTGATGGTGGGATGGAAATTGTTGAAATCATGGTGGAATTCCTCAAGAAAAAAAAAGTGTGTAATTTTTCATGTACTCTGAATTTTACTGTGAAATTAAAATAAATATATAATTCTATCTCTTTTATTCTATAGTTATGATATATCTAGGTTTAAAGAACTGACCTACTTCAACGATTCTTGTCAAGGGGTGCGAGAACATATTTTGAGAACCAATGGGGTGCAGGCTGCAGTAAAGGTTAAGAACCACTGCTCCAAAGGTTATCTTTCCAGAATAGGATTGGGGAATATTAGCAAAGTGCAATTGTGTGAGAACATTCAAGAAGAAACCCACTTGAGCTGACTCTTCCCCCCCTAGCCCTCTTACCTTAGTGTAGATGATTTCCTGGGCTTTTTGAGTTCACAGCCCATATTCAACTGACAACCCATGTTCAGCAGATTTTCAAGAGGGCATTAACTTTTGAATACAAGGATAATTTAGAGTGGGCTTTTGTTTCAAAGCAAATGCATCTAAAAGAGGTAACTGTGTTGTTTGAAAAAGAAAATGAGCTCATGCTGGAAAGTAAGGGACAGCTGGAGACTGAAAAATAATGCTAATGTTCTAGCTGGCTATGAATAGCCATTTCTTAAACACAAAAACCTGCATCTTTCTCCAGGAAGTTCACTGTTTCTCTGATTACATAGTATTAATTTAGCGGGATGAGAGAACATGGCATGTCATCCTACTCCATCCCTTTCATTCAGAGGACGTTATATATTTCACAAGCCGTATGTCTCCAGGTGAGCTCAGGAGTACTTTCAAAGTACATTGTATTTTCTGATCTTTAAGAGTTTTGCAGTCAAAGAATGTCCAGGAAGTGCAAAGGAAGAAATTTAGAGTATGTCTACACAGCAAAGAAAAACCCATGCCTGGACCGTGCCAGCCGACTTGGTCTTGCAGGGCTCAGGCTGCGGGGCTGTTTCATTGCTCTGTAGAATTCTGGGCTCAGGCTGAAGCTTGGGCTCTAGGACCTTCCGAGGTGGGAGGTTCCCAGAGATCAGGCTCCAGCCTGAGCCTGGACATCTATGCAACAGTGAAACAGCCCTGCAACCTAAGCCCTGCAAGCCTGAGTCAGTTGGTATGGGCCAGCTGTGGATTTTCTTTGCTGCGTAGACATACTTTTAGTATCCTGTTATTTTAGTCCTGTTTCAGGCCTGATGAGATAGATACGAAGTAATCATCAACTACAGAGTAAAATGTAGCTTTTTCCTTTGCCACTATCCTGTAGATATTCCTAATAGATGTTGAGGATGTGAGGGAGATTCCCAAACCTGAGCCATTCTTTTTGGGTGACAGATCTGAGGAACTGTCCCAAATTGAGGTATCATTAGAGGAGGTTTGGGAACAAATTGATAAACTAAACAGTAATAAGTCTCCAGGACCTCATGGTATTCACCCAAGAGTTCTGAAGGAACTCAAATGTGAAATTTCAGGACTACTAACTATCATCTGTAACCTATCATTTAAATCAGCTTCTGTACCAAATGACTGGAGGGTAGCTAATGTGACACCAATTTTTAAAAAGGGCTCCAGAGGTGACCCTGGCAACTACAGGCCAGTAAGCCTCACTTCAGGACCGGGCAAACTGGTTGAAACTATCGTAAAGAACAAAATTGTCAGACACACAGATGAACATAATTTGTTGGGAAATAGTCAACATGGTTTTTGCAAAGGGAAATCATGCCTCACCAATCTACTAGAGTTCTTTGAGGGGGTCAACATGCATGTGGACAAAGGAGATCCAGTGGATATAGTGTATTTAGATTTTCAGAAAGCCTTTGACAAGGTCCCTCACCAAAGGCTCTTAAGCAAAATAAGCAGTCATGGGATAAGAGGGAAGGTTCTCTCATGGATTGGTAACTGGTTAAAAGATAGGAAACAAAGGGTAGGAATAAATGGTCAGTTTTTAGAATGGAGAGAGGTAAATAATGGTGTCCCCCAGGGATCTGTCCTGGGCCAGTCCTATTTAACATATTCATAAATGATCTGGAAAAAGGGGTAAACAGTGAGGTGGCAAAATTTGCAGATGATACAAAACTACTCAAGACTCAGACTGCGAAGAGCTACAAAAGAATCTTACAAAACTGGGTGACTGGGCAACAAAATGGCAGATGAAATTTAAGGTTGATAAATGTGAAGTAATGCACATTGGAAAACATAATCCTAACTATACATATGCAATGATGGGGTCTAAATTAGCTGTTACCACTCAAGAAAGAGATCTTGGAGTCATTGTGGATAGTTCTCTGAAATCATCCACTCAATGTGCAGCAGCAGTCAAAAAAGCAAACAATGTTGGGAATCGTCAAGAAAGGGATAGATAATAAGTCAAAAAATATCATATTGCCTCTATAAAAATCCATGGTACGCCCACACCTTAAATACTGTGTGCAGATGTGGTCGGCCCATCTCAAAAAAGATATATTGGTCTTGGAAAAGGTTCAGAAAAGGGCAACAAAAATGATTAGGGGTATAGAACGGCTTCCATATGAGGAGAGGTTAATAAAACGGGGACTTTTCAGCTTGGAAAAAAGGCGACTAGGGGGATATGATAGAGGTCTATATAATCATGAGTGGTATAGAGAAAGTAAATAAGGAAGTGTTATTTATTCCTTCTCATAATAGAAGAACAAGGGGCCATCAAATGAAATTAATAGGTAGCAGGTTTAAAACAAACACAAGAAAGTATTTTTTCATGCAACGCACTGTCAACCTCTGGAACTCCTTGCCAGAGGGTGTTGTGAAGGCCAACACTATAATGGGGTTCAAAAGGGAGCTAGATAGATTCATGGAAGATAGATACATCAATGGCTATTAGCCAGGATGGGCAGGGATCGTGTCCCTAGTGTCTGTTTGCCAGAAGCTGGGATTGGGTGACAGGGCATGGATCACTTGATAATAACCTGTCTGTCCATTCTCTTTGGGGCACCTGCCATTGACCACTGTCAGAGGACAGTATACTGGGCTTGGTGGACCTTTGGTCTGACCCTGTATGGCCGCTCTTATGTTCTTATGATAAATTCTCTGCTTTTTGAAATATTGTTTTATTGTTGTGCTTGTCATCTTCAGCTTGTAGCTCCAATAATCTCATTGGTATAACTTCTCTGACCAACTTTTAGGGTTTGTTTTCTTTTTAAAGTAAATCTAGTAAAATGCATAATGATTTTGGGCAAGATTCTGATAATCTAGGAAAGCATAAGAAGCAGATCTAGAAAGGACTAAAATAATGAAGGTCCAAAAATATTGGTTGTTTGAAAATTTCCAGTAGCTCAAGGATTTAAAAAAAACAAAACAGTTTCAATCTGGTTGCCATGTCAGAGCTGCTGCTGCTAATAATGACGCTCATTTTATACAGTTGCTGAAATGGCACCTTTAAATGTTGACTTCTCTGCCTCACTCCCAGTACTATTTGTTGCCATGAACCTTCTGGTTTTATTTTGTTGGCATCTTGGACTATTGTACACTCCATGAAATACAGAATTGAAGCCAAATATTGTAATACCTTGCTTTTATATAGTAACTACCATCCCACTGAATCCCAAAGTGCCTTACAATCTTACACAGAGGAATCACTTTAGCCACTGGTGAAATACAGTGTGGTAATGTGGTTCTATGTCAACAACACACAACTGATTTTTAGCAAGCAGTGTTCAGTTTAGCAAGCAAGCAAGTGAAGATAGTTCTCAGTTAGGTAATACGTAGAGAGATGCCTTAAGAATATAGGTAGGCAGAATGCATTTGACCACACAGTAATTTAGATAGGACAGTGAAGCTATTACAAAAATCCTTTGGATTATTTAGAATTCACAAGTGGTAAGGATCATAAATCTCAACCTAGGACATAATTCAAAAGGAAGAGCGCCACCTACTGAGTCAACATTACAGTTGGTTAGGAATTTTCCAACAAAACATTTTATAATGTTTATGCTTTAAAAAGTTTTGTTATGGTTCAAATTTAAACCAAACGTTTCAAAATTATCAAAACTAAATGTTTTGAATGACCATATCTGAATTTTTTTTGGATTATTGGTTCATGAAAATGTTTACGATTTAAACTTTTTGTCCCATTTTGGGATAGATTTTTTTTTTTTAAATCTCAAAACTCTTGTAGGGAACACCTTTTCCCACCCAGCTCTAGTCACAATCACTTGTTGGAGTACCTGAGTTTTTCTTAGATATCTCCTATTCCACTACTGATCAGGCCTGATCCTGCTTGCCTTTGGGATAGGAAGATCTGACGACTCAAACTAGTAAATCATCTTCACATTTAACATATTATAGCAAGTTTAAATAAATGATAGAGCAGCATACTGGATATATAAACATGAATTGTGACTTCTGACTAAATAATCAATTTATATTTATATTGCTTTTAGTCCCTTATTTTTCAAAAGCAAAAATATTTACAAAGATCAGGCAAAAGTTTTCCTTCAGCGGCCAAGATTAATTAATAAAATAAAATGTATTAAAGTATGAATGCTAGAAATTGATTAATAAAATAAAATGCTAAAAAGGTTGTTTTAAAAGCATCAATCACTGATGCCTGCCTCTTACTACAGCTGGTTCTTTACAAAGGGCTTACCAAAAAAAGAGAATAATTTGCTCTTCTTTGAATTAGACGAAATCAGACGTACAGATGACTCTTTGCAAATGTGTGAGTTGAAAGATAAGTGTATAAAAATGCTAGAATGTACTGCTTAATTTTATAAGACAGAGTTCCATGGTTCTGCAAGCTTAGCCAAGACTTTGCATGTACAGATTACTGTAAGCTCCTAACAGTAAATGGATAGAACTGGCATGAATTGCCTTATTGAGGAAAAAAATGATTATGTAATTCAAAGGATTTTCCATTCATCTGTTTTTAGTTCTGTCTGAGCTGACGCAGTTACAAACGTGAATAGAAGGATCAGCACTTTTAGTTTTATTTTTTTGTTTCCCCTCTGAAATACCAATGTATCTAGTTGCTGAAATAATTTACAAGTTATTACTTTATTAACACAGGCAAAGGGGTATCATACCTCTCCCCCTGAGTCAGCATAAGACTTACTGCATAAGCGTTTCATATGTGGAGCTTTGCAGGTTGGAACTGGAGTTTGGAAGTCAGCATATTCATGGTAGAGAATCTGAGGACAGAGAATCTTCGTGGCATCATACTGCACAAATAACAAGCGGTAAATGTGAAACTCCACAGAGGTCACCTCTTGCAGTGTCTTAAGATGTCTCCCCTCCCACCCAGGTTTTCCCACAAAAGGAAAGGACTAGAAACGTAGGACTAGATTCACAAAGAAACATTGGTGTGATGATGCTGAGTGGCCTAACTTTTAGGAGCCTACAAAATCACTGGGATTCACAAAGCCTGAGTTTGGCACCTAGGTTCCCTATATAATGAATGGGGAGAGATAGGTGCCTCAAAATGGGATTTGCAAAAGCCAGCACGCTAGGCAGCTCTTTGTCTAAACTAGCCAAAGAGAGATTCCAAGGTGAGGGATATGTGCCAAGCCCTGCCTCTCTCTCAGAGATAGGTGACACCCTCTGCTTGGGATTCGCAGCTGCAAACACTCTCTTGATGTTGATGCAGAAGGAGCTCTCTCAAAACATTTAGTCCAGTGGTTAGCATCTCACCTGGGATGCGGGAAACTGCTTCAAATCCCCCCTCTGCCTGGCAAGGATCAGGGATTTGAACGGGGATCTGCCACATCTCAGGTGAGTGCCCTAGCCATTGGGCTCAGTCTCTCCTGTTGAAGCTGTTCCAATGTGGATTGGCTCCTGGGTCTCCCAGCTGAGTGCTCCAACCACCAGGCTACAGAATTATTCTCAAACTTGTTTTCTGTGTGTCTCTCTCTGGTCCAATGATTCTTTCATTATTTATCCACATTATAAATTTTTTTTTAGTTTTCTGTAGAAAAGTGGTAGAAAATTAATATACAATAGAATCAAATTGATGGAAAAATGTTTTAAATTGTAATGAAAGCATATCCTAACAGGATTTGAATTTAATATGAACAGCTACTGTATGTCATCAACTAGGCTAAAAAGGCTTTGCTTACATGCCCTAGGAATTTAGATATAATATTTCATGTGAAATGCTTTGGATATTTCTTTTTAACTTTAGAAAAATGGCAAAATTAACCTGTAATATAATCATCATGATGGGGGGAAAAGTTAAGGGAAATTGTAATAAAATTAGATCATCAATTGCATTTGAGTTCTACACTTCTGAAATATGAAGCTTATATTTTATCCATTAGGCTACACAATCTTTTTCTTAATATTAGTGGGAAGAATTATTATGGACCACAGTGGGCTCACATATGTTCCCATAACTGCAGTATAAAAATATATAACAAGTATGCCTAAAAAATTATTAGGGGCTATAAAGTTCAAACAACATGCATTCTCTGGTTTATACCAAGATGTGCATGTGTATGTAAAATTTCCTGTGTATCAGATTTAATATACTAAGGGCCTGGTTTAAAACAGGTGCAACTCCCAGGAAAGTCTTTGGGTCAGTTCCCATGGTGATGTAAATGGTGGTGTGAGTTGGAAAGAAAAGTATTGTAAATGGTGAAATAATGTTACTTTACAGCAACCTGCCATTTAGTTGATGTGCCAAACAGGGGTGATTTACATACTGAGGAGCAAAAAGGGAGTGTTTTAGAAAAATAACTAGCAGGAAGATGTATTATAAAGCTGACATAACTATTTTGTTTTTTCTTCCTGCTTGCTTAGCTTTTTGTGCTATGCTCCTTCATGCTCCTTAGGGCCAAATTCTCCTCTCAGTTCAAAAAGAAGACAATTTGCCCCACTGAAATGTAAATTACATTCATTTTGAACACCCACTGAATGCCAGTGCAAATTACACTACTTTACTTCTTATGCCTTCTTATACTTATTTTCTCATCAATTTACATCTGACATAAAAATTATATCACCATATAAATCACAACGGAATTGGCTTTGGCTGTTTACTCTCCACAAACACATGGACAGAAAAAAATAATCCTGCAAAATTTCTCCCTGCATTTTTCCTATAACTCTTTTGGCAACTAAGTCCAGGCAAAACTCAAAGGGCCAGATTCTCTTTTTTTGTTAAGGCCACTGTGCATCACATAAGTCCAGTGAAGTGGCCTTCAATCTGCTGGAGATGGCCATTCCTCTAGTGGAGGGAAACTCTCTTCTGCACTCTCTGGTGCAGGGAGGGGAATGGGACATGGCAGAATAGAATGGAGCTCTGCTATGCCTGGTACTCCCCAGGCACAAGGTATGTGACCACATGCCAGTAGCATAAATTAGGCTGTTCTGAATCAGCAATTTGCAACTGCCACTGTCCACTACATCCAGGTTCAGCTCAGATGTAGTGGAGAATCAGGGTTAAACAATATAAAGATTCGGTGTTTGCTATTAAAAGGGCAGCATCCCACATTCTTTAGCAAGACCAGAACTATGTAAAGAATGTTTCTCTGGATATTTGAGCTGCTTTTACTACCGACTGCATGGGTGTATGTTTTTTCCATATGCCCAATTCATAATTTTCATTCTACATTTCTTTCTTTCTTGCACTGTTAGCCATTCAAGTGTGCTTGTCCTGCTGCTTAGGCCAGGCACAGAAAAGGCAAGCTTTTCGAGGGTGGTGGCTTCATGGTAATGTCATATCACTCTATTTGGTCTGGATCTTTTCTGATATGTGCGATGGACAGTAGACACTTGCATTCAACTGCAAGATGGTTTATTTTTTTTCCAATAAAAAAAATCTTTATCCACCATATCCACTCTGCAAATCCAACACCCAATAAAACACCTGACAGTGAATAGCATGCTGTTAGAAAGTATTCAAGTCTCTCTTGTGAGTCCCTGTGATTCATGTTAAAATTGGGTCATGTTGCAAGTCTGCTCCGTGAGTCCACTGGGAACTTGTATACAAAATTCCAACTCAAAGCGAATTTTTATGGCCAAGTTGTAAATGCTGACAGGCCTATAATCAGAATGCCATGAGCACGGAAATCATTAATCTTAGCAATTCCATATTTTTTTTCTGAGACTACATTAAAAGGGATGTAGATCCAGAGGTGAGTGTGGAAAAGGTTTCTCAATTAAACTTACACTGTTTCACTGGGCTATTTTCCCGCATAAGCTAAGACAAAACTACTTCCTCCAGTGGAAGAAAGTAATAGGGGCAAAAAGTCAAGAATGCTTAGCTCAAGCTGGGTGGAACTAAATCAAAAGAGAAAGAAATCATCTGTTGGGATTAAAACAATTACAGTAGTACATGCTGCAATGTTGTTCATGAAGCAGAACCCCAATCTCATTTGGAAATAAATACAGGGGCATTAAATCGTTCAGTTCTGTTTATGGTAGCATCCACCATGGATCATATATTATCAAAAGAAGACATAGCTTATTGAGAATTTATATTAGGGCCTGGGGCAGTTTCATTCTGAACTCTAATTTTCCAGTTTACAACATCTGAGAATTCCTTTTGATGAAATTACAACTCCGTAAATACTCTACAGTATTTCCTCTTCTTTTTCAGTATTTGCTGACAGCAGTGAACTTGAATGGGAGTTTCAGAAGGACAAGGTGCCCCTGACTCGCAAAATCTAGCACCCCAAATGCCAACCAATATCTATAGCACTTGCTTTGCGGTTTATAAAGGATACAATCATGTGTGTAAGGGAAGCAATTAAGGGGCAGATAATTTCCTGCTCCTTCTTTCAGTCCCATGTGTGCACTTTGGAAGTGTGAGAAAGTGAAATTACCCATTTTTATGTAGTTACTGGTCTGAAATCTCCCATCCTCAAGGTGGGTATGGCTTTTCCTCTACTTCTGATACTATGGAACCAGTACTGGTACACAGAAGCCAATATGCCAATAAATCATGCCATACTATTACTGAGACATAGGAAGGGGTTAGGTTCATCTGGAAATATGCAGGCACCCCAGCAGGGCATTCCAACATTGCTCACTGTTTGAAACATTTCCCCTCACATATACTAAAAGAAATTCCA
This sequence comes from Macrochelys suwanniensis, assembly GCA_033296515.1. Classification (NCBI taxonomy): domain Eukaryota; kingdom Metazoa; phylum Chordata; order Testudines; family Chelydridae; genus Macrochelys; species Macrochelys suwanniensis. Next base: position 95,295,074 of record CM065776.1, on the reverse strand, counting down.
TTTATATTTAATAGTCCAAGCAAATTATGCTGCATAAAATAGGGTAACAGGTGAGCAGACAGAGATAAACTTAGTCATGGGAGATGAAACCATTTTAATTAGATATTAAAGAACTGTAATAGAGTAGATTTATTTACTTAGAGAATTTTAGCAGGGTGACTTGCCAGGTCATCCGTTTTCTTGTGAGCCTCTGAAGGAAGCAGCTTGATATTGGAGAAAAAATGGTTACCCACCTTTTCGTAACTGTTGTTCTTCAAGATGTGTTGCTCATGTCCATTCCGTTGTAGGTATGTGTGCGCCCACGTGAATGGTTTTCAGAGATTTTTGCCTTAGCGGTATCTGTAGGTCCAGCTTCTTGCGGCAGTGCTGTGCTCATGCCACGGTATATCAGGCACTGCCAGCCCTATGCCCTCTCAGTTTCTTCTTGCCAACAACTCTGAGAGAGGGGCAAGAGGGCAGGTAATGGAATGGACATGAGCAACACATCTTGAAGAACAAACGTTACAAAAAGGTGGGTAACTTCTTTTCTTCTTCGAGTGCTTGCTCATGTTGATTTTATTGTAGGTGACTCACAAACAGAATCCTTGGAGGTGGGCTTGGAGTTCACAGTCTTGCAGATTGGAGCACTGCTCTGCCAAAACCAGCGTCGTCTTGATCTTGCTGGGTCAGCGCACAGTGTGAAGCGAATGTGTGGACGGACATCCAGGTCGCGACCCGACAAATTTCTTGGATCGGTACTTGAGCAAGGAAGGCTGCCGATGACACCTGTGCCCTAGTCAAGTGAGCTGTCACAATCACTGGCAGGTGCACCTTTGCCAGCTCATAACAGTAGCCGAAATCCAGAATGAGATTCTCTGGGTCACTGGGCAACCCTTCATCCTGTCTGCGACAGCAACAAACAACTGCGTAGACTTATGGACCGGCTTTGTTCTATATATGTAGAAGGCCAGTGCTCCTCTGACATCCAGGCAGGGCTGGCTCCAGGCACCAGCCTACCAAGCATGTGCTTGGGGTGGCACCTGGAGGGGGGCGGTGCTCAGGGTTGTTGTTTTTTTTTTTTAAAACCATACTGCGGCACTCCGGCCGCCCGGGAGAGCAGGGCCGTGGCCGGGATCGGCGTGCTTCCCACGGGCGCCCCGGCCGGGGCAGTGGGGCCTACCAAGCACCCCGCCGACATCCCGGCCGGGGCCGCAGGACCTGCCGTGCTCCCTGCCGGTGCCCCAGGGGGAGCGGGGCGGCAGGCGGCTCTTTTGCCTGGGGCGGCAAAAAAGCCAGAGCCGGCCCTGCGTCCAGGGTATGCAGCCTGAGTTCCTCATTCATCGCATGAGGCTTTGGACAAAGGACTGATAAGAATATGTCTTGACCAGTATGGAACTGGGAGACAACCTTGAGCAGAAAAGCCGGATGTGGATGCAGCTGGACCTTGTCCTTATAGAAGATCATATAAGGTGGTTCCGACATGAACACCCTGATCTCGGATACGCTACAGGCTGAAGTTATAGCAACTAAGGAGGAGATTTTCCATGATAGGAGGAGGGAGAAGGAAGCAGGAGGGAGAAGGAAGACAAGGGCTCGGAGGGGGGCCCCCATGAGCTTTGACAGCACAGGATGCAGGTCCCAAGGGGGAACCGAGTTCCGGCTATGCGGGTAAAGGTGCTCCAGACCTTTCAGGAACTGTGCTGTCATGGGATGGGCAAAGACCAACCTGTCTCGAAATGGATGGTGGAACACCGAAATGGCCGCCAGGTATACCTTAACCAAAGATAGCGACAGGCCCTGGAGCTTAAGGTGCAGCAAATAGTCCAGAATGTCTTGCAGTGGGGCCTCTTCTGCACGAATGGGATGATCTGAGGCCCAACACGTGAACCGCTTCCACTTTGCTACGTAGGTAGGCCTAGTGGAGGTTCTCCTGCTGCCCAGCAGGACCTGCTGGATACCAGCAGAACACCACTGCTTATCCCCACTTAGCCATGCAGTAGCCAGGCTATCAAGTGTAGAGCCGCCAGGTTCAGGTGCAGCAGATTGCCAGGGTCCTGGGATAGCAGATCCGGCTGAAGATGCAACTGAAGCAGGGTGGTTGCCGAAAGACTCAGCAGCATGCCAAATCAGTGTTGACAAGGCCATGCTGGGGCTATGAAGATGACTGTTGCTTTGTCTTGCTTCACCTTTAGCGGGACCCTGTGGATTAACGGCACAGATGGGAAGGCGCACATCAGCGCTCCTGACCATGGGATCAGGAAGGCATCTGACAGGGAGTCCTTGTCCCTGCTCTGCAGAGAACAGAAGACATGGCAGTTTCTGTTCTGCCTGGACGTGAACAGGTCCACATGGGGAGTCCCACACCTGTGGAAGATTAGGCTGACCACTTCCAGATGGAGCGACCATTTGTGGCGAGACGAGAAGGTCCTGCTGAGGTGATCTGCCAGGACGCTCTTGGTACCGGGCAGATGGGTGGCTACCAGATGAATGGCATGCCGCACAAAAAAGCCCCAGAGGCTGAGCACTTCCTGACAAAGGACTGAAGACCTGGCGCTGCCCTGCCTGTTGATGTAATACATCACGGTAATATTGTCCATCAGGACCAGCACCACCTTGCCTTTCAGATGGGGCAAGAAAGCTTGGCAGGCCAGGTGAACTGCTCCCCAGCCCAGATCCGACACGTTCTAGACAAAGGTCAGCGCCAGAGATGGGTTGCAAAGATAACTCCTTGCAGCACTGACTTGGGGTCCCATCACAAGTTGATACAAGAGGACATGGCTCAGCACCAGGACCACTCGGTCCAGGGGGTGCCTGCTGGAGACATAGACCATGGCCAGCCACGATTGTAGAGGTCTCAGATGAAGGCGAGCCTGGCTGGCCACATACATTCACGCAGCCATGTGGCCCATCAGTTGCAGGCATGTGTGGGCCATGGTGAGTGGGTGGGTCTTTATGTGGGAGATCAAACCCGTCCTGGCCTGAAAATGTGCTTCTGGAAGGAAGGCCCTGGCTCTCATGGAGTTGAGAACCACTCCTATGAACTCTCTGCATTGGACTTTTCTGTGTTTATTAATAGGCCTGGGTTGCTGTAGGTGGAATGCACCAGATCGAGGCCCCTTTGAACCTGCTCCAGAGACCTGCCCTTGATGAGCCAGTCATTGATATATGGAAAGATCTGGACCCCTCGATGCCTTGGGTAAGCCGCTACTGGCACCACACATTTTGTGAACACCCTGGGGGCAGAGGATAGGCCAAAGAGTAGTGCCGTGAACTGGAAGTGGCGCCCAGCCATTATGAAACTCAGGAAACGCCTGTGTCCCGGGAATATGGAGACATAAAAGTAAGCATCCTTTAAGTCGAGAGTGGCATACCAGTCCCCCGGATGCAGAGAAGGAATGATGGAGGCCAGGGTCTACCATGCAGAACTTCAATTTTTTGAGAGACTTGTTGAGGCCACACAGGTCCAGAATGGGTCTGTGGCCCCCTTTGGCCTTCGGAATTAGGAAGTAGCAGGAGTAGAATCCTCTTCCTTCCATGTCCCGAGGAATCTCCTCCACAGCCTCCAAGCCCAGGAGCTGCTCAAGAGAAGGGTCCCTGAAGAGGGCTGGGGAGGTGGGGGTGTGGTGGTGGTAGGGAGGGCCCTGCTAGATATTTTCCATGTTCTTCACACCAATGTAATGAACTTTTCATTATGCAACTAGTCCTACTGTACAAATTACACAGTTTTAGGTGGTTTGAGTCTGCAGGAACCAAAGTCAATGGCTTTAGATAACCCCAAGCATTCCAATGCTATATAGCATTAGTTTTGTTCCTGGTGGTTTATGAAATAGCATATATTGAAATGGTTATTAGTCTCTTGGATCACCTACAAACACAGGGTTATTTACCAGACAGGGCAGGATGCTTTCAGCATCCCAAACATGTTGAATCAATCCACCCCTGAGTAGTCAGAATCTAGCTTTCAAATTTCACCCCAAAAATGGCATTTTTAACATCACAATACCTCAGAGCACCACACTGAGGCATTAGCTGAGTACTGACTCAGGGAAGAGTACCACATAGGGAGACACAAAAATCAACATCTTGCGGTTGCTGACTTTTCTTTGGAGGTTTCTCATACATGTATAGGGGCAGGCAAAACAAGTAAAAAGCTAGATAGAGCAGGTTGAAACTTTCCAGTGAAAGAAGTCAATATTGACAAAACTTCGTTTTGAAAAATAATTTAAAAAAAAGAGGGAAAGGTTCATAAAGCTGGAGTGGAACATTTTGACTTTATCAGAAAAACATATTTTGATGTTTCATCTCAAAATGACTTTTTATTTAGAAATGTATTTAAATTTATATTATATTGTAAATTTTATATTATAAATTATAAAATAGATTCAAAATTGGAATGAAACATATAGATTTTATGAAAACAGATTGTGTTGACTGACCCGAAAGAATGTTTTTTTCCAAATATTTAGTTTTGTAGGAAATTTCAAACTTTTTTGTTTTTGTTCCAATTTGAAATGTTGGAATTTCCCATAGAATAGAAATTTTGAATTTTGACCATCTTGAAAGAAATATATAGCAACAGGCACCTAGACAAAGCAAAGCTTGAGATTAACATTTTAAAAACTGAATAATTAGGAACGTTAATAGAAATGGCCTGAATTTCAAACTACCTTCAGCTATCAAACTGAACCAACATTGAAGTCAACAGGAGCTACAGGCTTTGAAAATGAGGCCACATCTATGTATGTGACTACTTACTGATTTAGGCACCTAACTGCAGGCAGCTAAGTTTGAAAAGATTGGCCTTCCTTTATCATTACCTTGATGTTAATTTGCATTTGTCACACTGTTTCAATGTCTAGTGAACAAAAAGGCAAAGACATCTATTATTGGAATATTGCCTAAGACATGCTAGGAGTAGACCTTCTCCTGCTCAAATTCTGAAACAGCTGTTTTATTTATCATTACCTATATAAATTGTTGCTCAGCCGTGACACCTACTAACATAACACACTGATGTATTTAATACTGACACCACAGCTGGCCTGATTAGTCAACACACTGTGTATCCTATTAAAAAACTGACCTTGTTTATGAGTTTAAGGTCCAACTGAGAATTACAAGCTCACACTGAGGCTGTGATTTTTTTTTCTGACCCTTGGGCGATATCACTGAAAACCAGGTTCAAGGAAAACCAGAGGATGTAAGGGTCAGGGAGATGTGAGCATATATTTTAACAAATCACTAGGCCAGCCTTGTTATAATAAACGTGGCTTTTAATTTATGTCTTTTATTTTGCTGAGCAGATTGGGGTTTTCCTGTAATACAGAACTATTATGTATTATATAGGATATCATGTGAAGGAGACGGTGTTTAACAAACATCGCATCACGTTGCTTAAACAAGATTAGTGAACTTTATATGAGATGGTTTTTTTTGATGTACAGATCAGCTGAAACTAACAGGAATGAATTTATTGTCCCTGGGAGGATTTCAGTTTAATGGATTTATGGAGCTCTAGTTAATGCCTTCCCCTTTTGGGAAATGATGAAAACAGTCTTAATGTGAACTTATGAATCAGCAAGCTTATTACTTATGATAGCTAATGAAACTTATTACAAAGCTAGGTTATTGACCTGTACATGTGATACATGTCAAGTACTCTATCTAAAGAATACAAAAATACCTGCCAAAGGAAATGGTCTTGTGAGCATCTATCATCTTTTTTAAAGTCTAGAAAGAGTGATTTCAGTGCAAACTGTCAGTCACAGTAAAATACACCTGTACAAAAATCAAGAACCAATCCAAAACATTACACTATTTATTAAGCCAACTTTATTAATAGCTTTCAAAAGGAAATGCAAGATTAAAACAACAAGACCAATATTCAGAAATGAAAGGAACAAAATATCAAATCACGCAAGGAGTAATGATGAAGTACAGGAAAAGGATCAATGAATAAAGAGCTCATGGTATATTTCCCTGGAGAACACAAGTGATCAATGGACTAGTATAGGAACAAAGTTTTGATTAGTTCCTGAATTTCTATCATCTGTCAAGGAGATTTTTTCCCTCTGTCATATGATTCCACATAAGTAGGGCTGCTGTTGGACTTTCTGAAATTCTAAAAGTGGAGACAGCTGAAGTAAGTGCAGCAGCTCCTTCCTCCCCATCTCAGCGATAAAAGATAATGGAAGTCAAACGTAAGTAGTGAGTCATAACTCTGTGATCAAAAAGACTCACTGAGAGAATAAAAACCACACAACTAGAAGTGAAAAACAATATAAATTTGAGAAGTAAAAATCTAAAAACCCTTAAATTTTTCTCCTCACCTTCTAGTAGCAACAGCATATAGGAAAGGGGACCCACAGAAGAGGACAAATCTGGAAATCTAGTAGATATTCTATTCCTGTTCTGGCAGGGCTGTCCCTAGCCATTTTGGTGCCCTACACAGCCCCTCCGTGGGGGTGGGGGGCTGTGTGGAGCCCCAGGACTCCATGGGGTGTGGGGGAGAGGCTGGTCCCAGGCCTCCACGGGGGCAGGCTCGGGGGCAGGGGGGAAACCGCCCCCTAGCACGAGCTGTCGGAGCGGGTTGGGGATGGATCGCTCCACTTCCTGCCGCCCGGTGAGTGCAGGGCTGGCCCAACCCTGCACTCACGAGGCAGCAGGAAATGGAGTGACCTGGCCCAACCCTGCTCTGCTCCCCTGGCTCCCAGCCTTGAGGCTTGGGGGGCACAGGGGAACCGCCCCCCAGCACTCACCGGTGGTGCGGCTGGGAGCCGGCGGAGAAGAGCGGGCTGGGGCTGGGTCATGCCACTTACCGCCGCCTGGTGAGTGAAGGGCACCCACCCCCAGCTGCAGTCCTCAGGGGAAGGCTGGAGTGGAGGTGGGGTGGGGATGGAGCAGGGGTGGGAAGAGGTGGGGCTGGGGCGGAGCAGGGGAAGGGGCCATGCGGAAGAGGAGGAGCAGGGGCTGGAGCAGCACGCAGCTGTGTAGGGCACCAGGAAATCCGGTGCCCTACGCAGCTGCGTACTTTGCGTATGGGTAGGGACAGACCTGCCTTCTGGACTCAAGTGCAGAAAGAGCTCACAAAGAAAGACCCTGCCAAATTCCAACATTTATTTGAAGTCATGGCCTCACAAATTCTGTGGTAGTGGAATTTGCTGTGCAATTCATCCTGAACCATAAAATTGTGATCTGGAATATAAGCTTTCATTAAAAATAAGATTACATTTCCAACCCTCATGGGTGTGAAGAAAACGCTGAAAACATGAACTGAATGCAACCAATGCTGTGTTATCTTTCTGAGTTGTGTGCAGATATCTTAGTACAATGCACTGGAACGTCCTCAAAATGCACAACACAATCTAAAGGTCTGTTTACATTTTACTCCTGGGGGAATTCCGTGTCAAAAAATTAAAAATTCTGCGCACAATATTTTAAAATTCTGCAAAATTCTGCATATTTTTGTCAAAACAATGCAATATAATCAAGCTGATTTTAATTATTTTGGTAATTTATTTAAATTACAGTAAAATGGATGTATAATGGAAGTGGAGAGCATTGGAGGAAATCATCACTCTCTGTCTAATAGTAATGTAGCTAGTTTTGACCCTTTACTTCTAGTTTTTAGCCAATGAATATACGCAACCATATGCTCAGTGTTACATCATAGGCAACTGAAAAGCAAGTGAGGGCTGGGAACTCAAACTCACAATTTATACTGGCTACTGACCAGCTCCAAAACGGTCAGTAGCAAACAGTTCATAGAGCACATTTTGATAGAAAACTTTTTTCAGTCCAAAAATTTAGACCAGTTTTAATCACTAAAGCACCATAAGCATTTATAAGGCCACTCTGGCAATATAAAGGAGCTTTAAAATTTTTGCACCTGTTTTATACTCCTGCGGGAATTCACTAAGAACAATGTGAACAATTGACTAAGCAGGCAGGCTGCTACATTCTGCTCGGCCTGAGGGAACAGAGCCTGCCCCACACCTACCTCTTCAGAAACACCCCAAAGCCCTGCCCCTCCATGCCAAGCATGTAGCAACAGCAAGTGAGAGGGACAGACTCTCTCTCTCTCTCACACACAAGAGGACTACCCAACCCTCCCCCCCAGTGGTGATTTACATCTCTACCGGCTGCTCTAGGTGCCCAAACCGACCTCTATGCGCTGCCAGGGAGGGGGTGCATGACCACTCTTGCAGCTTCCCTTTGCTTCCCCATCAGAAGACATTTTTCTGTGGTGAAGGAAAGAAATCTGCAGGGGCCATGAATTCTGCACCGGTGCAGTGACGCAAAATTCCCCCCAGGAGTAACATTTACGTCAGCTTATAGAGTACAGACATTGCATGCCCAGCTACCAGGGTATAAATAGCAGTGTAGACAGTGAGGCACAGCTTAGGAGAGTAGATAGAGCAGAGTGGCCAACACATCTGAACCCTCGAGTATTTACACTACATGGCGCTCTCAATGCCCAAGCAGTGCTCCCATACCTACACTGCTATTTTTAGCAGTGTAGTGTCCTGCTGCCTCCCTGCTGCCAGAACCTTTCCCTCCTGTAGTGAAGGTTCTAGCAGAGAGGAGGCAGTAGTAAAACAGTGGCTGCCAGAGCTTTTCTGCACCACAGTCAAAGGCTCTGGCACTGTGCCTTCTCACACTTGCTGCAGTCCCTTTGCATCAGTCCAGCAGCAGAAAGAGACTGGGCAGGGACTGCCTTTTTGTTATGTGTTTGTACAGTGCCTACCACAATAGATGTCCCCACTGTATTACTGCATTCTGCTAATGAAGAGTCAGTATAAACAGTTTAACAGGCTTCCTGAGGCTACCCCAAGGGTAGTGGGAATTCACAGATGATGCAGAGTCACCACCCCTCTTTCTGCTCCTGGTGTAGTGGACACTCCTTTAGAGAAAGAAGTGTGAATAGAATGTTGCTTCCCTACAATAATCCTTGGTGCCATAGGGAACTGGGCACAATTTAGAACAGTCCCTTTCTGCCATCAGGATTGGGGGAATGCTAAGATTACATGGAACCACTTGCTTTCCTCTCTCTCTTGGCTGTGTTGAGTGCAGCTTAGATGGACCAAATAATCTGTATCAATTACTTTTCATTGCTACAACATTAGCACAATACACCTAATGGAACAACTCGGGAGCAATACTTTTGGTCACACCTTAAAGTGCTTGCTTAAAGTTTAGATGTGGAACAGTGCCGGACTCACATTGAGCAGAGTCCACCTGTTTCGCTAAAAACTGGTTGTCTGCTCTAAGTCTGCCAGTCAGAAGGCCCAATGCAATATTTAGAAAACATTCTACAACACTAAGATGACACAATGGAAAAAGACAGAGACTGAATATATTATCCAATGTACAGGATACACCCCAGGCAAGATCCATGGGATTTTTGCCACAGAGATCAGATGAATCTATAAAGCCTTGAGCATTAGCTGGGTGGAGCATTGCTGGCTTTTAGGACAATAAGGAAATCCTTAGAGAAGAGGAGGGCCTTCTGCTGGCTACTTTTATACTGTAGATTTAGTTTTGTGATTCAGAGTCAAAGATGAAGTTATCTTGCAATACAAAGTTGAAGAATCATGCCCAGCAAAGTTTCAGAAAGTTTTTCAGCATAATGTATTAAGCTAATTAACAAGATTCTATAACAACCCCCCCGAAAAGATCCCTCCAACAAAAAATATTCTGGATAATTATTTAGAAATAATGAGCATATTTTCATGGAATAGCAAGTTTTTGGGGGGCATGTTTTCACAGGCCAGAAGTGCAAGGAAATACAGTGTTTTTCTCAGTCACAGGTTTCTGAGATGTGACATCCACGGTCCAAGTTTGCCCAAAGCAGTCTCTAATGGGCCATGAATCAGGAGAACAGGAAATAATCACTAATGTGACCAAGGATAAGCCTCCCTTTCTGAAGGAAGAATCTCAAAACTATCTACATTTGCAACAAAAGAGCAATTAAACTGTGCAATAAAACATTTTGCATTCCCAATGTTCCTTACTTTACATTAGAGATCCAAGACTATAGTAGTTAGGTATTTTGGCAATACACATACTGCTTTTACGGCATGTCTCATTAGAGAAACCCTTACCAACATGTTTAAACATAGGTGCCTACAGTTAGGCTCCTAAATCCATGTTTAGAAATCTCATTGACTTGTGTGTTAGACCTCACATTGCTTGGCTAATAATGTGAACAGCCTGTAGGTGTGGCCCCACTAGATTAAGTTTCTTGATATTTGTGTGTGTACCTGTCACAGTGCAATGGTACACAGATTTTTCAGAATCGCTCTCACATCTAGTCTGTTACTGAGTTCAGTGTTGGAGCCACAGAGCAGTTGAGTGCATATAGGCAGGGAGTGTTGGGTGGAGAAGGGGGAGTACAGGGAAAGTTTCGGATCACCAGCACTGTAACGGTGACCTAGCCTACAAATCAAAAGTAAAAGTTATGGATAAAATTTCCCATTTGTTGTTTCCTAAATAAAATAAGCATTTGTTTAAAATGAGAAACCAACTCCAGAACATTTCCTTTAAATTGTCTTTAGGAACAGGAGTGCTGATCAGGGACTAAACAGAACACAATTCTGTTGTGCTAAACAGAACACAATTCTTGTGTTGTGGGTGCCATTGGCATTCGGTGAGGAAGAACTTCAGCCCTGAAGTAAGGGTGAAGAGGAAGGGGCTACATCGGAAGTGACCCAGGGAATAGCAGTAGTAATTATTAAAGGAAGCAGCACATGGTTTCTATTTGTAGGGCCCCTGGGTTGGGACCTGGTGTAGTGGGAGGGCCTGGGACCCCTCACTGGCCACTGGCAAGGTGGCCTAAGCCCTGAGAAGGGGATAAGATTTGTTTAGAGGCCCAAGTGAAGGGCAGGACTTGAAGAGGCTCCAGCGAGAAGCCCTGGGGGCACTGCTCTATGCTAGGGAAGATACAGACTTAAAGCTAGCCCAGAAGGGGCTGAGAACTGAGCCCAGAGACAGGGCTGCAGATACAGATACTGACAAGGGCACTGTGATAGGCCCTGTTGGACCTTTTTTTTACCCTGGAAGTGGTTCATTCATGAATTTGACTGTGTGACTTAGCTGGAGGGCTGGGCCACTGAAAATCCCCCAGGCAAGGTTCACCACTGGCAGGGGGCGCCAGAAGGAGAGAGAGAGTTTGTGTGGAGGTTCGCACTTGACTGACAGGCGGTGCTCACAAGAGGTGAGTGTCCCCTGTCACATGGGCATTGTACAAACACTTAGTAAGAAATGGTCTTTGCTACAAAGAGTTTACATTCAACACGGACAGAGAAAGGAAGTATCCTTTTACAGAGGAGCAAGTGAAGCACAGAGAGATTAAATGACTTGACTAAAGTCACACATTAACTTTGTGGAAGAGCTTGGAATGGAATACAGACATCCTTGAATCCTAGCCCAGTGTCTCGCGCACAGGACCATCAATGTAAAAGGGGCAAGTCTTGTTAGTTCTATTAGAAAATAAACAAACTGCCCCTTAACCAGCACTGTCCCATGCACAAGAGCCCCGAGGCAGTCTGTGTCACCATTCCTGACAGATCATTTCATCCCTCCAAGCCCCAACCTCCCACCACAGCTAAATACACAAATAAATAGAAAAGGAGGAGGGGAAAACAAAAGATCCCCAGCCTGGTGCTTGTGTAACTAACATTCTGTAAAGGCCATGAATGGTCTCTTCTGCATCAGCCATCCTGTGCAGCTCCAGTTGTTCCCCTAGCACCGTCCTGGAAGGGAGGGGTGCTAGGAGGCTCTTGGGAGCAGGGACAGACTTTAGCCTGCAATAATGCAGCGCTAGCACTGCATGGTAGCAAAAGGGAGAATGGCCGTCACTCTGTGCCATATCAGGGGTATGGCTGAGTCACAAAAGGGCCAGTACGGAGAATGATGTTTTCACGAGGAATACACAATACTGTGTATTTATGACCCCATCTACATGGGCACCCTGACCGTGTTCTGAAATCATTTCCAGCAATTCACATTCAAAATGGTTCCCACCAACAGAGGCGATACCGGGGGGGGGGGGGGAGGTCATGTGGGGTCATGTGTCCCCTCCCGCCCCCCCCACCCCCCGATTTGCTGCTTGGCTTGGAGTGAGCATGCTCAACACCATCTGCTGACACCGCTGCACTCACTCTGCCTCTCCGCTATTGGCAGGTATGGGTTGTCTTTAAACCATGATTTGAGGACTTCAATAGCTGAGACATAGGTGAGAGGATTATTCCAGGAGTGGGTGGGTGAGATTCTGTGGCCTGCATTGTGCAGGAGGTCAGACTAGATGATCATAATGGTCCCTTCTGACCTTAAAGTCTATGAGTCTATCAGCAAGGCTGAACCGGCCAGATGGACAGGACATAGCTTTGCCCTGAAGGGTCTGGGAAATTTTATTTTCCAAAAATCATTTAAATGATACTCTAGCCTTTGCCCAGCTGAGCAAATCTAATCCTAGATGGGTTGCTGAAAATGAAAATGGTTCAAAGCCTGCTGAATTTCCCAGCCTAGATCCCTTTCCCCCAACGGATTTCAATGCAGCCCACACAAAGTTCCTGATCCTCGGCGAGGTGCTTGTGGGATAGAAAGAGATCCCTTCATCCAGCCCTGACCTTTGAAGCAGCAGCAAGTTTGACAGGGTAGGGAATGAATAAGTCTCCAGAATCCAGGGGAGAATGCACAGGGGATGGGGGTTGGCCAGGAATTCAAGGTGAATTCAGGGCCATGGAAATAAATACAAAATTATTCACAGGATAGGATTTATGGCTTCACAAAACTTGGCAGCTTAACTCAAACAGCAGACTGAATACAATGCAAATGGAGGGTTAGGAATTCATTCATTTCCCAAATAACTGTTGGATTCAACTATGTTCCAGTAACCCCTATTATTTGCAAACATTTGAGCAAATGCGGTTTTGTTCACACTAATGTTTGAGAACGGCTGAATTCATATAGATTTCTATTCATACTGATACTTGTGCACCATATGAAGAAGGGTATGTGTGGATGAAAAAGTATTTGCTATTCCTTATTTCCTATTCATAATTTGTAAAGTCTTGTATAAAAATGTTAGTCATCTAAATCAGGGAACAGAAAGAGTAACTTCTGACTCAGGTGATCAGTCACACACCAGAAATAATAAACAGAAATCGGTTTCTGTGAACAATTTGCAAGCATCCCATGAAATATGTTTGTACACAATATTCATCAAATACATTAACAGAAAACAGAAAGAAAATTAGCAGAAATTAGAAAAATTCTCCAACAGAAAAGCAGACTAAATGCATCTGATAGTAACACAAAGAACCATCCTGCTAGCCATATTTATGAATGACAATAAAGGCTAGACCAAATTCACTCCTTTTCTTTCATTTTGAAATCACCTACCATCATTTACTACATAAAACATACACTTTAATCTTTATAGCTCTGACATTGCACCTCCTACAGACCAAACTGGAAGGTATGTATCCCCTCTCCGGTGCACAAGTTTATAACTAGAAACTGCTACAGAGAACTCTCTGGTTTACAAGTCAACACTGAGCTCTGATGAGGATGATACTTGATAGCAGTAATGTCAAATTTTACACAGCTATAACCTGAGTTTACAAGGATGCATTTAGCCATAATGCTACTATTTATATCTCTATAAGCTTAGTTTATGGTGATATAAATAGCAATGCTAATGGCATTAACAGCAGCACTCAGCAGCATCACAGTTGTTGAGTGCTGCTCTTATGCTATTTGTATTACTGTTTATATCATCATAAACTTAGCTGGGTAGTCAAAGATCTTTCATTTACCATACGAGAAAGATCAACGCCCACCTTTTAGATCCAAAGCGGAGCCCTTTATATTGGTGGTTTTATGGTCATTTCTTTCCCTTTCTCTGCACGTCTTAGACTCTGCTAGGAAGTGGCTGTGAGCAAAATGTAACTTGCATGAGCTTAGATGGGGAGACAATCAATGTTTTCCTATGTTCCAACAGTGCTATAAGCTAACCAGGAGCAACAGCAATGAAAAAAGCAGCGAACTTACGGTCTCCTTGACAGCGCACGGGACCCACAGTTAACTTGGATTCTGATCCAGATCGGTCAATATCTCCAACCACCACTTGACTCACTGGTAGATGTTCTTTGTAAGACAAGAGCCCAGCATCTTTTCTCCTGAGACAGAGAAAAAAAGAAACAATACAACAGCAAGTGACATATTCACAAAGATTTTATTCCCTGACAATGAACGAATCACCACAAGAATAAATATCCCTGAAAAACAATAATTAAATCAATACAATAATGTTATTCTTTTGTTAATCCCATCTATTGATTCAATACCTTATATTAATATCATATGAATTTTTGTAAAACACATATATTCATTTCATCCAAGAAAACCTCTCCAAAATAGTTTCACTGGATTTTTTGTTCGGAACTGACTACAGCCCATATGTACCTGAGCAATGGCACTTTGTTGATTGTTTAGCTTGTTTGCTTTGAATGGAGAGGAGCTTTTCAACTCCTCCTAAAGACATATCCTTTTTGGCCCCAGCTGTGGCCAGTTGGCACTCTAATGATATGACACCTGCTCACAGGCTGAATAACATTTCCATTGCTTTTAATAGTTTTAGAACTGCACTGATGACTAAAGATAAAGAATTAAGAGCTAAAGTCTTCTGACCTCCCCCAGTAGATAATACAGATGGAGAGAGACCTACATTTTAGTCACTTCACCAATATACCTCAACACTTATGTGAAGTGAGAACTGAAAGCATTAGAACAGCAATTGTGCTGTTCCTTTAAAGCAAAAAGCAGTAACTTAACTAGCCACATCTTCTCTCTTTCCTTGAACCATTTTTTGTCAGAAGCAAACAGACAAGGAAGCCAAGAGCAGCCATGCAGCTTCTAGGATGTGAAGGATAATGCAGCCTTGAATTTAATACTGCTTTTTACAAATATTAGTGAGGCCCTACTGTTAAAGACATGACAAAAATAAGAGGAAGCAAAACAAAACAAGCTAATAGTTGTCCAAGCTGCATAACCCAAGAAGAGAAGATACATATCTTCCTCTTTTTTACAGCACCTTTCTAAGTGCTCCAGTAAATCAGCAACTAATAGTAACCACAGACTTTCCAACCTTCTTCTTCACAAATCAATTCCTTTGCTCAACAAGAACACGATACTAAGGATGATTTTAAAGCCCTAGAAAATATACCGAGTAATATACTGTAGGGAGCAATTGCATTTTGGGATAACACTACATGCTCTGAAAGCCTTTTCCACTGCTATTTTTAATGACTTTATGACCCTGTAACATTAGATTCCTATTATCCAGGAAGCAGAGCCGAGGGATTTGTGTGATCCAGTAAAGCTGAGAGCGTCTCAGTAACACTAATATACTGTCTCCAGTCACATCAGCTATTGAGTCCTTCTGAAGTGATGGAAGATAAAAACTCGTTTAAAAAGAAAAGCAATTAAAGTAATTAAGAAGATAACTATCATTTTAGAATGACAGAACTTGTGTCTGCTCTCTGTGATGGAGAGTAATTAGAGATTTATTTATTACATATTTGAGGAGGTTAAATGTTTTTTGAAAACACTGGATGACTATTTTCTTAAATCTTTATGTTCTTTCCATTTCAGAGTTTCCATCTTTACCTTTGAACCCTTTATTTCTCCATCCTTCAGCAGTTCCAAGAGGCTGAGACCATCAACTGAGTATGGTTGGCGATAGCCCATTTTAGATTCTGCCAGAGGAGACTGCCAGTAGACGAAGAATGGAGAGAAGGACCTCTCATATCCTTTGGGTCTAAGTGACCTTCTTCTGCAGATTCTACTAAATAATAACAAACACTTATACAGGGCTTTTCATCTATAGATTTCAAAGTGATTTTCGAAGGTGGGAGAGTATTATCTTCTGTTTACAGATAGGACACAGAAGTGCAGGAAGGTTAAGTGATTTACTCATGGTAACAAAATGAATGAATAACAAAGCCAAGATTATAATTCTAGGTTCCCTGATCCCCAGCCTGATGCCACATTTATGGGACCATAGCCTCTGTAACAGAAATTAAATGCAGGTTATCACTTTACTCTTACTAAAATTTTCCTCTGAAATTGTCTCTCTCTGTTGAATGTCACTATTTCAAAAAATATCAGAGGTAACTATTAAAAGTATAAGCGACAAAGGGTCCTGTGGCACCTTATAGACTAACAGAGGTATTGAAGCATAAGCTTTCGTGGGTGAATACCCACTTCTTCGGATGCAAGCAGTGGAAATGTCCAGAGGCAGATATAAATGTGCAGGGAAGATTCAGGCTAGAGATAACGAGGTAAGCTTAATCAGGGAGGGTGATTAAGCTTACCTCGTTATCTCTAGCCTGAATCTTCCCTGCACATTTATATCTGCCTCTGGACATTTCCACTGCTTGCATCCGAAGAAGTGGGTATTCACCCACGAAAGCTTATGCTTCAATACCTCTGTTAGTCTATAAGGTGCCACAGGACCCTCTGTCGCTTCTACAGATCCAGACTAACACGGCTACCCCTCTGATATTAAAAGTATAACATTTATTTAGAGAGTGACGAAAAGAAAACTACACCAATGGCACTCCATCCCTCCCCTCCAACATTGGCTGATATTTTCAGCCCCAAATAATGAGGCCAATGATCTTTCAAGCCTCTACCAGCCATAAATGCCACCTCCTTTCCATGGAACGAAAATGACTAGTGATGGTTTCCCCACTACGCCTTTACTAATGTTACTGATCAGTGTTCATACTCATTATTAATGATTTATTTATGGAATTAACACAAAATACTGTGATACTCTTTGGTAACTTTAGAGCCATTGCTGTGAAAATAAAGCTAAGTGTTACATAGTTTCTTCCAGTAGTGCTCTTGCTTTGTTTTCTGATAATTGCTGTTTGTCACCTCCTGTGAGAGGAAGAATAGTTCAGTGGTTAGACTTTTAGCCTAGGATTTGGAAGAAATGAGTTCCAGTTGCTTCTTTGCCACAGCCTTCCTTTGTGACTTTGGCCAATTCCCTTAGTCCTTTTATGCCTCTGTTCACCATCTGTAAAATGGGGATAATAGTAGTTCCCTGCCTCACATGGTGTGTTGTAAGGATAAACTCATTAGAGATTGTGAGGTGCTCAGATACCACAACATGGGCCATGTAAGTACCTAAGACCTGGACTACACTACAAAGTTACTTTGACTTAAGTCACCTTGCATTGACTTATTTGTGCATGAGTGTACACTCACATTGGCCTACTGGTGACGAAAGCACAGTGACACAATAACACCACCACCCTGAACAGCATTGAGCCAAGGCTGATGTACTGTGGTTGACACAATAAGAGTGTAGACACTGTGTGACCTATGTCGACCCAAACAGTCCTCCAGCCACTGTCCCACAATGCTCAACAGTGACTCCTCTGGTCACAATTATGAACTCCACTGGCCAGGAGTCACAGAGGTTGGAAGCCATCCCCCACTATAAACCCCCTGCATATTTTTGAAATACCTTTTCATGATTGCCCAGCTTGATGACCTCACCTAGTGGCTCTTTCTTGTGTGTAACTGCCCAAACCATGATGCCGGCTACACATTCCAGATGTGCTCCTGCCTGGAGTAGACAGGAGTTATTGGATCTCCTGGGCCTATGGGGATAAGAGGCTGTGCATGCACAGCTATGGACCAGACATAGAAATGTAGACATCTATGAAAAGATTGCCTAGGGGAAGCAGATGAAGGGGTATAATGGGGATCAGCAGCAGTGCCACATGAAAGCGAAGGTACTACAGCAGGAATACCACAAGGACAGGGAGGCCAACAGTTGATTTGGTGCCAAGTCGCAGACCAGCCACTTTTACAATGAGCAGCCTGCCCTACTTGGTGGAGACTCCACCAGCACCCTGCAGACCACCGTGAATAGCCTAGTGGAACTTGAGACAGACCTCTGCCACGAACAGCTAGGAGGAGAGACATTCAGTGGGAGGGGTCCAGCTATTCTGTGAGCCAGGATCTTTTCATGACTCCACCATAGTCTAGGCATTCCTGCCAGCAGAGCACGGCTGACCCTGATCCAGGGGAAAGAATCTCAGGTAACTGTGTGCATGCATTCTACCTTAAAATGTTTAAATGTGAAGATGGCGCCCTGGCCCAACCCCAAGTTAGCAGGACACAGGTATCTGCTTTCCACTGGTTTATTCGTATGTGAATAGGTAGAGATACAACAAACAGAGGTAGAGTTATCTGTTTTTCATTCCCCGTAGGACTAGGTGAGAGTGGCAAGAGGCTTGTGGAGCTGTTTGTTTATGTACACAGGGATGTCCCTTGTATCCTCCTGGGAGATCTCAATGAAACTTCCATGGAGGTTATCTGCAATCCTCCCCCAAAGATTTCTAGGATGACAGCCTTATTTCTTCCTCCATGGTAGGACACTTTCCCATGCCACTCTGATGACTTTGGCAGACACCACTGCAGTAAAGAGGCTAGCGGCATACAGGCCTGGGTGGCTTCAGGATGACAGCAGCAGCTGTGTCCTCTATGCCTTTGTGACTCAGAAGTGAGATATCAGCTAAAATCACCAGTGCTGGAAAATAGCGCCAGCGCTCAGTGCTATTACACCAAGCACTACACAATTCTAACACCACCCAAAACTTCAGGGCCAGGTAGAGCACAGTCTACCCCATTATATTACTACGTCTGACTGTTAAAATGCTCTTTCAAGGCTTCCATCAGCTCTGCATTGAGCTCTTCTAATGACCCTTGTGTCTGGCTGTTCAAAGTCAGCAGAGAGCTGCTCCACCTCTGTCCTCCACCCTGGTGGCAAATGTTCCCTCTTTGTCTTACACATATTATGCAGGACACAGCAGGCAGCTATAACCATTGAGATATTTTTCTCACTGAGCTCTAATCTAGTGAGTAAACACCACCAGCATCCCTTTCAATCTGCTGAAAGCACATTCAACTGTCATTCTGCACCTGCTGAGCCGGTAATTCAATCTTTCCTTGGAGCTGTAAGGTGACTTATGGTTTCATAAATCAGGGGAGTACAGGGTAGGCTGGTCCCCCAAGAGCACTATTGGCATTTCAACATCACCAATGATAATCCATCGGTCAGGAAAAACATCCATGTTTGCAGTTTCCTGAACAGTCCTAAATGTCTTCTATCACCTCACCACTGTTCAGGAACCCCACAGCAGGAAATCCACCCCCAATATCCTGCACATTGCCTAGAGTCACAGTCCTACATAGTAGGATAGGATTAATGGCCCTACATACTTGCATGACAGTGGCCCCCACTGTGGATTTTCCAACTCCAAAATGATTTCCCACCGACCGGTGGCAATCTGGCATTGTAAACTTCCACAGTCCAATCACCACTAGCTTCTCAACTGTCAATCTAGCTCTCATTCTGGTTTCTGTGCATTGGAAGGCTAGTGCAAGCTTGGTACACAGATCCAGGAATGTGGTCTTTTGTATCCAAAAGTTCTGCAGTCACCACTCATTGCACCAAACCTGCATTATGTGATTTCACCTGTCAGTGCTTATTTCTCAGTCCCAGAAGAGTGTTCCACCTTCTGCGGCTACTCCAGGAATGTCACCAACAACCTTGAATTATTTTTCACTATGCCCCTTAGTAATCTGTCCCCAAAGAAACTGTCATATTCCCTTTGTTGCGGTGCCTACTGCCACTCTGCAAATACCTTCGGATCAGTCGTCCTGTGTTTACAATATTTATGAGAATAGTGCAGAGCTGCAGGGGCTCCATTCTTCAGCCAGAGATGGCGAACAGTGAAAAGTACCACGCAGATCTGTGGGATTTTTTTTAAAAAGGCGTAAAAATTATGGGTTAGGGATGGCATTATGGGATGGAGAAAGTTACGTGATGGGACCATCCTTGTTCCAGCCTCCCTGTGCAACTTGTGTATGCCTCACAATGCATTGCAAAAAATTCCCCAAAACGTATTGTGCCTAAGGGCAGTGCATGGCACACTGGAATACCTACCCCTAGTGCACCATACTGTGTATTGACACAAGCACTTCTTGTGATTACAGTGCTGATACAATCATCCAACTATGCATTCGCACGAGCAATATATGTCAACATAACTTGTGTTAACCAAAGTTGGTAGTGCAGACATGGCCTGAGACAGATAGATAGAGAACTGACTGGTATTTCAATATACTTAATAACTGGAGTTTAGTATGTGCACTCAACTTCCCTTTTATGTGGTGTTTGTGATTAGTAGTGACAAACATTTTGCTTGATAAAGTCAAAAACTTTCTAAACCAAAGACTAACTATAATAGTTGAATTTACACTATATCAGGAACACTCTGCTCCTAGATGGGATAATGCTCCCACAGCTCTTTAAAGAGCTTGCACATTAAGATGGTGCAAAAGGTTTCCCTCACTAAAGAAAATCCACCTAAGAATAAGGATTGAATACAGAGTGTCATATTCCTGTTAAAAGTCAAATAAGACTGAATGAATCTCATCAAATCCTGTAATTATCATGAGATATTGATGAAATCTCAGTAAAATGTTCATATTTCTAATTTCCATTCCTATATATACTGTTTGTAAAGAGCTACAGGGTACTTCTGAATGAAAATGGTCTATATTACTGTAAGATTTATTATTATTGTTTTGATTATGATCAGTTCTTTACTTGTAATATTGTATGTAAAAAGAACATGCATTATGTATACATAAACAAATGACATTCAAATTAATGTTAAGATTCTGTATTGCTATTCATTTGCTTATCTATTTATTTGAAATAAACAGGTCTTATTTATTTGAAATAAACAGGATTCATTTCTTATCTTCATTTTTGTTAGATGCCAATAAAGGCATTGCATCCCACTTTGGCTCTGATTCAACAGTTCATTCCACACAACAAAGCACGTGAGCACAATTTAACTTTAGGCATGTGCTTAATGTTGAGAGTGTGCTTAAGTGATTTACTAAATAGGAATAGACTTAAGCATGATTGCTGCTAGGCTGAACTGAAGCTTCAGTGCTGAACTTTTTTTTTTTTTTTTTTTTTTTTTATACTTAATTATGGTTACTTGTGATCTAAAAAATACAAACACGCAAAGTGCAAAATTTCCTTGTTGCCCATCCGCTACTAGATCCAACTTTTTAATGGGCTAGTACCTCCATAGTGATCTCAGTATTTCCATAATCTACTTTATAGGGATGTAGTGAGGCTTAGTTAAATGGATATTTGTAAATGAATGTCTGTAACAAAAACAAAAACAAAAAACAAAAAAGGTTTTAAGGAGGTACAGATGTGCCAAATATTTTTTGTTTTCTTCCAAAAAATAGTCGGCAAGTACTCTATTTAAATTTGAGATGCTAATGTCAGAGCTAACATTACAGAGAATGTAATGAACTATAGAATTTTGGAAGCAGTATTGATAATCTGGGAGCTATTTAATTGCTGATAGGCATGCTGTAATGAACAGGATTAAAAAGAGGGCTAAGCAAACAGGATTGGATAAAAGAAGAATTGGCCCAAACCTGTATTCTAAATTTAAAGGAAACTTTTTGGATATAGTCAACTTTTTAGTTTAACACATATTATATACACGATATATAAAAATTGTCCAAACTCACTCATTTCCTGGGGCCTGCCTTTATTCTGCATTTAAGTACCCCACTATACTTATTGGCTGAAACCTTAAATTTCCTCATAAATTGGCTGTTCTGGAGTGAGGGTTTCTCACTCATTTCCTGTCTTTCCCTTTCTCTTCTCACACCTCAGAAAGAATCATGCATCTGAATAGGATCCAGCACCCGTATGGGACATATACAAAGTCCATTCACTGTATGATATTTTCATTAAAAATCAATTACATCAAAGATTAAATTCTGCCATTGGCTACACTGTGTGTAAATGTAAACTCTGCTATAAAGTTGAGTAAGTGAACAGGTTAAATGGTCTCAACATGAAAAGCATGATGCACACAAATAGTCCCATGAGGAAAATGATGTACCAGTTACGATCCAGGCAGACAATATGAGGAGTCTCAATATCACCCATTATGGAGTTTAGTTGCACAGAAAATTGGAGCGCATCTGTTACGTTACAGTTAAGAAGTTAAAGTTATCTCCTTCCAAACTGACCAGTATAAATTAACTATACCAAAGCAGGCATAGTTCATGTTTTACCTCTGGGCTTGAGATTTAGCTATGCTTCTTCCCCTTTCTCTCTTTCTCCCCTGGCCTTAAAGCTACAAAAGCTTTAAAATTACATTAGAAAATAAAATTTTCCTCCTTGGACACCTCTCCAATCCCATTATAATCCCATAACACTAACGCCCTTAATTAAATCCAGGTTAATTTAAATTATTATAAACATCCTTTTGAGGATTAGTCACTTTAATTGTGATTAAAAAACGAATACCTGATGAACTACACAGTATATTATTTATAAACTCAGTAATAAAATTCATACTACTACTGAATTAAATTAATAACTTTTTGTTTTTATTACAAAAATCACAGATAACATGAGTCTATTGGGAATCATGAGTCTATATACAACATTCCAGCACCCTGGGGGAATATGCAATTAAACTGGACTGTTTCATCTTCAGGGCAGACAGACTCTTTATCACTGGGTAGTCTAGAACTCCATTTAGAGTCAGGTCAATACATTAACTTTTGGTACAGTTTTGATATTAAGAAAATCACATAGAGCCTACTTGATTGCTTCCCAATTCTCTGCCTGACAAGAGATGGGTGATAGGACAAATCTATGGGAATTCAGAAGAGACTTCATGTCCACAAATTATCATGATCTCAATGCTGGTGAGAGAAATGGAGCCTACATGCCTGAGGAGTGAGAAACTTGCTTCTCCAATATAAAAAATGTCCATAGCTGGCTCAGTAGTCTCTGTTAGCATGGGCCTGTTCCTCAGGACTCTTGCCTGGTAGGATCTGGGATCTCACCTTGGAGGAAGACTTAAAAGGGGATCTGTAGGAAGTTGAATAACCCTAGCAATTGGAGGAAAAGCATGGCATTCCTTCCAATAACGATGCTCACTGTAGGGTATGACAAAAATATGGCTTGCTCAGGATTCCCTGACAATCTCCTCAGTGTCCTCTTCTACATGGCAAAAGATGGAGGGTTAGACTGCATGGCCTTTTTGTAGGGCTCTCTGTTCTTTGGCATTTTCCCGAGGCAAAATCCAGAAGAACTCATGGTGCCACTTTCCTCAGGGATTATGAGACCCTCATCCTTTCTCAACTGCACATCTAGATTAGTCAAAGGTGGAGCTGAGAAGGTCCACCACAGTGGGATTGATCCCCACCATTTGTCTGCTTTCTTATCTCGGTCTCTGCCTCAGTTCCGGTGCTTTGCATGTGGGACAGACTACATGCTTGGTGTCTGTTTGGGGCACTGCTTGAGGAGAAGTGGTGCATCTTGTGGAGCAGTCTCCCCTCCTACTTGGGTGAGGGTGAAAGGAAGACCCCCTCAAGACACAGCCCTTCTCTGTGGGCAGAAATCAGGCAAATGAAGGTCCCATAGGGAAAGGAGGGCAGAAAGGGCTTGTTACAGAATGGACCCTGTTAGCTTCCCAGTCACTGCAGAATCATTATATTGCTCCAATCTTGCTATGCCAACATAATTACACAATTGCTATAGCAGGATCTCCTGTCTCACTGTTAGAAGGAGAGAGAGAGCAGGCTGCCAGTCTGAAGGACTCTGTTGGGTGCCATCACCTACTTGGCCTTTCTCTACTTTTAAAAATACCATACACTCAACTGTAATATTTGCATTTGTTTCAGATATTTATATGGATCAGACAATAATTTTAGTAATAAAAAGTCAATTTTACATGTGCAATAAGCATGATTCAGTTATACAATTAGTATATGAGACAACAATGTTTTATTACCTGAGCTGTACTGCAGTAAGATATGAGCAGATATGATAAATAATTGCCTTGAAGTTATCGACTTTCTAATGATCTGCAAACATTTGGATCATCTGCTACCAAAATATCAGCCCAAATGTGCTTTAGGCAGGATTTTGTAGGAAAGGATGATGTGTGTTGGAAGAAATATTGAAAACTTGAGAACAGCAGCTTGGAGGTTTCACTCCTGATAGCTGTTAGCAACTTCAACAGTTTTATTTCATGTGATTGAAGGAGCTAAATAAAAATAATTGACCATGTCAAGAAAAAAAACACGCAAGCCCACTTACTTAAGTGAGGTTCCAAAGTACCTAAGTCAGTGTGGAATTTGGCACAGAAATTTTAATAATGAATGCTAACTTTCTCTACCTTGAGAATTTTGTACAGGCTTAGCAGTTTTAGCATCCATCATTTCTCCCATCCTCTTCATTCTACTGGACACTCAACTAAAGCACTACCGCTCCCCCCTCCCTCATGAAGAAGAGAAATGGCCAGGATATCCCCTTCCTCCAACCAGCTGTGCTCCACATTACATTCTAGCCTCTGGATACCTTTGCTTTTTTGACTCAAACATTTTAGTCTTGTTGTTTTACTTGTACCCATTAATTCATTCATTTTTGTGGTTTGGGTTTCACTATCCTCTACTGCTTGAATGGTCCACTGAGGTCTCTCAGAGTTTAGTCTTTTTCCCCTCCTATTTTTTCTTTTTTTAGTCTCGTGGGCTTCTCCTTACAGAATTTACCCTTGGATATCTACGTATACTGCTATGATACTCAAACCTACAGTCTCTTCACTTTTTCACCCCTTTCTTCACTTTTTTCTTGTGCAGTCTCATCAGCTCCTGCTGTTCTGCCACAATCTATGACTTCAACTTTGCATATCCCAATATGATATTTGTGTAATTAGTAAGAAAAGCACACTAGCCAAAGTAAAACCAACGCCACTTGTCTCTTTGAATCATATCTCATATTTGCCCCAGTTGACAGGGACATAGGTGTTTAACATCACCCCCAAATTCTCTTTTGCCTCAATATCTCCTAGATGTAATGGAGATGTCAGCTGAACAACATAGGCCAAATTCAATCCTGCTTTGTGCTGACTTCTGACTGATTTAAACAAACAAACAAACAAAAACAAAAAGGAAGCAGGGTTCTCAGAGGCAGGAAGGACAGCAGGAGGCTGCTGCTATGGTACAATGGTAAATTCTCTTCTTCTTGGTAGCTAGCACTGGGGTAGTGCTGTCCCCAGAAGTGCCAAGGTGGAGGCAAGTATGCTCTGATTCTGCACATCCCTTCAGCAGCTTCAACTGCTATAGCTCCAGTACCTTTTGAAGAGGCCTGGAAGTGAAGTATGTAAGTAGATTGGTTTCATCTTTCAAATTTAAGTATCCATCTCTCCTGATAAGCATTACTCTTGAGCTTGTTGTTTCAGCAGGGTTTGTCAGTTCCTCACTAGGGTAAAGGACTTCTTATGATTTTAGCGGATGTTTGAGCCCCTGTAATAATGTTGTTGA
This sequence comes from Macrochelys suwanniensis, assembly GCA_033296515.1. NCBI lineage: Eukaryota > Metazoa > Chordata > Testudines > Chelydridae > Macrochelys > Macrochelys suwanniensis. Next base: position 95,269,625 of record CM065776.1, on the reverse strand, counting down.
GCTTGTGTAATGCTAGTAGTTGCTAATAAACAACATATTGTCTCATGTGGAAATAATTTTGTGCTGTGGTGTTTCAGGTGCTACTGTTTTAGTAAATCACATCTTTCCAGCAACACCACTCACCCAACAGTATACTTAGACAGTGGAGAACCGTCGTGCTGAATGGCATGCACCAGGACCAAAACAGGCCAGCTGGAGGTGGCCAACCATGACTACAGTCCTCTTCAGGCCAGTTCTCAATGACACATCCCTACTACTGATAAAGTCAAACCATCTTATACGCAGTAGTTGCCGCTGGCAATGCATATGAAATGCCTTCAAGCATCTTGATGTCTTGAATAAGATCCACATAAGAGAATCAGAATTATGCAGCTTTGATAAATCCATACCTTTATAAACCGTTTGACCGTTTTTGGCTCCAAACCTTATGGAGGTCCTTCATTGCTGAGGGTGCTAAACCAATTCTTTTTAGGATGTCTGGCTGATTGCACCCATTTGATGACAGTTTACTGCCTAGATAGATGAAGTCATTCACTACTTCCATAATTTATCTGGAAGCATAGAGGTCTCGTATCACAACTTCTTGCCAAGACTCTGCATTTTTGTTTTTGCTCAAGAAACACTTAGCCCAAGATGCTCTCTAGTGCATCTTTGAGTTTGTTTGCATCTTGACCAAAGAGGTCATCATCACATATAATCCAGATTGGTAAACGAAGTTGAACTGGCAGTTATATTGACATTTGCTGAGATATGTTCAAGGAGACAATCAATTACATAGCAGAACAGAGCAGGGAACAAGACACATATGTGCTTCCGCCGGGGATCTAGTGTGAAACTTGGCAGACCTATGGGTCCCCAATGCACCCATGCCTGAGTCATTATATAGATCTTGAATTAGCCCCAGGAGGATGTTGGGAACACTGATGCTTTGTAGGGCCTTTCACAAGGCAACTCTGTCAACAGAATTGAAGGCTGTCTTTAGGTCTAAGTATGTTGCTATCAAAGGCTAGTTAAATTCACAATGGATCTCAAATAAAAGATGGAGAGTAAGCATAGTGTTTATTGTAGCTCACCCAGAAGTGAAGCCCAATTGCTCTGGGCAATGGCATGTCACAAAGAGAGGCTGGAGCCAGGCGAGCAGAACATGTGTGAAACATTTTTCCATGGACAGACTGCAGAGTTATTGGCCTATAGCTACCACAGTCAGTGTGTGGGCCTTTCCCCTCACAGGGCAGGATAATGATCCCTTCCTTCCATTCCACTGGTACCTTCCAAGTAATCCAGGCCTGGAGAAAATGTTTGTGTAATGCTACACTTAAGGTACTCCTCAGCAGCTCAGGCATTATGCCACTGGGCCTGGCAGCACACCTATTTCACAGTTTCTTTATGGCAGAGTGAACATACGTGCACCTATGCAATTTTCAGGGCCAGGGGTTGCATCTACTGCTGATGCATCCAGATCTGGACATGGAGTCACTTCAAGATGGTTAGATGCAGACTCATAATATTCTTTCCATCTTTGCAGGACTTCTTCTTGGGTTAAGCATGTTTTAACATCAGCCTTGTTTATCAGCACAGGCCCCGCACAAAGTCCAGTTTAGGATCCAAGTGATTGAACAGCTTTGAATGGAGGTCATCATTTATTAGATCTCACTCCCACTTCTGCCTCTTTTGCAAGTTCTCAGAATAAACTTCACGATCCACTTCTGCTCTCACTCGAAAAATACCTTGTAAACATTTACATTCGACAGCATCGTGGCACTGTCTGGCTTCAGATTTCTTTTGCAAAATTTAAAATGTTTCATCGGATAGCCTGTAGCATTTTAGTTCTGGGATAGCATCTCTGGCTTCTCAGATGCCTCTGCTTATGGCTGTCTAGGCTAATTCTAATTACGTTAATTACGTAATGGCTCGGCCATTACGTTAATTGAATCTATTTCCCTTAAGTTAACGATCCTCATTCACACCTGTGTGACCATCTTGTTTATCACTTCAAAGGTTTTTCTTCCCCTGCTGTTATGGTTCCTCTCAATTAATTAGCCTCTTAAAGTTGGTCTATGCACCTCGACCTTATCATGTTTCTCTGACTGTATAAATATCTGTCTACTGTATGTTTCATTCCATGCATCCGATGAAGTGGGTACTAACCCACGAAAGCTTATGCTGAAATAAATTCGTTAGTCTCTAAGGTGCTACAAGTTTTTCTTTCTTATTTTCATTTTGCTGACACAGACTAACACGGCTACTACACTGAAACCTAGGCTAATTCTGTGTCATCCCAGAGAACGCCAAATGCGTTGAATTTGTTTTTGACTGTGACAGCGTACTTTGTTAGCCAGTGCTCGATTTTCACAGATCCCTTATGCCTTATGTATCATAACAAGCACATTCTTATGTTGAAACTGGAGAGTAATTATCATTTTAGCAACAAAGAGACATAGGTTGGTATTTGCCAGAGCTTCTGCACCTCTGTAGACCTGGTATGACCTTACCCTTACTACGATTCTAAACCAATATATGTTCCAGCTCCTTCCTTGTCCAGCCATTGTTGGATATGCAGGATTGCTGATAGATATCCAAGTGTCTGAGCCAGCTGTCAGTGATGGTAAATGTCAGATATGCAAAAGGAGAGTAATCTCACAGAGTTGTCATTTATTGTTCCAGAGCAAAATGGAGAATAGTTCTGAAGCCATATCTTGCTGGGGGGTTCATACAATACATTTTTTGTAAGGCAGAACTGATTGTACCACTGCTGTTAGGTGCTGATAGAATTCATTTTTATTAGCATCTGTAGCTTCCTCAGTGGGAGTGTAGGCTACAATGATTGTCAACTTCCCTTCGCTATGCCTGAACCTGGCTTATAGTAGTTGATCAAATATAGGGTGCCATGTTGTGAGTGGTATATGAAAAGGTGGTCAGAGGATGATAGCCAACTCATTTACATGGTTCCTCCAGAGTATAATAGACTTAGGTCCTCGACAAAATTTTGACCATTATTCATGAGTCTTGCCTCAGTTATTCTGGCAACTGCAATGTTTATCTTTCCAACTCTCATACTAGTGAAACCTAGTACCTGACCTAAGTTTAGGGTTAATACATTCTAGGTGGCAAATCTGGTGGATTTTCTCAAGTCAGCTGTGGATGTCATAGACATTATGGAGTTTGGCCTAAAGTGTGGCACATGTTACATTGGATGCCCCTTGATTTTCTCTCTTCCTTTGAGACAGGAAAGATGTAGTGTGGCGATTTTGTCTGGGGACACCAACCCCCTTCCCAGAAACCTATGTAGCAGATAATTCTGAAGTCATAGCTCATCTTCCTTCAGCACCATTTGGGGAATATTTTTCCCTTCTTACCTGGGTCCATTGTGGGTCTTGCCTCATAACTCTAAGCACGGATACTACGAGCTAGAGTCAGACAGAACCAAGGCTTGCATTGGCAGGGGGGACTGCTCTTTGAAGTAGCAAAACAAGTAATGCCATCCTACCCATTTCACAAAAGGGAAACTGAGGCCTAGAGAGATTAAGTGACTTGCCTGAGATTACACAGAAAGTATGTGGCAGGGTTAGAAATAAACATTCACAAAGGCAGGTTCCCCACTCAAAGAACTCACAATCTAAACAGACTAACAAACAATGGCTAGGTGGAAGGGATATACAGTTATACGTGAAGTCCCAAAACCAGAGATTGGCCAATTATTTGGTCCCTTCCTATCATGGTCCAAACCAAACTCTGGATGTGAACTTTGCTACTTGAGCCCATTCCTCTCCAAGACCCTTCTATTCTGCCTAACCTAAACCTCTCTTTAGCTAAAACAGCAACAATATCCTATTTCTGGAATCTACAAGATTCCCTATATTCAAACATCCTCCCTTAAATTATGTCATTCCAGACATTTAATTATCTGTGATTAGTAGTAAAGTTTTTTTTTTAATGTAAAATGATTAATAAATGCATCTTCAAATCTGTGTTACAGAAATCAATGTTGATTGAATTTGTCTAGCCACTTGGAAACATCTCTGCACAACATATTACAGTCAGATAATGCAGAGAAAATAATTTTAATACATTCTACTAGCCTTTGTTTTTTTCAAGAACTATGCATGGTAGACTCAACCCCTAAATTATTCTGTAATTGGCAGGAAGCAAAAAGCTATTTCAAGTCCCAAGCTACGCCAAGGCCAAATGGAAGAAGACATTTATAATGGCAATGACTGAGGAAAAAAAGCGTAGTTTGAAGGATTATCTACAAATTGAGCTATAAACATAATGTTGCTGCATCTATTGAGGGAGGAAAGAGGCTTCTGTTATCAAGAAAGTGTTTTAGTTAGAAAAAGAATCAAATATCCATCTTTACAACATTTTAAATGTTCCCTCATTCATCACAAATAATTATTTGGAATTGAATGCTCCAAGACTTGTAAGCACATTTAAAGCAATGGCATAGCAGAAAGGTAATTAACAGATGTGTTTTTTCATTATGTAAAACAGTCTGCTATAAAGCACAGGCAAAACACAGATACTTGTCACATTCCCTCTGCTTGTAAACATGGACATATGGCTCTTAGAATTATTTTCATTTCAATTAGGCTCTTTTTTATACTGTCTCTTCCAGCAGGCAGACGACCTTGTTAGAAAAAATGAAATGTAGCCTCATTCATGTATTAAAGTTTTATGGTCTTTTTATGTTTTCATGACACTTCCCCCAAGTATTTTATGTACGATATCACTAACATCTTGGTAAATCAGAAACCACAGTACACTGATCAGCAGATTCACTGAGGTTTAAAAAAGGTGCATTAACTTAACATGTGAGTGTGTCTCAAACATTCAAACACAGGTGGATTCTGCTTTGCTATGGTACCAGATTCACTCATAAAGGATCCAAACCACAAGACATTAAAAAACTCACAAAATATCAAGATAGGTTAAATGACTGAAAACAAGGATTTTATCTAATGGGAAAATGTGACTTTCTGTATATGCTTGTTTGTATGCCAATCTCCAATTTAACTATGTTGGGCCAAACATTGCAGCAGACCTTATTCAGGAAAATCTCCCATTGCCTTGTGTCAGTCTCATTAGCTTGGGAGTTTTGTTTAAGCATTTACCTTACTGAAACTAACAAAAATGAGTAACCATTTTATAAGCCAGCTCATCTAGCTTTAAATCAATACTCATCTAACAAATTTGGTGGGTTCCCAATGGCCTTCTATTTAGAGCTGGGCAATTCTGTGTAGGTGTGTAGAAATAGTAAATTACCAGAAAAATTCATTTTGGGGACACTGAATCTATTCATGAATTCAGGTCAAATTTGGTGAACAGTTTCAGCTAAAATAACCTGGGGGGAACATCAACGTTTTGTTTCAAGACAATATTTCTGAATCAACATTTAGTTTCAAATGTCATTTTGAACTGACATTTTATTTTGAAATGATGTTTCAAATTGTTGTTTGAAATCTTTTGTTCAACCCAAACAAATTTTCAGAATGAACCAATCCCCTCCCCACATCTTTTTCAGGTCGGCCACCGAAGCAAAATAGCTATTTGCTCAGCTCTACTTCTTGTCAGCCTCCGAATCTCTCTTTTACATACATTTGGCTTTTTGACTTTGCAGTACTCAGTGCCGCTCTAGATCCACACAACCTTCTCTTTGGGCTTGTCTACACAGCATCAGCAAAGCATATTCAGAAAGGTGTGAGTTGTCCTGTTTCAAACAGGACTACATTAAAGTGAACTAGGTAACTTTTAGTTTGCGCTAATAGGTCTACGTAAGGCAATACGTTAGAGTACTTTACAAATCACACCCCTCTAACGTGCTTTGCCACGCAGTGTAGACAAGTTCTTTCACTCCCACCAAGATTCTTTCAGCAGGTTTTTCCCCATCAGACACCTCTGTTTTCATGCCTCCTTTCTTGGAGGGTTAACTGTGCTACTGTCATTGTAACTCTATGATCTCCTGGAATTATCTGGAATTTTGTCAGACAATTCTATGCTTACACTCAGGTGTATAGGGTACAAAGCAATATCACTGCTGGGCAACATTTATGTATGAGTCGGGCAAATGTTTTATGTCGAGAGTCAGACCACATTTTAATAGAGATACTTGTGCACCACCTATCCTTCCCATTTGTGATCAGACAGACAGCCCCCTCTCCCATTCATGATCTTATAAGATCCCTGTGGCAACAACAGCAATTGCTTACATGGAAGAGTAATATTAGGAAGGTATTTAGTGTACTTTTAGATGACTTTATTTTAGTTTAACAGCTGGGAATAAGCAGGAAAAGCTAACATTTTATGATTAGCTAGTTCTCTGTGGACGACCAGCAAGTACTCTGGAAACCAGCAGTAGTTCACAAACCACACTTTAAAAGTCTCTCTTTTATGTGAAACAAAGCAGACAATTATATGCATGTACTCTCCAGGAAGGAGAACACAAAATATTCACACAAATAGTCTTCATTCCACAGAGGGATGGATCACAGCTGAAGTTGATACAAGAACAGGCATACTTGTGGCACCTTAGAGACTAACAATGTTATTTGAGCATAAGCTTTCGTGGGCTAGTCACTTCATCAGATGCACAGAATGGAGCATATAGTAAGAAGATATATATACATACAGAGAATCATGAAAAGGTGGAATTTGCCATACCAACTCTAAGAGGGTAATTAATTAAGGAGAGCTATTAGCAGGAGGGAAAAAAAAACATTGAAGTCCTGATCCAACTCCCACTGAAGTGAGCCTTTTCATGGATTGCAAGGGGAAGTGGATTAGGCCACCAATGAAGCTTCAAATTAGTAATTCCTCACTACAACATTTTTGCTGCTTTGCCATAACAACAACTGTATAAGGGATTAACACTGCCCTGTGTGTGTGTGTGTGCGCGCGCGCGCGTGTGTGTTCTGCTGGCTGAGTTAATGGGGTTGCTACTTGCCTCCAAAAACAAAGGTTGTGAGGCAAAAGTTGCCAAATGGGTGGTAGAGCTGACAATCTGTACATATGTGGTGTGAAGAAATTAATCATTCAGATTACATTGTACACTTTGGTACACACATGCAACCCAACTTTTTTTCTCTCCCAAATAATAAAGGGCCGGCTGACAATATCTACTAAAGCTGTGTGCCATGTGCACACTGCTAAAAACGGTCCCCCATTAAAGTATGAAAATTCCTATGAAGTACGTTGCTAGAACAAGAGCTGTTCAAAACATGAAATAAGTAGAAACAGATACACTATGGAAGCTACAGTTCAGAGAACATTAAGGAAGGGGGGCATGGAAAACGAGGGCCACAAACTAAGTATTTTCTAAGATCTTCAAGAAAAATCATTCTATTTTACATACCATAATCTGTTCTAAGATGAAAAGTTGGACATTGCCAATAGATTTATAAAATCCACAAGTCTGCACACACCTTGATAGCTGTATTGGTCATACTTTATACTAAGGTTCCATTCCTTAATGCTTGTAAAAGGCTTAATACATGAGAAAGAGAGATTATAAGCATGTTACAGACATGAGTAGCGTGTCTTATAGATGTTATAAGTAGCCAGTCCAGGCTCAAGCTGTGGTTCTCAGGCTTTCTAGGCTCTCTACTCCAAAACTGGGGTTTGATCCTCAATTAGTACTGGGGTTCCCAGGCACCCAGCTCCACAGCAAGGAGCCTGGAAACCTTGGTCTAGCAGGGCTGGTTTCCCTGGAGCCAGACCCTGGAAGGCCAGAGTCTTTGGCAGCTGAGTGAGCTGGAAACCTGGCAGGCACAGTTCCATCGGAACCATGCCTTTGATTTGCCAAAAATTCACCTGAACCTGAGATGTTTCCACATTAGTGTTTCTGCATTTTAATCCCTGGTTAAATACAGGATTTTATTTCAGGATTTCTGGTGTGATTGTGTGGTTTATGAAGGTGACAGGACCTTAATATCAAATTAAAGCTTTGTGGCATTTCCTGGGCTTGAGGCTGGGTGCGAGGGTGGGGAGGGGAGAGAGAGAGGGGGAAACTTGTAAGCATAAATGATGAAAGAGGAATCCTTACAATGCTTTATAGAAGGTGCCCAAACAACTAAAATTGACAGTGTGTGTCCAGATTAACATAGAAAAATTACATATGGCATAACAACTGATATTAAGAAAAGTGATGAGGTTAATCATTAGGTGACCCTATGCAGGCACCTAAAAGCCTGGACATTTGATGAAAAATGTCTCTTTTGATCCTTCATACACTTTTGGCTGGTGCCTATCTCCTATCCAAACAAGCATATATAGAGCACTGGTTGCTAAACTATCTCAGAAACCCTAGTCCTGATTATCATATTTTATATCATATTTAGAATAAAGCTGTTTGACACTTATATACATATATGTATATGGACCATGGCACTTTTTTCTAATGACTAGAGATGGGTCCAAGATGCAGAGTTGGAATCCAGATTTGAACTTTTTCCTAAATTAAGGGTTGCTCCAATGCAGGGTTTTAGTCTGGTGTGTTAGAGAAATAGCAGCAAACAGTAACATTCAGAGCCACATTTGGGTGTGAGCAGAACTTTTCAAATATTTGAGGGGTTTCAAATCTGGGATTTTGGTTCAGGCTCATCTATTCTAGTTGCTATTTAAACAAGGCTTTCTCTCTTCTAAAAGTCCATCTTCTCCATACTTCATGGCATTGAAGAAACAATGAGTTTTTGTCAACACGGGCACAATATTATCATATGCCCAGTACTTCACAACTGGATTAAGCAGAGGGTTGACCTTTAAACTCATCACTTTTTCAATCGAGCTGTGAAGTCCTGCATATTTGCCATTACTTTCAGTGCTTGGTTGTGGATGAAAGTCTTCTTGTCAAATACAAATCTGAAATAATGGCAAAAGAACATTACTAGTTATTACATAATAAAATGTACTTGGCACTTCCTGATGGACACAGGATGACCTATCACTGTTACCTCCAAAATCAAATTAATTGGACAAGTCTTTCTGATCAAAGCTAGTGACATTAGTTTACCATATTGTATAAAATATCTTAAGATTTAGCTCCAGCATATTTCCCAAAAGATTTGCCAAAATTGATGCCTAAGATAAAGTGCCTAAGTCTACTGCCTAAGGGAACTAGATACCTAACCTGCTTAGGTGCATTTGAAAATCCCACTAGATGCCTATCTGCATTTGCAAATCTGGCCTTAAGTGCCTAAGTCTCTTCTGAAAATGGGATTTAGGTGCTTTTAAAAATGTTGCCATATGTGTGCAAATGGACAGACCTATAAGCAACAACAATGCAACACTTGCATAGTTCCTTTACAATTTCTAAGCCAGGATAAATAGAGGATAATCATAACTAATGGGATGGACAATATAATAGATTACTTTGGGCAACTCAGTGTAAGAATAAAATATAAGAAATCTTTGTATTGACACATTTTCTTTTTATATTATGATCAAGGAAATACATAAGCAGTCTAATCTCTTCCATCCAGTATTACCGAGCTTTGAAAAGCTACGTGTTAGCATTAAAAACTGAAGGGCCAGAAATCAGACAGGCCCAAAGTCAAAGACTGAGGCTCAGACATGTGAACAGGACAAATATGAGGTAATTTTGTTTTTTCTTTAGGATGATTAGCAGAACCCAGGTGCAAGCAAATAATTGGGGGCGTTATCTTCAACTGAAAATAGACCACATGGCTGTGTGAGGCCCAGCCTTTGAAAACTTAGGGGCACTTCTCTTCAAGGGAAGATAATGATGTTTTTCTCGCATGAGAATCCAGGGTCATAGATAGACCAAGGCTAGGCATAAGATAATGAGGCCCTTCCTATCCCTCCCTACACAGATGTCAGTGTCTGGTTCTCAAACACAAAGCAACTTTATGCCACATGTCTTTTAATGCTCTTTTGTTCTATTTCCATATATATATATATATATATATACCTAATGGACAATCAAGGAAGCTGCTCCATTCCAGTAGATCCCAAATCAGGATTCAACATATCTACATATTTTTATAATTAACTAACACACTTAAATTGTTATATAGATTGTTTAAAGGAAAACACCTGTTTACTAATCTCATACGTTAACCTAAAACTATGGGCGGAGACATGATGTAACCTCTTGACCACTGGCTTCTGTGTTATCTTGTCTTGCTGGTTGAGCCTATCCGGGACTCAGAACTGCCCCTGATTTCTTCCCTCCGCCCATGGTAAAATTCAATATAACCTGCTGTAATTAAATGATTGACAGTGTCTCTAAGCCACAAGTGAAGTGACACTCCGCCAGCGCTGAGCGTAATAAACCTACATGCTTGATTCTACACGGTGTCAGTTTTCGTTCCTTCAAAAAAAACCCCACCAGATACTGTGCAATTATAATAATTTCAGTAACCTTGAATCATACCTGAGAAATAGCTTCTCTCTGTCTTTCTCAGTCTACATTTAAAATAATCTTGTAAACAGTTTCAGCTACATAATTCCATGCTGCAATTGACCAAAAGCAAAGCAAAATTTAGTATTTGTGATGATGCCAATGAGTATGGATGATTAGATATATGGAGACTTGTTTAGGTAGAGTGGTTTCTGCATAGTTATAGTTATACTTTTTAAGTAAAATCTGAAAAGAATGAAATTTGAATCCCATTACTAGGCTTCTTCATTCAAAAGTGGTCTGTGTTGTGGTAATGATACATCTAAAAGCTGCATGACACGATAACTTTAAAGCTGATGATATAAAATAGCTACTTAAAAAACTAAAAATATGAAATATGCATATATCATTATAATGGAATTTTCAAGACAGTGTAGAAAATAACATGAGTTAAACAAACAGCAAATGACCTTGGACCTGATTTACAAAGTCTGTATCTATCACACAGAGTCAGCCACTCTTGTGAATCTGAGTGGAGCTCTTGGGTACATGTAAACACCTGAGTTATTAATTTTCACTGCTATAGTATACAGAGAGTGAATGGGATTCAATTCAGCTTGGAAAGTTTGTGGTATCTATTGAGTATACAACACAAACACCCAGTAGGGAGGCATGAACCAGTTTAGGCAAAATACTCAACCTAAAACCTTAACCTGGTCCCTGAGCTGAACAGCACTGCTAGCATTTGAACTATTTTTAGAGATTTGGATGTGTGAAATAACCCTCAACTCCAGTTCCTCTTTACTAGGCTCCCTGCTTTTGATGCTAAATTTGCAGGGTTTTTGGGTGCCCATTAATTTGTTGTCAGGGTTTATACTAGGTTTTGCAAGTAGCCTTCCTCTTTAAAATAAAATACTACAGCATGACATTTTAACAGCCCCCCCGCCCCCAAACCAGCAGCGTCACTACAGAGGTCGGTTGTTTTTTATTTTCATGATGGCTTTTTGGGGAGCTAGGAATGTGTTGTACAAAGGGACAGTGGTAAGGAGGAACTTCAGTCTAATGACTGCCTAGATGTGGGCTGTAGTGGGACAATATTTTGCACAGATGCTGTCAGAAAAGCTCATCAAATCCAGGGGAGTCAGCTGAATGAAATATAGAATGTCTTTGGGGGGTTGTTTCTTTGCAGAAGTGAAGGTTATTTTGTTTCCATTCTCCCCCTCACTAGCATGCACCCAGGGGAAAAAAAAAAGATCAAATGGTGAAAACAAAGATATATTTTGTTTCCCCTGTAGGCTTTATACCTTGGGCTTGATGGACTTTTCCAACTGCATTTCAGTTAGGTATGACTGCAAACAGCACTGACAATGAGAGCTGGCTGAAATCTGGGATTTCTAGTTTGCGAGCAATTTCGGCATTTCAAACTATGATTTAATTCCAATCTGACTACGTGACAGAGCTGCCTGGGAGCTCCACATCTTCGAAGCTTGGGGGTCCCCATCCCTAGAGCAGTTCATGCTGGAGCTTTCCCAGAGCCTGCTAGGTAAGTGAATAGACCCCTTACTATGATTCGGTGAAAATTCATCAAACCCAACTCACTTTTGTGAGAAATCTCAGGTTTGCCAAACTGGCATTTTCCAATGAAACTCTGTTCTGTTGGAAAATTTCCAACCAGCTCTACTGACAAACCAATAGTGACTGCAAAGCCCTGCCTGTATTCTGCCTCTGCCCTGCGCAAGCAGGATGTCATGTCTTTCATATGTCATCTACCAACTGTAAAGGGGATTCCACAAAGTCAATGGACTTTTAAAAGCGAGGGAAGCAAAAAAACCACCTGTTTTCTTTGAAAGCTAAGTAGTGTTAAGCCCTAGGTAAAATATATTGAGCTGTTGGGCACTGCCACTGATTTCATCTTCATCACAGTGCACTGACAGCAACATCATTAATCTTTAAGTTAGTACAAATAAAAGTGGAAGGACCAGGAGAAAATAATTGGTAGCTGAAAGTTCTGCAGTGAACACTGCATGGCATACAATGTCCTTCCTTGACTGGGGGTGACAGAAATGTAATTTATTCTTAAATTAAGACCATAGACATGTTATTGTTTAAAAATTCGGTATTGTCTTAGGTGATGTATAATGGGTATTGTTAGTGTTTGCCAATTGATTTTTATGCATTCATTAAGTTTAATAAATTAAGAAAGAAAATAACACAAATACTTTGCGGGTAACATTTTACATTGTCTATACATACAGTAGCACCATTTCATATAATTAAACCGTTATATTATTTACAGGCCTATCAAAACTTTTTAGCAATATTCAAAAATGTATTGTGCATTTACATGGATAACAAGAATATGCAGTGTTACAATAGCTAATGCTAGCAAATTCTGAAAGGGATTTAAATCCCATGCTTCAGGGTTTAACACAATCTCTAACTGTTAGAGACCAGGATGAGACCTAATGTGGGGGAGGGCAGATTATCCCCCTGCTGCAGGGTTCGTACATTTCTCCTAGGCAACATTTTTCAGATGAATATTTTATTTGCCAAAAAATACAATTTTGGCGAATCTTCTCTTCTTGATTCAGAGGACGGATTTGAATCCATATCTCCTACCTCCCAGGCGAGCGTTTTAATCACAAAGTCATTCTAGAGTTATTCTCTCTCTTTCTCTACAGCCCAATGAATATTTATGTATTTATACAATGAGGAACAGCATCGACAGAAGAGACTGAGAGCAAACCACCCCAGAATGCACTCTGGCGGTTAGGCTGCTCACCTCAGAAGAGGGAGATCTGAATTCAAGCCCCTGTTCCAGCAGGGGGATTCAAACCTGGGTCTTTCACACCTCAAACAAGTACCTTAACCACTGAGCTAAAAGTTTATAAAAACACACATACACTCTGAGTTTCCTAGTGCAAAACAGATTCTTCTGATTTACTGACAAATTCCAAACATTTGGGGAAACAAACCAATTTCCCCCCCTCCCCCCGATGTTTCAATTTGCTAGCCAAAGCAAATAATCATGTATTCTCCCAGCTCTACTTCCTACTGAAGCATCTGGTGCCGGTCTGTCTGAGACAGGATACTGAACTAAAAGGTCCATCAAGTCTAATCCAGTTTTGTGATCGCTAGGTTCCTATGTTCTTAAAGCGTTTTGAAAAGTAACTCTGAAAAATGGCATTGTGGGGCCCATGCTTGTTGTCTCTTAAATATTTCCAGAGCAAATTAGTTCAGTTTACAAGGACAACTGGTTTGTTTCTTTAATTGGCAGCACTGAAAACTCAATGAACTCAAAAGTCATGCTGGACTCCTTTTCTGCTCAGCTATCAGCAACAATCATCAAACCTCAACAGCTTCTGTATTTGGAGCATAGTAGACAATTCTGATGATGATACAGGACCCAGAATAGCATGCAGCTCCCTCGCCCAGAGCTAGTTAGACTCTGTAATGTTCACTGGAATGAGCATGAAAAAAAGAAGCAGATATGGCTCTGGATATACAATACTGAGCAAGGTGGTGTTATTTAACAGAGTAATCAGGCTGCTTACTAAACCCATGGCATTTTAATTGCTTTCAATTTTCACAGTTTGTTGTGTTTTCAATCTTGGAGAAGGCTCAGTTCCTGAGGTCATTGCTGTCATAGGCTAGGAGTGTACAATGAAGCTTTGCCTCAAATATATGGGGTCAGAGCTGAATATCAACTAGAGTCAACATGTGATAAAAAGGCAGTGGGTCCATAGCTATAATCCCCCAATTGAATGATATCAATAGAGGGGAAAACAGACAACAGCAGGGATGTTTTGCTGTGTTTCACAGTGAACTTAATCCCTAAACTCCTAATGGCCTGAAGCTCTATCACTGTAGGTGGTTGACCCTATCAGATTTCACATGTGAAGTGTGATTGGGCATTGTCAGCACTTGGATGGGACATCTAAGAAGAAAAAGGAGGAGCAGAAGAGAATGGTGTGGGTGATAAGTGCTGCTCTTCCCTCTGAATTAAGACTGAATGAATACCCTCCTCCCAAATACAAACAAAAACAATACATCTATTTCTGGGATGATGTCCTTCAAATAATATGTAAAACTGAGGCCTCAACCACTTGTTGTAGTGTAAGGGTTACTGTATCCCTGACCCTCCCACTTCCTAAGAGCAACAAAATAACTTTTAATCACCATAATGGGTCAGGGGACATCACTTTCACAATTTATCTTACACATTCTTAGGGAAGGAACTGTCTTTTTGTTGTGTGTTTGTACGGCACCTAGCACAATGGGGTCCTGGCCCAAGATGGGCTCTTAGGTGCACCTGCATTACAAATAATAATACTTTAAAAGATGTTACTTCCCTTAGCAAATGGATTTGTAGCACGATTTTGGCACTAGGGCAAATTCTTTCCACTCCTTGCTGACTGCCATCTCTTAGTCTCCTACTCAATCCCTATCAGTAATGATAGAATTCAACCCCCACTTTCTGGGGAAGCAGAAAAGAGGTTGGAAATGCTCAGTGGTGACAGATAGCTGGAGAACTGCCAGCAAATTGAGATCTCTGTGGCTTTCTATTTCTGTAGAGGCTAGAGACAGGGGTAAATGTAATGGCTCCCTATAGAATCCACACAACTTCAATAGGCCCAGCATTTACCCTTGGTGTACACCCAACCCACTGAACAGCTGCATATCAGATCCAAATGATGAAGAGTGCTGTATAAAAATAGATCATTATAAGTGGAGCTGGTAGCACCACTTATTATGTTTGCCCAACACTTCCCATTATAAAGATCCTGTTTGCAGTTGCTTGGAACTTTGCCAAACTTTTACGATACCAGTCAGCTCTGTGTTCTTGGGGAACCAGGGCGCAGTATCCAGCCTGTCTGACTTATGAAGGACCCCTACCCCTGAGCCTCTGCTTGAACCAAAGCCGACCAGAAGACTTACAGAAAGCAATGAAAAGACGATGGGAGACACACCTAAACCCCTCCTGACAAGGGTGACAAGATTAAGGCAACTCCCCATGCCTCATCTGCATCAAAGATGGGACAGGGAGGCATCTCCATTAGCATATACAGAATGGAGAACAGAGATTCCAAGGCAAGAACCGCACTGAACTCTGGGACCAGAAAAGCAGGGAAGCACTGCATCATGGGGGATCTCTGCTCCAGATGTTAATGAACCCACGCCTGCACACATCCAGCTCAGCAGTTATTGGACCAATTATAGTAATGAATCCTTGATTGATATCCAAAATACTGAAGCTGCCTAATTGCATTGTGAGCTCATATGCACACCGCCCATAGCCAGGAATGATCAGCTCCTATTGTCTAGCCTAAAGAAAACCCTTGAGTCATCAGTTCACCCATAAACAAATCTAGTATTCTCCCCTGAAATATTGTTTCCCTACAAAAACCCCTACCCACGCTCAAGTAAGTGTTCTGATGCCTGGATCCAAACTCTGAATCAGTTCCACTGGGACTTCATCTTCTCCTGACTGATCGTGCTGGGGGCTCTGCCTGTCTCCAGCACTCCGGACCCTCAGCTACCACCACCACCTGGGAACCCCGACCAGTTCAAGCTTCATGGAGTGGTGAGAACCCAGCACACTCTCTCTCTCTCTCTTTTCTACCTCAGGTATATAATAATGTAACTGTTATGTTTGTTTAGGCTCTCCTTGTGTGGTTATCACTACTATTCAATAAATAACTTTTATGGTTAAGCTGGTTGCTTCCCTCCCTCTCTCTCTGAACTTTACTCTTTTGTGTTTTTGGCTTCTCCATGTACTCTGCAGCAACGCTCCTCTTACCTAAGCTAAAGATCCCTGTAGCGCCCAAAAATACTGTGGGGTTTGCTCATCAAATGGGTTACTACCAGAACAATTGTAATGTGAAAGTGGGGATAGGGATGTGCTGAACCTATGACATACGAGGGTGGCAGCTTGAAAGTGCTGCTCAACACAGACTAGAGTCCAGGGGCATATAAGGGTGGCAGCCTGGAAGTGCTGTTCAACCCAGCCTGCTCAGGCTTACTCTATTTCAGTGCTGTATCTGTGGCGTATAAGGGTGGCAGCTTGGAAATCCTGCTTAACCCAGCCCTCTGAGTCCAGGGACATATAAGGGGTCAGCTTGAGAGTGCTGATTGACCTGGTCCACTCAGACTTGCTCTATTAGTGTGTGTGTGTGTGTGTGTGTGTGTGTGTGTGTGTGTGTGTGTGTGTGTGTGTGTGTGTGTGTGTGTGTGTGTGTGTGTGTGTGTGCGTGCGTGTGTGCGTGTGTGCGCGCGCGCGCTCATCTGATTCCAGGGCTGGAGGAACCCAGCCGTGGGGAACCTAGGTCCTGCAGGATAGCTCCATTGGGAGGGGACCTACAGAAGGGAGAAGTAGAGCGCCACATGAAAACACAAGTGACAGAAGCAGTACATTGATAGAATTACACAACCCCCTCTCCCTCAGAAGAGTAACCCTAATAAATGAGTGTACCCCAATGTAATGGGCAAATCTGGTAACAAATTGGTGGAGAAACGTGGGCAGCTCGTGACCCTAATCACGTGGTAATTGTTGAGTAGTTGCTGTGGAGTAGGGAAACTGAGGCCCAGAAGTAATGGACAAATCTGGTAACATTTATCGTTTGTGCTGAAATTTCCCATGCTGGGTGTATGCCTCAGGCTGATTTTATTTGGATGATATAGCCAAAATGGTTCAGCTGTTTCTGAGAATGGGGCACAAACAACCTTAATTCTAGCATTCCCTAACTTTTAAGCGCTTGATTTTGCAACCTGAGAGTTCATTTAAGTTTTTTTTCCCTGAGTAACTATATACAGGGAGAGTGCTAAATGCTGACTGCATAACATAATAAGAAATGGAATTAGCTCCTTATCTTTTAGCACCAAAAATGAAAATGTTGGTCTAGGGAGAAACTTGCAAAGTCACACCTGAGAAACTAGAATAAGGCTATTCAGTTTTGTGATAGGGAAAGAACAGCAATCAAGTCAATCAACTTCTCAGTTTTAAAAGATCTGGCTTATGCTGTAAGCATAGCAAAAAAAATAAAAAACAGCACAGGTATTGCTATTTCAGGCTTTTACAAACTGAACAGGTGTTATTACTGTCCTCTGTGTTTTCTGGCCTGTCATCTTGAAAGATGACTTTAGGACTTTGTGAAAATGTTGAATCATAGTTTTCAAAGAAGTGGCCTAATTCTACAACATTTCATCATTTCTGGGAAACTGAGATCCATCATACCCATATTATGCCGTGCAAAGCATCAGGATATCATAGATGTTAGTAGTTCATTGTTTCATTTTCCCCAGTGTTCTATAATGTAAAATGGATGGCTTGCACCATTGTATGTGGCTAATCTATGTATAAACATACCTGATTTTGATGTGCAACTGGCCAAATTAGGTGCATAACATCCGTGTGTACAATTTGGATACTTTCATTTACAAATTAGCCATATGCAATTGTGCATGTCCATCATTGAAACTCGCCAATCTAGTTCTTTTGAATATATTTATATTTGTTTTCTTCAACTCTGCTTCTCCCAAGGATCTCAAAATGATTTTTATAAACAGTGATTAATGACATTCCAGCACAAAGGTGAGAAACTGCAGATACATATTTCAGAATGGTCAACTAAGGCAGGGGTTCTCACCCTTAACCTACTATTATGGGAGATTATGTGGACCAATCATGACCCTATTCTCATTCACATAGCTTCAGTGGAAACTACAGTAATTATAGACATGGAAAAGTAATGCTAGCAAAGTATCTAATGTATGTTTAACCAATGGAAATGAGTAGGAGGAGCCAGCACCATGACCAACAGTTCTCTGTGAACCACCAGCAGGTGCTCCACAGACCACAGTTTGGGAACCTCTGAATTAAAAGCTCAGAGTATGTCTACACAGCAAAGAAAAACCTGTAGCTGGCCTGTGTCAGCTGACTTGGCTTGGAGGGTTTGAGCTGCAGGGCTGTGTGATTGCTGTGTAGATGTCTAGATGCAAGCTGGATCCCAGGCTCTAGGATGCTGCAAGGTGGGAGGGTCCCAGGGCTCAGGCTCCAGACAAAGTTCAGAAGCCTACACAACAATGAAACAGCCCCGCAGACTGACCCCCACAAGCCTGAGTCAACTGGCATGGGCCAACCAAGGATTTTTCTTTGCCGTGTAGACATACCCCCGAGAAGCTAAGGGTCAGATTTACAAAGATATTTGGGTTGCTAAAGATGCAAATAGGTGCTTAGTGGGATTTTCAAAAGCGACTATGGATTTGTCTACATAGGGATGCTCAGGAAAATTAATCAGAATTAACCAAAGGTGTGAATTTAGAGTGGGTTAGTTAAACCACATCAAATCCCTACGTGAACACTTTTATTCAGAATTCAAGTGGCCTTAATTTGATTCAGTTTCCTTCACTCTCAAAGTGAATTAAAGCCACTTTAAATCTGAACAAGAATGTCCACACAGAGGTTTAATTCTCTTTAAAAGTGAACTCAGATTAATTTTTCTGAGTATCCTCAGGTAGACACGCCCTAAGTGAGTTTGGTTCCTAAGAGCCATTGATTTCAATGCTTAGGAACTTTTGAAAATTCCATTAGGCACCTATCAGCATCTTTAGGTATCTAAATACCTTTGAAAATCTGGCCTTAAGTGATTTGCCCAAGGTCAGACAACAAGTCATTGACACAGCCATGAACAGAACCTGAATACCAGCACCCCCAGTCCCTGTTCCAATCACTAACACACATCACGTGTAAACCTTAGTGATCTTTTATATCCCATAAAACTTTCTTCCATGCCTTTGCTAAAGGGTAAACTAGAAGTTATTAAGTAAAGGAATGTTGTATGCTATAGAGCGCTTTGTCAAATACTTTACACAAATAAAAGAGAATGTTGCAAAAACACTGGAGGAAGAAGCTTTGATTTCCAAAGTGTGACTGAGGATAAACAAGAAAATTAGGCTGCCTGCAGCCACTTGATTTATTCCCAGAGTCAAGAGCACTGATGATAAAGTGGTCCCAAATTACTTCATCAACAATTTACTTTTGCTTTAGTGACATCCCATTGTTATTTCCCTGCATTTGTTCCCCAATACTGACATTTGTCTGATTCATTGTTAGTTTGGAAACCACCACTTTTCTCATAGATATTACCCACACCTCTCCAATCCGGGCTCTAATTCCTCTTGGTTGCTACTCTCATCTTCCCCAAGACCACCAAACACTTCTCAAACGATCAGCATCCCAATCAATACTCATCAACCCTACCCATTCTATACCTGTCTGTAATGACTGTACTACACACTGTTCTTATTCTATTTGCATTGTACTGCACTAACTCATACTGTCTTCTTATATAATATGATGATGGCTGCTATTCAGAACCAACAAATTAACCCTCCTAGTAGCTTCTGGGATAGGTACTTAGTTACTTGTTTAGTACAGCTTGTCTATCTCTGCAGTGACATGATACTATATAAATAATAATAGTGTTTAGTATAAGATATTTCATGCATTTTATCTAACAATATGCAAACTAGGAAAGCTCCGTCTAGCAGTTGCTTAAGGAAGCACTTGATGCAGGCAACAATAGCAAATGATTTTATAGGGTAGGTAGACTGTTTATCCTCCTGAGACCAAGGCTCAATCTTGTCATTAAGCATTGACTATACGCTCTTGAATGAGTGACCTTTGTTAGACCAAGCAAGCTGAACCCTTTTCATGCAATCTGGTTCACTTATGTAAAGCGTAATTTCATAGCAGGCACGAATAATAGGTACTTCACTGAGATCAATGTTAACTTAATTAAAGCTGAAGGTGAAGCACTTGCAACCCTATCCTTTCTGTGAGTCTGTTTTTCTCTCCTTGTGCAGCACTGCCACTTTTATTATTACTTAATATTTATACTGCAGTAGCATTCAGAGATCTCAATCACAACTGAGACTCCATTGTGCTAGGCACTGCACAAACACATATGAAGATACAATCCCTGTGCCAGACAGCTTTTGTGCTATGAGTAGTCTTGGAAGGATTAGATTTTTATTAGTAAATGTCAGTCAATGTCGATTTCACCAAACACACAAACACTGATGAAAACATATTTCTATCAATAATAACTGAAATTTACAGATAGGCAAAGTAAGAAAAATGCTGCTTGAGAACTTATTAGAGTTTGATCTAAGGGTATTTACTCAGTATATTTTAACATGTGAGGTTGAGGATTTGTGTTTTAATGGTTAGAAGCTTTAACTTGTTGAATCTGATTGTCTACGGTCATTAAGTAGTTTTTGTCTGACCCTTCTCGCCCACAATTTCCCACAACTATGAAAATTTAAATGGATAAAAATCAGAAAAAATGCTTAAAAATAAGCTGTCAAAATCATAAAATAAAAATCAAATTCTACCAAGCCTAGCTATGATCCATTGTTATGGCCACTGACCACTAGGGGCTGCTACTGAGCACAATTATTGACAGGCAAACTATCCACTGTCTTCTTTGCCGTCTCTTCTGCTCCACTCAAGCACTGCATGACTGATGGGCAGAACCTATATGCATGGCAGAAGTTGTGATGTAAGTAAGGGTTGGCCAAAGCAGGAGAGGAGCTGTAAGTGGCCAGTACATCCGCTTCTACAAAGTAGCAAAACTGGGGCAAACTGCCAGCCAGGCAGCACTTGTTCATTTGCTTTCCTTTGGGTGGCTGCATAATGCTTTTTCCGGCTCCTGTGAACAGGCTTCTCATACTGTCTCACAGGCTGAGACAGAGAGAGAGAGAGAGAGAGAGAGAGAGAGAGAGAGAGTGTGTGAGAGAGAGAAACTAGCATGTCTTAAACCAGGAGGTGCAAACAGAGGCTGCAAAATAGGGAATAAAATGTAACCATCCACAACATTCAGTTTGAGTGCTTTTTAAAACCCCAATTGGGAGTCTACAATTCACCCAAGTTTACAATCCACAGAGAATCATTCTTTTATTCCATGCACTTAGGAGTGTCACCTGCTGCCTGAAGTGCAAGCAACAATAAAACAAATACAAAGCAGCATCTAAATTCACTGCTGGGTCTAAATTAATATACCTTAAGGTCTAGAATTTTTAAACTATCAATAAGCTTCGCATGTAAATCAGAAATGTTAAGCTATCTTGTAAACAGTTATCCAGCTCACTATAGCAGATGATCATGATGCTCCCTTCTGACCTTAAAGCCTAGGAGTCTATACATCATTACAGCTTTATGACAAATCCTAACTATGCATTTATTTATTTAGGTCAGGCAGGCCCCATTACATCCATATAGCCACTGTAGATAACTTTATTGTAACTTTATGTCCTATTTTACATCTTCTGAAGTCTTCAGTTCATTTATGGGGTTTACACTGTTCATTTCTCCTACTCTTGCTTTATAAGCAATTTTTTGTGCTTCTAAAAACATTAACACAGAAACCATCCAGGTTTAGGTGGCATCGGGGCTATGACACAAAATGAAAGCAGAGAAAATCAAAGTTAGCTCTTGAAGTCCACAGGTACCTTGTCTAGTGCATATAGAAGACATTGTACCCTTTGAACATCACTGTATAGCAGGTACAGTACACTATTTAATATTACACACAAAATAACTACATTAAAAGAATATTAAGGTTTCAAAGTTAAGCACTCAAAACTTAGGAAATGTAAGAATTACGGTTGCCCGAGCAACCTTAGTTCAGCCCCCTGACTTTTACATATGTATTGTGATACAGTCTTTAATTGCATCGTTACATACTTTTTTCCCTCAGGACATTTGCCCCATTCAGTGCACAGGATGGACTGTGCTCCTTCAGTGAGCAGCTATTAAATATTTTGTTTTATCTTCATTGTTCAGTGGCCTTATTTACTGCACACTATTCAAACCCTGCTCCGAATACAGAATACTTACTTTCCTCATGGGCTTTTCTATGGTGCTCATCACTATAGTATCGGAGTGCTTCACAAACATGAATTAATTTATCTTCACAACATCCCTGTGATAATATGCCCTTCTTACAGTTGGGGAACAGAGGAATTAAGGTAAAAAAGTGTTCAGTAATTTTGGGCACCCAGTCTGAGACACCTAGGATCTGACCTTTCAGAGTGCTTAGCATTATATAGCACTTTGTACGTTCAAAGTGCAACTCCCATTGACTTCATACATAGCCGAGTCTGCAAATCAGACCCCCATGTCTTAAATGGGGCACCCAGAGAAGGAGGAACACACAATTATTGACAACCTGTGAAAGGTTTGGTTGAAGTAACTTGCCCAGCATCACATAGGAAGCTCTGTGGCAGAGGCAGGGATAGAATCCAGTTCTCCAGGGCAGCATTCAATGGCATTAACCATGAGACGGTCCTTCCTCTTCCTGTAATCCCCTGCCTCATTCTCTACACACCTTCCAACTTCTTCAACAAACAAGGCAGGGGTCCTAAAGGCAACATCTTCCTTTACTACACATCCCAGAACAGATCCATTATGGGCACTGAATGAGCAGGAATCCCATAGAAAAATATAGTATATAATCATGCAATTAAACACTTCATGATGCATATGGACAAGGACAAACTCAGGTTTCACAGGCTATCTGAATTCTGGCATTTCCTAAATTCTGAGTAGTTAACTTTGTAATCTTAATATTCTTTTAACTAAGTTTGCGTGTGTAACTTCTTGGGTTTTTTTTTAAAGCAAACTGAAAAAACTCCCCAGAAATTCCATGATATGACATCATATTGATACCCACATGGTTCATCAGCAGGACAAGAATCTTTAAATCCACCACACAGACCTCTGTCAATTGCGTTAATGGAGGAACTAGTAGGAGTACTATGTTTTCATCCTCTGTGTGGACCAGAAGTGGATGCGATACTCACTTTGTCAGTGGATTTCACATGTATTTTATTGACTGCATGGGAATAGTGAGACTCTGGAATCTTGGGTTCCATTGCAGCCATTCTGACTCCTCATCCAATCTGTCTCTCCTCTTCTCCTTCAGCTTCCAGTCATGCCCCCCCAAACCTCAATTTCCCCCTTTGCTGGCTCCTTGTTCCAGTCTCGCCCTAATTACAACCATTAGTGCCAAAATTCAAAAGTACTGAGGACATTGCCTCCAGTCTTGCCTACAAGAACTTCATCCCTGCTACTGATTACACGCATTGAACATTACACTATAGTAATAGATACTTGGAACAGTTCCCATAAAAAATAGTTGTAATGGTTTCCAGCAAAGTGCAGCTTGCTTATCAAATGGTGTTGTCTCGTTCTTTGGTTACGGTTATACAAGTAAATGTATTTATTTCATATTGGAAACAAAATGAATAAAATCTACCACTCTGTACCCTTGGCGCACACGCTAATGGGGAGGAGGGTGACATTTTGTGAAGTCCCTTTCTGAGATATGCCCAAAACTCCCACTATCACTGGATCTGAGGAAAGGAGGCCACAAGTGAAGGCCAATAGTTTCCCTGCACATTTCCTTCAAAGCAAATGATGCATTAGTTAATATACTGTACAGTACATGGAAACTGCTATACATGGACACACTGTCATTGCCTCAAGCAAAGAAAAAGCACAGATGTCCGAAATTGCATCATTTTCCTTATTATGACACTATCTTTCTTGTGTCATTACCACAGCTCTCTGCTACTACACTGGAACATCAAGCTGGTGTTCCAGTCAGTGTCTCCTGGATGACTTGCTATTTCTCTTCCCTCTGTGTAATCCTAGCTCCTCAGCTCTGCATCATATCCTGACTACTATCTCTGTCTAGTATTGACTTCTCTTTCTTTATCTATGTAGTGTTCTATTGCTCATCCTGTAATATGCCTCACACCATATTACCCCAGCATTTCCTAAGCTTACTATTAAAGCAGTATTTCTTTGTTTGATTCCCCCCCCCCATTCCTAGAATATCATTCTTGCAGATCCTACAAATATTCCTCTAATGGTCCCATGTGTATTCTTCATACTTCATTCCCTATATTTATCCCGGCCATATCATGTCACCATTCATGAATAGTCCGATGAATTACTAAATTCAATGAACGACTGATTCAAATACCAACAAGTGGCTACCAATGTAAAATATGCTCATAAAAGTAAGAATCTTATTGATTACTGAATATTCCAAGACATGACAAAAGAGATAAACAATTATACTCAACAAACTTAACTATAAAAAAGAGGGAAGAAAAGTTCCTTAGGTTAGACCAAGATTCATCCTTCCTATAAAGAAAAAAAGTTTTCTTTATATTATTTATTGTAAAGCATCACTATAAAAAGCAAAAAAAAAAAAGGGAAGTGTTGTGAAAAGCAAAATCTGTAAACAGAGAGATTAAATTTGTAAACAGAGAGATTACATTAAAACATGCTATGCCAAATGTTACTGCCAATTCTTCCTATGTTTTTAGAAAGATTCAGTAAAAACAGTTTAGCTGCTTCCAAGAACAAGTTTAGGGAAACACATGTTGTTTTGCTAATGATAATATATACTCAGGCTAAGTGGGACTTTCCCTACTATTGTTCTTCCTACAGAGGAACAATTATTCACTACAGAACTCCGATCCAATCTTAGCACCATGCATCCTGTGTATGGTACTGAATGAAGCAGGAATCTTGTAGGAAAAAGATTACATTATGAAGTAATTAAAGACTATCATAATAGATCTGCACAAGGAGGCTGAATGAAGGTTACATGGGCAGCCTCAATTATGAATTTTCCTAACTTATGAGTAAGGCTCAGATTTTGTCATGGATATTTTTAGTAAAAATCACGGACAGGTCACGGGCAATAAACAAAAATTCACGGAAGCCCGTGACCTGTCCGTGATTTTTACTAAAAATATCCATGACACAATGGGGAGGGAGGAGGGTCCAGCACTCACAGCGCCTGAGCCGCTGCGGATGTGCCCCTTGCTGCCTATCATGGCTTGGCAGCTGTGTGGGGGGAGGTGGGGGGCTTCTGCCGCCCGCAGCAAGTGGGAGATCCAGGGTCCCCCGGCTACCCTTGGCAGCTAGGATCTCCAGGGTCCCCGCACGCCCGCAGAGACTGGGAGCTCCAGGGTTCCCCCACCGCCCATGGGGACTGGGAGCTCTGGGGGTCCCCCTGCAGTGGCTGAAATCTGCAGGGATGCCTCTGACAGCTCCAGCCCCGGGGCAGAAAATGACACGGAGGTCTCTAGAAGTCACAGATTCTGTGACTTCTGTGACCACCTCCATGCCATAATCACAGCCTTACTTATGAGGGTTTGACTTCATAATTTTAGCCTTTTTCAAGGGAGTTTATTTTTATACAATAGAGATGTATGTTGCTTAGGTACCACGGAGTCTGACATCATAGAACCAGAACAACCAGAGAGACAGTTATTTTGTAATACTGATGGTCACAAAAAGATCTGTATTTATATTTTACAAACAAACACTTATATAAAAAAACCCCTCCCACAGCCATGCAAATAAATATAAAAGTTATTGAGAGAGGTTGGCCATTCTCCTCCTGAATTGCATAGTATTACCATATCATGTGGAATCTTATTGTGTCATTAACCACATGGCTGTTGGATAACAAATACAGCCAAATGTGCATCATAAAACTTTCTTAAATTACTGAACTTTATGATGCAGAAAATAAGGACTCTAACCATAGAAGAAGCCACCCTAGGTCTACTTCTTACTGACAGGGGCAAATTGATTCAGGGAAAAAAAAATAGTAGGGAAGCAGGGAACCAGTGGCTTGAAGCTATTTGTGTTCAGCATAGTAAGGAATGAGTTAACAAACTGCAGCAATTTAAGAGTATCAGATTTCACAAAAGCCATTTAAGAAGTGAGGGGCAAGACCATAGGACCATGACTAGCCAGAATTTTGGTAATATTTTTAACAACACGCTTACCATTGTTTAGCATCAGCATCACAGTTGCAGTAGTATTTGGGATCAGTACAATTGCGTTCAATGCCACAGGCACATTTCTGAATGCCAGGTCCAGAGCCACCCCAATAGTAGTGCTTCTCATTGGCTTTTCCAACCCACCAGGTGTATGGATTCCCATCTGCAAAGAACAAGAATGGAGGGTTAGATGCATCAAAGGTGATGGGGGTCCACAGTGCCACACAGATGGATACAATTGTCTAATATGTAAGTGGTGTTAACAACACACAGCTGGAAAGTCATTTTGCATAGCTGGAAAAGCAACATATCCATCATAAATAAACAGACATCCCACTGCAATTTAAAGGACACTGTCAGATTAAAACCAATTTTTTTATCTGTACCCATATCACCTTCTATCATACAACAGGACACTTTTAAAATCTATTTTGCTTTTTGCTATTTATGCTCTTTATTTTTATTGTATAAACTAAGAACAGTTAAACAGGCTGCAAGGGGTCATGCCAATCTCAAATTCCAGTTCTTATGCATTAGACAGATGAGGCAATGTCTTGGCTGCAGCTACTGTAGGGGAATATGTATTTGTTTTTGTTTTGTTTTAAAAATAACACCTCACCGGAAACTAATTTGTTTTCACTGGAAAATAAACACCTACACCATCCAGTGATTACTTAGCCAAAGCCAAATTTTAAATAGGTGTTACTGGACTCCTGTAAAATACAAATCAGTTAAAAAGTCAGTGTTTGCAAGGAGATGTCAACACTCCCTAGCTTTTCCATTGCATAGACCCTGTCCTGTGATATATTTACCCTACATGGCACAAAGTCTGTAACCTTACATTTTCCCATATCACTGTACATTTCCACATAATATTGTTGGACAACCGAACCCATTACTCTCAGATGAAGAGAACCCTATTCTACTCTATACTGAAAAGTATTCTTAGCAGAATCTTAGCAGAGATGACCCTGTTCGAGGCCCCATTTCAGCAAAATACTTAAGTATGCACTTTAAAGCATGTGAATAATTCTATAGACATCAAAGAGTTCCATCCATTGATTTCATCCAAGCTACAACAGTATCATAGAACTTGGTTTACATAACTACTGCTTAAGAAAAAATATTCCTCCCAGTAATGTACCATAAACAATATGTTCAACTTAAATGAAATGAGGCCACTTCTAAATATTTTACTTGAGCTTTTCAAAAGTAAAATTCTCCTTAATGTTCCCTGCAGTTTTTCTTCTTAGAAATAAAACTGAAATGTTTTAATCATTTCATTGTTGTGCTTTGCACACATGCATGTACAAGCTGAAACTGCACCCATAACCCTAAAAACATTCACTGGACAACCTAATTCCATCCTCCACACTGTAAATCTTCTATCTTCCAGATGTGTTAAAAGTAAACCTCACAGAGCTGTAGAGAGGACTAAATTCTATGACAGGAGAGCAACCAAATAAAATCCCTCCTCACATAAAATCACTCTAATGCTTTTGAATTGTTAAACATAATACGAGAGTCCCATTATTGAAAATACAGTAATGTGAAAAAGCAGTCGTCACCTAGAGCTTTATGATTGTTGTTATGATGCACAGCATGGCCACTCCGAACTTCACAGCAACAGTAATGGATATGGTAATAGACTGACTCCATTCTAGGATCTAAATTGGTCATTTTAGCTTCTGTGACTTGATTATCATTGAAAGATATTAAAAATGCTGAGGGTTATAGAAGGATATGTTGTGTGACTATTCTAGCATCATTTCAAAGCTGCTATAAAAATGTCTAGGATATGAGGTTACATTGCTCTGGCTTGCAAAAAGTTTATTTAACCAGAGATATTTTACAGGTAAATGTGTTTTCCACCAGTTAATGTTTGAATTATTTTAATTAATGCAGCATCCAGATACAGCAATTTGGCCATTTGGAGGTTATCTCATAATTTTGCCATATTTGAGGACAGCTTGTAGTTTAAGTACCATATTGTGAATGCTTTAGTATTAGCTGTTCTGTGAATGAAATAGAGCTCTGCTTGTTCACACCTTTCAGATACAGCAAAACCTCATGCTCCTCATTATCAGCACTTCAGTAGGAAAATAGCTTGCTAATTAGAGTACCACAAGGAAAGAAAATTGCTTAATTTTTTCAAAAGAGGGAAGATTCAAAAATTCAGAAACAAGTAGACGTATTTAAAATAGACGAAAGCAAATGGCTGAATGGATAAAAGCAAAAGTAGCACTTAAGTACGATAATGATGGGCGCAATAGAAAACCAGAAGATAGATGGAAGAATGACGTGTGCTACAATTCTTTTAATGATAGCTGGTATTAGGTTTTAAATCTAGACCATGTTCTGAAACTTGGACAGAGTCATTTTTCAGAGTTATTGACTTCAAAACAGCTATGCTGATTTACAGAGGATTTGGCCCAGTCTGTATGCAGCTGTCTTGATCACTGTTGTAATGAAGTCCATTAATGGCTGTTAACCAGGATGGGTAAGGAATGGTGTCCTTAGCCTCTGTTTGTCAGAGGGGGGTGATGGATGGCAGGAGAGAGATCACTTGATCATTACCTGTTAAGGTCCACTCACTCCGGGGCACCTGGCATTGGCCAGTGTCGGTGGACAGGATACTGGGCTGGATGGACCTTTGGTCTGACCCAGTACGGCCTCTCTTATGTTCTTATTATCATTTTGTCTCTGATATTTACCTTTTAAAACTTCCTAAATAAATCAATAAAAATTAAAGGACTTTTGCCTTATGCAGAAACACATCTGTATTCAGGAAAGCACTTAAACACATGCTTAAGTCCCACTGAAGTCAATGGGCTCTGGTCTGTTATTTAGGGGGCATTCCAATTCCACCCCCCAACCCCCGCGTGCATATTTTGCAGTCAGCATCACGGATTACTGAAGACAAACACTGCTTTTTAGAGTACTAGTAAGATGCATCTCCCCCTGCATTTCCCTTGCCATCGCCTGCCCTAAACCATTCTGGCCTGTGCCAGCCAAATGAATCTTGTCCCATTTCACCCCACTACCACAAAAGAAGTGAGGTTAAGCTTTTGTCCATAGTTTTGATGAGATCCTTCAGGATGAAAGATGCCATATGCATGTAGGATATTAATACACGGAGTAAAACAAATTTAGCAGATACTGTATGTACCAAGAGGATGAACACGGTAAAAGGGAAAAATAGAAGGGAAGGGGGAAAGAACAAGGGAAGATTCATCATGGGACCGGTCATTATTTTTATTGCCAGGTGGCAGCAACCCTACCTTTAGAAGCAGAACCACCCTTCTCCTCAACCAACCCAATCCCATTTTGCATTGGTATAATCATCCATTCAGGATGTGTGTACACTCTCATTTTACAGTGCGTTTATTTCTATTTAGAGAGGGATGTTTATGTGCTAATGGGAAAGGAACTAGCTACACAACTGATGTAGTGAACTCCAAAAATAAGGATGATCAAGTCATCAGGGGAAATTGTTCTAAATATAAGAATATTTGATAATCTCTTATTATGCTAAGGATATTAATGTAGTCGGGATGAGTTTTAAAAGCCCTGCACTTTTGTTAACCCTCTCCCTCCCACTGAAAAAAAAACCCACCTCAGCTGAAGAAGCCATGTATAATAATACATTCTTTATATAAAATATATTATTATAGTAGGCATCACCAGGTGGCACTGTTACACAGTCTTCAAAGTTATTTTCTTAGTGTGCGAGCAAGCTTTGACTCTTAGGAAGACATACTGTATTGTTATCAGTTTTGGGTTGTGCCAGGTTTTGTGAGGAGGCAGCTTCAGGAGAGGAAGAGATGGGTAAGAAGCAGGAGAGTTTAATCTCTGCCGTGAGCTCTGACTAGAGTCAATTCTTCAGAAGCAGAGTTGCTTCCTGGGAACGGGGCTTGGTGCTGGGCTGAGATTCCTAGAATGGCCCTGTGTGCCGTTTGACCATCTCATTTCAGGATTGGTGTATATATATGCAAATAAAACAAGGTACACTTAGATTACACCCTGACTCCACCTCACTGATTTCCACTACACTGGAAAGTCATCTTGCAAGCCCCCAAACATCGGCTGCAGAAGAGCAATACTGGTGTCAGAATGGGCTAGTGGTGTTGGAAGAATGGGCAAAAGTATCATGCCTTTGAGGCAGCACAACAGCCTCAGATGTACTGTAACTGTGGGTAGTTACATCTTGTAGCAACACTACTGACCTCTACAGTGACAGGAAAAAGCTGGTTCTACATAAGGAAGGGTATAAATGTTTGGCTGGAGCACCAGGCTTGAACCTCATTTTTTAAAGATTCAGATCTGTCTCATTTAATTTCCGCACATTTGCTGGTTATGCTGCTAGGCCCAGCACCCTCTAATGGCCCCTGGGCTGGACTTTGGTCAAATGAATTGAACATTTTAATGCTTAGTTAAATCAACTTTTAACTCTAACCTAATTTTTTGAAGTTTACCCCCTTAATAATCCTAGATTTTTAAAGCAACTGGCTATGAGGGTTTTCTATTAGCATCTCTAGCATCTCTAGCAAGAGAGTCAGGCAAGGAGAACAGACTTTGGGAGCCTCTTAATATTCCCATAGATCTTGAGTATCATAAAAAAAGCCATTCCTTGCTCATCTGATAAATATATCTTCTTGTGAACCATTTCATTTAATATGAAAACATTCCCACCAAAGTTAATGTAGTATGAACAGAGCTCATAACAGTCAATAATATATTTATTTCTGACATAGTAGAATAGTCTTATAACATATGACTTTCACATGAACACTTTGTATTCTATTGAACATTTAACAGAACTCATTATTTCTAAATACCATTGATTAATAAAAATGTGATTAACTTTAACATTTTAGGGTCATTGTTTCAAAAGCTATTAGCACCCATGATTGGGGCTGCGTTTTTGAGAGATCTCAGCTCTCATTTAGGCACCTATCTAATGCAACCAGATATTCAAAAGATCTCCGCACCCAGCAGCTCCTACTGAGAACTTCCCTCAGAGTACTGATGACTATACTCATCCTAAATGACCTGTCTTCCACAACACTAATAATTCATTAAGCTTTCTTCTAACCCTGCAAAGAGCCTCAACAAAACACTGCCTGCCACCTCCTCTCCCTGTGCCATTGGTGCATCTCCTGACTACCATCTACTTTGCCCCCCTGCCAGTTCTGTTCCCAAAACAAATGGATATATGGTCACAGTGAGATAACCTGTCTCCTTGCTGAGGTGAGACAAGCTGAAACTTGCTCAGAGCAAGAATTCCCAAGTCTTTCTGCCTTTTTATTCCAGAAACCGTCTCAGCTCCTTTGTAAAGCTCCCTCTAGCTGGCCCTTAAAATCACAGCACCTGACTTTCAGAACTGCTGAGCCCCTGCAATCCAATTGAAGTCATTGGCACAGCACCTCTGAAAAAGAAGGTGCCCATCTCTAATTACTACACTTCCTTGATTCTCCACAAACAATTAAGAATTAATTTGCCAAGCTGGATCCCTTTGCTCTAAACACAACAGGAACAGCTGCTTGCTGTTACAGAACAGCTCCAACAATCAGCTTGCATGTTAAAAAACTCAGTAATAAGTACCAGGGAACAAACAACTGTTACACTAACCGACACATAATCCATACACCTCTAACTCCTTGTTAGAAAGGTCTCTTCTGTTCAATTCTATGTAAACTGAATAGCATAAAACAACAGGAGATACACTTCCTGCCTAATCTCTGTTATGGGCAAGGTAAGACCAAAGATGTCCTTCTAAAATATTCACAATACTGCATAGCTGTAACTTTGACAGCACATTTTCTTCATTGATGCAAACAGTTTATCTTACATTACATAGGACAACCTGGGGATTAAATAGGAACTGTGTGTGGTTGGGTGGGGCGGGGGACACTGGGAATTCCACTCTTGTTAGTGGAAATGTGTGTGTGTGTGTGTGTGTGTGTGTGTGTGTGTGTGTGTGTGTGTGTGTGTGTGTGTGTGTGTGTGTGTGTGTGTGTGTGTAAGGGCAGGTAGAATTCTGCCATTTTGTGTGTGTAACATTCTTAGGGTACCTTCCGTATTATGTTATTGGCTTTGTGTGAAACTATAGTATAACATACAGCAATTTTATCCCCTAACTTTTGGTTTTCAGCCATGGCCTGAACTCTCTGTGTGTGCGCGCGTGCACACATGCACATGAAAGGATGACCATGGTACAGCAGTTCCAGGAGAAATTCTGGCTGACTCAGCCAGAATTCTTGTTGGGGAGCAGATGTTGGCGGAATAATTGTCACCGTTTGAAAGGATGCAACATGCCAGCTTGATTCATAGACTCATAGACTCATAGACTTTAAGGTCAGAAGGGACCATTATGATCATCTAGTCTGACCTCCTGCACAATGCAGGCCACAGAATCTCACCCACCCACTCCTGGAATAATCCTCTCACCTATGTCTCAGCTATTGAAGTCCTCAAATCATGGTTTAAAGACTTCAAGATGCAGAGAATCCTCCGGTAAGTGACCCGTGCCCCATGCTGCAGAGGAAGGCAAAAAACCTCCAGGGCCTCTGCCAATCTACCCTGGAGGAAAATTCCTTCCCGACCCCAAATATGGCGATCAGCTGAACCCCGAGCATGTGGGCAAGACTCACCAGCCAGACACCCAGGAAAAAGTTCTCTGTAGTAACTTCTAACATCCCATCATTGACCATTGGTCCTATTTACCACTGATGGCAATTAATTGATCTTTGACTAAGATCATGTTATCCCATCAAACCATCCCCTCCATAAACGTATCTAGCTTAATCTTGAAGCCAGTTAGGTCTTTTGCCCCCACTGCTTCCCTTGGAAGGCTGTTCCAGAACTTCACTCCTCTGATGGTTAGAAACCTTTGTCTAATTTCAAGTCTAAACTTCCTGATGGCCAGTTTATATCCATTTGTTCTTGTGTCCACATTGGTACTGAGCTGAAATAATTCCTCTCCCTCCCTGGTATTTATCCCTCTGATATATTTAAAGAGAGCAATCATATCTCCCCTCAGCCTTCTTTTGGTTAAGGTAAACAAACCAAGCTCCTTGAGTCTCCTTTCATACAACAGGTTTTCCATTCCTCGGATCATCCTAGTGGCCCTTCTTTGTACCTGTTCCAGTTTGAATTCATCCTTCTTAAACATGGGAGACCAGAACTGCACACAGTATTCCAAATGAGGTCTTACCAATGCCTTGTATAACGGTACTAACACCTCCTTATCTCTACTAGAAATACCTCGCCTAATGCATCCCAAGACCGCATTAGCTTTTTTCACGGCCACATCACATTGGCGACTCATAGTCATCCTGTGATCAACCAGGACTCCGAGGTCCTTCTCCTCTTCCGTTACTTCCAACTGATGCGTCCCCAGTTTATAACTAAAATTCTTGTTATTAATCCCTAAATGCATAACCTTACACTTCTCACTATTAAATTTCATCCTATTACTATTACTCCAGTTTACAAGGTCATCCAGATCTTCCTGTAGGATATCCCGATCCTTTTCTGAATTGGTAATACCTCCCAACTTTGTGTCATCTGCAAACTTTATTAGCACACTCCCACTTTTGGTGCCGAGGTCAGTAATAAAAAGATTAAATAAAATTGGTCCCAAAACTGAACCTTGAGGAACTCCACTAGTAACCTCCCTCCAACCTGACAGTTCACCTTTCAGTATGACCCGCTGTAGTCTCCCCTTTAACCAGTTCCTTATCCACCTCTCAATTTTCATATTGATCCCCATCTTTTCCAATTTAACCGATAATTCCTCATGTGGTACTGTATCAAACGCCTTACTGAAATCGAGGTAGATTAGATCCACTGCATTTCCTTTATCTAAAAAATCTGTTACTTTCTCAAAGAAGGAGATCAAGTTGGTTTGGCACGATCTACCTTTTGTAAAACCATGTTGTAATTTGTCCCAATTGCCATTGACCTCAAGGTCCTTAACTACTTTCTCCTTCAAAATTTTTTCCAAGACCTTGCATACTACAGATGTCAAACTAACAGGCCTGTAGTTACCCGGGTCACTTTTTTCCCCTTTCTTAAAAATAGGAACTATATTAGCTATTCTCCAGTCAAACGGTACAACCCCTGAGTTTAGAGATTCATTACAAATTTTTGCTAATGGGCTTGCAATTTCATGTGCCAGTTCCTTTAATATTCTTGGATGAAGATTATCTGGGCCGCCTGATTTACTCTCATTAAGCTGTTCAAGTTTGGCTTCTACTTCGGATATGGTAATATCTACCCCCACATCCTTATTCCCATTTGTCATGCTGCCACTATTCCTAAGCTCCTCATTAGCCTCATTAAAGACTGAGGCAAAGTATTTGTTTAGATATTGAGCCATGCCTAGATTATCCTTAACCTCCACTCCATCCTCAGTGTTTAGCGGTCCCACTTCTTCTTTCTTTGTTTTCTTCCTATTTATATGGCTATAAAACTTTTTACTATTGGTTTTAATTCCCTTTGCAAGGTCCAATTCTACATGCCTTTTAGCCTGTCTCACTTTATCCCTACGTGCTCTGACCTCAATAAGGTAGGTTTCTTTGCTGATCCCTCCCATCTTCCACTCCTTGTATGCTTTCTGTTTTTTCTTAATCACCTCTCTGAGATGCTTGCTCATCCAGCTTGGTCTAAAACCCCTGCCTATGAATTGTTTCCCCTTTCTTGGGATACAGGCTTCTGATAGCTTCTGCAACTTTAACTTGAAATAATCCCAGGCCTCCTCCGCCTTTAGGTCCATAAATTCTTTAGTCCAATCCACTTCCCTAACTAATTTCCTTAATTTATTAAAGTTAGCCCTTTTGAAATCAAAAACCCTAGTCTCAGATTTATTTTTGTTTATCCTTCCATTTAGTTTGAACTGAATTAGCTCATGATCACTCGAGCCAAGGTTGTCCCCTACAACCATTTCTTCAATGAGGTCCTCACTACTCACCAAAACCAAATCTAAAATGGCATCCCCCCTTGTTGGTTCAGCAACTACCTGATGAAGGAATTCATCAGCTATCACATCTAGGAAAATCTGAGCCCTATTATTATTACTAGCACTTGTTCTCCAATCTATATCTGGGAAGTTGAAGTCTCCCATGATCACACAGTTCCCATTAGTATTTACTTCCTTAAAAACATTAAAGAGGTCTCTATCCATATCCAAATTAGATCCCGGTGGTCTATAGCACACCCCAAGCACTATCCCAGGGGAGGCTCTAGTAGTTTTCTTCCCCAATGTGATTTTTGCCCAGACAGACTCTGTCTTATCCATTCCATCACTTTTTATTTCTTTACAGTCTACCTCATCATTGATATACAATGCTACTCCCCCACCTTTACCTGTATTTCTATCTTTCCTGAACAGCACATACCCTTCAATACCTGTACTCCAGTCATGACTACTATTCCACCATGTTTCGGTTATTCCTATGATATCTGGTTTCACTTCCTGGACCAGTAGCTCTAATTCCTCCATTTTGTTACCTAGGCTCCTCGCATTGGTGTACAAACATCTTAATTTTTGCTGTTTGGCCTCACTCACATTCCTTACCCAATTTGGTATGGACATTGTACTGCCAGTATGACCTATTTGACTAGTATCCACTCTGCCCTTCCTCCTTATGTCCATTCTCCTACCCCCGGCTATATCCTCTCTTACTTGGTTGTCTTCCCTCTCAATGTTAAAATCCAGCGTGGAGATTACCTGGACATCTCCCAACCGTCTCCCACAAATTCCTAGTTTAAAGCTCTCTTGATCAGTTGTGCCAGCCTCCATCCTAGAAGTCTATTTCCTTCCCTACTCAGGTGAAGTCCATCCCGAGAGAACAGTCCTCTGTCCATGAATGCCTCCCAGTGGCCATACATCCCAAAGCCCTCCTTGTAGCACCAATCCCTGAGCCATCTGTTGATCATCATAATCCTGTCACACCTTTGTTGCCCTTCTCTAGGAACAGGCAGAATCCCACTGAAGATTACCTGAGCCTCGATTTCCTTAAGCGTCTTCCCCAGCCTGGCATAGTCCCCCTTGATTCGTTCCAGTGAGAATCTAGCCGTGTCATTTGTTCCTACGTGAAGGATGATCAATGGATTCTTTCCCGCTCCCTTTAGGATCCTCTTCAACCTCAGGTCCACATCCCATATCTTAGCACCCGGTAGACAGCACACCCTTCTGTTCTCTGGATCAGCTCTGGTTACAGGCCTGCTTCCAAACATAGAGGGTGCTTGGGCCATGGCCCCACTCTCACTTAGCCCCTTTTTACTGCCCTTTTGGTGTGTCTGTGACCCTAATCCATGCAGGTCCAATCAATCTGGTCTATAATGTGCCCACTGTTTGTCCCTCAGTTGTTACTGCTATCTGAGAATTTACCATTTGTCAAACACACAGGTCTGATGATGAGGATCTCACAGGTTAAATAAACACACATATTTCAATTAAGTGTTTTCTGAATAGGCAAATTACCTCTCAAAGTTTCAGTGCATGACCAATGAAATTTGCATTATGTACACACTTACACACTGAAGATTTAGTTAATTTTATGCTTATTTTATTTTACTTTATGGACTCTGTGCTCTGCCACTGATACATGCAAGCACCAATGCCATGCTGATGGGACACTTAGTAAGGATTGCTGCCCCTGCCTAATGTCACGAGAGTGGTAGCAAAAGAGAACGCAGCTGCTGACTGGCCTCACAATGGTAAAAGAGCAAAAATTGAAAATACTTCTCTGTAGGACAGATTCTGCTCTTATTTGCACTGGTGCGAATGCTGGATAGCTTCAGTGATTTCAAATGATTGACAATAATCAGTGGAGTTATTTGGATTTACACTGATATAAGTGGCAGAAGAATCTGGTGCTAAATGATCAGTTTTGCAGTTTTCCATAAAAATACCAGTGCATGGAGTGCAAATATATATATATATATATAGAGAGAGAGAGAGAGAGAGTTTTTCCAGTTCTTTGGTAAATAATGATCTATATATGATTAGTAAGGAACCTTGGGACAGCTTGTCTGTTTAGCAGACTGTGATGGGTTTTTCTGTTTCTTTTTCCCTTTGAGATTCAGTTCTCTTTCTTGTTCTGTCTTTGCTGCTTTTTTTCTGTAGTGCATGAGTGAATGTGATATGAAGTGTTAAAGAGAATACATTCTTTTGTTTCTGTCTTCATTTGTTAATCACTACAGCATTATTTCCTTAAGGCCAACTAGGAAAAGGACAAATAGCAAATGCATGAGTCTATGCAAAAACTAATACTGATGGTAGCCAGACCACTAATGGCTAGAAGAGTCAGATTTAGCCAAGCCCAGCTGGAGACATAAATGAAGCAAGCTGGCAAATGAGAACCCGAGGCACAGGATAAAAAACCCCCACAGAAACCACAGGCAAATGAAGATAACTAGGGACATTTGGTTTAGAGCTAGCTAATGAGACTAACGGTATTATGGTTAATATCCTTATGCTGTTATTTATGGTAACCTTTGTTGTCAGGGTATTGTTTATTTTTGGTTTCTTTCCCCATGATGGGACGGTCTAATCAATTCTATTTTCCTTTACCATCACTGGGCTGGAGCATCCTTTTTTATAAGCTGACCCAGGCACTTGTTTTTTGTTACAATTGTATTTATTTATAAATGCTGTATAAGTGTGTGAAGAGGAGCAGAGGAGTCAGTGTAGTTCACTATGCAGTAGAGGTGGGTCTCAGGATTCCTGAAGGCCAGCTTCAAAGGGACTTCTGGTATATCCCTTTGAACCAAGATTTGGGGTTCTGGTCAATGACAGTGTATCCACTTCCACTCCATGACTTGGGGAAAGGATTCCTCCAATCATTCCTCACTGAACCCCCTGGCAGGAAGCCTGGCAAGTATGGCTTGGTGCACAAAAGAGTGGGAGAACTGATTTAGACCTAAATCCTATTGTCTATGTCTGATACCATATGGTAAAGACAGGGAAGAGAGAAATCTGGTCATGTGCTTGAGGAATAAAAATCTCTACTCAGTGTTGACAGTCAGCACTCAATTTGATGACCACTGCAGAACAACAACTGTGCAAAGTATTCCATTATCCCATTACATTGGCCCGCTTATTTTTCAGAGGCTGTTTTTGAGGCAAATATTTTTAAATCTCTATAATATATGGTTTCAAAAATGCTATTTCATGAAGCTCCTGCAGAAGGAAAGCAGCACGTGCAAAACTTCATACTAGCCATCAGACATTTGATTTAAGCGCCCTTTTCACTAAGCTAAACAACACTTCTCTCAGCTCCCTGAACAAACTTATGAACACAGATGGATTGCTGTATTTTCTTTACAGGACCACACCTGCTCTTGTTTAAAATCCCCTTGGCTCCATTCAGACAAACGTCCATTCTCCTTTCAGAATTAGCAAGCTATTAAAAAAAATAAAAGCAGGAGGGATAATTGTCACCTTGGAATGGTGACCAGCTGCAGCTCAGAAAAAGCCTTCTTGACAGCTTCATTTTGCTGTCAGAAAGATTCACTCTTTGGCCCAGAGTCTGAAAAGCCAGTACAGTGCAAATGATTTCTCCCTCATCAAGACTCACATTCCAAACTGCAGCAATACTAACCAAACCTGCCTTGTTATTTTTCTCACAGATCACAGTCCCAGTGGTGATATTTAGCTGGAAAAAGCAGCTGTCAGATGTCCTTGTATGGTACAGTTGGCTGGTTTCTAAAGTGAACACATCGCACAATCACCAGAGTCATGACTATACCTAGCAATGTAGCAAATTTTAGGTGTTGTAAACTACTGCTTACGGTAAACTCACTGGATCATCTGAGGACAAAGGACAGTCTCCGCTCAAGTAAATGCCCAGGAAAAAACCAACCAACCAAAAAAAAGCACAGTACTTGCAATAAAAGAGTGGCATTCAAGATGTTTCAAATGGGTAAACAAAAACAGGGGTATGGAGAAGACAGAAAAAGTAATTTTCAAGAAAAGTTTAAGTTGTGAGTGATGTTGAACCAATAAAGCTGGTGGAAACAATATTAAAATAAAAATGGAAACAGATCTCAGAAACGTGGTAAGCATTTTTCTTTTGGAGAATTATCACCTCCACTTTGGGTGAGGAGAGAGGAAGAACCAATCTCATATTCACAAACTGACCTGGCTTCTAACAATTTTTTTAAATCTACACCCCTAAACGAACTAAAAAAGGAAAAAAAATATGGGAAATCTTGCAATAGACCTGGGAATAATAATAGGAGAGTGAGGAGCTTGCCCAAGCAGGCTGTATAGAGTGAGTATGTGGGTGGAGGAGAGATGGGGATCTGTCAGATCCCTTAAAAGTGGATGGAAGCACTAGTACAACCACAAATAAGTTGACAGCAAAGCAAAACATTCACCAGTTTTCTAGATCAGGTTTAAAAGCTTGCATGAAGAAAAATAAAGAATCCTGTATTCTAAAAACTTCCCAACTCTTTAATATGCCTCATAGTATACAAAATAGTAGTCTTGGAATTTTAACTTTCAGAAAGACACCAAATAGAAACAGCAAATTGTTAAAATCCCCCCAATGTATAAATCTCAGATAAAAATATTCTAGGCATTCTATAGCCCCACTGGAAGGATTTGTGGAGTTGTGCCTGCGAAGAATATATGAGATCTACCTTGCATCTTACAGGACTTCTTGCTGCTGTTAGTGTGGTGAATGATGTTGGCACATTTTGTGGTCA
Organism: Macrochelys suwanniensis; assembly: GCA_033296515.1. Taxonomy (NCBI): domain Eukaryota; kingdom Metazoa; phylum Chordata; order Testudines; family Chelydridae; genus Macrochelys; species Macrochelys suwanniensis. The sequence continues at coordinate 95,229,679 of CM065776.1, read as the reverse complement.
TCTATATTTGTGCCTGCACAAGTTAAAAATATAACTTTGCAGGTCTATGAAACAAGACCATCTACATTACCTGACTATTTTAAATGAATGTAAAAAACAACTGCACCTTCTTCTTTTTAATAGCAAGGGAGTGTGGTGGGATGTTTTCTGTAGTGATAAACCATTCCTCTGCTACAGGACTCCACGGGGAGGCTTTCTGAAGGTATGATTATTCAGAACAACAATGATCAATCTTGCATCATAAAGGCCTACAAGGATAGTGTATAAAGGGTTGATGGTATAATAAATGTAAATTACAATACCAAATTCACTGCAATAGATATTCAGGCTGGCATTTCAATATATTATATTTATACAGTACTAATCCAAAGCAAAAGCTGTGCAAAAGAGTTCAGTAAATGGTAAGTAGTGTTACTCAGTACTCTGAAATTCTAGTTAGACACTTCCAAAAGTAGGATGCTATGAATCACATATTTGAACAATTTCCTTAGCTATTAAAAGATTATGAAAAAGGTGCAACTGTTCTTTACTTTCATTTAAAACAGACCGACAATCCAGGTGCTCTTGTTTCATAGACCTGCAAATTTGTATTTTAAATTTGTGAGGACAGAACTATATATAATCTTGTTAAATGACCACAAATGTACCCACATCATCTGCTAGTTTAACAGCATCATGAATTTCATTGAAATCTCCATTGTCTCATGAGCTCCAGGGTTCCCACACTGCTTTAGATACCGCACAAATATTACAAGGGGCTGCTTCCCGGTACTCATGTGCTATTCTCCATTGTACTTGCCTGACACTTTGCTGGTCCCTTCAGAGGTTCTCTCAGATTTTCTAATGGCAAATTTAGCCAGGGAAGCTCACTGGGCATCATGTCTGCCATTGACTGCGCAATAGTGGGCTCAATAAAGATTAAAGTCAGAGGTCCAAAACCAGCTGTTAAGCAGTGGCTATTTATTCACAAAGGAAACTAAATGAATAACCCTCACAGGCATGTTCTTTTGTCAGCATGCATTTTACCCTTAAGTTTCTGGAATCCAAACCTTTTCGCTTCAGGAGGTTTTGTCCTTCCCCCGTTAGTCTAACAAAGCTCAGGTCTGATGACTGTCACAGCATGCTATAAAGCTAATCTCACCTCTTAGGTCTTTATAGTGGGATGGGGTAATAGGAAATCAGATTTTGGTGATATTGAGCAATATGAATTGCGCAGAGCTGCACAATACCAGAAGACTTTTAAATTAATAAATCTACTGACATCTGCAACTTATCTGTCAGAAAAGTAGCTCCCCAGTTCTCATGTTACAGAGCTCTTAGCTCTCACACAGGTGTCATCCCATCCTTCCCCCCTTTTCACTTTTCTCCTCACTTTCTGCTCATTCAGTTTGGTGGAATTAATCTTACAAGTCTGTCAAGATAAGAGCGTGCATGTAGCCCTCACGGCCATGCTAAGTGGATGCCTTTAGCCAGCAGATCTTTCTGTGATTCGATGTGTTTAACTCTATGTGATTGATGTGTCCTCAGGGACTTTTCATCGCTGTAAATTCATATCGCTTTCCTGGACTCTAGTTTTCTATAATGTAACTTTCTTGACTCTGCTCTACGTCTAAGAAATGGGTACTAAAGTATTTTTAAAAGCCTTTTCAGGAAATAGTTATTTTCTCTTTCTCGGATAGTTGTGCTATAAAAAATACAGCAATGAGCTGGTCCACACTAGGGGGGGGATCGAACTAAGATACGCAACTTCAGCTACGTGAATAACGTAGCTGAAGTCAAAGTATCTTAGTTCGAACTTCAAAGCACTTAACGCGGGTCCACACACAGCAGGCAGGCTCCCCCGTTGACAGTGCTTCCTCCTTTCGGCGAGCAGGAGTTCCGCAGTCGACAGCGAGTGCTTCCGGGATCGATTTATCGCGTCTAGACAAGACGCGATAAATCAATCCCAGAAGATCGATTACTACCCGCCGAATCAGGCGGGTAGTATAGACGTACCCTTAATGTCCATTAATATCAGACATTAGACTTGTAATCTATTCTGAACAGATATTTCCATGTACATATTTTGTAGAAATATGCTGAATTTAGGGTGAATAACAGAGACAAATTCCTTCTGCCTGGGTCATCTAAAACAATCTTTGAACCAGATGCATTTGCCATTGTATCCCCAGAATTACGATTGCCATCAAAATAAGTTACATTATGTCACATAATACCATAAAAATGATGCAAGATAAGTCATTTTTAATATTTTGGATTGGCTGCCCCAAATTAATGTGTGATTGGATATTCCATCTCAAAATCTTGTGGATTGCGCAGCTTCTGCAGGAAGATGACTTTTCATGTAAAAGGTATGATCTTGACCAAGGCAGATCTCCTAACTGATTTTAGTTCTCTGGAAGGACACCAGAATGAGAGCTATGGAAGATTTAATTCTTTTGTTCATTCTCAAAACAGACACAATATGCATAGCAATAGTGCGAGTTTCCAAACGCGCAGTTACAGGTCACTTAGAAACCTGTTGGTTTAGCAGGACTACAGTCATATTAGTCTGCCTTAATCCTCTCACGCATTTATAAAGTGGCAGCTTCGATATCCATCACCTACTATGCTTACTAAAATTTTATTTTCTCATACTGTTTGCCTGATGTGACTCAACTATATTCTGGAAGAAACACCTCCAGCAGGATATTTGAGACACTATGCTAATTCAGTCTTCAGTCTGTCTGTTAAAACTGCCAACAAGGGTGACAATTATAGTAATGGATTTGGCAATGTGGACACAAGAGGAACTATAACTAACAATTCATTTTACAAAGGCCACTCAACAGACATCAAAAGGGGGAGTCTGGACTACCAGCCTGGATTGAATTTGAAGTTAGAAGTGGAAGGCTCAATATTTCCTTACCGAGCCTTTCCTTATTGTGTTGTGTTTTAATCTAAGATGCCCCCAATTTAATATCTCAGAATACAAGCAGATAGGTTTAAAAAGATATATAAAGAAAGAAAACAATCCCCTGGAACAAATTACAACCCCCCCCCCCCCAAGCAAAAGACTGCAAAAAGAGATGTGGGTCACTGATGTCACCTGAAATTCCAGAGCAGATGAAATCCAAAAGTGACCCTACACTGTGAGCCTTGTAGGTGAAGTTCAACAGCAACCCCAAACTGTGAACCTATTAGATGTGTTATAAATAAAGTACACCAACAGTGACAGCTGCCTCCCCACCCCAGAGCAGTCATACCTCTCACCCACAACCCACTACAATCCCCTTGACCTTACCCAGAATGACTTTAACTGCTTTCTCTCCTCTATGTTCCAAACTTAGTCAGGAGCTGGGAAAGCAAAGACAATGAACCATCTGGTCTGAATGTAATGACAGTTATGAATCCTGCTTATTGATGGCCCTACAGGCCAAATGGCCTCATAATATTCCTCACTTGGCTCACATATTTGTTGAACAGAAAAATGTCCATGGAGCTGCACCACAGAAAAGAGATCATTAGGCACACACTGTCCAAAAAACAGTCTCTAGCACCTCTCAGAAAGGAAAGAATAGAATCACTAATGAGCAATACAGCCTATCCAATATAGGCATTGTGGCAGTTCAATAAAAGTGTGGATGGCGCAGAAGGTTGGTCCAGTGATTAGACCTTAGGACATCCGGGTTTAATTCCCTGCTCTGTCACAGACTGCCTCAGTTCCCTGTGTCTAAAATAGGGATATTAGTTCTCATCTTCCTCTTGGGGGTTATGCTTTGATATACACATTACAAAGTGTGGGGTGCTCAGATACTCTGGTGATGGCGTCTGTATAAATGTCCGAAAGAGAGACAGTTTTGAAAAGCCTGCTGATACATCTAGTAGCATGTGTATTTGTCTTTTGCTCTTGTTAGGTCACAAACCAACTAGCACAGTCTCTGCCAAACCCCACTGGAAACCCTACTAGCAAGTACTGAGAAAATAGGAGGATTCTTGAGGGCTCCAAAGTTGTCATGTCATCACATTTCTCAAAAGGTTTCCTCCAAAAGGTAAGATTAGAAGCTGCATGAGAATTGTTTTTACGACCTAACAACCACTTGCTTAAGGCACAATGACATCCTCTCCTGCCACAGGGATGTATTAACAACTGCAGCCTCTCCATTTGCTCTTACTAGGCATTTGAGAAGAGCATCCACCCTGCCTGTTGGAAGATTAAGTTCCTTTAAAACAGCCAGTAACTTACTGGGAAAAACTGCTCTAAATCATATAAGCTTTTGTTGCATTTGTGTCATCCACACACAGGTATAACCCTAGGCTACCAAGCTGGGCTGAATCCTACTAACTTTGCCTTCAAAGTATAAAGAAAATTCATTCCAATGCAGCAGATTTCTTTTTTTCATTAGAGGCAACCAGGATTCCCAAAGCTGCCAACCACAGGGATTCCCTTTGATTGGCATACCTAGAATTACACCACCCACTACTCCACCACTTTGCAGAGTGGGCAGGCCAGAGGTGGGAAAGGGTAGAACAGGGCAGATGGCACAGTACAAGTGTAAACTGGGTGCAGCTGAGAATCTGGTTCAATAATGGGTATATTCATTTTAAAGAGGGAGAGGGAGAAAAATGGTAAGAATCAGTAAGCAAGTAAAATATTTAGCATCAGAATGAAATAATTTTCAGCTATGTCTGAGAAGCAACCATTACTGTAGTAGTTTAGGGGAACACAACCTACCACTTCATATATACACCAGCACAAACAGCTCAGTCAGATACATCACCTGCCAGATTCCACCACTACATTCCTTTGAACAGGCAAGAACTTCATTTGAGGTGATCTAGAGAGTGTCAATTCTTGGGGCAGAGTTCCTTCCTGGAAAGCAGACACTGGTGTTTTGGCTGAGATTTCTGGAAAAGCAGAATTGCTTGTGGGCAGTTTGTGACCACCTCTGTTCAAGGACTGGTGTATATAGTGTAAACTAAACATGCAGCACTAAGAATAATACCCAGACTCCATGTTACTGATTTCTCCTCCAATGGGAAGCTGACCTGAGAGGCGCTGGACATCTGCTACTGCTCAGCAGGGGGGTTACACTGCAGTTGATCATTTCTGCCCTTATCCACAAAATCAATGTCAATACCTTAATTAGTGAGAAATGGAGCAAATAACCGCACTGCACCTTTACGCAATGGGGAATTTGTCTGGCTGGTCAAATGAAGGGAACAGTGCTTTATGGCTTTGAGGGTGGGGAAGGAGAGAGGAAAACTGCTGCAAAAGGGGACAAGGGGCCAGTGTGCCGACACTGACTCATCCCTTGGGAACCGGATGGGCGGAAGTGTTTAAAAGGGGCAGCCCTGTGCATGAAGCCCCCTTTTACATGGAGAAGACTGGGGCAGCACCAACCTCCCTCTCCTTTAGGTGGTGAAATACCAGTTTGGTCAAGACACCGCTGTGGGTATTGCACTAGCTACCACTTCTTAGGCGGGCTGAGATGGAATTTTTCCCTTACGACCAGATTGGCCTAGCTGAAGTAGGGGTTTTCTCGCCCTTCCCACAGCAGGTTCAGGAAGAGATATGTTCATGCACAGCATGAAGGGCGGTACACCGTATGTTGCAACTCATTATATAAGTGTGCGGCAGATGTCCAGTGCAGTTACTCCATAGGGAAGGTACACAGTGGTCAGATAAATGGCTTGGAAAAGGACTTAAAAAGGAGGTGTTCGTTAAAGGAATGGAATGGGGGGGTGGGTATTGGGGACTCCTATAATTGGTATGGCTGAGAGCCAATCACCCTTTCTCATAGCTCACCTTAACCTTCCTACGGGGGAGGGGGTGGTGGATGGTAAGGTCCCAGCAATGGATGGGCTGGGGGGACCTGGATGGAAAAAAGAGGGGGCGCTGGCGGAAGCCCCCGGAGTAATTATGTAATGAACATAGGGTTAACCTGCACTGTACACTTTTATCTGCTGGGTAGTCTGAAACATCTAATAATAAAGTTGTGGCCTGATTAAACCCATATCAAATGTCTCCTGTCCTTCTTTCCGGAATAGCTGGATAATGCTTGTCACTATGGGGAGGAAAACCAGGAGAGGCAGCCCATTCACATACAAGATCTGGTTATCCTTCAAAGCAGAGGTTCTGCATTGTTTTCATCTTGTGACCCCAAATCCAACCATTCACAACTGGTCCTCTTTGCACTGAATTCCAAGACACTTTAAAAGGCACTGGGTCCCTCAGTGCTTCAAAGGAGATGGCATGAATAACCGTACAATAAATTAGGGGGTGTGTCTGACATCTGATGAGTTCCAACGGACTGAGCAAGTCTCTGCATCAGTGAAGCATTAAAGAGAGCGGACAGCAACAAGATCATATCTATGGCCCAGGCAAATTCTGCCCCCTCCGTGGATTACAACACTTCAGAGTGAGAATTGGATATTGAGAATGTGCATGATTTAAATGCATCAGTTCATTTTAACTCAAGCAAATTACTATAATATTACAATTAAAATACTAAATTAGTACAAGTAATTAGCAAAACACTACATTTAGCTATTTTTAACCTACGATTGTGCATAGAGTATTTATTGCCATGGCAGCAGGGTGCTTCAATTACAAAGACTAGGGCACGTGCCATGCACAACAGGAGCCCGGAATAAAACGGAAAATTCTGCTACTGCAGTTGTTGCTACTAAACACCAGCAGTTCAATTATGAAGAGCTATAATGGACCCAGAACAAAATCAGAAAAACAGAAACCAACAGCAGCAAAACTAACACCCAAACTCCGAACAAAATAAATGAGCCTCATGTCTTGACCTGAAAGCCTCCCCGTGTGAAGAGCAATAATGCCATTGCCTCTGTGTCACAATCATCACAGGAATAATGTATCTGATAGAGCTGAATATCCCTTCCAGCTTTTGTACATAGGCAAAGAAACCACATGCGGTGTTCGCTGAGGGAGCTCCTTCCTCCTCAGATTAAGGAAGGAGTTCGGGCAGGACCTCCACAATGTATCTTTCAAAGCAGAGGTTTTCTCTGTTCGATCAATATTTACACACAGACTTATTAGTTTGGAAAATCCTGGCTCTGAGTCAAACGTTTCCTTTCTTCTCTAGATGTTCTGCAACTGGCCAGCTGACCTCTCGCTCTCTCCTGTCACCCTTTAACCTTTTTTTCTGCCAGATGGGGGCTTCTCTGGTCACAGATATATTGGTGCTATTTAGGAGACAAATTTCAGCTTTTCATGTGGACCAGACAAAGAAGGTGTCCCCAAAGACAGAGATGGAAACCCCAAAGATTTTCCTGATTTTTTGCTTGTTTGCTTAGAAAACCTTGCAGGATAGGGAGTGAACTCAAAACAAGATGACAGAAATCTATAAAGAAAAACTTGTCTGTATTTCATTAAATTTATCCCGAGGGCAGAACATGTCTGGGTTCAGAGATCTATGGAAAATTTCCAGGGCTTAAAAGGTTAGGTAGAGAACAGTCACTCAGTCTGAGATTACTTAGGAGATAGAGCAGAGACCCTGCACAGACTGTTGCTATCTCATTAGATACTTATATTTTGATGTATGTGTGGGTATATCCTTTGGCCTATTATGCATATTTCTAGTTATCTTTGTTTTGCTTTGATTTTTCTGCTAATCATTTATTTTGTGTAAGACAGTGTTTCTAATTCTGGTAATTTTGTGTCCTCCAAGGGCACTATATTTCTGTCCTTCTGATGTGTGCGCCCCACAGTGACCAATACAACTGATAATACGGTGAATGATATTTTAATTACATTGTTCTTGGTGAATCACAGAAACTTTAGAAGTTTTGCTGTTGAAAATGTGTCCCATTCTGCTCCCTACTTCTCACCCCTCTCCCTCCCCAAATAATGGTTGTCTGGAGCATGATAGATTGGAGAAATGCTTTTATTCCCTGAGCGCATTTATCCAGCAAGGACTGAAAATCAATACTTGATAGCTTTGCTATGATAAACTTAGTATCCAATTAATTTTAATAATTTAAACAATAGAGAAAAAAATGGACATTTATCTGTCCTTAATCATTTCTGGGTCTTCTAAGTTGAGGACTGATTTTCCTAGCAGGAAAAACAATTCCTTATTTCTAGCAGACTGCATATTTCTGATTCACAGCTCTCCTGTGCTCTGAAGATCTGGCTGCTCTAAAGCAAATGCAATGCTGACAACATCCGAGCACACATTCTGCTGTCTAAACTGAAGTAGTCTCTAAAATACAAGCTTTATAAAGTTGTAAAACAAACATATACATAGCATATTAGTACATTTACTAACACACACTGAGGTATACTGAATAACAAACTACGATACAACTGCTATTATTTATTATACCTGTTGTGTTTGTTTTATTCACTAAATTTCTGAATCACAAAATTCAATAATTTGCAACGGGGCTTCCAGTCATTAGTGTGAATTAATGAGGTTCTATTATAAATCAGTCATAAGATCCCTTTTCAGCATTGCTTATGCAGGCAAAATGTAAAATGAAGTCTCTCAGGTTGTTCAGTGTATGAGTCAATGGTATATATGGGTGTTCATTTATATCAGGGGTCTCAAACTCGCAGCCCGCGGGCCATCTGGAGCCCACGAACCTCCTCAATGTGGCCCGTGGGGCTCCAGCAGTTTTGGGGCTGGGTGTCTCCCTTGGCCCCACCTGCCACCCCTGGGTGCTCCCCGCCCAGGCGATTTAAAATGGCCCAGGGCCCCAGCAGCACAGCGGAGCTGAGCAGTGTCTGTCTGCTGGCTCCACATGTCTGCCGGCCCCTCCCTGCGGCCCTGGGGTGGAACTGGGTGGGGCTGTGACTCCATGTGCTGCCCCCAGCCCAAGCGCCCGAGGCGAATGGGGAGCTGTGGGGGAGGTGCCTGGGGGAAGCAGCGCATGGAGGCCCCCTGACCCACCCCGTCTTGGAGCCCCAGGTTAGCGCTCCACCCCCTGACCCACTCCCAGAGCCTGTAGTCCTACCCCACCCAAACTCCCTCCCAGAGCCTTAGGCAGGTGGGGGGCGGAGTTTTTTGGGGGGGCAGAGTTTTTTGGGGGGTGGGTTCTGGGCAGCATGAGTGACATGATTGGCCCGCTGGGAGGATTTGAGGACTGGCACTGGCCCTAAGGTAAATTGAGTTTGAGACCACTGATTTATATTCTTAGTACCTTGGTGAAATAATTACAATTTTGAAAAATATATCTTAATTTAAAAAAAATGCATAGTAGACACAAAGAGACAATGTGATATTAATAGTTAAGACCTCTTTAGGGCCTAATCCTTTGGTGCTGAGTGCTCTCAGCTTCCACTGAAGTCACTTAGAATTGAGGATTATAAGCACCTTGCAGGATCAGCTTCCAGGCCCTAATTCTGCAAAACACCTTTTTAGAAGACCTGATTCAAAATCAGCTAAGTCAGTGGAAATACTCCCACAGATTGTGACAGGGTTTGGATCAGGCACTAAGGCCGACAGCCCTTACAAAACAGGAAGTGTGGTCTGGACTGATCCAGGAAACCTACGTTTTAAACTGAATTCTACCACAGACTTATTCTGTGGCCTTGGGCACATCACTTCACCTCTTTGCCCCTCTGGTTCCTCTTCCACCCTTCATCTGTCTTGTCTACTTAGAATCTAGGATCTTTTAGGAAGGGACTGTCTATTATGATATGTTTGTATGGAGTCTAGCACAATGGGTCTTGGTTGGGGCCTCTAGGTGCTACCATAACATAAATAACAAGTAGGAATTGGCCCTACATATTTTCTTGGAATGTTATAAGGGTATTTTCCAGTCTTGCTGCATGTTTTTTCTAGCACATTGCTCACTGTTTATTATTAGTAACTTATAATCACGGAGTAACACAATTAGCACAGACATCTACCAATATAATTTAGTTTCTAACTTGTTTCCATTTTTTTCCTGTTTAAGCCACATGTGAAACACTGCACTTCACAAAGGATGCAAATAAGGGATCTACTTCTGTAGAATCAGTGATTCATTTTCTTCTTAACACTTAATTACCAAATTTAATTCTTCCATTTCTAAGTGTTGCACAGTTAAAAGTGCTGTCTCCAGTGAAGAAAAGACTCAGCACTCTATATTTTTAAAATGAATGCTTCAGAAAGGCCATCGCGGCATTTAAAATGTTGAAAGGACAGAATTTGCGACATTTCTAATTTTATACTATATATATTAAAAAATAAACGATGTGGGGCAGAAGTATTAATGATAGAATTATGTGGTTAGCCATGCATTCCAGCATAAAGCAGAACTCTCAAGCGAATTGGTAAGCACGTAATCAAGAAATGATACAGATGCTGGACAAAAGAATGAGATACGTGATGTCCTGTCTGAAACAAAATGTAATTAAAATTAATGTAATTGTGTAAAGGGCTGGAAAAAAAAGATAAAGATCAATTGCTAGGGAATGAAACATGGACTTATTGAAATAGCTATAGACTGCAAATATAAAGGAGTGCAGGGGAAAAACAGACTAAGTGATACTAAAAACAAGACACAGTTTTTCTTTGAACTTAATATATGTTCCAATCCTGTATCCCATATTCACAAAGAGCTGGATCACACCCTTTAGGCATGACCCAGAGTTATGAATGGCGCAGACATGCACCATCCCAGGTAAAGCAAAGGGAATCACTGGGCTGCAGGAATGCAGAATGCATCTCTAAATTAATTAGTGCTCAGGAGGAACAGGCACATGATTTCGCCCCTTTAAGCCCTAAAATAAGAAAGGCTTTGCGTTTAATGTCTAGAAATGTCTAGTGATTTGGTAATCTGAATGCCTGGGTTTTGCTCCTGCCTTTGTTACTAACGGTAGGTGAAGTTCATCCTTCTACAGAGGGACAGTACAAGGCTTAAATATCACTTAAGTTCTATTTAAGCCTTATGTCAGGGGCTTAAATTAGACTTTAGTAGTACGCAGGTATTGTGCTGACTCTCTGCAGAGGGGTGAATTTCACTCCGAGTGATTATTCCATAACAAATTTGAAGAAGAGCTCTGCATAAGGTCGGAAGCTTGTCTCTTTCACCAACTGGTCCAATAAAAGACATTACCTCACCCACTTTGTCTTTCTAATATCCTGTGACAAACATGGTTACAACAACACTATTCCATAACTGCCCATTATGCAGTTTCTTGCGTCTCCTTCTGATCCATTTGGTTTCAGGGACAGGACACAAGACTAAATGAACCACTGGTCTGATCTGCGTGGCAGTTCCTGTTGTCTTGAGCAAGTCACTTATTTGGGCTTTCAGTTCCCTAATCTGTAAAGTGGGAATGAAAGAACCTACTTTAGAAGTATTGGATGAGTTAACATTTAAGGAGGTTTAAATTCCTTGAATGAAAGAGAATATATATAGTAAGCATATAATATTGTTAGCAACATTTACCATGCTATTTGATGTAAAGTTTAGTGTACCTTAGCTGTGACAAGAAATGGAAAACGTTATCCTGAATCTCCACAAAATTGCTATTAGCATTCCGATAAATCACAATCTTTTCTCCTTGGTGCACTGGAAGAGTAGAAATTATTTTGATCTGTTACATTTGCAAATATGGCTTATAACTGAATGGTTACTATCTTTCTCCATGAAACTCTTATAACTTCTCTAGGCACTTTTATTGGCTCACTTCTTAGTTCAGTGCATATACAATGCACATTACCTCTCTCCCCTTTTTTCTTTTACTTCAGTAACTCCATCTGGCATTTTAGAGTTCAACAACAGTGTACAATCAACTAATGCACTTGCACAATGTTCTGATCCCTGAATCCTTGCATATGTCAACATATTTTGCATACATCAGTACTGCTTTCTGGTATTTTAAATTTTTATGATGAGAAAGACTTTACTGCACAAATGCTCAATTCAGACACTTGCCTAAATTTTGGTGATATAGGCCAGATTCTCTTTCAGTTTACAGCAGTGGAAATCTGGAATAATCCTTTTGAAGACACAGGTGTAACTGAATGCAGAATCTGGCACAGTATCTGTATTACAGGAGTATACTGTGGAGGGAGTACTCCTGGAAGAGCAATAAACCTCAGAATCTTGAAGAATGAATAATAAAACCTCTAAATATGACACATGCCATTAGCTTTTTACTTTGCATTTATCAAATTTAGTTCCAAAATACTATTGGATCCAAAATATTATTGTAATTTTTCCATCTCATAAGCAGAGTTGAACCCCTGATGAACTAATTTTTCTTTTACATAAGAACGGCCATACTGGGTCAGACCAAAGGTCCATCTAGCCCAGTATCCTGTCTCCTGACAGTGGCCAATGCCAGGTGCCCCAGAGGGAATGAACAGAACAGGTAATCATCAAGTGATCCATCCCCTTTTGCCCATTCCCAGCTTCTGGAAAATAGAGGCTAGGGACACCATCCCTGTCCATCCTGGATAATAGCCATTGATGGACCCTATCTTCCATGACCTTATCTAGTTCTTTTTTGAAACCTGTTATAGTCCTGGCCTTCACAACATCCTCTGGCAAGGAGTTCTACAGGTTGATTGTGTGTTGTGTGAAAAAATACTTCCTTTTGTTTGTTTTAAACCTGCTTCTTATTAATTTCATTTCGTGACCCCTAGTTCTTGTGTTATGAGGAGTAAATAACACTTCCTTACTTACTTTCTACATACCAGCCATGATTTTATAGACCTTTATCATATCTCCCCCAGTCATCTCTTTTCCAAGCTGAAAAGTCCCAGTCTTATTAATCTCTCCTCATATGGCAGCCGTTCCATACCCCTAATCATTTTTTGCCCTTTTCTGAATCTTTTCCAATTCCAATACATCTTTTTTGAGATGGGGCGACCACATCTGCATGCACTATTCAAGATGTGGGCGTACTATGGATTTATATAGAGGCAATATGATATTTTCTGTCTTATTATTGATCCCTTTCTTAATGATTCCCAACATTCTCTTCGCTTTTTTGACTGATGCTGCACATTGAGGGGATGTTTTCAGAGAACTATCCACAATGACTTCAGGATCTCTTTCTTGAGTGGTAACAGCTATTTTAGACCCCTCATTTTATATGTATAGTTGGGATTATGTTTTTAGAGGGCTACTCTTCTGCTGATATCACAGATCACCCTTAAAATCTTTTCCTCTAATGGTGTTGCAACAGTGGTATAATCTTCCTCTTTTCCAACAGCAACTACTTTAATAGGTAACATGCTGCTCTTTTCACATGTAACTTTACTTCTTTCATTAAATGCAACTGGAAGTTTAATTTTCCTCTGTGTCAATCAGAACTTTTTCATATATCCAAGAAAGAATATTATTAAAAACAAATATCAGGCCATTTATGGAGGCTGTCATACTCCTTGTTTAACTGAGGCAGAGAAATTCCTTTCAGAAAGATATCAGAGAGACAAGGTGGGTGAGGTAATATCTTTTATTGGACCAACTTCTGTTGGTGAGAGACAAGCTTTTGAGCTTACACAGAGCTCTTCTTCAGGTCAAAGGTGGAAAAGACCTGAAGAAGAGCTCTGTGTAAGCTTGAAAGCTTGTTTCTCTCAACACCACAAGTTGGTCCAATAAAAGATATTATCTCACCCACCTTGTCTCTCTAATATCCTGGGACCTATACAGCTACAACTAAACTATGATTTAGTTGGGGTTGGTCCTGCTTTGAGCAGGGGGTTAGACTAGATGACCTCCTGAGGTCCCTTCCAACCTGAGATTCTATGATTCTATGACACACTGCATACAACTACTGTGCATTCCATGACCCTACCTGTGAATTACCCTGGAACTGGGTAGACATTGTAGGGATGAAAAGGAGGGTTCTTACTCCCATGCATGGGCATGTACTCCTAGTCAGAATCTAGCCCTATATGTATATTTTCGCCTTTATCTAATTCAAACTTTTCTGTCTCTGTCCTCCAACAAAGAGACTACAGAATCACAACTGAAACCAAAATAATTATTCACTGAAGATTTTACCTCCCTCAAGATCAAATGTCAAACTTTTACTAAATTATTTTGATTTTTCAATTCTCTTTTTAAATTATATCTAAGTTATCACTTTCTGGCCAGATAAAATTATCACCTTTTATTTCAGTATCCGGCTCGCTACTCAGTTGTCCACTAATTAATTGTTTTGCCACTTGATTCCTTCCTTCCTTCCTTTCTCCCCGCCCACCCACCCAATGTCTGGCCCTTTCACCTCTCAGTTTTACAGACTGATTTTCTTAATACTTTATCTTCTGAGTTAACCTTTTGCTCTTTCCACTTACCTCTATCTTTTCTCTCCAACTAACCTGATATTGTCTTTTTCCAGCTGTTCAAAGAAGGTCCTGTAATCAAACTATAACTTGTCAACTGACTACTTCTGATGTGCTATTTAATAGACTTGTTTTCACTTTGAAACTTACGTGCTGATGCAGAATTTACCTTGCAACGTACTGTATACACATTAAATTTTCATGAGATGACTTTTGTAGGAAGAGTTATTAAATGCTTTTCTTATCTTCAGGGCTGTATAGCTCTTTTTCTGGACACATGATGGGACCCACTAGAGCACTGAGATTAGTGAGTGGCATAAAATTTTCTCAAAATGAAAGCCCTTCTTTAATTTAAACAAATAATTTATAAAGAAGTGTAGGGGTTTTTTTGCCCACCCTCCATATGTCTCTATCTTAGCTATTGTATGGCCCCCAATACCAAAGTATCTCACAATCTTTAATACATTTATCTTCACAATGGTCCAGTGAAGTAGGGAAGTATTATTATCTCCATTTTACAGATGGGGAACAGAGGCCCAGAGAGACTAGAATATATGATGGTGTAATGTGATAGGATAACGCTTCTGGCATTTGGAGTTTGGGGTGGCTGTATTAGAGTGAATCCACTAAGTGTTGACTTATGCAGGTCATCAGAAAAGAGCTGATAAACCCTTTAAACTACATTCTCAAATATTAAAAACTATTTAAACATTATCTAGGTAGTTTTTTTAAAAATAGACTATTATTTGTCTCCCTGTATGTAAGTCAGTTACTAATAACATAGTAGTAGTTATTAATAGTCCAGCTACACACAATGGTGGACTTGTTGCTGCTCTGTAACAGTTTGTGAATACTGTATGTGACATGGGTATTGGAATATCTGATGTACGTATATAGTGAGTTAATTAATAACAGGATTGTCAGGAAATGCAGGCAGGATGGAGGGCCATACATACATAACAGCTTCTCAGCAAATACCCCTGACTCCAGTTGGGTTGCCCAAACCAGTTTAACCAGGCTCAGCAAACATAGGAGAACAGCAGGACTTGGGACTGGATTTAAAGACACACTCTTAAGGTACGTCTACACTGCACACTTCTTTTGGAGGCATGCATAATATATATGTGGGCAGCCTGCCTACCAAAGGCATAAATAGCAATGTGGAAGGTGAGGTGCTCCTTAGGTGAGTAAAGACACACCTGAAGCATGTGAGTATGTATCTGTGTATGTATTCTACATGGCTCTATACTCACCCAAGCAATGCCTCACCATCCACACTGCTAGTTTTAGCAGTGTAGTGTCATACTACTGCAGCCTTTTGCCGACAATCGAAAAGATTCCGGCAGTGGGGAAAGACAAGGTGGCAGCAAGCCGGCACAAGGGTTAAATGGGGCAAGCAGCATGGGGACTATTTAAAAACACCACAATAAAAGCTCAGACTAAATGTATACCCAAAATCAGAGAAGACAATGAGATGACTAGAAGAAAGCCACCATGGTTGAACAGCAGAGTAACAGAGGCCATTAGAGGCAAAAAGGCATGTTTAAAATTTGGAAGATTCTAGTGAGGATAACAGGAAGGTTCACAAACTCTTTCTGGTTAAGTGTAAAAGTATAATAAGGCAGGCCAAGAAAGAATTTAAGAAGCAACGTGCTAAAGACTAAAAAAAAAATACAGTTTGTGTGAGTACATCAGAAGCAGGAAGTCTGCCAAACAGGCAGTGGGGCCACTAGATGACCAAGATGTTAAAGGAGCACTCAAGGCGGACAAGGCTATTGCAGAGAAGCTAAATGAATTCTTTGCATTGATCTTCACTGAAGATGATGTGGGGGAGATACCCACATCCGAGTTATCCTTTTTTTGGACAAATCTGAAGTACTGTAGCACACTGATGCGTCAATAGAGGTTTTAGAGCAAATTGATAAATTAAACAGGACTAGAGGGTATTCACCCAAGAGTTCTGAAGGAACTCAAATATGAAACTGAAGAACTATTAACTTATGTAACCTAGCGCTGAAACAAGTCTCTGTACCAGATGACTGGAAGGTAGCTAATGTATAACTAATTTTTAAAAGGGGCTCCAGAGGTGATCCTGAGAATTACAGTAAGCCTAATTTCAATAGCAGGCAAATTGGTAGAAACTATAGTAAAGAACAGAATTATCAGACACATAGATGAATACAATTTGTTGGGGAGTAGCCAACATGGCTTTTGTAAGGGAAGTCATGACTCACCAATTCTTTAGGGCAGAGGTTCTCAAACTGTGGTCTGAGGACCACCAGTGGTCCACGAGCTGCATTCAGGTGGTCCGTGGATCGTTCCCTCTAAGGTGCGTGCGTGCGTGCGCAGCCCACATGAGAGAATGAAGGGCCACCCACCTAATTAGTGGAGCTGCGCAGGCATGGCTCCACTAATTAGGTGCCTGGACCCTGGAGAAGACGCACATATAAGGTGAGGTGGTGGCCTTGGGAAGAATAGGGAGTTGGTGGGAGGGGGCAGTGGGGTGAGAAGAGGGAGTGGGGGCAATTTGGGACGTGCAGGCTGCAGTGGCCAGAGAAAGAGGTGACTTTCCCCAGCTCCAGGTAAAACTACTGGTATTGAAATATGAGTTGTGAGCTTTTATTTGTAGAACAAAAAGAATGTTTATTATTAAGTTTTTTATATATATAGCGCTTTTATCCAAAGCGCTTTACAATAGTTAGCTAACAGTACAAACAACATTTGGAAAGATCATTAAGTGGTCCACTGAGACCCTCAGTAATTTTCAAGTGGTTTGCATAATAAAAAGTTTGAAAACCACTGCTTTAGGGTGTGAATAAGTATGTGGGTAAGGGTGATTCAGTTGATATAGTGTACATAGATTTTCAGAAAGCCTTTGGCAAGGTTCCTCACCAAAAGCTCTTAGAGAAACTAAGTAGTCCTGGGATAATACTGAATATCCTCTCATGATCAGCAACTGTTTGAAATATAGGAAGCAAAAGGTCAGTTTTCACAACTGAAAAAGGTGAACAGCAGGGTCCCCCAAGGATCTGTACGAGACCTGTGTTGTTCAACATATACATTAAGGATCTGTAAAAGATAATGAACAGTTTGGCAAAATTTGCAAATGACAGAAAATTATTCAAGGTAGTAAAGTCCAAATCAGGCTGCAAAGAGTTACAAAGGGATCTCACAAAACTGTGTGACTGAGCAACAAAATGGCAGATGACATTCAACACTGATATGTGCAAATGCACACTGTAAAAATTAATCTCAGCTGTACAGATACAATAATGGGTTCTAAATTAGCTGTTACCACTCAAGGAAGAGATATTTGAGTTGCCATGGATAGTTTTGTGACAACTTCAGCTCAAAGCACAGCAATGGTCAAAAAGGCTAACAGAATGTTAGAAACTATTAAGAAAGGGATAGAAAATAAGACAGAAAATATCATAATACCACTATATAAATCTGAGGTGAGCCCACATCTTGAATACTGTGTCCAGTTCTGGTCACCCCATCTCAAAAAGTATATAGCAAAACTGGTTCAGAGAAGGGCAACAAAAATGATCCAGGGTATGGAATGACTTCCATACAAGGAAAGACTAAAAGGTTTAGGGCTGTTCAGCTTAGAAAAGAGACAACTAAGGGGGAATATCATAGAGGTCTATAAAATCATGAATGATGTGGACAAAATGAATACAGAAGTGTTATTTATTCTTTGCCACAATACAGAAATCAGGGCTGAGCTGAAGAAATTAATAGACAGCAAGGTTTAATGTAAACAACAATATTTTTTCACATAATGCACTGATTGTAGAACTATGGAACTCATTACCATGGGATGTTGTGATTGCCAAAACTATAACTGCTATCAAAATAGATGTAGGTAAGTTCAACAAGGATAGGTCCATCAATGGCTATTAGTTAAGATGATCAGGGATGCTACCCCATGCTCAGGGCAACCCTAAACCTCTGACTGCCAGAAGCCAGGAAGGGAAGACAACTGTCCTGTTCTGTACACTCTTCTGAAGCTCTGGTATTGGCCACTGTTGGAGACAGAAACAGGATACTGGGCTAGCTAGATCATTGTCTGGCCCAGTATGGCCATTCTTATGCTCTTATGTTCTAAAGCGGTGGTTGTCAACTGTGGTCCACCGCTTCTTCGGGGAAAGCCCCTGGCGCGCCGGACAGGTGTGTTTACCTGCCACATCTGCAGGTTCGGCCGGTTGTGGCTCCCACTGGACATGGTTTGCCACTCCAGGTCAATGGGGGCTGCGGGACACGGCTGCCAGCACATCCCTCGGCATGCGCTGCGTCCCGCAGCCCCCATTGGCCTGGAGCGGCGAACCGTGGCCAGTGGGAGCCACAACCGGCCAAACCTGTGGACGCAGCAGGTAAACACACCGGCCCGGCGCGTCAGGGGCTTTCCCTAAAGAAGCAGTGGACCACAGTTGAGAACCACCGTTCTAAAGGCTCCACTAGCTCACCACTACTGGAGCTTTCCTGTGCCACAGGAAAAGACCCTGGCAGCAGGGAAAGGCTCCCCCAGTTCCCTCTGTAGCTTCTCCCATTGCTTCCACTTTGCCAGAGCCTTTCACTAACACATGTGGCTACACACCACTGTGTGGACGCATCTTGCTTTTCACTGTGATGTGTAGCTACACATGCCCTACATGCTGCCGCCACTGGTGTTCAGTGTAGATGTAGCCTCAAAGATAGGGATAGTGAAGGTGAACCCAGAGTCCAGAGTTTGGGAGTTTGGGGAAGTTAAACCTATTGGAGTCTGTTGTGATAACAGAGCCTACACATTTACTCTAATTGCGAGCTTAATTGTGGGAAAATTTATAAAGCATCATTTTAACCTATAATAATAAATGTTGATGGGAAAATATTGCATAAAGAAGACAGAAAGATTGAATTAGTCTAAACAAAAAGGCCTACTGATATAATTCAGAGACTGTGTTATGGTCATGCCTGATAAATAAGTTCAACAAGCTTCTTCCAAGGGGGTTTACCCAGATAGACCCTTTTAAAACTGTATTTAGAATGAAGTATTTAAGTTACATGGAAATTGTTAGCTTTCCCACCTCATAACCTAAGCTTTAACAGGTGTAAAGTCCTTAGGGCCAGATTATGACAGGCCTACGCCCAGGTTGGGAAATATGTAAGGAGCAGCCCCTTTTCCACTTTGGGGAGTCTGCAGAAGGGTTTGTCACAAGTGCAATTCCTGGCTCAGTGTGCCACCCGGGGTACACAGGAACCCAAAGAGGGAGGGATTCAGGCAGGACCATACCACTAGGGCTCATACCCTTAATTCCCCTTTTAAGCAGATCACTCTGCAACAGCAATGCCTAGCAAAATCTAGGGTAACCCTCCATGTTGCTAAGATAATTCAGTGAAAATGAAAACGTCCAAACTGTCTTCTCCCCAATTTTAATTAAGTACTGTTCAGTTGACCTGTCTCTGTTCCCCAATCCCACTGTAAATTTCTTATCGCTCCACCATCTTTTCCATGTAAATCTGATCTTTCCATCTCATCCTTGGGTCTTTCAATTCATTTTTAATAGGATGATAAGATAAGTTCTAGGTAGAGTTTAGTTTGCAACTCTGTGTTTTTCGCTCCTTAGTGATCTTGTGAGACTACAAATTACGATGTAAGATAACTAATGACTAAGACTTGGCAGATACAATATTTCCGATGGTTTCCTGAATTCCATGGAGATGCTATCAGTCCCTAATAGCATTATAAACAGATGGTTAATTGTTCCAAACCTGCATACTACTAATTCTGAAACTTGCATACTACTTGGTAAAAACATACGGCTTTTAAAAAAATCTTAAGGCATTTATAAGAATATAAGTACAAGGAACAGCCAACTCAAACTCTCAAAATGTTGTGGGCTGCTCTGAGCTACGTGTGTGCTTTTTCTGTTGCACTCTCGAAAGCATGATAAAATAAAAAACAAAGTTCTTGATGAATGAATGAGGCCTTTACTGTTCTACAGCCTATACTGAGGAGCTCATGAATATTTAAAAGACAGCATTTAAAATAAGACAGAGTATTTAAAAGCTGGCATTCTCTCTCTTATTAGGACTATTCTGTCTTCTACTCTGAGAGAACTGAGCCACCACTGGGAACCTTCTTGTTTCTACATTAAGAAGCCTCCCCGTCATCCACAGCAACCAATCCTAGCCTTTAAATCACACAGCACATTCATTCAACTTCCTAAAGCAGATGATATGGGGTCAAGATAGTAAAAGTTTCCTTTTTTCAGCCAGGCTACTGATGGTAAACACATGTTCATTTGTAAGGCCTACAACATTTCTGATGGTACATCTCCAGAAATGGAGCATTGAGATAATTACTAATTAAATGTTGTTAATGGATACAGTGATTGGCTAAATCCAACAGATGTAGACCATTGTTGGATGAACATTTATAATTAATTTTCCATTACAAATTTCCAACTCATACTATGATAACGTATGTAATTTCCCTGTGAGCTTGTTTTTGCTATTCGGCAGTTAAACTCTAATTCCTCATAGCAGTAGTAATGCATTTTTGTTAACTCACTGTTAAGTTACCTCAGTAATAGGGAAGAGGCTTTGATTCACCCTGAAAACCCTCCACTCTCATTTCTGAGGTGTCACCTGGTATTGTAATTTTAAAATGAATAGCCATTAGCACGGGTGCAGGAAATCTAACTCAGCACATGGATATATTCGGTTTACAGCTAAAGATGGATTTTCAAGCTTAGTAAGAGCTTAATTAAAAGATGATGGTGAATATAAGTGACACTGAAATTATGGCATTTAAATAAAACACAAAAACTAGCTCTGTAGGTTATATTTCCCCTCTGGCAAAAATACACTTAACCTAATAGAAAAAATAGCTTAGAAACTATGATTTGGAGAAGTTTTAAAGTTGTTTCCCCAGTTTGGTAATTTATTTGATGTCACGCCTGGCCTTTTAGTCAGGGCTGTTCAGTGCTGCTTTGGTGCTCTGGGAGTTATGTTTAGTGGTTTGCTTTTCACAATATTATATTCTCTCATCTTGAGTTGACATCATACACCACTCATCACCATTGTCTTTGTCAGATGCTACAGCATATCAGTATATACTGCAGCCTCCTCTGGATAAAAAGCAGTCACATTTACCTTTAAGAAGGTCAGTTATTCTGCATCTTCAGAATTCAGACTTGCTTGTTCTTCCCAACTAGTGTTGGACCTAATGAAGCAAAATAAATCTCCGAAAAAGCTTATAGCCTGTTTTGGTTTTAGGCTCCCAAAAGCCATCTGACACTCTCCCTCTTGCCTTGTGCCAGATTGATATAATAAAACAAAACAATTCTCCAAGGGGGGAAAAAGCACTTACAGGTGCTGTTTATATATTTCCTGTGTCGTGTTCACATTTTTCTCTGTGCCCCTTGACTGATCACTGGTATAAAAATACATACATCTCTAAGAAGAACTCAAGAATGCTGTTTAACCTTTTAAACGCAACTTTTTTTAATTGAGATTCTGTTTTTAAAAAGTGCAATCAGTAAACAAAACATATACAGAAAAATGGAATTAGAGTCATGTGACCAAACACATATCAGCTCAGGGTTCACAAAAAACATACAAGCAAAAATAAAGAAATATTCAAAATCAGATGCACTACAGTTACAGTGCAGGTAAAACCACAGTATCCTTAGTAGGTTCCAATACGACAAGTATTCAGCAAGGTGTCGATGAGAATATAAACATTTAAAGAACTTGTATCAATATAGATACCTTGCTCTATGTTTAGAGAAACCTGAATTCTCTAGAGGAGGAGATGACTCAAACTGAGAGGAAAAGCTATGGATGGTGTAACAGGATCCCCTTTGCTCCTGCCTCTGCTCTGCTCCAAAAACCCACTCAGAGATCCTCCGGTTCGGCAATCACCAGTGCAGTTTATTTACAGGATGCAGTCCGACCAACCTTCTCACCCTGTACAGCTTGGGGGTTTCAGCCTTAAGGACTCCTTAGCCTCTGCACCCAGGAGGGAACAGCTATCCCCCTTCTTCCCCTTTCTGGTTTCCTCCCCTTTTCCAATCAGGCACAGGTTTCTCTAGCCAGCTCCAATTTACCTCCTTAATTGGAACTGGCATGACAGAGGGCTGGTTCAGCAGTTCCTGCTCAGCACCCTGTCACAGACGGCAACAAACCTATAGCTGTAACTTAAAGTCCATATATGAAGTCATTTCAGAGCTTGGGTGGCTGAGTCATCCCCATCAAGTCAATCTGGCCTATGGGAGCACATCTAGTCTCAAGACCATGGATCTCAGAGTATTCATTATAAATTTGATCGGAATCTTCCTGGAATGGTGAAAATAAAAGATCTGCTCTTGAAGTTTTGTTAATCTTTCCAGGAATAGAAAGACTTTTCCAGAAAAGCAGTCGATTGTCACTTTTAAGGGTTCCATTATCTGTCAGGTAAAGTGAGCTTTCCTCCAGACTTACGATAAAGCAATAGTTTCTAGAAAATGCACTCTAGGTATGACCTCATGGACTCCAAAAAGGGAGCCTTGATTCATGTGTTGTCTAAATAGGGCTAGGCAAAGTCTATTCAGCCCAGGTTTTGATACCATGCCCATCGCTTTGAATACTCTCTACATTCTTAGCTATGAAAACAGCACTCTCAGGGCTGTGGATAAACAGAAGGGTAGGGTGCATACCTGAAAATAGGCATCCTGATAATACACCAAAACTTTTTAAGTGAAAAAGGCAGATTCAGCAACACTGAAATATTTCACAAATGCATGTAGATTTTGCCAAACTGTTTGTTAAAACACAAACAAAAATTAAAGGAATCCAAAGAAAGTAAAAACATTTCATTTTGACACAAATTGCTTCAGTTTTTCATTTTGAAACAATTTTGTTTCAAAATTTCCTTTAATTTCATTTATTAAATTCAAAAACATTAAACATTTCATTTAAATATCTAGTATTTTAACTCGATCCAAAATCTTTTTTTTCTTTAAATCACCTTTTTTTAAAAAATTGTGTTTGGTCCAACCTGAAACTATTATGCTGTTTGAAATGTTCAAGGAATTAAAAAAATCAGTTATTCACCTAGCTTTACTGAAGAAATTGAAAAGGAAGTTGGCATGATTCCAAGAAGTGGGAAAGGATGATTACTTTAGCTGTTAAATATTGGCTAGAGTGAAAAGGAGGCTTTTGTGGGGTCCCAGCAAGACAGAAACACAGCGTTAACTTGGTTTTTGGCAATACTGATGTTTTAATATAATCAGTGAATACATAAGGATCTCTGTGGGGCTTCATACAATGTAGAACATTAGTTCCATTACTTAGCGGTATGAGGAACATATTGAATAATATTACTGTACTGTCTTTGCAATATGATTGACTATAGTTCTTCTTAATCACATCTATTTCTGATTTCAACAAAATACAGTACTTTTTGTGTAGATCTGAAAACAAAATGTCTCGTACAGTATGCACTAGCTTTTCTGTATTTCTGTAAATTTTGTCTGCTTGTTGATATTTTTTCAAAGACCTTAAAGGTAGGGTTATTTTTTATCAAATACATAGCCTTCGGTTTCATTAAAAACACTGTAATATCTTGGAAGTGGTTTCAATTTGATTTAATTAAGTATCACTGATGTATGTGGAAGTCCCAGCCCGCTCAACAATAGCACAATCATTGTCTAGTTACCAATATCTCTTCATTCATAAGAATCATCATAGGGGATAAGGTATCCCCCCCCCCCCAAAAAAAAATCTCATTTGTTACAGTATTTTGAAAGGACCTCTTTCCAGCAAAACTAAGTCTAAAACATCATGCAGTGAGGAGTAGATACTTGAGTTTGACATAGATTTCCAGGACTGGGGCAGTTTTTTACTGCTTTTTTTCTAACTACCTCAAAGCCATAATGACCAACGGTATTCAAGAAGTTGAAAGTACAGGTGAGGAACAGAAGTTCACCTGAAGCAAGAAGACTAACCCAGGGGACAAGGACAGAGAACTGTGTTAAAGTGGAAAAGCTATTTTTTTATAATATTACAATGTATTATTAATTATAATTATATAGACCCCTTCATCCAGAGCATTACAAAAATGCAATAAAGAGAAAACTCTTGGTTTAGAAACCATCATGTAGACAGCAGAGGAAAAAAGATGGTTTGCCAGTGGTGAGAACTTTTCCTCAACATGGAATCATTTTTTAAACAGTTATGAAAGATTTTAGTTTTGTTCTTGAACTATAGCAACTTGCAATATAAGCCTGCTTCACCATGCCTAGCAAGTCTTTATTTTTTTTTCATTTGAGTGAGCAGGAGTATTGTTCCGAGTTTGAAGAGAAGCAATGAGGAGGTACTTGAAGAAAGTATAAAAGTTAACATGACTTGTTTTATAGATTACATTGATTTGCTATTGTTAGGAGAAGTTTTTGATTTTGATGGTTGTCACAGTGCACTGAACAATAGGCACCAGAATATAAAAAGAAGAAAGGGAAGGGACAATTTTTGGGGGAAAAAAAGTAAAAGTTCACTAGTAAAAGGTTTTTTTTTTTAAAGGAAAGGAAAGTTTGTTCAGTTTGGCTCCTATGTCATTACACTAAAGCAATACAACATGTTACAGTTTAAAAATAATTAGTTATCATTACTGATTCACAACCACCATTCAACAGCTAACATTTATCAACTTAGAAACAAAAAACCCACAGAGATTTGCTTCAATTAAATCTGAACATTTTTTCAGAAAAGTCACAATTTAAAAATTATATCTACTATACATTTTCAAATGTGTCTGAATGTTTTATCAAGCTTACTTCTTTATTTCTCCACATATAAAGTGATTATAAATACGGGAAGGGAGCTCTTGCTAATCCCCACATACAAATGTAATTGTTTCTTCTAGCCTCACAATTTAAATCTGAAAGCTGGATTTTTTTTTCTTCACAAAAAGGGATTTGATTTACAGTTTGTCTCACACCAAAATTACTGAGCTCTGAAAGCTAGTTTACAGTTTCTTTACATGCACGGTTAAGGCTCTAAGGTGAGGTATAAGGTGAGCTGGGAGGGAGGTAAGAGTGAAATGCCTAAATTAAACACAGAGAGGTTACACGTCTTCATCCATTACCAGTACCTTCAGTCAAAGTAACCTATAATACTATGTCCTGGATTCTGATCCCCTTAATTACAGTGAGTAGCACCTTACTCCATGAATATCCTCACTGACGTCAATGGGACTATTCATGGAGGAAGGTGCTATTCATTGCGAATAAGGAGATCAGAAAGATCAGAATCTGGCTCTATCAGAGCACATGGTATATTTTTAGAAAAGACTCCAATGGCAACCTGACGCCAGTTGGAGTTGGATTCACTTTGCCACCATACCCTGGTGTGACAGGGTGCTAAGCAGAAAACTGCTTCGCCAACCCTCTGTCACTCCAGCTCCAAATAAGGGATGTGAATTGGAGCTGGATAGACCACTTGGCCCTGATTGGAGAAGCTTGAACAGCTGCTGCCTCATCGGGCTGGGGCTGGATAAGAGCCCCTGGGGAAGGAAGCCAGGGGAGGAGTTGGAAAGAGGAAAGCTGCAGTAGAGGAAAGGCAGTGAGGGGAAGCAGAGAGAGATAGCTTGCCCCCTCTCTCCTGTCGGTGGACTGCAAGAAGGGGAATACTTGTATGGTGGAAAGGTGGTGGGAGCACAGCCTGTAAATAAAAGCACCAGGTGGGCACTGCACCTAAAGGTCTCTGTGTGACTTTCTCAGCCAGGGGGACGGGAGCCAAGAGGGCCCTACAAGGACACTGCTACACCTTGGAAAGTCTCCCCTGCCAATGACATATGCCGGATAAACATAAGATCAACCGGGATTCCCATGGAGTTAAACTTATGGGGACAGATTCTCAGCTGGTATAAATTAGCATAGCTACATTGATGCTACACCAATTTATATCAGCTGAGGATCTGGCCCATATTTACAGCCCAGAAAATTCCCTGAAAAGCATACCTGCAGGGACATATATTTTTAAGTACTAATGCTCTCCATGTTCTGAGACAGAAGTTTCACAATCACAAATTAAGAGGGGCTGAAAGCTGGGAGCATGCATATTGCTAATGCCACAAAAATAGCTTGAAATAGAGAGAAAATTATACTTTTTAGTTTTACATTTATTGGCCAAAAGTAACTTCACATTTTGCAGGGACTAACTGCTTAAAACTGTAGTTCTGAAACAATGAGTCAGATTCACTGGCATGCTCTTGTTGCTTTATCATAGAATCATAGAAGATTAGGGTTGGAAGAGACCTCAGGAGGTCATCTAGTCCAACCCCCTGCTCAAAGCAGGACCAATCCCAACTAAATCATCTCAGCCAGGGCTTTGTCAAGCTGGGCCTTAAAAACCTCTAAGGATGGAGATTCCACCACCTCCCTAGGCAACCTATTCCAGTGCTTCACCACCCTCCTAGTGAAATAGTTTTTCCTAATATTCAACCCAGACTTCCCCCACTGCAACTCTGCTACGCTGTTGATGCAAAGTAAAAGCAGACCCAGGTAAATGGGCTTTTAAAGCCGAGTTTACGGTTGCTGTGTTTCACCAGAGCTGCACAAAGGGCAGAGTGTACTGATGTAACTGTCCCACTATTCTTAAACTCCGAAACTTGCAATGGAACTCATACCAAAGGGGAAGGCATTTGCTGCTAACTTGGTCCCTGTAAAGGAGATATTGTCTAGCTCTATCCTCAGAATCTTATATTAGAGAAGAAGAGACACTAGCTAGACATCCCTCTTATGTTATGGGAACATTCCAAGTACATTCTCATGCCCAATACGTCACGCAAAATGGAAGATGTCAAAATGGAATTTAGTCATCACTGACCTTCTCCAGTCGCCATTTCCTGTAACTGAAGTAGCCATGGTAATCACTACCAGAAGGAAAACAAACAAACCAGGGCCGGCTCCAGCTTTTCGGCCGCCCCAAGCAAAAAAAAATAAAATAAAATAAAAAATGGCCACCGCCAAACTGCCGAAGCAAAAAAAAAAAAAAAAAAAGCCCAGCCGAACTGCCAAAGCAAAAAACTCCACCAAAAATGGGCACCCCAGAATCCCCGGACTGCTGCCCCTTACAAGGCACCGCCCCAGGCACATGCTTTGTCGTCTGGTGCCTGGAGCCGGCCCTGAAACAAACACACAAAAGCATAAGGACATACAGGAATAGTTGACAATATCGCAGGAAGACCTGTGACCACAGCATTATGTGTGTGATTGTTAGTATCTAAAGTTCTATCTAATGCAGGGGTCAGCAACCTTTTAGAAGTGGTGTGCCGAGTCTTCATTTATTCACTATAATTTAAGGCTTCGCGTGCCAGTGGTACATTTTAACCTCTGGGGTTCCCGCTGCCGGCTGCTGCCAGCCGGGGTCTCAGCCCACTGCCAGCCTGGGTTTCCCTTCACCCAAGCCAGCAGCAGTTGCTCAGTGGGGACAGTGGTGGGACCCCGGTTGGCAAGGGGCCAGCAGCTGGAATCCCTTAGCTCAGCCCTCCCCCGCTCTGGGGTTCCAGCAACCGGCTCCTGCCGCTCGGGGTCTCAGCCTGCTGCCAGCCTGGGTTCCTTCACCCAGGCTGGCAGCGGGCTCTTGGTGGGGCCAGAGGCAGGACCCCTGCTGGCAGGAGCCCGCGGGGGAATCCCAGAGCGGCGGCGGGCTCTTGGTGGGGCCAGCAGCAGGAGCCAGCAGCAGGAGCCCGCGGTGAGGTGGGGGAGGTTGAGCTGCTGCTGCGTGCCAGCAACAACTGGCTCATGTGCCACCTTTGGCACGTGTGCTGGAGGTTGCCGACCCCTGATCTAATGCAATGGAAAAGAAATAGCCAAACATATTTGTGAGAAACCAGCAAGAAATGTCCATAAAGGCTACTGGGTATGAAAACAGGCAGCCAAACAGATGAATGAAAGGTTTCTGACTTTAAGCTCAACCAACGTTGACTCACAGGAAATAAGAGATATTGACAGGAGACCTATCTCTTGACAACATTCATTCACCTTGCTAACCCAGCTCATGAGAGCTACATTGCAGCATACCATATGAATAATCTGTCACTGAGAATGTCTTTAAGCTGTTGTACTTCAGGTGTGAGGATCCTGCAGGGGTCTACAGGTGGGTTGCTTCTATCTCTCTTGCTGAAGTGTGCAAGGTATTCATGGTATAAGGAAACACAGAACACTAAAGCATGCAACCCACCAGTCATTCTTTCACAACACCGGAGACTTATACAGACAAGTGAGCTTTCTGGATTTATTGTTGTGCTGTCTCTGTCTGCTTGGTCAAACCTCTTCTTCATGAGCATAAAGAGCACCTGTTAGGGTTGAGTTGGCAGGTAGGGCAAGTCCATATCTATGCTAGAACTTGAGCTCTGCTTGATGCCTGTTGAAAACACAATTCCTCCCACCATAGGTCCTCCTCTTCAACAGTATTTCAACATAGTTTTCTCATTGGCGTGGACAGGGCTGAACTCTATTCAACACCTGCTGCAGAAGATGTGATCACTGTCTGTTGAATGAGGAAATCTGTCACTGTCTCTTCATCAGATGCTGAATACAGTTCAGCCATGTCTGTACCAGATGCATTGACTTCAACTGAGTTACCAGCCTGTTTACACCAGTGGTGAATTTGGTTCAAAATCTTGGTATAGCGGAGTGTATGTCCAGAGATAATAGTAAGAGGGTTGTCTTTATTATACATGAAAGTCCAGCATGCAGAGCCTGAGAATATGTATCAGGAAGTTTAAAGATGACAGACTTTTACCACCTAAATCAGGATTAGGCTCTGCGGTGATCTCCATGAAAACCCCATTAAGCCTCCATAGCCAATGCAGGAGTGGAAGGTGAATTTCTTCTATTAATTAGGGCTTGAGGTGCTAAAAGAAAAATATTGCCAGGAAGAATAACTAGGTAATATACAGAGGATTCTGCTGTTTTATTTAGATAAGACTGTCTGTTAAAGCAAACAAACTCCTTCTTATTTAGCGGAAACACAAAGAAAAACCTTAGTCACATAGGGGAGTTGGAGCCTTGAAAGATGTGCACATTATTCAATCATTTACCGCTGCTTTTTTATTTTAATTTTAAGTGCATCTATTATTGCAGGGTTTTGTAAATTAACATCAACATTGTAAAATCAGTGGGGAAAAGGATAGTTCTTGTATAAAACACAGAGGCTATTTTTGGAAGCTTTTCAATAATTTTTAATCATTAAGTATTCTTGCATTCATAACCTCAGCTTAGTGTTTATTTGTAATGGCTTTCCAGATTATTACCAATATATTTCTTTATTAAGTAATCTTTACCTTTCTGTCTCCCCTACATTCTTTGGATTGGATTCGGATCTCACTAGTGTAACTTACTGATTTAGATGGAATTGCTCCTGATTTTTACCAGCGAAAGATGGACCAGATTCAGGTTCTTGGTGTTTAGGAATAATCTACCTGAAATATACAGAAACTACCAGCCAGATCCTCAGGCAGTAGAAATTGGTGTAGCCCCATGGAAGCAAAAGGGACCTGTGACAATTTACAGCATTTGAGGATCTGGCTCTGGAGCTGAGTCTCATGGGCAGGAGGGCATGAAGATTTGTACCATTTTGCACTTGACAGACTGTACTGTAATATGAACCCTATTACATTATTGAAACACAATGGACAAAATTAGCTAGGAGCTGAAGCAGTTAGTTTCTTAATCTCCTTGTGCTGCAGGGGGAAAAAAGAGGGGGGGCAGACAGCATTTTTAGGAAATGGCCCTCAGGAGAAGCTGAGAGCAACCCTCCTCCACTAAATCAGCATATCCAACCAGATCAGTAATTAACAATATTGGCACTAATAACCTTCAGCAGCATGGCAGCCTGCTGATACCAGTTGGGATTGCTGCAGTCATTACTGCAGAAAGAAGGAGGAAGTACTAGAATTTGCACAGATGGAGGTAATGGGGAGAAGTAAGTGTTTTGGAGAAAGAAAAAATAATGTTTATGAGGTAGAAAAAGTGACCGATTTTAAACAACTGAAGTAGCTGAAGTTTAAATCTTCATCGCCAAATGTATTATCTCTCAAGCATGCCATTATTTTTATTTTTTTAAAGGAAAGAAAAATGCTGCTTAATGCAGCAGTTTGGAAATAAATGATCATTTTAAAGCAGAAGGAACTGACTGCTTAAGAACAACATCTTTAAATCTAGAAAGCTGCTAGTACACACATATCATAGCTTTAAAGCTATTCAGAACGTTCATTTGCAATTAACCCAAATTACTATTTCCTGTATCAAGTGAAATAATCCTTCTGGCAGCTGATAAGGAAAAAATGAATATGTATAAAGTGGGAGGAGGTTGTGGCTTGGGAGCCTTGTGAGATACAGAATCCCTATTCCTCTTCTGGGGAAAGCTCTAGATATGGTATAGTTGGTGACTGGCTGTCCTGGAGCTGAATAAAAAATTCAATCCAATCCTCTAATGTCCTTCATCAGTCCAGGGACTTTACACAACAACTCAACACAAACATAGCTGAAACAGCTTTCATGTGGTAATGGACACTTTCACCTCAAAAGCATGCAATTAAGAAGTAAGATTCTTACCATGAAACTAGAGAACAGCTTACCCAGACGAAAAATCAAATCATGCTTCCCCACTGCCTGTGTTAGTTTAGGTGCAGTTTACCAGCTATGCAAGGAAGTGATTAGAGGTGGGGCTAACAGTCAGAACTCCATGTTCTATTTCCAGCTTTAACAGTGACTCACTGTATCATTTTGGATGAGTCATCTACCTAATCTGTGCCTCAGTTTCCCCATCTTTGAAACAAGGTTAATGATTACCTTACCCCTTTTTACATAGGATTGTAGGGACATTTAATTAATTCAGGTGCAAAGGTGTCTTGATAAGAATAGTCCTCCACCTAGCACCAACCCAGCAATAGCTTCGCAAGGAATTACACCATGGCCCACCTTTTCATTATCTCTTCTCACTCTGTATTTCTAATACACTGAAACAAGAAGAGCAAGAGTCATGAGATCTTTCACTCAGTTCTGCAGAACAGCCATATTTTATGAAAGGCTGGCCTTGCACCATATTAAAAATCTCTAGGTACTGATGTTACAAATTTTCTGAAGGGACCATGGGAAGTTAGGGATCAAGGTAGCCACTGCGACCCTTTTAGAACTATGGTCAAATATTTGATATATTTTATTCAAAGTGTATATATAGGATATATCCTTCATATGCAGAGTCATGAACAGACCTTAAGTCACTCTACTAGGGTTCTGCAAGATGTACTGTAAGCATGACCTTGATACAAGCAAGCTCTTATATCTTCATTGAAAAGACAAGCACCTTTAGAAAAATACTTTGAGGCTCATTTCAGAGATGTATGTGCAATCATTTCAAGTCATTCTTACTTCTTATGGGTACACTACTTGTGTCTCACCTTTCAGACCCGCACATAAGGGTCTAGAGAACATGACCTATGAAGGAAGGCTGAAGGAATTGGGTTTGTTTAGTTTGGAAAAGAGAAGACTGAGAGGGGACATGATAGCGGTCTTCAGGTATCTAAAAGGGTGTCATAAGGAGGAGGGAGAAAACTTGTTCATCTTAGTCTCTAAGGACAGAACAAGAAGCAATGGGCTTAAACTGCAGCAAGGGAGGTTTAAGTTGGACATTAGGAAAAAGTTCCTAACTGTCAGGGTGGCTAAACACTGGAATAAATTGCCCAGGGAGGTTGTGGAATCTCCATCTCTGGAGATATTTAAGAGTAGGTTAGATAAATGTCTATCAGGGATGGTCTAGACAGTATTTGGTCCTGCCATGAGGGCAGGGGGCTGGACTCGATGACCTCTCGAGGTCCCTTCCAGCCCTAGAATCTATGAATCTATAACAGGGATGGATCCTTCCCCGAATTCTTCACCTTCAAGATTATTAATAATTAAAATATTGTACAGTCCTTTAATTTAAATACTTTTAAATTTATTTGGAAACTGAATGAATGAGGACTTCAGTAGATATTAAATTACCTGAAAATGGAACTGGTTTATAGAAGAAACCAAAAAATACCAACCAAAAGAAACCAGAATCAATGTGCCAATAACCATCACAAAAATGGATGCAAAGCCTTATAGTGGATGACATATTACAAAATGAAGAACGTTGGGTGATATTATTTAAGATCAGGTTGAATTCCCCTCCCCTGCTCCTTTCTGAAAATAGAAACTGTCGTTATGAGTAAGAAGCTAAAGAGGATTCTCATAGGAAAATAAGATTTCTGTTCATTTAGTCTTTAAGTCATTTTGTTAATTGCCCTTCCTCATAATGCTGTCTCTGGAAAATGAAAGTTAATAAAAAGAAAGGATTATAATTAAGCATCTAAAAATGAATACAGGTTTGGAATTAGCATTTCCATGCCTCTGAGAGCACTGAAATTTGGAAGTGACACTAACGTTAAACCCATACTTGGAATGGAAGGAACACCCAACATTGACAGGTGATTCAGTTTCCCCAGACTCTTCCTCTCATTCACATACACACAAAACAACTTTCCAGAAAGCCATACCATCTGTCTCTCCAAATAGACTGAATTTACTTCACAGGGCAAACAGAATCCAAATTTGTTACGTCTGAGGTAATGCTGGAAGCCTATCTATGTGCTCAGGACTAAATTACGGTTATCCTGATGGCGTGTACTAAAGGAGAAAGAACACAAGGGATATTTCTTCTCCTAAGCATTTGCTCAGGATGCCACGATAATTTGCTTGTTAGTACTTTTAAGGGAAAGTTTGGTAATTTTACTGTTCTGATTTGAAGTGAAATGGATAAAACAGAGCAATCGAGGCATTGAAGGACTTGTTCAGACACTGAAGATGTCACTTTAAAGCCATATTTGCAGGTGTTATATGTAAACAAATTGAACATTCATAGCTGAAATTAGTATTGATTGTGATAAAGTGAAGTTTAACAAGAGAGCAGAAAATATCTTCAGAGAAAAGGGCCTACTTAAATAAAAAGGAAAAATCTTTCAATTTCTAAAATAGACTTGAAATATCTTTTCCTAGTTAGAAGTTTGTGGCAAAATATTATTCAGATATCAGATATAGGTGATACTTTGAGAACCAGCACAGCCTATGTGGAAAATGTAATTAGCAAACTAAAGTATCTGGATACATTCCACTGAAAGGAAGTACACAGCCCTTCTGCCCCATGTTAGAATACCCAGGGCAATTCTTCTTTCATGATTACATCTAAAAATATAAATCACATTGGACTAGAAAGGATTAAAAAATCAAAATAAGGATGGTGTTATTCTAAAACAGTAGCAGTCTCTAAATTAGAACAGATGCAGTCAGACACTGACCCTGTAAACATAAGCTATGCACACACAGAGTACCACATAAGGGATACTTTGTCCAAAATTTTATTTTATAATGTAAGGCTGAGATTTTGTGAAGAGGCCTATGGAAGTTAGGTGCTCAACTCACATTGACTATCACTGATGCCTTTAAGAAACCAGGTTGCACCAGTTAGACTAGAAATCTAGATAATACTACAGAACAGTTTCTTGTATTTTGTGATGCTCAAAATACACTAAAATTGTTCAATATGATCTAATTGTATTAGGATTAAAAACTAAAAAAAATCTAAGATATAATAGAGAAATATGGATATTAGTAAACGAAACTACATGCTTTTGGAGAGAAAACTAATGAGAAATATAAGGAAGGATTACTATAGAAACATTCTAGAATAAAAAAAGGAATGGTATTCACTGATATTTTAAATACATACTATATTTAAGTGGCTGTACGTACACACACACACTCTCTTTTTCCCTCCTCCCCCCGGGTCCTGCACATGTCTATCCGGGTGTCAATGAAAAAATGGAAACGATTGCAGCATGCACTGCATTTTAGTACTGAGCTGTGAACTTCTATTACTTATCTGCTAGTCAAAAGAAAACCCCACCTCCAGCGCAATAAATATGCCTGAAGCCCTCAGAAACATAGTTAGCTTGCAATACTGACTCTGTGGTTTAATGTAGACTGCGCCACTTCAAATTTCAGCAAACAGAGGTCCATTCAGGTATTGCTCCTGAGGTGCCAGGAAGCATGATTTGAATCTTGAAAGCAATCAGAGCTCAGAATAATTTATCTCTAGAGTAACAGGACTGAAGGAGGCAAAAAAGGTAGACAAGTTTTAGGCGCTATTACATGTGGGTAGGACTGCAGGGTTGCTTGCAACATAAATGTCCTACGGCTTCAAAAGCAGCCACAAGTCTAGACAAATCAATAACAGATTTGGAGAAAGCTGAATTCAGTAAGTGGATGCCTTGAACTTGATTCTGATTCCATGCATTCTGGTATTTCACTGGTGTAACCCCATTGACTTGGATAGTTTTACTCCTGATTTACACTGGCATAGCTAAGAGAAGAATTAAGACCATCATGTACGGAAGCAAACTGAGACTAGGTGAAGAAAGTTATGTCTCAGAACATATACTGTACTTTCCACAGAACAATAAAGCATATCTGATTCAAGTGATGAACTACATTAATAGACTTATCCTGTAGTCCAGTGGTCCCCAACCTTTC
Source organism: Macrochelys suwanniensis (assembly GCA_033296515.1). Taxonomy (NCBI): domain Eukaryota; kingdom Metazoa; phylum Chordata; order Testudines; family Chelydridae; genus Macrochelys; species Macrochelys suwanniensis. The sequence continues at coordinate 95,194,857 of CM065776.1, read as the reverse complement.
CGTTGCAGTAGCATCTTCATGTTCCCAGAAGAGTGTGGCGGGCGCCGGACGACAGGCCGCCGAAATGCCTCTGAGAAGCGGCGTCATTGAGAAGCGTCGCTGCTGAAATGCCGCTGAAAAAGCGGCGGTGATGCTTCTTGGCGTTACCGCTTCTCGGAGGCATTTCGGCAGCTGGTTGGCCGGCAGCCGTGCTCCTCGATGGCGGATTGTCCGGCGGAAGCGCTCCCTTGTCGATAGGCGGGCACACATAAATGCCCCGGTGGGCGCCATGGCGCCCGCGGGCACCATGTTGGGGACCACTGCTGTAGTCCCTATTCCCTAAAGCCAGTGAGATTATTATTTTCCAGGTAAAGATTGCAGGAGTAAAATTTAATTCCCCAAAGCGAGGATCAATCCTAGGAGAAACTGTGAACCAGGACAATAATTTAGTTTCAGGAAATGGCTATTAAAAGGTGTGGTGCAACATTCATTATTCCATTAATTCACAGCGACACAGCATATTATATTACAAATACAAATTCAAAATTACATTTTCAAAAACTATCTATTTCTAGAAGATACACAATGGGTTCTCTACACATAATCATATTCAAAGTCGGACTTAAAAATTGTTGAATTGTTCACTATAAACAACAGTCATGAATTTAGCTCTTTTCTCTGTTCACAAATTGTTCACAAGCCAATCCTGAATTCTACTAATGTATCTGTTATTTGAAACAAATAGTTTGGACAAACAATTTTCAATTTAAGGGCTATTGATAAACTGTTTTCTGACTATTTTCACTTTTCATTACTCTTGGTGGGGAACTAAGTGGCACTATTTCCAATACCAGAGTGACAGGAACCTTTTAAGCTACAGAATAAAGAATGATAAATAGCAAACAGCGAATGATCGATGATAAATAGTGAACCTCAAACAAAGCATAACTGGTAGGAATTTTTCAACAAATTTCTCATACTAAAATTCCTGCAACATTTGTGATTTGTAAACATTTTTGCAAATAGCCAGTGGATGACTAAATAGTCAAATAAAAATAAGTACTTTTATTCTTAATATTTACAAATCATTTTTAAAATATGTGATCTCCTGTAGTTATTAAACCAGAATAATTTCATACTGTTGCAGAAATACTGATATGTTGGAAATATAATGTTTAACAAAGCTATAGCTCTTCCACAATTACTAGAGTTCTCTCATAAAGGTAAAAATATGGTCAGGAGAGACATCAAATAAGTTAATAAAAGATGAAAATCACTTAAACAAAAAGTTTCTGGGTGATAGATTAATGGATTGTTACTAATACAGATTTTATGTTTTATTTAATTCTGGTGGAATTTTCCAGTCTGACACCTATATTTAACACCAACATTGCCAACAGAATACAAAGACAATAACATAAAATTCCCAGCTGCACACTTACTGGCAAACCTTTGGGTACTGAAAAATAGAAGTATCTTCAGATGAAAGAGATAGTAAATCCCCCCCTGTGGGAAGGATAGGAAGAGCCAAAAATAATAAATCAGAATTAAATGTATATTGTAAAGTATATTTCAGGACACACAGAGGCACCATAAGAGATGTTCCTTGAAACATTTTTTCCCTCATCTGTCTGCTTTTAAAATGTGTTTTTCTTATGCAAAGTGCTTATGTAAGAATGCCACGTTCTTACTCAACAGAGCTAATCCCTTAGTGTTTTCAAAGTGCTGACTTGAGTGACAAAAAGAAGTTTCTTTTTCTGTTAGCTAATGGGAGCGAGCTGCATTCTGCTTCTTTTTTATGCATCAGACTGTTTACTAAATTCCAATCATTTACACCTGTGCAAATCCACGGAAGACACTTGGGCTGCACAGGTATCACAGATGTCATAATCCGAAAAAGAATGGAGCGATACAGATGTCACAGAGGGCATAATTTGGCATGCAGGACTTTTACTATAGGTGATGAAGCATGAAAAGGTAAGACCCTACCTTGACTCTTTTATCCCTGTTTGAATTTGCAAGGCTGGCAGTTAAAAACAAAAAACAAACCAACCCCAAAAATCTCTTTACTTGTAAACCAAGCACACTTGATATAGAATCATCAAGAGACAATGTATATGGAACCTCACAATGCTGTTTTTAGAACAGCTTTTCATATTAGAGCTGCAACATTTGGTGCAAAGTATCACACCTCTCCATGATTCCCAAAAAGTCCACACCACAAAAGAATTACATCCAAACCTCAGTGCACCATGATCCAAAGCACTGCACACCCATTAGACACCCAATATCTGCAATCAACATTTATCCCCTACCACAGAGACACAGTAAAGTATTTCTCATGGGTTAGTTGTGCCTCTCCAAAGTGGGCAGAGTGGCACCAATCCCCATTGCTCCTACACCTTGAATAAGCTAAAATTCTTCCTGATGCTCTTGTTGATTACAGTGAGTAGGGCTGTGCCTTATAGTAAAAATCTGTTGGATTACTTTCCAGGACACTATTTTGAATTTATTTTCAATTGTGCGAAGTACATTTGTTTTTGTCCAGGTTTTTTAATCACATTTTCGGAGAGTCACTAAAAATCACAAAAATTAGTAATCTGCAATAGGTTTCACCACCATTTGTGCAAATTGAAGTGGAGCTACTGTATTAAATTCCTTAGAGCTGAATGCATAGCTGCTTCTCACACAGAACAACCCCTTTATCCAGGTGGGAGTTCTGTACATCCAGAGACTGCACACTCAAATCTCTGGAATACTAGGGGAAGAAATGAATAGACCACATTATTTTACTGAATTTCTTTGATCTTAATGTAATGACCAATGCTTGCATATTTCTTAATATTTCTTTCAACTATAATTGAAGTGAGAGTTTCTTTCATGCAAGCATGGGTAGAATAGAAATATTTTAATTTAATTATCTAGACAGGTCAGTTCACCGATTTGCCATGTGGAATTTAAAATATGACTTGTGGGTTTCCATATTTTATTAAAGAATATTTACGAGCGGACAGACATTACAAAGTACATGTACAGCATGCATTTCCCACTCCCCAACTCCCATCGCTACAAGAAGTCACTGAATGACTGAATACATAGAACTTGTTTTGGTACCAAGGTTATGGCATTTGTCGGAGACAAGATTTAGTAGTTTAAAATGTATTAGGGCTGTCAAACGATTATAAACATTAATCACAATTAATCAGTTTTAATAGCACCGTTAAACAATAATAGAATACCAATTTAAATTTATTAAAATATTTTTGAATGTTTTTCCTACATTTTCAAATATATTGATTTCAGTTACAACACAGAATACAAAGTGTACATTGCTCACTTTATATTATTTTTTATTACAAATATTTGCACTGTAAAAAAAGATTAACAAAAGACAGGGCAATCTACAAGTCGAAGCATGAAGGGACATACAAATCTTTAGCATATCCAGCACGTAAATACCTTGCAACACCAGCTACAACAGTGGCATGCGAACGCCTGTGCTCACTTTCAAGTGACATTGTAAATTATTAGCAGGCAGCATTATCTCCCATAAATGTAAACAAACTTGTTTGTCTTAGCAATTAGCTGAACAAGAAGTAAGTCTGAGTAGACTTGTAGGCTCTAAAGTTTTACATGGTTTTGTTTCTGAGTGCAGTTATGTAAAAAAATAATTCTACATTTGTAGGTTGCACTTTCATGATAAAGAGCTTGCACTACAGTATTTGTCTGAGGTGAATTGAAAAAAATACTATGTCTTTATCATTTTTACCATGCAAATATTTGTAATAAAAATAATAATGTAAAGTGAGCACTGTACACTTTGTATTCTGTGTTGTAATTGAAATCAATATATTTGAAAATGTAGAAAAACATTCAAAAATATTTACAATAAATTTTAATTGATATTATAGTATTGTTTAACAGTGCGATTAACACTGCGATCAATCACGATTATTTTTTTATTTGAATTAATTTGTTTTGAGTTCTTCGCTTGAGTTAACTGCGATTCATTGACAGCCCTAAAATGTATCATTATTAACTAACTGGAGTTGTATCTTGCCCTAACTATTTAAGGTAAGCAGGCCCCAGAAGCCTGACCTGGGCCAATATTCTCACTCCAAACTCTATAGGTTCACATGTAACTCTCCTGATTCAGGCCTACAAATCAATAACAACTAATTAACCAATATATAAACAGTGCACGTTTATAATCTATCGTAGTAAGCAAGAGGAAAGGAGCACCAAGAAATGCTACTCAGGAAGCCCAACTCCCAGGCAGGCCTTTACATCTCAGGAGCATTGTGAAAAACTCCAATCCTGCAGCGCTTAGAATCTATTTCAGACAGACACTCTAACTGCAGTTCAACTCCTGTGGAGTCCTGGCCGCAGCAACTCTCCAAACCCCACAGGCATCCCAGCCAGGGATCGAGAATAATTTTCAAATGTCAAATATTCTTTCGTAGTGAACGTCCCCAAAATGAACCACCAAACCTGACCATCATACAAAGGTAGTAGGCCTGGCTGAAGTAAAATCTGGAGTGTGTTGACAAGGCTGTTCTGGGAGATATAATGCTCCAAATTATACATAAGAGTTTCCAGAAAGTTACACACCACCTATTATTCAGATACTTGTCCATATGAAATGCAAAACCCCAAACTTCTACAATCAAGCGAAAACAAATACCTCCCTTAGGTAGGGAAAAATTTCAAGCAGAAAGGACTGATTCTGAGGAAGCTGGTGTGATGTACGTTTCAAAATCAAGCTGATATTTTATGATATTTTAGTTGCAAATGTAGAGCGCAACCAACTCAGGCATTGAGTGTCTTCAACTCCCACTGACTTCGATGAGGACAACCAGAGCTTAGGATATGCAGGGCCTACAAGAGGCTCCTAACTAGGGAGATGTTACCACTGTCTAATAAAGAGATAATGAGTCTCATATATGGAAACAGAATAAAAGAGAAGAGTGTAATCTGTTCATATGCATAGATGAAACAGTTATGTATGATTCTTCAAGTACAGATAATGGACTCACTTCTTATCTCGCTGGAGTAAATTAGGAGTGACTATCAGAGCTGATGGGAGGATGACAATTTTGTTCCATGGCAAATTTTCAAGTTTCAAAATCTGTTTTTGTTCTGCATTGGAAACCAATACATTCCAATGACAGAGATTAATTTGCCAAAATTTCATTTTGGAGAAAATGTTCCAACCAGCTCTAGTAACTATGTTAAAGTTAAAAGGCCCAAATCCAGGCTCCCATTGCAGCTGTATAGCTGATAGGTGGAAGCCAGAGGATTCATCTTGTCTAGGGGAGTATTTGGGCATCATAGTGCTCTCCCCCAAGCCACCAGTACAGGGAATACGAGTGGCTGAAATGATGCATCCTTATTCTCAGTGACTCCCATCTGTCAGGAAGGCACTTTGGGGCCATGAACAGCTAAAAGTGAGTGAATACAGTGATATTTAATTTAAGCCAGGTACTGAAACACAGGATTGGGAGAAAGTTAAGTGGATAAATTCTCCCTTGTCTCTCACAGACCACACCTCAGCTGTCCAGGCAGACGTAGGCCAATGCAGTTGAAACAAGAGTGAAATCAGAGGAAGTGGGAAGAAATTCAGTTCCAAGACATTTTAAAGCAAGACATTTCTTCAGAAAAATAGTTGCATGCCAAAGATGTATGTGCTGTCAGTGATACATAGTTACCAAAAAAAAAGGAGGTGATTGGGTCAGAGTTAATTTAAGAATGGATTAGGCAGTAAGTTTTAGTAAGTTTGAATTCTGTATTTATTAAAAGCGTTAGGACATTCTTGGGAAAAAAGTCTCAGTGGCATTATAGAGGCAAGTGAATTAATGCTGTCCTTGAAACTTGTAAAAACTTGGCTTAAATTAGTCCTGAGACATGTCAAAGGAATCAAAGGAAATTAGCTTGATGCTTAGATCTACTGTGGTTAGAGCCCAAGCTATACTACGGAATACTAAAAACACCTGCCTTTGCCTACCTTTACATCTAACAACTGACCTTGATTTGACTTTATTGTTTTGGCCTGCAGCAGGCAATACTTCAAAGAACGTCACTGCAGCGCTATGTAATTTGGATACCACCATTCAGAGGCAATACTTTTTGACACCTGCACAGGTGCAATACATACTTATTTTGGAATAATTTGTGGTGGAGGCGCTTTGTAACAATTTATAAATACTTTATGCTGAGCTCGGGTTATTGGGATGTTTACCGTATGACTGTATTGGTTTAGTTTGACGGGAGCTGTCGGGAAAAACAGGCAGAAAGGAAAAGCGTAGCCCAAGATAAGTCACTTCTTGGCAAACACCTGAGTGTTGTCAAAGGACAATGCCAGAACTATTAGCTTTGATATCTTTGCCTCTTCTCCAGCCACCCTACAAAACTGGTTTTCACCAGAAGGACAAAAACCTGGAAACACGGAAGAACAAAAGAACTCTGACAGTTTAGAAAAGGTCCCTCCCTCTCTCAAAAGAAAGGAGTAGTTGTTCAGGGAAAAGCAGATTGATGCACAGGCATCTCCTGCAGGAGTCTGAAGAAGTTAGGCCTGCCTAGGTTACCATTGGGGGATACCACTCAGAGATACCAGAAGGGGGATCAAGGTGCAGCTAGCCCTGTAATAGTGATACCAATGATGGTGTCAGAACAAGCATATAGCATAATTTTATCTCTAGCTATAGCACCTCTTTGGTGCTAACGGGTGATCTTATAAGCAAATAATGTTTGGTCAGGGCAGTCCTTGGAAAATAACTAGTTGCTGCAGGATGTGGTACTGGTGAGGCAATTGGTGGCAGTATTCCATTTGAGTCAATAAAAAACTAGTGCATGACACTATACAGCAGAGTTTGAGAGGACACACTGTTACTGGAGATGCTGTTTTTCAGAGAAGATGGAAAACTGAGTGACAGCTTCCAATCATTAAGAACATTGTCCTTATTGTATTATTTTAAATATTTATATAATGATAGCACACAAAGGCCTCATCAGAATCAGCATCCTAATGTGCTAGTACTGTGCATACAGCTCTTTACTGAAAAGACATGATGTTAATCCTAGTGTCCTCACTAAATTTCATCTCAGGGAATTATGTTGTGTGGCTGAATTCCTCTTGAATTACAACTAGAAAAGGTACTTCATTTCCTGTTGTAAATTTCTAGGTACATTGCTGTACCCTGTTAAATGGATGCTACATTTCTCACCAGTGGAGGCTGCATTTCAGTGGTGGACGAAGTGATTTTTTTGTTTATCTGCATTTCAACTGGTACAGAACTTTTGCATTCTTTGAGAGGAAAAGTGCTAGGATAAACATACCACTACTGTCAGGCATATTGGATTTCTTTAACCCTTTGGAGATTTCTGCTACATACACTTTCTCATCTATTCTAACCATTCATCTGGCAATCTGGAGAATGACAATATTTTAAGAAGTGATTCCAATCATTTCAATTCCAGTCAGTCCTGTGGATCACTTGTTCCTAATGAAAAGGACTGAAGACTACAGTGCAATAATGATTAGCTGCAGGGGCACTTCACGAGCAGTTTCAAGGCACGAGGATTATCCCAATGAAAACTACTGTTTATAACATTACTTTCAGTGGCCAGTCCCTGTATACTGACAGAAATCTGTCCCTTTGCACAACCACATCCAATTCCGCACACCAAAGGAGAGGCGCACTTTGCCCTTTATGCTCTTATTAAAACACATCATTTATTTATTTATTCTTTAGTCAGGCTTCTCAGAGATAACAGAAAAAGGGTAGATCAAAGATACTGTGCATTAGCAAAACAGATCAGTGCTTTACTTCATCCTGCTTAGCAAACTGAGTCCTTCAGGAATACAAAGAGTATTGTCACAACTTGGATTGGGGCGGGAGGGTGGGGAGTTGCATTATAAAAGTTCATACATAACAGCCAAGATACAGTAATTATCTTGGTTTTGCAGAGTACATTTATTTTTGTGCATAAGGAACTTGTCACCTTCTGAATATTCATTAAGTCTCTGGCATTAAATGTTGTTTTAAAATGAGTCCAGTCTAATTTCACTGATAAAAATGTGATTACTAGCTCTCATTATTGTCTAATGTGGCTAGCTAATTACTTATTATATAGACTGGAAATACCTTACTACTAATGTGTTGTTAATAACCAGCACTCGCAGCTATGCTCTTTGTGAAGAATGTGTGTTTATACTGCATGTGGATATATCTGTCTTCTGAGTGCCCTTCACAAATTACAATTTACGCCCCCTTTCTCATTAAGTATTTTTTCATGAGGAAACACTGTACTTTTGTTATATAGCTCAGAGTCAGCCTGGAAATTTTGTCTGTGTAAGCAAAGAAAGTTTTGGACAGGCCAGTTCTTGGAAAATAATTAGGTGCTGCTGGAAGTGGTGTTGGTGAGGCATTAGGTGGCACTATTCTGTGTGTCCAGTTCTCAGAGGTGCCAAGAAATGAAGGTCACGCTAGATCATATTTGCGAGCGCTACAAGAACACAATCGAGTAATTTTTATAGTGCCAGGGCCTATGCCAGGTTCATGCCAACTTCTGCCAGCCTAAATGCAGGTTCAGGACTACAGAGGTGAGGACAACACTGGAATTTCTTCTATTTTAGAAGGAGTAAGGGTGGGGGCAGAATAACCCTAACAAGTGGGCAGGGTTGCCTGGGAAGAGGCTATAGGTAAAGAGACCAACAAAAAGTTCAACAGCCTTTGCCCAGAGGTGCCCTAGATGAATATGTCATTTCCTCATCTTTGGGTGGGCAGCTAGAACTGGGAGGGTTAATTTATACCTGCCTGTGTCACCTTCAATGAATCTGTCTCTTGCGTGACAGGTATGTCTTGGTTTTATATGTATCAGGTATGTCCTACCTGTCTGTTGGTTTCACAGTGGAGTGTTAAAGAGTATTTTCAACACAGCAGATGGAAGAGCAGCAGTGATGGAATCTTTTGTTGGGCAGCTCAAAAAAAAAAAAAAGAGTTTTGAAGTGTTCTCACAAAAAAGAGGGTCACTTTTTAAAAAAGTTTGGCAAAACGTTCCCACTTTTTGACTAGCTATAACCATGTGAGTTTAGAAATTTAACATATGCACACACACAAAAAAATCTTTTTTGTGTGTGAAAATTTGTGAAAAATGTTCCCCTTTTTTGACCGGCTCTAATCTTTTAATCTTTTTATTTCTTAGCATCATAAAATGAAGACACAACCATTTCACATTTTATATTGGGAATGGCCGCAAGTGCCCATTTTATTTTGCTGCCTTCAATATTTTCCTGTCAAGCTTTGTACACTCCACTTTAAAACATAGGTTTTAAATTGACATGACCTGTCTGAGTTAGAAAGTGGCAGATGGGATGCTACTCCTACCTCAACCATAGCAATCGCTGAGAGCAGTGTATAGATCCACTCCATCTGCCGCATCACCCTCTGTCTCTTTCACTGCCTCTCTTATTTCCATGCTAGCATCAATTCTGTTTTCCTCACTTTGTCTGCCTGTGTCTTCTCAACCTGCTGGTTCACTTCTCCTTTTTCAACAAACACTCATCTGCACAATATTCTTTCCCCCCTCCACTATTCCCTGTTCACACAGTGAACACACATACCCTCATACTCTCTCATATTGTATTTCTCTCCAACCATGTTGGAATGGTTCTGAGCCACATTAAATACTGATCAGTTCCCCCCTACTCCCCATGCTTCCTTCTCAGATTTCAGACCTTTAGGAGAGGAAGAATTGTGTAATACACCCTACCACATAATTTACTCCTCAGGTAGCTCAAAAAGACAGAATGACTCACATTCAGTGCCAAAAGATTTCTGCTGTTGAGCAGTTTGGGCATATGTACTTAAGGTTCATCCACACTACTGTAAATAGACATGATTTCAAGATGAAATTCAGTAAAGACAAGTGCAAAATACTACACTTAGGAGGGGGGAAATCAAATGCATAAATACAACATGGAATAACTAGCTAGGCAGCAGTACTGTTGAAAAAGACCTGGGGGAATCACAAATTGAACAGGAGCCAACAATGTGATGCATTTGTGAAAAAGGTTAATGCCATTCTGGGGGTATTAACAGGAGTGAAAGTTAGAGGAGGTAACTGTCCAACCACGAGGCTTCAGCTGCAGTACTGTGGTCAGTTTTGGGAGCTACACTTTAAGAAAGATGTGGACAAACTCGAGACAGTGCAGACAAGAGCAACAAAAGTGATAAATGTTTTGGAAAACCTGACCTATGAGGAAAGATTAAAAACCTAGGCATGTTTATTCTTGAGAAAAGACGACTAAGGCGGGACTTGATAGTCTTCAGATATTTTAAGGGCTTGTATAAGGAGGATGGTGAATAATTGTTCTCCGTGTCTACTGAAGGTAGGACAAGAAGTAATTGGCTTAATTTGTAGCAAGACGGATTCTGTTTAGATATTAGGAAAAACTTTCTAACTATAAGGATAGTTAAGTATTGCCAAGTATAGGTTACCAAGGGAGATTGTGGAATGCCCATCACTGGAGGTTTTTAAGAACAGGTTGGACAACTACCTATCAGGAACAGTTCAAGTATACTTGGTCCTGCCTCAGCATGGGGTGAGGGGGAATGAACTGGATGACCTCTCAAGGTTCCTTCCCAGCCCTACATCTCTATGATTCTATATTAAACCATACTAAAGTCCTTAGCCATGATTTAATAAACCTAAGATCTTAAAGTCAAACTCCTAAATCCATATTTAGGAATCTAATTAAATGTCCTCATTTTCAAAAATGCTGAACACCCAGTAGCTCCCACTGACTTTAGCAGGTGCTCAGCACTTTTGAAAATAAGGTCACTTATTTAGGTGTCTTCATGTGGGTTTAGAAGACTAACTTTAAGCTCCTAACTTTTGAAAACTGTAGCTATTAGCCTTGCGCATGATTGACACCCATATTTCTGGGGCTACATGTCCCTAACTACGATGATGATCGTGATGGCTGCTTATCATTTGCAAGTACCATTGATTTCCAAGTGACTTGCAGATGCTTAGCAACTCTCTTCATGAGGTTTGTGTACAATCCAGGATGCCATTCCTTTAGATTTAGCATGGCAAAGACTGGGGGAAAAAAAAGGATAAATTCAAGGTCAGTGTTTGAACATCCTGGCCTTTAAAAAAAAGAATGGCATTAAAAAACTGTTATGGTTGATTATAAAACAACAAAATATAATTAATAATAATAATAGTTTATAGTGGAGCGGCTGGTGCCAGTTTTCCTTAGCACATCTTGGTACTCATCAAACTCTTCAGTTTTGGATAGCAATCCCAGTTATCAAGCTGAGAAAGGCAATTTTCCAAAACTGACATTTTGCTTCGTGGCAAACTTTCATTTTGCTTTGGGTCTGTCATGTTTTGCTTCTGATGGGCCATCCATATTATCCTGTCTTTTAGGACCTTCGTTTTAAAAATCCTTGATTATAAATAAGTACTTGTCTCTAGCCATCTGTGAATAAAGTCCATTGTAAATCTTCGGGATTGCACACAGGACCACGTTGGGAAATACTGCTGTTTTCTGGTGAATGTGAGAAAATATGATTTCACCTAAGAGTCATGCTAAGTAGCTCAACACAGCTATTTCCTGTGAGATGTATTCACATTAAAATGGGATTTTTTTAAATGATTTGGGCCCTAAAAAACTGTCATTTCTTTTTATTATCAAATATGTCTCTTAACTTTATATAAATAGCGATTTTACAGCAGCATAATAAATGGATTTCAGGGTTAATACAAAATAACTTTTAATTTACCGGTGTGATGTCACTTGATCTTTGAAATTCAAGGGAGCCTGTCACACCTGTGCCTTACGAAAATCTGCTGATTGCAGCCAGGGGCACATTAACACCTGTCAATCTCTGCTACTGCCATCTGAATGTTGAGGGACTATAATGTGCTCTTGCAATTTTTTGGTAAAGTTGGCAATAATATTTCAATTTTTTAATCCATAAGAAAATTCTGTCTGAACATCAAGGTGATTCACAGGAAGTGTTTCAATATGAGGTTGTATTAGACTGACTGTCAGCTGCATCTAAATGAACTGATAATGCATAGTAACAGGTTGGAAGAATTAGTTGGAGAAACATTGAGCCTGATTCTGCTCACAGTTACACTGGTGTAAATCGGGCTTAACTCCATTGAAGTGAACCAAGAGAGGAAAGGGCCTGTGAATCCTCATAAACTGCCTCGTCATCTCCTTGATATTGTTCTATGTCAATCTATTTAACTGACCATGTATGTGTTACTTGCCATCTCATATTAAAATATAAATGAAAATGTCCGTCAAAGAAATTATGTGATTTCAACTGATCATTAATGAACTGAAGTTTGTGGAAAGAGGCAAACAGGTTCATAAAACAAGTGACTAAATCAAATTCCTGGTAGGGAAAAAAGTCTTAACTGGAGATGTAGAAAAACATGCCCTATTTAACAGTGTGTTATCTGATGAAAAGGAAAGGTAACTTGAATTCTTTGAGATGCTTTGTCCTTTTGGGTGCTCCACCATAAGATACACATGTGGCCATGTGCTCTTCATCGGAAAATGCAAAGCAGTGTCTGTGAGGCCATGCCTGTGAGAGCAGTACCTTGTGCTTCTAAACAAGGGCATATAAGGTGGTGTGGACCCACCACCACTCTGTTCCTTCGCGACCACGATGCAGAGCCTTCACAGTGGAGGGGAAGGAGGGCAGGAGGTGGAGCACCCATAGGGATAAAACATCTTGACCAACTCAAGTTATTGTAAGGTAAGTAACTTTGAGTACTGTAAGGTAAGTACCTTCTCCATCTTCTTCGAGTTTACGTCCCTATGGGTGCTCTACCATTGAAGATTCCCATGCAGCAACTCAGTGTCAAGGTGCGTGCTTAGGAAGTAAGTCCAAGATGGTTTAGAGGACTCCCTCACCAAAAGGTGGTAATATCCCTGGAAGCAGATAAGATGGCATTATCCTTGGCAAAGGTATGAATCGAAGACCAAGTTTCAGTCCTACAGATTTCTGTCATAGGAATATCTTTCAGTAGCACTACAGATGTGAACTGAGCTCTATGGAATCTACTGTCACTCTGTGATGGGAATGTATCCCAGAGGATTCATAACAGGATAAAATGTCACCCAAAACCTACTTTGATAATCTTTGAGTGGAAATCGTTTGTTTTTTCACCCTCTTTGCAAATGATACAAATAATCTGGGAGAGTCCCCTGAAGATATTAGTCATGTGCAGGTAGAAGGTGAGAGCTCTTCTGACATCTAGTATATGTAGGCTGGTTTCCACTCTGGAAGCATGAGGCTTTGGATAGAACACTGACAGACAGATCTCTTGATTAATATGGTATTCCAAAAAAACCTTAGGGAGGAAGTGATCATGGAGATACAGTGTAACTGTATCTTTATAGAAGGCAGTACATGGCGGGTCTGCCATGAAAGCACAGAGATCTTCCATTCATCTAGCTGTAGTGATGGCAATAAAGTCTTCCAGGAGAGGTGGAGAAAAGAACAGGTAGCCGTCAGTTCAAAGGGGAATTTTCTCAGGGCACTGAGAACCAAACTAATGTCCCACTCGAGGTCCAAGTTCCGTACAGGGAGAAACAAATTGTGTAAGCCCTCAAAGAATCTGTTCATAGTGGGATGGGCAAAAACTGAGAAGCCTTCAATGGGCGAATGGAAGGCTGTGATAACGGCCAAATGTAGTCTGACTAACTTTATTGATGGACTGTGTGTCTTTAAATCCAATCGTAGTCTAGGATTTTGGAGAGCAGAACTTTTGATGCTTGAGAAGAGTGAAGAGAACACAAGGCATGCAAGCATTTCCACTTCTGAAGGTAAGTTCTGTGAGTACTAGGTTTCCTGCTAGATAGGAGAACTGACTGGAACTTATCCAAATGTGTTAGCTCCATGTTTGAGAACCATTTAGGAACCATGCTCTCAAGTTCAAGAAGGAGGACCTGGGATGGATCAAGGTCCCAAAGTTCTGCAACAGGAGAGTCTTCCTGAAAAGAAGGTTGAGAGGCATTGCCACAGAGAGGTGAAGAAGGTTTGAGTATCACACTGGTCTTGGCCAGGACTGTGCTATGAGGATAACTGTCATTCTTTCCTGACACAGTTTGAGGATTAGCAGTAAAAGTAAGCATACCACAGGGTATGGGGACACAGTGTTTTCAGAGTATCTCCCGATGAGTTATACATCCAGTACATAACTGTGGAGCAGAAAAGGTGGCATTTCATGTTGTTTGGGGTTAATATAATTCACTGCTGCCCTTGTTGTTCAGTATTACCTTGGTGGAGTGCCCCTATATAGTGTGAAGGAAGTGTTGACAAACATATCAAACTGCTCCAGGATGTTGATGTGGAGTGTGACCTCTTGTGCAGGCCATTTGATAAGGGCTGTGGCCCCTTAGAGGTGAGCCCCTCACCCCAAAAGAGAAGTATTTTTTGTGAGGATTTTTGAGGCTGGGGGATATGAGAATGAGGTTCCCATGTAGACCTTCAGTGGGTCCTTTCACCACGTGAGAGAATCCAGAACCTTCTGAGATACTGCAGTGCGTTTGGAGAGACTAACTCCATACTAACTAACTCTGTAAGGGTTTTACATAGTCCTTAGCAATGCCTGAAGGCACCTGAGGTGCAGTTTTGCATGACATATTATGAACATAGAAGCCAACATGTGGCCTACGAGTTGCAGGCAAGTCCTTGCAATTGTTTATGGACCGCTTTTTATTGTCGAGATTTGACTGGATAGACTAGAGTATCTCTCTTTTGGGAGGTAGGCTCTGGCTGTTAGGGAGTCTCAAGTGGCTCCTATTAAGTCTATTATTTGGACTGGGATCAATGTAGACATTTTCCAATTGATGCGAAGGTCCAGAGACTTAAATAGGGCTCGGGGTTGCTGACTGGACCTTTAGAGTTGATTGACTCCCAAGCAGCCAACTATCCAGGTATCGGAACATTGCTATGCCCCCATTGATGTCAATGGGCCACCACTGCTGAGAGAAGCTTTGTAAGGAACTTGGGGCCGTGGACAGCTTGAAGGAAAGGACCCAGTACTGGTAGCATTATGAGCCAATTATGAAACACAGGAAAATTCTGTGGGATGAGTGAGTAACTACATGAATTTAGGCATCCTGGAGGTTGAAGGCAATGAGCCAGTCTCCTGGATCTAAGCATGGGATTATAATGGCTATCATCATAATCATCCTGAAGTGCTTGGAAAGAATATAGGTGTTCAGGTTTCTGAGGCTGAGGATTGGTCTCCATCTTCTGCTCCTCTTAGGAACTAGGAAATAGTTGGAATAAAACCCTCTTCTGACAAACTCTGGGGAAACTAGTTCAATCACCCCCAAGAGTACGAGAAACTGGATCTCTTGTTTTAAGAGCTCTTCATGAGAAGGATCCCTGAAAATGAAAGGGAAAACAGAGTCTCATTGATTGGGAGGGCATTTTTCCCATGAGGGATGATATTTAAAAAGTCCACCAAGGAGTGTTGAAACTCATGGACCTCTTCTAATGGTATCTAGAAAGATTCTGACAGCTATTTCATGAGGTTTTGGAAGGTCTGAAAGTTGTCAGTATAAGAATATGGAGAAAACATTACAGCATTACTGGGGGATGAAGAGGATTTCACTGATGAGGGCAAGCTTCCCTCAATCTGTGGTTCCTGCTGTTTTTGAGTGCCTCCCGATGCTTAAGGGGCATAAGGTACCAGAGGGCGATCATGCAGTATATAAGGTTGATCAGTTGGTGATTGTGAGTGATGTGGTACCAGCAGATATTGGGGTCTCTTTCTGGCTGGTACCCTATAAAATTTTCACCAAGGTGACACCAGGGATTCCAGTAAGCCCACTGAGGAGGTGGGTAGGGAGTCCCCACAGATACTCACAACCACTGGATCTAGGACATCTTATGGGATCTGGAAAATCCTCTTCAGAGTACTGGCTTAGAGGGATGTGGTGGTGTGGTGCTGAAAGAGAGACCTGTACTGCGATTTCAGAGTCTCCAGGGCTGAAAGGGGGAGCATCAGACATAGGTTTCGGTATCAAAGTCTGGAGGTCCGACGGGAATTCAGTCTGGCAGGATGTCTGTTGCAGATATTTGAACAGTACTGGACAAGGGGCTTTGACTGAGGTCTATAGCAAGATAGACTCCAGTTCCTTTGGCATGAAAGTGAAAGAAATCTGGAGTGTACTGAAGATCTATGGTATCCAGAAGTCTGATTTGGAACTGGGGTTTGGAGTGGGATCGGTGCCAAGATGGTGAGTGTGATAATGCATAGGCTTGTAGGGGAACTTCTCTGACCTCAGAGATCTGGTGTAAAGAAGATGATGGTACTGGAGCATGAGTAGGAGGCCTGAGTGCATCTCAGTGCCAAAAGATAGATGGCTCCCTGACAATATCCGTAAGAAGACTTCTCCACATGCTGCTTCTTGTGTACTACTGGAGGCTTGGTACTGGAATCAGACGGCACCTCAGCTGTATTCCTTGAGGGATGTGACATCTCTTTAGAGTGGAATTTATGGGGTGACCTACTTTTCTCCCTTGTTTCCCTACTAGGGGAAAGAGGCTTCTTCTACTTAGATGTCCTAGCCTCTGAAGGTGTTGCTGGAGCTGCAAGAGTCACTGGAGTGGCCTGGGATGTTGATGCCAATGTATTGGAGCCAGGGAGCGGACAAAGCTAGGGCTAGTGAGCATTCCATCAGAAGAAGCTTCAGTCTAGCCTCTGTGACCTCTTGAGACCTGCCTTTAAACGCCATATAGACTTATACTTTGAGAGGGCATAGGTTCCTCTGAATGTCCATAACTATGAGGAAAAAAACCTGTGGCAGATCTGGCAGGGCTTAAACCTTGAAGTCTTTGGCATAACCCAGAGTGCTAATGGATCAAAAAGAGAGGTCCTAAAGAAAAAAAGGGGGGAACACTCCTTCCAAACACAATTGTGTTGAAACTAAAGAAAAGTAACTCAACAAAATAAACGAGGCGCTTCTCTGTGGAAGCATGGGGCCACTAATTTGAACAGGAGTTCAGCTCCTAAACTCAATTCTCCTGGTTGGATGGACTCCACAGGAACCCAGATCATCAGGGGAAGAGGTTGGAGCCATCTCAGAGACTATGGGGACATAGCAGGACAGGTCATGAGGACTCTGTTTTTGCCTTCAGAAAACCACATGGCAGTCCAGAAGGGCCACTTCCCTACAGTAGAAAACAGCTGAGGCTATCCACAGAGTCTGGGGAGGATGCAAGAGAGTACATGATGGCCTTTCCCCGTACTTGCCACAGATATCTTTAGACGCTCAGGACAAATGGAGGAGTCTCCTGATTAAACCTCTCATCTTGTAAATAAAGATTGCTGGAATACATGTGGAGTTAAAGTCATCCTTACATCTTAGCATGTTACTTGGGTAACACAAAACTTTTGTTTAGTTATTTCTTAACTGTATCTGACATGTGTGAACAAAAAATGTTAATTCCATAAACTATGTCCTGGCTAATTTTGCAATGTAGTGTATAAACTGCCTTTATATATTAACCTTCTAATTTCTTGCCATCTAATGGGCAGTAATAAAAGTAATATACAGTTTACTATATGGAAGTTGGGAGTCCTGTCTCTAGGACTATTATATGGGACGACTAATTAATATAGACTTTATCATCAGACAATCTGATAAATCTTTTCAAAAGTTTAAGACTTCGTTAATCTTGGTTTCCAGAAAACTCTAGACCCTCCAGCAAGTGAGGATCTAAATGGGAAATGATGTGTAGTATGAACACAGAGCATTTCAGAATCCTGAAGAACAACTTTTTGTTGTGTGTTTGTACAGCGCTGAGCACAGCGGGGTTCTGGTTCATGATTGGGCTCCTAAGGTGCTATGAAAACACAAATAAATAAATAAATAAATAAATAAATATCAGAAGGGGTAGTAAAAAATACAATAACCCCAGGCAAAAGGTTATGGTACAGGCATTATATGAGGGCCATATACTCAGTACTATGGGCACAGCAGATATAAACTAGATCTCCTTTTTAAACGAGAAGGGTGCAAACACACACTTCCTGTTCCTCCATTCTGCAGTTGAACAGTGATGCCAATTCAGTGAAGAAGGGCACCTGGTCTGCATCACTAGCGCATGCTTAACTATCTTCATTATGAAGTGATGGTTGATAATATTTATCAGCTGAAAGGCTGTGGGACATAAGAGAGTTTTAGCTCCCACTGGCATTGCTGCTTGGGATACTTTGTAAAATAAATTCTTTAGTAGTCCCTGAACCTAGAAGTTTATTTCCTGTGAGTCCATTGCATCAGTTCTGTGAATCTCAAATAAAGTCAGTCAGTGTGATGGGGTACTCTACCCAACACGAGGATGACATGGGTCAGAGCCCAGGTATTTTGCAATGTAGATGCAGCTCAGTGAGTTGCATATGTCTCATCCTAGGCCCTACTGCATAGACTAGGTGTTGGAAGTCAGTGGCGTTGGAAGTCAGCATGGGGGCGATAATATGCGGAAATCTTGCAAAGTATTTAGTTGCATTATGCCAATGGAATCTCTAATATTATTAGACCCTGTCATAAATATAAAGGGAAGGATAACCTTTATGTATGCAGTAATATAAAATCCCTCCTGGCCAGAGGTACAGAATCACTTACCTGTAAGGGGTTAATCAGATCAATTAACCTAGTTGGCACCTGACCAGAAGGACCAACGGGGAAAGAAGATACTTTCAAATTTGTGGGAGGTGGGAGGTTTTGTTGGTGCTCTTTGTGTGGTTCTCTCTGGGACGAGAGAGAGACATGGGCAGGAAAAACACATCTCTTAGAAACATACCTGAAACGAGCATCTAAGATTACAAAAATTGTAAGTAAAGCAAAGGAAAGGCATTAGATTATCTTTTGTTTTAGCTTGTGAATTTTCCCTATGCTAAGAGGGAGGTTTATTCCTGTTTTTGTAACTTTAAAGTTGAGCCTAGAGGGAAATCCTCTGTTTTAAATCTTTTTATTACCCTGTAAAGTTATTTTCCATCCTGATTTTGCAGGTGTGATTCTTTTACATTTTTTTAAATAAAATTCTTCTTTTAAGAACCTGATTGATTTTCAGTGTCCTAAAAATCAGGGTATGATCTGTGCTCACTTTGTAACCAATTGGTTAGTATATTTTTCTCAAGCCTCCCCAGGCAAGGGGGTGAAGGGGCTTGGGGGGATATTTTGGGGGAGATAGGGCTCCAAGTGGCCCCTCCCTGAATGTTTGTTTAAATCACGTGGTGGTGGCAGCAATACCGTCCAAGGACAAGGAAAGGAATTTGTGCCTTGGGCATGTTTTAACCTAAACTGGTGGAATATTGGGGGTGGGAAGGGATAGCTCAGTGGTTTGAGCATTGGCCTGCTAAACCCAGGGTTGTGAGTTCAATCCTTGAGGGGGCCATTTAGAGATCTGGGGCAAAAATTGGGGATTGGTCCTGCTTTGAGCAGGGGGTTAGACTAGATGACCTCCTAAGGTCCCTTCCAACCCTGATATTCTATGATTCTATGATAATATAAGCTTAGGGGGTCTTTCATGAGGGTCCTTACATTTGTACCCCAGAATTCAGAGTGTGGAAGGAACCCTGACAGACCCTCATTTTCATGTTACTTCTCAAAAACCATTCACAATTATTTTTTAAAAAATCAAAATTAAACAGAATGCAGAAATTACCTCCTAAATAAAGCACGACCCTCAAAATACAGAAAGTATAAGCAACAGAAATTGTTGAAGTCAGTAGAAAAAGTAGGGACAATTCTTTCAATTACTCTGTTAATAAGAATTATACATCTACTGTACCAGAGCACATCCAGCATTGTAACTAGTGGAAAATTGCTTGTTAATCACATAGGAATGACTGACTTTCCAATTCAGTTGCATCACAGCTTCTACTGACTTGAAAAAAATACTTCAAATCACTGAATAGAGTTTATAATAGTAATAATCCCTTCAAAAATCTGTCATTACTGCACTTAATGACAACTTTGCTGGAGCATTAAAGGCTTTCAACATCACTTTGGTCCATTAGCTGTCAAATCAGTCATCAGCTGCTGGCAGTGGACCATCCTGTAATGATCACTGGTTAACCTTTTCATTCAAGAGGTCATCATTGTAAAGAAATGTGTATCTTAACTACAAATTGGGTGTGCACATTTAAGATTAAAGATTGTACAAATAGCAGTGTTACTATTGTGTGACTTCCCTCCATCCATCAAAAAATTTGACAGAGAATAGAACAAAAGATGTTGACTGCTGATGGGTGTTGACAGCATTATTGCAAAATTCTACACACTCACTCACGCAGGTGGGTAATAATGCTTTTTCACTAAGGAGTAAACTATCAGGTTTTTTTTTTTAAATTACCCCTAAGTACAAATGAAAAGGGTACGTGTTGTGACGGGGCAAGGCCAGAGGGCTATAGGAAAGTGGTAAGGAACCAGTATGTTAGCCCCAGGCTAAACAAATCCCTGATACCTTATGGCAGTTGCTCCAAGTTAATCAAGACACCTGGGCCAATTAAGAACTTTCCAGAAGGCAGGGAGGTTGATTGAGACACCTGCAGCCAATCAGGGGCTGGCTGAAACTAATTAAAAGCCTCCCAGTGAGTCAGTGAGGCACGCATGTCAGGAGCTGTGGAAGGAGGTTGCGTGTGAGGAGCTGGGAGCAAGAGGCACTAGGAGCTGAGAGTAAGAGGGCGTACTGCTGGAAGATACTGTGGTGATGATAAAGAAGGTGTTGGGAGGAGTCCATGGGGAAGTAGCCCAGGGAGTTGTAGCTGTCGTGCAGTTGTTCCAGGAGGCACTCTAAACAGCTGCAATCCACAGGGCCCTGGGCTGGAACCCGGAGTAGAGGGCGGGCCCGGGTTCCCCCCAAAACTCCCAACTCCTGATCAGACACAGGAGGAGTTAACCTGGACTGTGGATTCTACTAGAGGGGAAGATCTCTGAGGCAATCAGAATCCGCCAATAAGCGCAGGACCCACCGAGGTAGAGGAGGAACTTTGTCACAGTGTGTATTTGGTGCCTAGTAATGTAAATGTTCATGACCATTCTGTGAGCTTCAGTGAGACTGAAGAAGTTGTTGAACTGGTTGATGAAGAAAGAAGGATATTCATCAACTGTAGGTAAATCTTACACTTTTCTTTTCTTTTTGTGGTAAACCAATAGGTACCAGAAAAACAACAAGGAGGCACCAGGGGCACCTTACCGACTAATAGATTTATTTGGGTATAAGCTTTTGTGGGTAAAAACCCTCACTTATTCAGATGCATGGAGTGAAAATTACAGATACAGGCATACATATACTGGCACATGAAGAGAAGGGAGGTATCAGGACATAGACTCTCCTACACCAACCATCTCATTGAAGGTGATGGTATGTGCTCCTCTAGCTCTCTTGTTTCACAAGGAATTTAAATAGATCCGTACAGTGATCTGAATTATGATCCCACTCTGAAATCTGACAAACCTTGTGTGAATCTGCTTCCTGCGGAAATACATGCTAGGTCTGTACCCTACTATAATTAACCTTGACATGAGGAAAAAAAACCCTTCTTTACATTCATAATTTCTCAACCAGAGTCTAGTGTGTGCTCAGTGCTAAAGGGCAAACAAAAGCCACCCTTCTTCTGAGGAATACCAGAAATTAGAAATGTGTGTGTAGGATAGAACATTTGGTTCACCTAATCCTATGCTGGTGTTTTGGGCAGAAAAGAAAATTGGAATGGAATACTTAGTCCAGTGAGAAACATGACTAATTTACTGCTGATTATTTTTAATGCCCTATATTTTCAAAAATGCAAAATTAAGAGACAGAAGCATCCAGATTACTAGACTGATGACCTATATGCATAGTTCTAGACCTAGAGCATCAGAGCTTCCCCCAGAGACACAGCATATCACAGTCAGACACATAGGGAACAACAGTTGGATGTTGGTACCACTTTTTTATGCTATAAATTATTTTTTTAAGTGTATACATCCCAAAACACCGTAAAATGCCAGAAAAGATGCAGAACATGCCCCAAATGAGCTGTGGAAATCTGTTGTTCTCTGTGTGTCTAGCCACAGTTCTGATATTTTTGTGTTTCCTGTTGGAATTATCATTAAAATAGAAACCCTCGGGGATTACAGTTGTCCAATTCACCAGAATTTGAAGTATGTTCTGGTATTTTTAATTGCTGTTTGCAATTTCCATGTAAAATACAGCTGGTACCAGACTCCCACCAGGACACTCCTTAGCTACATTTTCTTGGATATAGGCAGACAGGAACAGGTTATCCTATGTCTTTGAGGGCAGAGTAGGCATTTTTAACAGCATTTTTCTGCAGTCATGTAAAACCATTGTAAAACTCGTCACAATTTTTCTTTCAATGTCCCAAATATTGGGGATACCATAGTTTCCCTGAGTGAGACTATTCCATAGCCAAAGAGATCTTACTGGCTAGACATTTTTCTTGATGTGAAATGTCAGCACTGTGAGGTGTTCAGCATAGCCAAACTTTCTCCTGAGATGGACAGTACTGATCACCTGTCATTCGCATTCACTCATTACTTCTCCGGTTAAGACTGAAAGTGCACATTCCTGTTGCAGTCACTGCTAGCACTCTCATTACAGACTCTCCTTCAGCCCTGTAAACATGGGAGCTTTCATGGAGGCATAAATATAACTCTGGAGGACTGTGGTTTCCATGTGATATACCCCAGAGGATTAGTGACCGAAGGTGAAAAAATGTGTTTAAAAAGAGATAGAAAGAGGTGACGGTCTCATTACATCCACAACCTCTATCATTTCATTATTGTTATCACTTCAGAAGGAGGACCTCACAAAATTACACATATTATGGTCATTCCACAGTAATGATCTCAAAGTGTCTTAAGAACTGTCAATGGTTCTTAAGGGAATACAATCATCTTATCTTGAACTGCTAAGCAAGAATCTCTTATGGTCTATGAATTGCAGTAAAAAAACCCAATTAGGACATAGTATTAGTTTGGGGCATAAACACAAGCAATAAATGTAATAATGAGAGAAAAATGTTTTATTTATTATTTACCTCTTTTGCACTCCGTTAGCTCCTTCTATCTTAGGTTCACAAAGTACTTTACAATCAATGAATTTAATTTTGCAAGACTGCTGTGAAGCAGAGAAGTAATGAAGTGTTAAAGTGAAACTGGTGCACAAAGATTAAAACCTATGTTTATAAAGGTGTCCATTAATTTTGGATGCTTCATTTGGGACACAAAGGACCTAATTTTCAGAGGTGCTGACTTCATCTGGAGTTGTAAATGCTCAGCCCCTCTCCTTTGTCTCATGTTGGCCAACTAAAACCTGTGACACCCAAAAATAATGAACATTTTTGAAAATTCAGGCCAAGGTGACCAACCTAAGGTGATGTAAGAAGTTTGTAGCAGAGATAAGAAAAGAACCCAGGGCCAAAATTTTCAAACCTAAGTGGCCTTACATTAGGTTCCTAAATATGTAAGTAAAAGTGGCCTGATTTTCAGAATTGCTGAGCACCTACAAATCCCATTTGATTTAAAGAGAGCTGGAGGTGCTAAATAACTGAATATTAGGCCACTTATGATTATTTTCTTAAATATATATTTATGAGCTTAACTTTTATGTACCTATGGTTTGAAACCATTGGCCCAGGTCTCCTAAGTTAATTACATTTCTAGCCACTTTTTATTTTAGCCCACACTTTGATATATTTTGGCACATTTCATTCCCCATCTCCCTACAATAGTTCACAAAACGACAGCTATAGGTTATCTTTGATCCATAGCTGATCATTTATAGAAATACCAGGAGCTCCACTGTGATGTGAGATAAGTTTATGACCCTTACATCATAACAGGACTCTCTACTAGCTGTTGACTATTTTCTGGCCTCTTGACATTTGTCTGCTGTTGAACTGGCTGGTACAGCCTATCACAATGGAGATATGCCTTTGTGACTTCACCCAAGAGACTGATACAAAATTCCTAGGACTTTTTTGTATCATAGCAAATGTCAGAGAACACTGAGTAATCTCAAGCGGGAAGACCATAACTGATAGGAAAGGTCAGGCTGCAACCATGCTGGATGTACTACCACCAATATCAGAGGAAAGAAAGTAAATGTAAGGGGACTGTTATTCCCTTACTAACATTCAGAGCTCCCAGGGGCAATGGGGAGAGGCCAATGCTCCAGGTCAGCTCTGATTGACAGGGTGGGCAGGCGAATCAGGAGGTCAGGGTGGATCCCGTCCTTCGTGTGAGCTGAAGTTGCCTGAGTCACAGTGAGTGGGGCTGAGCTGAGGAGAGGGCAGAGGCCAGAGCTGAGCTGGGCCATATCCAGAGGGGCCAGAAAAGCAGCCCAGTGAGACAGACCTGTCCTGGGAGCAGAGCTGCAGCCCAGAGACACAGACCTGCCCTGGGAGCAGAGGTGCAGCCCAGGGAGACAGACCTGCCCTGGGGGGAGAAGCTGCAGCAGCCAGAGCCAGAGGGGCCAGGGCAGCAGCCCAGGGAGCTGGAGGCGGAGCAGCAGCAGCAGCCGTGCTGAGGCAGAGGAGCTGGAGCTGAGGCAGAGCGGTGGAGCTGGGGCTGGAGCAGTCTGGAGCCGGGTGCGGTGAGCAGCTGGGGAGAGTGAGGGGGACCCTGGGCAGTGGGCCCAGCACAGGGAGAGGCCTCAGCCAAGAGGCCCTGCAGGCCAGACTTGCAGGGGGATCTAAACCCCGACAGGGCGGGGGGCAACGCTGGGAAGAAGGGTCCTGCCACCCAGAGCCTGCGAGCGTGTGGCCACCGCCGGAGCAAGTATCCAAGCCACAGAGTCCCTGCAGCACAGCCAGGGCCTGAGAAGGGGCCTGGGACTTGCAAAGGAACAGACTGAACTGCCCTGGCATTGCAGAGACACTGTTGTGATGTTCCCTGCCACAGAGCGGGGTGATGTGTTTTCATTAGCCTTTCCCATTTTTCCTTATTCCTGTTAAAAATTAATTGTTAATTAAATAATTTGCATTTGCTTTGAATTGTATGCAGTGATCAGTGGGTCAGGGAAGCATCCAGTGCAGAGAGAGTACCCCGGAGTGGGGACACCCTAGCCCCGACCTAGGTGACCACAGCAAGGTTGGGGGTCGAGCCCCCCAGGAATCCTGGGCCCAGCCTTGTTGGGGTTACGAGGACTCTGCCAGACAGGAGAGTGCAAGGGGAGTCCTCGAGGGCAGGGAGGCCTCTGGGGTAAAGGAGGTGGGAGCGAGGACTGAGATCCTTCCGCTAGCCCATTTCACCGGGGTAGTGCAGAGACGAGGAAAGTTCCCCACAATAGCGGGACTATTCCCCCGCTTACATAATGTTCATCTTCTCTTTTTCAGTAGGCTTAGAATGAGACTATGTAGTTTGTTCTTTAGGAAACGTCAATTTTTTCTCCAAACACAGAGCATTTAATAACCATCTCAACTACTTTATTCCTAATTAGTTTACCTTCATTTTCAACTAAACCTTGCTAGAAATAATAAGGCATGTTACAAGAATCATGATCTAAATCCTGGCTTATCACTCATATATAACAAGTAGAAAGTGCAAGAAGCAATTTCCCTATGAAAGCACAAGGGTAGGATCCCTTCATAGCACTTAAAAGACCACTAGGAGGTTAGGATGACTAACATGCCAATTCATGTACAGTGGGTGGCATAGTCTATGATATAGAGAATACATTCTTTGATCTTAGCAAGCTATCACATAAGCTACCATCAGTAGCAAAAAGTAACCAGCAGCAGTAAGAGAGCACAGGTTGACCTGCTGAGCGGAGCAGTAACTTGATTCCTTGTTGTTTTTTGTATGCAATGGAAGAATGTCCCAAGTGCCAGCCATATGGCTAATCACCCTTAGCCTCCTTTCAGCACCCAGGGCACTAGGGTAGAATCTGACTATATACATGTTTTATTATGCAGACATTTCTGGGGTGGAAAATGGCAGCAGTTGAACTACACATCTTAATAATAACACTTAGCACTTATCCAGTTTCTATTTAACACTCATAGACTGATCTATAATTGTAAATATATTATCTTCCTTTAATTTATTTATTTTATTACCCTTCTCAACAATCCTGTGAGTTAGGTAAGTATAATCATTCCTAATTTATTGATGAGGCACAGATCTGTTAGAGACTTGACCAAGTCCAAACAGCGAATTGGTTGGCAGAGCCAAGATTAAAACCCAGGCCTTACTGGCTACCAAAGTCATGCTTAATCCTCTAGAACATGTTGCTTTTCTAATGTAAGGAAGAGAAGAAGCATACCATATCTAACTGAAAGTGATGGAGGAATTTAAGTAATCAGAATGTAACATTTACTCAAATGGCAATAGTTTACTCAAAGACAATTTTGATCAAGGATTTGTCTCTATGATGGATCACAATAGACTGCTTCTAATGGAAGTAAATATGAAAGATACAATTTTGGAGAGTTTTTCCTATTTAGAACTCCTGCTATAAAGGCTATTGAGAATCATAATTCAGGCTGAAGATAAAATATTATACACAGTAGCATTGCTTTTACATTTGTATGTATGTTGTGCACTTATTTAGCATTGTACTGTAAGGCAAACTGAAGAAAAGTGATTTATTCATATCCTTGAAGGGTACTATGGATTTTAAGCATCTAGAAAGAAGTTCCTTTGACATTCAAGTACACTAAAAATAATATGTTGTGATGTTGTACTAGATTGACGCTCAGTATTTGAGGATCGGGGGAATAGAGTTTTAAAGTTGTTTCAAACATTAAATGAAATTATCCCTTTCACTTTTATTTTCTACTCTTTCTCCCTGGAAGGATGAATTAAGGTAATACAATATCAGTTCTCAATAGAGGCATCAGAGTATATGAATTATAGCTCTAATATCCTTTATGAACTATAGTAATCTGCTGAGATACATTACTTTAATTAATATCTATTCCATATACTAGAACTGACCCGCCCCCCCCCCCCCCGCCCCCGACAGTGGAAAGGAAAGAGGTCTGTTCCTCATTTTTTAGGATGAGAAGGCTTTAAGGGTCAGACCTCCCTTCATCTACACTGCTTTTATAATATAATTCCAAATTCCAATGACTTCTATGGAATTATTTTTGATGTACACCAGGATAAATGAGAGGAGAATATGGCCATAGATCTTCTTCCATGGAAATGGGTGCAAATGGAAAAGACGGTTACTCACCGTAGTAACTGTTGTTCTTCGAGATGTGTTGCTCATATCTATTCCAATTAGGTGTGTGCGCCGCGCGTGCACGATCGTCGGAAGATTTTTACCCTAGCAACACTCGGTGGGCCGGCTGGCGCCCCCTGGAGTGGTGCCGTTGCGGCACCTGATATCTACCTCAGCTGGCCCAGCGCCCTCAGTTCCTTTTTGCCGGTTACTCCGACAGTGGGGAAGGAGGGCGGGTTTGGAATAGATATGAGCAACACATCTCGAAGAACAACAGTTACTATGGTGAGTAACCGTCTTTTCTTCTTCAAGTGATTGCTCATATGTATTCCAATTAGGTGACTCGCAAGCCTTGCCTAGGCGGTGGGGTCAGAGTGAGATACTGTAGAATGAAGGACTGATGAACCAAACACAGCGTCCTCTCTGGGATGCTGGACTATGGCATAATGAATGGCAAAGGTGTGCACCAATGACCAGGTTGTTGCCCTACATATCTCCTGTATAGGTACATGTGCCAGGAAGGCGGAGGACGAGGCTTGAGCTCGGGTGGAGTGGGCAGCAAGGTGCGTGGTGGGAACACCAGCCAAGTCATAACACGCCCGGATACACAACGTGATCCAGAACGAGATGCGTTGGGAGGAGACCGGGAGGCCCTTCATCCGGTCTGCCACAGTAACGCACAGTTGAGTCGTTCTGCGAAAGGGCTTTGTAGAAGGCGAGGGCCCTACGAACGGCCAGGGAGCGAAGATGTTGCTCCCTTGGAGAAGCATGCGGCTTCGGGTAGAAGACCGGCAGAAAATGTCTTGGTTGACATGAAAGGCTGACCCCCTTTAGGGAGGGAGGCTAGGTGCGGTCGCAGCAGTACCTCATCCTATGGAACACCATGTAAGGAGTCCCGAAGTGAGCGCTCTGAGCTCAGATACGTGCCTCGCCGAGGCTACAAGGAAGGCAGTCTTCCAGGAGAGGTACAGGAGCGAGCAGGTGGTTGTAGGCTCGAATGGGGCCCCCATGAGCCTGGTTATCACAAGGTTGAGGTCCCAAGAGGGGACCGGATGGCGAACCAACGGATACAGTCCCCAAGCTCGACGGACCTCGCGATGCCGGAGTCGTCAGTGCCAGATCTGTTCACCTGTGGTGAGAAACTCAACGGACCTTGCGGTACCGGAGTGGGGCGGTGCTGATGCGGGCAGCAGCATTAGCTCTACCTCGGTGCGAACCGGGGAGCTCACGGCCACCCAGCTCGATGGACCTTGCGGTGCCAGAGTCACCGGTGCCGGATCTTCGTCCACAGTCACCGAGCTCGATGGCCCTCTTGCGGTGCCGGAGTCGCCGGTGCCAGTGCCTCATTCGGGCACGAAACTCAACGGCCCTTGCGGTGCCGGAGTCGAGGCTGCTGGTGCCGATGTGGACACCAGCGTTGGCTCTACCTCAGTGTGTACCGGGGATCTGATGGCTACCGAGCTCAACGGCCCTCTTGCGGTGCCGGAGGTGACGGTGTCGGTGCCTCAGTCGGGCACGGAACTCAACGGCCCTGGCGGTACCGGAGTTGGCGGCTGCCGGTGCCGATGCAGCTGGCAGCATTAGCTCTACCTCAGTGTATACCAGGGAGCTCACGGCCACCGAGCTCGACGGCCCTTAGGGTGCTGGAGTCGTCGGTGCCGGAGTCTTCACCTGGGGCGTGGAGCTCAACGGACCTTGCGGTACCGGAGTCGCCGGGGCCAGTGCCGGTCTGGACGGTAGTATTAGCTCTACCTCGGTGTGTACCGGGGAGCTCACGGCCACCAAGTTCAACGGACCTTACGGTATCAGGAGCCGATGGTGCTGGCGCCGGGCCGAAAGTCTTGGCCGGGCAGGCTTGTACCGGTTGCAGCTGCAGCGGTATCTGGCGGTGCCAGCCCCGGGGTCTGTTTCCCCAAGGTTGGGGATAGCAACCGACACCTGTGTGGTAACATGGCCGGAGTTGCCCGGTGCTGTAGCTCCTTGCTAGTGCTCGGTCGCTCCGGTGCCGCTGATGTACTGCGTGCCAACGCTGTCGGTGCTGGGTCTCAGCGGGGCTGTCATCGGGCCAAGTGTTGGCTCTACTAGGAGCTGCTTTAAGTGAAAGCCCCGCTCCTTCTTGGCTCTAGGCTTAAAAGCCTTGGAGATCTGACACTTATCTGCGAGATGGGATCCCCCAGGCGCCTCATAGGGGAGTCGTGGGGGGGTCCCCCGTAGGCATCAGCTTGGAGCCGGCCGACGGCTTGAATCCCGGTGAACCAGGCATGAGCCCGGTACCAGAGGGGAGAGAAGGGGAGAAGCCCCTCATCTCCCACTAGTATTTACACTAAACTTCTTAACCAGACTATCAAAACTATTAACAACTAGTTAAAGTACTTAAAACCATTAACAATGCTAAGCGAGTGCTAACTAAGCTAGGGAGGTGGAGATCAGCTACGCTGCTCCACAGATCCGACCGTCACAGGCGGTAAGAAGGAACTGAGAGGGCGCTGGGCCAGCTGAGGTAGATATCAGGTGCCACAACGGCGCCACTCCAGGGGGCGCCATCCAGCCCACCGAGTGTTGCTAGGGTAAAAATCTTCCGACGATCGTGCACGCGCGGCGCACACACCTAATTGGAATACATATGAGCAATCACTCAAAGAAGAACCAGAATATTTTAAGAATATGCCAATTTTTCAATCAACCCTATTGGCCAAATTAACGATTTGTATAAACTGGAGCAACTCCACTGATTTCAAAGGAGCTGTGCTAATTTACATATGCAGATAATTTAACTTGCGGGGTGGGGTGTTGGTATCAATGCTTAATGTTCCTGCCTATGTTAAATCTAGGGATACTATGTATTCTATTCACTCATCCCTCATGCCAGGACTTTAGAGGGGAAGGGAGTCCTATAGAGTAACTGCTGATTGCTTTGTCTCCTTTTCCATTTCACAGACTTTCAATGGCTATAGTCTTTCTTGTCACTTGGCAGAAATGTGAACCCAGTAAGGAGTGGAAGAGTGATTGGTAGAGACATACAATTCAAATGAGCCCTTCAACTTGTTTGGTATCCCTGACTCAAATGAGCTGCTTCTTATAGGTGTAGACTGCAAATATACTCCACTTGCATCTGTAATATACCTTCTTTAGCTCCAGGGCAGCTGCAGACAACTTATGTCATATTCTTACTACTGCAAAATAGGTGAATATGACTGAAATCCCTTGACTAAATGTTTCCAGTGCAGAAACTTAAAGAAAAAAAATAACCTGCAGCTTTTTCAGAGATCACTCACACCCTCCAAATAAGGCACTACTTAAAACAGCTCCTGTTAAATAGTTGAGGAGTTAGAGATTATTCATCACATCTACTTTTTTTAGAAGGTGTGTCCTCCAAGTTTGTTTCTTTTTATTCATATGTTTTAATGAAGATTAATTCTCTGATTTCTTGGCATTTTTTCTAATTATGTTCTGAAAATCCTGATTTGAAATGGCATGATGTCAAAAACTTGGTCATCAAAATCCTCAACAAGAAAGAATAAGTGGCTGACCAGTAAAAAATGTATTTCTAAGTGACTTAATGTTGGATTTCCACACATTTGGGTCCAGTAATTCAATTCAAATCTGCTCAGTTTTCTGGGGGAAAAAAGTGTGGTACAAACTTTTGCCGTGTAATTAAGAAATATGGGTAATATACTTACATTAGCTTGGACTTAACTTTTAGTGAAAACAACAGTATTTTCCTAGAAACTATAGCTTTAACCTGTCAACACTGAGAAGCTAAGCAAAAAATTAATTTATGTGAAAATGGTTCAAACCAGTATATAAAAGTTTAGTTAGGATGCAGAGTGTGTCAAAAAGCCTCCAAGGAGAAAATTTACAGTTTTCAGGGCATTTTATATGACGCACGTACTAAACAACTGAAGATTATTCATCCCACCTAAAAGAATGGTGCGAGATCAATCCAATATTAAGGTCAAGGTGCTGTATGTGACTGGGGCATAACTAAAGCCCAGATTCTGCACTGGATAGCATGTTAGTAGATTGCTGTGCCTGCTCAAAGGCCCACCGACTTCAGTGCTCTCAGTTGCAGTATCAGGACCTAAGTCTTTCTATAAATGTAAGGTATGGGATTCAACATATCCTGGCCCAGTGAGTGTAACCAACAGCAGAACCTTTTGCCACCTCTTCCCTTCCGCCCACTAGAGAAGCTGTTAGTGGGAGTTCAAGATCCACCAATGGAGAATGTGCTGGCTGGGGAAAGTCCTGTCAGCACAGGTCCATATGGAACTTTAAAAATCACCCTTCTGTCTAAAAATGCAGTACCCACCAACATTGTACTTAGCGTCTAGAATTACTGTAACTGAAAGATTACAGGGAAAAAAAAGATTTGTCTCTATTTGCTTCATGTATTTAATACTGAACTCTTCTGTAAAGCACTTTGAGGTCTATGGATGAAAAGTGATACATTATTATTACATTTCATGTTCATGCTATCCCTACAAAGAGAGATTTGAAGGCCAAGGAGGAGGATGCTTTGAACACTAGAAAAGGAAAGGGATATTCTAAGTGCAGGGAAATTTTTTTTTTAACCGATGGCTCACTTTTGTTTTAAAATAATCTTTGGGCTGATTATTTCCTAGCATGGTCATTTTCAACCCAAATTTCTTTTTCTAATAAAGTTATAAGCAAGTAAAACATGGAGGATGAAAAGAGGAAACTGTTTGTTTGAATTTACAGAATTCACTGCCAATGAAAACTATTTTAAGGACGATCAGACTGCAACAACACTAGTCTTACCTCTTTACAAAATGCTTCTGTAAAATAGCATTTGCATGTAATAGCAGTTTACACCTTTAAAGTGCTTTAAAAACATTATTTTGGAATTGGAAATATTCACTGGTTTGAAGAGGAACCCATCCCCCCAAAACTCCTAACCTTATAGTGAATATACCTGACAACAGCAAGCAGCAAAGCTTCCCAGCACAGGACAAGTGGGACTGTGAAAAATGTAATTCACATGTGTCCAGCCTCTCTTGCATTAATATAAATGAAATTTAAAATACACATGTTTACCATAAATATACTTCAGAAAAATCCAACAAGGCAGGTCTCAATATCCCCCCGTGAAAAACGAGGCAGAGAGATTAAGTGACTTGCCCAAGCCCCAGACAGTCAGTTCCAGACCTAGGATTGGAACTCAAACTCATGACTTCAAGTTCCTTGCTTGGATCATCATGCCACACATCTTTCTTTATATAGAAAACTGAATATATCAGTGTCGAAGCATCACTGCATAACCAAACAGCAAAATTCATGCCACCATTTTTTTGGCTGAAGGACATTCATTAGCAAGAACATCAACATTTATAGAGTTACATTTTATTCCTCAACAGGAACAAGTAATGCAATTACCTTGCCAATTAAATTACCTAAATGTCCAGATTATAATAGCATTCATTAGTTACTAAAATTGCACCTGCAAACAGTGTAACACAAATATGGCTGGGAAACCTTTATTCTGTAATGGATATTTAATAATTTGATTTCATTATTAATACATTATGGTATATTGTAAGTTGCATGACATAATTCTACTTGTTAAGTGTTACTTAGTTGGGGTTTTTTTGGACAGACATGCAAACTATCATTAGCTGTGTTTTTTTCTTAACTATCAATCACCAAGGTAAAGGGCTGTCAAATCATTTTTGCTACTGGGATGGTAAGCTTCCCTGATCACTTTGGAAAACTGGTTGCAAATAATTTAAATAGAACTGGGTAAAAAATTTCTTGGGCTTCTTGGTATAAAAGGCAGAATTTCCTTCTCTCTTACAATCATCTGGTTTAAACCAAGTTGAAGAAGACAATTATCTGTAATGCAATCTGCTACACAATGTGGCACCATCTACAGGCGAAACTAACGGGAAGATATAAATCTGGAATAGTTTATTGGATTATGGAATATTAGCAGAGCCACTCGAAGAAGCTTACACCCAACTCTCACTATGTGGAGTCACTACTTTCGGTTTTTTGCTTTTGCAAATAAAAATCACCAAATTCATTCAAAAGGATAGAGAATTAAAAAGAAATAAACCTAGTTTCTGGCATGAATTACTAGAGAGTGAAATGATTCCATGTTTAGAAATTTTCACTTGTACTTGTACAAAATCTCCTGTGTGGAACTTAAAGTGGAAAGATAACACCCTTTCCCCCTCATAAAAACAGTGTATTCCTCTTCCCGAAAGCAATGTGTGTCTCTGGATCAGGAAAGGGACACATGATCAGAGATAAAGCCCACATGGAGTAGGTACACGCACACGCACACGATTTCCTGTTTGACTGCTATCATTCCTCTGGCCTTCTGCTGCTTGCAGCAAAAGCAACAACTAAAAATTGCTTAAACAAGAAAGCAAACACCTATAAACTATTTGAAAAAGACCAGCAGCCTCTCAGCTGCTGGAAACTTGTGACATTTGTCAAGAGTTGATTCATTATACTGTGGTGATCACATCTGGAATTGAACTGTGAAGACTGACACTGGTGACCCAATAATTACAAAATAACCTACCACATCTTGAAATGTCTACTTTCTAAAACTTAGATGGACATTTAGAACCTGTTTTTTCCCCTCATTCTCAGTGTTTCCAGATGAATTGGCTGCCTGCTACAATTATCTAAAGGCCCTTCCTGTACATACTGCACAGAGGAGAGGGCCCAGATTGAACTTAGCTCCCAGATGATTGATTGTCTGTTTCATTTCTGTAGAGGAAATGGGAATGGAACTGTACATGGACTGTCACAATTAAACTAACACCTCTGTCATAATAACCTCTAGCAGGAGCACTTCATCTCAATCATTCTGGAGACTCTGTTGCGTGCAGAGAGCCAACAGCTCAAGGAAAACACTTCTAAGCTTCTTTTAAAGCACAGGCAGGTTTTCAAATGTGTTTAACAGATTTGATTGTACGTCTGTCTTTGTAATTTCCAGTGTTATCTTTATTAATGATATCTCACCGCCTCCTCCTACTCTCCACATCCAACTCCAAAATCTATTCCTCCTCCCAGTAAAATGAGATAAGCTCCATCTGAGCGTTTAAAAAAAAATCACATTTCAAAGTTTTACTCCCTGTTTAATGCAGACATATTAAGGGAGGACACCTTTGACCAAAGAACATGCATGGTACCTCTAAAAATAGCAGTGTAGGACTCCAAGACCCTCCCCCCTTGCTGGTTCTAACCCAACCCTGAATGCCTACACTGCTATTTTTAGCCCTGCAGTACCTGAGATGTGGGCTCTGAGACTTGCAGCTCTGAGGGTATGTCTACACTACCTGCCGCATCGGCGGGTAACGATCGATCCAGCAGGGGTCGATTTATTGCGTCTAGTTTAGACGCGATAAATCAACCCCTGAACGCTCTCCCATCGACTCCTGTACTCCACCACCATGAGAGGCGCAGGTGGAGTTGACGGGGGGAGCGGCAGCAGTCGACTCACTGCAGTGAAGATGCTGCGGTGAGTAGATCTAAGTACGTCGACTTCAGCTACGTTATTCTCGTAGCTGAAGTTGCATATCTTAGATTGATCCCCCCCCCTCAGTGTAGACCAGGGCTGAGCCTTTTTTGTTTTGTTTTTTTTGGTTCCTGTGTAGACATACCCACAGGGACAGAGAAACATAGGCACTACAGCTCTTCCAACCCAGAGATGTGTCTGCCTGTTGCTTTACTGAATCTTAAATACTTAAAGAAATAACACAGCCTTATTTTTTGTTATTAAATGCAATGGTCAGGCTAATTAAATAAATTCCTCGGAAATCTGTTTTCTGTTAATGCAAGATACCTCAAGTGTCAACCGAAGATAGCACATCTTTGGCCATAAAACACTGTCCATTACACCAAGTGTGTTTACCCAGACTTAGGGTGTCAGGATGTCCTGCTCAGAGTTGACAAGGAGTAATGAATAAGGGATGTTAATAGAAGCTGTAAACCTAAGTTGTAAAAATAGGCTTCTTTTAATCTCTTCCTTTTTGTAAAGAAAAGCCTCAGTTTAAACGTTCACAATATCCCTGATGAGTGTTTCTTCATAAAGACTCTAAAGTCTTCATTCATTTAGCTTGAAGGAAAAAATGTATAGTCGGGAAATGTTTTGGTTATGTCTAACTCATGTTCCTTCTTAACAGTGAAAACCTGGCAATTCCACAAATGCTATAAGATGGTATAAGCCTCTTGAGATGTGTATGTGCAAATATTTTATATTTGCATGCAAATCTTCATATAATAACTTCCTGATAACCTTGTCATTTGAATAATGACACTGAATGAAATTCGCCTCCCAGGCAAGTTCCATCTTGAATAGGTCAGTGCTGGATATATGTTCTACTGAATAGGCAAGACCACAGTAGAGAAGCAACTATCGTAGGTGGGCTTTGCTAATCGGACACCTATTGCATGCACACTTGAGTGTGTACCTAAAGGAATGAAGGATTGCCTGATGGTCCTTCACCTCAATTTGACAACTGCACGTCACGTAACAGTCATTAGTGCATATGCACCTGTGATATATTCTGAAAAAGTCAAAGAAAAATTCTACAACTTTGATTATGTCATAAAGTCAGCTCATCAGCATGTCACATTCATTATCCAAGGCAACTTTCACACCAGAGCTGGTCACAATCACGAAGGTTGGCCTAAAGTAATTGGTAAGTATGGTGTGGGGAAAGAGAATTGAAATGGCACACTACTCCTCACAGAGTGCATGGAGAACCAGCTAGTTATCACAAACATGATATTTCAACAAGCAACAAAGCACAAAACAATATGAATGCCTCCCACCTCTGGTCTTTGGCTTTTAATTAACTATGTCATTGTAAACCAGTGTGACCATCAAGAAGTCAAAATCACCCATACAATGTGGGGTGCATGCATGTGGTCTGATCATCAGCTCATGAGATGGAAAATGACACTGATCCTCCAATTAAAAGAGCACAGATGTTGTAAATCTCCAATACCGAAGCTCAATGTGCATGCATTGAAATCTGAGCTCACATGTGTAAGGCTTGTTAAAAAACTTGATGAAGTTCTCAACACACTTTCTTAATTGAACACAATAAACACTGACTCTGCTTGGTCATCTTTTAGGGAAACAGTGTTCAATGCTTCTTTAAAAGTCCTTGGCTTTGTAAAGAGGAAGCATCAGGACATGATGCTGAGATAAAGCAACTCCTGATATCTATGCATGCTCTTCACATGTTATGGGTAAAGGATTAAAATTAATCTATTAAAAAAAAGGCTTATTCACATACCAAGTGCAACGTGCAAGCTGAGCTTTGCCACATGAAATATATCTGGTGGAAAATGAAAGCAAAGCAGCTTCAATCAGTGACAGACCAAAAAGACTCCAAATGTTTTTTTGATAAGCTGAAGACTGCGTACAGCTTGCAATCTAACTGGAATGCAGATGAGTTGCTACTGCTGACCCATCATAGACAAATTCTGAAAAGATGGCAGAACATTTTAATAAGAGTCTGAACTGCCCTTCCACCATGTCAGCATCAGTGCTTGATGTTCTTGTACAACTTCCAATTCAAGACCAACTCTCAATTCTGCCGAACATATCTGAAGTATGTAAAGATGTCAAGCAAATATAAAACAGCAACACAGTTGATCCAGATGGTATTCCTGTGATTTTCTTTAAATGTTGGGGATGTGAGCTGCTCAGGAAACTCATTGGTCTTTATTTAAGACCTTAATTTGCTTTACTTGGGAACAGGAGGTTGTGCCACAGGAACTTAAAGATGCCAACATTATTCCCCTTCACAAAAGGAAAGGCAATTACGCTTCTTGTGACAATCATCATGGTATCTCACTTCTTGCCACTGCAGGAAAGATACTGGCCTGAGTCATGATAAATTAGCTGATTTATCAATTTGAAAAGAAGATAGTGGCTGAAAGACAATATGGCTTCCATCCCGGGCATGGTACTTCTAGACATAATCTTTGCACTCCAGCAAATTCAGAAGAAATGTGAGAAGAATCAAGACCTGTATGAAGTTCTTGTCAGACTTTTGACTCTAAATCAAGATGACCTGTGAACAGTCCTGCACAAGTTCAGTTGCCCCAATAAGTTTGTCAATATTATTAAATCTTTTCATGCAGCAATGCAGGTTCATGTACTTGATCATGGCTGCTTCTTAGCTCCCTTTGTCACCAATGGAGTAAAACAAGGCTGTGTTCAGGGCCGATGAACCCACTAGGCGACCCTAGGTGGTCGCCTAGGGCGCCGGGAGCTGGAGGGCGGCTGGTCGCGGCTGCCTCCTGCCCTCCCGGCTCTGCAGCTGAGCCGGGAGGGTGGCTCGCCGTGGCAGGGCCGTAACGGGGCGCACTGCTGGTCAGGGGTGCTCTGTCCTCCCCCGCTGCCGAAGCCGCCCCAGCTTACCAGCGGGAGGTCCCTTCCGCCGAAGCCGCGGGACCAGCGGACCTCCCGCAGACAAGCAGCTTCGGCGGCAGGGCGAAGGTGCTGCTAATAATACCCTCCGCCGAAACCGCTTCCGCTTGCCTGCGGGAGGTCCGCGGCTTCGGCGGAGGGTATTATTAGCAGCACTTCCGCCCTTCTGCCGAAGCTGCTTGCTTGCAGGAGGTCTGCTGGTTCCGCGGCGCACCTACCAGCTCTGTGCCAGCCTGAGCGTGGAGCCGGGGGGCAGCCGCAGCAAACTGCCCTCCTGCCCCGGCTTCCCGCTCAGCTCCTGGGGAGCGGGGGGGGGGGTGCTGAGCGCCCGCAGGTGAGGGGTGGGAGGGGGGCTGGGCGCCTGTGGGTGTGTGTGGGGGGCTGGGCGCCTGCGGGTGTGTGTGGGGGGCAGAGCGCCCGCGGATGGGGGGGGGGGCAGCATTACAGGGGGGCGGCATTGCGGGGGCAGCGGCGCAGGGCTGGTGCAAGGAAGTTTCGCCTAGGGCTGTGTTCTTGCTCCAACAATACTTAGCATCATGTTTTCAACTGTTCTAATAGAAGCATTCAGAGACATTAATTATGGCATTTGTATGTAGTACTATATGGATTGAGGTGTCCTGAATCTTCATCATGTGCATGCCAAGACAAATGTTATGAAGACAATTATTTGTGAATTACTGTTTGCTGAAGATTGTGCTTTATTGGCCCATAATCCCAGGGACATTCAGTTGCTCACTGACTGCTTTGTGTATACAGCAACATTTTTTGGCCTAACATCAGCCTAAGGAAGCCACAAGACATGGTCTAATCTCAACTGGGAAGTACTGCAACTGCTCCAGTTGTGTCCAATGATGATGTATCACTCAAGGTTGTTGACAAATTTTGCCACATAGGCAGTCTCATTTCACAAGATGAAGATACAATGATTGACTATAACATTATAAAGTAGATTGGTGCATCCAACAATGCTTTTGGAAAATCTCAGCATTGTCTCTGGAACAAACAAGCTGTCAGATAGCAAAAAAATAAATAAATGATGTTTACCGTGCAGTCATCATCAGCACATCCTCTACAACTGTGGAGTATGTGGACCAGTTATTGACACCACATTAAATGCTTGGATGGATTCCACCTACAATGTCTATGGCTGATAATTGGGAATTAAATGGAAAGATTTGATTCTAAACACCGAGGTCCTCGAGTGCTGCAACATCAGAAACACTGAAACTTTTAGGTGCAGACATGTGGTCTGTATGTCTCAGAATAGAATACCAAAGGCCATCTTCTAGACAGAATTGCACTTTGGAATGGAACGTGTTTTGGGGACAGACAAAGTATACATTATGAAGACACTCTCAAGGCCAACCTCCAATCTTGCAATGTTATAATATATGGAGATATGCCTATCTCATAGAACTGGAACAAACTTGAAAGGTCATTGAGTCCAGTCCCCTGCTTTCACTAGCAGGACCAAGTACTGTCCCCTGACAGATTTTTGCCCCAGATCCCTAAATAGCCCCCTCAAGGATTGAACTCACAATCCTGGGTTTAGCAGGCCAATGCTCAAACCACTGAGCTATCCCTCTTCCCCAACACCTCGACACTTGGGAGCTCTTAGCCTGTGAAAAAATCTAATGGTGTTAGCTTTGCCACCTTGGACTGAAAGACTCAGAGAGCTCGCAGATTGCTGCAGTTAAGGAGAGATGTGTAAGGCATAAAGCTAAAAGCAGGATATATTCATCTACAATTGCCTTCACCTGTGGCACTTGCACATCTTATCCCAGGACCCATTGCTTATCTCAGGACCCATAATAAGTGACGGTAGCTCATCCATCAAACTTGATAAGAGACCCCATCATTATATGTACAATATAGCTATGTCATCTGTTGCTAAAATTGGTTACTAATGTAAGAAGCCATTTAAGTATAAAATTAATATTAAATAAGAAAATTGTCATCTGACAAAGCGTAGGTAGCTTCTTTACCAAACTTAGACAAGAGTCAACTCTCCAAAGATGGTTAAGAGGAAAGGACAATAGCTTCTTTAATTATTATTGAAGTTTAAAGACTCTCTTTAAGAATTATTCAATTGTAGGAAGACTATTTTAAGAACTGAAAAGCCTTTATATATGACATTAATCCCATCTTCCTGTTTAGACTCATTTAAAGCAGAATTTAAACTTCTATTAAACTTGGTGGAACTAAGGGGATATCTGAGAAAACTGAATGAATAAAGGAAAAAGAGTTAAAACTCTGAACTTTAAAGATGCTGAAAAATTCCCACTGCAAGAACAACGTTAATTAGAATTCTGCTGCATATGTATTAACAGATTGCATATTAATGAGTTAAAGAGACTCTTAAGACCAACCCATGAAGGCGTTGAGCAAATGAAAGGATGACAACAGCTGATATTTGAATCTAATCTGGCTCGTGTATTCTTGCTTCTTCAGTGACGTTATGGAAAGAGAAGGATACAAAATCTGACTTGAGAAAACCAACCAACAGCACACTCTATTCCTCTTTCTCTTAGCTTCAACAAGCACATCTCATCTCAAACCTTCAACATGCATTGGCGAGATGGAATTTGCTAAAGCACGGCCAAAGGAATTAGATTTACAATTTTCTTGTAATGATTTTAATGTGATATTGAAATGCTCTTATAATTGAAGGTATTAACAACTTCTCCTGTTAAACACCAGATTGGTTTAGAGAATGTGTTTCTGGAGAAGACACAAGCTAACCTGGTGAAAATGAGATAAATAGTATTTAATTTGGAATGTAAGATTCATAGTATTCATTAATTTGCTTGTCTCAAGACCACACTTAGAATGGTTCTTTTAAGTAACTGAGTTAAGAACTTTCTTTGCTTTCAGAGCACATAAGTTATGATTGCTCATTTTGTCCATTTATAAACTGTTTATATTATCCATGATCAACTGAACAGGACTCACCTACCCTTAAATGAAAGTCCTTTGCCCATCTATAAACTGTTCCCTTTATCTATGGTACATCGAGACAGGACTCATTACTGATTTGGGGAACAGTGTACTCTGGCTGTAGTTTATCTAGATAAGTGTGTCACCTCTAGGGTAGACTCATTCTTAAGGTATAATTTCTGTTAAAAGCTTTCCACAGAGAGGGACTAAGAAAAGACTGGAATGAAATAACTGTTGTTTATGGTTTGTGTTGTTTTGTTTTTATTCTTTTCTATCTTTCCCTTTCTTTAATAATTATTAACAATCACTATTTTATTGTGCTTACTTTGCATGTCCCCTAAGGCATGGAAAGAGCCTCATGAGACTAAAACAGTGGGAGTCAAGTCCCTGAATTGCCCTTTAGAGAGTCAAGTATGAAGATTTTACCTACAATTTCTTGTTTCTCTAGATCATAAATTTACATAATTTGGGTGATAAAATTACTTGGTGCTCAACATCTTTAAAACACCCCTCTTTATCCCACATATGGGAATAATTTGGACTCACCTGAGCTACAGATAAAAAGGTTACACTTAGGTAAGGAAATATGCACATAGGACTCTGTTGTGTAAACACACTTTCCTAAATGCTGTGCTCCCTTGGCAATTAAAAGTTATTTTGTTTTGAAGATGCTCCATTTTAGTAGCTTTAATCAACTCTCTGGCCACAGGTCCCCAGAGAAAAGGGCTTATCTGTGCCAAACAGAGTTGGGCCTGTCAGGTTAAAACATTTGGCAAATGGGGGCTGCAGTGCAGAGATTCAGTTTAAGAGTGGTGGGACCATGTGGTTCCACCCAGGGAGTGGTGGAAAGGTAGCAAAACCTGTCCTCAAAGGAATACACTCAAGAGAGATTAAAGCAGTCCAGATCTAGGGTGACCAGACAGCAAGTGTGAAAAATTGGGACGGGGGTGGGGGGCAATAAGATCCTATAAAAGAAAAAGACCCAAAAATCGGGACTGTCCCTATAAAATTGAGACATCTGGTCACCCTATTCAGATCACAGTTTGCCCTGTAACAGTGACAGCTGTAAAGTTATTGTTTTGTGTAACAAAACAAAAACACTTGCTGTGCATAATTTCTGCACGCCAGTTTCTTTGTAAGGTTGCTCAGTGTTCTTGTCACAACATTTGGTTTACAACTGCAAAAACTCAAAATGACAACCTCAATGTATGATAATTAAGCTGTCTCCTGTCTGCAGCATTCTGTGCAGCTCTGGCAAAATAAATTATTTTCTCTTTTTGGCTTAAGATTTATGAAGTATATGAAACAGTTCTTAGCTGAGTAACAAGGGTGGCCACGTGGTTTGGTATGAAATGACTTTGACAATGTCAGGTCAGTCTCTAGTGTACAATAGTCTTCACTATAATGTCATTACTTGGCATAATATTGACTCTGCTTGCTTAGCAATGACCAAGAATGAGCCATGACAGACACATTATTTTGCCTCGATAAATTGTGTGGACATTTCAAGTCAGATTTAACTGCTTCATGCTATCTGCAGTCTTTGACTTATGGATCAATATTTCTCATAAGGCCCAATTAGAGACCAAGGGTGAAATTCTGGCCCCAGTGAAGTCAATGACAAAACTTCCTTTGACTTCCATAGTGCCAGGATTCTACCCCAAAAGTCAGCACCCTTTGGTGATGATGCGGACTGACAATATCCTGCACTAACAAACCTTATGGAAGTAAGATTTGCTTTACTGACTTAAGATAAACCTTATTGAATTAGGTTTTACACCTTTGGGGTCCATTGCATTAAAATGCAAATATTTATGTACTATGGTGGAATTGTATGGAACTTCTTTAGCAGGAAGATGGGATTAATGTGATCTCTGGGAGATATGAGAACTTTTTGGAACAACGTGTGTAAAGTAGATTTCCTAGGAAATACCTGATAGTGAGGACAGTGCAAATGACGCACTCTGAATCCAACCTTTAGAAGCCTTGCAGAAAGAAGCTAATTGTCTGCTAAATACTGGCTACTGGAAACTCCAGATCAAAGACCCCTCATCTGTATAAAGGGTGAATCAAAACATGTTATGTGTAAAGATTCAGGACTTGACTCATGGTTTAAAAAGTAATATGAAACCCAGAAATCAAGCATGTGTCACAGCTTCCTGAGCCATAGACTTCAGTAACAAGCCTCAAGTTATTTTCTTCTTTGGTTTTTCTAATTTAAAAAAAAATGGTAATTTTCCCTCTCTGATCTGGGGAATTGCTGCAATGTTGCTCTGCCCTTTACCCAAGATAAAGGAGGGCTCATTTGTGATCTTAACTCCATTATGGTACTTAGAAGGAGCACATTTACAGAGAAATACCAAAGTGTGTCTTTAACATACCACATGTAAAAGGCCAATAGAAACCAGTTGTTGTTGTTTGGTTCATTTAATTACTTAAAGGAAGTAATTTTAATATTATATACAATATTTTTGCATGTCATTCTCTTTCAGTCTCTTGAGTGGCAGACTCAATCAACTTATTGAGTTTATTCCTGCTATGAACTTGGGACCAAGCCTGTAGTCCTCACTCAATCAAAACTACTAACACCAGTCTAAAGGATCAGCTCTTGTTTATGTAATTCACCTTGTAACAGAAATTCACGTCATTCTGAAAATGTACAAGGAACAGCATTAATCCCCATCAGACACCCCCGTGGAAAAAACACAACTGAGCAAAGATGATGCTTCTAATGCTAACTTCAGGAGAATTTTTGTGGCATGAAATCTGGTCATAAACTGCTACCTTCATCTCTAGCTTCTCAAAGCTTCTACAATCCCACTAGTTTGTTAAAAGGGGAAAGTACATTAGTAACTCACTGTGTAAACATCCATACCTTGACGATTGCTTCCCTTGCATGGTTTGTAAGGAAGCAATAGTTTACCATGCCAACAAACATGCTAACAGACAAACAGACATTCTAAGAGACTTATTTCTTTATGACGAATATATGAATACTTATATCTAAGGAGTGAGATTCTCAGATAAGGTGAAATCTGGTCTCACTCAATTCAGTGGCAAAATTCTCATTGACTTCAATAGGACCAGGACTTTACCCATAAATTATCCTGGTCCTCCTGATCTGGCAGTCTATAGCATTCCTAAAGAGAAGCTGTTCTTAATGCAGTTCCAATTTCTACCCAAAAAGATATTCTAGCTTTTGTTCCTCAAGTGTTACACACCTTTGTTTCTTTTTCTTTCTTTGACAAACAAGGCTACTTCTACTTCCTTTCTTTTTTCACTCCTGGTTGTTATAAATAGCCAGCATTATTGTTTATATCCAATCTTCCATCCATTTTCATGATGTCCAAGATATTCTCATTGTTCCCCCCAAGTCTTTCTATTCTAGTTCTACTTTTTTCATTCTTATTATACTCATGCATACGTGTTTTGGGTTCTCTAGAGAGGTCAATATTTTCAAACCTGGCTATATAAAAGTAGGGGAGTAAAATAATCCACATTTAGGCACCTAAATAATAGGAGCCTTGACTTCAAAGGTCCTGAGCATCTGCAACTCCCTCAGGAATAAATTAGAGAGGTAGGTGCTCAGAACTTTTGAAATCATAGAATCATAGAATCTCAGGGTTGGAAGGGACCTCAGGAGGTCATCTAGTCCAACCCCCTGCTCAAAGCAGGACCAAACCCAATTAGATCATCCCAGCCAGGGCTTTGTCAAGCCTGACCTTAAAAACATCTAAGGAAGGAGATTCCACCACCTCCCTAGGTAACCCATTCCAGTGCTTCACCACCCTACTAGTGAAAAAGTTTTTCCTAATATCCAACCTAAACCTCCCCCTCTGCAACTTGAGACCATTACTCCTTGTTCTGTCATCTTCTACCACTGAGAACAGTCTAGATCCATCCTCTTTGGAACCCCCTTTCAGGTAGTTGAAAGCAGCTATCAAATCCCCCCTCATTCTTCTCTTCTGCAGGCTAAACAATCCCAGTTCCCTCAGCCTCTCCTCATAAGTCATGTGCTCCAGCCCCCTAATCATTTTTGTTGCCCTCCGTTGGACTCTTTCCAATTTATCCACATCCTTCTTGTAGCGTGGGGCCCAAAACTGGACACAGTACTCCAAATGAGGCCTCACCAGTGCCGAATAGAGGGGAATAATCACGTCCCTCGATCTGCTGGAAATGCCCCTACTTATACAGCCCAAAATGCCGTTAGCCTTCTTGGCAACAAGGGCACACTGTTGACTCATATTCAGCTTTTCGTCCACCGTAACCCCTAGGTCCTTTTCTGCAGAACTGCTGCCCAGCCATTTGGTCCCTAGTCTGTAGCAGTGCATGGGATTATTCCGTCCTAA
This sequence comes from Macrochelys suwanniensis, assembly GCA_033296515.1. Taxonomy (NCBI): domain Eukaryota; kingdom Metazoa; phylum Chordata; order Testudines; family Chelydridae; genus Macrochelys; species Macrochelys suwanniensis. Next base: position 95,149,948 of record CM065776.1, on the reverse strand, counting down.
GTGCAGGACTCTGCACTTGTCCTTGTTGAACCTCATCAGATTTCTTTTGGCCCAATCCTCTAATTTGTCTAGGTCCCTCTGTATCCTGTCCCTACCCTCCAGCGTATCAACCACTCCTCCCAGTTTAGTGTCATCTGCAAACTTGCTAAGGGTGCAGTCCACACCATCCTCCAGATCGTTGATGAAGATATTGAACAAAACCGGCCCCAGCACCGACCCTTGGGGCACTCCACTTGATACCGGCTGCCAACTAGACATGGAGCCATTGATCACTACCCGTTGAGCACGACCATCCAGCCAGTTTTCTATCCACCTTACCGTCCATTCATCCAGCCCATACTTCCTTAACTTGCTGGCAAGAACACTGTGGGAGACTGTATCAAAAGCTTTGCTAAAGTCAAGAAATAGCACATCCACTGCTTTCCCCTCATCCACAGAGCCAGTTATCTCATCATAGAAGGCAATTAGGTTAGTCAGGCATGACTTGCCCTTGGTGAATCCATGCTGACTGTTCCTGATCACTTTCCTCTCCTTTAAGTGGTTCAGAATTGATTCCTTGAGGACCTGTTCCATGATTTTTCCAGGGACTGAGGTGAGACTGACTGGCCTGTAGTTCCCCGGATCTTCCTGCTTCCCTTTTTTAAAGATGGGCACTACATTAGCTTTTTTCCAGTCATCCGGGACCTCCCCCGATTGCCATGATTTGTCAAAGATAATGGCCAATGGCTCTGCAATCACATCGGCCAACTCCTTTAGCACCCTCGGATGCAGTGCATCCGGCCCCATGGACTTGTGTTCGTCCAGCTTTTCTAAATAGTCCCGAACTACTTCTTTCTCCACAGAGGGCTGGTCACCTCCTCCCCATACCGTGCTGCGGAGTGCAGCCGCCTGGGAGCTGACCTTGTCTGTGAAGACAGAGGCAAAAAAAGCATTGAGTACACTAGCTTTCTCCACATCCTCTGTCACTAGGTTCCCTCCCTCATTCAGCAAGGGGCCCACACTTTCCTTGACTTTCTTCTTGTTGCTCACATACCTGAAGAATGTATGGCTTCTTTATTCAGCTGCACAAAACATGGGTTAATGTGCTTAAATTTTTGGCACCCAGGGTTGAAAATGTTGACCCCTCTCATTCTATCGTTGTTTTATAGATTGGATTACCTCCATTGTAGCCAATGTAGTTATCGTGACATAAAGCCATTATAACGGATTGGAGAATCAGGTGTGGTGAAAATTACAGAAATTTACACATCACTATGTGTGGGATTCTGAAATAGATATGTGGTTATGATTTCCTTGTGATTAAGTTAATTTATCATCACATTTGATTACTTCTGTTAGTCTAACGATTTAACATTCCAGAAGTCTCAGCAATTTTCAAATAGCCTGTCTTTTTACAAATAAAAAATAAATCTATCCCCACAAATGTTTCTCTTTACCCAAACTTGTCAAACTTCCCCACAGAATTGTATGGATATATATTGCAGATTGGGCAATATTCAGTTACAGAGAAGCGACCAATTCAGCATCTGATATCTTGACCACCATCAGCATTAATGCCTAATGCTGCTAGAGAGGAAACAAGCACTTTCTTTTCCAAGCAATTATAAAGCCTTTGTTTCAAACCCTGGAAAGTCCCAAGATATCAGACTTTAAAAGCACAACTCTCTGATGTTGAGAAAAAAACATCTGGGATAATTTTTCAGAGGCTTCTGAGATGTGAGTTATAATTTCCCTTTCATCGGAGTCCTGCAGAGCTGGAGTCATGTATTAAAACAATATGACTTTAAAAGTGGCAAGATTGTATTGTTTGAGCTTGCAGCTTTGGTAAGTTGTTAAACTGCATAATTCTATTGGACATCCAGTAAAACATGCTGCATTCGGAAACATATACATACTGCAGAGCAATTTACCTTTTTGTACTTTTCATTGTCTGTTTCTTTATGAAAAGCACTAAAAAATAATCCCTGAAAGTAAAACACACCAGTCAACATTTTGAAAATTCAGACAATTCATAGCATTGCTGTAAAAAAGACATAATCCATAATGATAGGATATAAAGGTTTGATTGATATTCATTCAGGATAACCAACCTAATCCCAAACTCTTGCTGCTAAAACCTATATACCATACCCACATAAATGTGTATGCTCTATGCATGTATATAACAGACCTATGTAAAATTGGTGATTTTTTTTCTATTAAAATTTGTCATGAAGATTTTTGCCATTTCATTTGGGCAAACTTCTGAAAACTAGGAAATACAGAGTTACGGTAAACACCCAAATTCTGCCCCCCCTGGAGTCGGCAATAGCCACTGGGAATTATCTTCATACGCTGCAGCTACATTCACTTCATAAGGTGTAACTGTATTGAATGGAGAAGGAATAAGCTAGCACAGTTTGGAAGAGTTACGGTTGTCATATAGGGAGATCTGGCTATTATTTTGAAGTGTCATAGATTTGTGACTGTGATATGTGACTTAGATCTGGGTCTAAGCCCCCCTATGCATGTTATCAAAGGAAAGAGATACAGGTGTGATTGGGGTTGCAGTCTCTATCATTTCAGTACAGAATTGTGTAGGTTGTGTCAGTAGCAGGGCACTTGGGTCTTCTTGCCATGGGTATTGTTACCCAGGAGGTGGGACATGAGAGCAATCTATGGGTTTAATGATAGATAGGGGAAAGAACAGGTTTAGACGGTATCCTGTGAAGGGACGGTGAAAGGGTATGAAGTTGTTAAATTTTGTAAGTGTGGTATTCTGTCAGGGGCGTAAGTTCAATGTCTGAGCACAGGACATGGGCAAGTAGCCTCTGCCCATTACAGTAAAAAGGCAGAGAGGGAGTGTGTGTTATGAGCATAATGAGGCATCGCTTAAAGAGGGCAGAGTTACAATTGCATGGGTATTTACTTTACTCTGTCCTTGCTGATTTTCAGAAGTTGAGTTTTGCTGAATTTGACGCTCTGGAAGGACATGAGCTACCACCGGACAACTTTAACTCAGTTAACAAAGGCTTTTGCCATTTAATTTCCTAGCTTTTTAAACAGAAAGAGAAGTGTTTGTTGGTGGGAGTTAGTGGTCATTTAGACAGTTAGAGTTGATATGCTACAGTGGCTAGGTAATAATAAAAAGATCTGGCTTTTATAAAGCGCTTTTCACAGTAGTTCTCAAAGAACTTTACATCTTTATCCCCATTGTATAGTGGGAAACTGTGATACTGAGCAGTGAAGTGACTTGCCCAAGGTCCCCCAGCAGACTAGTGGCAGAATTAGTCCCAGTCCAGTGGTCTTTCCACTAAGCCACACAATTGCTACGTATTCCTCAGAGCTCCTCCTCTCCCTGCCCCGTACATTTTGTTATAGTGAAATGGAGATTATTGTCATGCTTTGAAATGGTTGCAACAGGTAGTAGCTAACAGGGCTGGTGAGAGAAATCTCATCCATGGTGCATGTCCCAAAACTCTGATAACTTCATTATATGGTTGGTACTGTAACTTTAAACACATGAAAGGAGACTGGTGGCTCTCTCTCTCCTTTTCCACCCCTTGTCCCACCATTCCCCACAACAGGTGTCCCACCCCACAACATTTCCAGCCTCCTTCCCCTTCCTATCCCACGAAGCCATATTGTGTTGTGTAATTGTTCACTAACGGTACGTGGGATTGATTAGGAAGATTGGTGCCCAACAGATCTCCTGGAGGAATGGGAAGAGTTTAGGTTATTTCATACTTGTTTGGGACTTCTGAGTGCCCTGGAAAGGGTAGAACTGTAAGTGACCTTGCTGGAGGGTTAAGTCTCTGCAACCTAGAAGGCATTGAAGGCTGAGTGGAGCAGTGGCACACCAGCTGGGAAACAGACACTGAGTGGTGTCTGTCTGTGGTCTGATCTAAGACTTGTCAGCACCTCTCTTTGATGCAGAGGAGGGCTGGGCGTTGGTTCTATCTTCTCCCCGCCTCCTTTGCACAGGCTAGCACTGCTTGCACTGCAGAGTCCTTGACTCTCTCTAAGTTCTTGGACTTCAAAGGTACTGGAGTCACAAGGAGATGAGAAGCACCTCACACCCTGTACCGCCCTTGCATATCCATGAACAATCTATCCCTTAGTGAAGGATTGGAGCGAAGAGGGTTGCTGTTTGCTGTACAAGTTCAGGGAGACTCTCCCAGCATGCATAACTATACATGCTGTTTTATTTGTATCTCTCTTTAAACATCTTGCATCTTGTTAAGATATACATTCTAGTTTGCTAACATAGGGTCTGACTTTGCCCTCAGTAGCATGAATTCGGTGGGAGTAACACCCATATTACTGAAGGCAAAATTGAGCTCATAGTGCGGTAGAATAGGGTAATTCTGTTGCTTCGTATCAAGCAAAACACATTTCATGTATATAATATTAGAATCCTGCAGTACAACCTGATACAGCAATTCATCATTCAGATAGTAATCTATTTATTAATCTACTTTCCCTTAAAAACTTTCCAAAGTTAAACTATCTAGACTTCTTTGATGGTATGTGTACATGTCTATGCTAATGTGACTGCACACAGCAGCTCTGTGATGTTGGCAACTGTCCTCCAGAGACTAAAGTAAGACAAATAAGCTCATTTGGTCTGTGACAGCAGCACTGGACTTATGAGCCAGCACTTCAGTGAGGCAAAGTCAGCATATGTTAATCATGTACTAGATCTAGTTTCCCTTTTCTCCCAAAATCAATTAATAAGCTCTGCAATGTTTACTTCCATACAGAGAAGACAAAAGGCAATTTATTTTAATGCGATTTTTTTCTATTTAAGTAAGCCTCCTTCTTAAGCCAGTGTTCTCAAATGATCTGTTGTTGAGGAATAAAATTGATTGTCACTAGTGATTTATTCATAGAACCTCATGGCATGACATCATAAATAGAAATTGTCACCCCAAAGCCTGCTTTCCACAGCAGCTGTCTTTAATGTCATAAGCTCAAGTGGTTCATGAATAATTAATGCATAGAAATCCACTGCAGTGATGCAAAATAACCATTTTTTTGGCCTTTGATTTTCAGTCTTGACACTGCTAAGGTTCAATGAAGAAAATACAAATGACTTCAGACCTCTGAAATTGGAAATGCATCTCCAATGTGAACATAACAGAGGGAAGACTTAAGATCTCTCAAGAACATCAGGATCCCACTGGTTTTCTAATGGATTTAACTGACTGAACAAACTATTTCACTTATATTGTCTTTAAGAAGGGTGAAATTGGGGAAAAAAAGGTGATGGTACTTTTGCAAGTTCCGCCCACAAAATAAGCTCTACCCATGTGAGTTGCCAAAATGAAATGCCTGCTCAGAGAAGGTTGTGAAAATGTTCAAAATATGATTGTGCATGCTTTATGAGCTCCAATGGTGAAAATTACCATGTAAGTAGAAATTATTCCTCATATTTACCTGGAAAGTTGTGTGTGTGTTTCGGTGACAGTGTGTTCTCCATTAGTAAAGCTAAAGACAGCCTTATTGTATGCTCAGAGTTGCACATGCACTTCAGGCAAAGGGACCTTCTCTGTGTACTCTATGGGAGGTCTCCCAGGCTGCTGTTACTATTATTCATTATTTGTATTACATTGTGCCTAGACACTAAAGAAAGGATCAGAGCCCATTGTGCTAGGCAACAAATATAATACTGATATTGCATAATAAAATAAGAAAGAAACTATTACTTTTTAGCATGGAGCTGGACCTAAAAAAGGAGCTCAGGTCGTAGAGATGTGAGTCACTATTTAAATTTGATTTTGAAGCTTAATGAAATTAGAGGTTTACTGCTTTGTAGATTGACTTCAGTCATCCCATAGTAGACCAGATAGCATACTGGTACTGCAAGAAGGGGGCCTCAACTATACCCACCACTGAAACACACAGAAAAGATGAACTAACTAAAGCTGATTCAACAAGGAAAAGATTTCTGTTCTTTTGATACAAAAATATCCAAAGTGTACATTAAATCATGTATGAAGGTTCGCTGGCTAGTAATCTGACATACTGATTCAACACAACATTCATAGCACAGAGGACCTTTAAAAAAAGTCTCCAGGCAGCAGCAGACAATGGACCATGAGCTGGGTTCATAATCACTATGTGGTATGAATACATGTTCTGAGCCCTTTATTCTCTCTTACTGAGGCTCCGCTTACAAAAAACTGGCTTTTTAGTAGATGAACAAGGTGACAGTCACCTCAAAGTACATACCCATTTATTACCCCCAGGTATGAAAAATCCCTTCCTTGCCTAATGAACCAAGATGCTTCCCTGCCCTTATTGAAATTCTTCCTTAAAACATGTTCGTCAGTCTTTCAACTTTCACCTGTCAAGGAAGAAGGTGCTGGTATACTTATGTTCAAAAAACTCACCAAACCCCATTCACAGCTTTGTGTTAAATCAATTTCCTGACCATCATGGAGCTATGACAATTTACACCAGCTCAGGATATGCTCCCATGTGTCTCAATTTTATTGTCTGTTTTACAGTGTAAGTATCCTGGGGGCAAGGCCCAGGACTACGACTATGTTTTTTCACAGAATTCGTTTGGTGCTTAATAAATAATTTACACAATGATCAAACTGGTCCCTTCAGGCCTTGGAATCGATGAATCTATAATAAAATTCTATCTAATCGAACAGAACTCTAGGCACTGGAGTGTAGATTTAATCTCATTGCACCTGACTCAGATTAAATGCAAGTGCAGATTATTTCCTCAGGTTTTGTCCATTTTGATCATGTAATTAAAGACTATCACACTGCATATGTACAAAGGGACTGAATTAAGGTTGCACAGGCAGCCATAATTCTGGCTTCTCCTAACTTTTGAGTGATTGACTTGACAACCTTAATAATATTCTTTTAACATAGCTGTATGTGTGCCTGTAATTAAATGAATATATTAACAATATGCTGCATTGGCAATATATCATACCAGAATTAGTTATGTCAGAAATATTTTTCCTTCAGGTTTATAAATATATACCTCTATATTTTACAAAACATATGGCCATAAAATTATTGTGTATATATTTTCAGTATATTCTGCATAATTTACATATTCTAGAGACATTTTTCCATAATATAGTGTTGAAAATATCTTTTCAATAATGACAATATATGTTGCATATATTCATCACGATATATAGAGTAGAACATTTATCTGGTAGGGACTCTAAGGCACTCCTTGTAGTCTATTTAAATGCAAAATATTTTAATATATTATTAATTCATTACAATGGGCCATAGTCTTCCTTGCCGTTACATGAATGTATGGTGATGAATTAAGAAGCCTTTCACAGCCCTTGTGCAGTCAGTAGAAAGATCAGGTGGAACTTCAACTCCTATGCTCAGAGAAGTACAGGGGCTATGACTTCCTACTACCCTGGGAGGGAAGAGGGGTACATATCAAGGTGAAGACAGGGCCATGGCTCCAACTTACAATGTACCAGTCACTGTTGTTGGATGCTTGCACAGATGGATTGACTTGCAACCCAAAATATAGCAGAGGGCATTTACTAATTTATTATTAATTATTATTATTGCAGTAGTGTTTATAAACATGGTTCAGGACCTCCACTGGGCTAGGCACTTAACAAAAAGATGGCCCCGGCACCAAAGAACCTACATGGAATAACTATGCACCTCAGAACTCACAGAACGCTTCCTGGGGAGAGGAGGTGTCACATCCTGATAATCACCCCATATTATCAGCTATCAGTAAAGTTATTTCTATGATCATTTTAAATTGGTGTGATCTCCTTTGTATGGTGACGAACAGCTGACAGAGTTGCCTTTTCTCTTTCTGTCTTGGACTCTTTTGGTTTAGCTGCATTGCCGCTATACCAATGCTGTGTTTGTGAACTATTCTGTAGCTGACTTTTGCTGAGTGTACTGGCCAACACACCTGCCCTCTCACTCACATTTTCTAACCTGCCCACCCACACTGACTGAAATTTAAGACTGATCTTGCATATTTTGCATTATTAAATACCAGCTCCTTTTTGCATCCAAATCAATGTGACAACATTACACTTGTTGATAGACCTTACTTTTTCTTTTTATCATCCCCGACCTCCAAAATTGGGGCTCAGCCCATATACCCCAATTCCCATTGACATATACATGTGCCATCTTTAGGATGCACAAGCTCTAAAGCCCAGGGTTGTGGTTAATCCCGAGGTTATTCCGGAACATAGGCATTTCATATGTCAGGCATCAAAGCACCACATAGGTGAATGAGCAAAACCAACAAATACTATAAAGTTTGCTAGAAAATCTACAATTAAACTCCAGCTTTTTATGTGCTGTGTTACAACATAATTGGTTATGTCACAGAATTGATTGGTGTGATACTAAAAGTGGTAAAACCCATTCCGAACAAATTATTATAGTTTGGCAGGTCTCTGCTTCAGTACACATCTACCAAATAAGTCTACTTTTCCTCCCACCTGGATTACACATTTTCCTCAAGGGGCTAATAATGTGAGGGCAAAGGCAAGAGAAAAATATTAAGCTTCAGCAGACCCTATTTTAAAATATCTAAACTTAAGTGAAAAATGCTGGGTTTACCTAAAAAAACCAACCAAAAATACCTCACCATGCTCAAAACACATCTCCAAGGTATTATATGTGTAATAGAAGAAATACCATAGAAGCTCTATTAAGGGCCTTCTTGGCAGCTCATAGATGTAAAAAAATAAATAAAATAAAATTGTGTTTTCCTTCACTGAGGCTCCTCCTAGGAATACACTGGACAAAATTTAATCTTTCTTCTGCACATAATACTAACATAGCAGCCTTGTGTGCCAGCAAGTAATACCCATCGGTCCAGAATCAATATGTTAGAGAGAACCACTCCATAACAGAGCTGATGTACAAATAGCACTGTCACCCCAAGAGACCCTCAATGCGAACTGGCAAAGGGTTCACTGTCATGTAACAAACTCCCTACAGTTAACATATTGTAGCCATAGTATTTAGCTATAAAGAATGTTGTGTGAGGTCACTGTCATTGATCGGTCCATCAACCCTCACAGAGAGAGCGCCGATCACAACACATCAGATGCGTTGTTCTAGCCAGTCCTCCAACTATCTGCTGGCCAAGCTGTCAGTAGCACTGGACACCCGACTGACATAGCGCACAGCAGCCTAGAACTCCTGAGCGATGGGATTACAGGCGCGTGTCACCACACCGGGCTGTTGTGTGAGGTATCATATGAAAACTAATATCATAGTAGTCATCATATGCATTGCAAGATGTATGGATGGATGTTAGTTTTAGTACATACATACAACTTCTTGACTATGTTTAAACGACATAACCAGGCAGGGTTAATAAAACATGGTTCTCCCAGGCAAAGGAATATTGATTTACCTGTCTGCCTAGATCTCTGATGTAAATTAAGCAAGATAAGCCAAATACAATGGGCGTTCCTTTGCATCTGAGGTAAACAGGAAGAACAAGTTGACAGGAGAATGAGAAAAGTTTCTTGGACTATAAGAAGAATGAAAAAGAACCTCTTGATCATCCATCACTGAGAGATCAAGAAGGACAGTGCTTTTTGCATCCATGAAAGTTGGATCCTGGCCCTGGGGGATTGTTGAGAGATGGTTGAGATGAGAAACTGTTTTAGATAGCCATCACCTACCAAGCGTCATGAGTTCCAAATTTCACTTCTAATCTATGGAAAGGATTTATTGCATGACAAACAAGCATATCTACTCTGATATGCTGCTGTGTCAAAGGGGCAAGAAGATGATGGCGCACCAATTCCTTATCTGTGTTACAAATCCGGTAAAGAAGTTTTCCCACTGAAACACAAGTTCTTATGTGTATGAAGACATCTAAATTTAACCAGAGTGCCCCACAAATCAGCCTGAAAACCAACACTTCCCCAGAGAGAAACAAAGTATAATTGATTCAATTATACTGTACAATTTGAAACCACTTAGAGTGCAATATACAGAAAGTGAAGTAGTATTTCTATGTCTTTCACCTGTTTGAAAAAGTCGCCTCGGATCTTTTAAGAGCTTCAAAACTGCTCAGCTTCACTTTGAGGCTCTTACAACCCTGAAAAGCGACAAAAAACATTCCAAAACAGCCTGCAGGAACAGGAGCTCTGCCATTTTACATCTAGCGAAAATACAAGTCTTGGCAGCCACCTTGCTCAAATCTGCTTTCTTTATTTGGGGGGTAAAATATTTGGCCAAGCTAAAGCTTGAGGATTTTAATTTGTGGCATTCAAAGAGGTCTCTGCTAAAGCATATGGTCAACAAACCCAAGTGGGAACTTCTTCACTGCTTTATTTGCTTTAACAGAGTCTTTACACGGAACAGTTTTGTACAGCTGAAAATAGATGCCACAAAGTATCACAGCAGATGAAAAAAAATCCTTTACACCTTAGATGCTGACAAGTACTATCTAATGAAGACACTAGAATGCTTATGCCCTTTCCCACTTTATGCCAATCCTGCTAACCAAACACTGTTCCTTGAAAAAGCTAAGATAACATGGTGTAACATCCATCAGAGACACAAGTTTGAAAGACAGATGAGCATCTGCACTTGGGTATTTGCATTTCTGAACTCATATCCACGGTGGCCACTGAAAACCAGACTGTTTTTTCTAGTGAAGAGAAAACATTCATCTGGTTTTGGAAAACCTTTTTGTGTTGGTTTTTGTTTCACAAGTAGATTGGTCAGGAATAGGTTGGATCCAGATACTACTTTAGACAGACACTTGGGGTGAAATCCTAGCCTCGGTGAAGTGAGTTGGAGTTTTGACTTTAATGGAGCCAGAATTTTGCACTTGGTGTTTACTAATGGCAGAGGATAAAGAGCCTTCATATAAATGATTCAAGTTTTAGGCCACCTCTAATTCTAATTTTTAAACGTACGTAGATGTCAAGGTTGCCCTTATAAAGCTTTTACCATTCATAGAGATGGTATTGGTTCTACAGGTATTCTGTGTTGTTAACCTAGAAAATCTCTCTCAAACCAGTAAAAACTAACTAGTAGGAAGATTTAAATGAGACTACTGCAAGGTCCTACAGTAAACTTCTTAGTGGAAAAAAGTATAGGCTGCTAAAAGACAGCAAGATAAAAATGTCTCTATACACAGTGCTCACTGATGTGAGTGTAATCAAGGAACAGCGGCAGCTCCCATTCCATTTTAAGGAAAAGATGGCCACCTTGGTTAGTCTTTCATAAAATAGCTAATTTGTTGATAAATTGTCCCCGTCACATTCTTTAAAGATGGTGGTGGTTTGAAATAATAGGATGATCTTCTTATTCTTCCAGTGATTTAACATTTAAGGGCCGACAATAACACACATGAGATGTATAAAAGAACTAGCTGAAAATTTGCCTAAACAATTTGTTTTTATTCTCTTATATCAATTATCAAAATGTTTTATGATTTAATTAAACATACTTCCTGATAAATATGTTGCCTGGTAATTTAAAAATACTTCAAATGGTTTTAACTCATAATTAATACTTTCAATAAGATTTAATTTAATCTGATGAGATTTAAATTGGACTAAAACATATCTGAAAAACATCCAATGTACTACTTCAGCCTTTTAATATCTCATGTAAAAACCTGATATAAGCTGCTTTTTAAAGAAAAAATCCAGTTTAATTTCTATAACAGCTTACCCCATCCTTCTCCAAACTTTTCTCTCCAAAAAAAGGATAAATCAGGTATCACTTCCCCTAGAAAGGTATCATTTTGTACCATAGAGTGTCATCACCTCATGGCATGATCCTCCATTACCCTGAATCCCATATATGAATAGGGGGTAGGAGTGGCGGTCTCAGTAGGAGTGGTAGCACGTGCATTGTTTCTCCTGGCACCCATCAGAAACCAAAGTGAGCAGTGGGATTCCTCTTTGTGATTGGTTCTGGGTGACGCCCCTGGTGGAAATAACTCAGGCAGTGTAGTGCCAAAGGAACTGTGCTTCCATAAGGTCTCAGAACTGACACAGGGATGACTCTGTATGAATTTGTGGACTTGGTACGGAACCTACTCCTTGTGCCACAAAGGGGCAAATTCTGCACACCAGCTAGAAAATTTTGGAGGAGACTGTGTGGGAACATTGCAACTTTCCTCTACCTAATCAGCTCATAAGTAGACTCATAGACATTTAGGGCTGAAAGGGACCTTGAGAAGTTATCAGGGCTGAGGCAGGACCAAGTAAATCTAGACCAGGCCTGCACAACATGCGGCCCAGGGGCCACATGTGGCCCGTGTGGGCTCACTGTGCGGCCCGCGGGGGGGGGGGGGGGTGTGAATAGGTGGGCTCACTGTGCGGCCCAAAATCTGGGACTGTGTCTGTTGGTCCTTTTTGTTGCTTGTCTCTGGGCTGGGGGTTGTCCCAATGCTGCAAAGAGGGTGTTCCCAAAGGAAGGTGCTTGCTTCTAACCCCTGAGGCCGTCAGTATGTCTGCTATTCTCTAGTCAGCCCACTTGACAAGTTTGATTGTCCTTAGTCTGGTTCCCATCCCCTCTCCAAGGGTTGCAGCTGTCTGGAGGTGCCTGCCTTCCACGCCTTCCTCATTCATTCAACAGGGCAATTGAATACAAAGTGGGGGGAAGATCTTATTCTACTTCTAGCAAAAAGACATTTTTCTTTTAACTTAATTATACTACCTTAGGGGCACACTATAACATATTACCAAGGTTCAATACAAAGTCATATAAAAGTTATACAAAAATGCATAATGCAGAGATTTATCTACAACTGCATTGATTGACTATTGTGTGCAGTAATATAGTGACCCCTGGGAGGGTGAAGAGGGGTGTGATGGTGGGGCCGAGTGGGAAGGGGGTGGGTCCTATGTTACTGCTGTGATCTGGTCACGCTATGCACGTTGTTTCTTTCCCCCTCTACAGGCTTCCACACCCCAGCGCTGGAGAAGGAGGTGTTGTTTCCACAGGGCCAGGGGGTTTCAGCCCTCAGCTGTTTTCTTTGGAGTAATATGGCACTCGCCGCTTTACAAGTTGTGCAGGCCTGATCTAGACCATTCCTGACAGGTGTTTGTCCAATCTGTTCTTAAAAACCTCTAGTGATGGTAATTCCAAAACTTCCCTTGGAAGCCTATCACAGAGTTTAACTACCCTTAGAGTTAGAAAGTTTCCCCTGTTATCTAACCTAAATCTCCTTTGCTGAGGACTAAGTCTTCATTTCTTCTTGTCCTACCTTCAGCAGACATGGAGAACAATTGATCACTGTCCTCTTTATAAAAGCCCTTAACATATTTGAAAACGTATCAGCCCCCTCACCCCCCAGCCTTCGTTTCTCAGAACTAAACATGTCCAGTTTTAAAAAAAAAATTCCTCAGAGGTCAGGTTTTCTAAATCTTTTATCGGTTTTGTTGCTCTCCTCTGGACTCACTGCAATTTCTCCATATCTGTTCCAAAGTGTGGTGCCCACATTTGGACACATTACTCCAGCTGAGGCCTCACCAGTGCCAAATGGGACAATTACCTCCTGCAACTTACATACAACACTTCTGTTAATACACTCCAGAATGATATCAATATTCCAGTCATCAGACTTATCCCACCCAATCTTTGTGATGCCAGTTAAGTCATAATTTAGCTTTTATACTAATATTTCCAGGTCTTTCTGTTTATTTCCCATACTCCTTGCATTTGCATATAAATCATGTTTGATCACTGGAGGTCATGATTTGGTGTTAGCAATAAATCATCAGAGAGGAACTGGATGGAAATGAGTCCTACCTAAAATTTGTAAAGCTGCCATCACCACCATACTAGTTGAAATTATAACCTTAATATGGAATATTAAACAAAAGATAATAGAGAATTTCTTTAACTAATAGCTTAAAAAAACATAGACCATGCCATGCTCAAACTCACCACCTGCATGTGGCTTTCTAGCAGAAAGGGTAAGAACATCTTCAGGAGTGACCATGTGATCCTGAATCAAACATTCTGTAGCTCCCCAAAATTATACTCTTCCCTGGTCCAATGTCACAAAGGCTTCCCAGCATGAAGGCTGTGGAACTGATTCTGATTTTACACCATGTAAATCAAGTGAAACTCCAGTAATGACAAAGGACTGACACCAAAGTAAAGCCAGAATGTTTCAGAACTCGGATAGTTAAGAAAAATGCTCCTAGGTACTAAATTTTCCACTTTGCAGGGAATGGGGGGATGACATTGAAAACAGAGGAATACTACTCATATGACTGCTAATTGCTGCCATCCACAGCAAGACTCGATGCACCACAGATGGAAGAAAAGGTTCTCACTCCTGCTCCCCATTCATACTTCCTTCAGTTCACATTAAAAACATTTAGCCTGTCAATTTCCCCACTAGACCCAGGCAGGAGAGATATTCAGCCTGAAGGCCACAGGGACTCTTGCAACCAGAACACCCATGCAGAAGAGATGTTAAAATCTCCAGATTCTCAAAGCTGATGCAAGGTATAGAGCTCATTTCCATGAGAGCACCTTCTCCCCAGCTGTTTGCTGTCAAGTGACTTAGTAACTCCTGGCCGTGTCACAAAGCTGGAAATTGTTTTTTGTCCCCCATAGCAACCCAGTCTTCCTCACAGCAAGGCTGCTTTGCAGCAGAGTCAGCATGAATGCCCCAGGAGGTAGAGAGTATCTTCTCTGGTGAATTTGGCCCTTAAAACATAGCAAATTTGCAAATCTGTGTAGTACAAATTACAAGAGTTTTAACAAATAATATCTACATATACTATTTTAAGGAAAAAAAGTTGGGATTTCTAAACTCTTTTCGTTATTACTTCTGCCTCAAGCATGTAGCAGTAATTTTTTAAGACGAAGTTCAATTTTCTTTCATCCTACTAAAGCAAATACATGTTATAATTAGTTTCTTCTGACTTGCATATTAGGTTCATAATACTTTACTACAAAATTCCATACACATGTAAATTAGACCTAATTGGACTGGCTCATAAATCTGTTATTCTCCAATTACATAACAAAAATACATTAACTGAATGTGATTTATGGATAAGGTACTAGTGAATGTTTATGATGGAATTCAGAGAGTCCTCATTTGCATATCCTAATTAGCAGTTTATTAATCTTAAATGCATACAGAAATTAACAGCATTTTAATCTCCTAAAATACAGCTTTCTCATTCTTTCATTAACATCCTTCAGTATTGGTTTGAGAGAATTTTTGATAATTTATGGAAGATACACTGTATATAAACACACACACACACACCCCATGGATTTTTACTCACTTTTTACTTTGGGAAATTCCCACTGAGGACAATGTAGCTTTGCCAGTGTAAGGAGAGAGTAAAATTAAATGATGAGTCAGGAGTAAGCTTCTACCCTGATTACAGATGTATTGCCCCTTTGCCAAGCAGTAGCAGATTTTAGACCTTTGCAAGATCAATCTTCTGTTTGGAGTTGTCAGGGTTCCCTCCCCACTCTAAACTCTAGGGTAAAGACGTGGGGACCCGCATGAAGAGCTCCTAAGCTTATTTTTACCAGCTTAGGTTAAAACCCCCAAGGTACAAAATTCCCTGCACCCTGATAAATGCTTCTCCCACTGCCATCATCAAGTGTTTAAACAGGAATCCAGGAAAGGAGACCACTTGAAGTTCCCTTCCCCCCCCACAAAATACCCTCTCAAGCCCATACCCCCCCTTCCTGGGAAGCTCAAGAATAATCTCCTAACCAACTGGTTACACAATGATCTAAAAAAACCCACCCCTGGGGTTTTAACACCATAGAAAACAGTCAACTTCTTAAAAGAAGGATTTTATTAAAACAAAGAAGGTAAAATCGTCTCTGTAAAATCAGGATGGTAACTATCTTACAGGGTACTCAATTTTCAAACTCAGAGGGATTCCCCCTCTGGAGAAAACCTTAAAGTTACAGGAAAAAAAAGGAATAACCCCTCCCTCTAACACAAGGAACACACACCAAGCAAAATAAACAGAAATCTACTCTCTCTGCTGAGTAAACTTACTTTAGAAAAGTGAGGATTTGATGAAAAGATGACTGGTTCCTTCTGACTCCAAGATCACTCTGAGTCTGACAAAGACCCACACACAAAGCTTTCCCCCCTCCCAAGATTTGAAAGTATCTTGTCCCCTTATTGGTCAGATGCCAGCCAGGTCAGGTGTCTGTCTGGCTACCTGCATTTCTTAACCCTTTACTGGTAAGAGGATTTTATAGCACTGCATCAGACCCTCTCCTCCTTCCCTTTATATTTATGACAGGAGTAGATATCGGTAATATGAAAACAGGTATTTCCTTAATGTTTATTTACAAGATGTATACAGGGTATGTTTGCTTGAACAGAGCTGATCACAACTACACACAGGCAACCTGTTCTCAGAGAAACCTTAGCTAATGCACCAGTGCACCACTCTTTCACCAAGAAGCAGTTGTGCCTTGGCTTTTGTCCCTTTTAGCGTGTGTCCACACTTCAGGCTTCTCTACAGGAATATTTAGTTTGCTGCAAGCTAAGGTGTGAAACAGGAGTAAATCAAAGCACATTGACAAATTGTTAATGAGTGTCAATAGAGTCCACACATGACAGTGTGTGGCAGGCTACTAGGGGGTAGATTCACATCGCAACTTGCTGTGAACATGCCTGCAGACAAACCTCAAGCTGAAATGTGGCAACTAACGCATGGTAAAATTCTAATGTGGAAATTACAATTATAGTTTTCACACATATTAGCAGGTCAATTGCTATGTCCACACTAGGACTTAAGACCAAAGCAGACTGTGAAGAACTACAAAAAGATACTGAGCTGGATGGACCTTTGGTCTGACCCAGTACGGCCTCTCTTATGTTCTTAGGACTTGGCTAACACATGGTAAAAAACATCTTTCTCCTGGTGCGGATGATGTTCACTCATATTATTTCCAATGTAAGAATTATCAAATAGGAATATCCCCCAATATTACCCCTGTAATAGGACTTCTCAATGCAAATACAATCCATATTCTAGTTTATCTACCTGGTCATCAGTGCATGGTAAGCCAAGGTCTACCTCTAAAGTGCTCTAACCTGTTGTGCACTGACAGTCCGTGTGGATCCTGCAACCAAACACTAAAAGCCCTGTAGTGCACACTCATGTATGGCTACTTGAAGCAGTAATATGTGAAAGTGTACTACAGAATTTTAGTGCATAGTAACAGGGTCCACACAGTGACTTAGTGTGCATCAGGCTAGAGCACTCTGCATTCTCTCCCTGGTTTGTGGTGCATTAAGTGCATGTCGACAAGCCCTAATAATCCCACCCCCCCATCCCTATAAACTACATTCTTCTAACCAGAAGACAGAGGCTAGACAGTGCTTCTAGGGAAAATCTTATGAAGGCAGAGTTTATAAGGAAATTATTGTCATTTTAACATCCTAAAAATAGTAAACAATACAGACTCTTTCTCTCCTTCACCTTCAAACAAAATACATTTATCAAATGAGCTACAGGGATGAAATGTAAAATGATGGCATAATGGTAAAAATTCTAATGCACCTCCACTCGGTCTCAGATCTCCCAATTCACTACAGAGGATGACAGCCCTGGCTCAGCAAGATATCAGGCAGGTGTTCTTTTTAATTTTATTTATCTCTGCTAACATATCATTGCTGCTCATTGGGCATCACTGGCTCATTCATTTGAAATTCAGCAGGCTGCAATTCGCATGTGTAAATATAAGTCTGCTAGGCATAACAATATTTTGTATTAACAGGACTTACTGCCCATATTGTTATCCCTCCTTTCCTTTTCTGTTTAAATTCAAGCACAGACTGTGAAACTACTTGATTTACTTGTATATTGTTCTCTCTCTCTCACACACACACACAGACACACACAGACACACACACACTTTACTATATATATGCCCTTTGAGAAGACTCTGGTCTCATTCATTCCCTATAATGGGCAATTACTGATTCTACCATCACATATTGGGGTTAGGGAGGATGACTAACTGAGCCAGTCAGTCAGTCTGATGTTTCCCAGTAATCCAATGGCAGTAGGAGTGGGTGGGACAATATCAGAAACCAGATGCTTTTGGAAATATCTCGCTCCCCTCCCACACATGCCCACTGCAAGCCATTGGAAAGGAGACGAAATTGGAGCTCAAGTTCCCCCACTCCTTCCCTTCCCCAACTAAGGAGGATGAAAAGGGGGAAGGTGGAATACATGTTCCCAGTGCTCCCAGATACGAGAGTCACACACCTTGTTAGTGAGGTGAGCATTCCACAGTATTACTCCCAGACTATCACTTGCTTTAAGAATAAAAGAAGAACCACTGTATACGGTATTCCCTTTCTATAATGCCCTTTTGGGATCCAAGGATGAGGATGTATACAATGCTGTACGATAGGAAAACTATGCCAAAGAAATAAGTCCCTTCCCCCCAAAAATGCTGTCTAAATTAGAAATATGCAGTCTTCATCCAGAACTGTCAAGTACTTTATGAAGATAGATAAGAATCATCAGCTTCATGGTACAGATAGGGAAACTGACATCAAGCTCAAGATTTGTGAAACTGACTAGTGATTCGGGATGTTTCGATATTTGGGTGTCCAACTTGAGACACCTTAAAGCGGACAGATTTTCAGAAATTGCTGCGTTCCCACTCTAAAAATCAGGCCCCTTTAAAGTTTCTCCAGACAGACATCCCAAAATCTTTTTGAAATACTGGACAGAGTTTTTAAGTGATTTGGAAGTCAATGGCACTGCCAAAAATAGAGCTCAGGTCTCTTGACTCCCAGTCCAGTGCCTTGTCTATTAAACTATGCTGGTAAAGCACAGTAAAGTATAATACAAAATGAACATAGGAAGGTGTATTGTCATAAAATCTGGAATGCTTCTTTTTCTGTTGTATTGAGGAGTGTGCTCTAAAGAGAGCTGTTTCATATCAGCAGAGTTAGAGAGAGGGAAGTTTCTAATATTTGTGAGTTATTACAATATGAGTACATGAAGTTCTTTCCCCCCCTCCTTTAAAATATACTGGGTGAGTGTAAGAAATATTAATTTTCATGAGTAGGTACACATCTCCTGTTTACTTTGTAAATGCCTAAAAATGGACTAACATAGGAAGTGACTAAAAATTGACATATCTAGGAAATCTACTTATAATACACATTAGACTTGCCATGTACAATGCAATCTGGATTATTGTACATCTGGTTATTCAAAGATAAATTACAGACAATTGGAAGGGATGCAAGTGGTGAATATAGTATTGACTCTCAGTGTGAAGGGTTTTTTTAAATAATTTGAATAGCAAACTGAGTTTGTGAACCCATTCGTATTTATTAAATCTGACTGCACTGACAAAGTAATGTGATGTACAAACATTAATCTACCCATAATACAGCATGTTGACTATTTGACTATGATTCTTGCAGATCTGATTAACTGTATTGGTCTAGTATATGTGCAAACTAACTCCCAGCCTACTGCATTAGGTACTCCTCATTTGTCCTCTGCTATCTGGACAGAGTGGAATTTAATCTTATGCTGTTTTGCTTTGACTAGGTGCTTCCTAGGCCTAATGTTTAAATAATTTTATTTAATAATACAACCTAAATACAATTCAATGAGTCAGAAGTTTTAAAAAATTGCACCTATCAGATAGATCCTGATAGATTTAGGGCCATCTATCAGTCTGAAGTAAATAATTTCCAGTGCATATTGGCTTGTGTGTAGCTATTTGTAAATAATTCGTTAATCATCCCTAAATGAGAAACATGCAACATAACTTTAGCAAAAGTAGTTGGACTGTAATCTTATTAAATTTCATATCATATAATAACCATGGAGAGATATTAACAGTTTATTAAATTATGCATTAGGGCGATTCAGTATAATTTGAATAAAGAGAAGTACAATAATAAGCTGATCTGTGCTTTTTCTATTTCGCTCCTTTGGGTAATTAGCGTTGTACAAAACATGTCTAAATTGGCTTATAGATATTTGTGTTATCTATTTCTTCATTTTGCATGGGTTTGCAATCCATGAGTTTTAGTCTGAGTTTTGGGCTTAAGCAAATTCAAATTTGGAGCAAAACTTGATTGAGATTCACATTGCTACATTTCACTTGGCTTTGTGTGGAATCTTAACAGATTGTTTTATTAAACTTGCCAGAATGTTGAATATGTGAATAAACATGAAACCAAGAAAGTTTGAATTGTTTCAGGATTTGTAATGAAAACCTCTGGTTATTATTAAGTTTGGTTGGCTGAACTTCAGAAAGTTTGGATTGGATAAGAATCTAAATTGAGGTTTGTCTGAATATATACAAACTAGGAGTGGGCTTTGGTCACAAAAACTGGGATCTGGATTTCAATCCCTTCTAAGTTAGGGGGCTTCTGAAACCTGGGTTTTAGTTCTAGCCAATCTCTGCAACGTGCCTGTTATTTCGTTAAAGGTTTCTTGTTTAGAGCGTGAGAAGGGGGTTAAAAAAAAAGGAAAATACTTATTTAAGTAATCAAACAAAAACACTATTTAGGGGAGGAGGGTACAGGGAGATGGAGCATTGTCGGATACCTCTGGGTTTGGTGGGATTTGATGGTACCTCTGAAGTACATATTACATGTCTACGTAGATACAATGGCTCATAGCAAAGAGCACAGCATGGCACTGACCTGAAGGTATTTGCTGTGCGTTTGTCTGTTACTCAAAGAACTGTGATAGCTATTTCATTATTTATGCACTAACTGACATACTTCTGTGTTCTCTGTGCAACACCAACAGACCACGGTCGTTGGGTGGGATTGAACCGGGGGACCATGGGAGTTTAGTGCATGAACCTCTACTGCATGAGCTAAAAGCCATTTGACTCTTAGCTAAGGCTGTAGAGCAGACTCATTTATCTCTAAGTGGTCTCAGTGCCACTAGATGGGACAGAACACCACACCCGTGGGTTACATACTTCCCCTAGCTGAGGAAGCACATCCCAAGCTTCAGAGACTTCCCAGCTGAAATCCTGGACGAGCCCCCACTTGCAACACCGATAGACCCCGGTCGTCGGCATGCGGGATCGAACCTAGGGGCTCTGGAGCTTAGGGCATAAATCTCTACCACATGAGCTAAAAGCCAACTGTTAGCGAAGGCTGTAGAGCAGACTCATTAATCTCTCTCTCTAAGTGGTCTTGGCACCACTAGATGGGACAGAACACCACACCCAGGAGGTGTGTGGGTTACATCTGCACTAAGAAGGATTTCCTTGGGTGGAGGTGCTAGGGTCTTTATAAGTGAAGCCAGGACCCATAATCCTGGGCAGAAAAAGGGAAAAGTCTGTAGCCTCACCTCAGGGCTGGGTTACACATACATCATTCACCTCTTACCAAAATGATTCCCCAAAGCTGATGCATAACCCTTAAAAACAAAGAAAGGATGATTGAGGAAATATTTGTTGTTGTTTTTGAATGCTTTCAAAAGGGCACAGATTTCATTTATAATTACATTGCCAGTTGCACGGAGAGTCACAGTCGCTTGCTTGTAGTCAATAAGGAAAAAATGTATTTTCTGCTTCTTTAAAAACTTCAGTACAGCATTAGCTAGATACAAATCACAATCCTCTATAGCACTTCAGGTTGCAACAAATGCAAGCCACTTCCTGGGGCCTTATCCTTAAAGCACAGCAAAGACGCACAGCAAAGCTAACATATGGTACAATCACACAGACACACACTTATCTATAAGGCACAGTTTGTCTCACAAAATAAATGGAAAAGGAAAAATTATGAAAGAGAAATCTAGTGGCCAGCATGACTACAACCAGTTCTTTCCTCACAGACTTCCTAGGTTCTCCTTGTTCAGTAATAACTTTGATCAAAGCAGCATTTTACCAACTGAATACCTGGTCATGTGGTTGCTCTTACTCCCCAGGCCTTTGGGGTCCACCATACAAAATGAACAGCACAGAACTGACTAGAGTAAAGCAAATATAATATTCAGCAGCAGCAACTGTCCTTTTCCCTCAGCCACTTAAAAAGATGAGCTGCTGCAACGATAACTTGACATATGTTTTATGTGTGATTAATAACAATATTATTGCTGTAGCAGCAGCTCTAGAAGCAACAACAGCCCAAACCCATCTCCCAGACTGTAAATCTGAGATTTAGGAATATAAAAGAGGGATCCTAGAACAGAAATAGTGTGCAAGGTGCATTTTATACTGTCCATGATGCCTTTTGTTGCCTGATCCATCACTCATTCTATTGCTAACACAAAGAGGATTGGAGACAATATGCATTCTTGTCTAACTCCAGTAACAAAGTCAAACCACTTACCCAAGCTAGTATCTGATCTTACTGTGCATTTAGTTCAACCATATGAACTCCTTATTATGTTGACTTGCTTTCCTGGTATCCCATAGCTTCTAGCAACATTCCAACAGGCTTTCTATGTGGACACTATCAAACGCTTTCTTAAAATCAATAAAGTTGATTAAGATGGGCTTTTGCCAAGCAATAGCTTTCCCAATGATCTGTTAAAGAAGGAATATTTGCTCGCAACATGACCTACCTACAGAGAATCCAGCCTCTTTTTCTTGTAATATTTCATCAACCACCATCTTCATTCTATTCAGCAGCATAGTAATCAATACTTTGCATGGGATTGATAGCAATACTATACCTCTCCAGTTCACGCACTAAGGTCGCCCTTTTTTTTGGCAATGTCATGATGATACCATCTTTCCAGTCTTGTGCTCTTGTTCTTTCACCATATTTTGTAACATAGTTTTATTAGCTACTCAATCAGAATTTACCCTTGCTCCTTTAGTATCTCTGATTGAATTATGTAAACCACGAGAGCTTTCTCCTGTTTGAGACCTTTGACAGCTGCTTTAATTTTACTGGCTGTTATGGAATTGATTTGTGCTTTCCATCATCAGGCTTGTTCATGAATTTTCAACATCAGTCCATGAGTCCCTCTGATGGGCAGTACCTGTGACAGTCTGGGTCCTCCTTAGAGGTCTTTCACCATTCCGTAGAACTGCTTGAAGACTCCCCTGTGTTGCTTCTGCCTCGACAGCCTTCTCTTGAACCCAGGCATTTCTATCTTGCCTGCATCTCCTCTTTATTTCTTGTCCTTTTTTGCTGTATCTTGCATCTGCCTCTAAGAGTTCTGTCTGTATCTTTAGGTGTATGTGAATGGAAAAGGCATGGAACTGGTAGAACAGTTCTGCTGTTTTGGGAGTGTGATGTAACAGCTCTTTTGCTGGAGGTTTTCAAAAGGAGTCTGGATAGCCATCTGTCTTGGATGGTTTAGAGACAACAAATCCTACATATTGGCAGGGGGTGACCCTTGCAGTCCCTTCTAGCCCTATGATTCTATGACATTTGAAGGTGGCTGCGATAAAGATATTCATATGAGATCAGGAAAAGCAAACACCACTTTTGGAAGGATGAATAACATCTGGACAAAAACAGAGGTCTCCACACCAAACTAAAGGTCAGATTGTACAGAGCACCCTACTGTATGGAGCAGAGACTTGGCCGATGACAGTGGCTAACAAAAAAAGACTGGAAGCTGCCCATCATAGATGGCTGGGAAGATATTATACATTGCATAGAAAGACAAAACAACAAATGTGAAAGTAAGGGAGCTGACAGAGCAAGACATTAGAAAATATCAAAGAAATATATGTTCATCATATGAAAGATGGAATCAAACTAAGCAAACATTGAATTGGGTACCTGATGGAGAAAAGAGAAAGTGAGGAAGGCCAAGGAAGAACTGGCAGAAGACAGTGACAGAATGCACTGGGATCGTTTGAGAAGTACCACAACTAGCAAGCAAATATAATCAGTGGAGGAACTGGACTATCTGATGTGCTTAGAAGTGCAGGAGGACCGTGAACTGCAGCCACTGGGAGCTGCGGGGGGGGGGCGGGGGGGATGCCTGTGGACAGTCAATGTCAGCAAAATGTTTCATGGCCTGCAATCATATTACCCTGATGGGCCGCAGGTTGCCCACCACTGAATTAAAGTCTAAGAGTAAGGTAGACTTCAGGCTTTAAAAATAAAACTGAAGTCTTTTCAAAGTGAGACCGTAACTTTCATTTAATTAGTCAAAAGCTTCCATTACAGATCTCCTGGCATGTCAGTTTGCTAAACACTGATATGTAGTGCTAGCTACTGAACTCTTACATTCTAAGGGCTCTATTTTGTCACCACTATTTATCTTGAGAAATACCTTACTCTGTGAACAGTTCCATTACTATTAAATTATTACTTGTAAGACTGTTGTATTAATTAGGGGACCAGACAAGAAGCATAAAATAGCTATATTACATAGGTGACCAAAGAGTAGTAGTATACAGGGTTACCACAACCTATCACTGCTACTATAATTTTTTCCTTCTTTCTATATTTATCTATATCTATCTATCAGCATGGTTTATTGTTCTGTGTAGTTTTCCATAGAATCAGTAATTCATTTTAATAGGTCACCTTAAAAATTATGAGAGGGCAGCAGCCATCTTGATTCTCTTTTCTATGTAGAAAAACAAAGATCTAGTTCTTTGGTGACTCTGCAAGTTTATATAATCTTTTATTTCTCTGAATCTCTCCAAATTATAAACCTAACTTCTTACTTTGAGGAAAAAAATGTTTCCTTGTGTTTTTCAGCAAATCTTTTTCATTCAAGTTTCCCACATAAGAGATCACATTTTAAGATGTCACAACAGGTTATCACAGTCATACATTCATCTTTATATTGGGTCCACTCAAAATTGGTGTCACAAAGTAATGAATGTCAAGGCAAATGTATATTTCCCCCCCAAAAAAACTGTTTACAGTGAACTGCAGCATTTAAGAAAATGCCACTTTAAAACTTTAATAGTTGCAACTATGTGTGAATTATTTTTTTTTAAACTTATTTTAAAGGGCTTCATGCTGAACTCACTGCACTCAACAATAAAGTACAAATTGACTTTAATGGTACAGATTCAGACACACATTGAGTACTCTCTCTCACTGGGCTTGATTCTGATGCTCACAGTGAGCACATACTTTTGTACCAGAAATGAATGGAGCTACTCAATGAGTAAGATGCTCCTCAACATGAGTAGGTGTGTGTGTGGGGAGGAAGGGGGGGCACAAATCTGACTGTAACTCTCTGTAAATAGTTATCCAGTATTCATCACCTTGGTATTTGAGAGCTGGAGTACCAGATTGTCTTGTGGCAATTTTTCATTTCCTCTCTAGTACAGACATTGAGGACCAACTATTATATGGACGGGTTGTTTTTTTAATTTTTTTTGAAGATCACATTACTTTTGTAGATGGTTACTTATTCCTTTTCCTTGCCAGCAATAAAAGCTATGTTATTTTAATCACCTTTTAAATTTAAGGAAAAATGACAGCATATAACTGTTTACAAAGAGCTAATTAGCACATTTACCTGAATATGCTTTCACACTTTCAAATATTAAAATTAAAATGAAAATTTGTAATGTGCATATGAGAATTAAGGGGAAATAATTTCTACCTAACTGCTTGCAGGCACTTGAATCCTCCTCCTGACTATCTCTCACCCTCCCATTTGGCTTAGCTGAAAAATTATATTGAATAAAGATGACATTATTGTCAAACAGCTTATTAGCTTCTAAGCCTTGTCTGAGTATATATGTCATCATCAAAACACTAGTTAACTAACATTTTTAACACTGGAAGTGTGTGTTTGGGAATAACTCCTATGTATAACCCAACAATGTATTAAAGAGGGTCTACAAAGGACCCCCCTCCACACACACACACAAATTTACAGTTTTTTAGCATCCAAATCTCTCATATGTGCATTTCATGCAGTGTTTACTTTTAATAGAATATAGGAAATGCTATATCAGAACAAACAATGGTCCATACAAGCTGGAAACTTCTCTCTGATAGTAACCAAAACTAGATGTTTCAAATGAAGTTATAAGGAGTGATTATGCAATACTATCTCATTGGGGGCCTTTCCTTCATAACCCCAACTGATGGTGACATTACGTGATGCAATAGTATATATACTATGCTGTAATCTTTATTCTAGCTAATGTAACTGTAGATCATGCTTCTAGTCATACTAGCTAAGTATTCACTTGAATGTGTCATTGTCCCATAGAGGAAGTGGTGGTGTGTATAGTGCTGTTTTGGGGGTTTTTTTGGGTTTTTTCCCCCCAAGAATTGAAGGTATATTTCCCCCTCATCCCACACAGAGTATTAATATTCTGGCTGGAGAGCAACACATTTAAATGATCGTGACATACTCTAGCTCTCTTGCGGTTTTATATATAGAAATAGATCAAGTGCACACATACAAATTAATAATATCACAGACATGTGGCAGGATGACTCACCCACTCCACTGCTAGAACCATTTGTTCTTACAGGCTACCTGGGACAATAAGAACCCTGAGACATTGATGAGAGGGAATGGACATGCTGAAAAGACTCTACTTTGAAGACAAACATATTCAATGCATTAATCTCATGTGTAAAAACAGAGACAAACAAAAGAGAATTCTATGGTGTAAAAAACTGCAGCAAGGCCACTGGCTTTCTGACTGAAAAGAAAGCGCTCCTGTCAAAGCTTGGTAATGAAGTATCCAAGATTCATTGTTTTGAGACAGCACCTCTGACATATTAGCTTAGCTCATTGTCCATCATTGCAAGCAAAGGA
This sequence comes from Macrochelys suwanniensis, assembly GCA_033296515.1. Lineage (NCBI taxonomy): Eukaryota > Metazoa > Chordata > Testudines > Chelydridae > Macrochelys > Macrochelys suwanniensis. The sequence goes on along the minus strand of CM065776.1, from coordinate 95,123,276 downwards.
TTCTTCAAGGTCTCACTCACACGACCAGTCACACATTGGCCTAAGTGCATATATCACAGATTTAATAATTAGGCTCCTCTTACCTCTTCCAAACAGAAGTTAGGGCTTTCTCACTCTTTCATCAGGAAGGTGAAGTGACTAATGACTTTTGAATTATGGCTTCAATGAGATCCAGGATCCTTTAATAGAAAACACTGTCCTGCTGTTTCATAGACTGGAAAGAAACTAACACTCTTTCCTTTCTACAACCATTGATGCATGGCCCCTAAATCCACCAAAGTGTTTTAGCACATGAGCTGTCCCTTGGCTTCCTTCCCTTTCTGTTAAGGTAGTTGAGGGAAGGAAGGCACTCCCCTCAGAAGACAACTAAATGTAAACAGCGACAAAGGGTCCTGTGGCACCTTATAGATTAACAGAGGTCTCTGTTAGTCTATAAGGTGCCACAGGACCCTTTGCCACTTCTACAGATCCAGACTGATTGGTATACAAAGGCTGCTTATTTAAGCAGCTAATAAAAAAAAGTTCCTTTAAAGAAGAGCCTTCACTTAAGCAACAAACGTAAGTAAATAACATTGCTCGAAATTCTGCTTCCCCTCTTCTTTTTGTATTCTAACTACCACCACTGGATTTATCTAATTGCATTACTTATTTTTCCTGAGGCTAAGGTACACCAAAGCTCATTATTTTTAATTATCCATGGAAAAACACAAAATCTTGCATACACATAGCTGCCAATAATGCTTTATTTGTTTATTAGTAGCATAAACCTCTTCAAACTAGATACGGTACTGCTAGTAATATACTATGGCACTTTAGAAGGGATTATTCAACTCTTCTTGCTTGTCAATTAGAAACTTTTAAGTGCTATTAAGAACTCTGTTTTTAAGGGGACAAATAGAAAAACTAAAACAAAAGAAAAAAATATTCACTTTATATTTTACTGAAAACAGTGGTCTAGGTCAATGGCGTTCCATCAAAGATGAATTTGGTCCACTATCTTTAATTGCATTTATTCTGTAAGTCATTAGGGGACAGATTGTGAGCTGGCCTACAGCACGGTCATACGGGGTGAAAGACACACATGCTCACACACTTCTCTGCTGCAGGTGGAGGGAGAGATGGGGGTGAAACAAAGTCCAGTGTGTTTTTGTAGTTGGGAAGGGAGTCAGTGAAGCCTTGGCTCCGCCCTCTTAAAATACCAGCTAATACATTGACCTAGTTATGTGTGTTTATGATAATATGCTATTCTAATCTCTTCCAGAAAAGAGCAGATTACTTACTCCTATCCCCAGAAAAGCAAGTGCGGGGAGTATGGAAAGAGTGATGGCTGCTCCTGGGAGGCTGACATGTAATCAGGCTTATCTGTAAATGGACCACCCAGCCCTAGAGGAGTTAAGTCTGCTAGCAGTGTGCAGACACATACCGGATTCCCTGAAGTAGTCCACATTTTATCACAGAATCACAGGAATGAAAAGGCTGGAAGGGACCTCAAGAAGCCATCTAACTCAACCCCCCATGCTGAGGCAGGATTAAGTAAACCTAGACCATCCTTGGCAGGTGTTTGTCTAAGCTGTTCTTTAAAAAAAGGATTGGGATTTCACAGCCTCCTGAAGTAACCTGTTCCAATGTTTAACTATCCTTATAGTTAGAAAAATTTTCTTAATATCCAACCTAAATGTCCCTTGCTGCAAACTAAGCTGAGTACTTGTTCTTTTACCCTCAGTGGACATGGATAACAATTGATCACTGTCCTCTTTATAACAGCCCTTAATATATTTGAAGACTGTTGTCAGGTCACTACTCTGGCTTCTCCTCTTTAAACTAAACATGCCCAATTCTTTCAGCCTTTCCTCACAAATCATGTTGTCCAAACCTTATTTTCTTGCTCCCTTATGCATTTTTTTCACATCTTTCTTAAAGTGTGGTGCTGCTGCTAAATGGACACAGTACTTTACCTGAGGCCTAATCAGTGCTGAGGAGAGCAGAACAATTATCCCCCAGGTGTTACATATAACTCTCCTGTTAATACATTCCAGAATGACATTTGTCTTTCACGGCAGCATCACGCTATTGACTCTCATAACCCTCCAATGCTTTTCTGTAGTATTGCTGCCTAGTCATTTATTTGCCATTTTGTATTTATGCGTTTGCTTTTTCCTTCCAAAGTGTAGTTAATACTTTGTACTTGTCTTTATTGAATTTAATCTTATTGATTTCAGACTAATTCTTAAATTTGTCAAGATCACTATTAATTCTAATCCTGTTCTCCAAAGTGTTGGGAACCCCTCCCAGCTTGGTGTAATCAGCAAATTTCAGAAGCATGGTCTTCACTCCATCATCCAAGCTGTTAATAAAAATACTGAATAGTAGCAGTCCCAGGACTGACCCCTGCAGAACTGCACTTGAGAAGCCCTCCCAATTCAAACTAAACAATTAATAACTACTCTTTGAAAATGGTCTAACAGGTATGCAGTTATTTTACAGATGCAATACATTTTTATTTGTGTTAGGTGTTTAATAATGATGTTTCCATGTACTTCTCTTCAATGAAGCATGGTCCTGGTCAATAACCATACCTTGTCTCTCTGATACACACAATGAAACATATTAAAATAACAAAGAGACAGATCATCTATCAATGAAATATTAACCACATACTTCTTGTTAAACAGATTAAAACAAAGTTCAGAAAAACACTGGTTAAAAAACCCTAAGTTTTCAGTGTTTTTTGAGCACATTCATCTGCAGCACCTATGTTGCTCTTTATTACTGTTGCAGACTTTTACAATAAAATTTCCCAATATTATAAATCACTTTCATATCCAAAATCTATAATAATCAAAATGTTACATTCCAGGCAATTAGCTCCCTTTTTGACATGAAATAATATGTGTGTTGACATATAATCCAAATAATATAACCCACTCTCACGCCCCACCCTAGGTTCAGAAGAGTGCAGAATTACATGATCAAACAGTTATTTTGCACAATAAGAAGTGCTTTCTGGGAAGGCAAGAGGGGCAAATATATGCAAAGAAATAATTCTTTATTTTTCAGAAGCACTTTGTAAAAATACTGTTACTCCTCTTGACCCAAGCAGCTAACCAAAAATGTGGAGTTTTAACGGTTTTTCCAGTTATGAGGAGAATTTGGTGAGAGTCAGCTTTTCTTTGATGCAATTTTTTTCATTTACAAATAATGTACAATGCCTATTGCCCTGAAAACAAAAGAAATCTAACAATGGGAGACACTGTCCTTGTTCACAGGTTTGTCAGACAGCACCCCAACCCAAAGCCTCCCTCTCCCTCAGCTTCTCCCTGGACCACACAGTTTGCTTCCAGGCTGCATCAGCCCAGCCTGGCTTTCTTCCTGATTTTATCTCTCTGTCCTGCTTCTCACTTACACAGACACCTGCCCAAACATTTTCCAGTTGAGCTCTTGCCCATATAGTTCAAATTCCTGAGTGGCCTTAGATATCCCTTTGCTCTGGCTGGTGATATCTCCCTGTGCTTGGGATGGAAGCCACCTAACTGTTTCAGCCACCTGTTTACAATGGTTTCTTTACATGCCTCCTGAATAAAAGGCAGTGGTTACACCCAATCCATAACAGCAAGGTTTAACCCAGTCAATAAAAATGCCCCAATATCATGAAATCTTCATCCCCCCATTGTTTATAGGATTTTTTCCTCCAAAAGGGAAGAAGGGTCCACATCATTCCACATGACTTTTCACCCATAACAGCAATGACACAATAATCATCTTTGAAATTTCACTAAGAATTTTAACCCCAGATAAAACAATAACAGCATTAACACGGTGCTTATATTTTTCTGTGTGCTCTACATACATCAATAAAAGCCTTACAACATTTTCTGTGGTAAATAAGTACTACTAAAACTATCCTCATTTTATAGATGGGGAAATAGAAGTGCCTAGAGGTGAAGGACAACATTTTCAAAAATTGGCCTCTAATTTTAGGTACCCACCTTGAGACATTTCATGCCTGATTTTCAGAGGTGTTGAGTATTTGTGGCTCTCACTGATTGACAGTTCTAGCTGCTCAGAACTTCTGAAAATCAGGCCCAAATTAACTCAACTGCAGCACAAAACTGAGGTACCTAAAATCATGGGCATGAAAAAGGAAATATTCAACAACATGGAAAAGCAATATACTTAAAACTGATAAGATGTTTTTGTAAACAAACAAACAAACAAACACCCTCACATATACAATCATAGGACTGGAAGGGACCGCCAGAAATCTTCTAGTCCAGTGCCCTGCACTTATGGCAGGACCTAGTCTTATCTAGACTATCTCTGACAGGTGTTTGTCTAACCTGCTCCTAAAAATCTCCAATGATAGAGATATCACAACATCTCTAGGCAATTTATTCCAGTGCTTAACCATCCTGACAGTTAGGAAGTTTTTCCTAATATCCAACCTAAACTGCCGTTGATGCAATTTAAGCCCATTGCTTCTTTTTCTATCCTTAGAAGTTAAGGAGAACAATTTTTCTCACTCCTCCTTGTAACAACCTTTTATGGACTTGAAAACGGTTACGTCCCCCCTCAATCTTCTCTTCTTTTTTCAATCTTCCCTCATTGATCATGTTTTCTAGATCTTTAATCATTTTTGTTGCTCTTCTTTGGATTTTCTCCAATTTGTTCACTTCTTTCCTGAAATGTGGCGCCCAGAACCGAACACAATACTCCAGTTGAGGCCTAATCAGCATAGTGTAGAGTGGAAGAATTATTTCTCATGTCTTGCTCACAATACTCCTAATACATCCCAGAATGATGTTCGCTTTTTTTTGCAACAGTGTTACACTGTTGACTCATTTAGCTTCACTATAGCATCACTATGACCCCCAGATCCCTTTCTGCAGTACTCTTTCCTAGGCAGTCATTTCCTATTTTGTATGTATGCAACTGATTGTTCCTTCCTAAGTGGAGTACTTTGCATTTGTCCTTACTGAATTTCATCCTATTTACTTCAGACTATTTCTCCAGTTTGTCCAGATCATCATATCCTCCAAAGCAGTTGCCACCATCCAAGCTTGGTATCATCCACAAACTTTATAAGTGTACTCTCTATGCCATTATCTAAATCAGGGGTCTCAAACACGCGGCCTGCGGGATTGTTTTCTGCGGCCTGCGAGCTCGCCGCGCCCTGCCCCCTCCCGCGTTTACGTACAGTGGCTCTGATCCAGTGCGCACTGGGGGCAGGGCAGCTCCTGCCTGGCCGCCCTGCGCGGCTCCGGCAAGCTCCTGGAACCTGGGGGAGGAGGGGCACAGGGGTCTGTGTCACTGTTGCGTCCAGGCACCACCCCCAGCAGCTCCCATTGGCCAGGAACGGGGAACCGCGGCCAATGGGAGCTGCTGGGGGCAGTGCCTGGATGCAACAGTGACACAAACCCCTGTGCCCCTCCTCCCCCAGGTTCCAGGAGCTTGCCGGAGCAGGGCAGGCAGGCAAGGAACCTGCCCCCAGTGCATGCCAGGCCAGAGCCCGCACCCCTCCTGCACCCTGAGCCCCTCCCCTGAGCCCCCTGCCGCACCCCGCACCCCTCCTGCACCCCGAGCCCCCTGCTGCACCTCTCCTGCACCCCAAGCCCCTGACCTGAGCCCCGTCGCACCCCGCACCCCTCCTGCACCCCGACCTCCTGCCCTGAGCCCCCTGCCATACCCTGCACCGAGCCCCCTGCTGCACCCCTCCTGCACCCCGACCCCCAGCCCTGAGCCCCTGCCGCACCCTGACCCCTAACCCCCTGCTGTGCCCTGCACCCCTCCTGCACCCCACACCCCAACCCCCTGCCCTGAGCCCCCACCACACCCCACACCCCTCCTGCACCCCCTGGGGGCAGGGAGGGGCCAGAGTTGGGGTGGGGATTTCGGGGAAGGGGCGGGGCCTCATGGAAGGGGTGGAGTGGGGGCGGAGCGGGCTAGGTGTCAGTAATGCGGCCCTCAGGCCAATGTACTAATCCTTATGTGGCCCTCGTGGTCATTTGTGTTTGAGACCCCTGATCTAAATCATTGATGAAGATATTGAACAGAACCAGACCCAGAATTGATTCCCACAGGACCCTACTTGATATGCCCATCCAGCTTGACTGTGGACCACTAACTACTACTCTCTTGGAATGGTTTTCCAACCAGTTATGCACCCACCTTATAGTAGCTCCATCTAGATTGTATTTCCCTAGTTTGTTTGTAAGAAGGTCATGCGAGACAGTATCAAAAACCTTACTAAAGTCAAGATATACCACATCTACCACTTCCCTCCTATCCACAAGGCTTGTTACCCTGTCAAAAGAAAGCTATTAGGTTTGTTTGACACGATTTGTTCTTGACATATCCATGCTGACTGTTACTTATCAACTTATTATCTTTTAGGTGTTTGCAACTGATTGCTTAATTATTTGCTCCATTATCTTTCGGGGCACTGAAGTTAAGCTGACTGGTCTGTAATTCCCCGGGTTGTCCTTATTTCCTTTTTTACATATTGGCGCTGTATTTTCCCTTTTCCAGTCCTCTGGATTTGCTCCTGTCTTCCATGATTTTTTGAAGATAATTGCTAATGGCTCAGGTATCTCTTCAGTCAGCTCCTTGAGTATTCTAGGATGTATTTCATCAGGCCCTGGTGACTTGAAGACATCTAACTTGTCTAAGTACACACCTAATTAACTAATGGAACTCACTACCAGAAAATATCACTGAGCCAAAGAGCTTTATAGGATTCATAAAAAGATTAAATAGTTATATGGTTAATGAGAACATTTACAGTTCATTTAGACAGGATAAAAATTGGGAAGGGATATACAGGCCCATGCTCTATAAGCCAATTTTTAACTAATGAATATTAGAAATAAATTTTCCCTAAGGCCTCTGAGTCTATTATGGGGTTTCTTAACACCTCCCTCTGAAGCAGTAGCAGATTTGGGGTTATGTTCCGGGTGATTACCCAGGTTAGGGTCTTTATTATTTATTTACAGTGTACACGAGTTTGCCAATTTGCTTTTCACGTAGGTGGCAACAAACAAACAAACGCCAAAACAGCAAAAGTGCACAAAGAAACCCCAACTAAGATACCAGCGTCCAGCCACATATCCAGAAAGTAGCTCACTCTCTAAGTGTTCAGTTTGCTCTCTTTCAGCATGCTCGGGTCCTGTCCAACCTACTTCCTGAGCACCCTCTGCTCAAAGACACATGCCTCGTTGTCAGTTTAGCCCACATTTTGTCTCACTGCCATACAACACACCGGAACTCCCTGGACTAGTTTGACTATATTTAATGTCCACAGCAGCCAGATTCTCTGCAGGTTCTCCGTTCCCATCCAGTTGAGGTTGCTGTGGCCAGACCTCATAGGATCCTTTGGACAATATTCCATATATTTAACACTGTCTATGGAGAGTTTGGTGCTTCTAGGGCATCTTATTGTCAGCTCTGTCATAACACTCTTCTAAAGTCCCAGTGTGATCATCAGCAATGTTTGCACGCATACTGGGGAAAGGAAGGGAGCTTATGTGGGTGTGCTGGAAATACCGGAGTACTATATAGGATATATAGGATATATATGGTGAAATTACTGTCTTTGTTATGTTTCTTTTGATCTTGTATGATTACAGCCCTCTCAGCTTTTGTTTCCTGTGATTTAGAAGTGGCTAAAATAGAAAAAAAGAGCAACATAAGACAAAAAATATGTAATTACATTAGAACATGTGGGCAGATGTTGCAAATTGTGGTGGAAACAGAAGAAATAAAGGAAACATGGCACAATTATAACAACAACAGAAACAACAGAAGCAGGGAGTAGCAGTAGTCAGTGAAGCATGGCGACAGGATTAGCAGCAATAAAAAGGAAGTATCATATCTCCTCCTCCTCCTCTCACTGAGTTTTCTAAAGAAACAATTTATCCTCCTGTCTTCTGAACCAAAAGGTTCATATTAGTACTTCACCACCAATATCATCAGCACAGCCAGTTTGCTCGCCTGATAGTATAAAGCCTTACAGAGTTCTGCTGCAAGAAACACACATCTCATCCACTAAGGTCATGTGTTGCGGGTACCTTCTGGTTATCTAGAAATTGCATTATTGCTCATCTTCACTCAGTTTCAACCTCTGCAATGACTTGTTTTGGTAGTGGTTGCATTTTTAATACCACCAGCAGAAACTAAGTACGTTTGGATTGCGAAAGCCTACGGGCACAGCCAAAATAACGAAGGTGATCCCCAGAAGACACACTTTAAAAGTGTTATCTAACAAATTATACTGCGTTGAAAATGATGATAGATGTTGAGTTTTTTGTTTTCTGAAGATTCCTTTGTGTCTCACCTGACACCTAATGAGTCTCATGTTTGACCTCTCTGCTCTCAAATTGATTGACACACAGATAATGTGACCCCTTTCCCTCACAAATTTTGGTGGAAGACTTCCTACGTTCCACAGATATGAACAAAAAATAAAAGCTGCTCAACATGTTCCAATGCAGTCCACTGCTCACTTCTGTACTTTCTTTTGGGTCAGGATCACTCTCAATACCTTTGGCATCTTTTCTGTGTATATGAGCATATCTATGCAGATATAACCATCTATGAGTATTTAAGGGGTGTAAATACCAAGGATAAGAGGAACTGGTTAGGGTGGTAACAAAAGGTATAAAAATAAGTAAAGGGATAAATTAAGCCAAGGAAAATTAAGGCTGAATATAATGATAACAACAAGTAGATTCTACAATAGTTTCCAGTAGGAATGGATCTTTTAAAGATGAATGGAACAAAATAATTGAGACTATACTGTGGTGAATTATACTTCTCTGGCAGGGTTGCAGCCTGGGAATGGAGTAGATAAGGCAAGAGCTCTTTCTTAGCTCTAATTTTCATGACTTTATTATATTGTTGTATTCATTTCTAATAAAGAAAGCTAACTCAGGATGCAGATGATCTTTTCTTTTCAGCCCCAATGTTTCGCTACAAGTTCCAATTGCTTTTATTTACTCCTGGCAAGTGTGTCCTCCACCAAAGATAAAAGAAACCTAATTTATTGGCTTATAAATTAAACAGCTTGTAAATCATTCACTAAGACATTTGTACATTTATTAGTTTTAATGAGGTAATTCTAGGCTAAAAGCAGCAACTCAAGGTATGAGGTCATCTGCATATATTAAGAATTAAATAAAGGCTATGATGGCTCCAATACTTCACACTTTCCCCTCCACATATGAATTAAATATCTTCATTAATTTAGTACCAACGCATTGTCATGATTTTCTGACATGCTTCTGTACAAATTCTATTGTGATTACATTTATTGAAATCAGTAGACAAATAGATTATGAGATTATGTCACAATCAGCAGAAAGTGACCTTTGCGAAGAATTCCAAACATAAAATTAATAAACTATAATATAAAAAGAACACAGTCACTTTAAAAAAAATGAAACCCTTTTCAGGTTTTTTTCCCCCTAGAATTTTTATCATTCTCTTTATTTCCAAATGTCACACAGCAATGGAAGAGAGCTGTTAGAACCTACTCTATGTTGATTGGGTTCCTGTATTTTAGCCTGCACAATGAGGAGGGGGGGGGGGGAAACTGAAAAACTGCAGCATCAACAGAATAAACCTAAAAGCAAAAGCTATGATAAAGTTAACTCTGAGATATAAAATAATATCCGCTGTACCCATATGGATAACAACAGAATATCTGCCACAAAGTCAGGGGGATCAGCGCCAGTGTCCTGGCCTAATTCCAATTTGGGTATTTATGTACTAGTAACACAGTGACATTTGGCTTCCAGTATATATTCAAAGAAATATTTAGTTGAAGCAGAATATCAGAGTTTTGGCTGCAATGAACCCAAATACCTATTGGAAGCAAAGAGTGAGGGTGGGCGTGGGGTGAGGGGGAACTGAGCTTTGCATCTTCCTTGTAGTACTTGGAGTACAGCCATTCCAGCTAGTAAATGTGATCACTTCAATGTGGTTGGTTTGGAAAGTGACTGGCCCTGAAAGGAGAGGTCAAGTGGAGAGAAAGAGGTTCCAGAGGCAGGCCCTGTAAGAGATCCAGACTTCAAGTAGGAGGCTTGGAATAAGGAACCAGCCTGTAAAAAGGCCTTCAAGGGGGCAGGGAAGAAGCCCTGAGGAAGAGTTTTGCCTCCAGGGAGAAAGCCCTGGGAGGTGGCACTCTGTAAAAAGTACAGAATTCTGCAGAGCCCCAGGGGGATAGGTGAAGACTCTGCAGAGAATTGAGTACATGAAGAATGTAAAATTTATGTGTAGTTGTGTTTTGGACTTTGGGAGAGTGAGACTGAAGAGGAGCCCACATGGGGTGGAAGATCTGTTTGTTACATTTAATTTGTTGGACATTTGGGACACTGGGTACTCCAGAAGAGTACCAAGTCCCCATTCCAGGGACCCCAGGGGACAGATGTTGGCACAGGGCAGAGTCACTGCAACATTGGGTTTCACCATGAGTGAGTCCTTTCACACTCATGATTACTGAAACTTTACTGAAAACATTAAATCTGAATATAATCATTCAGACAAATTATCTTAATCCTCTAGGTCAATAAAAAATAATCTATCATAAGCAAGAAAGCCTTTGGAGCAAAATCCTGAACTTTCTAGAGTGCATTACTATTCTATATTTTTAAACAAAGATATTTTTATAAATTAAACACGTAATAATTTAAAAGTAGTTTTACTTGAAATGTCCTTATGGCAAATAGAAAACACTGCCTCTAATTATGACTAGGGATAGATTGAAATTCTAGTTCATAAGTTATGTTTAATTAAAAGTAGATGGGTATCTGAAGGGTTTGTTTTTTCATAATTTGTAACGATGACATTAGCAAGTCATTAAAATTATGAAAACTAATTGAGAATATTAATATCTGTTTTATGGGGTTATAGGGTTGCCTAACCATTGTTAATGATTTTCAGATTCACATCCTGCAGCAATAAAACATCAAAGGTAATATATGTGACTATTGTCCAGTCCATTATTCATTTTTGTATTTGACTATGACTAAATGCCATCTTGAGTTATTCAGAATCTGGATGAATACTACAATTAGACGTTTGCCACACACAGAGTAATTACACTCCCATATTCTGCATTTGTGAAAAAAAACAAAAAACACGTTCTTCTGACTTTTCTGGCCAGGCTGCTAATGTAGTGCATCATTTCCAACACAATGGAATAATAACTAACACAGTAATTTTCATTAGGTGCTGATAAATAACAGATAGAAAAGTGTTTATTGAAACACAAATATAAAAGATACAAACTGAATTCCTGTTACATTTAGATCTGTCGGAAATAAGGAAGACAGCGCTATAGAAACCATGCATAATATCTGCCAAACCTACCTTCAGAGAGAAGACACAAAGGATCTGCATTTAAAGACCAGATGTAGTTGTGAACTGCCTATACCATGGCTGGCTCTTGGCAAACCTGTTCCTTGCAAGTAAAAGTGATCCATTGATTCCTCCACCTCAGTTAATCACTTTTTAAAATATTTCACAATTCTGTTTGTTAATGTTGGTATAAATAACTCTTCTCTCTCAATCTTGTATTTCCTGAGATTACGGACCCATTCTTTTCAACTTTTTTGGTTACCAGCTTCTTCTATCAGCTACACCAGTGTAACACTCCACTGATATGAATGGAGTTAATCTGGATGGATACCACCTTCATCAAGAAACAGACATAACACTACCATTTCATTGCAAATTGATTTTTTTCTCCTTGAAAATAGGTAATCGGCACTTACAGAATATAAAAAATACCCAGACTATCTGTCCAGGATTGGGCACGCCTACTGGAATCGATACTTATTTGAATCCTAACATTGGACATTACTGTTTATATTAGTGGACACAGAGAAAATATTTGCTTTTTGTCATTTGTTTTTTGCCCACTTCATATTAGTTCTTGGATTGATCCTATCAAGCACTGTCTTGGGAAAAAAACATGTATTATGTAAATGCATCATATTGCAAGGCTTTGTATTACACCACATCAATGCTATCCTGTTGTGTATCATGATTTTTTGAACAGGATACATTTTTTGCCCACTCAAAGGCAATATCTAGTGCTGATCTGGAAATATACACTGGTTTCTGAGGCAATTATATTACTCACTGTTCATTGTCTCATTTAGTATTTCATATATTGACACCATCTCATAGTTTACCTGAGGATGTGCACTGCATATTAATACACATTTAGGTAGCAATCAACCATTTGCATGAATCCATGTAATGTAACAGCATCATGCCAATGTTTTTTGGCATTAGGATTATCATAAATTGCAGCCTGTTCAAGATCACTTTCTATTTACAGCTAACAGAATAGAGGAATTAGTCATGTGTAGAGTCATTTCTGGTGTAAATCTCCATAATTAATGCTCTCCACATATCATTTTCCATCCAAGACATGCTGACCCCTGGGGCATTGTCTCAACATCAAACCCACAGAGCAAATTAGAATTTTCCTGAAGAAAGAAAGAAAGAGGTCTGTAAATATTGAAAATGCCAGTATGTATGAAAGAGCTATCCTAGGTGTCATACAGTAAATATTGTACTTCTGAGGTAGAAAAATGTGAATTATTAAGTGGACAGACTAGTGAAAGAAGGATTATCAAAGATATTGTTATTGCAAAAACCAATATAATATAACATTGAGGTTTCACAGATTTTAAGTCAGGAAACACAAAAGTTATGGTTGAATGCATAACTTTAAGTCTACTCCCTTGCAAGTGTGCTTTACAATGTAATGTTTAAATAAGTGATCACACACTTTAGGCCAAATCTTGTCTTGTCTGTGCTTTCCTTAGGCAAGGGAGACTCTAAACAAAATAAAACCAGTTATTTTGGTGTTCAAGAAGAATTAATAATGGATAGGATGTGAAGGAGAGATCCCTGCAAAACACAGATCCATTTTCTACTGTTGCCGTCTTGGAGCTGAGACTGGACAGTGGATCTGAGTCTAAAAACATTGGCCAATTTACAACAATTCAGAGACCTTCTAAACGCCATCAGATTTATCTCAGAATTCGGTCCATTATTTTTTCTTGTTAACTTATTTCATTTTGAACTGTGAATATTTCCCAGTTTTAATTACACTCACTATATTCTTACATGCCTGTCAAACATAGATTCATTTTTTTTAACTTCTCTTAAAAAATTACTGAAAACACATTTTCCTAAGTTCTTACTGATTTGTTTTTAACAACAGGAATTGTCAGGTGTGGAGGTGTGTCATATTGTTTGGGATACAGTGCTGAAGTTAAAAATTAGCCTCTACATAGTCACCCTAAGGGGATCAAGGCATCTTCTCTTTGAACTTCCAAAATCTTCTGTCAAGCACTGGGCCATTCACCTGCCTACATGGTGGTTTCTGAGGGTATAAAAGGGGAAGTGGTTTCAGCCACTCTTCAGTTCCCTCTAAGCAAGGAAGGTGCAAGTCTGGATCATGTGCAACAACCTCGATGCTTTCCTCATCAGTATTTCTTTCTATCCTTTGGGGGCTACATTTGTTTTTAATTAGTTAGATGTCAGTTAGTCAGCTCTTTTGAAAAAAGACACACACAAAAAGAAAGGGAAAATATCTATATGGTGTGGGCACTGTCTGGGCCATAAAAGTGGGAGGGCCTCCTCAGACCCCTACTGAGGGAGGAGGCTCTTCAGACCCAGTAGGCAGATGCCTTGTCTACACTTATGCTGGCATGTAGAGTACAGGCACTACACATATAGCTACATGCCACAGTGAAAACAGGTTGCATCTACACTTGTCACTGCTGTGTGCTGGCTACACACAGCAGTGCAAGACTCTGGCACGGGGAGGCAGCAGGGAAAGGCTCCAGCAGGTATCCCTCCTGGAGCCTTTTACTGCAGCAAGGATAGCTCTCGCAAGGAGAGGGAAGTGGGAAATGATCCAGCAGCAGGGAGGCAGCCAGACACTAGACTGCTAAAAATGGCTGTGTAGACATGGGAGAGACTGCTTGGGTGCATAGAAAGCCATGTAGGATATACCCTAGGTTTCAGGCATGTAAGGCTCCTACACTGCTATTTACACTTATGCTAGCTGGTGTGAGGGTCTGTACTCTACGCGCCACCATAACTGCGGATATACCTTAAGTCTGGCACTGTGCAAGTCCATTGTTGCATTTGGAGATTGACCCACAGAATTGGCGCTATTGATGTAGGCGTCTTCCTACAAGAAGGCCTATGCAAAGCCCACTTGAAGAACTCTACTTTATCTCAATACATTGCCTGGATCCATCAATGGACTACTTGGAATGACAGCACCACTGCCTGAAGACCTTTTCTAACTGATTTTTCTTCAGAATTAATGAAGACTTTTGTATATGTGTTCCAAGCACCAAAAGAAAATATACGACCTGATAACAGAAGAAATGTTTTCAGAAGAATGCAGACCTTTAAAACAATTAAAATAATAGTTTTCCTCTTATCACTGCTACTTCACACACAAGGATATGGAAAAAGTTCCTTCTTCAAGCTTAAAAAATGAGCCATGAACACAAATCTATAGCCTTATTGATAGAACTTTTAACGTAATAGCTTGTCATAGACGGCTCTCCACACTAATGGTAATATCAATGCAATTCAATAATGAAAAAAGATTCCAATAGTAGATATTGGGAAAATAAATGAAACTGTATTTTCTTATTGAGGCTGGCACTCTAAATAAGGATTCATCTTATCCAGTGATTTATTTGTAAGAGAAAATGAAGGCAAAGCCAGGAAATCTCCCTCATCAGACTATTTCTTCCTTGTCTCTAAATATTCAATAATGCTCCAGCTAAGAAATAGATTTTTCCTTTAATCTTTATGGTGTTCACCCCCCACCCCCATGGACTGTATTATAATTTGCTAAATATATTTTCAGGCAATTTACTTTTCTTCTCTCGACAGCTGCTAGACTTTTATATAACTTACCCCACGCTCTGGGAATTTAAAAGATATAAACCATGGTTTGGGGTCAAACTTTGCCCTCCAATGCATGCACGCAACTCCCACTGAAGTTACTAGCAGAGGCACAGACACATCTGAGGGCAGATTTTAGCCCTTTGCCATTTGTTGAGATTATTTTTAAAGCTCTCGTGCTTGTGGGAAGAGTTGTTCCAAACATAACTTGTTCCCAGTAATAAGTACAGTCTATTCATTCTGTTCACTTTACTGCACAATTTGAACTAATTCATCCTTTTGCTCAACACAGCATGAATTTTATGCCCTTGTTCTCATGAGTAAGAACTTCAGCTGTTGTTTCAGTAGTGTGTTTTGGCTTTGAGCCGCTGCCTTCACAGTTACTTGCCCAAGTGGAATTCTTGCCTTTCCTGTGTGTCCTTCACGCTAAGGTGAAGTTTGGGGCAATATTCCAAATTCTTCACCGATGCAAGAACCCTTCCTAGAATTGGCAGCATAGGGCCAGATTGCACAGGTGATACAGAGCTGCACATCACCAGCAGGAATTCCATAAGGCATTGTGCTATCCATCTGTCCATCTATGCACGTACTTGTATAGCCCTCATCACCACAGCAGCTGAGATCCTTCAGAGAGAAAGGCTACCTGTGCCCTCTTGCACCCATGTGCAACCACATAAGGGCCAGCCACAATCTGGCCCATAACTAACCCCGTTACTATGTACACACTTTTGCCCTTTGCATGTCATGCCTTATAAAGGTATGTCTCTCAGAAGGGGAGAGAAGGGATTGGCTTACACCACTGACCACTACTACTGCCAGAAAAACTTTAAAGCTAGGTTTTCAGAGGCCTGGGTTGAGGTTTGGATTTCACTTAAAGCAAAACTCATGGGGAACAAAGCCACATATACTAAAACAAACACATTTCACTCTGTACCCTCGTGAGTGGAAATTCTATGGTTCATAAGACTAATGAACACAAGTCCCACTCAAAGCAATCCTGTTAAAATAATTCTGATAAAGACAATCTAATAAGCACTTCTGTCTGCCAACATGCAATAACATTTATGTAAACACATATTTTGGGGAGGATTAAACTTTTTGAAAGTACTTGAACATGTTATACCTCTAAAGAACCTTTGTTAAAAGAAAGAGTAACAAAAGAAATGGTCTGGTCTTTTTGAAAATCCCCCTACAAACTTTAGATTAGAAGACATACTAAGATGCAGGAGAGGGAGGGAGACAAAGAAAAAAGAACAACAGCCACACAATTTTATGGGAGTAACACTATCAATAGCAAGAACATGTGTAATGAGACAATGGACAAAAGATGTCTCTTCAACCTCAGAACGGATTAAGTGGATCCCATTAGAACATAATATTTATTAATTCACAGATCACTTAGAGTCAATTAAGAGGATATATAGACCAACATATTTGCTTAAATTGATAATTTCATTTATAAATATGTTAGATGGTATAACAATATTATAATAGTATAAAAACAGACTACAGCAAATTAATAGAGGGCCAGATCACCCTGTAGAGGGGGTGGAAAACTGAAGAGATTGTCCTGAATTCTTTACTGAGGACTGTGGGATGTTATGCACTGTTTCCCCAAGACCTGTAGATCTTGAGGGATCTGCCTGTGGAATGAGGCCATACACATGGAGGTCTGTGCTTTCCTGCACCTTCTGCAATCCCTTGTAGTATGAATCAGGATAAATTTGGTCACAATATTTTTTTTTTTTTTGCAAAATGAAAGTAATGGGGTATGTATTTGCATATAACAGCTATTAAATGTCATAAGACATATGTACCTGAAGACAGAATATGGCCCTCTCTTGTTATCACCAGGCGCCACTGCAAATCAGTCCCATGTCCTGAAGAGTCATGATAGGACAGTTACCTGTTCCGTAACTGGCGTTCTTCGAGATGTGTTGCTCAGGTCTAGTCCACAGTAGGTGTGTGTGCTCGCCACGTGCATCGGTGCCGGAAGTTTTTCCCTTAGCAGTATCCGTAGGGGGGAGTGCCGCTGCGACCCCTGGAGTGGCGCTGCTATAGCACGCTATATAGGGGGCTGCGTGCTCCCCACACCCTCAGTTCCTTCTTGCTGGACCAACTCCGACAGAGGGGAAGGAGGGCGGGATATGGAATAGACATGAGCAACACATCTCGAAGAACGCCAGTTACGGAACAGGTAACTATCCTTTCTTCTTCGAGTGATTGCTCATGTCTAGTCCACAGTAGGTGATTCCAAACAATATGTCATGGAGGTGGGTAGGAGTTCACACCTTGTCTGGCTGGAGCACAGCTGTACCAAAGCCAGCGTCATCCCTAGCATGGGAGATGATCGCATAATGCGAGGTGAACGTGTGAACCGAGGACCAGGTAGCGGCCCTACAGATGTCCGGGATAGGGACATGGGCTACAAAGGCAGCCGACGAGGCTTGCGCCCTGGTCAAGTGCACCCTTAAGATAGGCGGTGAGGGGACTTTCGCTAACTCGTAGCATGTGTGAATGCACAAAGTGATCCACCAGGAAAGCCTCTGGGTAGAGATTGGCTGACCCCTCATACGCTCGGCTGAGGCAACAAAGAGTTGCGGGACCTACGGAACGGCTTAGTCCAATCCAAGTAGAAAGCCAGCGCCCTGCGCATGTCCAACGTATGGAGGCGGCGCTCTTCGCTCGAGGCATGCGGCTTTGGGCAGAGGACAGGGAGGAAAATATCCTGGTTCATGTGAAAAGCGGAGACCACTTTAGGAAGGAAAGCTGGGTGTGGTCGGAGCTGGACCTTGTCCTTGTAGAAGACCGTAAAGGGGGGGTCTGAGGTCAAGGACCTGAGCTCCGACACCCGTCGGGCTGACGTAATGGCCATGAGGAACACTACCTTCCAGGAGAGGTGAGGCCAGAAGCATGTGGCCAAGGGCTCGAACAGGGGTCCCGTGAGGCGAGATAACACCAAGTTCAGGTCCCACTGTGGAATAGGGGTCCTGGCATACTGGAAGGACCGGTCTAGGCCCTTGAGGAAGTGCCCGGTCATGGCATGCGAGAAGACCGAGCGGCCCTGGACCGGTGGGTGGAACGTCGATAAAGCCGCCAGGTGCACCCTGACGGAGGAGGGAGCTAGACCTTGCGTTCGAAGGTGGAGGAGGTATTCGAGGATAACCTGGAGTGGGGCGCCCCTCGGGGAGGTACCCCGCTCACCCGCCCACCGAGAGAACCTGGCCCACTTTGCCAGGTAGGCCCGGCGAGTGGAAGGTTTCCTACTTTCCAGGAGGATGCTCCTGACTCCTTCCGAACACATAGTCTCCTCCGCGTCTAACCACTGAGCAGCCACGCTGTCAAGTGAATGGAGGCTAGGTTGGGGTGAAGGAGGCGGCGCCGGTCCTGGGACAAGAGATCCGGTCAGAGCAGTAGCGGACGCGGAGGGGCTGCCAGTAACCCTAGGAGGGTCCCGTATCAGTGCTGTCTGGCCCAAGCTGGGGCGATCAGGAGGACGCGGGCCCTGTCTCTCTTTACCTTTTCCAGGACCTTGTCTATGAGGGGAAAGGGAGGGAACACATAGAGGAGCTGGCCCGACCATGACAGGAGGAAGGCATCTGAGAGTGCATCCTTCTCCAGCCCTCCCCTGGAGCAGAACCGGTGGCAACGTCGGTTCTGTTGAGTCGCAAACAGGTCTACTTGGGGAGTGCCCCAGGCTCGGAAGAGCTGACCTGTGAGCTCCGAGTGGAGGGACCACTCGTGTTGGGAGGAGAAGACCCTGCTCAGGTGATCGGCCTGGGAGTTGTTGATGCCCGGCAGGTGGAAAGCCCTGAGGGAGATGTCGTGGGCTATACAGAACTCCCATAGGCTGAGGGCTTCCTGGCAGAGAGCCGAGGACCTCGTCCCTCCCTGCCTGTTGATGTAAAACATTGTGGCCGTGTTGTCCGTAAGGACCCTGACCGTCCTGCCGCTCAGCTGCGAGCTGAACGCCACACAGGCCAAGTGGACTGCCCTGAACTCCTTGACATTTATGTGTAGGGATAGCTCTGCGGCCAACCACAGTCCCTGGGTTTGGGAGTTCCCTACGTGGGCTCCCCAGCCCAAGTCCGACACGTCTGACACCAGGTCTAGCGATGGGGGCGGTTCCCAGAAGGGGATCCTTGTAACACATTGGTCGGGACGGTCCACCACTGAAGGGAGGTTAGCACCCGACCCAGTACCGTGAGGACCTTGTCCATACCGTCCCGAGCCTGGGAGAATTCTGAGGCCAGCCAGAGCTGGAGAGGCCTCATTCGAAGCCTGGCGTGGCGTACCACGTATGTGCACGCCGCTATGTGGTCCAGGAGCTGTAGGCAGGTCCTGGCTGTGGACACGGGGAACTCCGTGACCGTGGCTATGAGCCCTTTGAGGGTCTGGAATCTGCCCGGGGGGGGGGGGGGGGGCGGGGGAGAGAGGCCCTGGCCTTGGAAGCGTCCAGTAGAGCACCAATGAACTCTATGTGCTGAACCGGGACCAACGTTGACTTGGCCTTGTTTACCTGAAGGCCCAGATTTACACAGGTAGCCAAGAGCAGCTGCAGGTGGTTCTGCACCTGCGACCTCGAGTTGCCCTTGAGCAGCCAGTCGTCGAGGTACGGGAATAGTTGGACCCCTCGGCGTCTGAGAAAGGCTGCCACAACCGCCATACACTTTGTGAATACCCGATGTGCAGTGGACAGGCCAAAGGGGAGGACCATAAACTGGTAGTGGTCCTGCCCAACCAGGAAGCGAAGGAAGCGCCTGTGTCCTTCGAATATGTGGATGTGGAAGTATGTGTCCTGGAGGTCCAGGGCTGCATACCAGTCGCCCGGGTCCAAGGCGGGTATAATCTTTACCAGGGAGACCATGTGGAATCGGCATTTGACCATGAACCGATTGAGACCGCGCAAGTTTAGAATAGGCCTGAGGCCTCCTTTTGCTTTCGGGATAAGGAAGTAACGGGAATAGAACCCTTTCCCTCGGAATTCCCTTGGGACTCCCTCTATGGCTCCGAGACTGAGGAGCCGGCCCACCTCCTGCTGTAGCAGGGGTAGATGTGACGGGTCTACCACACCGTGCCCGGGAGGAGGGCGGGAGATTGGGGGTGACACGAACTGGAGCATGTAGCCCCGGGCAATGGTACTCAGGACCCACCGGTCCGAGGTTATAATGGGACCACTGCGAAAGGAATGGACGCAATCGGTTGCTGAAGGCCAACTTTGTCGGAGGGTCCTCTCAGGGTTCACCTGGGTACCCTCCTGCCCCCAGTCAAAACTGCCTCTTGCCCTGCTGCTTGCCCCTGGAGGGCCCAGGCTGTGGGGCAGAGCGGGACTGCTGCTGAGGTTGCCTCTTTTGTGGTCTGGACCTCTTGTAGGTTGGCTAGTAGTGTGGTTGGGGCTCCTGGGCGGGAGCCTGCGGCTTAGACTTTTCCTTAGCCGGCGGGACGTAGAGCCCGAGCGTTTGCAGGGTGGTACGGGAGTCCTTCATACCATGAAGTCTCACGTTCATTTGCTCCGCGAACAGGTCCTTGCCATCGAACGGGAGATCCTGCATCACTGACTGCGCCTCTGAGGACAGCCCCGACAAGAGGAGCCACGACGCCCTGCACATGGACACTGCAGAGGCGATGGATCGCGCCACCGTGTCCGCCGCATCCGATGCCGCCTGCAGAGCAGCCTTTGCAGCGGCAGCCCCCTCCTCCGCCAGCGCCTTGAACTCTTTGCAGTTGCGCTCTGGGAGGGAGGGCTCGAAGTTTTGTAGGGACCCCCACAGGTTAAAGTCGTAGTGACTGAGGAGGGCCTGGTGATTTGCCACCCTGAGCTGGAAACTCAAAGACGAATAAAACTTCTTTCCAAATGAGTCTAGCCTTTTCGAGTCCTTATTCTTAGGAGTAGGACCCGGTTGACCCTGGTGCTCCCTGTGGTTTACGGATTCCACGACCAAGGAGCTTGGCACCGGGTGGGTGTACAAGAATTCGTGTCCTTTCGTAGGGACAAAATACTTGTGCTCCGCCTTTTTGGATATGGGCGCAAGTGAGGCTGGCGTATGCCAAAGGGCTTTCGTGATATTGGCAACCCCTTCGTGTAGTGGGAGCACCACTCTGCCCAGTGCCGAGGACGAAAGGACATTGAAGAGCGAGTCTGAAGGTCCTTCCATCTCCTCAGCTTGGAGCTGGAGGTTTGAGGCGACTCGCTTCAATAGCTCCTGGTGAGCCCTGAAGTCCTCCTGCAGTGAGGAGGGTGGCGGGGCCACGACCTTGTCCTCCGGTACGGGGGAGGACGCCGGTACAGAGCTTAGTGCATCTGCTGGCACCGCACACTCGACGCCTTGCTCAGAGTCTGCATGCGGTGCCAAGGACCCTTGGTCCACAGATCTATCTCTTGGAGCCCTGGATATAGTGGCCGAGGGAGCCTCGGATGCCCCTGCGACCAATCGAGTATCCGGCTGGGCGTGTCCCAGGGGCCAAGGGGTCCACTGGCACCACTGTCCCTGCCATGGAACCCCTTGCCACTGACCCTGCTGCGGCACCGGCGGCACCAGCTGGTCAGGTTGGAACACGGTGGCCCTTGAGTGGCTCACCGCTGGAGTGAACGTCGTCCGGTCAGTGCCGTGGGAACGGTAAGATCTACGGCACCGACGATGACGTCTACCTCGGGACCAGGACTCCGACAACGAGGAGCGGTACCATCTCGAGCTACTGCTCCTTGAGACGCTGCGACGCCTATGTCCGCGATGGTGCGGAGTCAACCTCTTACGGGAGTCGTGTTCCTGGTGCGTTGCAGAACGGGAGCTGGAGCGGGAGCGTCGGCGGCCGTGAAGGGAACGGCTGCGGTAGCTCCGACTCGACCGGGAGCGTCTACGGTGCCGGTGCCTGCCGTGTCGCGACTCCCTGCTCAGTTTGAAGCGGTGCCCGGAGCTCTGATCCGACGGCACCTTGCCCGAGAGCCTCACCATCGGTGACTGTGGAGGCTGTGGGCTATGGTCAGACCGGGCGCTGAGGGGTGAGCGGCCCCGGGAGCGGGCCCTTAACTGGGATCTGCGCCTGGTCGGAGTCAACAGCCTGGAGCCCAATGGTGGCTTGCCTCTGGATTGGACTCCCAGTGCCGGGACTGCCAGTACCTGGAGCATCAGCAAGTCCTTGGCCGCCTGGAAGGCCTCCGGCGTCGAAGGCATGCGGGCGTCCGGAGAGGCCTGCGTCAACAAAACCGGGCTACTCCGCTCAGTGTGAGTCGGAGCGATGGGGCCCGGGGGAGAATTAGGGCTGCCGCACACGGGTCTAGCCTCTCCCTTATCCTTGTCTCGACGATGATGTGAAGATGGTGCCTTCCTCTGCCTACGCGACAGTGAGCGGTGCCGGCCACTCGAAGGCGCCGGGGGATCGCCACGCACTGAGGACAAGGTACTGGGTGCCGATTCCGCTCGGCGCACTGGGGTAGGAACCAACACAGATGCCATGAGGAGGGCCCGGAGTCGAATGTCTCTGTCCTTTTTAGTTCTTGGCTTAAAGGACCTGCAGATTTTGCAGCGGACGCTGACGTGGGACTCACCCAGGCAGCGGAGACAATCCAAGTGCGGGTCGCTTCTAGGCATAGAACGCCTGCAGGACTCGCACGATTTGAAGCCCGGGGCATGCCCTGGCCCGGACTCTAATTAATCTAAACTAACTTACAAACTAACTAAAGATACCACTAACAATGAACAACGAACAGAGTTCTAGGAAACAAGGCTGCAGCAATGAAGCTGGAGCAGAAGTTCCGACGCACCTACACTGGCGGCAAGAAGGAACTGAGGGTGGGGGAAGCGCACAGCCCCCTATATAGCGCGCTATAGCGGCGCCACTCCAGGGGGTTGCAGTGGTGCTCCCCACTACGGATACTGCTAAGGGAAAAACTTCCAGCACCAATGCCCGTGGCGAGCACACACACTTACTGTGGAATAGACATGAG
This sequence comes from Macrochelys suwanniensis, assembly GCA_033296515.1. Classification (NCBI taxonomy): domain Eukaryota; kingdom Metazoa; phylum Chordata; order Testudines; family Chelydridae; genus Macrochelys; species Macrochelys suwanniensis. The sequence continues at coordinate 95,100,385 of CM065776.1, read as the reverse complement.
CAATCACTCGAAGAAGAACATTTAGTTCTCCTAGGTAATTAGTATTGTACAACTATGATAAGCAAAAAGAAAATAAAGAAAGAAATACTTGTGGCACCTTAGAGACTAACAAATTTATTTCAGCATAAGGATGCATCCGATGAAGTGGGTTCTAACCCACGAAAGCTTATGCTGAAATAAATTTGTTAGTCTCTAAGGTGCCACAAGTATTTCTTTCTTTCTTATTTTCTTTTTGCTGACACAGACTAACACAGTTACTACACTGTAAACTATGATAAGGACTCCCAAAACTGGCGAGGGATTTTGTTTGTGTGTGAATAACACTTATAGGTTTCTCTGGCGTCCCCTTTTGCCCTTCTAAGCAGTTTAGCCCAAGGAGACTATAACTCATCTGTCTCTTGTTTGTCACTAAGTAGTTCTACCCTAAATCCTGGATTGTGCCCTCAGGCACAGCACTGAGTCTCCACCACTAGAGGCACTGTGCCTCAGACCTATCCCTGTGAAGTACAATGCTTCCCATACTCCTCTACTGTGCTGTGGGCTGGAGGGAGTATTTTACTATCTCCCTTTGCAAGGAGTAGTACATTCACCCCATACCCAGGTATGGTTCCACCTATTTCCCCACCTACCTACTCCTCTCTCCCCGCGGCCTCTCCAGCCACAATGCAAAGTCATCTTCTGCGCCCATGTAAGGGAACTTCAGAGGCTTTACTCTCCCTTACTTCCCAGAATTACCCCAAAAGCTGAAAACACCATCTAGTGCCATGTGACTGTAACTTACAAAAGAAGCCATTTTATTTTACAAACCAAAATGTATCTTAAAAGGATGGGGATTTGGGAGGGGGTGAGCAGGACAAAGCCTTATGAGACTGGAAAATGACAACTTGAAGATGTCATTATCTTCACCAAGAAAGTAAAGGCATTATGAATAATAGTAACAAAAAAAGTATTGTACTTCAGTGAAATGTCATTGACAATCAGCCTGATTACAATAGACAGCAGCACAAGCTTGCTGTGCCCTCAGCAAGCCCCAGGTTACCACCACCTGTGCTGCACTATTAGGAAATCTAAGAAATCTCAGCTAAGATCCTTCAGAACAGAACAGTTATTTTTACCGGGGGGTTTCTGATTATTCTCAACTTCTCTATTCAAGATTCAGAAAGCAAAACTACTTTGTTATTTCTTAGCCATGAGAAAGTGTGTGGGTAAAACCCTGCCATTCTTACTCAGTCACAACTCCTATTAACAGAGTAAGGATAAGAAGGTTGGGTGCATGGAAGGAAGGAAGGAAGAAAGAAAAAGAAAAAGAAACAGACTGGACTGACAAATTATTTGTAAAGCATGATTGGGCAGTGAACTGTTGATGAAAAATCATTTAGCAGGATGATTACTGAATATGAAAGAGACAGAAGAACGTTATTATTTTCCTTTGCTGGAGTATAAACTACTCCTTTCAGCAAAGACTAAAACTGACAGCACTATTAGAAGAAACCTCAGTACTAACTATAAAATACAAAGCTGAGTTGTTGCTAGTACTTCATGGAATTCATGTATAGAACCTTGTAACACGGGATTTCCAGTCACCTAGCTGTGAGTGGGAGATGGTTTCTGGTTTGGAGTGTACCTTTGACTTCTCACTGCAATAATAACAATGCCCCTGGCCATTTTATAATTATAGTAATTAATATTAATAACCAAAACTTTCAACCCTGGTGCCTGAGTTTTAAATACATATGTCATCTCCTAAGCATCTGTATAACCCATTGACTTCAGCACCACTGAAAATCAGGCCATATTATTTAAGTGCCTAAATATGGATTTAGGGGCCTAACAAAGCAGACAGGTTTGATACTTTTGACCGATGTTCGCTAATTATTGTTGGTATTAACGTATTTGAAAAAAGTCAACTTTTTGCAGTATTTTCCCAGATCTATCAAACATGCTATATCTGCCAAGTGGTCCAGAGTGATGGAAAGCTCAATTGACTCTTTTTGTTCCATGTGACAAAAAGATTCTATATGATTTCGAATAACACAAGACATTGAGTGTGGGCTGCGAGCTGCCCATGTGCAATTGTTATCTATTTTTCCCATATCATTAATAAATTAAGTGTATTGTGACAAAGTTCCTCCTCTGCCTTGGTGGATCCTGCGCATTCCAGTGGATTTGCTCGCCTCGGAGGTTCAAGGCAGTCCTCAGTTTGGCTCCTTTTGTTAGTGGCACAAAACTGCCATTCACTGGCCAGCATGGGGAAAGGGAGCAGAACAATCCCCTCAGTCTCTGCTGACCCATCTAGTGGGTCGGGGGACAGGCCAGAGACCTTCTCCTCTGGTGGGACTCTCAGTCCAGGTCAACTCTTCTTGTATCAAATAGGGAGTTGGGGGGATGGGGCGGAACCCGGGCCAGCCCTCTACTCCGGGTTCCAGCCCCTGGCCCTGTGGATATCAGCTGTCTACAACATTTCCTATAACAGTTGCGTGACAGCTACATCTCCCTGAGCTACTTCCCCATGGTCTCCTCCCAGCACCTTCTTTATCTTCATCACAGGATCTTCCTCCTGATACCAGATAGCATTTATAATCCTCAGTCCTCCAGCAGCATGCCCTCTCACTTCCCACTCCTTGCGTGCCCCTCACTGACTGAAGTGAGGTCCTTTTTAAACCAAGTGCCCTGATTAGCCTGCCTGTCTTAATTGATTCTAGTAGTTTCTTAATTGGCTACAGGTGTCGTAATTAGCCTGCCTGCCTTAATTGGTTCCAGGAAGTTCCTGATTGTTCTGGAAATGCCCCTGTTACCTTACCCAGGGAAAAGGGACCTGCTTAATCTGGGGCTAATATATATACCTTCGATCACTCTCCTGTAGCCATCTGGCCCGACCCTGTCATAGTATGTTATGCTGGAAGGAGGTCTTGGGGCTAAAGAACAGAGTTGATAAAACCAGGACCCATTTCTGCCTCCTGCATTGACTTTCTTTTGTAAATCTGAACAAGTTATTTAATTTATTTGTGCTTTAGTTTCTCCATTTATAAAGATTTGCCTACATCGCACGTCATCCTGTCATGCTTGAACATGATTTTGAACAATAAATAATATGATACTGACCCCAAATGAAGGGTCAGCACAGACCAGAAAAAAAGCCTCAACACTGTCTGCAAATGGGATATATCCCTGCTGGGAACAGGATTTAATCACAGTTAGGTGGCACAATGCTGAACACAATTAGTGTTGATCTGAACGGACTGCTAGGTTGTGATCAGTAATTGTCTCAACTGTTCAAAACTATATTCAAAAACTATAACAGATGTAGGCAATCTCTTACAGTGAAATACTCATTCATTCCTACTTCACAGAGATGTTATAAGGACTAACCCATTAATGTAAATAAAACATTTTGAGAAATTTGGAGAGTTGCTATAGAGATGTAAAGTATTATTATAGATATATTATCATTTTCAGTGGTTAAACCCTTCTTGTTGGCTGCCATCTCAGATTTCCCCCCCAACAGTTATTCATTTAATGACTTTTCCAGACAGTGCAATAACTATGCATGATGCTTTTCAGACATGTATGAAAATAGGGTCTGTGCCATAAAGGTCTACACTGCAGTCAGGAGGTGTGATGGCAGCATGTGCACTGCTAGCTCAAGAAACAATAGCAGGGAAGTCATGGCAGCATGGGCAGCTTCACAGACTAGCCTCACTCACCCAGGACCTGAGGTACCTAAAACGAGGTACAGTGTCAAGTGCCTGCCACTTCCACTACTACATTGCTATTACACAAGCTAGTTTTGATCTAGAAAAGAGCTATGTTGGGTGTGTTTGCATCTCCTGATGGGCGTGTAGACACACCCTAAGGATCAAAGGAGTCGATTCTGATCTACGACACCAGGGTCATTCAGGAGTAACTCCATTGTTGTCATTGTTATTCTGGTTTTACATTAGCGTATATGAGATCAGATCTGATCCTAAATGATATCAATACAGTAACACAACAAAAACGATAACAGCCTCTGAGAAAAGAGTAAGAGAGAAGAAGACAGAGCAAACAGAAAGTGGATACTGCTTTTTGGATGGCCTGGTTTTTGCAGAAAACAGAAGTATCACCTCCTAAGATGTGATAATGATGGAGAGACCATTTCTCCTCTAACAAAATTATGTGTTCCAACATGCAAACATGTCCACATACACTTACAAGACCTGATATAATAGACAGTAATGGCTCCTTTGGACTCAATGCAGTCTATCATGAAAGCCAGTACATTTGTAAATAATACATCTTAAAAATAGCCTTAGACGGTGACTTAGAATTTCAAGCTATTAGGGCCTATCATGTAAAGTGTAAATTTACATGTTGCACATTTACAGCAGAAAAACCAACATGGATTTGTCAAGAATAAATCATGCCAAACCGACTAATTTCCTTCTCTGACAGGGTTACTGGCCTAGTGAATAAGGGGGAAGCTCTAGACATAATATATCTTCATTTTAGTAAGGCTTTTGACACAGCCCCACATGACTTTCACAAAAGCAAACTAGCAAAATGTGGTTTAGATGAAATTACTATAATGCCGGTGCATATCCAGTTAAAACACTGAACTCAAAGAGTAGTTATCAATCATTTGCTGTGAAACTAGTAGGATGTTTCTAGTGGGATCCCATAGAGGTTAGCCCTATGTCTGATACTATTCAATATTTTCATTAATGACTTGGATAATGGAGTGCAAAGCATGCTTATAAAATTGCAAATGACACAAGGCCAGGAGGGATTGCAAGCACTTTGGAGGACAGGATTAGAATACAAAACAACCTTGACATATTAGAGAATTGGTGTGAAATCAACAAGATGAAATTCAATAAATGTTAAGTGGAAAGTAGTACTTGCTTAGGAAGGAAAACTCAAATACACAACTACAAAATGGTGAATAACTGATTAGATGGTAGTACTGCTGAAAAGAATCTGGAGGTTATAGAAGATCACAAATTGAATGAGTTTGCCATTGCAAAAAAAATTAATATCATTCTGGGATGTAGTAATAGGAATGTCAAGACATGGGAGGAAATTGTCCCGCTCTGCTTGGCACTTATGAAGCCTCAGCTTGAGTATTGTGTCCAATTCTGGACACCACACTTTAGGAAAGAGGAAGACAAATTGGAGAGAGTGCAAAGAAGAACAACAAAAATGATAAAAGGTTTATAAAACCTGACCTATGAAAAAAGGCACATTTAGTTTTGAGAAAAAAAGTCTGAAAGGGCACCTGATACCAATCTTCAAATATGTTAAGGGTTATTATAAAGGGGACTGTAATCAATTGTTCTCCATATCTAATGAGGGAAGACAAGTAGTAATGGGCTTAATCTCAACCAGTGGAGAAAACCTTCAGGAAAATCTTTCTAATTATAAGGGTACTTAAACTCTGGAATAAGCTTCAACGGAGGTTGTGGAAACCTCATCCACAGAGTTTTTTAAGAACAGGTTGGACGAATACCAGTCAGGGATGGTCTACATTTTACTTGGTCCTGCCCTACTGCAGGGAGCTGTACTTGATAGTTCCCTCAAGTTCCCTTCTATCTCTACATTTCTGATTCTATGAACAACAACTTAGGAAGAGTTGTTGCTGCAATGAACAGTGGCCACGTAAATTATAAGTACTAACTTGCCTTTACTCGCTGGATTCTGGGTGGTCGCATGGTAGTGTTGGCTTCAGTTTGATTATCAGAACAATCCTACTACTTCTACAAAATACCATGACACAGGCTAGCACTATAGGACCATACTTCTCCTGAGGGTTGCAAATAGCAGTATGTGTGTTCATTGGCTGTGGGTTGGGTCATATCCTTTAACCTGCTGATTATGTTACTATGGAGTCATAGTTCACTGGCTGAGATTATGGCTGGTCCCCATCCTCTAACTTTCTTTAAAATTAGAATGCAATTTTGCCATCCTGCTTTGTTATTGAGTTATGATGATGACTTTCTATGCTCTCTATCCTCACTAGCAACCTGTGAAATAAATGCCTAGGTTTGGACCCATGTCCCTGTGCACTTAAAAATGTTATGTTTGCTCATCTGCAAATCAATTCTTCCAGAAAGCACAATCATTGAACTTTCTATTCCCCCATGTCTAATCAATATGATTTCTTTTACCATTTTTTATTCCATCAGCAATGGATAGTGATCACAAGCTTTCTGCTTGCTACAAGGATCTTCTGAAAATATTAGGTATCCCACACGAATGCCCTTAACTTGAACTGTGCCTGGGTTACAAAGGAAACTCATTGTGTACAGCAGGATGATTCTCTAATATCATCTTGTCATATTCAAGTGGTTAGTGTGACCTTGTACATGGCACATCTGAAAAAATCCAATGTTATTTTCAAAAAGTCAATAAAATAATTTTTGGCTATGGGGATTTTAGAAACATTTTTCTGCCTGTGAACCAACATGATGAAAGAATTTTCCATACCAGAGAGGAGCCAACCAAAATGCCTGAGCCTAAAAACTGAAATAGAAATCTTGCTGGATGGGCGGCTCTCCTCAAATAAATGCTGAACTCCTTATATGTGTAAGAACCCCAGCATATGGTTCTCTGTGTAGAAATCTAGAGGTACAGAAGATGTTATGCCTATAAAGACTTTAGTGTATAAAAATACAGGGAAATAATAAAACAAACAGTGATTGTCAATGGCAGTAACTAACTGTCCTCAATTTAACATGGTTTTGCATATACTGCCCTTTGTCTTCAGCACAAATTACTTTTTCTCATGGGCAATATTATACTTTGATAGCCCTCAGAGCCTGTTTTTGTTTTACACACAGACAAATACTTTGCCTCTTCTTCTTCTCTTTGCAAGAACCACAAGGCAGTATATGATAGGGTTCATTAACACTCACCCTATCAAGGGGGACGGGGGGACGGGGGCTGTAGCCCAGTGGGCCAGCTTGTATCCTGTAAGACACTGGCTTCAGCGGTTAGCATGAAGCTTGAGGCCTACGAGCTTTGGAATAGATAACCTTAGGTAACTCATAAGTTTTGGGGAACCAGAAGTAGAGTGTAGGGTCGGAATTTTGTCCATAATGACATCAGCCAACCACAGAACATGAATTGACACCAGCTTCTGGAAGGTTTTGGATGGAACATCCAATTGCAAAAGTCCCATGGCAATGAATTGACCTTATATGGTAATGGGGTGAAATCATAAATACACTAACCTACAGGAGGAGGACACCTTAACATTGGTAAGGAGAGGAAATACATATGCATTAGACATGGGAACAGCATAACATATTATAAAAGTGGCATCCCAGGGCAGTAGGAGAGAGAAAAGTAGTCCTTGGAAGGGGCCAGAATGATGGCCACTGGTGAGGATGAGGAAGATGAAGGTGATGAGGAAGATAATGGCTAACATTTCAGGTTGTTCTGCAAGGGATGATGTGAGTATGGATGTTCAGATGTACTTTCTGTATTATCTCTACCTACCTTATTGAGTTAGAGTGTGTGTGACTTCGCTAAATGTATTAATAAATTATTTATTTGTAAATATAGAAGAGTTCCTATAGCAGGGGTGTCCAACCTGAGCCTGAGAAGGAGCCAGAATTTACCAATGTACATTGCCAAAGAGCCACAGTAATACGTCAGCAACACCCCATCAGCTCCCTGCCCCCCCCCAGCGCCTCCCGCCCACCAGCAGCACCACCGATCAGCATCTTCCTCCTCCCTCCCCGCACCTGAATCAGCTGTTTGGTGGTCTGCAGGAGCCTCGGAGGGGGAGGGGAAGGAGCGCGGGCATAGCAGGCTCAGGGGCGGGGGTGGGAAGGGGTGGAGTGGGGACAGGGCCTGTGGCAGAGCCAAGGGTTGAGCAGTGAGCATCCCCCCCAGCACATTGGAAAGTTGGCACCTGAAGCTCCAGCCCCGGAGTTGGTGCCTATACAAGGAGCCGCATATTAACTTCTGAAGAGCCGCATGTGGCTCCGGAGCCACAGGTTGGCCACCGCTGTCCTATAGTGTGAGTGTTGCACCTGTGTACATTGGGGTTCCCAGTATAACAATTTTAATAATACTGTGCCTGCTCTTGGACAAGAACCCGTCCACCCTCACAGTGTTACCTGGGGATTTGTATTCATACTCTATAGCTCAGGACGGACGGACGGACGGACGGACGGACGGACACACACACACACACACACACACACACACACCCCCTCTTCTTCTGTTTGCAAGAACCACAGGGGAGTATATGAAATGACTGAAGGGAGCTGTGAGACAATAATTAGATACTAAAAGGCAAAAGGGGAAAAAAACCTATGCAATTACTAATAGAGATAGCAAAAAGAAGAACTTCTTACCCCAGGCACTCCCTTTGAGAGACAATGAAAAAACATTTAAATAGACTAGTTGTCTCCTGGAAGAGAAGTAAATATGACAAGACATGCCAGCAGAAGCACATAGAAAAAGATGTTCCTAGGGTGAAATGTCTTTGTGCTCATCTTGGCGATCAAACTACATTCACCTTCATCTTTAAATACATTTTGCAGAACAATCAATGCCTCAGAAAGTATTTTGATGGTACAACAGGCCATAAATTTCTACAACACAGTAGAAGGAGGATCTCTGATGAAGTAAGAATAATAAAACATAGCATCTGAGGACACCCACAGTCAGAGGAACTGTCCCAGACTGATGCATCAGGAGAGGAGGTTTTGGGGAAAAATGATAAATTAAACAGTAATAAGTCACCAAGTAACTCAAATATGAAACTGAAGAACTACTAAACTATAGTATGTAAACTATCCCTTAAATCAGCTTCTGTACAAGATGACTGGAGGATAGTTAATGTGATACCAATTTTTTTTTAAAAGGCTCCAGAGGCAATCCTGGAAATTTCAAGCCAGTGAGCCTAACCTCAATACCAGGCAAATTGGTTGAAATTATAGTGAAGAAGAGAATTATCAAGACACATAGATGAACACAAAATGTTAGAGAAGAGGCTAAACAGCTTTTGCCTCACCAATCTATTAGAACTCTTTGAGGGTGTCAACAAACATGTGGACAAGGGTGATCTGATGGACATACTGTACTTGGACTTTCAAAAAGCCTTTGACAAAGTCCGTCACCAAAGGCTCTTAAGCAAAGTAAGCTGTCATGGGATAACAGGGAAGGTCCTTTCATGGATCAGTAACTGGTTGAAAGACAGGAAACAAAGTTTAGGAGTAAACGGTCAGTTTTTACCATGGAAAGAGGGAAATGGGAGGGGAGGGTCCCCTAAGGATCTGTAATGGGACCAGTGCTGTTCAACATATTAATAAATGATCTGAAAAGAGGAGTAAATAGTGAGTTGGCAAAGTTTGCACTCTATACAAAATTACGCAAGATAGTTAAGTCCCAAGCAGGCTATGAAGAGCTACAAAGGGATCTCACAAAACTGGGTGATTGGGCAACAAAATGGCAGATTAAATTTAATGTTGATAAATGCAAAGTCATGCACATTGGATAACATAATCCCAACTATACATACAAAATGATGGGGTCTAAATTAGCTGTTATCACTCACGAAAGAGTTCTTGGAGTCTTCATGGATAGTTCTCTGAAAACATCTGCTCAATGTGCAGTGGCAATCAAAAAAAACCTAAGAATGATAGGAACCATTAGGAAAGGGATAGATAAGAAATCAGAAAATAATATATTGCCGCTATATATATATATCCATAGTGTGCCCACACATTGAATACTGTGTGCAGTTCTGGTCATCCCATCTTAAAAATATATATTAGAAATAGAAAAAGTACAGCGAAAGGAAAAATGATTAGGGGTATGGATCAACTTCCATATGAGGAGAGATTAAAAAGAGAGGAACTGTTCATTTTAGAAAAGAGACAACTAAGGGGGGTATGATGGAGGTCTATAAAATCATGAATGGTGTGGAGAAAGTGAATAGGAAGTACTATTTATCCCTTCACATAACACAAGAACCAGGAAAATGAAAATAAGAAAGAAATACTTGTAGCACCTTAGAGACTAACACATTTATTTCAGCATAAGCTTTCGTGGGTTAGTACCCACTTCATCGGATGCATGGAATGAAACATACAGTAGACAGATATTTATACAGTCAGAGAAACATGATAAGGTGGAGGTGCATAGACCAACCTTAAGAGGCTAATTAATTGAGAGGAACCATAACAGCAGGGGAAGAAAAACCTTTGAAGTGATAAACAAGATGGTCACACAGGTGTGAATGAGGATCGTTAACTTAAGGGAAATAGATTCAATTAACGTAATGGCCGAGCCATTCGAGGTCCTTATTTAATCCTGAGGTAATGCAATCTAGTTTGCATATCAATTCGAGTTCAACAGTTTCTCTTTGAAGTCTGCTTTTCGAGTTAATCTGTCGCAACACTGCTACCCTCAAGTCTGTCAGTGAGTGATTAGGGAGGTTGAAGTGTTCTCCTACTGGTTTTTGAATGTTATGATTCCTGATATGAAATTAATAGTCAGCATGTTTAAAACAAAGAAAAAGGAAGGGCTTCTTCACACAATGCACAATCAACCTGTGGAATTCATTGCCAGGGCCAAAAATATAACTGAGTTCAAACAGGAATTATACAAGTTAATGGAGGCTAGGTCTATGAATGGCTATTAGGTCAGGTGGTCAGGGATGCAATGACATGCTCCAAGTATTCTTACATCTCTGACAAATGCTGGGACAGGTCAACAGAGGATGGTCTACTTGAAAAAATACTCTGTTCTGTTCATTCCCTCTGAAGCATCTGGCATCAACCATTGTCAGAAGACAGGATACTGGGCTAGGTGGACCATTGGTCTTTTCCAGTATGGCCATTCTTATGTTCACTTGCAAAATGCTTTATATATTTGCAAAGTGGTGCATAACCATTAACTAAAACAGTCTCACAACACTAATGTTCATAAAATAGAATATTAATGTTGTTATAGAGGGCAAGATTAGACCAGGGTTAACTGATTTTCCCAACAGCAAGTCAGCAGGCACAGCCAGGAGTAGAGTTTAGGACAACCTAACTCTGTGTCCTGTGGTGAACCAGGAGAGGATACTGACCCTCAAGAAAATGAAACAGCATAATCTCAGTCGTGGTAAGGACATAAATGGAGCAGGACAGAAGGAAGAGGAGAAGGGGAATTTTGTAATTACACAACTTCATAGTTCCTTTTGCAGAGAGCTTACCTCTAAAGAGAACTCTATTAAAATTTAAAAAGGCCATATTAATATAGATGACTAAAACTGAGCAGTCGTATAACAGAGCTGGTCTAAAAAGAAAACAAAACAATTTAAGGAAAAAAAAGTGAAGTTTGTTTTCCATTTTATAGTTTATATGGACCAATTTTCCAATGTTTCATATAATTTGAAAAAATATAAAATATCAAAAATATTTTGTTGAAATTGTATCAAAATTACTATAAAATGTTTATTAAGTGTAGTTGTAGCCATGTAGGTCCCAGATATTAGAGACAATTCAGGTGAGGTATCTTTTATTGGACCAACTGTCTCTCTCACCAACAGAAGATGGCCCAATAAAAGATATTACCCTCACCCACTTTCTCGCTCTCTAAAATGTTTAGTTTACTGAAAACTGTTTTCTTACATATTTTGATACAATTTGACTAAGGTATTAATAAAAGTGTAATGAAAAATATCAATAATTACTTTTTTTGCAAATGTTTTGTTTAAAAGTCATTTTCAACTATTTTTTTTGTATAAAAAATTGCAACCAGCTGTATGATATAGCACTGTTCATCCATATATCTCAAAATGTTATGCAATGGCAGGTAAGCATTTTTCTCATTTTTATAGATAAGAAAACAGGCACAATAAGGTTAAGGTCAAAGACAGTCAGTAGCAGATGTGTGACTAGAACCCTGGTCTCCTGATTGATGCTCTATTCACTGAACCACACTGCCTTCTTTTAATAATGTGTTTAAGCTAATCCTATGAAGACCTGTGCAAATATGTATATTAGAAATGAAATGAACATATTTGGACTTTTCATTATGTTCATGAAAAGGAAAAGGAAATTTACTGTAAAAGAGATAAATTCTTTTTAATATACATGCAGCCATACTTTCTGGATCTGTAAACCTCTGAGATTTCATAAACTAAGCAGAATCTGACCTGCTCACCAAGAAGGAGGATCTTCAAAGAAAGCTCAGGATTCTACTAGAAGTAATATAAGTGGGCACTTCTTTAGGACTGCCACAAAAGATGTACGGTTTTAAAAACAGCCTTTAGAAGTAACAGATAATGACTGCCTCACTTTTCCCTGCTAGAAAGGTGGATAATAGCTCTTGCACATAATAGGCAGAGAATACTTCTGGAGCGAATGAATAATGAGAAGTAACTGTACTCTCACAGAAATTTGTGAATGTGCTGTTACAATTATAATATTAATAGTCTAATTCATCATTCTTTCTTAAGGAGGAATGCAAAGAGTCATTTGGTCTTAAGACTGTTGTTCTGCTTTCCATTACAGTGCTCTAATATGCATAATGTTATAGCTAACACTATTATTGTTTCTGAGAAACATCAAGGTAAAATCTGGCATTATCTATTTGAAGATATCTGATTGAACTCGGGAAGCAAGAGGAAGAGAAAGTGCACTGGGGAATTTAGCAAAGACCAGTAGGGTTAAAATGTAAACCATTGGCTTACATTTACAGTGGGTGTGAATATGTGAGAGAAAGTATTAGCCTAGCTATCACCCACTGGAAAACCCATTGCAATGGAGTGGATGAAAACCAGGCTGACCATTTTGCCAAAAAGGTGATAGTGAGGAAGAAGGGATCATCTAGCAGCCCCCAGAATCAATTAAGGGTGGAGACCTGTGGGCACCCTTTCCAGAAGACAGCAACAGTGAATGGAAGCTGAGGCCTGGGCAAGGCTGGGATCAATTTCCACTTCTAAATCCATGGCACTGGAAATTCTCCTCTTTTGGTTCATTCTAGGAAGCAGATGGGTGTGCATCTAGCATTCCATATCTGCTAACACCCAAAGATTAGGGGTGGTTAGATCTAGAGTGAGTTTGAACCCATATCTAATAATTATACCATATCATAATTTGTGTTCAATTTTTATTGAACTAGTCCACCCATAAATCCTGTTCAATATCCATATTACAACTGTTTTATACTTATAATTACAAAATCATTCTCTTCAACTGTTAAAATGATGTAAAAATAGGTTTTGTTGAATTCTTGGAGCCACCGTATAATGCCAGTTTACACCCAGGCACGAAACAATCATTATCTAGTACAGCAGTAACTCTGCTTTATGCTTTTCATATGCCTGCAATCATCACATTCTGCCTGCACGGGCAACATGAATGAAACCGGCATGCAGCACCGCCTGATCTGGTTCTGTTCACTGCTTCTGTGCTTTCAGCTCTCATGCTTTGCTTGTGTGCTTCTGATTTCTACAGCTCTGTAAAACGACAGACACACATTCATTTAGAACGCTGCAGCCTTCCTCCTTTCAGCCAATTCTCCTCCGTGGATTAAAGAAAAAACAACAGAACTCAGCATACACTCCCCTCTCAGCTTCATACATGGCTCCTAACATGTTCTCCAAGAGCACGTGATCAATTTACAGTGTGTGTTATAGCCTGGTGACAATGATGGATGAAGTGATATAGCTGTATCATTGTACTCTAGTCTGCTAGGATAGCTGTATATTATTGTACTGTAAATCATTTTCTTTGTGAGAAACTGAAATTGCTGGAGTTTTCATTCTCAGCCAAGGAATCCAGCTCCTGCTCTGCTGTCTCTCCCCATCCCTGACTAACGGGACTGGAAGGAGCATGCCACCTCAACCTCCTTCAGCTGACTACTTGGAAATGGGGAAATTCTCTCTCTTTTTCACTCATAACCCCACCAACTTAAAGAAACTGTGCGGGCACCAGGAGCTCAGATCATATCTGAACTTTTTGGATGTGCATGGTAGTAGAGATGTCATTATTTGCTCATAATGAAAGCTCCTCCCACGGGGGGGAAAAAAGAGAGAGAAAGGGACATACTGGAAATGTACATTTCAAAGATCTATGCCAGCCTCTCTCAGACTGGGGTCCACGGGCCCTGCTGATCAACTCAACTCCTCCCCATCCCTCCCAGTGCCTCCTGCTCACCGGGGAACAGCTGTTTAGCAGTGTGCAGGAGGCACTGGGAAGGAGGAGGAGAAGCGGGAACAGGGTGTGCTTGGGGGAGGGGAGAGAAAGAGGGAGGGGCAGAGGTGGAGCGGGGGCAGGAAGAGGTAGGGTGGGGCCTGAAGCTAAGCGGGAGGTTTGGGGAGTCTGCGAAAAATTTTAAATCAAAATGGAGGTCCTTGGGTTGCTAAAGTTTGAGAACTGCTGATCTATGCAATAAAAAACATCTTTTTTGTTGGTTTTGTTCTAAACAAACATTATTAAGATGGAATTAAGGTTGTATGGATTTATCACTTTATTCAGATGTTGACAGTAATACATACTTGTATTACAGTATTTCCAAGGTTAATGCCCCTTCGTGCTAGACACTTTATATACACATACTAAAAGACAGTCCTTTCTCCAAAGAGTTCACCATTTCAATCGGCAAGACAGAAATAAGGAAGTATTTTATTATCCCCATTTTAAATGAAACACACCCACCCACCCACACACCCACACCCACAATGAAGTGACTTGCTTAAGGTCACAGAGGGAATGTGTAGCAGTCAGGAATTGAACCTAAATCTTCTGAGTCCCAATTCAGTGCCTTAAACACAAGATTATCCTTCACAACACACAGCCTATTAGACACTAGCTCTGAGAACCAGCATTTACACCCTAATGGTAGCTGGCCCTCTCTAAGTCTGTAGTACATCTATACATTTATTTATTACATATTGGGGTGAGATAGTAGCATCTTGTCTATTTTTGGACTCATTCAGGCAAGTTGCCCAGTTACTTTGATCAAATATTTTAAATTATTTTTCATTAAGGCACTGAAATAGGCCTTTCGGCACGGGTGCCAAAATAATTAAAATATATTTATTTTTAAGATGAGAAAAACAGGCAACAAAAAGTATCACACTTCCAGACACAGTCTTTATTTTCTATTTTACTAGTTTTATCCATTGGAGCCCTGTTCTGCTGAACCTCTGCTGGAGGATTTTGAGAAATCTTTTATGATTAATTTACCATTGCCAGTCACTGGAACATCCACAATCCTGTTGTCACAGCATCTCTCTCACACCGAGCGGAAGGGCTACAGGGTTGTGCCCTGTGGGATCATGCACAATCCCCATTGCTAGGGCTGCCTGTTGAAATGAATCTCTTATGGGGATATAATTTAGTATGTTTGCCGAGATGAAACTGCATTAGAAAGAGAGTAGAGCACATAAAAATAGAATAAAGAAAACAAAGAGTAGTTCTGATCTGAAACAAAGACTGAGCTGGCCTCACTCAGCTGACTAGTGTATTGGTCCACAGTAGAATAATAATAATAATAATAATACCTAACTCTTATATAGCACTTTCCGTCCATAGATCTCAAAGTACTTTACAAAGAGAGTGCTTTGAGAGCACAATAGGCAGCAGGAGTGTTCAGATTCAATATCAGAGGCATGAGGAGGGAATTAATAATGCAGAGCATGTGTAGATAACATGTTTTCAAACTGCTGTCACTGATAGACTGGTATCCCCTCAGACTGAGAAGAACTAATGAAATCCTGAAAAGGAAATAACATTTCCTGCAGAGAAGGATCTTGCCAAAACTGCATTTTGCTGCAGATGCCACTGCAAAAATTCACATTTTTGTATTAATAGTAATAATACATTAGGACAGCTGTACATTCAATACAATATATTAATGTATTTTGGCTAGCTCTTTAAAACTGGTACCTAGATATAATAGTGTTTTGCACTCCACAGGTAGACAGATTAGAATTACATATAAGAAGCATAGTAGAGACACAAAGTGGGTGAGGTAATATCTTTTATTTACCAACTTCTGTTGGTGAAAGAAACAAGCTTTCGAGCTTTCACCAACAGAAGTTGGTCCAATAAAAGATATTACCTCACCCACCTGTGTCTGAAATATCCTCAGACCAACGTGGCTCCAACACTGCAAGCACATAAGCAGCATCACATACAATATTTATAACTAACGCTAACTTGTATAATATCTGATCCACATTTATGGGCATTTTCTTCTGTTATATATAACATTGCCTAGTGCTTTTGTAATCCTGATAGTGAATAAAGGCCCAATTCTCTACTGCCATGCAGCTTGTGTATCCTTTTATGCCTGTGCAAAGTAAGAGCAAAAAATGTGCAAAACACTACCCAATCAGAATTCTCCATTCACACGTACTGGTGATAGCATTTTACACCTACTTTTCTTTCCCTTTGCATCGTCCTGAAGGTGAAAGGCCAGACAGAATCAGGCCCTAAATGTTGTCATCACCATGATGTAAAAGGTTTAGTTAAAACTGAGATGCTGCACTGGGTTTTCTAAATCTTCTACCTCACCCTTAATTATACTTTACAATAGGACTGGGAGACTTAATTTGGTTTAACTGGACACTAGTATTTGTGAAGTGTATTAAGGGAAATATTTACTGCCATGGACAAGTGTCTGATCAAGACCATGGGCAAATTCCTGGCTCCAGTCAAGTCAATGGGAGCTTCGACATTTACATTAGTAGGGACAGGAAAAACACAAGAAATACACAATTGGAGGTTTTCTCTTTTCCTTTTCCGGGAACCACACTGCAGTGATTATATGGAGGAAGCCACACAAGTTTTCTGAGCTGTGGTCAGAGATGAATGTAATGTCATGTTACATTTGGCAAATGATAAGGCAATCCTCCAAAAAATAAACAGAAGGAAGAAGGAAAACCTGAGTTCCTTGGCAAGTCTTTGAGCAGAGCCAAAGAATAAATAGTTTAGAGGAGAAGAAAAATTATTGGCATCACCCCTGTTTATAGATAAATCACTGCTATACTGTGTGCACAAACTATTACCGGTATTATGCAAACTGTGCAATAGGATTTTTTGTTAATGGCTGTATTAAGATTATCTGCTTTTGTCTTCTCTCTCTCTCCAAACACACACACACACACACCTCTCTGACATATGAAATATAGTATACTCCCATTTATCCAAAGCTCCACATTACCCATAACCCTTCCTTGTCTCTCAACATGAGATACAATGGAGTGGAAACCCCCTGCCAGGATTGGGAGGTGGAGGAAGACGAGTCCCTGGCTGCGGGGAAGACCACCCTGGTGCTGAATAGCTCCCGTGGCAGCACAGAGAACCCTCTGCAGCCCTGGTGTCACTGGAGTGAGCGAGCAGGGTCATGACAAGGGAGCTGAGGATGGCTTCCTGCAAAGCTGCAAGGCCAGTGACACATGATCTTCAAGCGCAACGTGCAGGAAAGGTTGTGGCACTGGTGCAGCAGAGCAAAGTCTTGCCCAGCGGTCTGTGCTCTGCCCCTCCAGAGCCACAGCCTCCTCACTGCACCTTACACCTTCAGCGATAGTGTAGCAGCAATCCTGAGGCAGTGCAGGGAACCCTCTGCAGCCCCAGTGTCATGTCAGCAGGGTAAAGCAGTGACTCCTGGCCAAGACTGCAAGGAGGAAGATGATGATGACGAACCCTTGGCTCTGGTAGAGGCCACCGTGCTACCTAATGGCTCCTGCCGTCTTGATAAACAACTCCTGATTAACCAGATAAAATCCATATCCATCATCCTCTTTGGGGATCTACTGTATTACATGCCAGACTTGAAAACTCGAGCTAGTGTTTCCCTGCCCAATACACCAACAGATCTTTCTGAAAAATTCAAACTGTATGGTCTGCAAGAAAAATGCTGTAATGAGACTAAATACAGTAAACTGACCTGCAATTTAATATTCCTAACTAGTTTTTTTTCAGTTCCTATAAAGCAAGCCAAAGTTTTTCTTTATCTGAAACAAAGGGCAAAATTCGGTGTAAGAAAATGCACTGATTTCAGTTGAATTTATGCATGCATGTTGGACGGCAACATTTCATCTTGTGGCGTTGGCCTTATGGGCTCACAAAAAAGGCAAATTCAATAATTCACTCATTGTAAACCATGAACACCAGAAGGCTTTTACAAACTTTTATCATTAATTCATGCCCACAAGCAAGTCTTACATCTAAGTGCTAAAACCTGCCCCGGGGTGCATGCATACAACCCCCTTCTGACGCACTTTTGAGCACTGTGCATGTGTCTCAGGGCAGAATGTGGCCACGATCTGGCCACTTGCCACAATTCTGCAGAAATGATGCAGGATCCTTCACATTAAAAGCACAAGGCGACCCAGCATATTTACTTCTTTGCAAATTCTCCTCGCTATGCTAAATTAAACAGAATAATAACAGGGACAAATCATACATTAGAAATAGTTCAAAAACGACCAGGAGGAGGGAAGAGAAAAACGAGCAGTGCTTTATCAATTCACTAACACTAAATTACAACAGAATACTTATGGAAATCCACACGCATGCCAAATGAATTACTTAGCAGCAGCACCATAAGAAAATATACCAAAATGAATTCACAAGTCTGAGGCACTTAAAATAAAGGATAACATTTTAAATGTCCAGCCATTAGTTTTGTTTGATACCCGTTTTAATTGCACCTATCATAATGAATGAATTTCGCCACCATGCAGATATATTATGGGCTTCCATTTATAATCCAGTCTTAGTTAAGTGCCAGTAAATGGATACTTAAAATCAAATGTTATCAAAAACAATTACAGTACCCATTATGTCTTTGAAATGGCAAGTTGGGGGCTTTCTAAAATGCACTTTCTTTCTATGCCATTTTACTGATACGGTAGAAAACTTGCTGCAACAACTAATATTTTTGCTTGCATCAGGGATAAGTTAGATATAGCTTGTTAAAATCTAATGTTTATACACCAGTGTGGTACTGTATCAGAAAGTAACCTAGTGACAGGCATTAATATTAATAAAGATATATGGCTCTCTTGGCACAGCCATCTTATTGTGCAGCTCCTTTTCCCACTATTTGCAAGGTGGTGGGTTGCACACAATATTCCAGCTTTGATCTAAAACCGAGGTTAAATGAAGAAATCAATGGGCCAGATCTTGCAGCCCTTATTCATGTAAAGGTCTCACTGATTTCAATAGGAGTTATGCCTCAGTCAAGGCTGCAGGATATGGCCTCAAGTAATTTACTTAGTGTCTATATTAAGCAATCCTTCAATCAAAGCCATCTTGTCCAGTGACGAGCCTCCCTTTTCAGAAACACAGAATCAACAAAAATCTCTCTCATTACAAAACCGGATTTAAGTAACAAGCAACCCATAGGCTAAATCTCCTAGGACAAAAATTACACTGATACAGTTAACTACCTTTCTGTCACCTTTCACAAGCAGCCACAAATAGAATTAAATAAGTTAACTGCCTGAACGGGTTACCTCAACATCGCACCTGTTGAATTGTTCAGATAGTGTGGAACTCCAGCAGAGATGGTAATTACGTGACATTTCACTCACAGCCTACCTGGGGTGTTCAGCAGCCTTGACATCTTGCAGGAGTAGGAGATGTACTGCTCACAGTATTCAGCACTACTGGTGATGGCAGAGATCTGATCCATGGTGGCACTATAATTGAGCTGTAATACAGAGAACTTTTCCGGGCCGTTGCCTACCACTGAAGTCTGCATCTGCAGATCATGATACACAGTTGACCACACTTTATCCTCTGGAGAAAAAAAAAGTAAAGAAAAGAAAGAATTAAGGAATGAAAGAAATTGGAAGTGAGTTAAAATAACAATAGTTTTGGACAAATAATATTGAAATTGTGGACAGTCTCTCTGCAACAGGTGTGTGGGTGTGGGTGCACGCACAAGGGGGGTGAGAACAAGTGGGGCTTGTGCATGGTATTCACAAGATATTATTTTACTTGAAATAGAACAACAATATGGGACAACTTGACTGCACTGAATGCAGGAAACTACATTCCTTGGTTGGTTTCCTTGTTCCTGTTTGTCGCTGTGCTAGATGCTCTGTAAGAGCAGCACGCCTTACTTGTGGGTGGAGACTGCCTTGAGTGATGACAGTCATAGTGACCCCTCTGACAAATGAAGATTAGCTTTGATCAGAACTGGATTAAAAGAACATGAGGCCTGGGGCTACAGAGATCTAGGGATTCTTATTGCAAGGAAAACATCAAGTTTACACAGTTATACTGCATTCCAGGCTGCCTGCATGCACAAAAAGAGTATTATTTTGTGACACTGTGACATCAGAGATGCACAACAATATAATGTGATTACATATATCATAATGTTTGACACAACAACAGTAAAATATATTAGATACTACAGGAGTCAAGGGCTTCATATCGTTTGTTGGTCCTGGGCTATAGTCCCGATGACCCAAGATGGTCTCTGCTCTGGACTTGATGAAATTTTCAGAGCAGTTGGTGGCTATGACATGCTTTTCAAGGGTAAGGAAGGATAAAAGTAAGATACATTTTGTTATCTTCATGGCTTCAGCAGGGATGTGAAAAATGGCCAAGGGAAAAAAAAAAAAAAGAAACTCTAATCTTTGGTCACGAGAAACACAGCAAGATAGGTTGCATCTCAACAAGGTTATTAGGGGACTTACATAAGGAACATAAATACTATAGCCTACCAACTGTCTATACATTTAACAACAACTAGTTAAGTGCATATCAAGTCATTAGTGACAGTATTTCTGCAACATACTTAATTGCTATAAGAAATCATAGTGGGGAGATAACCTTAATAGTGAAACAACATGCTTCCTATGTCAGCAGGTTTACAGCAGAAGTCAAGGGCTCCTTATCACAGGAGCAGTAGCGTAGCCGGGGGGAGCAGGGGGGGAGCGGCCGCTCCCCCTATGAGGAAAAGCGGCGCTAAGGTGCCGCCAGAGCCTCGCTAGGGGAGTCACGGGCCTTTAAAAGTGCCCCCCCCACCCCCAGCCCCGCTGCCAGAGCGGGGCGGGGGCGCTTTAAAAGGCCCGCGGCTCCAGCCGCAGCAAGCCGCCCCTTGTCTCCCCACTCAGCAGCGAGACAAGGGGCAGCCCCCGCTCAGCAGCGAGACAAGCGGCAGCCCCGGCGAGCCGCCCCTTGTCTCCCAGCTCAGCGGGGAGGCAGCCGCAGCAAGCCGCCC
This sequence comes from Macrochelys suwanniensis, assembly GCA_033296515.1. Taxonomy (NCBI): domain Eukaryota; kingdom Metazoa; phylum Chordata; order Testudines; family Chelydridae; genus Macrochelys; species Macrochelys suwanniensis. The sequence goes on along the minus strand of CM065776.1, from coordinate 95,079,208 downwards.
CTTGTCTCCCCGCTCAGCAGCGAGACAAGGGGCAGCTGCAGCAAGCCGCCCCTTGTCTCTCCGCTCAGCAGCGAGACAAGCGGCAGCCCCGGCGAGCCGCCCCTTGTCTCCCAGCTCAGCGGGGAGGCAGCCGCAGCAAGCCGCCCCTTGTCTCTCCGCTCAGCAGCCCAGCGGGGAGACAAGGGACAGCCCCGGCGAGCCGCCCCGTCTCTCAGCTCAACAGCTCAGCGGGGAGACAAGGGGCAGCCCCGGCGAGCTGCCCCTTGTCTCCCAGCTCAGCGGGGAGGCAGCGGGCAGCCGCAGCAAGCCGCCCCTTGTCTCCCCGCTCAGCTGCGGCGGCGCTTTAAAGGGCCCGGGGCTCCACACCGGCTGGAGCCCCAGGCCCTTTAAAGCGCTGCAGGGTGAGTACAGGGGGAGGGGGAGGTGCCTTTTTATAGCGCCGCCGCTCCCCCTGTGCTCAAGACCTGGCTACGCTACTGCACAGGAGTTTAGTTTAGAAAGGAGATTAAGAAAAGAAAAAATATTAGATTTACATACAATAAAGAGTGGCATAGAACAGGTATAATGTGCTCCTATTTACCATCTCTCAGTGGGACATTCAATGAAGCTGAAAGGTAACAAATATAAAAGTCCTCAACAAAAATAAGTTTGCACAAAGCTCTCTGAATAAAAATCACTGAGGTTCAAACATCTCCATTAGTGACTGTTTTACTATTCAACTGCTATGCTGTGACTTGGGTAAGATGAATTGGTTGTTTCAGTCAAGTCCCAATTGGACAGGTACCAACATCAGAAAACACGATCACAGTTGACATTTATTAGTAGACTTGTCAGTCTAAGCACAGCGGCCAAGGACTAAAATAGGTAAGGAGATTAAACTATTGTTCCTCTAGGTCAGGGTTGAGGAGAAATGAAAGGCAAAAATATTCTTTTCTATTTGGGTATTTATACAGTATTCATCGCTGCAGCATGAGTGCTTTCCAGAAGTGCATTAAGAGATGTAACATGTCATGCATAGTTCTGTTTTTCTCCTCAAGGAGAAAATTGACCTCGTGTTATTTTTTTCTATTTATTTTCTCTCTGCTGTGCTATGCACTATTATTATTGAAGGCCAAGTCAAAGAAATTTATCTTGTATTTAGAATGGAGAGTGCTGTGGTTTGAGGCAGTTAGATCCTGTGAGAGTTCACTCCTGACTTGTGGACTGGTCCCCAAGAAAGCTCTGTGCCCTGGGCAGACCAGATAGACAAATGCAGTGGACTGTTCTATTTTGCCTGAGAAGCAGAATTGTTGACCACAGATGGGCCTTGTCTCATAGATTCAAGTAAAAATTTGCACTGCTGCTGCCTATGCTGAACCTGTTCGCTTCATAAATACAGGGCTTTAGTCTTCAGGGAAGTCATCTGCCATTTTCCACGAGTACTATATTCACTTAACAGATGTGCTATCCAGTGAACACAACATGTTAAATATAGGAGTCTACGCAAATATGCTTGTGAATAATCTGTGCAAATTCCCATTCCTGTTAATCGAATTCACGTAGCTAAATCCAACATGTGAAGCTGAACATTTAACACGGGGGTGGGCAAACTATGGCCCACAGGCCAGATCTGGCCTGCCAGCCATTTTTATCCGGCCCCTGAGCTCCCACTGGGGAGCGGGGTCTGGGGCTTGCCCCGTTCTGGCTCTCCAGCCAAGGAGCAGGGTTGGTGGCCACTCCACGGAGCTCCTGGAAGCAGTGGTGTGGCCCACCCTCCACCTCCTACTTGTAGGGGCAGCCAGGGGCCTCCACTCTGCATGATGCCCCCACCCCAAGCACCGCCCTTGCAGCTCCCATTGGCCAGGAACTGCAGCCAATGGGAGCTGCAGGGGCGGTGTCTGCGGATGGGGCAGCGTGCAGAGCCACCAATCTGCACCTCACATAGGAGCCGGAGAAGGGACATGCCGCTGCTTATGGGAGCTGCTTGAGGTAAGCGCTGCCCGAAGCCTGCACCCCTAAGCCTCTCCCCATGCCCCAACAACCTGCCCCAGCCCTGATCCCCCTCCTGCCTTCTGAACCCCTTGATCCCAGCCCAGAGCACCCTCCTGCACCCCAAGCCCCTCATCCCCAGCCCCATCCCAGAGCCCGCAGCCCCAGCCCTCACCCCTCCTCCTCTGCTCCACACTCCCCATCCTGGAGCTCCCTCCCACACCCTGAACTCCTCATTTCTGGCACCACCCCAGAGCCTGCACCCCCAACTAGAGCCCTCACCCCCTCCCACACCCCAAAGCCAATTTTGTGAGCATTCATTGCTCACCCTACAATTTCTATTCCCAGATGTGGCCCTTGGGCCAGAAAGTTTGCCCACGCCTGATTTAACACCATGTTATTTAAAGATTTCCCTAACTACCTGAAAATATTTTGAGCCGTTAGGGCCTGTTCTAAAACCTCCTAAAGTCCATAGAAAGGTTCTTATTGATATCAGTGGGCTTTGGGTCAACTCCATAGTAATGTAGTTATCAGTCACATATGCAATCACTATATTGTGTCAGGCTGTTTTGGATTATGTGGCATCATATGAAGCTATATATGTGTGTAACTGATAAGGTGTAACACGCTCTAATCAAATGATCAAGAACAAGTTCAGGTAAAGCAGATGGATCCTCCACAGGGAGAACAAGTAGCTAGCCAAATGAGATGAAGTTCTGCAGGTGGTGTAAAAATGTTCTTATCTTATTCATATCTATAGTGTATATCAAACACAATACTACTCTTGCCCCAGCAACTATGTACCAATATCTGAATATTGCACTAATTTACCTCCAGAGTAGTCAGGCAGACATTTTTCTTATACTAAGGAGACTTTTAGCTATTTTCTACCCAGAAATAGAGGTATTCCACAACAATGTTTTATTGGAAGATAGGGTGGAAGATTATTTATATAAATTAAATTATACTGTATTTATATCAATATTAAAATAAGGAGTCTTTCACATTCATATTTTCCCTTTGTGCTAGACCGCACAAGGGAATGTGCTAAGCTGTATTCTCACTGACAGGAATGCCTGACCTCTGGCACAAAGGGCTACGTATTCAGTGCCTTGCTAGAGTTCTATCTGAGATAGTATATGCCCTACCAGAACACCAGCTGCACTGGTTCTGAGGGCCTCTCTCGAGGGGCCTGGTCCAATTCCAGTTAAGCATAGGTGCTGGAACTAGGGGTGCTGCTGCACCCCCTGGCTTGGAATGGTTTTTAGTATATACAGGGTTTCCAGTTTGGTTCAATGGTTGTCAGCACCCCCAATATACAAATTGTTCCACCACCCCTGCAGTTAAGTCAATGGAAAAACTCTCAAATGACTTTAAAGGAAGGTGGATTGGGCAATGGGTCCCTGAAGGGAGTTCTGCTCCCCCACTGGGTTCCAGTCAGTGCGACATTGAAACACACACACACACACACACACACACACACCAAGGGATTTAGAGAAAGGTGCAGGCTTGCAGGCACCAAACAACCCACCTGTGCAGTGTAACTTTCCATGTGGGCTGCAGAAGGAAGCAGCCAAGCTGATGGTGAAGAAACAATGAGAGTGAAACAGAGAAATGCTGATGTGATACACATCAAGGTCTTGTTTGTTTGTATAATTTAAAAATACTGCTTTACATGGTAAAATAAATGCCCAATTCTTTGTTAAAAGCATCTTAAAATCCAATTCATTGCGCAGCAAGGGATGAAACTTTATCCCCCACCCCAAATGAACTGATACTTCGTCTACAAGGGGCAGAACAGCATGTCATATGAATGAGAAATCCTTCTTGGAAATGTTAGGCACTGTGTTGATAAAGATGTGTCTTTAGGATGAGACAAAAGGCCCAGATCCTTTTTGAAAATAATAATAAACAGGACTGTTAAAATTCCTGTCAAAATTATAGTTTGGATAACTGAATTCTGCCTACCTAACTTCCTTGTGGAGTTTTCATTTGGGTTAGTTTATGCTTCAATTCTCCTTTCCAAAAGCTGGCACGTAGGGTTTGTTCCTAGCATAAAATGGTGGCCACTGCTTGTCATTAGAAGACGGACGCAATCCTACTAATGCAGCCTGTAAACCACTTTGGGATCTTTGTCAGAGGTATAACTACTATTAATATATTATAAACAGACAGCTTTGTCTTACTTTCTCGTATGCATATCTGCAATGTTCTTTAGAAGAAAAGTTTTGCCTCTTTCTGCACTCTGGAAGACTGTACCTGGCTGAGTGATTTGGCAAACTATGCTGGCTCCCAAGGCTCAATAGAATGGAATGTTTAGCATTATATGAAAATAAATTACAACACTTCTGAAACTGGATAAACGGCAAAAGAAAAAAGGGGTTTTTTTAAATCAAACATTTTTGCCATGAGGAAAAAAAGAAGTCATGCAATATAAAATACAAGTCTTCTACACCTCTCAGGCAGAGACTGAAAAAAAAATATCCCTAATCTGGTAGAAGAGATACTCCACCTACCAGGATGATACTTCGCCAGTCTCAGGACCTTCTTTTTCCTTTTAGAGGTTCCTAGTGATCTATATGAGGTATTCTAAAGCATAGCCATTGGTGGGTGGGTGTCACCTGGTGACTGGACTCTTTAAAGGGGTGACAGACCCAACTGCACCTGTGACTGAGCCTCCCAGCTCAGGCTACAGGGCTTGGAGTCAGATGATAGCTTGAAGAGCATCTAGTCCTTCTAAGGACAGCAAGAAGTCAGTTGAACTGGAGAATTGCAGGAATTCCTCATCCAGAGGGGAAAGAACTCTGGGGCTACAGCCTGCTTTGGGCAGGTGAATCGCGTGCGCATGTGTGTGTGACTTCATGATTTCTAGTATAAAGCAATGAATTGTGCCCTGAGGCAAGGGCCTGAAACAGACTAGGCCATGGCCTCACTCCTTCCTGGGCTGGTGAGACAACCCAGCCGTTTACAGCGTGCCTATGAAAAAAAAATTGTCATTTTCCCTCCCTCATTATGCCAGATTCTTGTTGCACGTGATCGCACCATTAGGGCTAGCCTGAGAGATTTAAAACGGATAAACAAGAAAGTTCCTTGGAATATACCTCATAATTATTTGACTCATATTACACATAAAGTGTGTGAGAGAGACGGTGTGTGTACTCACATGTAAGTGTTGTTGGTTAAGCCCAATCATGTTTCTATTTTAGTCCCAGATAGTTGTTTATACCAGTTTATATTTTCAAGGTTACTTCTGCAAGGAAAAGAGCTAAAACTTTTTTAGTTACATGAGAATTAGCTGTAGAGGAAGACTGGTGATTGGCTGAATTATCTCTGATAATAGCATTAAAGAGTTACCTGAGCTCTTGACCTGACCCCGTTATAGCGTATATACTCAATTACATACAAGAGTCATTAATAACTTAGCTTAATTGTATCCTAATTTCTTTGGATGTAGGTTATGCACAAGCCTTCAATTAATTTTAATTATGTGGAAAGTTTGAAGAGTCTCCATTTTTACATTATTCAGATCATTCAGGACAAACAAAAGACTGGTATGTATAATATGTTAATCTTCTTTAAGGATCCATTTTTAAATACAGTTTAACTCAAGCTAAGTAACAGATTTACTTGTAAATCATCATAAAATTGATTTAATACTCAAAGATTAAAGGATATAAAGTGTGGGGAGGAGTCACTATAGTTTTCATACATTACAAAGAGGCCTAATACTTCCATTAAGTGCAAACAGAACTCAACCTTAACTATGGAGTCACAACCAATTGCTTCCATAATAAATTGAACAACCAAAGTAAAATCTCCATGGGAAAGTACAGTGTTCTCTCTCCTCAGTAGCAGGTTCTGTCTGAACACAAATTGACAGCTGCCTCTGTACCAGTGAAAGGAAACTTCTTAAAGATTCAATAGACAGTAAATAGAGGAATAAGAATTCCTAGCTGCACATATCATATGTTAATACGTTAACTTCTTCACTGGAAGGGATGGGACATCACAGAAGATAATGTTTTAGATGATCATTTTTTTTCTTCAAATTTGTGTCCCTCTTACTTTCATTTCATACAATATGTCCTAGGTGTGGAAATGGCTATAAAGTGCAAGATTTTTGTTGTTGCTGTGATGAATAGGTCTTTTAGGTTCTTTTTAATCTAATACAGGAAGGACATAATCATAGCGCTATTAATCTGTGATGATCTAATTTGTTATGTGGATTAAGGGACCGGAAATGGCTATGAATGCTATGAATAATAATAAAGAAATTAAGATTAGAATCCAAAATCCTCAGACGCTAAGGGCAGTTTGGATTAAGTAGGTTTCCACTAATTTAGCCAATATATTAATCCTTGTTGATGCCCTTTCCTTTCTCCACTGAGGGCTATTGGACGTGGGTGTAAGTCACGTAGACTGACCAAAAACCACCACCATCTATTTCCACTATAGGAAATAAATTGTGACACCAAAACACTCTATAGAAAAGGGGCAATAAAGAGTCTTGCACACTGGAAGTTCCTTCCCACTACAGCTCAATTAAACATATGTTAAAAGGCTGAGGGCAGTTCACGTTGATGACAGCCCTCCCTACTCACAGATACACTGCACTCAGAAAACAGAAGTGCAGTTGATTTTCAAGTTTCTCTAATCAACAATCACTCAAACGATCTCATTCACTATTAACGTGAAATCAAGGGATTTCTCCCACTGCATGCCTAATGGGTGAATTTGTGATGACAAAGATAACATATCACCATGGCAGAAATCCTCCAGATCAATTTCTCCAACTATTTAACTTTCTTATACCTTTATTATATTTTGGTGACTTTTATGAAACCAAATAGTTTTTAGATGCTAGAAAGCCTGATGTTCAGGAAAGGAAGCAGTTAGGAAAGGGCTTTTTTATGAGAATTTCTCCAGCCATTTAAATGAAAGCAGGATCGGGCATTTTCATTGTAAGTGGGGGCATTTTTCTTCTTACTCCCCCTTTGCTTTGTTTTCATGACTTCTTTACCAAGCTGATAATAAATTTCCTCATTTAAATATCAGCTTAATTGGGTATTTTCTTTTAAAGCTTCTTAGATTTGATACTGTAATAATGCACACTTTCTTCATGTATGTAACTGTGTTTTTCCCCTTCTTGAAGTAACATTATAGGTGTTAACTATTTGATGGACATATTGTAACTGTGTGCAATATGAAGGCCTATGACCTTTATCTTTTTGTAAGGAATTAAAATGATAAATACATAGTATGTAAAATCTTTCAAAAAAGATATAGTGGATAAGGTATTGGAAAAGCTTATGGGGAAGATATCATTACCAATATAGCTTAGAGAAAAAATACCGAAATGAAAAGGTTATTCCTTGCTAACATGTTGGAAGCCTTTGGAGATATTATTGAAATGGTAGACAAAGAGGATCTTATCTGGATCACTGGAGACTATTTCAAAACATTTGACACAGCTACACATCAAAGGCTAATGTCAAGAGTGTTTTGAGAAACAGAATAAAGATCACTCATGCCTCTGAAAACAGTGCAAGAATGCCATGCTGAAAAATGGTGCCTGGAGGTGCCTGGCTTAGATCAGCTTTGGGACCCAAGGAAGAAAATGTCCCTATACCAGGGCGTTAAAAGAAAGTAAAATTTCCAACATGATGACACTGGAAATATCAATAAATAATGAAGCACACAACAGTCACATGGAGGAGGACTTGGATCATTTAAGTGCCTAGTCTAACAGATGGCAACTGCTGTTCGGTGTAGATTACAGAACACTGAAGTCAAGAACAATGAGCATAAAAATGTAACTGTGCAGTTGTTTCAGCACCGTGACTGGCATATAGAAAGGCCACTGGATTTCTACAATTCGATGGCTTTGAACCTGGCAATTGAATTTATCTTTTGGGACAGCATCCTGGGAAATCCTGTCTCTTCTGACTGCATAAAACAGTAGGTATTTTCCCTTGAAATTTGATTTCCATCTTGCTAAACTACCCTATTTTCTTCCTGCCTCTTCTTCCCTTATAAACAGCATTACAAAATTTTTTGGTAGTAGTCCAAAAACAGCGCATCCTACAATAGTGCTAATGCCGGACTGTGGAATATTACTGTAAAATAATGCAGTATATTTTAAGAATGGATTTAGAAGGGCTCCATCACAAACAGGAGTTGTTACTGTTTTAAGTGCATTAGCCTGACCCTTAAGTGAAAGGTTCAGGGTGACTTCCCTGATCAGCACATTAAAAACGGGGATTACCTGCCATCCCCACTAAAATGAAAAAAAAAAAATCAACTCCTGCAGGCTCCTCCAAGTGTCTAGGCCGCCTTCTCTCCCCCATCATCACCCTCTGAGTGCATGGATTCTCCACATAATACTTTCTGCCACAGTTTAAAAGATCCTGCCATACTGTACATACTTTCAGTCACTCTTCACAAAGCAGGGTTCCCCACCCCTTTCCCTCATACCCAGTTAATTCTTCTCACCCTCTATGAGCTGCTGGAGGAGTAGGTATTGTACATTCATTCTATATTCTAAAGCAAGTCTTTTTGATTTTTGTAGTAGGCTAATCCTTTAGCAATCTGGAAGTTAGACAGCATCCTGAAATGGGTGGGGAGGGGGGAAACCTACAGAAACAGAGGTTTTTAGGAAATAAAGGACTACAGTTTCAAGAGAGCAGCCTCTCATTTGCAGGAACAACATGCGCCCACAAAGTCTGTATGCAAAATTGCATGTCTGGCAGAACTCTGGGTATTTGCATCCCTAACTATCTGGTTTTGGATGGATATGATAACTAGTGGTGCATATACACTGATTTGTGCCTCCAAGTAATATTTTGTATGAAAAATCTATTAAATTTTGTGAAGGGAAAAAAATCTGCAGATGGGAAGGCTCCCTAAATGTTAAGGCAATTCAGTAAAGCATGCAAGCATTTATTTAACTGTAAGGACGAGAATAATCCCATTTGAGGTCAATTGGACAACTCGTGCTTAAAGTTAAGCATGTTGTTTGCTGAATCAGCACCTATGTGAATAATATATCCAATACTTTTATAAATAGTTCAGTATAAAACCTTGTTGCCTGAATAATTTTTCAGTTTGCTGATAATTTAGCACTGGTGCACCATCAAAACCAGAAGACATTACCACAGAATTCAGACCCAATTTTGTCAGAGTACACAAGGGAATGAAGACATGCTTAGGTACCAGGGTGATGTCCAGGGGATAAGAACTCTGATGTATTTACTGAGGGACTTGATGCAGATTTTTATTCCCTAATCTTTCAGATGAAGTCTGTGAATTAAAAAAACTTCACAGTAGTCATAATTTCACTCAGAGTTGACCAACAATGCACAGTTTAAAACAGGCCTGCACAACATGCGTCAGCCCACTTGACAAGTTTGATTGTCCTTGGTCTGGTTCCCATCCCATCTCCAAGGGTTGCAGCTGTCTGGAGGTGCCTGCCTTCCACGCCTTCCTCATTCACACCTCATTCATTCAACAGGGCAATTGAATACAAAGTTGGGGGAAGATCTTATTCTAGTTCTAGCAAAAAAGACATTTTTCTTTTACCTTATACAACCTTAGGGGCCCGCTATAACATATTACCAAGGTTCAATACAAAGTCATATACTGTTACTCACACCTTCTTGTCAACTGTTTGTAATGGGCTATCCTGATTATCACTACAAAAGTTTTTTTTCCCTCCTGCTGATAATAGCTCACCTTAATTGATTAGTCTCTTAGAGTTGGTATGGCAACCCCCATCTTTTCATGTTCTCTGTGTATATATATCTATCTTCCTACTGTATGTTCCACTCTATGCGTCTGATGAAGTGGGCGTTAGCCAACGAAAGCTTATGTCCAAATACATTTGTTAGTCTCTAAGGGTACATCTATACTTACCTCCGGGTTCGGCGGTAAGCAATTGATCTTCTGGGATCGATTTATCACATCTTGTCTAGACATGATAAATCGATCCCGGAAGTGCTTGCCGTCGATACCGGTACTCCTGCTCCACGAGAGGAGTACGCAGAGTCGACGGGGGAGCCTGCTTGCCACGTGTGGACCCGCGGTGAGTACCTTGAAGTTCGAACTAAGATACTTTGACTTCAGCTACGTTATTCACGTAGCTGAAGTTGCGTATCTTAGTTCGAACTGGGGGGTTAGTGTGGACCAGCCCTTAGGTGCCACAAGTACTCCTTGTTCTTTTCTCAAAAACTGAGAAATCCAGGCACCCATGACTTCTCTACTCCAGTATGAACATGGAACAAGCCATTATTCTTGGACTCCCACACAGTTCTCATTTTAACTTGGCAGCTCTTGTGGATCTGAGTCAAACATTTTCTACTGTTACCTTCACATCTGTACATGACAGGCAACAATCTATTAAGATTTACAAAAAGAAACTAATAAAAACGATAACTGCCAGAAATGTAGCACTAGCAACAGTAATTGTGGCAACAGAGAACACAGACACAGAATTAAAATACATAAAGCATGCATGATATGAAAATGTTATTTGACGTGGGTTCTGTGTGGAACATTTGCTATAAAATCTAAAAACTAACTCACTGAAAACTAACATTGAAGACTAACATTTTCATACATTGTTGCAAATTCATGAAAATGGAACATATTTATTCAAAAACCTGAAATTTGACATGGTTTGACTTAAATATAATTCCTTTATAGTGTAAACCTTGGCACTGCTGAAATTGCAACGTTTTATTCAGATGAATATCTATTTGTTACATCAAAATATTAAATTTTGTTCACATTTTTCAATATGAAAGTACTTGTATGCAAAATTCTATGGAAAAAAGCTAAATTTATAAATGAACATGGTCCAGCACAAAACAGGAAACATTTTTCATATATGTATGTTAACTGCAAGCCACAGTTTAGTATCATACATTATATTACCAAATTTTTTTAGCCTGGTCATTTAAACCCTAATACTATGTCAGTTAAGTCAATGGACGCAGGATCAAATCCTTGCTAAAATAATGGAGAATATTGATAAACCATTTGTGGCAAATCTTTGTGATTGCAAAGAATAAATAAATAGAAGAGAAGGCAATTTAATATTTCAAAAATACTTTGCCAATACTCACATGAAGACCAAAATAGGATGAGAAATAAATAGAATACTGCAATTTTCTTAAAATGCAGTCCAAAAACCTGGACCTGGAACTTCTAGGTCAAGGTTAATAAATAATCAAAGGATAGAGATGGATGGGGGCGAAAACACACTTTTATATGCCAAGTACAGAACAATGATTCTGCTCCTTACAGTTCTGCTGGTTGCGATTTTCATTATTAATTTTTTTCAAGGTTAAGGTCATTGTATAAGGCTATCTGATAGAACACATTTGCTCAGTCTGCAAAAAGAGAAAAATACTTTTGTAATAACATTTTCTCCCTCCACTTTTTTAAAAATAAAAGTAATTTGTACAGCTGATTTTACCTTTATTCCTCTTCTTCCCCAGTTTCTGTAGTACTGACTTCAGAGCTAATTTTTGTGAGTAGTGGGAAAAAATTCTCAGCTGTGCATACCTCGTCTTTGTTGCTTGTGTTTGGTATACTTTAACTTGGTTAGAATCCAGTGACATGGGTTTTAATTATATACCTACCAGGGAGAAGATGATTTAGCATTTTGTCTCTAATCATATTGAGGCTCCAATATATATGGAAGTCATGACCATGCTTATTTTCTTTGCAAAACCAGCGAGAATTTTTAATTTGAAGGAGAAGTTCACATTTCTATCTAATGAACTGAAACTTGGGGTGCATGGGTGATGCTATGCTGGTTCATATCAGGTGCCAGCTCTGGTCTTATCAAAAGTATACTGAAGTCAATGGTAGGTTTGCCATTGACTCCAACAGACTTTTCTTTAGGCTTGTAGTTTGGTCGGCCTGTGCCTTTTACTGCAGAAAAGTGTTAAAAATCAAAAGGTACCTAGCCAATTATACAAAACATTGTCTTGAAAAAGACAGGAAAAAAGTGCATTTTCTCAACCTTGCTAAAGTCCTAAATGTCTAAATGGATTTTACATAATTTTTTATACTAGCCATATAAAAAGATGAATTTATGAAGGAAAGTAAAGTGTGTGAAAACGGGATTAGAATGTACATTATTTTGGTACCTTAACAATAGAGGGGACTGCAGATAATCGCTGAAATTACTAATGACTTGCCTATTTATTTCTTTAGTACTATATTCTTCTCATTATTTAAGGCCCAATTATACTCTAATTTATACTCATTCAGCCCCCAGACCTCGGTGAGACTGTATGAGTGTAACAGCGCAGAATATGGCATATGGTTCCCTTTTTAAAATGTATTTACCAAAAATGAAACTCTCCAGAAGAGGGTTTTTTTTTGGTGTGCTAATTTTTTGTTTGTAAACTAGCGTATCACATAATAGTAAATTATTTCCTTTTCTTATGGAAAGTGAGGGGAGGGAAGTGTGATGAACGCACACTGACAATATCAATGTTGCAATATTCACAAAACTGTACGTGTCACTAAGCCAACTCACACAGACTTCAATGATACCAAGATTTCACCCTACACTGATCCTCAGAAGATCTAGATTTTTTTTTTAAAAAAACCTAGATTTCAGAATCTCTAAACTATGGGAAGTGAATTCAATTGATTGCTAATAAAATTAGAAACCTTTTGCTGCTAGGTCATTAGTTCACAGCTAGCTCAAATTGCCAGTGACTGAATATAATTATTTTATGAAAAGATCTGGTGGTCTCGGTCCAGTTCCTATTGGGCAGACACCTACTAAGAGACAGTCATCACAGTTGGCATCCACATTGTCAATCCATAAACTTAATGACACTAAATTTACTGAAAATAAATGGCCAAATATATAAAATGATGCTAAAAATTTGCAAAAAATGTATTCGCTGGCAACAGCCAGAACAGAGGAGAACAGGCCAGGGGGATTCTCCAGTTTCCTGAAAAATTACCTTAAAAATCCATCTTATTACAGACATTTGATAGATTTAATATGTGGTTAAAATAGAAAAGAAATGACTTCATGTTTCTTTTCCTTATGTCTTCCAATCGGAAGCAATAGCAAGAGGATAAGGGAGAGAAAGAATAAAGATGAATTTGCCACCAGAAACAGATAAAGGAAAGTTCAACACTTTTGAAAAAATGGGACTCTATAAGATAACAAGAGTGTGTCTGTGGATAAATGAAAACAAAGAGTAGGCTCATAATTAAAATTTGCATTGTTTCCTTTAATTTGCACACAGAACCATACATAATGCTGAGGCTTGGGCCATATTTCAACCTTTCTCAGGGGATAACTGTAGAATAAATAAGTTATAGGCCCAGTAAAGCAAAGGAAAAGATGCAGTGGAATGGGGTAGAGTGGAATTTGAAGCAAGCTAAAGCTATTGTTAACACTAGGGTTGAAACTATGGTAGCCACAACTGTGTTAAACCGTGTTATGGCTAGCAGAGTATTAAAATGTTTTATATTAACATGAGTTTGCCTTATATAAAGTACGCTAGATAAAGATATACCCCCTCTGAGCAGTCTATTGCATTAAACTGTTCTAACATGGTTATTGGTGTGCGTGTGCGAATCTTTGTCCAGAATGATCAAAGTAACAATTCTAGAAACATCAATCAACATTTTTGTGCCTTCAAAAAGTATTATTGGATCTAAAAATATTAATCTCTTACATTACAGGAAATTCTTTAAGATGGCTGCTCCAGTAGCATGCTAAATGTATTAAGTAGATCAGCATGCTAAATGTCTAGTAAATGTAGTAGTATCTTACTCCATGCTTTTGTGATATTAGTCTAGCTAGACTCCACCTTCTTTGCTTTAATGAGGAGCCTCCTTGTTGGCCCTTGGCACACTTCTCGTGCTTGCCTCTGTTCAATGGTAGGGGTTCTAAGTCACAGTGAAGTGAGAGAGACTAGAGCCTGGGGTCTGGAGTAGAGATGGGTGGTAGCTAGCATTCTTTCAATACTAGTGTGAGAGTTGTAGTACAGAATCATAAACATCATGATGGGCATGGATCAGCATTCAGATCGCACCCCTCATCAGTACACAGCCCGGGCTGGGGAAGCTAATGATCCAACCAGCAGACCAAATTTGGTGAGTAATCCTGGTCACGTGCCACCTGAGGCAGGTTGTGCATATGCTAAGAAGATAACCAGCATGATAAAAGTGCCATCCAGGAGGGAAGCTGTCACTTGGAATGCCAATATGCCATGGGATTAGAGAAATTTGCTGCGAAAATACGATTCTTGAAAGTACTCTCGAGCTTTGAGAGTTTGCTGACTGCTGACCCACTAGGCAGTTGTTTCCATAGCTCTCATAGGTCTATTATTTCTAAGTTGCCTTATCATGTTTTCTGCAACAAAAGAGGCATTAAAGCACACACGCAGGTATATACAAGTGTCTGAAGTAGGATTAAGGAATGAGGCCCTTGTCAGTTTAACAGCTGCTTGCTAGCACTAGGGTACAGGTCTGCTTGATTTATGGAAGCCTCATGGTTGCTAGCACAAATGTCAGTCACCTGAAGAGGCTTTGAATGGCTCCCCTCCAGCTCCAAACTGAAGCAGCTGTCTCTTCATTATATTCTTACTCTAATGTGTGAGTGAAAAAAGTAATAGTCATGTCTGATTAGTTCTGTGTTAATTACTATATCAATATTGGGAATAAAGTACCTTTCAGAGTGCTACATCAGGTCATAGGGGACAATTTCAGCTCCAGTTTTCTACAACTCCCAAATCTGCTGTCAATCAGAGTTTCAAGGGGCTTATCTATGAGGCTGTGTGAGGGGTGCACTACTCCCTTGCCAAAGTTTTATTGGTAAGAAAAATTGAACATAAAATGCAAAAATGCCCACTGGTTGCAGGAAGGTCCTTAATGTGATATTATATAGTAGTGTTACAATGGTATTTTGTGCTATTACTATATATCAATGTCAGATGATTCTTTTGTTTTGTTTGTTTTTATGAAGGGCAAATGGCTAATGCAAATCTGTTCATTTGAAAATTGAGGACTCTGGATCAGAGTTCACACCACTGCACAGACAACACACATCAAGATATGACTCTACAGACCAAATTCTCAACTCTTTTGCACCAGGAAAAAAATCCTGATTTACTGAACCGACTTGCAGAGTGTAAACCTGAATTTACCCTGATGTAACAGAGAGCATAATTTGGCTATAACAATTTCAGGCTTTGTTCCAGTTTTCACTTTCACATATTTACACGTTTGCCCATTGTGAAAAGAGTCAAAAATATAGAGTTAACGTATATAAGAAAATATACTATTGGCTACACATTGGTTTTTCCTATATGCTCTGTTGATAGGAGATTTTTGCGTGGGTGCTGTGTGAAACATTTGGAAAAAAAACACCCAGTGAATGTTCTTTGCCAGAAGCATTTGTCTTTATTCTAAAGTCAGGGAGTGA
Organism: Macrochelys suwanniensis; assembly: GCA_033296515.1. NCBI lineage: Eukaryota > Metazoa > Chordata > Testudines > Chelydridae > Macrochelys > Macrochelys suwanniensis. The sequence continues at coordinate 95,063,775 of CM065776.1, read as the reverse complement.
AGAATGCAGACATTGATTAATGCTGGGTAATCCTGACTCGTGCCTCCAGGGAGTACTGTTGAATCAGAAAGTATGAACATTTTATACTAAAAGGAAACTTCTTTCAGACAGTACAATACTTAAGTAGCAATCTAAATTTATTTAGGTAGATCAGTGGTTCCTGTCTAGTACGTGTAGTAGGACCTATATATCAGGCTTTTGTGATGGCTACTCTAGTTGGACTCCACCTTCTCTGCTTTTAATGAAGAGTCTCCATGTTGGGCTTTGGCACACTACTCTTCCCTGTCTTTCAGTTGTGGGTGTTCTAAGCCCCAGTACAGTGACAGAGTCTGGGCACAGAGTGTGTTCTAAACAAGAACACTATGCCTATCCTTCCCTAACTCCAGTGATGTCCAGGGTCTGGAATTCTGCTGTAACTTAACGTGTATACAAATGATTTGGAAGTGGTGACAACTGCAATGATACAGCCATATTTTGTCTCATAAACCTGCACAGGTCCTGGAAACAGTTGTTACCACCGTGGTAGATGCCATTCATTATAAAATGGCTCCCTAAGAATAAGTATCCCTACTTATTTTGTTATTAAAGAGTGTGGCTGAGCAGAGGTTAAGTTGAATAAGTGAAACTTTATTAAATCCTGTGGACTACTCTGTTTTCCAAGTGTTCCCTCAAGAACAGTCCTTCCAGGGAACCTGGATCATCTCACTCCAGGTCCACTGATCATGATACATCTTCCCTATTTTCCAAACATTTTAGTATAAACATTACAGCAAATAATAGATGTCCAGACCCTCAGTATTCCTTTGGCCAGAGGTTGCTAGCACATAGTCAAGTTGAAGTCTCATATTTACCACAGAGGCATCTGCTTATAAAAAGTCTTTGAGACAGTTTGGTCTCCTCAACAGGAGTGACCTCTCTCTGTCACCGGTGTCCAAGTGTAGCAAACTATCTCTATGTGGAGTCTCCTCTGCATGTGGGGTTGGTCTTTAGACGGTTCTCCGTCCCTCTATTCTGTGATGATTTCTGTAGACTCTTCAGGGTGTTGTGTCTACTGGTGTGTAAGGGTCCCCTGTTCCTTCAAACCTCTTGTCCCTCTTGCGTAGTCACCTTGTATAACATGAGTGCCACTACACTCCTTACAATTCATTTAGTCCACTCCTGGTTTCTTTTTAATGGCATGCCTGTCACCAGGTCCATTAGGTCCTTGCTGACCTGTCATACTTTACAGCTGATCTCTCTGATTCATGGCCATCTACTTTAGTGATCTCTCCATCCTTCAGGCTGCAACAGGTCCCTCATTGGTAACAGGGTTTTGGTCCCTGTGAAGGGGTAATTCCTGTGTGCTAAAATAGCTAACAAGAGGTCTGAACCAGAAGACAGTCTTGGGTTAGGTTTGTGTCTGCAAAATCCAGGGCTTCAGGGCTTTCAGACAGAGTTCCATGGCTCATGCTGCCAGCTGCTGCACTGGAGAGGACTTACAGCTCAGCTGCCGCCACCATGTTTCATTTGCAAAGCGTGATGCTGAATGCAGGGTAAGCTGAACAAGTAGAACTTTATTAAACCCTGTGGACTGCTCTGTCCATGTGGCTGAGTTGCTATGGCCTAACTCCTTGCATTGCCTATTTTCCTGGTGTCCCCTCAATAACAGTCTCTCCACGGAACATCGGCTCCCTGACTCCAATTCCACTGATCATGATACATTTCTCACTGTTAGAGGACTCAGATACACATTTCTTGGAGCATGGCTACTGCTCCTGTATTATACTTAACATAATGTTAATTTAACAGTAGCATCCAGTGGCCCCAGTCAGGTTTAGTGTCCCATTATGTTAGGTGCTGTATAAACACATAGCAAAGCACAGAGTCCCTTCCCTGAAGAGTTTATGGTCTAAGAAACTGTGCTGTGAAAAGAGAAACAGGACTCTTTAGAAAGGAGCCATCGGAGAGTCTCTCTGCACAGATGACTCAGCTGTGGCATGGGACGTGCATCTGCAGCTCACTGTCTGCGTGTGTGTACAGACAAGGATAGATGTGTGCTGCAGCTCATTCATTGCTGAGTCATTTATTTTAAAAAAGCATCTGCCAGAGCAAACAGGAGGAGGTAAGAAGCCCTGAATTTTTCATGCGAATAGTGACAGAACTGCTAACCTGCTCTTCTAGGTAAATTAATTTAGAATATTAAACAAAAGAGTGCAGCACTGCATTCTGAACACTGATTAGGGATTCAAAGTGAAATTAAGTTCTCCCGCTTGCACCCTCTCTCTCTTTTTAAACTGACTATACTCTTTTCAAATGCTTGATTATGTATCTTGGAAATAAATTAACTTAATATGCCATTTGCACAGGATTTTTAGATGTTTCATTTCCTTTAAATTAATCCACTCTGAATTCTTTAAGTTACACTGATGCTGGTTTTAGAAAAATGACAATGAAAAGAATCCCTGTACAGTTAATGTACTATTTTTTCTAAGTTTGTCTTCTCCAGATAAGTAGTTTGATTCTTAGTCCTACTGCCTGTCAACTTGACAAACAGCATCAGTAGAGAGAAACAACCAGGTCTTGATATGACATACCCAGGAGTCATTGTTTGAAATGTCTGACCCCTACAGGCAAGGAAACCTTTGCAAAGAGCATATAGGAGATTTTGTGGTTCGTAAACCAGGAAACCCAATCTGAAGCCAACAGCTTCTAAGCTGTGACATGATACATCTTAGTCACAGACTTGCTTCTCCAAAGTCAACAGACCCACACTGAAGTAGAGAAACCTTTTATGAGGAGGCAAATATGGAGGGGAAAAAAGGAAAGTGTCATCAAAATATTTAAAAAATAGCTAATTCTTTCCCCACATGTCTTCATTATCCAGTCAAACCCACTCAGGGCAAATAACTGTTTAGTCTATAAAAGTCATTTCATTTTAGTAAAGTGACCAGAAAGTGCACGTGAGAGCATTATAGATAGCACAGCCTTAATGCGGATTCTCAGTGTGATCTCTGCTAGGCTACAGGATCCAGACAGATACAAAAGTGCAAATAGTAACACCTATCTTTAATAGATGAGAAGTTCAACTCGAGTTCTAAATTACAGCTATCCAGTTCTCATTTGGCTACACTGCAGCAGTCGGCTAATACTCCTCCCCCATCCTTTAGCATATTTCTTGAAACATGAGTTATAAAGAGTTCTACAATAACATACATCAATGTTTGGTCTTAGACAAGAACCTACTCCTCGATTCTCCATAATTTCAGTGTTTTTTCAGGAATAGGTGATTATGGGAATTGCTGCATTTTCCTAAGCGTGCCGGGGTGGTGGTTGTTTTTATTTCCCTGCCAAAGTGTGAGGATCCTGGAAAATTAACAATCGGCACGGCCATATTCCTCTCCAATGCCACTTTGTTTTTGTCTTCTCCCTCCACAGCAACTCCCTCTGCATTTATGAAGCAGATTAACATTTAGTGTGATTATGCTCGTGATCTGCATATTCGGTGATTCAGATACCAGCAGCAGTGCTGGCACCACTTAAAATGTGCTAGAGTATGTTACATGCCCTTCAGAGATGAGAAAGAAAGAGAAGGTGGGAGGGAAAGAAAAAATAGAAAAAATAGTAAAAGGAGAGTGAGGGAGAGGAAAGCAAGAGAAAATAAGAATTGACGGAAGCAACTAGAGTGGCAAAAGAAAAGATTTCCAAAATAAAGATTCTGCACTGATGTTTTTTTAGTTTTTCCCCCACTATCCAATAGACTATAGAAGGAAATTCCTTGATAGAGGAGAGGCACAGAAGCACTGAAACTCTGTGTAATTCCCACATATATGTATGCTGACGGTGCTGTAATTAGGCAGATTGTCCAATTAGCCCTCAAGCAAAATGTCACATTAGAGAAGCCAATTGTACAAGATACGTACAATAGAATTAAACATTTACCACTATCAGGCCACTTTTCATCAAGTATGTGGTGATGAATGGCACATTTATAGCCATGCCATATGTTTCCACATATGTCATCATAAAAAAGCACTCCAGTTACCCGCTATTTATGGCAAGGAGATGCAAAATCATGGGGCACAACAGTTGTGGCTGCTTAAAGTCTGTTCACAATGTCATTGCAATAATTACCACATGTACAATTTTCATGAAATGCTGGGAGGGGGTGGGGGGTCCATCTTTTTGTGTAACTGGCATGATTGAGAGAGGCTGAAGGTACAGTTAGTGAATTCTCGAAGTATGTGGAGACAGAGGGCTTTACAGGCCTGAGCTGCACTGGAAAAGGAAAAGGATAAGTGATTATCATAATTGCTTGCAGAAGCCAACAGCAGGTACCCAGATACCACAATGATGACCACAATGTACAAGACACAGTAGTTTAATGCCTTCAGTAGCAACAACTAGGAATGTGCTTACAACTCTCTATATTTACTCTTCAAATGTAGACTGGCTGGTAGATTCAGAGTAGCGCTGTAGCACAGAGCACAAGGCGGGAATGTCTTGACCATGACCACACCCCCTTCACAGATATAAAATCACAGGGATTTGGAGAACTATAGCTAGGTCTGGTCAGACTCTACCCATGCACTCACCGACACACTGCAGCCAAAAATATGGTTGCTTCCTAGATGGATTGACTAGCAACTAAGGTCTCTCTGAGCCCTCTCCCCCTTTAAGATCCTTGCAGGGCAGCCACATTTTGACCAAGATAGTATAAATACCAGAGACAAACAAATGGGCTTTGATAAAATAATAGTTGTCTTGAACTGAATGTTATTTTGAGATTCAAAACATTTGGGGTATCATTGCTCACTATTATTTCTCCACTTCATATTCCATAAGTGGAGCTGTCAAAGGAATATGAACAAGCCCAAAGAGGAGCAGGGATTCAGAAATGCCAAAAATCATTTGAGAATGGGCTGGAGATCTAATAAACTCAGATGAAGTTTAGATCTACATCAAACATTGCAAACAGCATAGCTTGTTTCAGTGCAGTTCTTGTATTAATTATTTCAGTGGAAAACAGAGAGGGCTACAATCTGGTCCCTGTAACCTTTGGGAGATCTATCTGAATCCAATTTCAGAGAAACACCCTAACTTCACAGGTTGGGTCTCTTTCTATAAAGGGCTGAACCAGAGCATTAAATCCAAATACCACCAAACCCTGGGAAGATTTCATTCTGGATTCAGATCATGATTTGGGCCACTCTCTAGTTCAAATTAAGTACTGTACAATATGTCATGTTATGCCTTTTAAAAAAAACATTGTGTAAATGGGCTCTTCTGAAAGTCTCCATCTACAAATGGGGGGCAAATGGTATAAATATTGATTTGCAAATATTTTTGCAAAGCTGTGATTCACATCATTGTTATTGTTCACAAGCATTTGGACAACTGCTGGGTATCTAAAAATGTTCACAATTTCTAAAAGTTTTACTAATTTATCATGAATGGTCATTTAAATATGAAATGTCAGAAGCTTAACTTTAGAGATTCTTGACTTTTGTATGATTTAATTTCCAGATATAGCAGTGTTAACATGAGAGTTTTGGAGAAAGGGGGTTTGGTTTTTGCTTTGGTTTGGAATCTTTGCTTTGACTATAAATAGCATTTCTTAGAGAACATCTCAGATGATTTCTAGTGGTTTTGTAGTTTCCGAACACATTGTATTCTTTAAGAAAATAAGAAAGAAAGACAGACTTGTGGCACCTTAGAGACTAACAAATGTATTTCAGCATAAGCTTTCGTGGGTTAGAACCCACTTCATCGGAAGTGGGTTCTAACCCACGAAAGCTTATGCTGAAATACATTTGTTAGTCTCTAAGGTGCCACAAGTCTTTCTTTCTTTCTTATTTTCTTTTTGCTGACACAGACTAACACGGCTACTACACTGTAACCTATCATTGTATTCTTTATATTTTACTTACACTGTTGACTAGCCAAAAGATTTTAGAACCCAGAACATTTTTGAGTTACCACAGAAATCTAGGAAGGGCAGAAAACATCAACATGACACATCCAGACTACTAAATCAAGACAGTCTAGCGATATTGACACAACTTATGTCTAGAAACATGGACAAGTGTCTGAAGCACTCTGATTTTCTCTTCAACTTTTCTAAGAAAGTGACCCTATTGAAACATGACTATTTTCCAAAACTTGTTGCTTGCCGTCATAATATGCATAGGTCAGAGAATTTAAACAGCATTTTCAAGAGATAAGAGTTAGAGGCATTCTGGCTTTCGAATGGCTGATCTGTCTGTTTCAGACAAAGGATATTTAGAGATGCTTATTGAATAAAGTACTGGCTGTCTGTAGAGCTTTTTAAATTTAACTGTCTCCCTCACCCTCAAAAGTTTACTAGTGCATTGGTGACGCCACAAAATTAACAAATATATTCCTGCTTTGATATAAGTGATGAAGGAACAGCAATCAAATTCTCTTTCGATCTGACAAGCATCAGACTTTACAAAGCAACCTTAAGTTAATTCTAGCCATGTCTGTAGGCAATACACAGAGGGTTTTGTTTCATCTTGTCTTCTTAAGAAAAAGTTAGTTATAATTCAGCTAATGGAAGTCTTTCCTTAAACATTTTATTAATAATGCCACAAATCTGCACTAATGCTTTTGCACAGATAAGTCTGTTATCCAGTAAATACCTAATATGCCATACATAACTGCATTTTAAAGTATTTTCTTGTATTACCTATTTAATGTCAATCAACACTAACATATTATGATATCTTTCAATATATTATATAAAGTAATTTAAGATTATATATGTCACCACTATATCTTATACCATTAGTTAGATATTTCTGTAGAAGAATTAAAGAATTAAGCTTGATCGCTTCACCTTAATTAGTATATTACAGATAATATTTCATATTGTTATTAGTACAAAGGGTACTAGGGTAGAGTTTACTGAATTCTATCCAGAAAGACATATACTGAATTAAACCCATGTCTCCGGTTTGGTGCTCTATCCATTATGCTATACTGCCTTCATTATAAAGCAATAAAGGAAGCTGTAAGGACTGGAAATATACCCAGGATGGTTCTATACAGTATGTAAATATATGAATAATTGAAAAATAATGCTTCGCTAACCTGTCATATGGACAATAATTTTTAGCGTGACCGTCCAAGTTTTAAAAGCAGAGTGGCTCAAGTTACTTGCATTTCAATTTTCACAGTATTACTCACATTTTAACAGTGAATCAATTCTATCATGATCTCATTTATGTAGGGAATTATATCAACATTACAGCAAATGTATTAAACAGGAATTGCCTAATGGGAGTGATTCAGCTAGAGCAGGGTTCTAAAACTATTTCATGGCTTGGATCACACCTTAATGAAGAGAACGGATTTTGGACCCTCTGCCTTCTCATTCACGATCATATGGACCACCTCCCCACTCACTGGCAATTTAAAAACAATATCTCTATGGAAACTACAGCAGTTGTAGTGTGGAAAAAAAATACTGTTAGGAAGGGAAGATGGTTGGTTTTCATTCTCTTGTCTGGTTACTTTCTAGTTTGGGGACACTATTAGTTTTATTCTTGTGTGTGTACCAGTATATTTATTTTTTTAGCATATGTCAAAAGGGCTTACACCCGGGATAGATTAACTTTTTAATACTCAAATTATCTCAATCAACTTTTACTGAAAAAGCTACCTTTGAATAGTACCCCAAAGCTACAGCTAGTGCTGAACACAGCAGTTCATCTCTTGATTAGGAATCGCTACAATAGATCATAAGTTCCCAGCACTATTCCCCTGTTTACTTACTGATACAGTTAAGGTGCTGGCTATGATTCTGCAAGCCCTAAAGGGTGAGGATCCAGTTAAATGAGAGATTGCCTTTCCCACTATGTCTCATCACTACAACATGCATCTACGCTCTTGCTGCTGGTTCCTGTAGTTGAATTCTGAAGACCTGTGTCAGGGTATTCGAAAGCAAATAGATTCTGGAACCTCCTTACTGTGCAGATATCCCACATGATCCTGTATTTTGGGAAATTCAGGGATTAAATAAAATACTTCTCTTAGCTGAATATTTAGTAAGCTTTGTACTGGTTATTAACTAGTGTCAGCTAATTTCTGAGACAAATTGCATTATGTGTGAACACTGGAAATGAATGAACAGTACTATGACCAAAACCAACTCATCTCCTCCTTTGTTTTTAATGTCTTATCCTTATGCTCACCCATTACACCCATGGAAACACAATGGGATAGGGCCCAATTGTTCATTTCCCTTGACTGAGGATGAGGGGGTTGGAGAGACAAGTTCCAGAAACCCTTTACCCTTCAGTACCTCTCTCTAGAGCTTATTATTGGGTTCTCTTTTCTTTAAGAATGTCTGCATGAAATGATTCATACAAAAGTATTTCTCAACAAAGAAGATTAATTATAAACAGAGAGAACAAAAGAAGCTGTTTGCTTAACTTAGCTAGATATACCCTTTCATAAGCTAAACGAGAGAAACAGTCTCATCTTAGCTACAGAGAAAAAGAAGAAAAGTGAACAGCTTATACGTCTGAATGCAATCTTCTCTCTCTGACCATTTCGGTCTAAATGTGAGCATCATGCTGTCCAGACAGAAAAACCACCTTGCTCTGCCCAGAGAACTTTCTTATCAAATCCTCCCTGATCTAGGATTGCTAACCAGTTTTTGCAAGTTACCTATACACACAGTAGGATTTAGGGGACTGGCTCTAGGATATGGTCCACTGAGGAAACACATGCTATGTCTACACTATGAGCACTACAGTGGCCTAATTGCAGCTATGCCACTGAAGGGCCATAGTGAGGATGCTTCCTGCACTGACTAAAAGGATTTTCCCTTCACTATAGTAAATCCACTTCTCCAAGAGGCAGCACCTAGGTCAATGGAAGAATTCTTCTGTTGATCTACCATTGCTTATCCTGGGGGCTAGGTCCACTTCACTAGATGTCTTGGGGAACAGCGGGGAGGGAGTAAATTTTTAACACCTGAGTGATGTACCTAGGTCAAGCTAATTGTTAAATGTAGACTAGGCCAAAGGCCTTTTAACTATGATTAGGTCAGATAACACCCAAACAAGCTTGGCTGGTTTAATATGATCAGGCCTCTTGCTAAAACCGAATCATTTATTTCTTTTCCCAAGAAATATGAATTATGGACAGGTTTCCAAACCCTCTGCCACATATACATTACAAATATAACATGAAAGTGGTAATTACAGTACAGTTACCTGTCATGTTGCAGTAAACTTTCAAAGGTCCCAGTGCCCCACTGCCATCTGGATCTATCCAGTAATAATTTGAGGTTTTGCCCAAGTGCTTGTATGCTTCACAGGAGAGGTCATAAATAGCTGGAATGGAATAAAATAAAATATACTAATAAGGAAATTGAAGTCCAGGAGCAAATGATTCCCAATCACAATTACTTGCTTCATAGCTTCATTTTATATTTCACACCAGTGCAAGAACCATGAATTAATCATTTATTTAATACTTGAAAGTTAATAGAAGGCACAATCTTTTTTCCAAGGTACACTGGTTACTAGTGCTGGTCAGAGAAAATATGATGGAATCATATTTTGTTTTGGAAGAAAAATGGAGAAAAAGTTCCAACAATGTCAAATGTTTCTTTTTCATATTTTCAAACAGAACATTTGATTTTTCATTTCAAAACTACTTTTTATTTCATTTTAAAAAATGTGCATTGTACATTATAATATGTAAAAAACGAAAGTCAAAATTGGAACAAAATGTTTTGATTAACTGATTTTTTAAATTTTGTTTCATGGATAATTTTGAAAAATTCAGGTTTCATTCTGATTTGGAACAAAGCCAAAGTTTGAAATCTCAAAACCCTTTATGAAACAGAATTTCCATCCTCTATACAGTTGTGCTGGCTCCTTTTGCCACTTACTGTAGATAACTTAAATATTACCCCAGTATTTCCTAAGTGTTCTCAGTAGCAACCATGGGAAACACTATAAATTCTTAGGCAAACTTAATTATTTATCTAAGTCCAAATTGGCAGGTTTTTAGAGTTGACCACTGTAGTGTGCTTTAAAATGGAGAGTTGCCACCACTTGTCAGACTGCGGTATTTGCAATACTCCAGATACATTTTTCTATTAATTAAATTATATGCATACACATCATTTCTTACACAAATCTGGAAATGAAAATGAACAATAATATCTAACTAATATCTAACTTCTCTGTTGTCCAAAGGACCAGATGGCATAGTTTTGTGGTTTGGAATCAATCAATCAGCCCCTAAATGAATGAAATGTTTGTTTACCCAGATTTCATATCGATTCTAAAAACCAACCTAATATGCTGGCAATTCCTACAAATTATCTCCTTGGTATGAATGGCTTTATTTCAAATGTCCATAAGGATAGTTCATTCTGCTGGGCTCTAGATGATTAGTGAATGATGGATCCCCCTTGTTTAAAGGCCTCCAGCCAGCTACTCTGAGACAGGAAGGAAAATGGATGCTGGAAACATCTACACGTAATGTGAAAACAGATAAAGTGAAAGTTTGAGTGTCTGTGTTCATGCGTGTGAGAGAGAAAGAAAATCTCTCTGACCTCCCAGTATTGCAGAGGGACAGAGAAGACTGTATTGCAGAATAACTGTATTGTTAGTTAGAGATGCTTTAATTTAATAAATTAAGCTTATATAAAAAGCAGACACTTATCATAACTGAATTGTAAGATATTCTACTTAGTCATTTCCCGTCTCCCCACTTCCACACCAAGGATAACAGATTTTCTCTTTTCACAGTGACTGCACCTGGTTTCAGACATGATTCTGAAAGAATGTATAAGATTTTTTTTTTCTGAAAAGATTTTTGAAGATCAACATACATAGCCTGGATAGAATTATATTTCAGTCAACAGAAGACTCTTGGTGAAGAATATTGTACCATAATTGAGCCACAGTATCTTTTACAAATTAACAGTACTATATAAAGGACTGTTTATCGCAAAATGGCTTTATCCTTTGAGTGCAGATGAATGAACAAGGCATATCCAGAACATATCTCCTATAATACTGAGTGTATTCTGGCATGGCATACAACATTATTAATTTCATTTCTATGATACTAGACCACAAATGTCTTAACTGGTGCAGTGGAAGATAAGAAGAAGCTGGTTAAGAGCTCATAAACTTAAAGTTTTTAATGTATAACTTCTGTTACCTAGAGTTTGGAGGTATGCAACACTTTACGTGATACATATGGCATATCTTTCCCTCAATTTCTCTAGCCTTGTTATTTATGGAGAAACAGGCTCATTCAACTGTTTTACTTAAACACAAGCTTGATAATTATTACTATTAATTGTATCAGCAGTGTATTGCTACAAAAACGTAATTTAAAATGATAAAAATGTATGGTACATACTATAGAATCTTCCTCTACATTTTTTGCACTGCATTTTTTAATATGAAGAGATTGTGATACAGCAACAAATTCTCCTTGATTAACTTATTACATCAGGTACTCTCTCGTTCTCAGAGTGCTAAAAGTATACTAGCTATTTTATAGACAATTAAAGGGCCCATATTTGATATGTTTCTTTCCCTCCTTTCCATATCCTTTCAGAACTGAAAGGATAATTAAGAAGTGATAGGTACTTATGTGGCAGTGCAGATGAAGATGCATTTGAAATGTTGACAGCCCTGAAGACAAAAAACTCTTATTTAGTCACAGAAGAGACATGAGGAAGATACAGAAGAAAAGGGAGAAACTAGCATACTGAGACAGGGAACAGCGACAAACCAGGCACAAAATTGCGAGGGAAGAAGGAAATGAAGGGCGCAGTGAAGCTGGCATCATTAACAGAACAAGAGTGTTAATAAGATCCTGTGAGAAACAGTAAAGATATAATTAGGGTCAAAGTTTTGTAGAAGTTTTGAAGGAAGGGGCAAAAAAATTGAATTCAGTTGGCAAAGGGCTAGGCCATGGGATTTTAATAAGAGAGTAACAAGGGTGAGCATCAAGTTTGGAAGATCATTTTAGCCATTTTTAACAGGAGGGGAGTAAGATAGGAAAAAGGGAAGTCAGAGAAGTGAAGGTTCCTGTAGTCAAGGAAGGAGATAAGCGCAGCATTTTGTTTGAAGGGAGAGCAAGGAAATGCTGGAGTTTTGAAATGTTGTAGAGCAGGAACTGGAAGGAACTGCCATCAGCATGGATGTTTAAGGAGAAGAAAAAGAGAGGACAGGTTAGGAGTTCTATTTTAACTACATTTAATTTAGGGAAAGGTGGGACATCCAAACGAGAATGTTGGAAAGACCAGCAGAACTGCAAGAATGGATGTAGGGGGAGAAGTAGATTGAAGACTCACCATCAGCAAAGAGACCATGAGAGTAGATTAAATCACACAGGGAAGTGAGAGTAGAGTGCAGAAGGGAAAGGACCATGGGCACAGCCCTGAGAAACATTAATAGAGAGCAGGAAGGAAGAAAAGGTTACAGTGGAGGAGCAATCAATCAGCTGCAGTAGGTTAGGAAGAACAAAAAGTACAGCGTCCACAAAATCCAAAATATCATGGAGTTTTTATGTGGCATACAGCATCAAAGTTCACATGAAAAGAGATGGGGAGGCACGTAGGAATGGAAATTTGATTCAGTGAGGATTTCTTAAGGAAAAGGTAGACAGAAATGTATTTGAAGAGAGATGGAAAGGAGCCAGAGGAGAAAAGTTAAAAATAAGAGGAAGGGAAAGAATGAGGGAGGAAAAAAAAGGAGTTTAGGAGTTGAAAGGTGATGGGTTCAAAGGATCATCTCAAAAGTGTTAGAGGAGGATTTACTTACCCATCAGGACCTCAATAGCTCTGCACCTCAGAAACAAAGGAAATGGCTGCATCAAGGGTAAAACTAAGTATGTGCTGGAGACAGAGATTTCTCAGGGGCTGACTCATGTTTGTGGAAGTTACTCCCACAGTAATTCAAATGACAACAAACTTCATAATTTTCCAATCCAAGTGTAAACCTCTTTGCTTCAACCTTACTGTCTGGCAAAGCAATCCATATCAAATACAATTTATGAAAAAAAAAGAGAAAATAAAGATGCAACTTTTCCTTCTGAGAGAAATAACACAGAGGAAACCACAAATGACCCCCCCATTCTTAACTTTGGAAAGAGCCACCTGTGATGAGCATGATGTGAGACTCTGGATGATTACATTACAATAGAACAGAAGCTTGAAAACCTCAGAGTCAGGCATACGGTTAAAGAAGGACAGAATGAAAGAAAGAGGGGTGAGATTGCCAACCAAACTGCCAATTGTGGTGGTGATGTTTTGTTTGTTTTTAGTCACCTGAACAACAAGAATCCAAGTGAGAACACCAAAGTAATTTCACTAAAGAGCCACGAGGATGTGGTTGACCGGAATTAAAGATCTAGAGAAATGGAATAATGTATTGCCTGTATTAGGTTAACTATTGACGTATTTAAGCAAAGATATGCCAAGTGGGGACGAATGGATGTAACTTGTATAAGAATAGTAGTTATACCAATGGAAACTCATCTAACATTGCCTCAGGTTTGCTTTATTCCATTGGCTTTTCTATGTCATCTTCTCTTTCAATATGTCTGTAAGAAGATACTGTTGTGAAGGACATGGGAGATATGTGTATTATTTTATGGATATTATGTGTATCTCTGCTTATATGATAGTTATTATGCTGATTGCCAATTAGGTTCAAAGGGTTAACTCCTGCAGGAGCTCACCATAAATCCACAGGAAGGCAAACAATGGCTTTGGACTATCTAATCACTGGTAGTTAATTGACAGCACAGATGTCAACACTTTTAAATTGTGTCTCCAATCAAGAACAGACAAACACACCTGGTGTGGGTCAGTGAAACTCCTACTGGATAGGGGGCCCAATAACAAAAACATCACCACAGCTGGCACCACTGTTTGTAATCTCTGCAATTGATGAAGGACTGAATGGGCCATAAGAATTTAACTACCCTTTCACCCCTAGAGAAGGTTCCTCCAGAACATAGGAAGCACACTGGCAGGGTAGTATGTAGACACTTACACCACTACTTGATAAATAGAGGATTTCAGTTTCAGAGCTGTCAATCCAGCATTTTTTTACAGGCACGATATTCATTTATAAACAAAAGATCTAGCTTGACAGTCTTCACACCCTGAGGACAGATGAAGTGATCTGTAACATGTTAAAACACTGTGAAAGTGCATCCGCTAGTGAACAAGATTACTGTTCAAATGAAACAGTTCTTAAATCCCCTTGTAGACATATAGGGCTGAGTCTCCTGTCCCTTACACTGATTCCACTGAAGTCAATGGAATTACACTATTGTAAGAATGATGCGAGAGGAGAATCAGGCCCATGAGGTCCAGCCAAACCATTCCCCTGCTTTCATATTCCAAAAGAAAAAAACATATTGAAGTTCTATAGACCAAGAACTCCTTGGAATTTGCTCTGTTGTCCAAGATAGTCAACTCGAGGCCTTTAAAGAGAATGCTGCAAAGATAAGCAGCAAAAAAGAGATCTGAGAAATAGATTTGCAGACCAAAAATTAACACTTTCTGTGAGATCTTTAGAACTCAGTATATTGTATTTAAAGTTGGAGGACACAGGACACACATTGTACCTATAGACCTAACCTGTCTGTTTTAGTCATTAGTTAGATAATTTCTAAGGGCATGAAATAAACTTTACCTTTCACTTTCAGTTTAAGAAAATAATTAGACTATTTCCTGCTAACAATGTATAGAGTCCACAATATTTCACAGTTGTTTGTGGACACCAATGGTTTTTATATGTATTGAAGCACTTCCTTACTGCCCATGCAATTATTTTTAATTACAGCAATGCAAGCTTTAAAATACGTGAGTTCTCATCAGCACTTGAATATTAACCTCATCTGTCCTCGGTCTCTTATTGGCTTTCTTAAAAGCTTGAATGCATGCCATCATCAAATTGCATTACTCCCTAAAAGCTGCTGTCTCATTACCAGCTCAAAACAGAGATTTTTACAGTATAGAATTTTGTGGGTGTGTAGCAACACTATCCTATATCATAATTTCTCTGAAATAGCAAAGCCAAAGTAAAACATTGTTAATTATGGCATTAGAGCAGGGTTATGACATCTATTTTTCCAGGAGCAGCCCGTCTATTAAAAAGAAACAACCAACAACAAAAGATCTGTTTTTCCACTGAGAAGTCAGTTTGTCCCAGTTCCTGTTATATTCAAACAGCAGCCTCATGCTTTTAAAGTCCCTGATGAAACCCAGATGTTGGTGTCCCCACATATTCCCACCCTTTTAGATTTACTTTTGTGTGTCTGATTGGCTTTGCCTATTGCTTTATTCTTGTAATAAATATACCTAGAGTCAAGTGCAAAACAGAAAACAACAATGTTAAACTGTGCTGATATTGTTCATTGTGTCCTGTTTTGCCAAAGTCAGCAGAGATCTCTCTCTCTATACACCTTCCACACAACTACTACAACAAATGCATTTTCAGTCATATATCCCAGTTTTTTATTGTCAGAAAACCTGAGGCGCAGAGTTTAAACTAGGATAATGGAGCCAAAAGTCACACACTGACTCAATGGCAGAGAAGTTCTAGATTTAAAGGTCTCCTGACACTCATATCTGTGTTTTATTTACTAGCTCACAGTGATGTATGTATCTCATGAAAGATGATCTTCAACCTACTGTATTACTTCATTTTTATATATATATATAAAAATAAAATTATTAGAATACAAGCTGACAAAATTAAAAGTGGCAATGTTTCATTAATGTTACATTATAACAGCAACTATATAAACAAAATTAAAAAATCATCCCAAACTAGCACATTCCAATGAATTCTGGGTAAAGTCAGATTTGGATCTGAACTTTGTGGTTATCTCTTATCTCTACAGTGGTCTGAACTCAAATTCCAGATCCAAAGGTCAGCAAACTTTGGTTAAAGTTGGATTAGTACCCAAACTCTGTGGTTTGGAACCGTCTCTACCCTCCATAACACTGAAATAGTAAAATTAATTTCAAAACTCAGTCTCCAGTTCTGAATTAAATTCAGAATTACTTCACAAGTTTATATTTGCTTCAAACTGATTTTGCCACATATAAAAAGTGAGTGTGTTGTACGATGTAAAAAGGGAAAAAAACCCTTTTGATACAGTATTGGGGCTTACAGTGAGTTACCCACAAAAATAATCCACTTAGCCCCTGAACATTAAAATTTGAACGGAATGTATACTGTCTTTAAGATTTGCTGAGCACTGACCAACTGATAACAATTTTAATGTACGTCATACTTTTAACTGAATGTCTGACACATTCAGTTTTAATGTCACCAATGTTGCTTTTAAAAACAGGCAACATTACAAACCAGAATATGAATATTGTTTTACAGAAGGTTATACTTTTCTATGTTAATTTCTTAGGTGGATATACTTTGTACTTGTAAAATGCCACTCATTTCACTAGTTATTTGGAACATTTTTTGCCTCTAAACCTAATTATTCCTCCCTACCAAGAATGGCGCTGATGCTTTAAACACACCAAACCTTTCCTCATTAGCAAATCAGTAACTTAATATGATCTTGATTATCTTGAGCCTGAAACGGTTTCAGAAGAAGGTTTTGCCAAACTTACAAATGATAATGATGCCCTTCTTTAGCAGTGGCTGGTGGCTAAGCAGATGTGGTTGGAAATTACTGCTGAGCATTGCCAGGTCGTGTTCCCCCTCCCACACTCCCTTTCAAATGCACAGCAGGTTGTCCGTATAAATAAGCTTGTATCACCCCACACTTTGAGACTTCAAATCTAAAACAAATAAAAAACAAAAATTAAAGAGCGCATTCCCACCAGTATCGCAGAGACACATGATTCTGGCTGAAGGGCATCAAAAGGGATGAGAAAACCACCGCCACTCAGATTTTAGATCCATGTTCAGATCTGTCTGTTTGAAATTGACTTGATATCCCACTTTATTTGTTCTTAATTACAAGTATTAGAAACCTGATGCAGCACAGAAAAGATGCTAAGAAGGTAAGCAGGACATCTATTCACTGTGGTTTTCATCCTCTCTCTTTTTTGTGGGGGGAAAGACCTTGTGTGTAATATTTACCTGTTTTATTTAACTCTTACAGCAAAACTCATCCTGCAAAAATAGAAAGCTAAAGAAAAATATCCTTCCCTTTATAAAAACTTGTGTGGTATAAAACATCCTTCCAACCAAAGAAATAAAGCCAGACACCCACACGCACTGCACCCCGAGAAAACAAAGTAATGTTAAGCCAAAAGCTTAAACAAAACAGCCTTGCAGCAGGATGTGTAGCTCAAACTCAGGCTCTGAAAAACTTTGTGAGACAATGAATTCCAAAGGGGATCTTTGACCGAGTATTCCCTGCTATGAACCACCGAAAGCCAAGTTCCAGACACTGAGAGCTGAGATACCCCAGTGGACCTCAGTTGTGATGATGGAACTGAGGGTGGGAAGCCGTTTCTTAAATAATCAGGTCCCAGACTACATAGGTCTTTAAAGATTCCCACCCAGCCCTAGGAATCAAACAAGAAGTCAGTGGAGAGCAAATCTGCTGTGTGCTTACTTATGACTCACGACACACAGAAGGCAGCCTGCCGTGTTTTGCACCAGCTGAAGTTTCTGGAGGTCCAAAAGCTGGTCTGAGTGCACCACAGAAATCTAGCCTGGAAATGTCAATAATAACCGTGGTGAGGTAAGCATGTGAGAGGAAAGTCCACATTCTCCTGGAGAGCTGCAGACAGAAAAAGGCACTCCAAACCACCAAGGCTATATGCATATCTACAAAGCAATGAAAGATTCAATAGAGTACCAAGAGCTGCAGTGGAAAAGAGTAGAACTGGATCCACTTTTGAAGGTTCAAGCATAGTCCTTGAAATGCCCCTTGATTAATCTGCTTATTCACCAGATTCAGCGGCAGCTCACATACCTCCATCCAGGTCCAAAACAAAGAACA
Organism: Macrochelys suwanniensis; assembly: GCA_033296515.1. Taxonomy (NCBI): domain Eukaryota; kingdom Metazoa; phylum Chordata; order Testudines; family Chelydridae; genus Macrochelys; species Macrochelys suwanniensis. The sequence continues at coordinate 95,045,790 of CM065776.1, read as the reverse complement.
ACAAAATAGCCAAATGTGGGTTTCATGTAAAAGCAATGTGAAACTGAGTATCACCAGCATATTAGAGGAGATCACAATACCTTATACTCTCTTCAGTGGCCTTACATACACATTAAACATAAGGTTGACAAGACCAAACCCTGTGAAACCCTCTTATCTGGATAAAGGAAGAATTTGTATGGTTGGTAATTCAGCATCCTTCAAGGGTACTATTTCTCGCTCTTTTTTGTAAAAAAAAGAAAGTTTGCTATAAATGAATAACCTGAAATTCAATTTTCACATAGGAATATAATTAAACTATTTGAAATTTTCATTCTATTTCACAACTTTATTATATCAGACTTCACTGCGAGTTCCTCCATTTCATTATGCATAAGGATTTATTACCTTAATTTTGAGTGATATATATATTACCCAATAATTTTCTAATATTGTAACAAATCTGTGACCACCTAACACTTTACAACTGTCACTGTGTTACACCCCACGGCCACTTAGATCTTCGTGGAAACAACGAAGCAGAAATATTGTATTCCAAAAGCATATATCTCTACCACTTGTTAAAGCCTATGGCCTGATGTTCTGATTTTATCCACTAGGGGAGAGCAACACAAATAGACATTAGCCAATTAATTACATGGGCCCTCAGTTAGCCAAAGCTCATCCTCAAACACCTGGCAGTCACCGGAGTTCAAATCTCCATTCTGACATTAGTTTAGTTGCCATCTAGGATTATCAAGGGCCTATGACGTACATTTCAGCAGTTCTGATTCCAGGGAGCAAAGAGTAGTCAAACACATAGCCATGAGCAAGTTTATTAAAATATAAAATCACTGGGGGCCCAATTTTCCCACATTTACTCATGTTGAGTACTGCCTCACTCTACCTTTTGTCCCAGGTATGGGTTGCCCAATTAGGCCCAGAATTATTTTAAAAGAAACAAATTACAAAATCATCAGATGTCTGTTGTTTACAAGACATGAGAAACATAGGCATAGTTTGACTTCTATATTTTTTTTGGGGGGTGGGGAGGGGGCAGCTCCAGTCAGGCCAATGGAGCCATGCATGGGGGGCAAATTCTGTGCCTGTCAAAGGCTTGCAGTTTGAGGGAGAAATGCCCTCCCAAAACTACGCCCAAGACGAGAAGCAATTCTTCTGCTGTACTCCACACTGATATGGCCTCAACTGGAATATTGTGTCCAGTTCTGGGTGCCACATTTCAGGAAGGAAGTGGACAAAGTGGAGACAGTCCAGAGGAGAGCAACAAACATGATTAAAGGTCTAGAAAACATCACCTATGTGGAAAGATTGAAAAAACTGAGTTTGTTTAGTCTGGAGAAGAGAAGACTGAGAGGGGACATGATAACAATTTTCAAGTAAATAAAAGGTTGTTACGAGGAGAAGGGAGAAAAATTGTTCTCAATAACCTCTGAGGCTAGGACAAGAAGCAATGGGTTAAATTTCAGCAAGGGAGGTTTAGGTTGGACATTAAGAAAAACTTCCTAACTGTCAAAATAGTTAAGCACTGGAATAAATTGCCTATGGAGGCCGTAGAATATCCATCATTGGAGATTTTGAAGAGCAGAGAGCAGGTTTGGCAATCACCTGCCAGGGATGGTCTAGATAATACTTAGTCCTGCCTGGAGTGCAGGGGACTGGAATAGAAGATCTCTCGAGGTCCCTTCCAGTCCTATGATTCTATTCTATAGGATAGCAGTACAATAAGCAATGTAATGTTCTTCCCGCTGTTCACTTGTCCTGCCCCTGAGTGCTTTGCATTTAGCCTTTGATAAAAAAGTTATGATTAAAAAAAGTCAGAAATCAATTTGTTACAGTGGATTGGGAAAAGGAGAAGAAAAAGGAATTATAATCACCATCTGATTTGACTGTCAGCTGGAGCTTCACACTGCAGGCAGTTGGTCACTTTCCTAGCTCTGGCGGCCATGCAATCCAAAGCATGGATTTGGATCCAATGAATGGAGATTGTGAAGAAAAGAACTGAACATGAATATTCTTCCAAGCTCTAGCATAGAAGTAATTTTAAAGGAATCAATAAACTGAACACGTGGGTTCTGAAAGCTCAGAGTTATGGAACTCCACCTCCATAGCTGCTATAAAGACTTCACTGTCTCTACCTCCCTCCTACTGTGAACTAATGAACTTATTAAGGATTCTCATTATGAGCACAGTATTCAAATATGCCCTGTAGAGACAGACGTGAAATTAAAATACAGGGGGAAAATAATAAAATAAGTGGCAAGTTGACAGAGCTCTGTTGAGTTGACGTTGGACTCATTCATGTTGGTGATAAACAAGACAATTACCATTGTGGTGACAAAAGAAACGAAGTGGGGGATTGTTATTGGGATGTTAACGAGTGTGTGTTTCTTTGTCACTTGAGATGATAAAAAAGATGAATGCTATGGGGGTGAATATTGTAATTTGAGTCACCACACACTATTGCAAACCAGGAGCTGGCTGTGAATACAGAAGCAAAACATCCTGTCCAATGAGAAACCTAAACTGCATCCACTTCAACTCTCCTCTGCCAGCTTACATTTTGCTAGGAGGCAAAACAAGAAGAAAAAAAAAAGATGAAAACCAAGAGTAAAATCTGATCAAAAGTGAGTGTATAAAAAACAAAATTAACATCTGTAACTAGAACAAAGATCTTAAATGAGAAGCCATAGTTTAGGCAATTAGTATCTGATGTTACAGTGTTAGCCTCCAGACATTAGAGGATTCTAATCAGACACCAATTTTTAACATAATAATTTCACAAATTAAGACACCCAGTAAGAAACACAAATACCGTTTGTTGGATTATTTATTGTGATTCTCTGTGGCTGAATTAGGTACCAAAGAAAATGAAATGTTAAGTTGCTCCAAACTTGAGTCAAATGGACTCATAAAATACAATATGTTTGAGTCTGTCTGGCTTGATAGCATGACATGATGCCATTTGTATCACAGTGGAGCATCACTGATGCTCAGCCCAGGGCTACACTAGGGGAGGGGGTCGATCTACGATACGCAACTTCAGCTACGGGAATAGCGTAGCTGAAGTCGGCATATCGTAATCGACTTACCTGGCGATGAGGACGGCGGCGAGTCGATCGCTGCTGCTCCCCCGTCGACTCCGCTTCCGCCTCTCGATGAGGTGGATTGCTGGCGCCGACGGGGAGCGCGATCGGGGATCGATTAATCGCGTCTTAACGAGACGCGAAAAATCGATCCCCGATAGATCGATTGCTACCCGCCGATCCGGCGGGTAGTGAAGACCTGCCCACTGAGTGAAGTGGGCTGGAGGGAAGCTCCAGGGAACTGTTTATAGATTCATGACCCTCACATGCTGGTTTTGTACGGGTCCCAGCCTCAGCAGAATTTAGAGCTGCCCGGGCTTGCTCTAAACAACTCCAGATGGTAAATGCTCCCAGATTCACCAGCTGGGAACAGCAAGAGAGCAATCAAGTAACTGTGCCCCCTATTTCCCCTCTCCCCTCCCCACCTTCTGTGCCAGATGCTGCAGGGGTGGTGGGGAAGCTGACTATGCTATTTCCCTGTCCCTTGAAGAGATGGAAGTGTTTCCACTCTCTTTGTGCTGTCAAGGTGGTGTGAATGGAAGACAGTGGGAACCAGGATCTCTTCCTCCATTGTAGCCTTCCCATATGTAAAATGCAAATAATAATACTTAACTATCGTTGTAAAGTGCTTGGATATTTACAGATGACAACCTCTATAATGCTACATATAGATAAAGTTTGGGGAGACATCTTCAAAAAGTTAAAATCACTGTTAAGGAAACAGCTGGGATTTATTTTTAATAGCAGATATAAATACTTCAAATCACCAAAGTATAGCTAAAAGAAGGATTTTTTTCTGAGTTCATTTACATATTTTCTTGACTTTGACTCAGCATGTTTAATCTTTCATTATTAAGTCCTGGACTTCTTTATCAGCGTATAAAAAAAGTTCTGTTATACAAACTGATGCTTTTTCACTACAGAGCTCAAAAATGGCTCCTCTTGAACAGACAAGAGTTAAATTTAGCATGAATTCATCTCAGCACAAGTATCCTCATGTAAAGTTGGAAGACTTATAATGAAAGCTTACTTTTACAAGCTTGGAGAGTATTATTAGTATTGCTAACTGTTGCTGCTTCTCTATAAACACATCCGCTATGTCTGAACCTATTATAATGTGGAATCCTATGAAAGGAACTCTGGTGCTTGTTCCAATGAGCAATGAATGTGCAAATTTAGCCTATTACCACAATCCAGGCACTAATTCAGGATGGTAGGTGAGAACTGGTCAAATGCAATGAGAACATGTGCAAACTCGGATTATGAAAAAGTCTATACATTTATTTTGTAACCACCCTCTCTCCCCCTGAGGAATCTATCATAAATAGCCTGGTTTTCTAAGAGGTTCTAAGGAACTGCTGCTCTCACTGAAGTCATCTAAAGTGAGAAGTTTGGAAGTTTAAGAATCCTTTCTGAGGCAAAAGGACATTTTTAAAGCGTGCTTTTACTCTGAAGAGTTAACTCTGTAAAAACGACATTGTAGAGTTCTCTGTTTATTGTCTCTGTGATTTCTATCAAAAATATGTATTTTTCAAGTCGCCAATCCAGCAACTTCAGCCTGAGATGAGGGAGAAAATAGGTTTTTGGCACTGTCACAGTAATACATTATTTTTTCTCTGGCACCTGGGCACATTAACTGCCTTCAATGGGACAGTATAAGTGCACATGATTAGCCCTTTTACTGGAACTTGGTAAAATTATATTTTTCATGATGCAGAAGGAAGCACAAGTGAGAAGGTGCCATTTTTACATTGTGGTTTTTCTGAGAACAACTGCATTTTAAGGCTTTCAGACGGCTGCATGGATCTCCTTCTCTCAAAGACAGTGGTGGGGTGAGTTCTCTCTCTTTCAAAATACTGCACCCAAGGAGGAGGAATGAGATTCAAGAAGTCTTACAAGGAGCTAAATGGCTGAAAGTTTTTTTCTATATTTTGAATGAGTAATACATTTTTACTAATAAATCTATGTTTATCAGAAAATAATGTTCAAATATCCTGCAAACGTATTAGCCTCCCAGAAATTTAATTTAATTTAGTTAAATGATATGGTGAGTTTTATAGTAGTATGTTATGCAATAAATGGTCACTAGGTCTAGTAAACAATGAGAGTTGAGACAATTCCCATATTTTAGAGTACTTACTTGCAGGTCTGCTACTGTTAACTATACAGAAAAACTGCACCCCGTGAAATTTTTGTTCTCACAAAATCTATCACAAGTCGTCATTTCATCATTCATATCCGGTGGCATGATGTTAAAATGCAATCAGCAAAATCCACTACTGTTTAAAGCAGTAAAATTCATTGAGCCAGCTGTATTAGATTTAAGGATTTTGAGGCATATTTGTTAACAAATAAGTACAGCATAAAGGCTGTTTATGAGACTAACAAACAAATATCATCTACTGTACGATTTTTTCATATCTGTTTATATTTTCTCATTCAAACTATGTTCTCTGACAATATGATACCCATTTACTGACAACATATCAGCTCTTGGTCATCACAGCTACAGACACTAATCAGCATATAATGCCAAAAGCACTCAAATAACTTGTTATTTTTGCATTTTTTCTTTTTAAAAAGCCTTACACATATTAGCAGAAACATCTGCCTCTTGTTTCTTTTTTCATATTCTACCTCCGGTACATTCAAGTGGGAATGACTTTGTCCTGGCAACTTACTGGAAGTTATTTTCACATTGCATTCACATAATGGATGGGCTGTGAAATTAGTTCTATGTCGGATGCGTACCTTGGAGGTTGCATGGATTGGCATGCTGTTTCCTCCACAGGAATCTCAGTGTTTAAATAACAGCACAGAAGATTATTCATTTGGTGGTGGATGGTAAATCAGAATAAAGAACACATCACCTCTGATCATTTCTCCTTTCATTTACTATTGGGATTACATCTGTTTCAGAACCTTGGATCTGAAGTTGTGCTCAGCTACATTATATTCAAAACACATCTCCCTTCTCTGTAATCAGTCCCACTGTCTGCCAAGTAGTGCAACTGATCAGGAACTGGATGAAGCTCTCAGCTTCTTTCCTATGGAGCTTTTTAATCTGTAGAATGTGCTTGATGATTATCTTCCAGACTGCTGGAGGAAAATAAAGAAAGATGGTGGTAAAGAGAGAAATGAGAGCAGATGATTAAAGAAAAAAATTATAAAAGGAGGAAAAACAAAATCTACTGATGATGTAGAAAGGGAAAGAAGAGCCACAAGAAAACTCAGAAACATGGAAATTGTATGAATAAAAATTGAAACAAAAGGGAAAGGTGTAAGAGAGAGAAAGAAAAAAATTAGACAAAATAGCAGATGGAAAGAAAAAGATGAATATAGAAAGATGTAAATCATAGTAATACATGATTCAACACAGCACTATGGTTCTGAGCCCGGAAAGTGCAAATTGCCTCCTGCAAAGTGCCCTCAACTAGCAATGACAACTAAGGACACTTAGCATCTTCAAGACATCAGCTTCTCTTTTTACACTCTCCCCAAACATATTCTTCCTCTCCTCCCCTCACCAGCCTTCTCTCTCTCCAACCTTTGCATACACTCCATCTGTCTCTCCCCCTTTAATAAACTCATTCTCTCCTTTCTTTTTCATACTCCCTCTTTCCCAGCCCCCTCCCTAATTTCACACTCTCTCCTTTCATCTCTTCTCTAAGATAGAAGGAGGCTTCAAAGTTGGAGCCAATAGCTGAAATGGTCTCCTTCCCATGAGTCCTTCTCTGTCATCTAAGGTCATCTCCTCTCTGGATAGGAGGAAAGAGACAGGCCCTAGAGGCTCAGGCTGCCTTCTGCCAGCCACTCCACTGGCTCACTGGCAGGGGAGCGCAGAACAGGAGGGGTTGCTTATATAAAAACATAGGGAAGACAAACAACAGAGCTGCCAATTGATGCTGCTGCAGGAGCCTCTCTGGCAGAACCCTGTGCTGCTGACTGCATTCAGAGTAGCAGCCGTGTTAGTCTGTGTCAGCAAAAAGAACAGGATTATTTGTGGCACCTTAGAGACTAACAAATTTATTTCAGCATAAGCTTTTTAAGTATTCAAGCTTATAGAAGCTGCTGCTTACTCTGTCCTGTCCCAGTTCTCTGAGCGAAGTCTGGGATAGCAATCCTGGAAATTCCCTATGAGGGCAGCCCTGAACATTTTGACTATTCGAGCCCAAATGAAGACTCCAAGCAGGCTTGTGATCCCACATTTCATGGTGCTAAAGGCTAGTGATATTATGGAGGATCTGGTGATTTTCATATCCTAAGCCAAGGAGAAAATGAGTAAACAACAGGTAAACCTCAGAAAGTTGGGTGATTCAATTCAAATAAACATGCTGGTATTTGCATAATTTTCTGAATTACTCAGAGCTCTGGGGACTTCCTAACCAGACTGGAAAAATCTCATATCAGGCTCTTTCCATGTGGCATCTGCATCATGATCAGTGGAACTGGAGTCAGAGGGACTATGTTCCCTGAAGTGACCGTTACTGAAGGAACACTGTGAAAACACAGGGCGTTAGGTTGGAAGCAATTCAGCCACATGGTCAGAGCAGTACACGGGGTTTAATAAAGTTCCACTTCTTCAATTGAACCTGCATTCAGCTTCACTCCTTGCAAATGGAAGAACATTCACAACTTCCTTCTTCTAGTGATATTGGAAATGCTACATAAACATTTCTGCAGCCTCTCATTCACTTCTCCTGCTTCTACTGAGAAGCAGGAACTGAAAAGGTGCTCTGGATTTAAACACACACACACACACACACACACACACACACACACACACACACACACACACACACACACACACACACACACACACACACACACACACACACACACACACACACACACACACACACACACACACACACACACACACACACCCACTCAAAATCCTAAAAGAAATTACATATCAATTTTTGGATGAAGGCTCAAGGGGGTTCTTATTATATTGAACCATATTGCTTATCCCAAATTAACTGAATTCATGGATATTAATATCAGCTTCTTACTTCATCTCCCCATCTAAAACCAAATAGTTGTCTGGATGGGGTGAGTTGTATGTATTGGAGGAACAGAGGGGCTAATTGAAGGGGAAACATTAGGAACATAATGGCTTGAACTGCCTACCGGTTTAAGCACAATGATTACTCAGTATCTGCTCTCTAAATATAAACACCACCTTTATGACCAGCGTACAGGCAGCGTACTTTGTTTGAGATAATGTCAAAATAACTCAAGGAGAATTTGCACACATATTTACATTATAATCATCCACTTAGTTTGTATATATTTGACCAATAATTTTAGTAGCAGCATTTCTAATAAAATATTTCTTAAGTTAACCTACGTCTCCCATGTTTGATTTTTATTCCTCCTTTTGTCTTACCCTCTTTCCCTTAGTTGGCATCTGTTTTCCTTCAACTTAATTTTCTATAGCGAAAAATATTTTTGAATTCTAAGTTACTTTTCTCAATAAGACCACACTTTTATATTTCCTATTTCTTCCAATTATTCCAATTCTGCCTTTCACTTCAGCTTATTTCCCCCTATTATTTCCTGCAATATGACTCTTCCCCTCACTCTCTACAATTTTACATTTTTTAATTCTTTTAGACAGGTATTTTTTTCCTTTCTCTCTTCCCTTTGATAAACATATTTCCACATTTTGTCCTTCCCTTTTATTTTTTCCCCTCATGTTCCATTTTCTTTCCTTATCACCCCAGCCCTGAAATTCTTTTGAAAAAATTTTCACATTATAATACACTTTATTGAATACTTTCAGTTTTCATTTTCAAAATAAGAATTTTTCCAATAAAAAATTCTTTTAAATGAATAACAAAAACAAAAAATTAAAAATTCAGCCAGATGACTAAATTGACAAAAGTTTCATTTTTTGAAAACTTTTATGTTGTAAATGATAATTGGAAATGGTTGATTAAAAATTGATAGACGTTTAATGAAAATATGTTTGAACACAAAAATTTAGATTTTTTTTTTGCAAAATTTCTTTGCATTTTTCAACCAGTTCTAATTCTCAGAGTGCTTTTCATCCATAGATCTAAAAGTACTTTATAAAGTAAGTTAAGTATTTTATTGATGAGGAAAAGATGACAATGAGAAGTAAGACTTCTATATTTGCTAGCTTTATATGTGTTGGTCGTTAATGGTGTTAAGTGCTAATATTGACACTTGGTGGCGTTGTATCTATGTTTAATTTATCAGTTCACTGCCAAAAATGTCTCCCCTTCCCCCCCACCCCCCAGAGAGTGCATGTTAATATACAAGGGACAATTTAATATTGGTTTGCATCCTTAGTTTAATATTGGTTTGCAACAGCAGCACCTTAGACCAGGTCATGAAAAACTAATTAATTTAGAGTTACTGTCAGAAAGTTAGAAAATTACTCCCAGCTAATTTTTGTGCTATAGAGAAGTAGAAAAACTGCTATAAATAAGGATGTTTAGCATTTTCTTTCAAAAACCCAGATTGGGGAAGAGGTTAGCACTTTAAAAAAGTTGCTGTAATGGTTACATAATTCTTTTAAATAGAACGGTGAAAACATAATTATGCTGTTTGTTTTCAGGGCTTCAATTTCAAATACTCCAGTGATTTTTTTTATTTTTTTTGTAAAGGCTCTGGGGAAAAAAGATTTACTTTCAAAAATGAAATTTTGCAGCATCTGTATCAAAGTATTTATATGGTCCTCACACCATAGTATCTGGGCATAGTATCTCACTAGCCTTTTGGTATTTGGGGTGTGGGGGAATAGATTGACACTATATTGAAAGGATGACAATAAAAGGATCTGATCAACAGAAATGCCAAGTGCCCTCCAAGAAGGCTTTGTGACCCGGAATTATTATTTTTTTATATTTCATACTCTTCATATTATTCTCCACAATTCAAGGAGAAAATTTTGCCATATGGCTGGGAAACTGTACTGATTTCTAATGAAATCTCAGATCAAGTTCATTATTACAATTTATCAGAATCATGCAAAAATCATTCACTAGTATGAACCCCTGCACCCATCCTGAATCTCACTGAAGTAACAGAACTCATATGAGTGTATGTATTTGAATGAACAGGGTTTATGTTTACAATGAAAAGATGGCTGTGTCTGCAGAATGCCCAATTTTGCCATTGCGAATATTTGATCATTCAAGACAACACTTACAGAAGAATCAAGTTTCACAGGCAAACATTTAAAATATAAAGGTGACACAAATTTCCATTGGAGAAACAAGGGGGAGGCAGTTTTGTGACAAGTTCTCTCAAAAGATAAGACATTTCTGATTATTCTGCACCTTCCAGGTTTCTGGATGGGGGCTCAAAAGCCAGTTTTGTTTGTAATTTTAAAATGAACTCTTAAATATTGAATCCTATTGCTGCCGACAATACTTGGCAGAAGGGTTATAGTTACAATTACAAACACCCCTGATTTTTGTATGTTTTCCTAGTTCAACTTCTCAGGCATTAGTGGGATGACATGTTATACCCAAATATTGCCTGTATTATGCAACACAGAAAATGCTGATATGTCAAACATAGTTTAAAAAGAAATGAAATATTTTACGGGCAAAATGGAAACAATACAGATATTTAGTAAACAATGTTTAAAAGATTTCAAACATCTAAGGAACTTTTCAAACCAATAAAAGGCTGGAAGGTAAACATCAGTAATAATGAGTACAGGCATGAACAGAATATGTACAAGGCACAGATAGGCATATATTTACTTGGAAATAATTTAAAGACATCTGTGACCCCACATGGCATGTTCAGACAAGTTTCCTTGCAGAGAGACCCAAGAATTTCTACAGTCCACCTACAGGGGTCATGAAAGGCACTTTCTTAAGTCCAAAGCAGACTGCGAAGTGTTACAAAGGGATCTCACAAAACAGGGTGACTGGGCAAAAAATGGCAGATGAAATTCAAAGTTGATAAATGCAAAGTAATGCACATTGGAAAACACATATAAAATGATTGTGTCTAAATTAGCAATTACCACTCAAGAAAGATCTTGGCATCATCGTGGAAAGTTCTCTGAAAACATCTGTTCAATGTGCAGCAGCAAAGAAAACCCACAATGTTAGGAACCATTGGGAAGGGGATAGATAAGATAACAGAAAATATCATAATACCACTATATAAATCCATGGTATGCCCACAGCTTGAATATGGTGTGCAGTTCTGGTTATACCATCTCATAGAATATACATTATAATTAGAAAAGGTACAAAGAAGAGCAACAAAAGTGATTAAGGGTTTGGAACAGCTTCCGTATGAGGAGAGATTAATAAGACTTGGACTTTTCAGCTTGGAAAAGAGACGACTAAGAGGAGATATGACAGCGGTCTATAAAATCATCAATGGCATGGAGAAGAATAAGGATCGTGAATAAGGAAGTGTTATTTACTCCTTCACGTAACGTAAGAACCAGGAGTCAACAAATGAAATTAACAGGCAGTAGGTATAAAACAAGGCACAGTCAATCTCTGGAACTCATTGCCAGGTGATGTTGTGAAGGCCAAAACTATAAATGGGTTCAAAAAAGAACTACATAAATTCATGGAGGATAGGTCCATCAATGGCTATTATCCATCATGGACAGGGATGGTGTCCCTAGCCTCTGTTTTCCAGAAGCTGGGAATGGGCAACAGGGGATGGATCACTTGATGATTACCTGTTCTGTTCATTCCCTCTGGGGCACCTGGCATTGGTCACTGTCAGAAGATAGGATACTGGGCTAGATGGACCATTGGTCTGTCCCAGTCTGGTCATTCTTATGTTCTATCAGTTTCACTCATTATGTTACTAATAGCCAAGCATCAGGAATCAAGAACTAAAAGGAATATGTGAAGTAGGTTTTGAATGTACTGATTTCAAACACCTTTAATTGGTGTTTTCAATAAAGATCTGCTATTTTTTATAAAAGAAGACAGACAACATGGCTTGGTGATCATGGTGATCAAATTAAATCCTGATAGCTTAACTCTCACTAAACTACCATTGAAGATAAAAGGAGTTTTGCATGAATAATGAGAGCAGGATTGAGTACAAGTTTTGATAATGGATCATAGAGTCTTTCTACTATAGGTTGAAGGTTCAAATGGAGCCTTGGTTGGTAGTAAATGAAAATCCTTCCCTTCCCTGTTTAGTGACCTATACAAAATGAGTTAGAAGTCTTACTCCTTTCTATAAATGGAAGGCATCCGTAAACACACACAAAAACCATCACCAATGTGGCTAGGCTACCTTTAATAAATTCCAAGGTTGAAATGTCAGGAGAGTAGACAAGGATTTCAATGACATGGAGATTGATCTACCCTTCTACAGGTGGTCTGTCCATGTCAGAACGGAGATATACCAGTGGGATTGTTTGCTCTGCCAGTGCCCAGGCTATCCTGGGGGCAGAATGAGACAAGATGTCATTAGCTCCAACAAAGAAGGATAAAAAGTGGAAAGCCTCAGGCAAGAGATCGTTTATGGGTGAGGCAGGTGGTTTTGCAGGGAAAGCTTATAAATAGCAGAGGAACCTCCGCCAAGATTGACTATTGTTGCTCTTAACAATAAAGAAAAACTTCAGGTAGAAAATGTAGTTCTGGATACCCAGCATATGTATTCTGTGCTGAGAGGGAGGTGGGAAATCAGCCCATTCATGGAGTCCTTAAAAAGTAAACTACTACACCTTGCCACAGTATATGGTACATTCTAAATATAGGAAACAGTGCTTTTAAGTCAACACTGGTGTGCCGTATCTGTGCATTTTTAACAACACCCATAGGTTTTGTTCTCTAGGACTCTCATTCTGACATCTATCAGGAATATTAATTTGATAAGAAATGTTTTAAAAATAAGGCAAGGACATAATAAAATGTATTAGCTTCTGACTTTCATAGGAAAACTCACTCTTTTCCTCCTTCCCAAGCATCCTTGTAATTTTTGGGCATTTGGAATGTCAGTATATTAGATCACTCATGCACACAGCCATTTACAATCTGGAGTAAGGGACTGGTAAAACCTTTGAGCATTTTTTTTTTGTTTGTTTCTAAAGATGTCAAGGGACTCGTTCACTGAAAGATCACCTGCAGAATTATCTGAAAAAAGCCAAACCGAAACCAACAGCTGAGCTCAGTGTCATGAGGAAAATGGGAAGGTTTGCTAGACTGGTCCACTCTGACATTTGGAGACTGGCTTTAAATGGGAACACATGTTTCTGGTTACTTACTGTTATATATGTAAAACTGTGGCTACTTTGCTTTCTTCTTTTCTAACTTCTAATTGGTGGGGGGAATGGAAAGATTCGTGAATGGGGGGAATTTGCACAGAAAAAGGCTTCTACACAGGAGTGTTACAAAGATATTCTAAATTAGGTCACCCAGATTTTAAGAAAAGTTTGTGCTTCATATATGGAGCAAAGGCAGTACATGGACTCAAACCATTATATGAGGCATCAGAAATTCAAGCCATCTTCGTACTAAAATACAACAAAAGCCATGCTTGCGTCCTCCTCCTCCTAGGCAAAGGCTAAAAGGAGTCTCTAACAAAGGGAGCATATACTGAAGAGAACCAACCCTAGCAATTTCACTTGAAAGTCTGAGCTCAAACCAACATTAAAGTCCAACCGGAATGCTGCACAGTCACCAACCTTGCCCCAGGGCCCCTTCCTGCTGCAGCAGGGGTCATTTCTAATCTCTCAGTCACTCCTTCCTCCCACTAAAATAGGAGTCTGTCTATGCCTTAAATATCTCAGTTGGCATCTGGTGGCTTGGCCTTTTACCGAACCTTCCTCCTGCAGTCAAGTGTCACATTCTGCCTTCTTCCAGGCACTTCAGATGGTGCTAAGTGATTGCTCACCTCCCACCTCAGCAGCTTCTTTTGGGAAGTCAAACAGCATAGGTTATTTCCTTCCCCACCTCTTTATAAAAGAGTTTCCCGTGGGGCAGGATATGCAGGGAACCCCTCTTCCTAATAGTGAAGAGGGAGGGGGGAATCAGGCCTTCCTAGTTCTCAGTGAGTCGTCTTGGAGACTCATTTTTTTTCTTTGTTTTCATAAGGCAGATCTATTTTTTATTTATTTGAACATAAAGACAGTGAGAGTTCCATCCAGCTTTTAACGTTTAGGGGCCTGTAGTGCCCTTGATCCACATAAACAGTTCTCATTGATGTAAAACCCCTATTGACATCAAACACTAATCCCCTTCTGAGCACAGATGAGACCGCTCTAGTTTAAAGCTCATGCAAATACTAACCACCAAACTATTCTGCCTACTCCACAGTGAGTTGAGAGTTAATTTCCAAGAAACCGATTAAAGCACTTTAATACTCAGATTTTTTTTTGTAAAGGTTTTACTAAATCTAGCCAGGAGAATGTTGCTGCAATTAAATTTGTGGGGGAGGCTTTTTTACTTTATTTTCCTAATGATGTGCAACACTTCCCTCTTGCATGGAGGCTGTAACTCTGAAAGAGATTATTTTCCTTGTTTTCTTAGTATATGGTAGTCAGCAGTCTGACTACCAGATGACAATTATCTTAAATACTGTTACTCCTGTTTGCGTGTATCCCAATTGCCTTAAGTATGATTAGGGCACTTATGTCTCCATATTCCTGCACCCTGATTCACAAGAAATATCCTTATTACTGCTGGACTGTCTGGCTATGTCTATTTCAGCTCAGATTACATTGAAATAGGGAGGAGTATAAAAATATTGCTAGAGCATGCAGGGGTGTAATCAGGAAGGCCAAGGCACAATCGGAGTTGCAGCTAGCAAGGGACATGAAGGGTAACAAGACGGGTTTCTACAGGTATGTTAGCAACAAGGTGGTGGTCAGGGAAAGTGTGGGACCCTTACTGAATGGGGAAGGCAACATAGTGACAGATGATGTGAAAAAAGCTGAAGTACTCAATGCTTCTTTTGCCTCGGTCTTCACAGACAAGGTCAGCTCCCAGACTGCTGCACTGGGCAACACAGTATGGGGAGGAGGTGAGCAGCCCTCAGTGGTGAAAGAACAAGTTAAGGACTATTTAGAAAAGCTGGATGCGCACAAGTCAATGGGTCCAGATCTAATGCATCCAAGGGTGCTGAGGGAGTTGGCTGATGTGATTGCAGAGCCATTGGCCATTATCTTTGAAAATTCATGGCGATCCGGAGAGGTCCCGAACCATTGGAAAAAGGCCCATATTTTAAAAAGGGAAGAAAGAGAATCCGGGTAACTACAGACTGGTCAGCGTCACTTCAGTCCCTGGCAAAATTATGGAGCAGGTTCTCAAGGAATCCATTTTGAAACACTTGGAGAGGAAGGTGATCAGGAACAGTCAACATGGATTCACCAAGGGCAAGTCATGTCTGACAAACCTGATTGCCTTCTATGATGAGACAACTGGCTCTGTGGATATGGGGAACCTGGTGGATGTAATATATCTTGACTTTAGCAAAGCTTTTGATATAGTCTCCCACAGTATTCTTGACAGAAAGTTAAAGTATGGATTGGATGAATGGACTGTAAGGTGGATAGAAAGCTGACTAGATTGTCGGGCTCAACGGGTAGCGATCAACGGCTCGATGTCTAGTTGGCAGCCGGTATCAAGCAGAGTGCCCCAACGGTTGGTTCTGGGGCCAGTTTTATTCAACATCATTATCAATTATCTGGGTGATGTGATTAATTGCACCCTCAGCAAGTTCGCAGATGACACTAAACTGGGGGGGGGGGGTAGATACGCTGGAGGGTAGGGATAGCGTCCAGAGTGACCTAGACAAATTGGAGGATTGGGCCAAAAGAAATCTGATGAGGTTCAACAAGGACAAGTGCAGAGTCCTGCACTCAGGAAGGAAGAATCCCATGAACCACTACAGGCTGGGGACCGACTGGCTAAGCAGCAGTTCTGCAGAAAAGGACCTGGGGATTACAGTGGACGAGAAGCTGGATATGAGTCAACAGTGTGCCCTTGTTGCCAAGAAGGCCAACGGCATATTGGACTGCATTAGTAGGAGCATTGCCAGCAGACCAGGGAAGTGATTATTCCCCTCTATTTGGCACTGGTGAGGCCACATCTGGAGTACTGCGTCCAGTTTTGGGCCTCCCACTACAAAAAGGATGTGGACAAATTGGATAGCATCCAGTGGAGGACAATGAAAATGATTAGAGGGCTGGAGCACATGACTTATGAGGAAAAGCTGAGGGAACGGGGGTCATTTAGTCTGCAGAAGAGAAGAGTGAGGGGGATTTGATAGCAGCCTTCAACTACGTGAAGGGGGGTTTCAAAGAGAATGGAGCTCGGCTGTTCTCAGTGGTGGCGGATGACAGAACAAGGAGCAATGGTCTCAAGTTGCAGTGAGGGAGGTCTAGGTTGGATATTAGGAAACGCTATTTCACTAGGAGGGTGGTGAAGCACTGGAATGGGTTACCTAGGGAGGTGGTGGAATCTCCATCCTTAGAGGTTTTTAAGACTCGGCTTGACAAAGTCTGGGCTGGGATGATTTAGTTGGTGCTGGTCCTGCTTTGAGCAGGGGATTGGACTAGATGACTTCCTGAGGTCTCTTCCAATTCTAATATTCTATGATTCTATGAACTCGTTAAGTAGCTTGCTCTATTACTCACCTCTTTTTAAATATGCAATTCTGAAAGTTTTTCTTGGTCTTCATTCAAACATCACTTTTTCTTTTATGATACTGTCTGAAGGAAATAGTTTTGTGACTTGGTTTAAAAAAATATTTCTCCTGGCCAAACATACCATCCTTATGTTTATGAAACTGCAAGGCCTTTACTTTCTCAGTACCACACTTTAAAATTTCTAACAAGCCTGCCTTGGTGCAAAGACAGTAGTCATTTAGTTCTGAGTGATGCTGCAGCCTTTACAAAAGAGGCAAATCAGACTGTGATTCCTTTCTAAAATAAAACTCATTTAGACCAAAAGAACACGGCTTCTATCTGTTTAAGAGAAAATATAACCATTTCATGATGTGAACAGGTAATATCATGACTCTCCTGTTTTAATTAGAAGAAGCAAAAAGCTCAGGATTTCAATAGTCTCAATGAATTCTCCCATTACAAAAACCAGGGAAACACAGTTGTGAACTAATCAATAGAGAGCCTGCTGGAGTTTAAATAGTCCCAGCATGAAAATTATAGTCTGTGAAGATTAAATTTGTTTTCCTGATGACTGAATTTGGCAATCAACTTAATCAAGTATCAAAATTATGCCATTGCCCATACAAATAACAACATGAAGTGACACAAAAAGTCTGATTCAAATTTTGTTTTCTTAAATTTGCTTCTAGATGCTGTTAAATCCTTTATTAAAGTAATCAGAATATTTCAATTTAGGGAGAAGGTGTGGAGCAAGGGGGGAAACAAAAAAAACCCCATCAAACCCCATTAGGCTCCTAGTGGTACTAAATGGACTCAACATTTTAAGAGCGTTCCCGCCCCCATTAACTTTTATTCACATTCCAGAATGTAGGGTAAAATGTTCATTGATTGCATGCCTTAAGGAGACAAAACCAAGGAATTCAGCAGTCAGGGTTACAGTCCAGCATCTGTTAATCCATTGTCTCACAGGTAACGAAAAAACCCACTAAATGTTACAATATTGGATTTGGAAAAATTTAAAACTTCAAGTGTTGTTCTGCTCTGATAAAGTAAAAATGGTATGCTTTACTCAATCAACCTGAACCTTGTGTACATTCACTTTCACTATTTCTATACTGTCAAAAGTATTGATATTTTTACTTCTTCTGTTGGTTCTGTAGAGCCAACACAGTTAAGAGAGAGTGAGCTGGATTATATTCCTTTTTATGGATCATTAGCAAAATTTATAACCCATCACTCCTGCATAAAACCTCGTAGGAAAACAGGGTTGCACATCTGTAACTGAGGGCAGAATTTGGCAGATGTTGAAATGCAAGAAGAGAGGTGACTCTCAGGTCTTTGATTGAATTGGCAGGCAATTAGAATAAACATTTCATTTGTAAACTGAACTCATTTGCTATGGAAATTACTGAGTGGAGACAAATACTGAGCACCACAATATGACTTTTACAGTGTCTGTCCTATACTGAAAAGCAAATTTATCCCAAACTATTTAGTCATTTAAACATAGTCTGATCTTTGAAAAAGTAAATGTGCTGAACTGCTACTCCTAATCTGAGATAATCAGCCATTATCGTAACATCAGAATTGTTTCCAGGTGAAATTTCTTCCTGTGAAGTATTTTTTTGTTCTGATTAAAAAAAATACTACTTCTTCATTCTAAGGAATGTGTATTTTCTCCTCCTCTATATACTTATTGTGGTTTGTATTGTCATTTAATAAATGCATGATGACTAGAGCGGTGTAAAACAAAGCCATTTGGATTCACAGGGGTTTCATGCAAATCTTTACTCTGTTTGAGTTTAAAGAGTTTATCTCTTGAGTTTGGCTTTGAGTTAGTGCTTAAAATGAACCTAAACATCCAAAATGAAATTCAGCCAAAGCTCCAAAGCGTTGCCTGGTTTCAGGTCAAAACTACAGAAAAGTGCTGACTTCCCACCTCAAACCAAAAACAGACTAGGTTTACTCAACAGCATAGAGCTAAGACTACAAGGAGGGTCATGAATACCGATGACCATTTGGCAAACCTGGCAAATTGCAGGCTTGTAATAAAACATGAGTTTCCCTTGATTTTGAGTTTCATTACAGAAGGTTGCTGAAATTCTGACATGCTATACACCTGGGTCCACAACATGGAGACCATTCCATGATCACCTCTACTAAACTGATGCTTTCATTACATAAATTGAAGCTCACCTTTCAAAGAAACTTTTTCTCTAAACAGACAAGAGTAATTTTAAAAGTATTGCAACACTCGCTGTAAAACTGAAATTATATTCTTAAAAAAAACACCTTTGCCGTCTTTCTAAAGCAATATATGAAGAAAGGGATTAGCCTGAACCTGTGGTTGTGTTGCAAAGGCAAAGGTTCCTGTGCTGTGTGCCTCCAGATGACCTATCCTTCTATAATCCCATGTGCTTTTATCCTGCTTGTACCTGAAAGACAGACACTGTACTTTTAAATCCCCCTTTTGACATAGCAGTCCATCTTTTCACCAAAATACTATTTAACTACAAAATTCTATATTTCCTTCCCAGTCTTTCCTGCTGTCTTTATGAACATAAACTCTCAACACATCAACAGGAATTTTGCCTCTGAATGAACCATAGGAGTGGTCCCTTACACATGGTCATGTTTTTCTTTAATAATCAGTTTTTACCCATCTGGGTATATTACAATCCAACAGTGGCACAATTCGCTCTGAAGATGAGTCCCTTCTTATATTTAATGGTCTCAGAGAAGAATTTTAAACCCAATAGATACACGTTCAAAAAGAAGGAAGGAACTTAAAAGACATGTCTAACAACAAAGAATTATTATTTTCAGAAAATGAAATTATAACAATTTTTTTATTGAAATCTTTTTCTTTCTTGCTTATTGCTTATATAGCCTGAAATGCAGGAAGAGAAATTCTGGTCCCCTTCTAGCCAACAGATAAACGTTCCTTGGCTGACAGTTTTTTTTGTGAAATAACGATGTATTGGGATAGCCTCTGAGACTTGATTCACTCAGGAATATGTTGGAGTGGCTTCTGAGACCTTATCCATTCACTAGCCTCCAAGCCCTTATCCACCCAGTTAGATGCTGAACTAGTCACTGAGATTTCTTGATTGGCATACAATCAAACTATACTTGAGTTGATCAGACACAAGTGTACCATCCAAAGTTATACAGCAAAGATCTTCCTTCATATACATTTCCACATTACATTACACGTTTTGAGATTGGTTGGGTTACTGTGTAGAAACCAATCCCTGTACAACATGCTGTATCCACACACTGTCCAAGTATGATTTACTCTTCACCTCATCTTTATGTTCCCAACATACCTTATCCATTGTTATTTTGCCAATTGGAAATGGCTCCATGGGTTTTCCCTCTTACCTTAGCTAGTACAGACATTCTGGTTCCAGCCTGCAGATCCATTACCACCCTACACCAGTCTCTCAAGAAATGAGGCCTCACCCATGAGTAATTACTCATGTCAAGCCAGGCCTACACTATACTGGCGCTTGGTAGGACCAAATTCATCACTCACCACATGGGTATGGTGCACGTTGGCTCCCCACCACTTTTGCAGCAGCTACTTTATTCCCGGGTCTGGAATATGGATGACAACTCTGTGCATCCCATTCCACAACCCATACTTGATTGAGAGAATATCACCTTAATGAAAAGCTTTCAGTTCATCCTGTTAAAGTTTCTGGAGTTTATAAGACATGAGGAGAAGCATCCAGGTAAGATACTTTTTATAAGCCAGTAATAAAGGTGTCCAGAGAGTAAAACCTAGTAGAAACTTTCTATAAAGAATATGGCATTTATGGTTCGGGGGTGGGAGGGAATGTTATAAGAATAAGTGCTCATCTCAGGTTAGCACATCAAATATTCTGTTCCCATTGACGTAAGTGGGAGCTCACACATGCAGGGAGAGCAAAATATTGGAGCTGAGATGTTTGGTGTGGACATGAGAGGAGAAGATTTCCCTCTCATTGTGCAAACCATTGGAAGTGAATCGGACCTGTAAACATCTGGATCCACAGAAGGTCACAAACCTAAAACTGAGTTTTCAGAATAGGGATTTTGGTTCAGATCCATCTACATTTGATTTATGTTTTCTTTCTAGTCACAGGCATTAAATGACAGGCTTCTGGAGCAAATTATTACTGAATAATTGATCTCATTACAATATAAATACATTTTTGGGAGGAGGGAATCTGCTGTAGATACATGGAGTCAGAATTTAACGCCAGAGGGGACCACTATTTGCCCTCCTATATATATCAGGCCACCAACACTATCCAGCACCCACACACTGAACCAAAAGCCACACCTTTAAAGTACGAAATGAAGAAGAGGTGACTAACCCTCTGTATATACCATAAGCTCAGCAAGCTAAGAAGAGACAGCAGGTTTTCAGGAATCCAATTTGTCCAATAAATTAAAGATTTTTAAAATCTAACTTGTTACACTATTTACCGCCATCAGAACTGGGAAAATGCAATTAAATGAGGTTGGAAACTATCACAAACATTTGTTTTCAGGAATACCATTGGTGAGTCAAAAGAAGGCCTTTATAGATCCCAAGTATGAACACAAGCAGCAGCAAATGAGCAATGGAAATGCTCATCTCTCAAAATGGCTTTTTGAATAATTTCTGATCTCTATAATTAAACAATAATGCATTTTTAAATACTTTTAAAATGGTATGTGTTATAAATATGTTCCGTATGATGTTGAGATTTTGTTCAAAAATAGCACAGTAAGTGGAAATGGGAAACCGCTGAAACGTCAGTTTCTCATGAGATTACTTGAATTTTGTAAAATCCAACAAAAGGCAGAAACCAGTCTGAGATTGTCAAATTTCTCATTAAATATTTTGCATAATTCTAGAATGGGACATTAAAGTGTAAACCAAAAATCGAAACTCTGAATTAAACTGGTAATTGGATTTTTCACCTCTTTGCAAGCATCTTGGTTGTAGTTTTGTAGTGAATCTAAAGTAACTGTTATGACAAATTTCCTCCTCTGCCTTGGTGGGTCCTGCACTTTTTGGCAGATTTGCTCACCTCAGAGGTTCACAGCAGCCCTCAGTTTGGCCGCCTCTGCTAGAAGCTCAAACCTGCCGTTCACTCAACTAACCTGCATAGGGGAAACCGAGAACAATCTCTGCAGTCTCTGGTGTCCCACCTAGTGGGTCGGAGACAGGCCAGATCCCTTTCCAAATTAGACCTTCCCTTCTGGTGTTGCTCACAGACCAGGTCAGCTCCTCCTGTGTCCGATCAGGAGTTGGGTCGATGGAGGGAAGCCGGGCCTGCCCTCTACACCGGGTTCCAGCCCAGGGTCCTATGGATAGAGCTGTCTACAATGTCTCCTGTATCAGCTGCGTGACAGCTACAACTCTCTGGGCTACTTCCCCATGGCCTCTCCCCAGCACGTTCTTTATCCTCACTGCAGGATCTTCCTCCTGAAGCCTGATCATGCTTGTACTCCTCAGTCCTCCAGCAGAACGCCTTCTCACTCCCTGCTCCTTGCACACCCCCCACTAACTCATGGGAGGTCCTTTTTAAACCAGGTGTTCTGATTAGCTTGCCTGCCATAATTGATTCTAGTATGTTCTTAACTGGCTCCAGGTCTTAATTAGCTTGCCTGTCTTAATTGGTTCCAGCAGGTTCCTGATTGCTCTAGCGCAGCCCCCGCTCTGGTCAGTCAGGGAATAGAAAACTGTTTATCAAGTGGCTAGTATATCTGCCTTCTACTACTCCACTGTACCCAACTGGCCTGGGTCTATCACACTATTCTCTCTTAATATTAAGAGGGTGTTATTTTAGGCATGCCAATGGAGAAAGACAGTAAATGGACAAGTCTTCTTTATCTTATCTACCATATTTTAGAAAACACTTTTCAAAATGAAAAGGCCCTTTTAAATGTATGCTAGAAAGACAAGAACACACACACACACACACAGGCTTGCCCTGCACATGTAAGTCAGATGATGTAGAAGATACAAGGACATCATCCCTTTTCCTCTCTCTCCTCACTCCGAGTATATCAGTAGAGGAAGCTATGGCTACAATCAATATGGCTTGTAAGCAGCGGGCACTAATAGTGCTGCCTGCAGTACTTACCACAACAGAGGTAATAGTATGACTTTCAGAATGGCCAAAGAGTCAGTTTGCACATGCCTCTGTTTCAGTATCAGGTTATATATCTACACTTAAAATGTTATAGCAGCGGTGCCACTGTCACACTTCAGTGTAGACACTCACTATAGTGACAGGAGGAGTTCTCCTGTCCCTATAGGTAATCCACCTCCCCAAGAGGCAGTAGCTAAGTAGATGAAGGAATTCTTCTGTCAACCTAGCGCTGCCTACACTGGGGAATAGGGTGGCCTAGCTAAATCTCTCAGGGGCGTGGACATAGCTATGCCGATGTACATTTTCAGTGCAGACCAGCCTTTAGTGACCAAATACTGCCACCATTTAAGAGTTCTCAGCAACACTAGGCAAGCATTTCGGACAATGATTGAAGAATTCATGTATCCATTTGACCACCCAGGATGGAATTTTAAGTAGTCAAAATGGAATGTGGGCCAGACGCAAGCGTCAGCATCCCTTCTCTCACAAAAAAGTTCTATGGGCTCTTTAATAACCACAGATGGCTCTGACTTAGACTTTTACATCTCAGCCAAAAGACATCAATATTGTGCATGCCTTCTATATTATATTACAGTGTTGATGCAAATCACAGTGTCACTTACAGTTGTGACAGGTGGCGCCACTGTATCCAGTTCCATCACAAGTACATTTGAAGCTGTCCCACGTTTGGGAGCATTTGCCACCATGTTCACAGTGATTGGGCACGCACCTGGCAGGACAAGAGACAAAGAGAAAAACAAAAAACAAATAAACAACAAGATTTATGAATGGCCAAATTTTGAGCTGGCCAAGTAATACATCATATCAATTCCAGTTTGCCCTACGCTCATAATTAATCCTTGTTGTTTTAGGTAGATTAACAGAATTCATGACAAACTGTGCCAACCACATAAAAGATGATGCATCACAGCCCTGCTGTGGCCTCTTTTCAAACAAACAGTAGAAAAGGAAGACAATGGTGGGAAACATTCACTTATCATAAATTAAGTTTTTAAAGGCCATGAATGACTAGTACCAGGATCAGAACAATATCACAAGCCAGGGATCTTTCTGTTGTGCAGGTAATGCCATGCCCCGTGGACTCAAGTCCCACAAGGCTAGGGTGACCAGATGTCTCGATTTTATAGGGACAGTCCCGATATTTGGGGCTTTTTCTTATATAGGCTCCTATTACCCCCCACCCCCGTCCCAATTTTTCACATTTGCTGTCTGGTCATTCTACACAAGGCACTGAAAGTTAGAAAAGAATAGCAGTGAG
This sequence comes from Macrochelys suwanniensis, assembly GCA_033296515.1. Classification (NCBI taxonomy): domain Eukaryota; kingdom Metazoa; phylum Chordata; order Testudines; family Chelydridae; genus Macrochelys; species Macrochelys suwanniensis. The sequence continues at coordinate 95,021,694 of CM065776.1, read as the reverse complement.
ATTCTATCAATCTTTGTCTTGCCCACCATGGGATAAGACAGAGGCAGCTTGCCTGCTGGCTGAGATGGAAGTTACTAACTCTGCATTATTAAAACAAAGCAGATGCTGTGAACTTCAGAATAAAAGCTTTAACAAGCTTTAATTCACTTGTGGCAAGCGTAATTCACCTTTACCTCACCTGCTCTCCCACTTCAGCTAAATTATTGTCAGAGAGCTGAGGAAAAGAAAAAGAAAAGGTGGAATGGAAATGAATGAAAAATAGGAGAAATTATATCAGAACATACATTTATTATTTGAAACAGCCACAAAATGCAATTTCAAAGATTTGAGTTTGACCAGTTTCTTTTCTATCAAAGATTCATTTAAATAGGAATTATCATAATACTTTTGCTTTTTGAAACTATTACTTTTCTCTTCTTGGAGTATGCTTTGAAATCTCATTTCAAAGAACTATTTTTCCCCTTTATTAAATTTCTTTTCAGCCAGTCTCAGGACAGACTCCGTGCTTTCTGATCAAGGGTTAAAGGAATTTTCCTTTCATGCTGAATTTGTCCAAATAATATTTATGAACTACACTTCTGCATTTTTACATTAAGGGAACATTAATAGACCTCCTACCAACCAACAAATGGAAATATTTTCTGGAAACATAATACAAGTTAAACTATAGTTATCACCAGGATAAGTTTGAAATTCACAGCATCCCTGTAATAGCTAATACTAGACTCTTTGTTAATACCCATATTACACCTTAATACATAATGGTCTACCTGACAAATAATTTTGGAATTATTAATTTTGGAATTTTCCTTCTCTCCCACACTATTATATGCATGCATCACTTCCATTTTATAGGGATGTTGCATATGTATCGAAGAGAAAAATATTTTTGACAGAAACACATTGGACACTTGGCCATAGTGCAGTTCATCTCCTTCTTCAAAACTGTTATTGTTTATACACAGAGTAAGAGCTTTTTAAGAAAATGTACTATATGATCTGCCTACATTCTCTATTATACTACAGTGAATGAGGTGTCACTGAAATCTGTTAGAGAACTTCAAGAGACTAATAAAAAACATGCTTAAATAAATCTTCTGAATGAAAAACTAAAACATTTTAATACATTTTAATATTAGGGTACAATATCCTGTAGGGATCTGTGATATATAAAAGCAAATTTCCAATTATTTGGAAAATTTCCATTTTCTATGAATCTATGGATGATTGGTGTTTTGGTGACACTTTAAAAGTAGTTCCACTGACGTAAGTCTGACCCACACTTCTGTACAGCTAGACAAGGCCTTAATTCTGAATGTAATTTTCTGTGTTTTAAAACCTTGTCAGTTATATTCAGCTTTTATTTTCATAACCGCTTTGTGGTTTCATAAACACTGAAACCCTAAATTCATATCTTGCAATATATTTGGTAAATTACTTTCTTCTCCAAAACCATTTCATGTGTCACTTTGGATGTATTTCCTTCCTTATTTCTATTTGAAAATAGATTTGCTTTAAAACATAATTTCCCACTGACACAAAAATAAAAATAAAAAATTTCTACAATAATTTGGACAGATATTTACATGAAATCTCAATAATAATGCCAATATTCAATTTTGCATTTTACTACTATATAACTTACTTTTATAGCAGTATAAGTAGCAAAGCTAATGTTGTATTGGTAGCTTAGCAAATATACTATCTTAATTCATGTACATATGAAAATCAATATAGATATTTATTGACACCATCTACCCGAGCACACTTATTTATTTATTTATATAATTGGTTAAAAGTTTTAAGTCAAATCTATCCAACAAACCATAATTCCCTATTGTTAGTTTTGTGTGTCTTATAAGAGAGCTAGCTTAACCCAACTTCCTCTGGAATATTTTTTTTAAATCAACATTTTTACTTTACTAAATACTAATTTGACATAATTCAGGGTGGAAAGTGATTCAAACTATAGGGAATTTTAAGTCGGTAGAATGTAATAACTTCAATATCATTTGGTGAGGACACCAAGATAAATATTTACTGTGAGGCAAATCCATAGCCAGACCAGGGCTGTGCCCACTGGCTCCCTTCGAGGAGCAATGGGAACTGTCTGGGGTTCTCTGCTTGCTGTCCCCCCACTGGATCCCTGCTTTTGACCCTGTGACCCTCACTCTTGTTCCTTTTTTTTTTCATGAGTTGTCCTCCATATTTACTTGAGTCCTGGGTCCGGTAGCTCCTCCCCTTAGGCTGCAGAGAGGGGCCTTTAGATGTGAGGGGGTGAGATTCTCAATAGGTGCCCTGACTCTTCACTCAGGCATGCAGCAGCAACTCAGCTGCACTGACTCAGCCAGTAAACAGAGCCCACAGTGACTTCGCCCTCAGGTATGCTGCAGCAGCCTATGGGCCCAGGTCAGATGACTCCCAGGCACAGGTATTTCACTGACCCTGCTAAAGGTGCAAGTTAGCCAGAAACCCTCCTGCTGCCTCCTGCAGTGTTACAAAATCCCTAGACCTCCAACCTGCCCTCCATCCTGTCCCTGCTCCTTCTCCAGTCCACTTCAGCCTTGTCTGTACCCTCCTGCAACCTTTCTCCAGCCCTGCATCCCCCTCCTGACCCTCTCCTGACAACACCTCAGCTTCGACGTTTGGTCTGCAGCCAGACTCCAGCTATGATCTTGATTTCTGGCTGGTCTGTATACTCTAACCTCAGTTCTGTCCCACGACCTGTCCCCAGATCCCAGTTTTGGTGCTGCCCTCACCCTTGTCCTTACTCTATGGCCGGTCCAACCCCCAGGCCTGACTGCTTAGAACCAGAACCAGACACTTATGCTGTTGGAAAAAGTGATATAAAGGGTATAGGGTAAAATTTTCATAAGTATTTGATCATACGTATGTGTGTGCATGGAAATCACCTTGTGTAATTTTGCATACACAATAGAGTATATACATGCAAGACCCATTTATGCTCTATTTGCACTTGAATTGCATGCATAAATGAATTTTGGATGTCTCTGTTCTATCATCTGGTTGTGTACAAACTTGCCTGATTTTAAAATCATCTTTCTTCTATTGGCCAGAGGAGCATCCTTACACAACTCCATGATTCAATTTCAATTTATTTTTGTGCTACAGACTTCTATCACCCTGGACCTTACGGTTCCTTCATATCTCCCATATATCTCCTATATCTGCTAATCTGCTAATTTCAGTGCCTTACGGTTCCTTCATATCTCTTATATCTGTTAATCGGCACCTCCACAACACTCCCCATGTACACCACTAAATGGCTTCCACTGTGCTAAAATCTGCATCCATGTCATCTTCTCCTCTTGTCTTAACTATTGCAACTCCATTCTCTTTGGCCTCTCATTTCCCAGCTCTCCTGATTCCAGGTCAAAGAAATATGACCATATCCTCTCCATTTTTAAATAAAATCATTGACTGTCCATTCCTTTCAGGACAAAGTTCAATATTACCGCCTTACTGAAACCATCTTGGACCTTTCTGCAAACTACCACATGGACATTTTTATCTTTTTTTCTACTTTGCTTACACTTGTGTAGCACTGGGCCACTTCTGCTTCTTCACACACACTTGTCAATTTTGTGTAATTAACATTCTTGCCATTTGTGACAGTTTCTTGTATCTGTCACTTAACTAGTTTCTCCATGTATTTTCACACCTCACATGAAAGCACATATTTTTTGCCTTTCTTTATATGGTATGTTTAATTTCGCTGTATCCTATATTTTTATTTGAACTATGTGATTTTGTTATTTAAGCTCAAGGTGGATGAGGTAATCTTTTTTATTGGACAAACTTCTGTTGGTGAGAGAGAACATAAGAACAGCCATACTGGGTCAGACCAAGGGTCCATCTAGCCCAGTATCCTGTCTTCCAACAGTGGCCCATGCCAAGTAATTCAGAGGGAATGAACAGAACAGGTAATTATCAAGTGATCCATGTCGTCACCCATTTGCTTCTGGCAAACAGAGGCTGCCCATTCTGGCTAATAGCCATTGATGGACCTATCCTCCATGAATTTATCTAGTTCTTTTTTTTAACCCTGTTATAGTCTTGGCCTTCACAATATCCTCTGGCAAAGAGTTCCGCAGGTCGACTGTGCATTGTGTGACGAAATACTTCCGTTTGTTTGTTTTAAATCAGCTGCCTATTAATTTCATTTGGTGACTCCTAGTTCTTGTGTTATGAGAAGGTGTAAACAACATTTCTTTATTTACTTTCTCCACACCAGTCACAATTTTGTAGATCTTTATCATATCCCCCCTTAACTGTCTCTTTTCCAAGCTGAAAAGTCCCAGTCTTATTAATCTCTCCTCATACCGCAGCCGTTCCATACCCCTAATCATTTTTGTTGTCCTTTTCTGTACCTTTTCCAATTCCAATATATCTTTTCAGATGGGGTAACCACATCAGCACGCAATATTCAAGATGCAGGAGTACCATGGATTTATATAGAGGTAATATGATATTTTCTGTCTTATTATCTATCCCTTTCTTGATGATTCCCAACATTCTTTTTGCTTTTTTGACTGCCGCTGCACATTGACTGGACGTTTTCAGAGAATTATCCACAATTACTCCAAGATCTTTTTCTTGAGTGGCAACAGCTAATCTAGACCCCATCATTTTATATGTATAATTCAGATTATGTTTTCCAATGTGCACTACTTTGCAGTTATCAACATTGAATTTCATCTGCCATTTTGTTGCCCAGTCACCAAGTTTTCTGAGATCCATTTTCACAGTCTGCTTTGGACTTAACTATCTTGAGTAATTTTGTTTCATCTGCAAATTTTGCCACCTCACTGTTTACCCCTTTTTCCAGATCATTTATGAATATCATGAACAATACTGCTCCCAGTACGGACTCTGGAGGGTACCACTATTTACTTCTCTCCATGCTGAAAACTGACCATTTATTCCTACCCTTTGTTTCCTATCTTTTAACCAGTTACCAATCCATGAGAGGACCTTCCCTCTTATCCCATGACAGCTTACTTTCCTTAAGAGCTTTTGGTGAGGGGCCTTGTCAAAGGCTTTCTGAAAAACTAAGTACACTATCAGAGGGGTAGCCATGTTAGTCTGGATCTGCAGAAGCGACAAAGAGTCCTGTGGCACCTTATAGACTAACAGACGTATTGGAGCATAAGCTTTCGTGGGTGAATACCCACTTCTTCAGATGCATGCAGTGGAAATGTCCAGGAGCAGGTATAAATATGCAGGGAAGAGTCAGGCTAGACATAACGAGGTTAGTTCAATCAGGGAGGATGAGGCCCTCTTCTAGCAGTTGAGGTGTGAACATCACGGGAGGAGAAACTGCTTTTGTAGTTGGCTAGCCATTCATAGTCTTTGTTTAATCCTGAACTGATGGTGTCAAATTTGCAAATGAACTGAAGCTCAGCAGTTTCTCTTTGAAGTCTGGTCCTGAAGTTTTTTTGCTGCAGGATGGCTACCTTTAAATCTGCTATTGTGTGTCCAGGGAGATTGAAGTGTTCTTCTACAGGCTTTTGTATATTGCCATTCCTAATATCTGATTTGTGTCCATTTATCCTTTTGCATAAGGACTGTCCAGTTTGGCCGATGTACATAGCGGAGGGGCATTGCTGGCACATGATGGCGTATATTACATTGGTGGATGTGCAGGTGAATGAACCGGTGATGGTGTGGCTGATCTGGTTAGGTCCTGTGATGGTGTCCCTGGTGTAGATATGTGGGCAAAGTTGGCATCGAGGTTTGTTGCATGGATTGGTTCCAGAGTTAGAGTTATTATGGTGCAGTGTGTAGTTGCTGGTGAGAATATGCTTCAGGTTGGCGGGCTGTCTGTGGGCAAGGAGTGGCCTGCCTCCCAAGGCCTGTGAAAGTGAGGGATCGTTGTCCAGGATGGGTTGTAGATCACTGATGATCCATTGGAGAGGTTTTAGCTGAGGACTGTAAGTGATGGCCAGTGGAGTTCTGTTGGTTTCTTTCTTCGGTTTGTCTTGCAGCAGGAGGCTTTTGGGTACACATCTGGCCCTGTTGATCTGTTTCCTTATTTCCTCATGCGGGTATTGTAGTTTTGAGAATGCTTGGTGAATATCTTGTAGGTGTTGGTCTCTGTCAGAGGGGGTGGAGCAAATACGGTTGTACCTCAGTGCTTGGCTATAGACAATGGATCGTGTGGTGTGTCCGGGATGGAAGCTGGAGGCATGTAGGTAAGCATAGCAGTCGGTGGGTTTTTGGTATAGGGTGGTGTTAATGTGACCATCGCTTATTTGCACCATGGTGTCTAGGAAGTGGACTTCCCGTGTAGACTGGTCCAGGCTGAGGTTGATGGTGGGGTGGAAGCTGTTGAAATCGTTGTGGAATTGTTCCAGAGTTTCCTTCCCATGTGTCCAGATAGAATCATAGAATCTCAGGGTTGGAAGGGACCTCAGGAGGTCATCTAGTCCAACCCCCTGCTCAAAGCAGGACCAACCCCAACTAAATCATCCCAGCCAGAGCTTTGTCAAGCCTGACCTTAAAAACCTCGAAGGAAGGAGATTCCACCACTTCCCTAGGTAACCCATTCCAGTGCTTCACCACCCTACTAGTGGAAAAAGTTTTTCCTAATATCCAACCTAAACCTCCCCCTCTGCAACTTGAGACCATTACTCCTTGTTGTGTCATCTTCTACCACTGAGAACAGTCTAGACCCATCCTCTTTGGAACCCCCTTTCAGGTAGCTGAAAGCAGCTATCAAATCCCCCCTCATTCTTCTCTTCTGCAAGCTAAACAATCCCAGTTCCCTCAGCCTCTCCTCATAAGTCATGTGCTCCAGCCCCCTAATCATTTTTGTTGCCCTCCGCTGGACTCTTTCCAATTTATCCACATCCTTCTTGTAGTGTGGGGCCCAAAACTGGACACGTACTCCAAATGAGGTCTCACCAGTGCCGAATAGAGGGGAATGATCACGTCCCTTGATCTGCTGGAAATGCCCCTACTTATACAACCCAAAATGCCATTAGCCTTCTTGGCAACAAAGGCACACTGTTGACTCATATTCAGCTTTTCGTCCACCGTAACCCCTAGGTCCTTTTCTGCAGAACTGCTGCCCAGCCATTCGGTCCCTAGTCTGTAGCAGTGCATGGGATTCTTCCGTCCTAAGTGCAGGACTCTGCACTTGTCCTTGTCCTCGTTGTCCTTGTCCCAGTCGTCGAGGTAGAGGACCACTTGAATCCGCCGTCGACGAAGGGCGGCCGCCACAATGGCCATGCACTTCGTGAACACCCTTGGTGCCGTGGATAGGCCGAAGGGAAGGACAGTGAACTGAAAGTGTCTTTGGTCTACCACAAAGCGAAGGAAGCGTCTGTGTGGTGGGTAGATTGCGATATGGAAATACGCGTCCTTCATGTCGAGGGCAGCGTACCAGTCTCCAGGATCCAGAGAAGGGATAATAGTACCCAGGGAAACCATGCGAAACTTCAACTTTACCAGATGATGATGTCATCAATGTAGAGTAGGTAGAGAAGGGGCATGAGTGGACGACAGCTGAGGAAGCGTTGTTCCAGGTAGGCCATAAAAATGTTGGCATATTTTGGGGCCACGAGGGTGCCCATAGCGGTGTCATTGGTCTGGAGGTATATATTGTCTTCAAATTTGAAATAATTGTGCGTGAGGATAAAGTCACAGAGCTCAGCAACCAGTTGTGCTGTGGCATCATCAGAGACAGTGTTCCTGACAGCTTGTGTCCCATCTGTGTGTGGGATGTTTGTGTAGAGAGCCTCTACATCCATGGTGGCTAGGATGGTGCTTTCTGGAAGATCACCGATGCATTGTAGTTTTCTCAGGAAATCAGTGGTGTCACGGAGATAGCTGGGAGTGCTGGTGGCAAGTACACTATATCCACTGGATTCCCCTTGTCCATATGCTTGTTGACCCCCTCAAAGAATTCTAGTAAATTGGTGAGGCATGATTTCCCTTTACAAAAACCATGCTGACTCTTCTCTAACCTATCATGTTCATCTATGTCTCTGATAATTCTGTTCTTTACTATAGTTTCAACCACTCTGCTTGGTACTGAAGTTAGGCTTACCAGCATGTAATGGTCAGGATGCCTCTGGAGACATTTTTAAAAATTGGTGTCACATCAGCTATCCTCCAGTCATCTGGTACAGAAGTTGATTTAAATGATAGGTTACATAGCACAGTTAGTAGTTCTTCAATTTCACATTTGAGTTCCTTCAGAACTTTTGGGTGAATATCATCTGGTCCTCGTGACTTATTACTGTTTAGTTTATCAATTTGTTCCAAAACCTCCTCTAATGACACCTCTATCTGGGACAGTTCCTCAGATTTGTCATCTAAAAAGAGTGGCTCAGGATTGGGAATCTCACTCACACCCTCAGCCATGAAGACAGATTAAAAGAATTCACTTAGTTTCTCCGCAATGGCCTTATTGTCCTTGAGTGGTCCACAGCTTGCTTAGCAAGCTCTTCACTTCTGATGTACGTAACCATTTTTTTGCTATTATTTTTTGAGTCTTTGTCTAGCTGTTCTTCAGATTCTTTTTTGGCCTTCCTAATTATATTTTTACACTTCACTTGTCAGATTTTATGTTCCTTTATATTTTCCTCAATAGGATTTAATTTCTACTTCTTAACAGATGCCTTTTTGCCTAACACTGCTTCTTTTACTCTGTTGTTTAGCCCTGGGGGGCACTTTTTTGGTCCTCTTACTGTGTTTTTTAATTGGGGGCATACATTTAATTTGAGCCTCTATTATGGTGTCTCTAAAAAGTTTCCATGAAGCTTGCAGAGATTTCATTTTTGGCACTGTACCTTTTAATATCTGTTTAACTAATTTCCTCACTTTTGTATAGTTGCCCTTTCTGAAATTAAATGGTACTGTGGTGTCCCCCCATCCGCCCACCCACAAGAATGTTAAATTTGTTTATATTATGGTCACTAATACCAAACAATTCAGCTATATTCCCCTCTTGGACAAGATCCTGTGCTCCGCTTAGGACTAAATCAAGAATTGCCTCTCTGCTTGTGGGTTCCAGGACTAGCTGCTCCAAGAAGCAGTCATTTAAAGCATTAAGAAACTTTATCTCTGCATCCCATCCCAAGGTAACATATATCCAATCAATATGGCGATAGTTGAAATCCCCAATTATTATTGAGTTTTCTATTTTTATAGCCCCACTAATCTCCCTGAGCATTTCACAGTCACTATCCCCATCCTGGTCAGGTGGTCGGTAGTATATCTCTACTGCTATATTCTTATTATTCAAGCATGGAATTACTATCCATAGAGATTCTTATGGTACAGTTTATTTCATTTAAGTTTATTACTTCACTTGACTCTATGCTTTCTTTTCCACTCCCCCACCAGCACAACCTCTTGTGTCTTTCCGATATATTTTGTACCCTGATATTACTGTGTCCCATTGATTATTCTCATTCCACCAAGTGTCTGTGATGCCTATTATATTGATATCTTCATTTAATATGAGACAAGCTTTCAAGCTTACACAGAGCTCTTCCTCAGGCCTGGGAAACTTACTCAGTGTCACAGCTAGATACAAGATGGAAAAGATTGTTTAGCATAAGTAGTTAACACATTTCAAGGGACCAGTTACCCTGCTCCTAGAAAAAAAGCTAGCCGGATTTGGGAAGCAGCCCCAGCTGGGGCCACGCCCCAATCAGGCCACAGCTGGCCCTATAAAAGGGCTGAGCCAGGCACTGAGTCTGTCTCTCTCTAGGTGTGGAGAGAGAAGGACCTAGCTGCCTGGGAGCAGGGTACCGAGTGCAGAGCAGTGCTAGGGAAAGGCGATAGGAGATGGGGAGCTCCAGCCTGGCAACTCCCCAGGCTGAGGCCTTGGATAAGGCCAAAAGGTACTGGGGCTGCAGAGGAGCAGCCCGGGGATAGGCAAAGGCAGCAGGTCCTAACCCCTTGCCAATGATGAGTGGCCATTACAGACCGCAGTCTGCCCCAGTGAGTGGGGGCTAGATGATGACTGGCTGTAGCCACTGAGGCAAGGTGGGTTTAGAGGGTTGGGGGTTCCCCTGGGAGGGCCGACCCAGAGTGTGGGGGCACTGCCAGGCAGGGCTGGCTTTAAGCCGATTAATCTGATTCCCTGGAATCGGGCCCTGCGCCTAAGGGGGCCCCGCTCCATGCGTGTCCGGGCCCCGCAACATCCGGCGCTTCAGGCGGTAGCTTTCCTGCCAGCGCTGCTGTACTCGGGGGCACCTCAGCGGGAGCTCAAGTGCTGCTGCTGCTTTCGGCGGCATTTCGGCGGAGGGGTCCTGCCGTCGTTCTTCACGTAGGGCCCCGCACCATCTAAAGCCGGCCCTGCTGCCAGGGGGGCAGCACCCCATGGTAAAGGGGCACTGGGGTCCAGGAGGGATACGGGGGCCTAAGGCAGGTGGGGACATCGGCCATCAGAGGGGTGCCACGCCTGTGAGTCTCAACCTCGCTACAGGACCATTCAAGTGTCATCAAGTCTAGTTCAAGGTCTCAGTATTATCCTCAAGGAGCTGAATAACCTGGGTCCCAGATATCTAATAGGCTGCCTAAGGTTCCAGGACAAGGGTTGTGATCAACTACTCTTCTCCTCAGGCAAAATGGAACTTTCTGTGTAAGGGTAAAGTTAATTTTTGTCCAAGATAGGGATTCTCAGGGGGCTAGTCCCAGATGGTAGAAGGAATTCCCACAGGGAGAAAGGACCATTACAAATTTCACCCACTTCTGCTTCAATACCAGGTTCACTTTTTTGTCTTGCCTTCTCTAACATAAACACTGTGGTGTGTGCATATTTTTTTTAAAAAAATTAGCCCCCAATAATACAAAACAACAAAACCAAAACATTTAACTGAACATACAATTCTACATGTGGGGACAGGATGAGACAAAGAAGAAATCACATATGACAGATGTTAGTCTTGTTGCTTATTGCACTGCTGAAAAGCACTCAGATACTACCATATAGAATAGAGCAGAACATTAAGGGATAGTTGGATATGAAAAATGCTATACAAAATAACACTGTGTTGAGTTATTCTTAACATGGATTTTAATCTTTTCTTTCTCGTCTTCAAAGCCCCTAACTAACGTTGCACCTGCTTATGTCTCAGCACTGATTTCCTCTTACTCTTCTTTTAGCGCCTTCTAATCCTTTCTTTACTGGCTCTGTCATCCCTTTCTCTGTTTCATATCTATTAAGCTGCCCATCATGGTTTCAGTGGACTTCCAGATCTTTTTCACCAGTTGTCCTCTCGTGCCTCCTTCAAATCTCTTTAAATCCATTCCTTCCATAACCCTTCTTGCATGGATCTCCACACCTTTCCTTATCTCAATGTTTTGCCTTGTTGGTCTTTGTATAAGGAACGGTCTTATTATATGCACTATAAACATAGTGATGATATTTTATATTTATCCCCACAGAGAAATATTTCATAAAATGTTAAATTACAGCTAAGTAGTCAAAGGCATTAAATGAAAAGATTAGGGTTTCATTCACAATCTTAACTCTGTCCTTTATGAATTTGCATTATGATACAGTAACAAAATGGATATGAATGTTCCCACGGTCCTTTTGTAGCATACATGCAAAAGGGCTGAGGGAGTGCTTCTGCACATATTTCACTACACATTACATAGCTAGATTACCCATGCATGTATGTTCAGTAAATCCTCAGAATTAATGTTACTTGCTTAGGAAAAAGTGACAAATTATGGAAGAAATACTGCAGGAGTTTGGACTAAATACCATAGGACTTTGTTACTTTCAACAAAAGTTTTATATGATAATATAACCTAATGTTGTCTTTGTCGGTCTGTGTCTTTAGTATTCTTAGCATCATGTAATTGTATCTTCCGTCATCTTCATTTATTTAATAAAACTTAAATAAGTTATTACAGGATTGGACTGAACATTACCTTATTGGATGAAGGAGGGAAATCCAAGGCGGAACCAACCTGTGGTATGTATATGATCCTTTGGGAACAGAGGAACTTGGATTTTCTGTGATATTACAATGAAAGGGGCCTAAAAGCACAGGGGGCTGCTTCTTTGGTGTGAAGAGGGACTGGAGTTTCCAAGGGGACTGTTTAACTTCTATATTAAGACTGGCAAAAGCCTATGGAATTAATAAGCAGTGTGGTTAGCTGGTGTGTCTCAGGACTTAGAGTCACAGCTAGCACTGAGTTAACTTCCCTGTTAGTGAACAGACTACCCTGAAGTGAAACCCATGGTCTTGTGATAGTAAGGGGCATGATAAAGGCCATTCAAACAAAATGCACCTTAATGCAGCCAAATGCAAAGTTATACATCTAGGAACAAAGAATGCAGGCCATACCTACAGGGGACTATATCCTGGAAAGAAATCCTGGAAGGATTTGGGGATTAAAACAAGCAACTCCATATGAGCTCCTAGAGTGATACAGTGGCAAAAAGAGCTCATGCAATCTTTGGATGCATACGCAGGTGTGTTGTGAGGACAGAGGTGATTTTACCTCTGTATACGGCATCGGTGAGATTGATACTGGAATACTGTGTACAGTTCTGGTGTCCACATTTTAAAAAGGATGTTTTAAAATTTGTCTTGGGTGCAAAAATGAGCCATAAACTTGATTCAAGGGTTGGAAAAAATGCCTTAAAGTGAAAGACTTAAAGCACTCTATCTGTTTAACTTATCAAAAAGAAGATTGAGAGCTGACTTGATCACAGTGTGTAAGTACTTTCTCAGCTAGATTCAAGAGCTCTTGAGTATCCAGTATTTTCTCCCTGCGAAAGGTATAACAAGAACCAATGACTGGGAGCTGAATCTAGACACATTTAAACTGAAAAGACAACACTTTTTTCTTCTTTCAGTGAGGGTCATCAACCATAGGAACAAACTATTGAGGGAAATGCTGGATTCCCATCTCTTGATGTCTTCCAATCAAGACTGGATTCCTTGCTGGAAGTTATACTTTAGCCAAACACAAGATATTGGGCATAATACAGGGTGGAACTTAAGGGCCTGCAATATACAGGAAGCCAGACTAGGTTATCTAATTGTCCTTTCTGCCTAAACACTCCAAAGCTGTGAACTCCAGATTATCATCAGTGGTAGGTCCCTCACTTCTCAACTCATTCTTTCTTCTTATGCCCCTACCTGATACTGCTTCTTCCACCATGTTTGCAACCCACCATTCATCTCTGGACTCGAGTTTCCAATAAATCTAAAAGAGTGATCTGGGTTACGAAAGTGCTTAAAGCAACATTTTGGGCCCAATTCTCCAGTACACTGTACCTTGCGCAATACTTTACACCTGTGCAAAGCAAGTGCAAATAGAAGTAAAATTCTACCATTTTGTGGTAACATTCACATCCCCATTGCACATGTGTAACTGACTGTAGAAGAAGCCAGGCAGTGGTAGATTAGCCCCTTTAAGTCTATGATACAATGTACATGAGAGCAAATTTTAAGGAAATTAAAGATCATGCTTTAACTTCTAAACCACCTTCCATCTGAGGATTTGAAAACACCTTGCAAACATGAATTAGGACTATCTTTATAAGGTAAGCACTATTAGATCCATTTTACTGATTGGTACGCGGATGGTACCATCTATATAAGTTTTATAGCTTGCTCCAAGTAAAACAGTTCACTGGTGGCAGACCCAGGAAAATAGCCCACAATAGTCCCTTGTCCTAAACAGCACCCCTGTCTGTAGTGAACAGCTCTTTAGAAAGCAAGTAGAATATGTATAAGCAGTAACAGAAACAAGTAGTACTGAACCACAGGCTGATCAGATGATACTAAGGGGCCCCATCATAGCTAACAATAGACTACAATTGCCTGCTCCTGTCAGATGAATTAGAGGAAAAACAGCTGATCTGACAATCTAGACAAACTCTCGGTTCTTACACTTTAACAAGTGTTTAATGTGACTTTGAACTTCTCAACAATTAGACTATCATCCCGTATTCAAGGCAACACATTCAAAAGGCAGGTGGGGCAGATTGTAAAATTAATTCAGGTTCACAATAAACCCTAGACTAGTTCAATTTGCTGCTGACTTCTAACCTGATCTTGCATAGATGCATATAATTAAATGATGGTGGCATTAACGGATTTTAATGAATCAAAGAGAACACCGTTTCTTATTTATTACCAGTGTGTGGACTTCCCATTTCTTTAGAACATGTTATCAAACTTGTTTTATCGTACAGGTTAAAAACCACAAACTGCCTAGCAGTTTTAACCAGTGTGATTTACAGAGAGAAATCAGTATTAAAATATGCAGTGACATTTCGTTAAGCAAAGTTCCTTTAGGGCACATTCATAGAAAAGGCTTCCAAACTGTTATGAGTGTTATCTCCAGGACAATAAGGTGCTGTTACAGACTGTTTGCAAGAGAAGGATTAATGAAAAACTGATGCAATTAAAAAAAAAGGGCAAAGAAAAAAAAAGAGCAGTAGTTAACTCGTTTGGACTAGTTGTCCTTTTGGCTTTGTTCAAATTCAGGAAACCCAGTAATTTCTTGCTTGTATGCGCTAATACATGCTAGTCTATCTATGCAACTTTCAAGGCATTTTAAAAATGATCTGTTTAACAATAAAATATACTGTGTATACATAACCCTATAAAGGTACACTATATCATAACAAATAAATCAATAAAAGCAGTTAATTAAGCCTGAGTAAAGACAAAGGCTCTGCACCATGACCTTTTGGTGAACAAGCTCCGGGCTAGAGCTTCAGCTGGTGTAAATCAGTGTAGATCCACTGAAGTCAATGAGAGTCACTGATTTATACCAGGAGAGGGTCTGGCCCCAGTCTTTATCAGAACAAAAGGGAAAATGAATGTGAATCAAGGGCCTCTACCAAAAATCATCTGGTACCAGCCACTACGTATTTAAAGATAGAGACTATTAACTTGAGTGCCCCAGCTGATGTCAACTGCAATGGGGGTAAATACTGGTCTGTAGAACAGATGTTCACCTAAAATAGTCAAGACCCAAGCCACACACATTTTTGTACATCAGTGTTGATATCTAATCGGCACCTAGAAATGTACAAATAGGAAGCCAGTGAAATGGTTGGAGTGCTTGAGTAACCTGAAAGTCAGTGGGACTTAGGCTTCAAAGTCACTTTTGAAAAATGAGATTTAGGTTCCTAGCCACTTGGGTCTCGCAACACTGAGCAGAACAATGCCTAAATACATTTACAATCCTGGGCCCAATTACTTAAGTATAACACCATGAAGTAGGTGGACTGTTGTTTTCTGCAGGTCCAATAACTTCCAATTGGTCTTCAAGGGCAGCCCCATCTACAACATGTTGTGGGGGATCACAAAAATCATAGGTAACTGTAGAAGATGCAGGTGAAAACAGGTGTTTTTGTCCACCAATGACAAATTCTTTAAGAGCAGCCAGGTGTTTAAAACCCTTTTAAAAAGGGGAAGGGACCAAACTCACTACACTTCCAAGGTCAGGATTCCAGTTGATACCAAAGTTGCACCTACACAGTATTTTCAATAATCTTCCCCTAAAAGTAAAATTGAAAGACAGAGCCGTAACTGGTGAGATGTCAGATTGCCAAAACAAGGCATAGGTTCTGAAGCAGGGCCTAAAACTGAAGTTTCTACCTATCTCGAGAGATGAGCCATTGGAAACTATGAAACTGAGAACTTTAAGTTCAATATTTCTATTTTGATTTACACAATTTATGTATTTCTAAGACATCTCTCATCTGGACTTGAATTTAAGTAATCTGAAATTCAGTGAAACTAAGAAAATTGGTGTAATTAGTTAATGACACATGTTGTAACATAGCGGCCTATTGTACTTTGACCAGATGCCTATCCATAGTTTAGGTAAAAAATTTTTTTAATATATATATAGATGTATCTTTATATATTTTCCTCTTGTCCTGTTTATGTTGCCATGGTATCTGTTCATTGCTCATTTACACTGCTGTATGGTATTGGACAATACCCTGTAATATTACAGGGCATGGTAACAGGGTCTATTGGTAGCTCTTGTAGCTGTTCCATACTCTTCCACGGGGGTGTTCCCAGGTGAAGCCACACAAATATCTAAGCACGTTGAAGTTACGTCTACACCACAATCACACATCCAGGGTTGGCCCATGCCATCTCAGGCTCTTGGGGCTTGGATTAATGCACCCTTTAATTGCAGTGTAGACTTTTGAGCTCAGGCTGCAGCCTGAGCTCTGGGACACTCCCACCTCGCAGGTCTAATTGCAGTGTAGACATACCCTCAAAGATTAATTGTCAGCCAGGATTCAGAAGTAATTCAGGGAGTCACTATCAGCTAGAGGCTGTATAGATGTATTTGAGCCTAGTGAGGCTCAAAACCTTAAAAGAGGCTTGTGTTACTCTCAGAATGGATAGAGACAAGCAGGTTGTACAGACTAATAGCCAGGTTAGGGAATTTCCAGGGAAATATGAGGGCTACCCTGTATGGCTTCCTCTTTTTGTTTTGATATATTTGAGTTTGCTATTTGTACTGAATAGAAAGAGATGCAATTAAAGCCTGTTGCCAAGTTGGTGCCAATTTAGGTTAAGCTGGAACCTCTGCAATAAAACCCGTCCTGGAATTGGTGATGAATATGTTCAGATCTGAAGAGCCCTGCATGGATACAAAAATTGTATCTGCACCCAATCCGTGATCTGCAAAAATGGTCTGTGGATATCAGTGGATTTGCAGGGCTCTGAAGATCTGAGCCTCCCAAGAATTTTCTCATTTTTTGCTTCCCTGATTCTTCTATGGGCCACATTGAATAGTCTTCCGCTTTCATTGCACTGATGGAAAACTAGCTTCACATTAACTTCTAATGAATGTTGTGGTCATGTAATCACCTCTCTTTCTGACACTTTGAAAAGGCAAAGGAGCTCACTTAACTTGAGAACAAGCCATAAAATCATTAACTGAAGTCTTGCTAATTATTTAGTACATCTACATTTCACAACTTGAGTTAAATATGGCTCATGATTTTATGACAACTTCATCTTACAGCCCATGTTGTGCATTTGGGGCAAGTTTCTCTTATTCTTGAAGTATGCTTTGGAAGATGACAATTCTTATCAGGTCATTCATACTCCAATGAACAGACCACAGAATACTCTACATAATACAATAACTAATGCATTTGCCTATAATGAAGATGAGTGATCACGCATATACTCAATAGGCAAATGCAGAATTTTATTTCTAAATTAGTTTGCTATTAGATTTATCTAGTGGGGAATAAGGAGGCTGATGATTAGGCATCTTAAAATATCTCCTCCATAATTTAAAGGAATTGCTCAGTAATAAAGTATACAACATAAAACAATAACTTTAAGCCATGCTGAAACATGCAATCCCAAATATGTTTAAAACAAATGATGCATCGCTTAAGAAAAACACATCAGCATGTTAATAATGACAAAGTATTATGGCTTCCTTTGCTAGTTTATATATAAACAGTAATCATGCTGATGGTCACATAAATGTAATATGTCAGCTACTATTATTCATTAAAGTATGTCCTTGACTCAGAATCCTAATTTATTAGTCTGCTAGGATCTGACTTCATAAAATGTAGAAGTATTCCATAATCAGTGGTTTTTTAACTGTACATATGGACTGCTGTCATGTCAAGATATTTAAAAAAGGAACTTAGGGTATATACATGATTTAAACACTACTAAAGTGAGCTGAACTATAGTGAAGTATATGATTAAATGGATGACTGGCTAGTCAAGCTCACCTAGGATTCATCGAAGTTTGAGACCAAAGGAGGAAAAGAAATTAAAATGTAATGTTGTTTCTGAGGCTATTCCTTTACTGCTACTTTAATAGAAACTTCATAAACAGCCTGAATAGCTCTCTTCCGCTATACAAATGATTCTAAAATGATGTTGAACAGACTGACACACAAGCTCTTATTGTTAGTGGCTCTTTTCTTGCCCAGTAAGTCATAAGTAACTTGTGATTCCGACCTATTCACTTGAATCTACACAACTCATTTTGTTTTATTTCACTTTTGTCAGGAACATGACCCAATTCATTACAAGGTAGATCTGAAGTTGAAGTTTCCAGTGGAGATTCACAAATCAATAGTGGTAAAGTTAGGGTCAAGTTCTCAGGTCCTTACTCAAGGCCATGCTGTGCTGGAATTTTTAGTCAGAACTCTGTATTAATTTTCAGTGGAGAGTTCTGTTTAAATAGTTATGACACAATATGGCTCTAACATTTTACTTAGTAATTATTGTAGCAAACTCCAAATACCAAAGTATCTCAGCATTTTATCCCCTTCAGGCCAAAACATGGTCTCCTTGAAGTCAGTAGGAGTTTTCTTATACCAAAAGATAAATATTAACAAATAATCATGCTAATTGTCCTCAGTAATCTCACTCACTAGCCAGCAGGTTGGAAAAAACAACAAACCCCCAGAACATATAATTTCACTTCTTATGGCAGTGACATGATGGCTGTACTTAAACTCCCATTGCTGCAGAACAAGGTTGTTGTCAAAATAGTAATCTTATTATGTGCCCACTGCAATCTTTATGCAAGCAGGTCTTTGTCTGACTAGCTGGAAGAAACGGGGCATTGCCACTTTAAGAGCTCCTTTGCAACACAGAGGAGAAGGGAAGCTTACAGGGATGGATAGGAAGGGCAGGATACAGTTGGGGACAACTCAAGATCACCACATTGCCCTTCCTGCTGACTGGAAGAGTGGGAGGGGTATTTATACCCCATGCAGCCATGGAGAGGCCTGCTTTATCAGGACTGGGATGGGAACATCCAACCACCCTCCCATGTACTTGGAATAGAACTGGGTTCCCTTTTGACACACTGTGGGCATTACCTAGGGTGACCATACGTCCCGTTTTAAGCCCTGTCCTGGCCCTCCCAACTTTGTTTTCAAAAGGAGGGATTCGCCTTGTTTGCTCTTGCTGACTTGATCTAAGTAAGGGGAGGTTAGAGCTCCTACTCCTCATCAGCGGGAAGCCGACCCAACCCCCTCCCTTTCCTGGCCCCCTTTAAGTGAGCCGAGGAAGGGGGTTGGGGCGGCTATATCTGGATCAGTGGGGAGCTGACTCCCTCCTCCCTGCACTGTACAATCTGTTGCTGGGTACTTCCAGATATTATAAGTGAATAAAACTACAGCCTAATTAAACCACATGCATGTCCCTCTTTCTTCCAGCATTGACAGACAGTACAACAGCTGTCTTTGACAGATTCATAGATTAATAGATTCATAGATTCTAGGGCTGGAAGGGACCTCGAGAGGTCATCGAGTCCAGCCCCCTGTCCTCATGGCAGGACCAAATACTGTCTAGACAATCCCTGATAGACATTTATCGAACCTACTCTTAAATATCTCCAGAGATGGAGATTCCACAACCTCCCTGGGCAGTTTATTCCAGTGTTTAACCACCCTGACAGTTAGGAACTTTTTCCTAATGTCCAACCTAAACCTCCCTTGCTGCAGTTTAAGCCCATTGCTTCTTGTTCTGTCCTCAGAGGCTAAGATGAACAAGTTTTCTCCCTCCTCCTTATGACACCCTTTTAGATACCTGAAGACCGCTATCATGTCCCCTCTCAGTCTTCTTTTCCAAACTAAACAAACCCAATTCCTTCAGCCTTCCTTCATAGGTCATGTTCTCTAGACCCTTAATCATTCTTGTTGCTCTTCTCTGGACCCTCTCCAATTTCTCCACATCTTTCTTGAAATGCGGTGCCCAGAACTGGACACAATACTCCAGTTGAGGCCTAACCAGCGCAGAGTAGAGCGGAAGAATGACTTCTCGTGTCTTGATCACAACACACCTGTTAATGCAGCCCAGAATCAAGTTTGCTTTTTCTGCAACAGCATCACACTGTTGACCCATATTTAGCTTGTGGTCCACTATAACCCCTAGATCCCTTTCTGCCATACTCCTTCCTAGACAGTCTCTTCCCATTCTGTATGTGTGAAACTGATTGTTCCTACCTAAGTGGAGCACTTTGCATTTGTCCTTATTAAACTTCATCCTGTTTACCTCTGACCATTTCTCCAGATCATTTTGAATTATGACCCTATCCTCCAAAGCAGTTGCAATCCCTCCCAGTTTGGTATCATCTGCAAACTTAATAAGCGTACTTTCTATGCCAATATCCAAGTCGTTGATGAAGATATTGAACAGAGCCGGTCCCAAAACAGACCCTTGCGGAACCCCACTCGTTATACCTTTCCAGAAGGATTGGGAACCATTAATAACTACTCTCTGAGTATGGTTATCCAGCCAGTTGTGCACCCACCTTATAGTAGCCCCATCTAAGTTGTATTTCCCTAGTTTATTGATAAGAATATCATGCGAGACCATATCAAATGCCTTACTAAAGTCTAGGTATACCACATCCACCGCTTCTCCCTTATCCACAAGACTCATTATCCTATCAAAGAAAGCTATCAGATTGGTTTGACATGATTTGTTCTTTACAAATCCATGCTGGTTATTCCCTATCACCTTACCACCTTCCAAGTGTTTGCAGATGATTTCCTTAATTACTTGCGCCATTATTTTCCCTGGCACAGAAGTTAAACTAACTGGTCTGTAGTTTCCTGGGTTGTTTTTATTTCCCTTTTTATAGATGGGCACTATATTTGCCCTTTTCCAGTCTTCTGGAATCTCTCCTGTTTCCCATGATTTACCAAAGATAATAGCTAGAGGCTCAGATACCTCCTCTATTAGCAACTGGAGTATTCTAGGATGCATTTCATCAGGTCGTGGTGACTTGCAGGCATCTAACTTATCTAAGTGATTTTTAACTTGTTCTTTTTTTATTTTATCTTCTAAACCTTCCCCCTTCCCATTACCATTCACTATGTTAGGCATTCCTTCAGACTTCTAGGTGAAGACCGAAACAAATAAGTCATTAAGCGTCTCCGCCATTTCCAAGTTTCCCGTTACTGTTTCTCCCTTCTCACTGAGTAGTGGGCCTACCCTGTCCTTGGTCTTCTGGTTTCTGGAAGTTAACAATTTCATGGCACTTTTTATGAATAGTTAGGGAAATGCTAGTTTCTTGACCAATTCCCTCACAGAGTTTAAACTAGATACATCATTATTCCTTGGAGCTTTCCTTCCAGAACATCTCAGCCCCAGACACTAATTTCCTGGGCCTGTGAGAGAAGTTCTAACCCCTTTTATATCGTTGGTGGAGCTAATTGGTTCTACCTGCTAGCAAGAGTCGGCAGTAACTCTACAGCACCACCATAAGCCATAAAAAGGGTCAATTATCTAATAACATAATGTCACAACAAGAGAGCTCTGCGTCCCTATGTAGGGGCATAAAGTCTGCCACATTTTTACAAAGATATATAAACTCGAACCTCTATGTCACTGGTTTCAATGGGTATGTCTACACTGCCATTGAAAACCTGCGGCTGGTGCTTGCCAGCTGATTCGGGCTAAGATGCTTGGGCTAAGAAGCTGTTTAATTATGTTGTAGGCATTTGGGCTGGAGCCGGAGCCTGGGCTCTAGGATCCTGCAAGGTGGGAGGGTCTGAGAGCTTGGGATGCAGCCTGAGCCCAAATGTCTATACTGCAATTAAACAGCTTGAACCTCTCGAGCCCAGTGGTGCTGGAACACTTAATAGTTGGGGTGCTGAAAGCAGTTTTTACTTTTTACCTCATGCCCGCCCTTATCTTTGTTGGCTCCCCCTATCCTCCAGAGCTGGGGCCAGGAGCAAGGCCGTATCTCTGGGAGGGGGGACCTGGACAGAGATAAGAGGGCTAAGGCTGGAGCCACAGCTGTGGGAAGGCATGAGGCCAGACCTAGGCAGGAGCCCTAGGCAGGAGCCGGCAGCCGGGACCCCACGTGCGGGGCCAGCAGTAGAGACCTGGCCCTGGGGCCAGAGTGGGGCCCCGGGAGTGGAGGCCCAGGGGGTGGGGTGGGGTGGGGCTGGGAGCTGCAGCACCCCCCCCCCCCCACTCCTAGTTGCTATGCCTATGCTGGAGCCAATCAGCTGGCATGGGCCAGATGCGGGTGTTTAATTGCAATGTAGACATACCCAATCTGACCTCAGTCAACAGTGAACGAAAACTGTTACCATTTAATGTTAGTTAGGTGACTTCTATGTGTGACTCTTTCACAAATAACACCTTCCCATACAGTCACAACCCTTTACAACATAGATATTCTACATACAATCTATATAGCTACATAATGTAATGTACATATTTGTTTGTCTCTCTCTCCCTTTAGCCTTTGTGTGCATCACTTGTCTTTTTAGACCAAGGGTGGCCAAACTTACTGATCCTCATAATCATCAGAAATTTGAGAGCCGCAAGACACGAGCCACCTTTACACATGCATTTTTTTAAATATTAACATCCTACTTATTGGATCACAGCTAATTGCTGCTAGAGCTAGAGGCCTTGTAGGTCTCCATCCTGGTTGTAAGTCTTTGGAAATCTGGTTGATGTGTTCTCAAGGCGGAATGGAGGAGCTCGGTCAGATATTGATTTGTAAAGACTGCATGATGTTTCGATTTTACAAACTTCATCACGGAGTGCAGCGATTCACAGCAGTATGTTGTGTGAAAAATTGAAATGAGTCACACACTAGTCTTTTTGAGTTCAGGATACTTCATTCCTGGCACTTGCTTCCAGAACTTGATTGTAGACTATGATTTATGCATCATCTTTAGAGCCTGATCTTCCTGGAGTTCGAATAGTTCCATTTCTATAGTAGCTGTTTCTGTAACTATGGTTTTGAGAATACAGTTTTGGGAGCCATTGATCCCATCGGCCATGAATGAGATTACAAGAAAGGTGAAGCAGGATCTCAGCTTCAAACCTGGTCTTCAAACCTGCAAGTCTTCAAACCTGCAAGTCTTCAAACCTGGTCTGAAAGTCATCAAGCAGTCCTTGTAATTTACCTTTGTATGCCTTGAGTTTGTGATCTTATACTTTGGTTTCAGGAAATGTGTTTAGCCTACTCTTGAGATGGTGAAAGTGGTTGAAGTCTCTTGACACTATGTCTCTTTGCGGAAGCTTTAACTTGTTCTGGAAGCTGAAGACTGTCTGAGTAAGATCAGAAATAATCTCATCCTTCTCTTTGAGTGCCAAATTGAGAGTTTGCAGGTGCTACATAATATCAGTGAAAAACATCAGATCCTGCATCCATTGCTCATCTTTCAGTTGTGGATAGGACTTTTCCTTTTCTTCAAGGAAAACATTGATAGGCTCCAACAGTTCCACATACCTATTTAAGACATTGCTGGTGATAACCACCTCACAGTACAGTAGAAAGAGATGTCATTAGATTTGTCTTCAAGATCCAGCTCTTAAATGAAATTTTTGAACGGTCAATGAGTCTTCCCATTCGAGCGGATGAAATTGACAATTTCCAGGACTGTTTTCATAAAATTTTCATACTTGAAACATCTACCTGTGAGTTGTACATGATGGATTTTGCAATGAACAGGGAGAATCTGTGGAAATTTAGGATCACTTTTCAAAAGTCCAATAAGGCCTACTTTTTTCCCCACCCTTGCAGGAGGTGCTTCATCTGTTGCAACATTGACAAGTTTATCCAGCAGTACATTGGCATTTGTCAGTGCTTTGTCAAGTGCATTCTTTACGTCAACACCACAGGTTGTTTCTTTTAGCACCACTAAGTACAACATTTCTTCTTTCACAATTACATCCATGGAAACATAGCAAACAAATACCAGTAGTTGTCGTTTATCTTGAATATCTGTGGATTCGTAGACAGCTAAGCTGAATGGCAGAGAATTCTTTATATCATTTTTCATCTTGCTTGCAATGTCAGCACTGATCTGGGAAATCCGCTTCTCCATAGTGTGGTGCCAAATTGGAATTTGCTGTATTAGTCATTGAAGTCCTGTGTTACTTGGATCTAAAATTGCAATCACTTCTGCAGTATTCTTCTTAAATTCTCCATCACAATACGGATGTTTTGCACGAGCAATATTCCATGCCATAACAAAACTAGCTTCAGTCATTGTGATGTTTCCTTACTGAATGCAGAAAGTAGTGTCTGTTGACTGTTGAGGTGTAATTTTAATGTGGTTAGCTTGTTTTTCCTTAATTCTGATCCAGGAGGGTATTTGGAGGAAAAGTTCTTGTGATTCGTTTCATAGTGACGTTTCAAGTTGCTCACTTTGTAGTGAGAGAGTGATCCATTGCAGATAAGGCACACGGGTTTGCCACTTTTACTAGTGAATGCAAAATGTTCCCCCCATTCTGGCTGAAAATTTCAGTTTTCATCTTCATACTTGCATTTCTTACCGTTTGAAGAGGTCATTGTCATCCATGAAATTAACATAGGGTTAACACTTAAATCTTAAGCTATTCAACTGCGACTTAACAGTAAACACAGCCTGTACTGTGCAGCATGTAAGGAGTTCACAGTACACAAGGTCTGCAAAGCACTACAGTGATGCAATTTCCTGTTATAATGAGCATATGCTGCTGAAGCCCTCAGCAGCAGCACCCCTCCTCCTGAGGGGCTGAAGCAAAGAGCACCACCTTACCGTGCAGGGCTGAAGTCCCGATGGCCCACTATGGGGCTGAAGCCACGAGCACTGTCTTGCCTGCTGCGGGGTGAAGCCCCGAGCTCTGCAAGCCACAGTTGACCCCTTCAAGAGCCGAATGTGGCTCACGAGCCATGGTTTGGCCATGCCTGTTTTAGATTGTAAGCTCTTTGGGACCGGAACCATGTTTTTAACATATATTTGTACAGTGGCTACTAGAAAGGGTCCTTCTTCCTGGGAGCCTCTGAGTGTTATTGTAATATAATAATAATAGTAATAGTAATGAATAACAGAAACTGAATTGCTTTCTCTCTCCCTACCCCCACCCCCTCCCTGCCCACATCATAGTAGAGACCTGTTTTTCAGGAACTTGCTAACATTTACAGTGTTGCTCCTCGTACTTCACTTTTCAGGGACAACTGTCTTGCAACTTCCATGAACATGAATATTTTCAGTGGAAGTTGTATGTATAAAAATACTATACATATACAGTACATTTTGATTGACATAGTCCCTCTTTTCTTCGTCTGTGTGGTTAGTAGCATACCAGCATTTTGTGCTTACGTACATGCCGTCTACCCTTTTATCAATTGCAATACAATGAGTGTTGTATTCCACTTTTAAGGCATTCAAATCAAAGATGCTCCAAAGAATTAGCAACTGTGCTGCATTGCAGTCAGATCTGTGATAAATATACACATAAAAAGCTCTACTCAGAACACATTATTCAATTCATTTTCAATTCACTGGAAATAGATATGTACAGTAAGTCATAAACAACTCATTTATTACCTAGCACTTTTTCAACTAATTGCTTTGAAGCCAGCAGGCTCACTCTACTGAAGCAGAAAAAATATATATATAGCATTTCTGATTTCCAAGTATGGGGCAATTAATCCCTGGACCCTGAAAATGTGGAGCATTTTCAAGAAAATAATTCATTTCAAGTGAAAATGATTTTAAAGAAAGTAATAACAATGAGCACAGAACTCTTCTTAACACATACTTGACTTTAAAAAATATAATGAAATTATCCGGAGATGCTTAATTTTAATTACAAACAGACCATTTCTGGGAATTTATTATCCAATTCAAAGCCTTGAGATTGCCCTATAGGAAAATTGATAGGCTATAATTTGCTTTTGGTTTAAAGGCTCTGGATTCTACTTTTCTGCTTTTCAAGCACTGCTATTTGTGCTGATATGATTCAGACTCGGTCCATATTTCAGTTTATTATAAGCTTTGGTTTCTCAAGGGTTTATATCCACAGTATAAACATTTACTCCAGAAATTCAGCATATAAAGTATAAACCGGCATCTAAGACACTTCATACAATTGTTTTTCCACTTAACATTCCACTAAAATGAGGACAGAATAGTAGGTACCTTTATAGATTTTATTTTAAACAAAAGAGAATGAAGAGGAAATAATTCTCCACACAATATTTTGCTATAGCTCTCAAGACTAGAGATAGTTGGGAATTTTTTGACAACACATTTTTTTGCCAAACTTTTCCAATTCATCAAAGTCAAAACTGTTTGCAGGAAAGGCTCAGTCTCAATGAATTTCCCAACTTGAGAAAATATTGAAAGAAGCTTCAAAATTGACAAAATATCCTATTTTGACATTTCCAAGTTTTGTTTTTGCCATCAAAAGACTGTTTCAAAATTTAATTTACACTAAAAATGTTTTTTTAAAGGTCATAATCAAAAGAAAATATTTCAATAACTGCTCCAAACTGGTGTTGTTTCTTTAGTTTGTTGATGCATATCTTTTTATTATTAATTATTATTTAAGATTTTGACTTTTTGTCTTATTCAAGATAGGAAAATATTTCAAAATCTAAAAAATTCTCACAGAAAGCCATTCTTACCTATCCTCACTCAAGAACTAGGACTGCTTCCAAACTAAAAGGTACACAACAGCATTAGAATAGAACAGACTCCAGAGTTCACATAATATCCATGTCCTATATTTTTATAAAAATTTAAGGCAGTGCCCTTAAATATATAACACTTTTCTGTTGCAGACATGAAACTGCTTGCATAGTATCTTTGTACAGATGATAATAAATACACTTTGCTATTTTATTTGTGGTAAGACATTCTTCTTCTTCCACTTTATTCCTCAGACAATTTCAACTGTAAAATTCTGAAGATATATTAATTTGAAAACCACAGATATATATCAACTGCACCGTAAAATGTCTTTGCTTTTTCTTTGTCCTATAGCTTGCATGGCCCAGTGACCGTACAAAATTAATGTGTGTTCATATCTACATTACACACACACACACACACACACACACGGTTATGCAGGATACAATTTTAACATAAACAGAGCCTATGATATTTCAACATACAAGAAATTTGCTTACCAGCTGAGTGCCCTGATCTTGCCTCTCTGTTACATCTCTTCTATTCCCATCCCCCTCCCAGTGCTTCATGTCACCACTCTCATGAACTTCCTGGAAATATGGAATAAACACTGTCCCCTCCACCCCATAACAACTCTGTAGGTCATGGCTAAGCTTGGGGTTGACTGAGCCCACCATCTACTTAATTACTGCACACTGGATGAAAGGGACAGTTACTGAAATGCCTATAAAGGGTAATTTCCTAGGTGGAAATCTGCACTCTACTTTAGAATCTGATCAGGACTGGTAATAACTTCTTCCAACTTCTCATCCCAAATTAGTGTGCAAATATGAAGATTTAAAATCCTGAGGGGGCACTGGGAAGGCACAGCTCAGTATAGCCATATATAAGAAACTGTGGGCCGTGGAGGTGGATTGTGCAGTCAGAGAACTGATTTGGGAATAGGGGAGTGGCTTGAAAGTTCACAATAGGAATATGGGGGAAACCAAGGGCTGGTCTACACTAGCCCCCAAGTTCGAAGTAAGATACGTGACTTCAGCTACATGAATAACATAGCTGAAGTCAAAGTATCTTATTTTGAACTTAAAAGTACTTACCCCTGGTCCACACAGCGGCGCGCAGCCTCCCCCATCGACTCCGCCTACTCCGTTCGCAGAGCAGGATTACCGGCGTCGACGGGGAGCACTTCCTGGTTCAATTTATCGCGTCTAGAGAAGACGCGATAAATCGAACCCAGAAGATCGATCCGAAGCCTCTGACGCAGCGGGTAAGTGTAAACTAGCCCCTAGAGAGGTCATAGGTCTTGGGTGGACCAACACTGAGGAAGGAGAGTAAGCAGAAAACTGATGTGGAGTCCCTGGAGGATTGGAGCCAGGGGCCAAGATTGTGAAAGAAAGTTGATAACATACCATATTCTATGACAAGTGATGGGAACAGAACTGTCAGGAGAGCAGCAGCTGGAGTACTCCCAAAGATCTGTTCAAAGGGGCCTGACCAGGGAACAATATGAAAGACCCTAGAAAGAGAAACTTCCATCACCTCAGATATCATACACACAGACAACCTGCTTCAGAGAGGAAGCTGTGCATAGATGGTCGATGAGGGAGTTCAAATGGGACAGGGCCTCAGCTACTCCTTCAGACAGTGCAGCCAAAGAGACTATTTAGTCTTAAATGAAATTGGGATTTTGCTTATGGAAGAAGTGCAAGTAGGGGCCAGTTTTTAGAGCAAATGGGAGCAAGAGGAATAATTCTGGAAGTTGGGAAGGACCATGGACAGGAACCTTGGGCTTAGCAGACCGAACTGGGAATTGGGAAGTGCTTCCACTTCACCTCCACAGGAAAAATAAATCTAAAAATGGATCGATAGAAATGATGAAACTAGCAGCTGGAAAAGAGATATTTCTGCAAGAAAAAGGAAAGGGGTACAGAACACCCTAATACAGCTAGACTTTCAAAACTTCGGTCAAAACTTCATTGCACTCCAAAGCAGGCAGACATTGGTTACTGACACAGATCTACTGTCTGGATCTCTCATATGTGGTGAGAATGACACTGTATATATTTCACTATAATCAACTAATTTCCCATGCTTCCTTGCAACCTTCCTGCCATCCTTCATAAAGATCTATTTTTCTATTTGGTGTTCTCTAAATGTTTCAATAGGAATCTCCTAGGGACTATTGCTTGCCTTCAAACCTGTGATACACTTAGCTTGCTACCAGCTATCCAAGGTGGTTTGATGTAATATGACGTATGGTGGAGGAAGGCTAGTTACAGCTGCAAAAACGACAAGTTCCCTGCACTGTTTTATCTGTTTATTATGCCAGCTGAATGATGACAAGAGCACAGACCTGGGCTCAGGACTTGCAAAAAAAGCTTTTCTGTTAATCTAACAGCTTCCTTAATGAAATAATAGAAATTAGACATGAAAAATAAAAATGTAGTAAGTCCTTTATTTCATCCATTAGCCAGAAAAGGGTTGTTCCCTATGTTGACAAACTAAAACAATGAATTATCAGTCATCCAATAGCAAGACTGGTGAGGAACTACTGTAAAATGTTGCTCTTAATTCTTTTTTGAGTCCCTTGCAATGTACTATACAGCACAAGTTGAATTAAGAGAAAAACTATCACAATTTTCACTTCAGTACAACATGGGCACAGTATACCAAGATGTAAGATTAATGATAAGTAAATAAGGGAAGTGTGTGTACAATGTAGTCCTTTTGGCAAGGAAAGGCTTACTAAATCCTTGGTATGCTGGCTGCCTACTTGCCTCAACTAGAAGAAATGTCCTCAGTCATCTGTCCAGTACGGTATGTGCACTAAAAGGGTGTGTAATTAACAGCTCTAAGGGTGTTGTCAGGCAATTTGATGGGATGTCAACTGACCACTTCATTACTAGCTTGTCCACCCCACCTCACCTCACCCATAATACCATCCCCCTCTCAGAGTCTTAATCTTCCCAGCACTAACACTCCTTCCACTATGCCTGCTCAGCCTGGCATCTTCCTCCAAGCTTAATGTCACCAGCTCTACCTCTCCTATTTCCCCCTCCTGCCAACACAAGCAGCCCCAGGTCAGACAGCTGGGTTTGACACAATACTCTGCACCAGCCAAACTGGTGACAGGAATGTAGCACATTAAACAGAAGGTACAAAGTGATGAGAAGGACAGCAAGTGCAAAGGCATTCAATCTGGTATTAAAGTGCTGCTGTGTGTCTGCCTGAATCACACCTAAGATGAAACTCATAGCTAATCATCTTGTTAGCATGAAGAGGATTTGCTCAAACCCACATATCCTCTTATGCACATTGTTTACCCATGCCCTGCAAGTTAAGGGAGCAAGTGTCCAGGGGGCTTAAGAGTGCTTGGAGTGGAGGACAATTATTGGCATGTAACCCTGTTTGAGCCCATTGTAGCCTCTGCTGGTGCTTGTACTGAGCCAAAACAACCTTGTGCATCCAGCTGAGTACAAGAAAAGGCAGGTCAGGATCAAGCAAACCAGAGTATGTTTTTGCAAACCTGACCCTGGGCTTGTCTGCACTTAAAACATTGCAACAGAGCAGCTGCTCCTCTGCAGTTGTGTCACTGTAGCATGATGGGAGTGCTTCTCCCCAGTAGCGTTGCCAGGGGGAGAGCGGAGGTAGCGGCCGCTCTCCCTGTGAGCAGAAGCGGCGCATTAAAAAGGAAGTGGCACATTTTTTTAAAGCGGGAGCGGAGCTAAAAAAAGGTGCCGCTTCTTTTTAAGGTGCCACTTCTTGCACTCACCTGGCGGCGCTCCAGCTGTTCGGCAGCACTTCGGTGGCGCGTCCTTCACTCACTCTGGGTCTTCGGTGACATTTCGGCAGCGGGTACCACAGAAGACCTGGAGCAAGTGAAGGACCCGCCGCCGAAGTGCCGCCGAACAGCTGGAGCACCGCCGGAGTACCGCCGGGTGAGGCGCCTTTTTTAGCTCCGCTCCCCCTGTACTCAGGACCTAGCTACGCAGCTGCTTCTCCCGTCAGCATAGGTACTCCATCTCCCCAAGAGGTGGTAGTTACATCACCAGGAGCATTTTCCCATCAACCTTGCACAGTCTACCTCAGGAGTTAGGTTGGCTTTTTAATTGCATTGCTCAGGGGTGTGGATTTTGTCATCCTCTTGAAGGATGATGAACATGACATAAGAACGGCCATACTGGCTCAGACCAAAGGCCCATCTAAGCCCACTATCCTGTCTTTTGACAGTGGCCAATGCCAGGTGCTGCAGAGGGAATGAACAGAGCAGGTAATAATCAAGTCATACATCCCCTATCACCCATTCCCAGCTTCTGGAAAACAGAGGCTAGGGACACCATCCTTGTCCATGCTGGCTAATAGTTATTGATGGACCTATCCTCCATTAACTTATCTAGTTCCTTTTTGAACCCTGTTATAGTCTTGGCCTCCACAACATCCTCTGGCAAGGAGTTCCACAGGTTGACTGTGCATTGTGTGAAAAAATTCTTCAGTTTGTTTTAAATCTGCTGCCTATCAATTTCATTTGGTGACCCCTAGTTCGTGTGTTATGAGAAGGAATAAATAACACTTCTTTATTTACTTTCTCCACACCAGTCATGATTTTATAGACCTCTATCATATCCTCCCTTAGTCATGTCTTTTCCAAGCTGAAAAGTCCCAGTCTTATTAATCTCTCCTCATATTGCAATCATTTCATACCCCTAATCATTTCTGTTGCCCTTTTCTGCACCTTTTCCAATTCCAATACATCTTTTTTGAGATGTTACCACATTTGCATGCAGAATTCAAGATGTGGGAATATCATGGATTTATATAGAGGCAATATGATGTTTTCTGTCTTATTAGCTATCCCTTTCTTAATGATTCCCAACATTCTGTTCACTTTTTTTTGACTGCTGCTGCACATTAAGTGGATGTTTTCAGAGAGCTATCCACAATGACTCCAAGATCTCTTTCTTGAGTGGTAACAGCTAATTTAGACCCCATCATTTTATATGTATAATTCAGATTATGTTTTCCAATGTGCACTACTTTGCAGTTATCAACATTGAATTTCATCTGCCATTTTGTTGCCCAGTTACCCAGTTTTGAGAGAGCCTTTTGTAGCCCTTCACAGTCTGCCTGGGACTTAACTATCTTGAGTAGTTTTGTATCATCTGCAAATGAACTGAGCAAAACCCAAACTTTCTGACAACCAGGCAATTCAAAGTTAAAGTTGCCCAGGCAATCTTGCTCACAGGATTCCATGTAACACTATTAAAGGACAAAAAGGCATTCATTCATACTTAGCCAGGTCCTCAGAAAGAACGGGTGAGTATAATTTAAGGGCCACTTCACTACCTATTACCTTTTACTACTCCCTTCCACTTATTCACAAGATACCATATAAACCTACACCTTCACTCAACTGTCATTAAAGCATTAGAATCCTGTCATATTCCACATCACCCATTCTAATACAACCCCTGACATAACATATCCAGTTCTCCATAGAAATGATGTATACTGCATTCTGAAAGTGCACATGCATCGCTTCCCTTTCCTCACACACATGTGGAATGTGGAAAACATTTATCTCATGTCACAATCACAGCTATGCCACACACTTCAAACTAATCCACAATTCTCCCAAACACACCTCTACCAAGCAGAATTAATTATGGCTATTCAGCTCATCTACATCTGACACCGACCTGACTCACTTTATTTGGAGTACATACAGATGATAAATGCATAGACTGCCCTCATATACTAGCTTGCTACTGACAATACCCATCCTAATAAAACACCTGCACCCTACTAATTATATAATGTGCACAATTCCACACTGAAATGATACCTAGTAGATCATACAGACACACACACAAGTCTTCCTTTTGCTCTCATGCAAAACATACCACAACTCTGTCACACATCTCAAAGTAATCCACACATGTTCTCATATAACAAACACTTTGACCACGTAGGGCCAACTACCGCCTATGCCATTTACTGTAGGTACGCCTAATACAGTGACTTGACCTGGAATGTGTATACAAATTACCATAAGCTATTGCCACCTCCAGGAGAACAAAGGGAAGATGGCATGACCAATCTTTTTACTTCCTTTTTTGTCCTTTAATAGTGGTAGATGGAATTCTGTCGGTGAGAGTGAATGAGTTGTAAAAGGAGGTGAACTATGGGGTTGGCAGAGTGAAGGTGTGTGTGTTAATGGGGCATAGCTGAACAAGGACAGAGTTAAGGCTACCGGGAAACCTTCACTCTGCATTTCCTGATTTGCTCAACTCAGTTTTCTGCAAGGGGACAACATACCGCCTATCAACCTTAACTTTGCATTAACATAGCTTTTTGAGATTGGAGTTCCAGTTTTTTTAACAGGAAAAGATATGTTGTTGGTAGGTGTTAATCAGACAATTTACACATAACGTTTTACAGTTTGCATACTGAGCCAAATCAGCCTGTAGTCAGCAATCCCCATTCCATACTCCTTGCTCTCCTGCAAACTTTTGCAACTTTGTGATCCGGGAGTTGCCCAGAATCCACATGTTGACAACTCTAGCAGCATGCATTTCTTTTCCCGCATCAGTTCCTGTGCTGCGGGTTCCAAACCTCCACATTGTGTTTTTGGAAACACCACATTAATCTGCTCCAAAATGAGGAAGTAGCCACTCCCTGCCACCAATACCCCTAAGGGCTAGTAAAACACAGATTTTCTCAAACAATCAATCTATAGCTTGCCTATTACCCATCCTCACTGCCACCCCTTTCCCTGTCCCCCCATCCTTCCCCGCCCCCAAAAGTGTACACAAACATAAGTCCTCTGTTTCCAGCTCCTCCCCATCCAATATAACAAAAATTTTGGTTAGACCAGCTGCTGACTATTCTGCTGTGTTTACAGTAAACCTCCTCATAAGATAAAAGAGATGTTATATTATAATAGAAACAACCTGTAGCAAGCAGCATGAGTTATTAAATCTTTATTGCATAGCTGTACAAAGGTTTGGACTAGAAACAGCAGCGATGATATGCATGAAGTATGCCCATTCTCAGCTCCCTAACCAAAGGGGCAGGACTTCTCCAGATCCTGACTTACATGGGCAGGGG
The DNA here is from genome assembly GCA_033296515.1 of Macrochelys suwanniensis. Classification (NCBI taxonomy): domain Eukaryota; kingdom Metazoa; phylum Chordata; order Testudines; family Chelydridae; genus Macrochelys; species Macrochelys suwanniensis. The sequence goes on along the minus strand of CM065776.1, from coordinate 94,988,177 downwards.
CCTCAGACCCTCCCAAATGGCAAGCCCCCCCTGAACCCAGCTCACATGGCAGGTGGTCCCCCAGGTGGCAGAGAGAGGGGTTCAGACATTCCCTGAGAGGCAAGGCCCCCTATATCCACTTCATATGAAGGGGACAGGGAAGTGGGCTCTTGCCTCTTGTTTGGGGGGGAGGGGGCGCTGAGACACACAAAGGAGGGGAAAATGTGGGACTGACAGGTGACCTTGTCCCTCTTCTCCCTGCCACTCACTCCCACAACCCCCTTCTCACTATTCCACCCATCCTATTCCCCAAGCCTGCCTCTCCAAAGCCCTCAACGTCTCTCCCCTCCCTTGCCACCTATCCCCATTTAACCACCTCCCCATTACCTCCCTACTCTTACTGCAAACCCTGATTCCTCCATCCCTAATTATCCCTCCCCTCCCAGGAAGCATTCACATGTCTACTCCCCCCACAAGCTTTGGGGGCGGGGTACAGGTGGCTTGGGATACACTGGCACAGCTGGGAGTGTAGGGGGTGGAGTACACTGGCAAGATTTAGGCACACTGGAAGAGCTGTGAGGTGCAAGGGGGGCTGGGGTGCACTGGCAGAGCTGGGGATGCAAGGGAATTGGGGTCCAATGGCAGACCTGGATGGGTACCATGCCTCCAACCTCTCTGACCTCCCCATATCATCCAACCCCATTTACCCCTTCCCCTCGCTGCAGCCCCAGCCCTCTACCCCCACTCCTCTCCCCAATGATACCCCACCCAAGAAACATTCAGATGCATTTTTCTTCAAATACTTTAACTAAATTCTCCCCATAAAAAAGCTGCCACCCATGAGTCACTAATTGTAGCCAACCTTCAGGCCCGCTCAGTCCAAAACTTTTGCCTTAGGTGGGAGCTTGTGACTAACTTATCCTTAGTTATGTTAATTGGAGGGTCCGTGCAAAACTATCAAGGGTGAGTTCAAAGTCAAACTCAATGAGGAGTCATCCAGTCGTTACTACGTCTCAGTTCAACTGTACAAAGCAGCAGAAGAAACCCATTTTGGTGGGTTCTGTAACTGGGTAAGCCCTCAATGAAATGACTCCACATTTGGAACAAATGCTACACTGCACCCACATGGAGTTTTTTAAATAACTAGGGAAATTCATATCCCATAAAACAACCAAACGTGATTTTTCTGCCACCTTTGCTACAAATCATACCAATCATATTCATAATTAAATAACTGTGTGTGACAACATGCAGAATGAGGTTTGCTCATATATTAATCCAAGTTGTTCCCCTTTCTGTTTAAAAGTTGGGGGACCCTACTAGTTGTTAAACCTTTAATTGTGAACTTCTCTGGCATCATCTTAATACTTTAAAATACAATGTGTGCACATGTATATAAGATACACTAGTGAACATAATCATCTCACATTTATGCAATATCACCATGAAGGATTCTAAAGCTCTTTATATATTTTACAATGGGCCAATTTCTGCCCCCAAAAGCATGCACACTGCTCCACATGACTTCACTGGAAACTGCACATGTGCATTAAAGGGCAGAATTTGGTTCTCTATAGCTGTAAAGAAATAACTTCCCCCAACATGTTCTTTATTACGGCAGACGAGGAAATTGCTGAGAAGCATTGTTTAGGGTGGCTGGGCTTAACTGGATCATAAATCCATGAGAAACCTGTGACAGAGATAGCAATTTCCTGCAATATTCTTGGAAGACCTTACTGAATTAAGTTTGAGTATCTTTGGAGTCCATTATATTAAATGCAAAGGATATGCATTATTGTGGGCTTAGACAATTAAAGAACTATACTGAATAACAATGGTCTTTTGGAATAATATGTGTTAAGCGGAATTTCTGGGAAATATCTAGAGGGAAGTGAATCCAAATTTCCACCTCCAGTTATGCAAAAAACTTTGAAGTTCTGCCCTGAGGAGCAGGTTATTACCCATTGATTACCTGTTCCCGAAGGTTAGAGATTAAAGTCCCAAGCTGTATAAAGAAACAGACTGATCTACCCAGTCTGGGTGTCAGTTCTCAGCTGAGGTTGTTATGAATTTGTAACCACAGAAAACCCCCTTGCTGGGGTTTGAAGGACTGACTCCTACTAGAGCCCTTGTTGGAGTTGGGGTGGGCAACGAGGGGTGATCACTGGTAAGTTTATAAACATGCATGTAGGTTCTTTTATTGTTTTCAATATGTTTTCTCTGTAATGCTCTCACCTAAAGAATAAATCTGCTTGCTTATAAAGAGATGATAAATTATAACTGTTGGTAACTATACTGTTCATAAACCTTCAGAGAGAAAGCAAAATGTACATGCCAGGCTGTTAGGTAGTCCTTGCTGGGGATTTCACAATGCAGCAGGGAACTGTGTAGCAAGGACTAAGGCCCGGTCAGCAGGAAGAGAGATGCAGGTCTCCACCCAAGAGAGATGACAACTGAGGAACTGGGAGCACAGAGTGGGTGCCCTCAAGGGACCAAGGGGGGGGGAGGATACAGGTGCAATTGCCCTGAACGGTGCCAAATTATTTCAGTAATAATTCAGTGTCCTTGGTGGTAATGGATGACACAAAAAGAGACCTCATCCTGCTCCCATTGAAGTAAATGAGAGTTTTGCAATTGACTTCAATGGCAACAGTTTCAGGCTCCCACCCTTGGTAACAAGGATTGGAAAATTTGAATAGTTGTTTCTGCTGTGAATTACCCTATGCACTGGGCTCCCAGTCATTTTGAGAGGTACTTTATTAGGATGACACTCTGAAAGAAGTATCTCACTGTTATGAGTAAAGTGATATTACATTATTTAGGCTTTGGCAGCAACCTCTTGCTATATACTTATTGTACTGACTCAAAGTTCATGAAATGTGTGTCTGAAACACCCAAACACCCTGATAAAAAGATAACATAAAAATAGAAAGCATATGTCATCACTATCTCAAAGTAACTCTCTTTCTGTTTCTTTTACCCCTTCTGATGTGCACTGGCAAATACATGAACTAATAATTCAAGGACTGACAGTATAGGAAGAATGAATGTAATATTTAAGTGTTACAATGCTGGTTTGTGTTCTTTTCCCCAGACTGTTTGATTGTTTCAGAAGATATGGGTACTGGTTTCTAGCCTCAGTCTCCAATGGGTTTTAAACCTGCCAAAGTAGCACTCTGTTCATCTCTGTATACACATTTGATATTGATCCTAAAATAAGGGTTCAGATAAGCTCCAGAAATTAAGGTACTTATCCCTAAATTTACCTGAATATTTAGAGGTCTTCCTTCCATCCTTCTGTGAATTTCACCCTTCTACACTTATTCTCAGAACAAGAAAGAAGAAGCTAGATGGATCGAGAGGAAGAGAAGTAGAGAAATACTGATTAATCTAGTGCTAGCACATCTCCTTAACAGTGGGACCCTATGAGCCTCATTCTCTACCACCTCACCCTTTGTGTAGTTTTGTGCACCTCTTAGAAGTAGGTGTAAATGCCACCAGGGCAGTGGAGAATTAGGCTCTTGTTTTTATTATATGATTGTTCATAGGCCCACACTCGCTCTGATTTCTTGGTGGTACTGCCTCTATATTATGTCAAAAGACTCTTTTGACAATCCTGGACCCTCAAAAGAGAAGCATCTTCTAAAAAAAAACTTCTTGAAGTTTTATAAACTATTCAAAGAGATCCTTATGTCGAGTCACCAGTCTTGTAAAGCAGGGTCACATTTAAATTATGTACAAATGTATTACTTATATTGGAAAGACTGTAAATCAGAAGTCAAAGCTACAATAGAAGGAATGTCTAAGCAAGAGCAGTGAAAATATACTGCAATTTGTTCAAGTAAAAAGATAAATGATTTGTAGCAATATATATATATATATATATATATATATATATATATATATATATATATATATAGATATATATAGATATATATAGATATATATATATAGATATATATATATAGATATATATATATCATAAAGAGTAAAACTACACAAATAAGCTATCCCTAAATGATAGCGGACAAGGGCAAAATGCTACAAATTTAAATGAAAAAGTAAGGGTGGTTTACAAGATAATGACAGTTCTTACAGACAGAAAAGTACATGGCTCCCAGTTGAATACAAGCTACAATTTAAGCTACCGGAGCTTCGCTGACAGAACTGATTACTAAAATTCTGAGGAAAAGAAAAATCTATAGAAATCATGAAAGAAAAATATTAGCTATTACCAGTTTTGAATTGGAAATCAATAACATATGAAACGTAGGTTTATCATGCGTGAGATGGAAGAAAAATACTAGTGAATGCATGACATAGAAGGAAACTGATAACAGAAGAGGTAAAAAGAGAATTTCTCTATGAAATAATGTTATTGTACTGAGTATGGATTATATTAAATTATTGGACCCAATTTAAAATAATTCAAATTCATTTCTTGGAGCCAATTTTTGTGTGTGCTGAGCAGGTTTTTTTTAAAAATAAATAAACAATGCAATCGTCATACATGTTGTGATGTTACTACAGGGTATATATGCCTTTCCCTTTCTACCTCTTTATATAGGATGGTTGACCTCTGCACTATGCCCAGAGGAATGGACTAGCTAGAAGGGGGAGGACTTCCTTCCCAGATCATTTTCACAAAATGAATTGTTCACAATATTAATATACACTTATATTGCACCTTTGATGCAGAAAGATTCCACAAATGCAGTAACCTATCTTCTTAACAACACATGTTACTATGAAAATGCACCCCATTTTCCCCACTCTCTGCACTGGCTCCCCACTGAATAGTGTCCATTTGAACAGTTTCTATGATGCTATTTAAAGCTTTTCATGGGATTGGCCTTTGGCCCTTGATCACAAAGATCAACTGTCCCTTCCAAACTACAAGCTCCCACAACAACCACATTCCATAGCAACAATGAGACTGTCAATTTATACAGGAGAGGTTCGTGAATGTGGAACACAGGATTTACATGAGCTGGACCTAGACTATGGAACTCACTTGTACCAGAGGTGGGAATGATCACAGACTTCCATGTACTCTGAAGTACATGCAAAATTCACACCTGACTTTCCCTTCAATAAATTTACACATACATAGGCATTAAAACCACTAGGTAAACAAATGAAGTTCCCTCTCTCCCAGGTTGGAAAGAGAGATTGTTATTTCTCTTTTTAAGTTCTTAAGTGCTTCAGTGATGATGCCTTTATAAACATATAGATTAGATAGTTAAGAATCTGTGAACCTTTTTTCAATGTATTGGTCCTATGTGGCTTTGGCTATAAACTCAGGGCTCCCACTAGAATACAAAATAACTTCTCTAAAAATCACAATATGCCCCCAAATGATTGCCTTTACAAAGTAAATATTTACCAGGGTTACTGAACAATGGTATGTGAAATCCTAGACTCCATCTGCACTTAGAATCGGAAATAACTGTATGAAAACTATGCAGTAAGCATTAAAAAGACAGCATGTGCAAACGCAAACAATTGGAGGCAGGACTAATTTCACCTACAACTGAAGCGTAGTCATATATATAACAGCAGTCACTGTTACACAGAACACATCAATACTGCAGAACAAGGGGAATACTATATACGTCTGAAAACCATATGGAGACTTAAGGCAGGCACAATGTCATTACTGAAGTTAGTATCAAGGAAACGGGGTTAATAGTTCTACTCTTAGAAGAAAAAAAACCAGAGGTCGCTGATAATCACAAAGAGAACCTCATCTATTTCAACACTTCACTGAGGAAAAGTTCACTTGGCTGATGTCTTTTATAAAAAATACTGAGCTTATTACGTTTTAGCACATCAAGTAGACTGTCATAATATCTGTTGCAAACAGAAATAAATGAACATCTTTAACACCAGATCAATTTGCTTTACTATGAATACTTCCATTTATCATACTCTTTGCAACATTTTATAGATTTAAGGGCAAGACAATAGTGGGATGCAGTGTTTGTGAGAGAGAGATACTGAAAGAGACAGACACATTAGAATTTTCTGCATAAATTCACCATCATCTAACTACATCCCACTCTATGTTTGCATTAATCTCCAGCTTTTCAAAGGGAATCAGGAGCCGAATATGCACTGTGCCTTCAAGCAAAAACTTCAGACCATTTCTTTTCTTGTATGAAATGCCGTACTTGCTAAGAAAGTGAAAGTGACTCCTGAAAAAAAAAATCACAATAAAAATAATTTGGCAAGACTAATTCAGTGACAGCTCTGAATTTCACTACACACAAGACCTCTATTCAGGAACAACCTCAGGTAACTCCTTTTCTGCAGGAGGATTAGTTCAGACATGAAGTGGAGACGATCGGATGGATACCAGCCTCAACAGGCACAGGTACTACCTATAATCCTGTCTAGAGGAGAGAGGGCAACATGTGACCGTCATATAGGTTCAGGTATATAGAGAAGCCACACACCTGCAAGTGATTTTGTGTGGGGTAAAATTGGGCAGGCAAGCTATCAACATGTACATACACATAATCAATTATTCAGCTCTCAGGTCATTTAGCTATCTAGTCAGAGGATGGCATACCGCAGCTCTTTCACGGAGCATAGTTCCTTTCGTGAGGATGAACAGATACTCAAAGATCCAAAATATTTTAGTTGGTATCATGATATCAATAATATCAGAACAGAAGGTATCACTTCTGGATGAATTTCCTATTCTTTCTATCAGGAAGACCTTAGGAGTGCTGGGAAGTTGCTTCTTACAACCTGTCAACTAGAATCTTGCATCTATCAACCTCACAATAACTAGAGAGCAGCTGGTCATATTGTTTGGCCTGCAGTCCCATCCATATACTGATCATGCTTAGGTCTATATCATCATCTTTTCATAAAACAGTATCTGAGTTTTGACAGAGTTGTGGAAGTGTTGGGAGCACAATGGCTTAGTAACAGCCAGGATAAAATGGACATGCTGAGCATGAGCCAAGGAAGCATTTAGAGGGAGAGACTTGGGGCCATGATGGTGCCTTCTATTGGAAGATTAGGGAACAGATTTGCAATACAGTTCACAATTGTATTACCATATTGGAATCACTGCTGCCCATGATAAAGGCAATGGCAATCAATGCCTTCTTTCATCTGTGCTAGGACCAGAGCTTGCAACTCTTCTTCTTGAATATGAACCTCCCCACAATGATTTATGTCTTTGCAACTACAAGACTAGATTATCGCAATGAACCTTAGACAGGCCACCCTGAAAAAACATCTAGAAGCTGTTGGAAATGTGGCAGCTTATCTTATGAGTGAGGCAAGCCATTTATGACCACATAACACCAGTCCTCTACCTCAACCTGTTCAATTCCACATCAAGTTCATGATTTTTTTAAAGGCCTAAATTGTTTGGGACCCAGTTTATCTGAGACTTAGACTTCACTGCTTTGTGTTCCAGGTTGCATTCTTCTATTGCGTTGTCAACTTTCCATTAGTTTCAACAGTTATTTTCCCCCTCTCTCTTCAGGAAGGCAGATAACAGTAATGGCTGATATCTTTTCTCTATAGAATCATAGGACTGGAAGGGACCTCGAAAGGTCATCTAGTCCAGTCCCCGGTACTCATGGCAGGACTAAGTATTATCTAGACCATTCATGACAAGTGTTTGTCTAACCGGCTCTTAAAAATCTCCAATGATGGAGATCCCACAACCTCCCTAGGTAATTTATTCCAGTGCTTAACCACCCTGACAGTTAGGAAGTGTTTCTTAATGTCCAACCTAAACTGCCCTTACTGCAATTTAAGCCCATTTCTTCTGGTCCTATCCTCAGAAGTTAAGAAAAACATTTTTTCCTCTCTCCTCCTCGTAACAGCCTTTTATGTACTTGAAAACTGTTATCATGTCTCCTCTCAGTCTTCTCTTTTCCAGACTAAACAAACCTATTTTTTTCCATCTTCCTTGATAGGTCATGTTTTCTAGACCTTTAATAAATTTTGTTGCTCTTCTCTGGATTTTCTCCACTTTGTCCACATCCTTCCTGAAATGTGACACCCAGAACTGGACACAATACTCCAGTTGAGGCCTAATCAGCGCAGAGTAGAGCGGAAGAATTACTTCTCATATCTTAGGGCTAGTCTACACTTACCGGCTGGATCGGAGGCATCGGATCGATCTTCTGGGTGCGATTTATCGCGTCTTGTCTAGACACGATAAATCGAACCAGGAAGTGCTCCCCCGTTGACGCTGGTAATCCAGCTCGCTGCGAGGAGTAAGCGCTGTTGACGGGGGAGCCTGCGCGCCGCGTGTGGACCACAGGTAAGTTCGAACTAAGAGACTTCGACTTCAGCTACGTTATTAACGTAGATGAAGTTGCGTATCTTAGTTCGACAGGGGGGGTTAGTGTAGACCAGCCCTTACTGACAACACTCCTGCTTATACATCCCAGAATGATGTTTGCTTTTTTGGCAACAGTGTTACACTGTTGACTCATATTTAGCTTGTGGTCCACTATGACCCCAGATCCCTTTCCGCAGTACTCCTTTCTAGGCAGTCATTTCCCATTTTGTATGTGTACAACTGATTATTCCTTCCTAAATAGAGTACTTTGCATTTATCCTTATTGAATTTCATCCTATTTACCATTTACTTCAGACCATTTCTCCAATTTGTCCAGATCATTTTGAATTTTAATCCTATCCTCCGAAGCACTTGCAACCCCTCCCATCTTGGTATCATCCACAAAGTTTATAAGTGTACTCTCTATGCCATTATCTAAATCACTGATGACATATAATCCATAGTTGAGACCTGCTAGGTTGGTCTCGGTGGGCTCAGTTATGCCTTTGACACACACTCCATTCAGTAATCTGCTAGAGTCCAAGCCCAGTGAACTTCAGGTCATAATGTATGCTTTATTTCTTTGATTAAGCTTTTAATTAACTATTAGATCATTTTGATTGCAGCAAACATGGATTTTGCTATTATGTTTTTCATTTTGAAAAAAAGACTTTTTTAATTCCTTACTTATATTGGTGTAAGGCACCCAGTTGCTGTGATGATGGGTGCCTCTGTAAATGTTTAAACACATATGCCTTCATTTCCAATAGACACATCAGCATTCGCACACTTAGATTTGATTATTTAGCCTACTTGTCTATTAGTAGCTGCTCTGCTCAGAGGCCACAGACTGAGCCAGAGTTTTAAGAAGTTTATGGTTCATTAGCTATTTATTCCTCTTAGAAATTTCCTAGAGTTTCCTATGGCTCAACACACACATATACTCAAGCCAAAAAGCTTTCAGACTCTCCCTTTCCTAACAGAAATGTTCACAGAGCTTTAACACTGCTTTTTTTTTTGTATGCTTGTTTGTCCCATGCCAAAATAATTCAGCTGGCAGTAGACAACTTTTCTTTGACACCAATATTTTAGAGAGAGTTTAACACATTTAAAATATGGCAAAGAATGTTTCCCTATGATTTATATTTGAACTTCAGCTGCCTGTAAATTAGTTTTGATAATTCCTATGCAAACTTTCTCCATCCAAGTAGTATGATCTGGAAGACTCGGCATGGGACTAGAAGTCAGGACTCCTATGGCTCTGCCACAAATCTCATTGTGTGGCTTTGAACAAACTACTCACTTCCTCTCTGTTTCCCTATCTTCAGAATGGGAAATTTGTAGTTATCCATCTCACTGGTGGTTTTGAGGATTAATGTTTGTTCACCACTTAGAAGAGATTACATGCCAGCCATTATTATACATAGGCTGTCAAATGTCAAAACAAGAGTCAATGGCATATAAGAATCCAACGTATTCGCCTCCCACTTAAAGAAGTGTTCCAAGAATTTTAGTCACTGAAAATAATTTATTACTAGCTATTGACTTCCAGCATACTCAGCACCAATAGACCTGGGTGAACACAGCAAAAAAAAAAAAAAAAAAAAAAGCATTTTCAAATATGATAGTAAATAAATGACCAAACTGTGATTTTATCTTGAGGGATGGGCAGCACATAGTTCTGCAGCCGCAGGAGCAAAACACAGAATATTGTGACTATATTAGTGACAAGGAAAAATAAAGTATGGAAAATCCTTTCAGTGGGGGGAAAAAAAAAAAAAGGTCAGCCAGCCTTATTACAGGATCAAGACGACTTTATGTGTGGTTACCTTTTTTGGAATTTGAGCAAAATAACTATACAGACAATTTAATAATTGACCAATTGTGATAATGTGACCAAACATAAATGGGTCTTTTAAAAGGTAACAAATACAGGTTATGAATACATTTTGTTAATATTTATTTGGAAATTTCAAATCCTGTCACATTGCATTTTTATTGTATTGACAAATAATTAGGACTATCAAGCAGAGTTAATGCCTGCGATTAACTGAAAGCAAAATTAATGCATTAATTTTGTAACACGTTAATCTCATATCTGTGGGCTGAGCGGGAGGCATTGACCATGGGGGACTGGAACAGCCCCTGCCTGCATCTCCCTGGGTGACGGCGGGGGGGTGGGACGGCAGAGTGGAGCCCCGGTACCCCATAAATATTTAAATAAATGGTATTCTAGTATTGTTTAACTGTGCGATTAAATCTGCGATTAATCACAATTAATTTTTAATTGCTTGACAGACCTACAAATATTGTCCACTTATCACTTTTAATATTCTCAATTTCTAAAGCAAACAATACCTACCAGTAGTTGTGCTAAATCCCACATGAATTCATATTTCCTGTTTGTTATCTAAGAATAGGCTAGATGTGACTGGGGAGATTGCACAACACAGACTTGACATCAGAACACAGACTTGATTTTTAAATAATAGCAAGTAAAGTGTGTGGAAGATTATTTACTTTTATTGCAGCAGTTCTGAAGATTATGAAATCTGGATATTTTATCAGCAGCATTACAAATATCATCCATGGGTTATCAGCATTAGTTTGAACATAAAGCAATGATGCAGTTCATTACAAAGACAGATGTTGGACTGAGAGCATATTTAATTTGATTAGCTAGCTACATTCCAGAGTGAGCTAGTTTTGATCCTTGCTCTGACTAAAAATTGGCTTCAGAGTGTTAAGTACCCATTTTTTGCATGCTGATTTTGGAAGGGACTGCATTTATTTATAATCCACTGATACACAGATCCTCTAATTTTTAAGGCAATAGGTTTTAGATAGGATTGAAGATGCTTCAGGTAAAGTCAGACTGGAATTTGTTTAGGGCAAAAACGAGGAGAGGAATATTTTATTCAAGATAAATGTTTGCACAGAGAACATTCTAGCAATCATGTCCATGAGATATGATGGAGAATTTCTAGCAAAGGTGTGCAGAACTTTCCATTTGCTTTGCGGCTGCTTTCATTAAAAACCTCCAAATTTATGTTTGCTTAGACTCAATGAATATTGGGTATATTTTGTGCATACCTCGGCCTAGGCCTATTTATGGCTTCAGAAAAGAGGCCATACAAAACTCAGTGGATATAACTGCAAATCAGGTGAAACTCAGTGGTTTGGGTATCCTGTAAACCAAAGCTCAAGTGAAATTCAAATAGTTAGGGAGGGGGAAAAAAGTTAATCTACACATCTGCAGATCTCTTGAGCCCTGGAATACACAATTTTTATGTAAAAAAAGAAAATAAAAGAAACTAATACTAATGAATTGTACAGCTCTATTCATAGCTTTACAGAAAGCTCCACCCACAGTTAGATACGTTTAGTTAATGCAACCTTACTTCCGTCACCATAATCTGCCAAGAATTATAGACTTAAATACTAACTTCCACCTGAAGAACTCTAAGTACCTTACTAGCATTAGTGGACTTGTGTGGTAACTATTATTGTACATATGAGGAAAACTCAAATTAGGTATCCCAAAACTGAGGTAAATCATTAATAACTTATGGAATATGGGTCTTGGAATTCAAACACTGTTGTAATTTACATTGTTGGGTAATTGTAGTAGAATGACATAGTATTTTTAATATATAATAAAACCTGATGTATTTTTATTTAAGCAGAAACATTCTAAAGTAAAAAATAAAACACAGACTGAGGAATAAGACGTTGCTGCTTTTTGTATTACAGAACACTGGTTTTCAACTGTGCTGTCAACATTCCATTGGTTGCAGTATTTTTTTTTCCTCCCTTCATCACGAAGGCAGATAAGGTTGGGATGATATATTTTCCTAAGTATGTTTCTCAGTCTGGCAATACTGCCCTTTAAAATATGGAGCAGACCCACAAAAGTCACATAAATAATAGTTTACCAGAGACCTTCAAAACGGTAGCTAATGTTTTTGCCTTTGGGTGTACTTTCTTCAAAGTGTCTGAAGGGAACAAAAAAATTGTTTTGCACCATATGTCATGAGAAAAATCCTTTTATCTAAAAATGCAAATGGGACTGTTGGATACATGACAAAGGGCAATGAAGAATGCCAGCGTTGTTTATACTTTTGTAGGAACTGATCTTCCCAGAAAACAATGGGCAGGGTGTTTTGTATGAGTCAGTCAGGTTTGCTTATTTCAATCTTTTACTTGATATTTCAATAACTGGTAGTACTACCAGAGTAATTGTTATTACTTAATCTTGTTCTAAACCTTGGGCAGGTAGCATAGGATTAACACATCATGATCTGCCATGAATCTTCGTTCCATTCCTGAACTTTAAAAGCTTCACTTGGTGCTCTTTATGGTTTGGGACACCTGGCTCAGTATCTTAGAGAAAAGGATGCTTCTAAATCTGTTGATTTTATTGTTATGTGATGACAGATGCAGGGTCAGAACTAAAACACTGAAGCTTTCCATATCCACCCATCTCTATTCTCAGCACAGACATATGGGTGAGCCGAAGTAAATTGCATTAATTTGGTTGGCTATTTTATGTATTAAAACTCACGTCAGAGTTCAGTGTGCTGAAGGTGGGCATCTATTAGCAAGAAGTGGTTCAACAGGCATAAAAAGGGAAGTTGTGAATGGAAGAAAGGATGTATAAAAGGAAGAAGCACGGAAGTGTTGGACTCTGTTTTTACTTTGGGATAGGCATGGAACAGAGGGACCGATATTCAGATCAGTTATCTGCTTTGGGAGATCCACTACAAAAATCTCAGATTATAAAACAAAATAAAAATTAGAATGGGTCCACAATACCTTAGACAGCAGAGGACTGGTGCAAAATACCTGATGGTTGGACTAGGGGAGTGAACTGAATTACAATTCACAGAAGGAATTCCTAGAAGGACCACCAGACAGTCCCAATTGTTGGTGTTTCAGTGAAGTAATACAGAGCTTCACCAAGATAAAGAGGAATGAGTGCATCCTTTGCATATAACTCATCTAGCTACCCATTCTTCATGAATGTGACTGATTCTAATGTATTGCATTTACATGCAATATCTACTGTTAGATTACTGATACATTTATACACCCACGCAGGCAGAATGGATATATACATAGGACAGACTAGAGTCTATTTTTTAACAATTTCCAACTCCACTTTAAAATAATGATAACCCTTTGGTCCTCCACTCCTTTCACCACAAAAATAAATGTCTCATTAATTCAATTTAAATCCTTTACAATAGAGATCCTTAGTCTAAGGTCTACCAGAACTTCTCAGGGCCTTTCGGTTACAGGGGCAGGATTCTCCCTTCACTTACACTGGTTTCAAACTGGTATTTTATTGACTTCAGTGGAGTTGTTTCTGCCTTATGCCACAGTGACGGAGGTGGAGAACCAGGCTTTTGATATTCGTATAATCAGATTTTACTTCTGAGTGCAACATGAATTTTAAGTGGAAAAATGGCAAAGTGTTTTTTGTTTATCCTTCAAAGAAACTGAAATGAAGCTGCCGGAAAGGTTATAACAAAACAATTTCAGTTGGAACCACAAATCAAATCAATCAATCTTACTAGTGCCCCAGAACCTATTTATTTCACACTTGCAAAAATTTCGATTTGCTCATATTACCCTTTTTAAAACAGAAGGAAGGATATTTAATCTTTACTCTGTAATAGCTGGTAAGATCTTATTGCTGAAAAAAGAAAGGATAAAAAGAATTAGGTCTTGATTTTCAGAAGTACTGAGTTCCCATTGATTTCAAATGGGGTTGTAGGTACTCAGCACCTTTGACAATAGACTCAGACTTTAAGATCAGAAGGGACCATGATGATAATCTAGTCTGACCTCCTGCACTATGCAGGCCACAGAATCTCTCCCACCCACTCCTAGAATGATCCTTTCACCAATGTCTCAGCTATTGAAGTCCTCAAATCATGGTTTAAAGACTTCAAGATGCAGAGAATCCTCCAGCAAGTGACCCGTGCCCCACGCTGCAGAGGAAGGCGAAAAACCTCCAAGGCCTCTGCCAATCTACGCTGGAGGAAAATTCCTTCCCAACCCAAATATGGCGATCAGCTGAACCCTGAGCATGTGGGCAAGACTCACCAGCCAGACACCCAGGAAAAAGTTTTCTGTGGTAACATCCCATCACTGACCGTTGGTCCTATTTACCACTGATGGCAATTAATTGACCTTTGACTAAGATCATGTTATCCCATCAAACCATCCCCTCCATAATCTTATCTAGCTTAATCTTGAAGCCAGATAGGTCTTTTGCCCCCACTGCTTCCCTTGGAAGGCTGTTCCAAAACTTCACTCTTCTGATGGTTAGAAACCTCCATCTAATTTCAAGTCTAAACTTCCTGATGGCCAGTTTATATCCATTTGTTCTTATGTCCACATTGGTACTGAGCCTAAATAATTCCTCTCCCTCCCTGGTTTTTATCCCTCTGATATATTTAAAGAGAGCAATCATATCTCCCCTCAGCCTTCTTTTGGTTAAGGTAAACAAACCAAGCTCCTTGAGTCTCCTTTCATAAGACAGGTTTTCCATTCCTCGGATCATCCTAGTGGCCCTTCTTTGTACCTGTTCCAGTTTGAATTCATCCTTCTTAAACATGGGAGACCACAACTGCACACACTATTCCAAATGAGGTCTCACCAATGCCTTGTATAATGGTACTAACAATCAGACCCTTAGCGTAATACTTGCCATACACACACACACACAAATAAAAGACACCTCATGAATCCATTGTGATTATGAGCAAGATGGTCGGAAAAGAGGCTTTCAGCATTGGAAGAAGAGCTACAACCTCAAAAAAGTAACACAAAGCTCAATAATAAGGGCTTGAACAGTGTAGTAATATTACTGAAAGATAGGAGGACAGATCTTCAGCTTGTCTATTGGCATAGTCGTACTGCAGCCACTGGAAATATGCCTATTTATACCAGCCAAGAATCTGGCTCATAATATTTTAGATCATTTGTATACAATACCATGATACTTTTTATAGGGGTTTGATCAAATAAGTTCAAGTATGAGGTCCATTGAATATGTTTTCCTCTTATTTTGACTGAATATTGGCTACAGTTCCGATTGGAACGCAGCTACACTCCAAAGTCACACAATATTTCCCAGGAGAAGATCAGCACATTGTGTCACTTTTGAATGACTCCACCCCGCTACTGTCTTCTTCCAGTCAATGCTCATCGCCTCTCTGAAAGCACTAGGTTCCGTTCTCAGCTGAAAGAAGGATCATTGTGACAACATTTGATGGTAGTAATGGGATAAATAAAAGGGAGGTTGCTGTCCTGTCCTCCTACAAATCCTACCTCAAGGTGCATTGATATCATGATGCTGACAGAACATTACCATCTGACAATGGTTAGGCAGGCAGAATTACCTGGGACAACTATTCAAAACAAAAACACTTTGCACAACTTGTAGTAAACACATAATTTGTTTATGCTATAATGTATTTTATTACTGTTACCTAGCCCTCCCGCCCTCACCCTTTGCATTTGTTGTTTGCCTTAAACTTAGATTTTACATTCTTTGGAGTGGATTGTCTCTATTATGTTTGTATAGTGTCTGCTCACATTGGAGCACTGATCTTTTGGAGCCATTACACACTATTCCATAATAAAATAAAATAAAATAGTGAATCAATTACCCTCCCAGCAACGTGTAGGGACTATTGTTCAACAGATTTTCAAGTATTTTACATTCACCATTTTCATTAGTTTTGAAGTAAATTACCATGCAAATTCCTTAGGCCTTAATAGGGGAATATACAGGAGACAAAGCTAAAAAAAAAAGTCTCAAAACCTGGGACTATTAAGTACTGTATTTTTAAATTGTGTATTTATCTTAAATTAATAAGTCAATAACTACACATTGACTGGATGATGTGCACCAAGTTATTAATCATATTTAATATAATTTAGAGGTGAACAGTAACAGAGAACTATGATTTATACTAATCAATAGAACATAAGACTATATAAGCAGAGACCACAGAACAAATATGAGCAATTGGTAACCTCAAGATCACAAAGAAGAATGTGGTCAAGTGTGAAATTTTATAACTCAAGGTCAATATTTACCAAGGTGAATTAATGAGACAACACTGTGAGTTTCTTCAGTCAAGTCAATGTATTTATATGGAATGGTTTATTAAATTAATGACCTCTAGCTAAACAGTACCATGGCTGTGTTTCATGTTTTTATGTGGTTCAAAATGCAGTACTCCATAGAAAAAAGTCTTTGCTTGTGTACATACTGTGTCAGTGAATGACTCCTCCAACTGCATCAATATAGAAATAATGTATAGTAGCTGTGCAATCAACAATTGTCTGTTAACATTTCCATGTTTGTACCGATGCTACCAAGGATCAGTGAAAATAAATGGACAGAAACACAGTATTATATAATAAAAATGTCACAAAAAAGTGTGACAAAGATTAAGACCTTGAATCAGCAAAATACTTTAGAATGTACTTTAGAATGTACTTTTGCTTTAGAGAGCTTTCTCCCAGTTCTTTGGTCTAAAAATGCTATGTACTTTAGGCCCAATCCTACTCTCATATACATTCAGTTCCCACTGAAATCACGAAGAGTTACACCCATGTATCTGAGGAAGGAATTGGGCATAGAGGGTGTGATGTTACAGTCCATATTCTTTATAGAAATATGCTTATTATATGGATACGGCATAACACATATACTTCATGCAAGATGGCTCATGTAAGATATCCTTGGAAAGGTTATGATTTACTGAATGTGATTATCCAATTTGTATGCATGTATCATTTCTGTACCTGAAGTTAGAAATATTGAACATGTATCTGTACTTTGGGTGACACCCACAACTAGCCTTTCATGTACAACAATGAAAATGCCAGACAGGGCTGATGGCCCATCAGCAAAGACAATGGACTGCGAAAGAGATTAGTCTTCCTGTGGTCGCTTCACACAGCCTGCGAGTAATGGCCGCTATGACCCTGCAGAGACATGTGACTGAGTCACCTGGTACTGCCTCCCCCTCTTGGAATGCCACTGTTTTTCCACTGGAAGACAAAGGGTTCCTGCCCTACACAAAAACTATATAAGGCAGGGGCGTGACATCATTGTGGTTCTCTGCTTCCTCCCCTCCCAAAGAGACACTGGGAAACACCTGGAAACAAGAAATGAACTGTGGGGAGAAGAGTTGAGCCCAGGCTGCAAGGGTGTCTTGCCTGTGAGTTATAATATCTGAAGTTTTGAGCTGCAGGCCAATGTATCTGGCTTTCAAGAACCTTTGTAATCTGCTTGAAACAACATTTAGGGTGAGAAATTAGTATTTGTAGCCCATTTATTTAGTGAATCATGTTTAGTTTGTGTGTTTTGTTTTATTTGCTCAGTAAACTGCTTTGTTCTGTTTGCTATCTCTTAACATCACTTAAAATCTGACTTTAATAGTTAATAAATTTGTTTTGTTTATTATTAAACCCAGTTTGTGCGATTTCTAATGGGGGGGGCAAGAAGTTGTGCACATCTCTCTTCACACTAAGGGGGAGGGCGAATTTTTATGAGTTTGCGTGGTGCAGATTTTTCTATACAGTGCAAGAACTTGTACCTTTGGGTCTGCATTCCAAGGGAGGTGGGCACCTGAGTTCTGGGGCAAGTCCCTTAAGCTGAGTCTTCCCAGAGATCATCTCAGCATGTCTCTCTTTTTGCAGCTGGGTGTGGCCCTGCCTGTGTGTGCTAGAGGAGGCTTAAGAGCCTGGCTCAGCAAGACAGGTTAAAGGGGGAAGGGGGCCCAGGCTGACAGAACAGGTGGGCTTAGTGATATCTCAGTACAACAGGTGACACCTTAAAAGGGGGCAACCTGTCAGAGAGGGTAAAATTCTGGCTGAAGTCAACGAGAGTTTGGCAAAGACTTAAATGTGGTCACGCTTTCAGCCAGCATGTGTTAACTCTCTATGCCTTCACTTGACTAGCCTGGACAAAAAATATATTCCCCATTAACAGTCTTAACTACATTTCCAAATATTTGGTTTATTGCATAAAAATCTTACTGTATTTGCAGTTGGCCATTTGTCATGGTATTTTATTTTATAAAGTTAAGAAGAATAAAGAAATGTAATCTATAAAATAAGACTCTGTACATAAGTGAATATCTCTGAAAAATACCAAAAAGTATTAAAAAGGGAGGAAATATTCCATTCATTTTATCTTTTTTCCTAATGGAATATTATAAAGGAAGAAATATCATAAAGAGACTCATGGCTTTATTTCATAAAGTGAATTCTGTTACTTCCCACTTGCTCAATATCTTTCATTGCATTTAGATTCTGTCAAGTGAGAATGGATCATCTAGAAAGGTAACTCACATTGACAAATATCATTTGTTTTAAACAGAGTTGTGAAGATATCAAAATGATCATAATTTCTTATAGTCTGTTTCAAAATAACCACAGGCATATTGCTTGTAGTGCCATGCAAAACAGCAAAATCTATAAGGCATAGAAAGAAAAATTGTGTTACGGGGGGGGCTTCAATCTGGGGAGTATAAGCTGGACGTCTCATGCTGCCATTTATAAAACATTATTGGAATGTCTAAAAGTCATAATTTTCTAAAACAAAAATATTGATTGGGACAATTCCATATTAAATATCAGTTTGATGGATAAAGATGAACTGTTGACTGAACGAAAAATTGATGGTTGCCTAGGTGCAAGTTATGACTTAATTTTATTTGTTACATGTGCATGCAATATGGTCCCTATGAGGGGTGTTTTAAAAGGCCAATTTCCCAGATCTGAAAACAATTATGAGGAAAATTGAGTGGGAGGAAATAGTTAAACCTAAAATTATGAATGACAATTGGGATAATTGTTTAAGAATGATTTATTACATGCCAAAAACCCCCACAATTGATCAGTAATAAAAGAAAGCTTCTTTGTGCTAGCTAAGAGGTAGGTAATAAAATCAGTAATAAAATAAAAATATAACAAATGAAGAATTGGGGAAGTTGATAGCAGAAGATACAAATTTACAGTTAAGAAATAGAGAAAATTGAGAAGTGAAGCTAAAGGCATTAATTAAAATCTATCAATAGTATGGTTCAGGACAATAAAAAGTTTATTTCAGGATAAACAAAACCCTAGCAATGGTATAGCTCCAACAGTAGACAAGGATGATAAAATTATCAATCATAATGCAGAAAAGGCAAAAGTATTCAGCAAATATTTCTGTTTTCTATTCAGGAAAAAGTAGGATGAAGTACTCATGTTAGCGATAATGAAATAATTTCTATTCCATCAGTAACTAGGGAGGATGTTAAACAGAAACTATTAAAGTGAACTGTTTTTAAAATCTGTATAAGTAAATAACTTGCATCCTAGGTTATTTGAAGAATTGGGTGAAAAGTTTTCTGAACCATTATTGTGAATTTTTAACAAAACTTGGAATGCTGGGGAAGATCTTAGAGGACTTGAAAAAACAACATTGTATGAATATTTAAACAAGTTAAACTGAATAGCCCAGCAAACTAAGTGTCTGTTAGTTTGACATCAGTTCCAAGCAAGATCATGGAAAGGTTGATATTGGACACAATTAGTGAAAAACTGAAAGATGGTAGCATAATTAATGCCAATTGGCATAAGTCTTTTCAAACAAATTTGATTTTTTTTAAATGAAATCAAAAGTCTTGACAAAGGTATATTGTGTTGACAGAATATATAGTAAGACATTTAATTTAGTGTGATGTACTGGATTGCAAAGTAGCACCTGTACCCCCCATATTCATCATTTGTATATGGTTGTGATATTTCATACAAAGCATGCCATGTAAGATACCATATGAAAGGTCACAATCTGCTGAAACTCATTGTTCTGTCAAAATATGCATATTGTTAGTGTGTATGAAGTTATGAGATTTTGCTATATGGTTGTTACTGAAATATATTGAGAGTTTGGGAGACGCCCACTGCTAGTTCTCCTGTCACAACAAAGACGGGGACCCACACCCAAATGGGCGTTAAGCGACCATCACAAGCCATTAACCAGCAGGGGAATTGTAAACAAGAGATTTACAATTCTGTAAGAGACAGTTGCACAAACACCACACAATGGGGATTGCTCAACTGTGTGAATCAACAAGGCCCACCAGGACATGCCTGGGCCAGTATATAAAATAACAGACAGTGGCATCATGAGACCATCTTTCTCTTCCCCCACTTATGCTGAAGGCAACAAGAACACAGGGAAGACAAAGGCTTTGAACTGAGGAGACTGGTCCCAGGCTGAGAAGGAAATTCAGCCTGTGTATTAAGAGCTGTAACCTACCTGAACATCTAGTGGGGTGAGAAAAGCTGCTTGATTCAAACCTTGCTTAGTCAGAAAGTTTAGAATTTAGAATGTGGGTTTATTTTTTATTTTCTTAGGTAACTATGTCTTTCCAATTATAATCACTTTAAATCTATCTTTCTGTAGTTAATAATCTTATTCTAACGTATTATCCTTACCAGTGAGTTTGTTCAAAGTGGTTGGGGAATCTGCTCAGATTACAAAGGCTAGTGCATGTCCACTATCCTTTGACAATGTTGCAAACTAATAAATGATCTTGCATTGTTCAAGAGAAGGTCTTGAGCAGTGTAAGATGGTACATTTCTGGGGAACAATGTTGAGGGCTGGAGGGATTTGCTGGCATCTCCCGCTGTTGAGTTCGAGAGTGGCATTCAGAGAATGCATGCAATTTAGCTGGGTGTGTCTGTGCATGCTGGTGGCTGTGATAACAGCACCTGGAGGGGTTTGCTGCTTGCCACTAGCAAAGCATTGTGGCAGACAGCCCAGGCCAGAGAGTTAAGGGGCACAGCGGCCCCACAGTACCAGGTTGTATCCCAGGGATCTCATCACACTTAGTATCACATGACTTTCTGATAAATAGCACTATACAATGCTAGTCAATAACTTTATCAATTATCTGGAAGAAAATATAAAATCATTGCTGGTAAAATTTGAAGATAATACAAAAACTAATGGCATGGTAAACAATGATGGGGGAGAGGTCAATTATAGAAATCGACTTATATCACTTGGTATCATGGGTTCATTTAAAAAATGTGTTTAAACACAACAAAATGCAAGGTCACATATCTAGGAACAAAAAATGTAGGTCACACTTAAAAAGATGGGGAACATTATCCTGGAAAGCAGTGACTCTCAAAGGGACCTACAAATCATGGTAGACAATGAAAGGAGTGTGAGCCGCCAAAGCAATGCTGTAGCGAAGAGAGTTTATATGTATAAAGAAAGATGATATCAAGCAGGACAAGGGATTACTTCTGTAAACAGCATTTGTGAGACCATTACTGGAATAATAGTTCTGTACTGGAATACTAGTTCTTCTGTCCACACCATTCAAAAATGTTGTTGATAAATTGGAAAGGCTTCAGAAAACAAGAGTTACAAGAATGATTTGAGGTCTGGAAACATGCCGTAGAGTGAGATTATAAAGAACCTCAATCTATTCAATTTATTCAAGAGATGGTTAAGAGGTGACTTGATCATGGTCTACAAGTATGAGGAAGGGATTTCTAATAGCAGATGACTTTAATCTAGCAGAAAAGGCATAATGAGATTGAATGGTTAGAAACTGAAGCTAGACAAATAAGGTTCACATTTCTAACAACGAGGATAATTAACCATTGGGACAACTTACCTAGAGATGTGGTGAATTCTCCATCATGTGAAATCTTTTTAGAAGATGTGTTTTGAATTATAACATAATTTATGGGCTTGATGCAGAAATTAGGTTCTTTGGTGGCCTGTGTTTTGCAGAAGGTCAAACTAAACAACCATAATGGTCCATTCTAGCCTTAAAATCCATAAAAAACCTGTACTGGTAGGACCATAGAGATTGACTTAACTAGCTTGCAAACCTAAGAGGGTTTGTATTGGCTAATTCAGAACTTTTTAGAAGTTTCTATTTAATAGGATCCCAGCTAAGGCTTTGTGCATCCCAGGATTAAAATCCAATTAACAAAGGGCCTATAGAGTGATACAGCAGAATGTGTTTCTTAAACTGGGATCTCAAAAAGCAGCAATCCTATGTTCTCACAATCTGCAGGATCAATAAAAGAGGAGATGATGAATGAATTCTCCTAAGTATAAAAGGGAGGCCATTTGGTGAAAACTCACCATAGTGATATTGGACATCTTGCACTGTTTTAGAGATTCATGGTAAGAGACTGAATGACACCATGAAATTAAAGAAATATAGTACAAGAGAATGAGAGAATAAGTGGAAGACCTGCCCAGTCAAAAAGTGAGGGATAAGAATGAGTGAACTACATGATCTGTGTGTCAAAAACATTTTTTTTTCTTCTGAGCAACAAGCTGTGAGAAAAGAATATAAGCCACTTCTATTTGACACATATTTGAGCTCCTATTTTATAAGATGACACTACAGCAGGGACCTTGTGAAAAATAAATGCATAGCCTTGGTATACAGCTGTCTGTATTTCTATTAACATGTTTCTTTCTCCAAGATTTCTCCAAGAATCATGACAAATGTGTATCAAATAAAGGCTTTGAAATATCACCAATCATTTTGCAGGCAGAAACACAATAACCTTTTAAAAAGCTCATTCATACCCCGCTAGTTTTGGCCTTTCTATCTTAGTTTTTTTAAAAGGGCCTTTTTCCTTCTAAAACCTGACCTAAACTTTCCAATTCTCTCCTTCTTCTATTTACCACAGAACAAAGGAAAAAGTATACTGACTTCATTCCTACACAGTACCTTAAATGGATAAGAATACTGTATGATTAAAGTTCATATAATCAAACTTAGCAATTGGAAAGGACACTTAAAACCACAAAGAGAACATTCTGTAGCAAATGCCAATGACCATCACCTTCTCTGTTCTGTGGCGGGGTCCCTCTCTCCTGTCAAGTCCTGTTTTAATGGACCATTCTTCTCAAAAGCTAATGGAACTTGATGCATTTCAGAGCTGCTCTGAGGAAAAATATCCTATCTTGCTGATAAACCACTCTACTGAATGAGATCAGACTAGATGATCTAATAATGGGCCCTTCTGGCCTTTAAGTCTATGAAAATATGAGAGTTTGGCAAGACTCTGTAATGATCTCTTGTCCTTAAGCAAAAACTTAGTGGCTCCTAAAGGCAGTCTTCTTCAATATCACCACAGATCAGCATGGTACTTCGATGGAGCGGTGACTGCTAGTCACTATTGGCACTCTTAACTGAATAAGCAGTGACTTAGAGTGTTGGATTGTTTCTGACAAGTACAGAACTGATCGGGGGTCAGCATTGAGCCACATTGCCTCAGGAGAGCATGGGTGTCCAGGCATTCCAGAGCTTTAGGGTGTCCAGGCATAGTGCTTATACTGTACAGTGAGAGGTTGCTCTGACTTCTATGGCCGGTATTGAATGGGAGCCAGGGCCTAGGTTTTGCCTTTACCTTGAAGTGGCTTGTGACCAGGGGATGCTAGGAGAACACAGTAACTGACTTATTGATTGTCATGCAAGGGCCATGGAAGGAAAGCTCCTTGTCCTCTGCCCGTTCCCACACCATCTGCACAAGGTTTAGTCACAGAGTAGCCTATGATTTTTTGAACTGTTTTGGGTTTGTTTATGGTTTATCCATAAAGGGAAAAACCCAGTTTAAGAGAATTCTTTTCATGTTTTTAAGTACATTTACGGCTCATGAGAGAACCTGGATTCAAAGTTCTAGAGGGGGTGGGCAAACTACGGCCCCTCAGGGCTTTGGATCTGGCCCACGGGATTGCCACCCTCCGTGGGCCCCGGGCCGCTCCCAGAAGCAGCCAGCACCACGTCCCTGCGGCCCCTGGGGGAGGTGAGGCAGAGGGCTCTGCGCGCTGCCCTTGCCTGTGGGTACCTCCCCCGAAGCTCCCATTGGAATGGGGAACCCTCTGCCCCCCAACCCCCAGAGACCGCAGGGACGTGGTGCCGGCCGCTTCCTGGAGCACGCCCCTGCCACCCTGGAGCCGTTCCAGGTAAGCGGCGCTGGGCTGGAGCCCAAACCCCTGCAATACCCTGCACCCCTCCTGCACCCCAACCCCCTGCCCTGAACCCCCTGCTGCACCCTTTATCCCTTCTGCACCCCAACCCCGTGCCCTGAGCCCCCTGCTGTACCTCGCACCCCTCCCTGCACCACTGCCCTGAGCCCCCTCCCGCACCGTGCACCCCCTCCCACACCCCAACCTTCTGCCCCAGCCCTACATTCATGTCCCTGCATGCCATTTCCCCACCCAGATGTGGCCCTTGGGCCAAAAATTTGCCCACCCCTGCTCTAGAGAGTAAAATCTACTCTCTCGCTAAGGCATAAGAAGCCATTCTGTATAGACAAGGCAAAGAACAGTTCAGGCTTCCCTCACACTGCCCAGCTAGTACCCTTTATCAATTCTCTGAGCTATGAAGTCTCTTTCTGCTATTGTAAACCATTCTCTTTATAGAGATTCTTGACAACTATCTACCCATTCACTATTGAATTTCTTTCTTGCATATTTTTAAATAAAGTGCTAAAATAGCTAAAGGAACACCAAGGCAGTTTTCTTTTTATCAGAATTTCACATTACTATGATTAGTAACCATATTTTCCTTTTCACCTGTTACTCTGGTGTAATAAAATAAATGGACTAGTAGATATACACCTGTTAGCTTTACATAATACATGAGGAGGACCATAGCATTGATAGAAAAAAGAGAATGAGAATAATTTATGAGTGGAAAAATTCTGTGTGATCTAAAGAGTTTCTAACATCTAACACTGTTTAGTACATCAAACCAGGAACTTAGTTTCTTTCAAACATGATTATACTGTTCAAAGACAACCATGGTGCATTTTTGTTTGACAGTGCAACGTAAGTATACTTTGTAGAATTCCTTTTATATGAACTGTGTCCCAAATGCACCACAGAGCTAAGTAGTAGTAACATCATTACATAACAAACAATGACAGGGAGAGAAATTAATTAAGAGCTATAGGAAGTAGAGAAAAATATGTTTTATGATGAGATCTGAAAAGGAATGGAGAGTCAATGAGGCTAAAAGAAAGGTTTTTCTAGGTGGTAGAGTGAAAGTTCAGAACAAGTGCAGTAAGCGAAGAGGCAGATGAGGCCAATGCTAGATGAGCCGACGAATGAGAGCGATATACAATTAAAGAAAAGAGGTCATACTTTATTTTCTGTCTTTAACTCTGTGGTGCATTTGGGACACAGTTCGTATGGCCAAAAGAAGCGTCAGTCGCTAGACAGCATGGTGACAAATGCTATTGTAACACTAAGTATGAAAAATTAGGGGATCGAGGAAAAAATGCTCTCAATGCTAAACACAGAACGAATAAAACACTGTGTCAAAGGGGTTACTCGACCAAACAATAAAGCAGTGTGCTTTTGAAATTATGACTGATCTTGAGTAAAAACAAGAGCCCACAGGAGAAAAGGGGATATGCTTGAAGCTTGTCACTATTCTCTGGAGGTCCCAAATCAAACAATCAGAGAGTAATAAAAGATCAGACTGGACGACTGAAATTCCCCTGAGCAACGCTTCAGATGAGCAAGTTTAATATAGGAGGCTACCATGTAGGACAGATCTCATCACAGCATTAGTACAAACCATAATATTTTTTTAAAGTATCTAAACTGAAGAGAGGGAGAAAAGAACATCAATAAATTCTAGAATGAAGTGTGTTGGTGCTGAGTCTGAGGAGGAAGTAATTTTATTTACCAATTTAATGATTTTGAGAAGGTCAGCCTGTGTAAGTGGCATTGAGTTAATCAGCAGCTGGCATTTTAGTAAAGCAACTGTTAAAGAATAATCAGGCAGAACTGAGGCTTATGGTAGCTTTAACTGTAGAAAGTTTAATGTTAAATGACTGACCAATGGCTCTAGGCATAAAAGGGGATAGTAGCAGATATTGCCTCTTCTGTTAACTTTGGAAGACAAATGTTAGGAGTTGAAGTTCTTTCTTTTCTCCAGAAATCCCTGCAAAATGGCAGGTTTTGGGGGTATTTTTTGTAAAAGGAAAGTAAGGAAGGTGATAAAAATACCAGCTGCATTCACTAAAGCTGACAGTCAATTTCTAAGACTGATTTACAGACGGGGAAGCTTAGATGGAGTCTGTCTAAAGTTGTCACTATGCATAAGTACACATAGCCTGACATGGTCACTATACAACTCTTCAAAGTTTATTTCATTCTTGCAAGGGCTGCCAATTTGATATGAAATGCAGTTGGAATTTAATAACAATCTAGGAAATTGAGTCAGGAGCATTTCTACATAGAAGGCAAGACATTTTAAATGGAAAATGAAAAATTCTTAACATCTGTAACGCTGCATGAAACAAGAGTTCACAGGGACAATGAGAATATTTAGTCAGATAGACAGACAAATATAGATAGGAGCCAGGCAGTAATGGTGGTAGTTCTTGAAAAACTGAATATTGTTCCAGGTTATTAAACCTGTACTGTATTTCCTTGTTTATTAGGGTAGGTTTACCTTGTTCACCTGTTGTATAATATCATTTGAAAATGAGTAAATGTTTAAAAATAACTAAGAGAAGGGAAAAGATTGTGGAGATATAAGATCTTTCCTTTGTTAACAATATTCTGTTCAGCACAATGGAAGTTGCTCAAAATAATAGTCTTCAAAATCTAAAGTAAATATTTAATATAATATAATAATGCTCCTCAAAGAAACATTTCACATGACGACACATTGAGCAGTAAGTCATACATACTTCTCATTGTCAAATCAATAATTCTGAATAGCATTTCATAGCATTCCTTTACAAATGAATGATACATAAACCCTTCATATAATAAGGACAGATTGATGCAGATCAAACAAATTGACCATCACGCTAATTTATGTGCCTCTATCTTTGGACAGTGATCTACATGAGCTCCAAACATATAATAAAATTCTGACAGCTTAATTACCCCAAATATAGTGTTGTGAGGTGAGAGAAGTGTTAAATTGGCCCAGTGAAATCAGTGGGAGTCTCCCCATTGATTTAATGGGCTTTGGATCAGGCTCAATGTCAGATGGCAAAAAGAAAAAAGTCAGATTAACTGATGCCAAATAAGTTGGATTTAAGCATGAAGCACATCAGAGGGAATGCACAACAACAAATAAATACAATGCATACAAGAGCAGCATATATCCTTTAAGGAAATCAAACCAAGGAGTTCTTTCCAACACATAAGTAGTGTCCCCATATCTCTAGAGCAGTAGCGTAGCCGGGGGGGAGCAGGGGGAGTGGCCGCTCCCACTGTGAGGAGAAGTGGCGCTAAGGCGCCGCCCGAGCTCCGTTGCGCGAGCAGGGCTCAGGGGCGCTTTAAAAGGCCTGTGGCTCCTGCCGCTGCGGGGAGCCGCCGGCCCTTTAAAGCACCCCCCCCCAGCCCCGCTGCTGGACCCGGGCGGGGGGGGGGGGCTTTAAAGGGCCGGCAGCTCCCCGCCGCGGCAAGAGCTGCGGGCCCTTTAAAGCGCCCCCCCTAAACCCCACTTCCGGATCTGGGCAGGGGGCGGGGGGGCGCGCTTTAAAAGGCCGGCAGCTCCTGCCGCTGAGGGGAGCTGCAGGCCTTTTAAAGCGCCCCCCCGCCAGCCCCGCTGCCGGATCCGGGCTCAGGCGGGGATTTAAAAGGCCCGGGGGCTCCGCAGCAGCTGGAGCCCCAGGCCCTTTAAAGCGCCACAGGATGAGTACAGGGGGAGCGGGGAGGTGCCTTTTTATAGTGCCGCTCCCCCTGTGCTCTAAACCTGGCTACGCCACTGCTCTAAAGAGTATGGTGCTTTCGAGGTGCTGAACAATCACAACTCTCACTGCCTTCTCGGGGAATTGCGGATGCTCAAGCAGAGCTGGTCTGGAATTTTCCCAATGAAAAAAGTATTTATCAGGAAACGCCAATTTGTCAAAACCAAAGCGTTTTGCGGAAACATACTGGTTTCAACAAACTTTTGATGGTACACAGGCAGAGTTCTGTCAGAATCATGCCTTGTTTCCTGCCAGCTGATCTGACAGGCTGCAGAGGGAGCTGACACTTCCAGGGTCCACTCTTCAAGGGCAACCCTGCCCTACTTCGGTGTCAGGGACTTAGGGCTTCCAGATTCCCTGCTGTGGAACTTGGAGCTAGAAGCCCTGAGAACCCCAGCAATTTCCCACCAAAAGTACCTAAGTGATTTAGGTGCCTAAGTCCCAGTAACACGTTATGGGACTTAGGCACTTTTTAAAGTTTTATCCTTAGCTGATTAATTTTAGGTATCTAATTTTTAACATTGTCCTGGACTGGTTCTGCTAGTTTTTCATGATTGGGCCCAAGGAAAGAAACTTCAATAGAGCAAAACACATTTTTAATACATAAAATATTGAGGAATTTTACAATAAATATTTAAGACACTAAAATACTAAAACAAATGACACATTAATTGAAAAATACTAGGTGTTGATATACAGACATGTGCGCACACATAGATGCACACACTTTCTAGAAAGGAAACATGATTATGAGCAAGCGCTTTTGTGCCACATACATTTTACAGTCTAAAAGCTATTATTTGAGTTTTCTGAGACTGAACATATTTGTGCTAGGATTCAGTTCCACCAATATAGTCTTCATAAATAACCTTCAGAATATTTTCTTCCAGAACACCCTCTATAAGAATATTTCTTTGTGCTCAATGAATCACTGCCATATCATACCAGAGAAAAGATGAGAATGCATTTAATGTGTGTATTAAATAAGAGTGTATTAAAGTCAGAATAAAAAATTAATTCATACCTCTCCAAATCTAACATAGTTAGTATTATATTTTCACCCTCCCTTCTTTAAAATACACAGATTATAATTTATTGATGTAATTTATGGGGAATGTGCTAAAATCTATTTATTCTGACCTACAGGATTATATTAGCTAATTCATTTAAACTACCCTTCAAGGAGGGCATACATGATTAAGTCAGAAACAGCCAATATATATTTCTTCAAGGAATTTTACTCTTTTTTAATTTCCCAGAAGAAGAGAGTTTGTTTTTTAATATAATTTCCCACCTGGAATTATCACCTGCCTCTCTTTTTTAATTATATAGATATGTAGACACATGCTAGACAAAGAGCTTAATTACAACAATGAACTTGTTCAGATCTCTAAAATAAGACTGGTTTGGAGGGGTTTACAGAGTCATTCATCCCATTTAATTGATGGTGTAGAGAGGCAATATGGACCAGTTGTTAGAGCATTATCCCAGGACCTGGGATGTCAAGGTTCCAGTCCTTGCTTTACCACCTACTTTCAGGCATCTTGGCTAGTCACTTAGTCTCTTTATGCCTCAGTTCCTTATATGTAAAATGACAATGATTGTGAAGCATGCAGATACAAATGGGGACCATATGAAAGTACCTAAGATAGACAGTGCAACTTTTAACTTCAGTGGGTTAATACCTGGGATGGAATTGAATCCCCCCCCCCCCCCCCGACCCGACCCGCTCCCGATTAGCCGGTATTCTGCTATCCTTCAAGAATTGTAGAGGGACAGACATTACGACTTCAGGGTCTATGAGCAGTTTTAAATTTAGCACTGAGAAATGCTTTGAAAGACGTTATTTGGTGCCAATGACTTGTAGGAGCAGAATACCAGTGACATAAGTATTTCCTCTTTCAAAACAAACAGCATCTAGCCTAATGCACTTTTATAAGGATATTTTTAATTCAATTTAATCACAGTAATTACTTGCCCCAGGAGCTTTTCCATGCCATCATCGTAACTATTTTAAAAAGCAACTATATTTTATTATATTTTAATTAAATTGTTATTAGGCTCTTCTTAATAAAAGTATGCTACAAGGAAGAGATATTTCAATAAGCTAGGCTTAGATCTATAATGGCATCCAAGCAAAGGAAGCATCAGCTTTGTAGGCTTGCCACAAGAAGTTGATACCTGCTAGTAACAGAAAATTAAAACGTCAATTTGCAAATGACTAAAAAAAGTCTTTTAATAAAAATAAGCTTTAAAAACAAAAAACAAACATGTATCTTTGCGTCTTCAACAAACTGATGACCCAATATGTGATTCTAATAGTGGCATTTGGGCTAAGGAATTAATAATGAAATTTATAATCAGATTATGAAATGTTTATGACATGATTTTAATAGTACCTGCCCAATGTAAATAATCATAACCTGCTAAATATATGAGGGCTGATTCTGATCTCATATTGGCTTTACACATTTATAGCTCCAGTGACCTTCTTGGATTTACCTCCAACTTACGTGGCTGTATGTGATTTCAAAAACCAGACCCATAATTTTAAAAGTGATCAATATTGTACTGCAGAAACAAAATCTACATATACTTTTCCTTTTATTTTGTCACTGAAAAGTTTTAATAAAAGAAAGGTGCAGGTATGTCAGTATGTGTCATACTAGCATTAGTATCTAGCATTAGTGTGTCTAATTTATTGTATGGGACAGCTAGATAATTTAGCAATAAATGTATTGGGATTGTTTATATAGAGAGATTCTATTTATTTGCTAAACAATTATCTATTTATTAATAACAAAGAAAAATGGAGAACGAATATTACTTCTGTATGAGAAATCTATATTCTAACAACTACATAACTGCAGACAAGGGAATGATGTAATTCTAGTCTTAATATAACTCTTAGCTTTTATGTAACACTACAGGAAATACATTTGCGCTGTTTGCATTTGTTAAGATTTATATATATTTAAAGCTACAACAACTCATTTTTATTTATTTTTGAGAATGATCACATGATGAATGGTAATCATCAAGAAAAATGATACTGTACACCCAGCAAAAGGACTATAGTACTCATATAGAAAGAAGTAGTCTGCACAGAACATAATCTTCAGTTATGTGTTATGACAATAGCTAACATGATGAACACTTCAGGAGGTCACCAAAGCAGTTCGGCCTCAAAATTCAATCAGGTAACTAGTAAGCTTCTGTTTCAAAGGAGTTATTGTGGGATCATGCCAATATTTACAACTCAGTCTTGTAAGAGTGTAACTTTCATGTTAAAAACAGATCTTCATGAATGTTTGCTCAGTGTTCATCTCTTCCTTAAGGAGTATCAGAATAAATAATAATTCAGCACAAATGTAATGCAAGCTGCACAAAGTAGCAACTCCCCTGAGTACAGCAATGCACTTAAGAGACAATGATAAATGAATCCCCATACAAAGCTTGTAGTGTTGACCTTTATAAATTATATATTACTCCATTTGATTAAGCTGTTACTGCACTGGTGATGATTAAGCAACTAATAGAACAGTAGGTGTCCTGGCAAAGCAATGTTTAGCATGATTTAAAATGAGATTTTAAAAGTTCGTTTCTGTTGACTTTTTTCAAATAAATATTTAGCATGTGTGCGCATTCATCTATGTGCACGCGCGCGCGCACACACACACACACACACACAAAGGAGACAACACTTCTCTTTTCTTTCATTTTAAGCCATTGCCCAAGTAAGACCAAGTACAGTGATAATTTCCCCATGGGAATGTTGTGGTCTCCTCTTTTATTGAGAGAGGCCTGTGAAAAAAGATGCCCCTTGTATCACACTGTAAAGGTGACTAAAATCCCAGATCGTTCAGAAGATTTCTATCCTAGACATGCCTCCTCTTCTACAACATACCTTAATATATATATACACACCTCTATATCCTAGTAAAGGCGATAGGAAAGAAGCTGGTAAAAGTACAGGTAGGAGCTAGTTAGGAACAGTTAAATGAAATGGAGTCCCATTTAAAAATTAATACATGAAGGCAAGCAATTGAATATTTGCAAAATGTACAAAGGCTTATATACAAATGCTAGAAGTCTAAATACTAAGATGTGTGAACAGTAATACCAAACTATAAAATATATAGAAATGGTAGAGTCGATTTCTCTGGTGGGGGAGTGGCATTATTAGTTAAAGAAAGCATAGAGTTAAAAAAGATGACAATCTTAAATGAAACAAACTGTACCATAAAATCTCCAAGGACAGACATTCCATGCTTGAATAAAATGAGTATAGCAGTAAGAACATACTCCCAACCACATGACCAGGGTGATGACAGTGATTGTGAAATTATAAGGGAGGTTTGAGAGGCTACAAAAGCAGAACTGCAACAACAGGTGATTTCAACTATCCTCATATTGATTGAGAAAATGTCATCTCAGGACGTGATACAAAAATAAAAATTCTAGACACCATAAACGACTGCTTCTTGGATCGGCTAGTTCTAGGGAAGAGATAATTCTTGATATAGTCCTAAATGGAGCTGATGAGGTAATGCCGAGAGGTAACTAAAGCTGAGTCACTTGGTAATAGTGATCATAATGAAATTATATTTAACATCCTTGTAAGGGGGAAAATACAAAATTAGAACAAAACACCACAGTAATACTTCACTTTAAAAAGAGGATCTACACGGAAACAAGGACACTCGTTAGATGATGAGCTGTGACAAGAACTAAATGCCTGGAAGCAGCATGGGGGCTATTTAAAAACACCATAATAGATGCTCAGACAAAATGTATACCTCATATCAGAAAAGACAATGAGAGGACCAAAGAATGCCACCATGGCTAAACAGCAGAGTAATGGAGGCCATTAGAGGCAAGAAGGCATCCTTTAATTCCACTCATGTCCTTCCTTCAGACAAGTAATACTTCAATGTATTCCACTGGCCTGGCTTCAAGCAAAGAGCCCAATGTTAATGAATTCTAAAACACTTGGAAAACTGTTTCTTTTCCTCCTTAAGACCTTTTCAAGCTTCACTATGCAGCAGAATAAATGCCCTGGTTAGTGGGTAGAATAACTCAGTCACCTCCAGGTGATGACATTTGCACACTGAAAGTTGTGCCCTCTCTCTTGCTTATTCACTGCAGATTTTAATTGATGAATTTGTTGATGCTTGCAAGGAGTTATGAAAATGTAAAACATAATGAACACCAAGTACTATTTCCAGATAATACCTACATTAGGTAACTTTAGATACGACTTGGAATAGGGAACCTTTATACCAGGTAGTTTAAAAAGTGAATAAATATAAAGGGCATAATTATCATAATTCTCCTTCTAAGGCTCAGTTACATTGCTATGGCAAAATTATATTTACACTCACTTAGAAGTGTCTTTACACTGCCAGACTGGAATAAATAGACCTTTTTGTAAATGAGAATCAGGCTCAAAACACTTTTTCAAAGGGAGTTTATTAAAAATTCTATGTTATTAAAGACCTACAAATACACTGGAAATTAACAAGCATAATTCATTTAAAATGCTAAAAATACTGCTCTGTAATGATTCACCCGACTAATGTATACGGTGGTCATACAATACAATCGTTGTTCAAAGAGTCTGTGCTTGTGCTGAGATAACCCTTTGGTGCAGTTGCCTACATATTCCTAGTTAATGGCAATTCTAAGGCGGGCAACCAGATTTAGTGCTTGAGAAATGTGCCAAATCTACAATCCTGCAGAACAGATTGCAAGCTCTTTGAGACAGCGACTTGTTTTTTTGTTGTGTTTGTACAGCACGTAGCACAACAGGGTCCTGGGCCATCGCTGGGGCTTCTAGGCAATGCTGCAATTAATGCTGTAAATTAATTAACAACAATGTCCTTTCTCCAAAGAACTGAAAATAGGGTTTTGTCAAAGTAAGTGTTGTGTGTGCGCGCACACACACAAAGTTAATATCAACAAGCTTTTGACTTTCTGATTTTTTTTCAAAATGTGAAATTCCAGCATAAAGAGTTTCTGAATGGTGGGTCGTTCCCCATACTTCACACACACACTTATTGCTGTTTCAGAATGTATGGCAGTTGAAAAATAGTAATAAAGTGTGTGTTTGGGGGAAGCTACTTACAGTTTTCCAAATTTTTCCAGTTGGAAAGAAGTGAAAAAGTACGAGACACCACTTTTCACACCTTCTTGCTGTTCTCCAAGTAGAAAGTGGGTTTTTCTCACTTTTCTCCCTGTGCACTAACTTTTTCCATTTGGAAAGCAGTAAGAATGTGTGAAAAAGTACATTTTTCCCCACACTTCTTTAATTTTTCAAAAATTCTTTGAGGAAAACTGAAGTTTCCCATCAGGATAATTTTCCCATTCAAAATGCTGCAGCAAAAACATTTCCTATTTTCTCACCAGCTTTATATAACATGATCAGATGGCAATTCAGTGGCCTATGTGAAAGTAACTTGATTGTGGTCAGTCTAGTTCTTAGTGGACAGATGTTCATCATATTGAAAACATTATCACAACTAACACTTACTACGAGGCACTTTTGCTTAGGCTCAGAAATGAATGAATTAAGAACTTGAATAATTCGGTCCCTGCTAGAGGTGGATGAATGGAGGGCTTTAATCTCCAGGGTTATCATTCTGGAACCATTTAGGGGCAGTACATTCAATGCCCCCTCAGTTGTGAGGGGGGAGTGCAATTTATAACATCCCTAAAATGGATTCAACATACTCCCATCCACGCAACCAGATGCTCTATCTACTCCCTTTTCCTGTCTTCCTCCTTTTTGGTGATCTGCTCCTGGGAGGAGAGAAACCCCATACCAGGGCTTTGCTCTTTCTTGAGCATGGAAACTGCAGTTTCAGTTGGCCCTTATGTAGGTCACACATGAGGGCAGTCTTTTTAGTCCCCACCTACTGAATGACTACATAAATGGTGGGTGGGGCATGATTGGAGGCTCAATCTTATTCAAAAAGCCAGATGCTGAAAAAATTTTAAGGCTATGTAATAAACAATTTTAAAGATTTTTAAATGGAGCTAAAATTTGATTAAAAAGGAACTTTCTGTCTGTCAGAGATGTTGCAGTCATGTTCATGCACTGGTGATTTATGTAAATACATTAATTCAGTGTCTGATTAGCAACCACATAATCTAGAAAAGGTAGTTCTAGAGCAGGGATCAGCAACTTTTCAGAAGTGGTGTGCCGAGTCTTCATTTATTCACTCTAATTTAAGGTTTCGCATGCCAGTAATACATGTTAATGTTTTTAGAAGGTCTCTTTCTATCAGCCTACATTATATAACTGAACTACTGTTGTATGTAAAGTAAATAAGGTTTTAAAAATGTTTAAGAAGCTTCATCTAAAATTAAATTAAAATGCAGACCCCCCCAGACCCGGGCAGTGTGAGTGCCACTGAAAATCAGCTCATGTGCCGCCTTTGGCTCTCGTGCCATAGGTTGCCTACCCCTGTTCTAGAGGGTTCAAGTCAGTCAGATGCTGGCCTCCTATCACCACTACAGATGAGCAATATTAACCCAGAAAGGTTTGCCTGGCACGTTTTATTGTTTTTAACATGAAATTAGCAGAGAAACTAGAAAACCAGCTCATCTCTGGGAATCATCATTTCCATACATCCATATGACACTGGCATACACCTATAGAAAGTTCTGGTGCTGTGAAGCTGTATTTCACTTTCTATCTCTGTTATTTTGTATTTCTTTATGGTACACTGCCAGATTGTCATTAAAATCAACATATGTTATACATAATCTATAACAACATATTGGAGACTAGATTTTAAAGACGTTTTTAGCATCTCATCATTGTTATCCAATGATAAAAATCCATATTATCAGCCACTGCAAGGCCAGGAGCACTTAGCAACACTCCCAGGCTGCCAGGATAAATTAGCTCTGATTAATAATTCCTGTTCAATGTCCTGTGCTAAAATCCTAATGCACAACTGTACCATCTGGATTATGACAACAAACTCAGTTTGTTAACGAGAAGTAAAGGAGGTATATAGGGATCTGACTTGTGACTAGTACAGTATGTTGATCATTGTGACAACAATGTGACTTAAATTGCAAGTGTTTACACAGATGAAACTACTGTAGCAGGGAAGAAAGATTTCTCTCTATAATATTTTAATTAACTGATTATTACTGTTACTGTAATTTTTAAACACATTTCTTCTACTCCATCTTCAACATACACCCCTTCTCCATATTTCTAGGCTTGTTATGTGTGTGTGTGTTCTATTATACATACTCATACGCCAGTGTATCACTAGTAAGAAAGGTAAGGTTTCTTAGTGATGGAGTCTCACTGTAAAGGGGAACTTGATTTGTAGGTCTATGAAAAACAGCAAAATACCTAGTTAGAGGAAATTGGAAGAATAACTACAAAAAAGCCACAAGCCTTTTTGTCAATTATAATTTTAATAGTATAATGTGCGAGCATTAGTATTTCTACTATTCTTTTAGTGTTCTATAGAAAAAATATGGAATTTAAATTCAGAGGCCCTCTTCATAAAAGGTAAGCAGCTGATAGAACTTGGGACATCAACAAAAAATTACTTTCAGGTTGAGTGAGACGCAAGAATTCAGAACATTACTCATCTTTTGTCTTATAGTCCTTATTTAATAATGGCCTCTTCCTTACTACACAATCTGACTAACAATAAAAAATGCCACTTCAAGATATTTTCAACCAAATGACTGAAATCTACAGTAAGAATAATTCATTTTGACAGCTTATCTTTTTGCCCAGTAGGGGTCTTCACTCAAGTGTGGCCATGAAAGCAATTTCCATGTTGATGAAGATTGAAGCCTTTTATCAGTCAGTGCCAAACAAGTGAAAAAAGACAGGAGGATACCAATATCACTGCCACACAAGTATCTACCCTTTAAAGTGAAACAAAAGTAAGCCTACGTAGAGTAATCATGGTATTTGGATTTTTTTTAAAAGAGATCCACATTTAGCAGTGTTATATAGGACAGAAAGTTTTAATAGAACAACTTGTAACCCCCTATTTTCAGATGTTTATAACACTGCCATAAAAATCCATTAGATCTGAAGCTTGGCATATCACTTCTCAGTCAGCCCTGAAATAGATTTATTTTAAAGTATAAGCTATAAAAATATAGATTTGGTCATTTTTAAATTACAGAGAGTAGGCAGAGCAATAGCTTCTCCTTCTCCTCCTTCACCACATAAAACAAAAATAAAAAAAGATTTTCTATATTCTAGTGATTAATTTTTTTGTCCTGTTTGCGGCACAATTCATAGAATCATAGAAGATTAGGGTTGGAAGAGACCTCAGGAGGTCATCTAGCCCAACCCCCTGCTCAAAGCAGGACCAACACCAACTAAATCATCCCAGCCAGGGCTTTGTCAAGCTGGGCCTTAAAAACCTCTAAGGATGGAGATTCCAACACCTCCCTAGGTAACCCATTCCAGTGCTTCACCACCCTCCCAGTGAAATAGTGTTTCTTAATATCCAACCTAAAGCTCCCCCACTGCAACTTGAGACCATTTCTCCTTGTTCTGTCATCTGCCACCACTGAGAACAGCCTAGTTCCATCCGCTTTGGAACCCCCCTTCAGGTAGTTGAAGGCTGCTATCAAATCCCCCCTCACTCTTCTCTTCTGCAGACTAAATAAGCCCAGTTTCCTCAACCTCTCCTCATAAGTCATGTGCCCCAGCCCCCTAATCATTTTCATTGCCCTCCGCTGGATGCTATCCAATTTGTCCACATCCTTTCTGTAGTGGGGGGCCCAAAACTGGACACAATACTCCAGATGAGGCCTCAACAGTGCCGAATAGAGGGGAATAATCACTTTCCTAGATCTGCTGGCAATGCCCCTACTAATGCAGCCCAATATGCAGCTAGCCTTCTTGGCAACAAGAGCACACTGTTGACTCATATCCAGATTCTCGTCCACTGTAATCCCCAGTTCCTTTTCTGCAGAACTGCTGCTTAGCCAGTCTGTCCCCAGCTTGCAGCAGTGCCTAGGATTCTTCCGTCCTAAGTGCAGAACTCTGCACTTGTCTTTGGTGAACCTCATCAGATTTCTTTTGGCCCAATCCTCCAATTTTTCTAGGTCAATCTGGACCCTATCCCTACCCTCCAGCATATCTACCTCTCCTCCCAACTTAGTGTCACTCACAAACTTGCTGAGGGTGCAATCTATCCAATCATTCAGATCATTAATGAAGATGTTGAACAAAACTGGCCCCAGGACAGACCCCTGGGGCACTCTGCTTGATACCGGCTGCCAACTAGACATTTAGCTGATGATCATTACCCATTGAGTACGAAGATCTAGCCAGTTTTCTATTCACCTTATAGTCCATTCATCCAATCCATACTTTTTTAATTGCTGGCAAGAATACTGTGGGAGACTATATCAAAAGCTTTGCTAAAGTCAAGACAGATCACATCCACCACTTTCCCCATATTCACAGAGCCAGTTATCTCATCACAGAAGGCAATCAGGTTGGTCAGGCATGACTTGCCCTTGGTGAATCCATGTTGACTTTTCCTGATCACCTTCCTCTCCTCCAAGTGCTTCAAAATGGATTCCTGGAGAACCTGCTCCATGATTTTTCCAGGGACTGAGGTGAAGCAGACTGGTCTGTAGTTCCCCAGATTCTCCTTCTTCCCTTTTTAAAAGATGGGCACTATATTTGCCTTTTTCCAATCATCCGGGACCTCCCCTGATGGCCATGAGTTTTCAAAGATAATGGCCAATGGCTCTACAATCACATCAGCCAACTCTCTCAGCACCCTCGGATGCATTAGATCCGGCCCCATGGACTTGTGCGTGTCCAGCTTTTCTAAATAGTCCTTAACCTGTTCTTTCATCACTAAGGGCTGCTCAATTCAATAGAAGCAGGAAAGCACAAACTGGTGAGGCATGTCTGTAACCTACATCATGTTTGGATTGGCAGTGTCTATTGCTGCAAAAAAAATAGCAGAGTGTAAACACAGTTTTCTGTGTTTGCAGATGGATTTTGAAGTATTTTGTAGTTGTAGTACTATTTGGGATAGGTGGGTCCTTTAAAAACAGTTTGATATATAAGAACGGCCATACTGGGTCAGATCAAAGGTCCATCTATCCCATTATCCTGTCTTCCGACAGTGGACAATGTCAGGTACCCCAGAGAGAATGAACAGAACAGGTAATCATTACGTGATCCATCCCCTGTCATGCAGTCCCAGCTTCTGGCAAACAGAGGCTAGGGACACCATCGCTGCCCATCCTGGCTAATAGCCATTGATGGACCTATTTTCCATGAATGTATCTAGTTCCTTTTTGAACCCTGTTATAGTCTTGGCCTTCACAACAACCTCTGGCAAGGAGTTCCACAGGTTGACTGTGCATTGTGTGAAAAAATACTTCCATTTGTTCCTTTTAAACCTGCTGCCTATTAATTTCATTTGGTGACCCCTTGCTCGTGTATTATGAGGAGTAAATAACACTTCCTTATTTACGTTCTCCAAACCAGTCATGATTTTATAGACCTCTATCATATCCCCCCTTAGTCTTCTCTTTTCCAACCTGGGACAAAATAACGAAAATAAAAACAAAAAAACCCTGAAACTCTCAGCTACACATCTCTTCACATCCTTTTCTTCAGGGGTTAGATTTATTTCCAAAAAAATCACACACTGAAAAACCAGAACAAATCAACTCAAACTATGAAGGGCTATATTCCAAAGCACAAATACATTTCAGATCTATTAAAAATATAATGAAAATGGTTTTCCATCTCTAGAAAATACATATTTCTCATGTGCTAACAAGGAAAATGAGGCTGTTTGAAAGTCCAAAAAGCATACATCTTATTTCCTTTTCTTTTTCAGAATATCTGCTGTCACTTTGAAATTCTGTTAGAATACTACTGGAAAAGAAATGGACAAAGCATTTCTTTCCTGGAAGCTGTAAAAATTGTAAAAGCAAAATTATATAAAGCACCCTCTGTTTCACAGCAGACTAACAATTAGCAGGGTAGATTGATTTAAATCAAAGTAATTTAAGTTGCTGATTTTAATCATGATTTAAATCAGCAGGAAACCTTGATTTAAATAATTGATCTTATTAATGTTTTGTATCTGTACTTTTTAGTTATTTTCTTTTTAAAAAAGTTTAGTAACCATCGAATCATGTTGGTTTTCAATCAAATATAGGCTGCACACTAAATTTGGTGAGGGTTTTTTGCTAAGATGGAGGATACACTATATCTATAAACATTTATTTAAGCAATTGTATAGATAAGCTTACATTTATTCAAATTCTTAATTTTTACTTTATGTTACAAAATGGTTATTCACTAGATTTTTTTTTAACTTATGATTTGTGTTAAGCTCTGTTTGGATGGAGATTCAAATTCAATCAGAAATGCATAAAACAGCATTTTATTTTTATCTTAAATGTGCTGGATACATAAAAACAGTTTATCCATGTTTTGCATTTAAAATTCACTTATTTATTAAACAAATGAAGCATTATCTGAAGTAAATTAATTGAGTTGATGATATCTGGTTACCATGTCCTATCTAGAAGATCTCACCCTCTCACACCTTGTTTTTATTCATATTCCCTGGAGGAGGAAAACAAGCTTTTCTGCTTCTTCAGCTCCCAATCTGTTTCTTAACTTTGAATGAATTAGTCATTGAACTGAACTAGTTGAATAAAATGAAATGAAGATATTCTCTCTGCACCTGCAGCAGAGACTACTGTTGTTAAAAGCTGGCTTAGCACTTCCACAGATTCTTGTTCTAGATGCTTAACTGGTGACTGCCACTACATCTGTGGTTTGGCTTTCTTTAAAACTTGGCAACAAACATTTACTGGGTATTGTTGTATTTTATTTAAGTGATTTTAATAGATTATAATATGTTAAGGGGTTAACATATATTGTCAATTTCAAATCATTTTAAAAAGATAAACCTTTATTTAATTTAAATGCAAAAAATCTGTTTTTAATGTTTTCTTTTTGTAGAAAAGAGTATCGGTTTTTATCCACCCTGGCAACTGAGCTAAATGCATGCAGAATGTCAGTCATTTCCATTAGGGGCCGAGATAGCTGTGTTATGCTGGACATTGCTCCCTTTCCCTATTTCACTAGGAAACAGGAAGAAGGGAAATGTTTTTATGCAGATAGCAATAAAAATGAACAGACCTGGGTTCAGAGTAAGCATCTGCTTGAAAGACCTGCTTGAAAGACCTGGGTTCAGAGTAAGCATCTGGGTTCAGAGTAAGCATCTGCCTTAATTATAAACTCACTTTGTTACTTTGTGCCAGAACCCGCATTATTCTAGCAAAGTTTTTGTATTTATTACATGCACATGTTTGTGGTGATGTGCACCATTATCTTCCTCTGAGGAACTAAGTGCTCTCAGGAAAGCCTCATATTATAGCCAAGTTCCAAGAGACTGCTCATCCACAGCATACTGGATCTCAAGATTCAATTTATTCACCTTGGGGATGAAATTGCTTGTTTCTCTAAGGTGCCAGCACACTGATTTAGTCCCTTTAAAGCATCTGTATTTTTGCTCTTGTGGCCTGACACTAACTGGTTCTTTTATTCCGTTTAGGAAACAGAAGTAAATCTTTATGGACTGTTCACACTTACACTTTTCCAGTGGAATGAACTGCAATGTACCCAGTAGTTTTTTTACTCAGGAAGTAGAATTCCACAGGTACCCATTATTTATTTTTCATTTTCTAAAAAAAAATGGTCCTATCTAAAATGCTATGCACTTGTGCAAATTATTTACCGCATTACATTGGTCATAGTAGATTTTAATGACCACATAAAAACCCTGCTAAAAATTCTACAGTCCTCAACTCAAACCATCCCTCAGGAAAAGCTTGGAGAAACAGATAAGGTGTGCAGTAGCCCAGAAGGTTAACACATTTTGGCTCTGTTGGACTAACAGGGATCTTTATTTCTCTTTTAAATTTAGTAAAATTTGGATTTAGATTATAGTCGCCCAGTAGAAAACCAGAAGAACAAAACCTATGTTATAAAAGAGATAACATCCACTCCTCAGATTTCCCTCAAAGCTTCACAAATAACTCCACCCCACTACAGTATGAAGTCCTACAAAATGGAGTCTCCTCACAGCTTCACAAATAACTCTGCTGCCAGCAGGATTCTGAGTATAATCTTCTTGGGACATCTATATTTCTCATACACCCCACAGTACTTAAAATAGGATTTTAAAAGTTTGACTCAAAACCAAGATAACTTTCACAAATTTTTCTCAGAAACAGTTAAGTGCTCGAATAAACCAGAATCAACTATATGACATTACCTTCTCCAGCTACATCTCTAATATCTAATACCTATCCAAACAGACAATAAGGGCCACATAGAGGGCCTATGAACCACATAGGAAAAGGGAGGCCCCCCCATATCATTGTGTGCTTCCAGAATCTGCAGTTTTAAACTCTCTTGGTGGTTGTCAACGGTTACTCCTTTACTTACCTGTCAATAATGGCACACATATCAATGCTGACATTGGCAAAGCTTCCCAGTTTGCCTTGCTCCACTGCATGCAAATCCACCAGTTGATCATCCACGTGAATAAACTGCATGCATCCTTGGAATGAGAGCTGGAGCAGGAAACGATCCGAGTCATTTGTTTGTGTAAGGAACCCTGTGGAGCAGAGAAAGCAAGAGCATTGTTAACTTCAGTGGATGACACACACTACTAAAACTCAAAGCTGCATTTTTCCTGTTACCAAAGACAGTGTCCTGGCCATGTGGGAAGAAAAACTACATCCCTTGCATTTTGTCTAATTAAGTTGCAACTCTACTAACTCATCTGGGTATTGTCCAGTAATAACTTGTACAGTTGTACAGGTCATGATTCCTTCCTTAATTGTTTCCATCTGGTGGAGGGCTGCCTTTAGCCTTAGACAGCTGGTCCCCAGCCTGTTGCTGGGACCCAACCACCCTCTCCTGCTCTGAGGGTTAAAGGGCTGGGGAAGGAGAGTTTTATCTTCTCTGTACCAAATATAGGAACTCTAACCCTGTTCCCCAGTTTCTTCAGGGGATGCCTTTCTCCTAAATCCACTTCCAGCTCTGATTTCTTAGGGAACCTGATCCGCTATGGAATGAGTACCTGCACTAGACGCCTGTTACCTGCAAAATTGTCATATCTTGAACCAGGGTACTGCCTGACCGACCCAACCAGGTCCCTGAGCAGCTGTGAAACCCACCCTAATCTGGGCAATCCGGCAATAAGGCAGATAAAATTCTTCCTAATCCCAAAAAGGTGACTAGTGTAATGCCAACAGCAGCCCAAATTCCCAAATTTTATGCTAATCACAGAGGTGAGAATGCAGGTGTGAGAGGGCGTTCAAGCTGGAGGGGCAAGGTTTAAATACCCTCCTTCAGGTGCATAGGGGCCAATAGCTTACTTGAGTCTTACTGGCCTACCCACCTACTCAGGAGATGCCTCGCCTGTTCCTGACCATCTCCCTTCTCCAAACCCCCGTCCCAAGGACACTAAAAGGGCCACTGCCCCCTGCAACAATCCACACAAAGCCTTTGAGGTTGCAGTGGTTGCATTCTGAAAGTAGTTCCTTTTTTCATCGAAGTGGAGACTACTTGACAGCGTGTGATACAGCAAAAATACATTTTTACAGCGAAAATTATTCCTTTGGGTATAACAGTAGGATGTGGAGGAAGTAACTGCTCATGACTGCAGTTGTATTTTATTTCATGGGGGGGGGAAAGGTAATTATTATGGGGCAACTTTATATTTCCTAAACACACATGTTAAATCATGGATCAACCAGTATCAACCGAACAATACTTTATGAAGGCATTAGAAATGTTTCAACACATTCTTGAAGAAATAATGGCCCAGATCTTCAGCTGATTTTAATCAGTGTCGTTCTGTTTACTTCAAAGGAGCTATGCTTATTTACACCAGCTGAGGATTTGGCCCCCTGCAGTTTCCTTCCCCTTCCCCCCCCCAATACTACTTGATGACAGCCTCAGAAAGCCCAAGAACAGTCCAGATTAGCCCAATCAAGTTGCTATCCTCGCCACTCTGTCCCCTGTCTCCCCTCTCTACTCATGTAGAGAAATGAAACACTGGTAGAAAGTTTCAATTCTATGTTTTCCATTTTTAAATATATTTTACATGCCAAATGGTCAATTTTCAACTTTTTCATTAAACCCACAATAGCTGTGAAAATTACACAGTTCTATCGATCAAAGAACATTGTATATATAATTCCTTGGAGGTGGGAGGGTGGTGGCTATCATGGATTGAATCCTTGTCAGATTTCCTTGTTCATAGTACAAGCTCATATCTGTTCCTCTCTAAAAGGTATTGTGTGTATGCCATATCGGAAATATACAGTAATATGATTAAGCCTTGAAAGATACCCAGAGATCAACACTCGAAATATTTGATCATTTTACCCCTTCACAAAACAGCAATCAACCTTTTTTCTCTGCAGAAGGAGCTATAGA
Source organism: Macrochelys suwanniensis (assembly GCA_033296515.1). Lineage (NCBI taxonomy): Eukaryota > Metazoa > Chordata > Testudines > Chelydridae > Macrochelys > Macrochelys suwanniensis. The sequence goes on along the minus strand of CM065776.1, from coordinate 94,943,583 downwards.
ATAATGATTGCTTTGTACTTTTGAGGCACTTTCTATCAGGGATCTCAAAGCACTATGGATAACTCATCAAGCCTCAAACATCCAAATGTCATTACTATAATTAACCTTAGTTTACAGATGACAGTAACACAAGACAGATAAAATACGAGACTGTTCCAATGTTGCATAGCAAAACAGTGGCAGAGGTGGGAATAGAACTTTGAATTATTCATTTCTAGGCTCAAACTCTCATAAATCAACCTTGTTTCTTCTCTTTAATATATTTGTGTAATTGGGATGTGTTGTCCATTTTGTTCTTTATTTTGTTTATGGTCAAAATGAAGATAAAATTAGTTGTGCTGAATAAGAGAGAGAAGTGTTGTGTACAACCCTGGTCTGCTTACAATGTTCAGATACTGCTTCAACTGGAGCCAATTATAACATTTCCACACCCAAAATGATTGGACTAATTCCTATGATGCATCATAGAATCTAGAGATGGAAAAAAGTAAGTCATCCTGTCTATCCTTTGGCCATGCAAGCTTGATACCTGATGCTTTCTCCAGCTGGGTTTGAAATGGTGGTTGATGTTAAGGAAAACCTTTGGGCTGTTTCAGTCTAGTTCCCTATTTGTTCATACCATTACACTACCAGGAAGATTGGCATCACTTCTCCTTAGCAAGGACCCAAAACCTGCCATGGCAGAGCGTGTGGCTGTTTAGATTTGAGGTGCACTGGAGAGCTGTGTGAAGAAGCTTGTGCGCACAGCATCCAGTGCTAAAAGTGGAGGATCTATTTTTGACAGAAATGAAAGTATCACCACATCTGCCTATCCCGTAATCAAGTTTGCCCCTCCATGACTTCTGCCCCCTCCAGCGTCCCTCCCCCCGCCCCGGTCCCAGCATCACCTCTGGTCTTTCTTCAGCTCCAGTTGTTTTTCATCCCCCTTTCCAGGCTGGGTGTTGCAAAGCAGGAGAGAAGCAGAGGAGCCAATGATCATAGGAGGGGAGGAGGAGGAAAAGTTGCCTTGAGCTGCTGGGCTCTTTCTGCTCCCTTATGTCTCCTCCCCTCATGTGAGAAGGGCTTCAGCTCCTGAGAGGGCAAGGGAAGAGGCAGAACTCAGCAGCTCCCAATGTCTTCTCTGACCTAAGAGGCATGGAAGTGGGGAGGGAGAGCCAATCACAGGGATCTTTTCCCCAGGCAACACTAAAATGTGGCCCTTCAGCAACCCTGGTGGAGTTGTAGAATTTTCTGGGTCTTCAACCCCTTTTTCCAGGCGCACTTTATGCCCTGGCTACCTCTGGCTCAAGCCAATGATATCACTCCTCTGCTTTGAATATTAAATTAACCCAAGGTTAATAACAAAAAAGACAAACTCTGCCCTTAGCTGAATTCATGCACGCCCAATGAAGTCAGTGATGTTTTGTGGTACAAAGGAAAGAATTTAGCCAAAAGAAGAATGATCACAGGATGGATATTCAAGTACTGATAAAAACAGCAGGTCAGATTCTGCAGTCCATAGTCAATCTTTATTCAGGCAATGCCCCACTGACATAATTAGGAGTTTCACCTCAGTAAAGACCGAGTGATGACTGCATGATTAGACCCAGCAATCTACTACAGCAGATAATGTATTATTCCAGAATCATTTAGGGACTTTTTTAGGAAGGAAATGCATCATTTTAAAACATTCTCGAAGACAACCCACTCACCGCTTGATTAAAAACAGAAAAAAATGCTAAATTATTAATAATGAAGCTGTTTTTATGTCTGACTAATTTAAACACTATTATTATTATGTCTAATACAGTTAAACTTCATTTTACTGCAACACTAAAGCACAAAACGATTTCACTACAGGGATCTCCAAAATTCCCATTCTTTTCAGACTGCCCTCTGGTGGTTCTAGTGAAGCAGAAATTGTTTTCCACTCAGTAACTTCATCTGCACAGACAGCAAAGGCTGTCCGAAAATGCAGATTATTAGTATTTCATTGAAATTGAAAATCATTCAAATGCGTATTTGCAATCAGCTTACTCAAGGTAAAACTCAATGGAGGCAGTGGTCTAAAGTCACTAGTTAGTAGATGCCCGACTAAAGTTGTACTGATTAGTATTTTTAAAAGAAACTGTTAGTTTTTGCCCCCTGTTGGAGAAGGATTGGTGTTGGATGGTTTGGAGTTTCCTAACAAAACCACTGCCGGAGTAGTCCAAAATAGTTTCAGAGAGCTAAAGCCTCATATCACAGCAGCTGCAAACATGTGCATCACAATAGAGTCAGTACAACTGACTACATAAAATAAGCTTTCTTTAGTCATCCATGACAACATTCTACACTTGGGCTTCATCAATTTTGGATTCTAATTTTTGCCAAAGTCCCATAAATTTGAATAGATGACAATCATAACTGTCTCTGATACTTTGGTGCTCTTCATTCTGCTTGCTCATCACGTAAAACCTTTGAAGCAAGGACTGTCTTTTTGTTATGTGTTTGTACAGTGCCTAGCATAAATGGATACTAATCCCAATTGGAGCTTATAGGTATTATTGCAATACAAATAAATAATAAATAATAATTCTGGAAGAAGGTAATTACATACACAAATCCTCAGCCACAAGGGATTCTCAGTATTTTACCATAGGTCTGCTTCTCTAATAGCCAGTTTTGTTGCGCAAATTCCACACCTTCCCTTTATGTATTGTACATCCTCCTGAACTTGCCCATAAGGCTTTGACCAACTTTTCATTTAAATCCCACATCAAGATCCGCTTCTACCATGATGCCCACAAGAAACTTTCAGCTAGTAACAGCTAGGGAAAGGGATAGTTGTGTATAGTTGATATTTAGAATATATTATACAAAAACATACAACAGGTGTGGGAGAGGGTTAAAACACAGTCATATCTATCTATCTATATGTCTTGCACATAAGGCTTTGTTATATTTCTCTCCTCCATTCTTCATATAGCGTTTGTCTTTGACTGTGTGACCGCCCAGGAGATACAGATGCCCAAGTTCCAGTAATTTTATTGGTACTTGGGCATTTAAATCTCTATTGAAACTTTGAAAATTCCAGTTCTTTGGGGCAGGGACTGTGCTTTACTATATTCCTGGAAACCATTTATTGCATTGTGAGTGTTACTGCAACACAAACAATAAAAACAAATGTTTTCACCTTTCAGACTTCCAGTATTAGAACATGATCTACTTACTGATCCTGTCCACACTGAAATAAAAACTACACCAAGTTCTATAACCAGGACTGACAGCAATGCGGTCACTGAGAAAGGCCAAATAACAAGTGCACACATTGTTTAGACAATGCTGTATAGATGTTCTTTTTGACAAGAAGAATATATACATTTTAGACTGCATACAAAATTTAATTTGGATATCCACTGTTTAAAAGAATGTTTAGCTATCTGCTCAGAAACAAACTGAAAATCTAATAGAGATACATATTCTATCATTTTCAAGGCCTTTCTGTATTTTATTTTGTTTTACTTCCCCCCTCCCATCCCACCTCCCATTACACTCAGTATCTTATTATTTTTAAAGTAAGTTTCTAACCCTTTTGGAAAAAAAAGATGGGCTCGTGCTGCAAAGGTCAGATATGGACGAACCCGAATTTTCCCCATAGTTTAGGGAAGTCTGGGTCAAGAGTTTTATTCTGGCCTGTTAGAAATAGGAAGGAACTGGATATCTGGATCCAGGTCGTGATCTTGATTCAAATTTTCACAAAGTCTGGGGTTCAATAAAGAGGGTTTAGTTCAGGTTCCTTGAGGTTAAATGTCACTTTTAGCTGATTGAAAGTTACCGAACACTGCCAAAGTGTCAACAAAAGTTACCCAACCCCACCCAACATCACTGATATTATAACTTCACAGCATATCTGGAACCATTTAAAACTAGGACATTTATAAGCCAGGCAGTCTAAGTGAATACATTCATATTCACGGTATAGTGAGGAACAAACAAACACACAATTACAAATATTTTATGTATTACTTGGTGCTGAGATGTGGCCCAAGAAAGAACTAAAATATTTGGAATTATACTCTGAATATGTGAGTAGAACTCATTCTGCATTTTATGTAAAAAAAATTGATTGCCCTTTGAAGTGTAATACAAGTGCTATTTTTTGTCACAGAGGCCTCCCAATAGTTCTTGTGAAACTCTCCCCCTGCCCCAAGAGCTTTTGTCCACATTTTGCTATGGGGTGTTTATTTCTATAGTATTTGTTTTTAATTTGTAAATTAATGACAGGATGATTTCCTGTGCAGATGGTACTTGGTGTCTATTTTCCTGGGGGAATTAAAAAAATGAATTCTCTCTCTCAAAAATAGTAAAGGTCAGGTTCAAAGCTAGACAATGCAGGAGGTTAACTGGCATTCAGTATTCTTACTTGCACTGATTGGCTCACCTCCCCACAGAAACCACTAATCAATAAAACAAAGTTACTGTTTTCATAGCTGCCAGTGATTAGTAGTAGGGTTTTTTGTTGTTGTTGCTGTTTTTTAATTTCCATGGTGTCTGCAACTTGGTGTCTAACAAAATTTAAGTAAAGACGATGCAATTTTATCAAAAGGCCCAATGAACTCTAGAATAGTGAGAGGGAAACAAAGTCTTAGATTATTTGTTTTTCAGGCAACATCATATTAGTCAGAGGCTATATGATAGTTAAGCTTTAACTGATAGACGCAGGTATTATGCAGTTAAAATGTTCTATTATACTTTTTTTTGCATCATTAAATAATTTTTTTTCAGTGTGGCTGTATGTGTGCTCAAGAAAAAAAAACAAAACACCACAAGTTAATAGAAAGTAGAAAGGAAAATAGACTCTGAGCTTTCTTACACTGGTCCAAATCCAAACCAAATTCACAGAAATCCAATCTATTTACACCTGTGTAATTGAGAACAGAATCAGGTCTTCAGTGTGTGATGTGCTATCAAGACCAGAAAATTGAAAAACTATAAACTATCTGTTATAACAGCATTAAATAAGCTCAATTAAAGAAACTGCAAAATGACTGAACTGAGTGACTTCTCTTTTCATCTCAGTGCATCTCTGCAGAACAAAAAAAACCAATAAAAACAAGAAAAGAGAAGAAAACTATCTGATGATAAAAAGCAGCAGCACTGGCAACTTCAATGAAGTTATGCTGATTTACACAAGTTGAGGATCTGGACCTCTGTCTAATTCTTATGAACACTGTAAGGCAATCATTGCTGATCTGCAGGAATACAATATGGGCCACATTCTCTGGTACATTGTGGCCATTTTGCACTACACTGACATCATAATCAGGCGCTAAAGCTGGGGAGAATCACCCCAGTGATCCTCTAATAAGGTACAGCCAACACAGAATTCATACCCCTAGGCTGTTGGTATAGAGGAGGAAAGCGAGGGTCACCAGATGAAAAGGGGCGTTGCTGGGGTCGTCCTCAACTGTGTTTTTGGGTCTTTGTGGCTGTTTTAGTTTGGTGTAAATTAGAATCTACAAGCTGCATTAGCCCAGCGCAGAAGAACCAGCCTTGCACAGAGCCAGTGGCAGAAATAAAGGGAATGGAAGTCATTTAAATACTCCCCACTATGACCTGTGCTGTGCATAGTTGAGCTGTATTTCCAAGTTCAGCCCTTTGGACATATTACCTGGTAGGGCAGAATTCCAAACACCTTTCCTAAAAAAGCTTTGACTAGAATAATATTCCATTACTGGAAATATCCCAAAACAAGGATGCTCATAAATGTCAATAGAGAATGGCAAATAGGCCATGACTTTTATTGAATGCATAAACTAAATACCAGGGTATTACAAAAGTAGTTCTTAAAACCCGGCCAGAGCCAATCACCAAAACACATACCGCCCATTCTAGCTATGACAGACCTCAAAGATCACCTAATCCTTGGATTTGAAAGATCACAGGGTCCACCCAGCCCATGTTAATTAATTGCAATCAGAAACCACAAAAGGATTTTCCATTGGCAAGGAACAGAACTGTCACGAGGCCAACCCCACCCCATCCCTCCCATCTCCACCAGGTGTGTTTCATGCACATAGACTCCTAGTTACAGATTTGAGAAATAAAATCCATGTCTCCCTAGGAAGAAGTCCTACGCAAATACCGAGTTGGAAACAGGCATTGCAGAAGCTCAGAAAATAAATAACCTGTACCCCATATTGCCCTTCCAACAGAGAGGTGCAGAACTTAGTGCAATGCAAAAACAGTATCACTACCACCGCAGCTACATAAACCTGTATCAAAACCAGCTGTTCTCCAACTGCTCTTTATATATGTGGAGGTGGGCATGTAATTTTCAGACAGCAGGGAGGGAGTCATAAGAACATAAGAATGGCCGTACTGGGTCAGATCAAAGGTCCATCCAGCCCAGTATCCTGTCTACTGATAGTGGCTAATGCCAGGTGCCCCAGAGGGAGTGAACCTAACAGGTGATGATCAAGATGACACTAAACTGGGAGGAGTGGTAGATATCCTGGAGGATAGGGATAGGATACAGATTGACCTAGACAAATTGGAGGATTGGGCCAAAAGAAATCTGATGAGGTTCAACAAGGACAAGTGCAGAGTCCTGCACTTAGGACAGAAGAATCCCGTGCACTGCTAGACTAGGAACCGAGTGGCTAAGCCGCAGTTCTGCAGAAAAGGATCTAGGGGATATGGTGGACGAGAAGCTGGATACAAGTCAACAGTGTGCCCTTGTTGCTAAGACTAACGGCATTTTGGGCTGTATAAGTAGGAGCATTACCAGAAGATCGAGGGACGTAATCATTCCCCTCTATTCGGCACTGGTGAGCCTCATCTGGAGTACTGTGTCCAGTTTTGGCCCCCCCCACTACAGAAAGGATGTGGACAAATTGGACAGCATTCGGTGGATGGCAACAAAAATGATTAGGGGGCTGGAGCACATGATTTATGAGGAGAGACTGAGGGAAATGGGATTATTTAGTCTGCAGAAGAGAAGAATGAGGGGGGATTAGATAGCTGCTTTCAACTACCTGAAAGGGAGTTCCAAAGAGGATGGACCTAGACTGTTCTCAGTGGTACCAGATGATAGAACAAGGAGTAATGGTCTCAAGTTGCAGTGGGGGAGGTTTAGGTTGGATATTAGGAAACACTATTTCACTAGGAGGGTGGTGAAGCACTGGAATGGGTTACCTAGGGAGGAGGTGGAATCTCCTTCCTTAAAGATTTTTAAGGCCCAGCTTGACAAAGCCCTGGCTGGGATGATTTAGTTGGGGATTAGGTCCTGCTTTGAGCAGGGGGTTGGACTAGATGACCTCCTGAGATCCCTTCCGACCCTGATATTCTATGATTCTATGAACTGATAACTACTTACAGTGGGCTTCAGAAAGCCTATTTATTATAAGTTTTGTTGATGTAAACGGATTAAAACATGACTACCTTTTCTTCTTAAAGAAATAATGCTGACGAGGTAAGAGGGCAGCTTTCTGGAAATGCCATAGCCACCTATATCCTCCCAAGGAGATCCTGGTACCATAAATCCCACCTGGCTGATTGTATCCTAATATCTTCCAGGAAATATTCATTCAGCTCATGACACATTTCAGCTTCCACATTGATATATCACCTGCGATCAATTATTCAGACATTCATGTACTGTATCTCCACTGAGAACCAAAACCAGCTACTTACACACAATACAAGTATATGTCTCAGACAGGTTACAAAACCACAAAGAGAATCTCAGTCAATCTTATCCAAAAGATAAAATATATGTATCAAGAGGCGATCTGGCCTACATTTCAAAACTGGCCTAGAAAAAGAACTCCAGACAACACACAACATAATGTTTACAGAAAGACAGTAGTCAGGTCAGTCTGCATTCCAGTATCATCAGTCAGGCCTCTATCCTGCAGAGACCTACATGGTAATATTGCTGGAATATGAAACTTGGTTCAACAACACTAGTCTGAGGGTCAATTATTACTTTAAGCAGCTAGCCCTACTCATGGTTTCACTGGCTGCCACAGATTTAAGTATATAATCACATATGTTAGAATTTGAAAGGATGTGCAACATCTGGGAAAGGGCAAATATTATCGGAGACTCCCACATGGATGGAGTGACAGACATTATCAGCAGTCACACTCCCCATTAGGCTTCTCAGCAAGCTGTGCATTTTCATAAGATGCCAAGTAATTTTGTTCTGTATTTGTCAATGTCTTCATAGTGGGAGGGGTGAAACATGATATACCAACATGAGAAGCATAGACAGATTATTCCAGATTTTTCATGAGATATATTGGATTGGATCTACCACATGACTAACCAGGAATCCTGGGATATACTGAAACAAATCCTTGGGGTAGTGTCAGTGGCGCAATGAAGAGGAGGGGGAAGGAGGAGACCCAGGCCACCTCCCTGGCTCCTGGCTGGAATGAGAAATTTGGCCTGGTCACCCCTCTGTCAGGAGAGAGAAATGGATGAGCCTAATTTGAGTGGTATTGGACCCCATGTCCCTGTTTGCACTTTCCCCACACCTTTGCAGTCCTTCTATTTCTGATGGGCACCAGGCTCCCCTAGCCCCTCTAGAGAGAGGTAGAGGAGAGGGTATTAGGTAATGCCCAGTGCCCAGAAAGGTGGGAGAATTGGATCCTGGCTTTTGGTGCTTCCTTGAGATGTGGAGAGGCAAGAGGAGCACAGGGTCTGGGGCTCCCAGAACTGCCTGGACCCTGATGCGAATGATGCTTTTCAGACCGACTGCCTTTCTGGGTAAAAGCTCAGGGCTCAGCATGGAATGGGGGAGATTGTAGGGCTGGTTGTAGTGGAGAGAGCTTAGAGCTGGGTGCAGGATGATATGGGGGAAAAACACAGGGCTGGGTCTGGGGCAGCAGGAGGGAAGTGTGCATAGAGCTGGGTCCAGTGGGGAGAGCATGGGGCCCTGGCACTGAGGGCCACAGGATGGGGAGTGGGTGGGGCTTTAACAAGGGGAGAGAGAGTTCTGGGCATGCTCCTTAGGAAAATTCTGATTGTGCATCAGGGTAGTATCCACTTGATGTTTTTGATTGCTAATAATTGTTTTGTATTATTTTAATTACCAGCGTAATTATTAATTATATTTGTGTATGCACAGAAAGGGGCTATAGCTTCAGGTTCAGTAAACAATTTACCAAGGGTTAAGGTAGATTCTCTCCATCATTGCCAATTTTTAATTAAGATAGGATTTTTTTCCTAAAAGATATGCTCTAGGTTAAACAGAAATTATTTCAGAAAAGCTTTATGGCCTCTGTTATACTGGTCAGACTACGTGATTACAATGGTCCCTTCTACCCTTAGACTATATGAAAAACCTAAATAAATCCTAATATTTCAGTGGTGTTTATCTTGCAGCTGCAGCTGCCATTTTTGATGCTGAAATAGCATTCCATCAGTTTTCTCAGTGCATTTCCACCCAATAGAATTTGTGGGGAAAAGAGCCTGGAGATCAGATCCCACAATAATTAATACAACCCATGAGAAAGCAAATCACAAGACTCTCTAGCAGAGATTAGTTAAGGATTGTAAACTCTTCAAAGATGAAAAGGGTATTTTTATTCTAATAATCAGGAAAAAATGTTCCAGAGGGAGCAGGCAAATATAATGATGTTTCTTCTGCTGCTCCTATAAGATCTCTCTGGAGTTGCAATTTTTTTCCCCTGCAGATTGGATCAAATTCTGCTCCAGTGTTCAAAAGTATGACAAAGCCTTGTTTATTCATTTTTGCCAAAGGAAAAGTGCTGAAATATTTCTGTCAAATATACTGTCGCATCTTTAAATACGGACTGTAAAGGAAAGTAAGGACTATAGCTGGAATACAACAGTCTCAAAACTACAGGCATTTTAACCTATGGGTACTTGACAAATTTCAACCAGAGCCATTAGATTCTGACCTATCCAACTTCACCTGCAAAGGTCATTCTTCACATCTCCTTTGACTCAAAAGAGCCACCTTCATTCAATGGTGGATGACAAAAATCCTGTACATATTTCTGTAGTGCTAATATTTGTGAGGGGCTTTATGTAAATCTATAAGTAAAAATCTAAACATACACTTCATATCATAATTTGACATTGTCTAGATTCCAAGATGCTCACAAATGTATTGGTGCGTTTTAAATCTTTTTGGAAATTCAGTAATATAAATGAATGATTAGTGGTACTTTCCATGACTTAAGATTTAATTTACTTCCTTGTTAAATAAGTATGTCCAGTCAGGCCTTATTTTAGCAAGGATTTTGCAGGAAAACTGGAGGCAGAGAAGATTCCTCAAGAGCCGTATGTGGATCAGACTGTGAATGCTGGACAGTGGGTTGCCAACTTTCTAACCCTACAAAACTGAACACCCTAGCCCCACTCCTTCCCCAAGGCCATGCCCCCCACTCAATACATTCCCCCTCCCTCGGTGGCTCACTCACCCCCACCCTCACTCATTTTCACTGGGATGGGGCAGGGGTCTGGGATGCGGGAGGGGGTGAGGGCTTTGGACTGGGGCTGAGGGGTTCAGGGTATGGGAGGGGGCTCTGGGCTGTTGGGGTGCGGGGGGGGTGAGGGCTCCATCTGGGGATGCAGGCTCTGGGGTGGGGATGGGGATGAGGGGTTTGGGGTGCAGGAGGGGGCTCTGGGTTGGGGGGGGTGAGGGTTGGGGCTTGGGCTTACGTCCGGCGGCTCCCAGTCAGCAGCGCAGTGTGGGGACTAAAGCAGGCTCCTAGGTCCAGCTCCTAGGTAGATGCGCGGTAGGCGGCTCTGTGTGCGCTGCTTTCGCCCATAGGCGCCACCCCCGCAGCTCCCATTGGCCGCAGTTCCCAGCCAATGGAAGTGTGGAGCCAGTGCTTGGGGAGGGGGCAGTGTGCAGAGCCTCGTGGCCCCCCCACTTAGGGGCCAGACCTGATGGCTGCTTCTGGGGTGCAGTGCAGTCCGCGGTGCCAGGACAAGTAGGGATTAGCCTGCCTGATCTCCGCAGCACCACCGACTGGACTTTTAACGGCCCAGTCGGTGGTGCTGACCGGAGCCACGAGGGTCCCTTTTCGACCAGGTGTTCTGGTCAAAAAACAGACACCTGGTCACCCTAGCTGGACATGACAGCTGGGTGCAGGTCTGTGTGGGACATATGGGAGAGCAGCAATGGCCGGGCGACACACCAGTACAGAGAGGCCCCCAGTGAGAGATACCCACTGAGCAGGAATTGGATACCTACAATCTTCTAGAAGCGACAAAGGGTCCTGTGGCACCTTATAGACTAACAGAGGTATTGAGGCATAAGCTTTCGTGGGTCAATACCCACTTAGAATAATAGAATATCAGGGTTGGAAGGGACCTTAGGAGGTCATCTAGTCCAACCCCCTGCTCAAAGCAGGACCAATCCCTAATTTTTGCCCCAGATTCCCCAAATGGCCCCCTCAAGGATTGAACTCACAACCCTGGGTTTAGCAGGCCAGTGCTCAAACCACTGAGCTATCCCTCCCCCCTGGTGCACTTCTTCGGATGCAAGCAGTGGAAATGTCCAGAGGCAGATATAAAAGTGCAGGGAAGATTCAGGCTAGAGATAACGAGGTAAGCTTAATCGGGGAGGGTGAGGCCCTCTTCTAGCAGTTGAGGTGTGAACACCAAGGGAGGAGAAACTGCTTTTGTAGTTGGCTAGCCATTCATAGTCTTTGTTTAGTCCTGAGCTGATGGTGTCAAATTTGCAAATGAACTGAAGCTCTACAGTTTCTCTTTGGAGTCTGGTCCTGAAGTTTTTTTGCTGCAGGATGGCTACCTTTAGGTCTGCAATTGTGTGTCCAGGGAGGTTGAAGTGTTCTCCTACAGGCTTTTGTATATTGCCATTCCTTATATCTGATTTGTGTCCATTTATCCTTTTGCGTAAGGACTGTCCAGTTTGACCGATGTACATAGCAGAGGGGCATTGCTCGCATATTATGGCATATATTACATTGGTGGATGTGCAGGTGAATGAACCGGTGATGGTGTGGCTGATCTGGTTAGGTCCTGTGATGGTGTTCCTGGTGTAGATATGTGGGCAAAGTTGGCATCGAGGTTTGTTGCATGGATTGGTTCCTGAGTTAAAGTTATTATGGTGCGGTGTGTAGTTGCTGGTGAGAATATGCTTCAGGTTGGCGGGTTGTCTGTGGGCGAGGACTGGCCTGCCTCCCAAGGCCTGTGAAAGTGAGGGATTGTTGTTCAGGATGGGTTGTAGATCACTGATGATCCGTTGGAGAGGTTTTAGCTGAGGACTGTAAGTGATGGCCAGAGGAGTTCTGTTGGTTTCTTTCTTTGGTTTGTCTTGCAGCAGGAGGCTTCTGGGTACACGTCTGGCCCTGTTGATCTGTTTTCTTATTTCGTCATGTGGGTAGCATAGTTTTGAGAATGCTTGGTGAAGATCTTGTAGGTGTTGGTCTCTGTCAGAGGGGTTGGAGCAAATATGGTTGTACCTCAGTGCTTGGCTGTAGACAATGGATCGTGTGGTGTGTCCGGGATGGAAGCTGGAGGCATGTAGGTAGGCATAGCGGTCAGTGGGTTTTCGGTATAGGGTGGGGTTAATGTGACCATCGCTTATTTGCACCGTGGTGTCTAGGAAGTGGACTTCCCGTGTAGACTGGTCCAGGCTGAGGTTGATGGTGGGGTGGAAGCTGTTGAAATCGTGGTGGAATTCAAAGAAAGAAACCAGCAGAACTCCTCTGGCCATCACTTACAGTCCTCAGCTAAAACCTCTCCAACGGATCATCAGTGATCTACAACCCATCCTGAACAACCATCCCTCACTTTCACAGGCCTTTGGAGGCAGGCCAGTCCTTGCCCACAGACAACCCGCTTCATCACTATTGCTCTCTTGAACTGTAGCTATTTAAGCCTCTGTACCTAGGGTATTGGCACACTTTCCCTTTCCCGCCAGCCCTAGTAAAATACCCTTTCACTTAGCCATGTGTCTGAGTGGTTACTGGGACACACCAGGGCTAGTGCCTACAAGGCCTTGCTTCTGAAGCACCTAAAGTGGTTGCCTGCAAGTCGTAGGACACTTGGCATGCTGCTGGTACCGCGTGGCTAAAACCCTAACATTTTACTTCAGCATGAAGTCTAGCTGTTTTGTTTTGTTTTGACACAAACTCTAAGCCTGATACTGCACTCCTTGCTCAAGCACAATTCTCATTAAAGTGAGAGGGAGTTTTGCCTGTGTAAGAAGCACAGTATTAGTCCATCAGAGTTCTCTGACCTGGAGAGGAGATATAAGAATGGGAATCATCATAAATCTTGGCTAACTTAAGTTAATCTAATACTCTACTGCAATTTTTCTTGCATTAGATATAATGGAAGATGCAACAGTAGAAAGCCAAATAATGATTCAATTGCAGAATTTTTGTACATTACAGATTCTGCCTAACACATTAATTCAACCTTCAGGCTTTCTATTGTATAAGAGCCCAGGATAAATAGTGATCATATTTTCAAAATGGTTGTTTCTCTCCCCTCTCCCAAATGTAGTGAATATGGGTCCTATCAAAGACAATTTTGTTCAGAGTGGCAGCAACAGAAGAAAACATACTATCATAACTCACTATCTTTAAGACCTGTAGTGTGTGGGGGAGAGAAAAGATTGTCCACTGTTGGCAGTAAGTTTGCTTCCTAAGTTGCTGCTTTTGTATGAGCTTATTTAGTATTAGTAAGTGCTGCAACCACTCTGAAGTTCTGGCTTTGATATCACTAAGGCAATTTTGTTTAAAGGTAAAATAATGCCAGCTTGAGTAGGGTGGCTTAATAAAGGATCTATTGGACCAATTCATCCTTAGTGTAAACTCCAGTGACTTCAATGTGCTTACACCAGGGCCACATTTTCACCAACATTTTTTTTTGGTTCAGTTACCACAGATGAAGGCATTTAAATCTTGTTTATGGGAGGGGGCTGAGTGGAGGGGGCAGTTCAGCCACTGGTGGCTAGCTATGAGTGCAAATTCCTAGCAGAGCCAAGCAAAATCACTGTGAACCATGATTTGTATGGGTGCAGCTTATCTCTGCTTAAAATTGGGGTCAATTACAGCAGTTGAAACTGTGATTTTACTTTAAGGCGCTAAATAGGAGCTCTCTCTAATTCCCAGTGCTCTGTTAGTTTCTCCAAGGTGCTGACTTTCCCAGTCAGCTCCCATTGCCCTCCATCAATCCTAATTCCACAGGGACCTAATCTCCCCAGTTAGGAATTCTGCAGAGTAGCCAAGGCTGAGAAATTTAGGCAGGATCTCAAGGAGTTTGTGGAGCTTATCTGTTGATACATGCTTCTAGAGTCTCTGCTACTTCCATAGTGTGGAGTTCCTTGTCTCTGCAGTAGAATCTCACATTTCTGGGCAGCAATGAAAAAATTTCTTTTATTCATTTAAAACCTAAAGGTCTCTCTGATCCTTAAAAGGGCTCAGGTTCGCAGTGGGTTTCCCACCCTAACCTCGTACATTTTAAACATCTTAGATCCTTTTTCTCACTTTAGCTGAAAAACTCAACATATTAATCATTAATGATATGCTGGATATATGTGTATTGTGAGGCAGAGTTAAGGTTGTTTGTTAAATATGCAAGGTGAATTTTAATGTCAGTATTAGCTGCTGAATGTACACACTGTAAGAATGGAAGATTTATACAAATTGTCCTAACTAGTAATTTCCATACTTTGCAATGCTTAGGTTTTTCTTGATTAATCATATTTTAAGTAGTTTATGTAAGATTATAATAATTACACAATCAACCTCAATGAAAAATTAATGAAGTTTGCACAGTGGCTAATACAATTCCTAGATACACGATCATTACATTTATACCTAAGGTTGTGCTTATCATTATTTAACTTTACAGAGCCTATATAACAAGAACACAATGATTAATTTTAAAAAAATCCCTAAGCATTACAAAGTATAGAAATTATTAGCTAAGTAAATTTGACTATTCTCTTACTTTTACAGTTTATAAATTTTGGTTAATGACAAAATTGTCATGTAAGAATATTCACTTCATATATTTTAGAGTCAGCCTTAACTCTGACCAACAAAACATAACTACAAACTCTTTCAACACATACATCGCTAATATATGTACTTTTTTCTAATAATAAAGAAAAAAGGCAGATGAAGTCCAAGGCAGAAACAAATGAGAACAGTGATTCACGGTATCACTTTCTCCCTGATATTTTTAAAGTGCACAGCACAGAATATGATCAGTAATCTCAAAATTCTCAGTGGGTAGTTACCTATTTGCTTTTTTCATACTGTAATACTAAAGGTAAAATATAATTCCAATTGTCTGCAGACCCATTCATGTGACCAGATTAGTACAAATTAATTAAAGTGCTGCCCAGTCTACAGTATAGTTATCGTCGTCCAGACCGATCTGTAGAAATAAACTGTATATCTGAATTTCAGATGGGCGCCTGTAGGGTACCACGGAAGATTGTGTTACGGCATAGCAAGGGTGTTTTCGCTTTCTCATGCTAGTCAGGGTGTTTTTGCTTTCTCACACTCTTTTAGCGGCCAGCCACTGTAGGTCATGGCCGGCCAGCTGCAATCTGTTTTGAGCTAATTAAAATAGCTTTTGCTTTGTATGGCCTTGAGCCAGGAGGCAGCCCCTGCTTGCTTCTGTATGAGATGTCTGTATATAATTGTATGAGCCTGGCCCCACTTGGCACTCCGTACCAGGCCCGAACTTTGGGTGAGCTGGGTTCCCCGTCTCCGTGACAGCAACGCCAGGAGTCCCCATTGCGGATGTGTCACTTTGCCTTCAATAAAGCCAATAACTCAGAGTGTGTGGGCCTCGTTCTTGCAGAGCACACTGGGTAGGCCCACAGCCTCCCACGAACGTAACATTTGGCGCAGCGAGCAGGGTGCTCTGGGAGACGATGCCGTTTTGGCCGAAGGTAGGGGAAGTAGGGAAGCCACCGCTGTCCCTACAGCGCATACCTGGGTGGCCCCAGACAGAGCTCTGGGGGCTGGTAGCGCGGGTTCTGGCCGGGTGGGCTGCCCCGGCCGATTGGCCAGAATTCCAGCAGGTGGCTGGGGTTACCCCCGCACAGCTGACTGAGGGTTTACAGCGGGTGCGGGCGAACCAGCGTTCTGGGACGGAACGGCGAGTGATGGGGGGGCTAGGGTGGCTCCTCCTAACTGCCCTCCGGGCCCAGGATGGGGAGGTGCTCCACTTACAGCAGGCACTGAAGGAAAAGATGCAGGAGATTGTAAAGACGTTTCATCAGGAGCCCGGGGAGGGCGTCCTGCAGTGGCTGGTCCGAGCCTGGGACAACGCTGGCAATACGGTCATGCTCCTCCGGTATGAGCTACAACAGTTGGGTGTCCTGTCACAAGATTCCCAGGTACGTGCGCAGCTGGCTAACCCCCCGCAACCCGGGGGGGGGATACTGAGCTGCCCCCTCCCTGTACCGCTGGTTAGCGGCAGCGGTAAGCGCGGCTTACCCATCGGTGGGGGAACTGAAGGCACTGGCAGGCCCCTGGAAGACTATTGCCGAGGGAGGGCAGATACTTCGGCAGTTGGGGATGGCCTGGGCCCTAGAGATGGGCAGCACGGAAGGGCCAAATGATATACTGGTCACAAAATCCATTAAAGCCACCCTATTGCACTTGGCCCCAGGCAAGCTGAAGCCCTCGCTCCTCGCAGTAGTTATGGCCGCGGATGGGCGTGTCGGGGACCTGGCTGCCAGTCTTATGCAATTGGAGACTGCTCTGGCCGGGGCACGGCCCAGGGCCATCCAAGCCACGAAAGGACAGGCCGGCAGGGGACAAGAGAAGGGAGAGCTGTGGGTGCCCCGGAAGACCCTGTGGTTAGATCTTTTGCAGGCCAGTGTCCCTCGAGAGGAGATCAACGGGAAACCGACAGCGGACCTGTATAAGTGGTGGATGCAACTACCCGCCTCGAAACGGAGTACCGGAGGTGAGGGAGAGAGAGGCGTGGAACAAAGCAAGCCCGCAGCACCCGCTGCTCCACCCGCTGAGTGGCAACTGCTGCGCCCCTACTGAGGGCGTGGCGGGTCCTCCGTCCCGTGCGTGGCGGCAGCCACAGGCGGGAGGGAAACGGGGGACCGACGCCCCTTCGTGCCCCTGGTGATCCATTGGCCGAGGGGAGGAGTTCAGCATGTCTTGGCGCTACTCGATACAGGTGCTGAAGTCACGATTTTACACTCTGCGCAGGCTCAGGGCCGAGCTACTCCGGTGAACGGCCTCCGAGGAGCCGAGACCCCGGCGTATGAGGTCATGGTCACCCTGGCCCGGCTGGCGTGCACCAATGTGGGCACTGAGCTGGTGCCGTGGGAGCAAGGGGAGGCCCTGTGTAAACTTATTCCCTTACCCCCTGCAGGTTTGGCGCCCCACGTCCCCAGTGAAGTGGGGTGGCGCGTGCTAGCCAACGTCTGGTGGACGGTGCCACAGCAAGAACCGCAAGCCGCCGTGGTTCTGGCCACTGGAGGAGGATGGGCGTATGTGCTACCGGAAGGAGAGGACTATCCTCGTATGGCCTCGCTCTCCCGCTTATTGCTGCGCTCCTTGTGAGGGGAGGTATTGCCCAGGGAGCTGCCGCCCCCCCCCCCGGTTAATGCATGGGTGGTACTCGCCCAGACTGCTGTGAATGCAATATCTTTTTGTCTTCCTCGTGTGTATGCTGTGGGTGCCCTTATGGAGACCTGTTTTACTGGCGTGTGTGCAGCCCCGGCCTTATTGCAGGGGTATTCCCTGTTTAAAATGATTGCAAAAGCCATTATATATGGGGATTTGTATGCTTTGGGCCCCGCCCAGTATGTTTTAAATACAGCCATGTATTTTTTTTGTTTTGCTTTTTGGGTCTTTTTGTGTGTGGCCTGCGTGGCCGTTGCTGTTGTTTTTGCTGCCCCGCGCCAGCCCCCCCGGGGGGGGGTCTATATGGCCACTGACGTCGCTCGAGAAAGCGAGGGGAGGAATGTAGGGTACCACGGAAGATTGTGTTACGGCATAGCAAGGGTGTTTTCGCTTTCTCATGCTAGTCAGGGTGTTTTTGCTTTCTCACACTCTTTTAGCGGCCAGCCACTGTAGGTCATGGCCGGCCAGCTGCAATCTGTTTTGAGCTAATTAAAATAGCTTTTGCTTTGTATGGCCTTGAGCCAGGAGGCAGCCCCTGCTTGCTTCTGTATGAGATGTCTGTATATAATTGTATGAGCCTGGCCCCACTTGGCACTCCGTACCAGGCCCGAACTTTGGGTGAGCTGGGTTCCCCGTCTCTGTGACAGCAACGCCAGGAGTCCCCATTGCGGATGTGTCACTTTGCCTTCAATAAAGCCAATAACTCACAGAGTGTGTGGGCCTTGTTCTTGCAGAGCACCCTGGGTAGGCCCACAGCCTCCCATGAACGTAACAGCGCCGTTAACCAAAACTAGCCCCATATTTCTGTGTGGATTGTTGCTTGTAGGTACTTGGTCACAGTTTGAAAAAACAAAGAACATGCATTTCTAACCTGTAATTGAATAGAGTATCATGCTTTCTGAATCTAACTTTATCTATAGTACATGTATCTGCACCGGAAAATCATAATCAAAGCAAGTAACCCAAAATGTTGTATGTGGGACAATATTATCACAGGTGAAACCTGTATTAACATGGCCAGAGTGCTGTAAATATAACAGTAGGAGAAGACACCTATTTGAATACATATGCTGAGTTCTTGTAAACACATTTTAGAATGCATTTGCCATAATTTCTAAAATAATTTAGAACCATTAAGAGAGTGAATGTTGCATTGCACAGTAGAGGAATTTTAAAAAAGACTACATTTTTCAAAATAATTCCTACTCCAATTTCTTCCTGTAAAGAATATCACTCCCCCTACCACCTCCACTCAACTTTTTAATGTTAGAAACCACTTCTCCCTTGCTAGTATCAGACACTTATCTTTTTGCCCTGCTTCTCTCTCACAACAAATGGGGGAAATAGGATCATTTGGGCAGATTTAATTTCTTATAATCACACTAATAATAGAAGATTAAATGAAACAAACAATTACAACAGATGAACACCAACTTTTAGCAGATATTTTGGTTTTTTGACACTCATGCAACATCCACACTATTGTAAATCCTCTCACAGTAGGTAATGCATGTGGACCGAAGAGAATACAGAGCAGGTGTAATAATATACAGAAAGAAATCTGAAATGTTAATGTTCTTTCCTAGGTATAGGAAAATTTAAAGGTTTGGGTTTTATTTTCTTTCTTTTTCGGTCAATTAAACCACACAACATAAGAACGGCCATACTGGGTCAGACCAAAGGTCCATCTACCCCAGGAGCCTGTCTTCTGATAGTGGCCAATGCCTAGTGCCCCAGATGGAATTAATAGAACAGGTAATCATCAAGTGATCCATCCCCTGTCGCCCATTCCCAGCTTCTGGCAAACAGAAGCTAGGGACACCATCCCTGCCCATCCTGGCTAATAGCCATTGATGGACCTATCCTCCATGACCTTCTCCCTCCCCTTCTCCCTAATAGGTGAAATTAATAAAATTATCCTGGAGAAGGAGCCAAGAGTTTGTTTATTTTTCCTGTTAGTAAACTGGTTTTAAAAAAAAAGGCAAATTGTCACCAGCTTTGATTGTGGAAGTGAAGCTTATTTTAGCTCGGCTAACAACACACCCAGGCAGATTTCTCATGCCTAGAAGGCTGCCTTTTCAAAAAGTACGGTGACTGGGACTGCAAAAGGCTGGAATGACAACTTGGAGGTGCACATTCTCCCCTCAGCAGTCCATCAGGTTTTTTTGAACAGGGGACACCCCTGTGCACACACCAAAGAGCTTTCAGATTTTTTATAGAAAAGGACAGTCACTTGAAAAGAAGGCAAGGTCTGTGAAATCGGGGGTTGGGTGGGAGGTGAAAAGAGGGGGGAGGGATATGAAGAAATAGTAATACTTTGCACTTTAGTTTTCAGTTAGCCATGTTGCAGTCAATGGGACTTTTGCTTCAACACAGAAGTGCAGGATTGAGCCTACATAGAATTCCATTGTGGTCTTTACAAACTCATTGGCAAAATTATTTTGAGATATATTGCAGTAAGTATTATTTGCTTTATATCAGGGATGACAGCAGTTCAGTATTTAGAAATTTGCTATTATAGCTTGTTCTCTTCCAATAGAACCTAGAATTTTTTTCTTAAAGAAGATTCAGTTATGGTAGCCTGTTTTTCCTTTTTCTTTCTTTCTTTTTTTTTTTTGGTGTACACAGAAATTCAGTGAAAATTATTCTATTGATATACTGCAGACAAAATCCATCTCTTCTTACTGGATTACCCAATGACACATGGCCATTCAGAGTTTTGCAAAATATTGAACTTTGTTTACATGAAGAAATTGGACTAGGAATTATTTCTAAAACCTTAGAGTTTCTTTAAAAATCTCCTTTGTTACACACTGCAACATTTACATTATTAATTATTCTAAATGATTATAGAAATTATGGTTGAATATTTTAAAAGCTACATATATTGACAGGAGATTAACTTGGGCCTTTCAAAAGGGTTTCTTCTACCACTGCTATACACATAGGCCTCTTTGTAGTGATGCCTCAAAGAGTGTAAAAATAAAAGGAAAATATTACATGCTGTGTTATGATGAAAAAGAAAAAGTTTCCTTATCCACAATATTTCTCCAAGGAAAATATAATAGTAATGCAATATAGATGAAAACTGATTTGCTAAAAGGTCCAGAAATATTTGCATTAACTTTGGATGTATGGAGGAAATGGAAATCAATTATAATGTTTAGGGTCCTGTGGCACCTTATAGACTAACAGACGTATTGGAGCATAAGCTTTCGTGGGTGAATACCCACTTCTTCAGATGAAGAAGAAGTGGGTATTCACCCACGAAAGCTTATGCTCCAATATGTCTGTTAGCCCTGGTCTACACTACGAGTTTAGGTCGAATTTATTAGCGTTATTTCGATTGATCCGTGCACCCGTCCACACGACGAAGCCCTTAACATCGACTTCTAGGGCTCTTAAAATCGATCTCGCCACTCCACCCCCAACGAGGGGATTAGCGCTTAAATCGATATTGCCGAATCGATGTAGGCTAGTGAGGACGCAATTCGACAGTATTGGCCTCCTGGATCTATCCCACAGTGCAACATTTGACCGCTCTGGACAGCAGTCTGAGCTCCAATGCTCCGCCCAGGTAGACAGGAAAAGCCCCGCGAACTTTTGAATTTCATTTCCTGTTTGGCCAGCGTGGTGAGCTGCAGGTGAGCGCAGATCTCATCAGCAGAGGTGACCATGATGGAGTCCCATCAAAAGGATTTTTTGCTCCCCCCTCAGTTGCTTTCACGGAGGGAGGGGGGAGCAAGGGTTAGGCTCATTTCCTTCTAGCTGCAGATGGTACAATATGCGGTGAGCAAGGAGGCGCCTTCCCTTCTAGCAGCAGATGGTACAATATGCTTGATATCCATCATCAGCTCCTGGCCCCCTCAAGGATTGAACTCGCAACCCCGGGTTTAGCGGGCCAACGCTCAGACCGCTGAGCTATCCCTCCGCCCGTGTTCCAGGCAGTACTGAATCTCCCTTAAACAAAACGTAAAAAAGAGAATGACCAGAGTCACTCTGGTCACTCCCATTTATGTCCAAGCGCCCCCGGCCAGCCACACCATAGGCCGCCGGCCAGGAGCACACGAATACCAATCATATTGTACAATCTGCTGCGAGAAGGAAAGGAGCTTCTGCTGTGTGGTCCCGCGACCACGACCATTTATGGCATATTGCACCATCTGCAGCGAGAAGGCAAGGCGCTCCTGCTGTGTAGTCCCGCGACTACCAGCCTCAGGCGGAATGGCCCCCTCAAGGATTGAACTCGCAACCCCGGGTTTAGCGGGCCAACGCTCAGAACGCTGAGCTATCCCTCTGCCCGTATTATAGTGTGACTGAATCCCCACTAGACCTAATGTCCAGGCGTACGCTGGAGATGTACGGTAATTGTGAGCTGAGCAGGCTTCCGTAGCAAACACGGAAACCCCGGAAAAAAGGCGCGAGAAATATTGCTTTCACGGAGGGAGGGATGACATGTACCCAGAACCACCAGCGACAATGTTTTCTGCCCCATCAGGCTTTGGGATCGCAACCCAGAATCCCAATGGGCGGCGGAGACTGCGGGAACTGTGGGATAGCTACCCGCAATGCAATGCTCCGAAAGTCGATGCTAGCCCCGCTACTGTGGACACAGTCAATCGACCTCATGGTCTTAACGCTCTTTAGTGGGGACACACACAATCGATTCCATAAATTCGGGTTTTAAAATATCGACTTCTATAAATTCGACCTAATTCTGTAGTATAGACGTACCCTTAGTCTATAAGGTGCCACAGGACTCTTTGTCGCTTCTACAGATCCAGACTAACACGGCTACCCCTCTGATACTATAATGTTTAGTCTCCTAATATCCATTTTGTTCATTTTAGGCTCCCTTCTAGCCAGACATGACAGGGGGGAAAGGCTCCATGAATGAGGCCTTCAGGGTATTCAGGATTTCAAAATGTTTGCAACTGTATCAAAATTACGTGATTATTATTTTGGGTTTTAATTACAAAATTGAAACTCAAAGAAGGCTAATGTAAAGGTTTGCTAAGGTCGAAGCCATTGACTGACTCTGGGCATACTTCTAAGGGAATATGGGCTGATTTAGGACTTTTTTCCACAGTCACATGCCATTTACAGATTTGCCTGATTTTTGCAAGGGGCAAAAAGAAACTTGGTGGTTTTCATGGAGTTTTTCAGCTTATTCAAATTCAAAGAACCCTCTGGGCCCTGAATCCACACAGATCAAAACCACAAATATATGTTAATTAATGAAAATTCTATGAACATTAAGAAAACATGACATTTCAGACATCTCTAGATATTTTTAAAAAGAATTATCCACAGTTTAAGGAACTACCAGTGACTTCACTAGGAGTCAAGTGGCTAAAATCCTGTGCATCACTTTGAAAAGGTGAAATCATTAAATTTCATCAAACATATTCCTATATTCAGGATTTAAGCACTAAGGTTCCAATACAGCAAGGTACTAAGTACCACTGACTAGTGACTACTTTTCCCCCTCACACCGCTGGCCATCTTATCCACTTCCCTTCAACTGTTTTTGTTTAGAAATATCATCTTTACTACAAGCTACCACTGAACATTTACCATTTCTATTAGTACAAAAAAACCCAGAGAAATTAACTAAAAAGACATACTGGGCTATGCAGTCCATCTTCCTGCTATGTGGAAGATTTTTTCTTGCAAGTGTAGCCAAAAGTCTAACTTTAAATAATACCCGCAAGTGAGCTCAGGAGACTAGTCCATAATCTAATTGACTATACTGTCAGGAAATTGTGTCCATATATATTTTTAGGAAAAAACTGTTTTGTGCACATTGTATCTGAGATTGAAATCTAGCCCTAAACATAATGACTGAACAAAGTTCACTCAAAATGCTCAGACTTAATAAAAGTGGCAACATATACACAATTGCTTAAATTTATCACAGTCACAACCATTTTATGCTATCTCATGCTGTCTGTTTGTTTGTTTTCTTTAAGCTTTTCCCTGGACATACACTAAGGTAAAATTTGAAGTCCGCATGAAAAAGCCAGTAAGAACGTAAGAATATAAAGGCCATACTGGGTCAGACCAAAGGTCCATCTAGCCCAGTATCCTAGGTCTTCCGACAGTGACCAATGCCAGGTGCCCCAGAGGGAACGAACGGAACAGGTAATCATCAAGTGATCCATTCCCAGCTTCTGGCAAACAGAGGCTAGGAACACCGTCCCTACCCATCCTGGCTAATGGCCATCGATGGACCTATCCTCCATGAGTTTATCTAGTTCTTTTTTGAACCCTGTTATAGTCTTGGCCTTCACAACATCCTCTGGCAAAGAGTTTCACAGGTTGACTGTGCATTGTGTGAAGAAATATTTCCTTTTGTTTGTTTTAAACCTGCTGCCTATTAATTTCATTGGGTGACCCCTACTTCATGTGTTATGAGGAGTAAACAACACTTCCTTATTTACTTTCTCCACACCAGTCATGATTTTATAGATCTCTATCATATCCCCCCCTTAGTCGCCTCTTTTCCAAACTGAAAAGTCCTAGATTTATTAATCTCTCCTCATATGGAAGCCATTACATACCCCTAATCATTATTGTTGCCCCTTTTCTTTACCTTTTCCAATTCCAATATATCTTTTTTGAGATGGCCCGACCACATCTGCACACAGTATTCAAGATGTGGGTGTACCATGGATTTAGATAGAGGCAATATGATATTTTCTGTCTTATTATCTATCCCTTTCTTAATGATCCCCAACATTCTGTTTGCTTTTTTGACTGCCACTGCACATTGCGTGGATGTTTTCAGAGAACTATCCACAATGACTCCAAGATCTCTTTCTTGAGTGGTAACAGCTAATTTAGACTCCATCATTTTATACATATAGTTGGGATTATGTTTTCCTATGTGCATTACTTTGCAAAATTACTTTGTAAAAATACAGTTTCCAATATTCTTGTAGAAATAACACTGAATGGGCATTCTTCTATCACCTTCAAAGATCAATTTCAGATGTATTTATTGCAGACACATTCATAACCCCACAGTATAATATATAAGTACATGCATTAATGGCTGCATTATCAATAGTGCTGAACATCTATATCTCCAAATAAAGTGAATGGGAGATGTGGTAATCCAATACATCTGAAAAATCAGATTTCAATGTAGTTGTTTCAATGTTTCAATGTAGTTATATATAGCATATACAGTTTACATGTTGGGATATATATATTTTACGTGCCAGATTTTCACTTAGGCTTGTCCAGAGCCTCTATATGTGCACATGGGCATGAGCCCATGTTTTGAAGTTTCAAATAATACAGTGCACACTTAAAAATTATATCTACATTGCAAATTCTACTATTTTTGCACTCAGAAAACTCATTTCTCCCAATGGATTTTGCAGGTGCAAATTCTTACAATTGTGTATGCAGGTGTTTGCACGTGCAGAGTGTGGACAAATGTATGTACACAATTTAGAGAGTGAACAGAAAGAGGCATGAGCTGAAAATTTACCCCTTATACAAATATAAATTTAAACCCAGTGTGGCAAATTGCTGGCACTACTATGATGGGTCCTGCGCTTTCTCTTCTTGTGGGGGGGTTTCAGGGCGCCATTTCTTGCCCCTGAACTGGGGTATCAGCTGTCTCACTAGTATCCCAGAGAAGGGGAATGGAGAGGGAGGGACCCGGGCCTGCCCTCTACTCCGGGTCCCAGCCCAGGGACCATAGGTTAGCGGGTAAACCACTTGTACTAGTGATACTTTCCCCTGGGCTCCTTCCCTCTCCTGCTTGTGGGGCTTCCTGCCTTCCCTCTGCACAAGCCATGTGTCCCTTTACCTAAGGTCTTGGTCTTCTTAGCCCGCCACAGCACTTCTCCAAACTCTCTTCTGCTTTCCTCCAAACTGCTCTCTGCTCCACCACCAATCCACTCTGCTTCAACTCCTCCAAACTGCTCTCTGCTCCACCACCAATCCACTCCGCTTCAACTCCTCCAAACTGCTCTCTGCTCCACCACCAATCCACTCTGTTTCAACTCCTCCAAACTGCTCTCTGCTCCACTCCAAACCACTTTGCTCCAACTCCTTCCTTCTCCTCCTCTGTCTGCCTGAAGCAGGGGGTTTTATTAGGTTCCTGAGAGGGCCTTAATTGACCGCAGGTGCTCCAATTAACCTGTAGCCACCCTCCCTAGTCTCCAGGGAACCATGCCTTAATTAGCCTAGGGCTTATATATTTCCCCTCTCACACTCTACTACTGCTGATCCCTGGCCCTTCTGTATCACACCAGTTATGAATGCATCAAATATCAATGATTGGCAAGAATAAAGAGTGTATTCCTATATTCTTTGAAGAAGTGCTTGAATTATCAAAAATGCTAAAGAATTCTATCAAACATGATAAACTTGAGGGGAAATATGGGATGAAATCACAAGTATCCTAGATGAAAATCAACATCAGTTATCACTGCAATATACAGAAAGTAATTGTGGGAAACAGTAGTTTTTCATTTTTGAGAGATATGCCATGATTTAAAGACAGTCTGCTTTTTATCTGTATGCTACTCGCAGCTTATATTTTTGCATAGTATCACTCATTCAATCCCATTATTTAAATCAGTGATACTCTGACTGCAGCTTACGAATCGCAAGTGGCTCTTTAATGTGTCTCCTGTGGCTTTTTGAAGCACATGATATTAAAACACTGATTTAATTATTAACCAATCTAAGTTAATAAAAGCATCCATATTGGTTAATATGCTATTAACCAGTTAAGTTATCAACTTGTACTAAGTTATTAACTTATTTGCTGTGAGAATATAAACTAAATATTTCCCTGGTCATACTGTTTAAATATGAATAGTACAATGAAACATTGAATTCACTCTACTGTGGCTCTTTTGGGTAATGTTGATCGTTGATTTGGCTCCTGAACCACTGAGGTCTGAGTAATACTGATTCAAATGGTAAGAGATAGGTAAACGGGTATTCTAATATTCATGAAATCACACAGATCCTTGGAGGACTCTCATTAATGTTGGAAATTCAGAGGTGGATCTCTCAAAAAGAGCACAAACCACACAGCAGGGGTTACTGTTCACCTTGAAGAGAAAAGTACATTGTACATCCCCTGAAAAAGAGTGAAATGGTTTGAAGAATGGAGACCAACTCTTAGCCACCTTGATTTATGTTTGCGATTTTAACCCTATATTCCAGACAAATATATTTATATAACATT
This sequence comes from Macrochelys suwanniensis, assembly GCA_033296515.1. Classification (NCBI taxonomy): domain Eukaryota; kingdom Metazoa; phylum Chordata; order Testudines; family Chelydridae; genus Macrochelys; species Macrochelys suwanniensis. Next base: position 94,916,775 of record CM065776.1, on the reverse strand, counting down.
AGTAATAAACAGTTAAGTAACAGTGTAATTTATAGTAGTACAATATAGTCTAGTCTTTAATGGACTAAGAAGATTTGCATTTATGGAGCTTGAGAGTTTCTTAGGGGCAGAAAATTGACAGAACGAACAAACACAAAATAGCGTATTCCTAGTTGTGTTCTATTCACAGATGTGTATACTCCTGAAGGCAGTAGAAACAACAAAGCTACACACAGCTGTCTTTCAAATCTGCAGCCAGATTGTTTCTCTGTTAGCTTCCCTAGCACACACAGTCTCCCAATCTGCTGTGTGTGTCAGTCTAGCTTAACCACTCTCCAAACACAGTAAGGGCCAAATTTTCCAAGTTAGGTGCACACCAATGTGGACTAGCACAGTGCAGGGCAATTACACTTGTATTCCCCCTCTGCGGTCCCAATGAAGTATCCACTTTACACTTCTTGCTCTCCAGCACTTCTCTCTCTTGGGTGGAAACATTAATCTCTCTTTCTTCTGACGTGGGTATTTCCAGGCTGCACAGTTCTCTGTCTATACCAAGAAATACCTAGCGAAACACAGACTGCCTAAGCAGACTTCTTTTGCCTTCACTTCAGAGATGGTGTAAAGATCTCCTTCAGTGGCTCGAGAGCATGGGTACCAATCTTAGAGGAAACTGTTAGGAAACAGGGCACAAACCCCAAATTGGTTGTGAGTTCTATATTTAGATTTCAACAGTTATCAAAAGTAAACTCCTCGGGCACCATATCAGCCTTAACATGGAGTCACAGACACAGAGGTGGATTTACAGTAAAATACAGGGTGCCCTGGCATGGGGCCCCCCAACAACAGGGGGCCCCAGGGCCAGGCAGCTGCGGGGGTAGAAGCTTGCTCCTGTTGGCTCCTGCTGCAGGCTCTGCCCCCACCGGCATCCGAGCTCCTCCCTCCCCCACCTCTTCCCCACCTTTTCCCCCAAGCATGCCGCATTCCTGCCCCTCCCCGCGCTTCTCCCACTGCTGAACAGCTATTTGCAGGCACTCAGGGCTCTCCGGAAGGGATGGGGAGGAGCGGGGCCACAGCGCGCTCTGGGGAGGAGGCAGAGAAGAGGTGGGGGCGGGGCCTTGGGGAAGGGGGTGGAATTGGGGCAGGGCGGAGCAAAGGTGGGGCCCCGCACTCCCCTACAAATACCCCCCAACCCTCTGTGAGAGCTGCTCAGGGAAGGGGGCTGGGGTGTGGCAGGGGGGATGGGAGCACCCCTACAACCCCAGCCCACACCCCCAGCCCTGACTCCTGCACCCCCCTAACACACACGCAGCCGTCCCTGACTCCCGCACCCCACCACATCCCCAACCCCCCCAAACCCCATGCCCTGACTCCTGCACCCTTCCACATCCCCACCCCCACTCTGAGCACCAAATGGGAACTCCTGCATCTCCCCACATTCCCACCCCTTTCACCAAATGGGAACTGCGCCAGGTAAGCGCTCCATGCTGCAATCCCCTACCCCAGACATGAGCCCCCTCCTGCACCCTAACTCCTGGCCAGACTCTGCACCGCAACCCCCAGCCTTCTCGTGCACCCTAACTTCCTCCTGGACCCTGCACCCCCAGCCCTGAACCCCCTTCCGCATTCTAAGTCCTGGCCAGACCCCGCACCCCAATGTTTGTTTACATTTTTTTTATAAAGCGCTCTTATCCAAAGCACTTTATAATAGTTAGCTAATGGTACACACAATATTTGGAAAGATCATTAAGTGGTCCGCCGAGACCCCAGTGATTTTAAAATGGTCTGTGGAAAAATAAGTTAGACTACAAAAACAATCAAGGTACCTCACTTTATTTTCATTTACTTCCTATTGCTTATAGGAAGAGGATGAAGAAAAAAAGAATGAAAATGGGGGTACGGGGGAGATAAGAGAGCATGTTCTTTTTCTTGGCTGGGTCCCAAGGAGGGAACCGAAAAATGAAGCTGAGCACAGGGCCCCACTAACTCTAAATCCGCCACTGCACAGACAGCAATATTCAGATTACTTCCAGTCCTAAAGGACCAGTCACTTATTCCAGGTCAATTGCATTTTAGATCTCACACCAAAGACAATGCTTATAGTCAATCATATAATAAACTATATACAGAAAAATGAGTTGTTAAAGAAGGTTAATAGAGATATAGAGAGATACACACATAAATTAGTTCCTATTTTAAGTTTCATAAGGTATTAGAAGTTTCTAGAATAAGCAACCTCTATATTTCCTTTAGGGCTAACCTAGGCTAAGCACTGGGGATCTTTTTCTTATGCTTAGTAATCCTTTCCTCCTCAGAGTCCAAGCAGCATAAAGATACAGTTCCTCTATGTTAGGACTTTTTTTCTTTATTCCCTTTCCCCCTGGCACTTTGAGCTGCAAAATCAGACAAGGCAATGAATTCACTTGAAGACTCCGCTACATGGGGAAGGGGGAAAGCAATCTAAGTCTTTTGTCCCTTTGATGTTCCACAGTAGTATGGCTGGTGCCGATGGGCCTTCCTTGTGGGGCAGGACATAACTTCTATTGGACATCAGCACTTCACACTAATTAATTTCTCTCTCCAGTCTGGTGATTTACAGAGTCACAGAGGATTATAATACAAATGCTTAAATATTACTTTATGACATGGGATACAGATGTTATAAGTAAGGCTACAATTTAGTCACAGAGATCCCAGCAGTCAGATTCTGTGACTTTACTGGACCTCTGTGACTTCTTTGGTTTCAGCTGCCCGGTGGCTTGCGGCGGGGGCTGCAGCCAGGGCCCCCTGTTCTACGGCTTCCATTGGAGGCTGCAGCCGGGGCTGCGTGCCCCTGCCCTGTGTCTTCCCAGGGCCATAACCCGCCCCCCCCCCCCCCCCCCACACACACACAGTCGCTGCGGCTGGGGCTGCACACCTGTGGCTGTGGTTGGAGCCAGATTGTGTGCCCACCCCCATTGCTGCTGCCGCTGTGACGGGGCTGTGACCCCCTCATGGCAGTGGGGCTCGGCCTGTCAGCTCTCTCCCCCACATGGGACTCCAGCTGTCCTTCCTCTCCCCTTCCTAACCCCATCCCCTGGTTATTTTTAGTAAAGTCATAGACAGGTCACGGCTCCCATGATTTTTTTTGTTTGTTGCTCGTGTCCTGTCTGTGGCTTTTACTAAAAATAACCATGACAAAATCTTAGCTTTAGTTATAAGTGAGATTAATGTGTCCAGCAATTTACAAATATTCAGTCAAGTCTAAACACTAAGCACATTTTTATAGTTCTAATACCTATTTTAACATCACACAGGGGAGCCAGGCTGGTTCCAGATATGTGCTTGTCAGCATTCCACTGAGGCATGGGGTCCTTGGCATGAGCTGCACCCTGGTCTGCCAGTGTCACAGATGGTACAGTGTAATTGCCTCACAACTCTTTCTAAGGAAGCCCATTTTATTCTTAAAGTAAAAGCATTATACCACCACCACCGATTATCCAGATAGGAGGATGGGGGATATGGATTTTATTTAGATAATTGGGAGTTTGGATAATCAAGAGGGCAGGAGCCATTCAGCAGTGGGGTGGCCTCCCACACAGGAGTGAGTGAGCAGGGCCATGACTGTGAAACTGCAGAGAGATTCCTGTACTGCCACAGGGCCAGAGACACCCAAACTCTGCAGGGGCAAGGTGTGAAGTGAAGACTTCGGTCCTGGAGGAGCCGAATAGAGACCGCAATCAGGACTGCGAGGAGAAAGAGGAGGCGGCAAGCCCTGGGCCATTGGGAAGATGATCCCACTGCTGAACAGCTCCTGCCCTCTTGATTATCCAAACTCCCAATTATCTGAATAAAATCCATATCCCCCATACTATCTGGATCATCAGTGGTATACTGTACTTCATAGAGACTGCATTAATCACATCTCCTAGAGACGTTACATGCAATTTCACAAAAACACAAACAATTGCATTTTAAATACCATGGACACAAAGGTATTAAATGTAATTCGGCATGGCTTACCCAGCATATTGCAGGAGATTGCCCTATTGTCACATGCACATTTGCTCATGCCTACTTATGTACATGGTTTTCCCTTCCAGTTTTAAATGTCTTCCCCAGGTCAGTTCTGAGATAGTGTTCCTCAAAGTGTGTTAAGAATTTATTCATAAACAAAGAATTGTTTTTTCTCCAGTCAGAATCCCAAATGCCTGAGCCACTTAAGGTGATGTTTAAAACTAAGTCAACTGGGCATAGAGATGCCACATCTTGAAAGTTTTAGCCCAGAAGGCTGGCTAACACAGTGGAAACACATAGGCAACCTTAAGTATTGTTGCTACTAGTGATCCAGCTATAATATATAAAAAGTTAACAGACATTTCCTTTTCCCTCCTCTTCATTCTATCATTTCTTTTTAGTAAAATAAAAATTAGGCGTGTAAACCCTACAGCCTCATTTTTAAAAAGTGTACTTTTCACCACTTGAACTCAATTGATTTGATTACCAGCTAGCTACAGATGCTTCTCTAATTAGCACTGGGAATTTCACTGTGGCACTGAGTCTGTTATCTTTTACAGAAGACTATTGTGCATTTCTGCCCATTAGCCTAAATTAGCAGAAAACATCAACAGGATAACATGTAACAGCCAATCTGTTAAATCACATATCTAGATTGATTTTACAATGTAGGTTCTTAAAGAAATGCACCTAATAAAATGAGCATTGAGAAAATTCCATAAAGCAGGGAGACTTCCAACTTGACACTGGTATTAAATTTGAACACTAGCTACTTAATATGTGATTTAAAATACCAACTGTGATTAGGTCCAGGGAGGAAAAACTGTCTCAACAAGAATAGTTAATTAAAATTATTACTCATACAAAATTACAATATTACTGTCAAGGGAAGTAGTATGTCCTGCTGTATCTTGGATGTATTTAAGTATACTTGACACACTGAATAGTATTATAAATTATTTCAATTTATTTTACAGTATAGTGTTAGCAGACACTGTCATGGTGTATCTGCTAGATTGCCCTTGAAGAAAACCAACATTATCTGCATCCAGGGCTACATAAATGTTGGAACCATGCCTGTTTGTTTAGCTAGTCTTGATACTTCTGACATGTGTGATATCTGGGGACCATCACTGATATCGCTAAGATGAGACTTCCAGCAGCAAAGATGATCCCTTGTATGTTATGAACCATATTTATTATTTCAGCAGTTAGATTTGAAAGACAAAACAATAGTCTTATTTGCTGCACAACAACTGGCAAATGTTACTGTCAGAGTGCATGTGCATCTGCAGTTAAAGTCATTTACATGTGCATATTCAGAGGGGACTATATCCTTAAATCATTTGATGCTTAATTCCTTGCTCACTACGGCCTGAATTTATGGAACTCCTTGTCTTCTTGGACCACATTTGCACAGTCTTTATCTGTTTAGAAATTCCACTGAAGATTTTCCTTTTAAGCTTTGTTTTTAATAATTCATTGTGATTAATCAAGCTTAGGTACGTGCATAAAGGGTGCTGTATTAAGATATCTGACTGATTGATCTATTAAAAAAAAAAAAAAAGGAAGCAAAAGCCTGCCAGTCTACACCTTCAGCCGGTGTAAACCAGCATAGCTCCATTGACTTAAATGGAATAATGTCCATTTATGCCAGCTGAGAATTGTACTCCTCTATTCCATTAGTTTTGAAACTTCTGACTACTATGATTTTTGCTGGTATCTTGCATTGATTGAGGAGTGAAGAATTTTATATGGAAATAAATGATACTCCCTTATGTTTACAGGCAATGTGAATAGTAATGTGAGAATTAAAGTTAATAAGGGTTTTAAGAACAGGGTTATTTCTCAGATTTTATATGCAATCCTTTAATACAGACAGTTTTGTAGGGTTTTAACATATATAAATTGGGAATTGTTATTTTTACTTGACTTGTTCTGTTCTGAGACTCATTCTAGGCTTGGGCACAAGGATAGAAGTAGATACAAATGGCAGTCCTAAACTTGAATTTGATAGTCATGTTAAATTGGGCATGTTTCCATTTGGGTTTGACCTTTGATACTCTTGTATCCTTATTGATGTGTGAACAAACAACAAAGACACTGTGTGTGTTGCTTCTCCCTAGCTAGATGGGTTTGTTAGTACAATGGGAACAAATAAGAGCAGTTAAAGTGTTGCAGGGCACTTAAAAATTGCCTTAACCCCTGTCTCAAGGCAAGGTCAAGCAACCAGTCAGGAGGGGCAAAGGAAGTTTTGGGGGGAAGGTATAAAACATTAAAAGACCAAAGAAATCCCTGTCCCTGACCGTAGCACAACGTCACTCCTTACCTCTCCAATGGGGTACAAAAGTGGTGGGACGAAGACCACAGACCCACGACCCCCTAAAATGAAACATGACCATAAGCTGTAAGAGGTGGGACCGAGGGTGTGCATTGCAGGAATATTTGGGCCTGCTAAGAAGGAGGGGATAAGGAATGGGGACTCAGGCAAGGCTCTGCGTCATCAAAGCTGGGAAGGGGGACATGGGGTAAATGCTCTGTGACGTCAGAGCTGGGAATGGAACACTGGGAAACAGACTCTGCCGGCGTGTAGAACTATGGATATGCTTGCTTGGAACTAATGCCAATAAACATTGCATTGCCTGCACTTTGGACTTCTGGTCTTCTGCTTTCAGTCTGCGTGACAAAAACCAGGGGAAGGGGGTGAAGGGAAACGCCTCTAACAAGGGCCAGCACAGGCTTTCCTTTCTGTCATTAATGAAGTCCATTAATGGCTATTAACCAGGATGGGTAAGGAATGGTGTCCTTAGCCTCTGTTTGTCGGGGGTGGGGGGGGGGGAGTGGTGATGGATGTCAAGAGAGATATCACTTGATCATTACCTGTTAGATCCACTCACACTGGGGCACCTGGCATTGGCCACTGTCGGTGGACAGGATACTGGGCTGGATGGACCTTTGGTCTGACCCAGTACGGCCATTCTTATGTTATGTTCTATATATCCATTCTTTCTGCCTCTTCTCCCATTCCTATTGGATTTGGGATTGGTTTGGTTACATCCACAGCACAGGTTGGAATAAGAGCCCACAGGGCTCTTGAATGTGCCTGTCATTGGTGGCATCTGAATTCATACAAGGGTGTGGAGGTGTTGGCGAGGATAAATCAGTTCTTTATATGGCTAAATTCTCCCTGTTAATCCCTTCCTTCCATGTGAATGGGTCACAGGAGCTGGAGACTGGAAACAGAGACAAAGTATTGTGCATTTGGCCCAAAGGCAGGTGGCAAGTTCCCCTGGAAAGCTCACTGCTGGGCCTCACTGGTAAGGCAGCTTTGAGTTGGCACAGATGGAGGGGTATGCTACAGGATCAGTGGATGCCTCTCTTGCACTCTGGCAGCCAGGCAGCAGCCACTGGACATGATTATTTCAAACCTGGGTGAAAACTACTTGGTATTTTGTAAGAAGGTGGACTTAATCTTCGGCTAAAGAGATGTTTAGGTCATAGCCAGACTCTTTTCTTCAGGGGTGAGCATAAATTGGTCTGAAATGCTGCAGTAGCTGATATGGCAGGGAGAGCCAGGCCTCAATCTGTTGACAAGGCCAATGATGTGTGAAATTTGGGGGATGGGGAAAATTGGTAAATATCCACCAAGACTATCATATTGTGTACCCTAATTGTTGGACCACATGGTGGACCTCTCGAACAAAAGGAGTGAATATATTTTGGATAATTTTAGGGAGCAAGTTGTTAACTATCTGGAAAACTGGCTGGGGTTGGAGGGAGTAGCCAAGCTATTTGCTGGCTCTTCCTTGTAGCAAGTGTTCAGTGCAGCTACTCATTCCACAGGGAGTCCAGTATCCTGATAAACCAGAGTTGGAAGTGGACTTAGGGATGGGCATCCTCTTAAGAACCTGAGGAAAGGGATATGGGCTCCTTACTTCCGGTACAGGGTACAGCGAGGACATAGCCCCCTTTCCCTCATACAGGGGGAGGTCAGGGGGGTACCAGTAAGCCTCTCTCAACAAGGTGGAAGTAAGTGAGGAAAGAATGATGATTGTGCTCTACAAGTTACTGCTGGATAACTCCCAGTTTGTTATATTAATAAAGCTGCAGCCAAATTAAACCGCATCGATTGTGTCGTCATTCTTCCTGTACAGCCAGGACAATTTGCGCTCTGGTTGATCCTCAGCCCATTTGTCATCTTTATTCAATTACCACCTCCTCACTTCCCCTATCTTTGCATGTTATCCTACAGGCTTCATTAAGGATCTCAGCCAACCTGGAGCTCCGTTGACTCAGCTGCTGTTTTAAAATCTCACGAGTCCTCAGGTATCCCAAGGTCAGAGATGCCTCAGAATGTATGAAAGTTTCTTATACTTTCTGCATTAATTTCTTCTCTTCGATTATATCAGAGAATTCCTCATTCTTTTTACCATAGACATAGCTCACAAAGATATTTATGTATTTTCAATCCATACCTTCAAAAAATTGTTTAAAAATGCTGTTGGTTAGAGCTGTATATTTGAAATATGAGTTTTTGACTTAACTGGCTAAGTATTTTATGTCAGAGATCAGACAACCTGTTAGTGAGGCAGAGTGTATGATAGACAAAATGCAGCAGAGCAGATTGTAATGTCATATTTCAGCAATATTTTTCACCTGAAGCAAGGTCAGGAATGTAGCATGAGACACACAACAGGAAACAAGGCTATCTGAAAAAGAAAGATAAATGAAAACCTAATAGGAAGCAAAATACTGGATGTCAAAGTTCCAGTGTATCTTGTAGATTAGATTTCCCTGCCCTCGGGAACATCAATTCTACATTTTAAAAATATGGAGCTCTGAATATTGATTTTTGTTAAATTAATTTTATTAAGTAGCATAATAGTGCTACTTATATATATGCTATGCAAGCTATGCAAGTGCTATGCAAGCTTTTAGGGCTATTCAGATAAAATTATATATATTGGGTCAAATTTGTAATTATCTGAATTCTGTGGCTTTCAAACTATCATCAGTAAGAAGACTGAAAACTACATAATCAGCCATAAAATTGTGTGTCTATATAGTGAATTGAAAAATCAAGACCTCACTTCAGGGTTCAGTTGTCTTTCTACACAGCAATGACGACAGATTCAACCCCCTCTAGCAGACAGCAGGGTTTCCTGTATTCTTTTCAATGTTTTAGATATTGGTGATGTTATTATTGCAGGGGAAAGAAGCAAAGAGCCTTGGACGTGGGTCATGGCAAGTAATTAAAACATAAAATGATTTTAAAACACCTTGAGTTCTTTGAAAATAATACATTACAAAACTGTCACTACAAATATTCAAAGGTCATGACATAAGCACCAAGAGCTTATGAGATTTTTTAAAATAATAGATTTGAGGTTCTTTCAGTTTTCCTTATTAGGTTCTGAGCTCTTAGGGTTCATGTTTTCAGGCTTTTCTCTGCAACCATAAAGGTTAGAAACTCACTTTTAAAAAAGCTGAAGATTTTCATGTAATCACGAGTCCAGGAGTTGGAGCTTTAAGTAAAACACCAAATATCTAAAGACTCACAATAAAATCATGAGAGACAGAAAAAATGATCAGGGTCAGTTCAATGTAAGTGCCTCCCACCTGCAGAGCCACTTGATTAGGAATCCTGGCTGGAAGGGCTAATATTGTGTGTGCAATGTTTTCTCCCCACTTGCGCTATCACAGGCCAGCTTTGAGAGGGGATCAGAATCAGTTTGATGAAGGACAAGTGGAAGAACAGGTAATGTCCCCAGAACTGATTTGTGTGCATACTTGTGGAGGGAGTTAGGGAGTACAATGAATACAACATTTCTGTCAAAAACAGGAGAAGACCCTATGATGTGCCCCAGACAGATACACAATGAAAGGAAGTATATTTGTGAGTTTCCAAAGAGGATCATGTTATCATTGTAACCATGCAGCATCACAGTGCAGAAGTAGTAAATGTCACACTAGTATTTCTAAATGGAGCTGATAGAGTGGAGCCCCAACAACCTTTGGCCCTGCAGCTAAAGATTTGGTTGCAGGGTCGGAACTGGCTATTGTTATGGTTAACAATTCAGAATCTTTAAAAGCTGGTCTAGTTACATTTAAAATGAACTGATTTCTTTAAAAAGCCCTGAAATTAAATGCCCAAAAGCCCTGAAATTAAATGCCCAAAATAGGACATTTTGATCTTATCCAGTTTATATTTCCCCATATTTCTGATTGATTTTTCTCTCCTCACAGTAATCTCTGCTGCCATTGAAAGCCAGGAAAGATCCCAGCTTTCCCCAGGACTGAACTTTGCAGGATCTACCACAATATCTGTATTCACTAGAACTGACTGCCTAGGAGAAGGTTGTGGGTTTTTCTCAGCAGCTGGCTCACTGACACAGTGACTCCCTTCTGCCACATACCGTCTGAGCATCTTCAGACAAAATGTGTAATCCATCTCTTAGCTTCCTCCAATAAGTACTTCATAGATGTGTGAGCTTTTGTTTGTTTCAAAGCCACCTCTATGAAGAGCACACTCATGGAGTTACACAAGAATAGGAAGGAAAATATCCAATTACAAGTATCAAAGGGGTAGCCGTGTTAGTCTGGATCTGTAGAAGCGACAAAGGGTCCTGTGGCACCTTATAGACTAACAGAGCTATTGAAGCATAAGCTTTCGTGGGTGAATACCCACTTCTTCGGATGCAAAAACATCCAATTACAGACTCTCTGTTCTATGTGAATGTAAACCATCATACCACAATTATGGGCATATTAAAAAGACTATTCAGATTTATAATAATACAGAGAAAAGAACCTATCCAGGGGTATAGGTACCTTGAAATGAAATTCAAAAAGATGCCTGGTTCAAAAGGAATTATTGTGGGGAAGTTCTATGGCCTGTGTTATACAGGAGGTCAGACTAGAAAGCCACAATGGCCCCTTCTAGCCTCGGAATCTATAAATCTTTAATACTATAGTGCTGCTTCCTTTAATACTAAAGTGACATACTGAATTCACCACAGATAGCTAAGAATGGACAATGTTAAATTGTCTTAACACAGACAGACAACTTTTGTGTGTGTCCTTCAGGTTAGTTAAGGGGCTCAGTGATATTTTCAATTTGCCTAACTTTATGCAATGTAATCCCCACTTTTAAGAAATTAATATTAATTTCTTATGGCTATTGATATTGTGCCCAATCTTACTTCCAGTGAAGATACTTTGGTTTTGATTGGGCCAATATGCATTTTCATGTCCAACCTAATAAATGTGGGTTTATGCAGAGTAGTTGTAGCTTTGTTGGTCCCAGGATATTAGAGAGACAAGGTGGCTGAGGTAATATCTTTTTTTGGATCAACTTTTGTTGGTGAGAGCTTACTAGAGACCTGGATTCCTGAGCTCAAATCTTCGCAGGTACTTGAAGAAAAATGGGATTTTCTAATACTGAGAGACTCAGTGTCCACTGTCCTACATCTTATGCAGTCATTTACACTTCTACAAAGTGAGCACTTCTGATTTGGTTGTATTTCACACCCACTTTGGAGAGGTGCAAATGATGACAAGATGCAGAGCAGCTGAGAATCAGGCTCTGGATCTTCTTGTACAATGAGAATAGATCGGTGCTTCTATATTTCTACACAGAAGTTCAATTATTTATTTACAATTTGTAATTTTTTAAAAAATATATTGAGACTTTAAGGCCAGAAAGGACCATCGTGATCATCTAGTCTGACCTCCTACACATTCGCTATTCTCACACTTTACAGGAAATTCCTCCTCTCTTTGCTTGTAGTTATTAGAAAGCTCCAAAGTATGAGCAACAGGTAAAAGATAAATTGGGTGCATCATTCATAGTGTCATGCTTAATTCCCAATTGTGAGAAGCAATGCAGGTTTAGTGGTTATCATGAGTGTATTTCTATCCAAGCCCTTGAGTGTGAAGGGCAGCTCATTAATCCAAAGGTCTGCAGGTTCAATCTTCAAATGGACATATCTTTCAGAGGGATTGGTATGGTTTAGTAGCTCCATGTCACTGAAAATTCCTAGACTTAATACCCACTGTGCTCTCCTTGACCTTGAAACGTACGCAAATTCTTTGAATGCATTCAGATGAGGAAAGACAAATCGTTTGAATCAGTTTTACTGGCATGCGTGACCTCGATGGCAAGAGGAGGTGGTAGCAGGGAAAGAAATTTACAAAGTGTCCAGTAGGCATTGTCCTTAATGAGACAGGGGGACCGTCTCTCTGACTAACTTCTTACACAGCAGTCCTTGAGCTAGCATCTTATCTCCAGCAAACATATGCTTCCCTACCATTATTACTGAATATAATAAAGGACCAGGAGTTCGGAGGGCTTTCTGAATACCATTTAACGGAATCTATAAATGTTTTCTTCACAAGTTCCAGGTCTTTGAAAACTGGAAAATCTACAGGGCTGGGGGAGGGAAAGAAAGCAAGAAATATTTTTTTTTCCTTCAGAAACGGGGGAAATTGCGGCTGAAATGACAGTTCTCGACCACTCATTTGTGAGGATGATTTCATTTTCAAGTAAATTAGCCACGAAATCTACTCTTCTGACTTTCAATATGCAGTTTTAAATGAAGTCTTAAAACTGTCTAATAGAGATTTACATATGAGGCCAAATCCTGCAGTTCATACTTAGGCAGAAGTCTTATTAATTTCCATGAGAGTTTTGCCTGTGTAAGCACCCAAGCATTTGGTGCACAGGCTGAGGGCAATTTCACATCAACAAAAGTAATTTGTGAAACAGTATTACTGTGTGGATTTTATAACATTTTAAGACAGTGTGCATGGATAGTCAAAACTCTCAGGTCATCGCAGGGATTACATTAATTAACTAAGATTTGCTCTTGATGCAATATTGAGGGTTACAGTGACAGTTCAAGACAGGGCCATAATATAGGAAATGTGATGGCAGCATTGGTTTTTCAATCAACTTTAGACAGTGTATCAGACTATGAATAAATTAAGAATGATGCAAGTTTGAGTAAACTTTATAATGCCAGGTTGGGAATTGGGGGACACTCAAAAAGAATAGAAGGTAAACACTTAACAGACTAAAGCTGGAAAAAAATCTAATGATGAAAAGGACCAGCAAGTGTTTATACCTAGTAGGACAAAAACTGGATTCCAATATGTGTTTGCTGCAAGAAAAACTGAGTACTAGAACCTATTATTAGGGTAGTAATTAGTCAAAGCAAGGGAGATCATTTTTCTATATAAGGCTCCTGTGAAGAACAGTACACACAGAACTGGCCACCAAGCTTTGGGGAAATTGCAGTTCCCTAATATTAAAGCCTATTTCTTTGTATTACCCCAATTTACTGACTTTCATTAAAATATTTTAACCATGTTCTTCTTTAGAGACCTGCAGTCAACCAAGAACTTGATTCTAAAACCCTTATTCACATTGAGTAGTGCCTTACTCTTCAGCTAACCTCTTTGATTTCCATAGCACAAATCATGGAGTTAGATACTACTTATGACTACAGAATATGTTCCTAATTGTTTTCAGTTTCCTGGGTGTGTCTAAGCATTTCATTTGACACACACTGGTTCTGACATAACCTACTCCACCAGCCACCCTTCCCAATTTATCCTTTTGCTGTTCTGAAAGGAACAACCAACCAACAAAAAAAAACAAAAACCCCAAACCACAAACCACAACCTGCAGTCCTTATTGATCAAAACTCCAATTTTCTGAAGCGGGAGCTTTGCTCATGGAACGACAGACATTTAGCTTTTACATTGTATTTAGTCTGTGCACAAAGTCCCATCGAGTTAAATGCTTTACAAGTAATGATGGAGTTTTGTCTGCAAGACGACTAACAACTATCCAAGAGTTAATATTTATCCCCATGTTATTTTCTTCATTGCATCAGCTCTTATCACAGCCTTGTACTTTTGCATTCACTGAAAAATCCCGTCTGTGCCATGATTACTGTATTTGTATACAGATATTTTGGATCATCTTATAAAATCAATCAGTACTATTTTGCAGACTTTATTTTTAGCAGTAGAATCCAGTTCTTTGCGTTTTACTTAAGTACAACTCCTTTGGTTAAGGCATCTATAAAAAACCATGTATTGCTCAATCATCAGCTGTTTGGGTCACTGAATGCTTCAGACCAGTGTACTAGTAGCTACAATATGTTGCTGGTAATTTCCTAGGGGGATCCTGCTTGAGAGCTGGAGCTGATCTCCTTTATTGTAAACAGTATTTTTTCTAGCTGCTGTCACGTGTGTGTTTTTTGTTTTCATTTCCATAAAGTTCACAGAAAACCAAACCCCATGATTTTTAATCCAAATGAACTCATTCAGTACAGTACTGTAGTTTTTCAGATCACAGTGCTCAGATTATTTCTACCTGCCCCTAGGGAAGATTTATTATTATGAGCAAGAAGCCTAACTGAAGGTATTACTCTTCCAATTAGCTGGGTGAACAAAGTGTTCTGTGTAGCCACCTTTTATTTTTTAGCCACTGCCAATAGGAAGGCATTTGGAGCAAGGTTTCTGAAAGATTAATCTGATATTTCTAAACTTTTGATCAAACTGAAGCAGGTGCAGAGTTAGATGCTAATACCCAGTAGAAAACAGTGACAAAGGCTTCAAAAACACACTGCTTAATAAACTCTAGCACTGCTATTGAACTGAACTGAAATGTTTTCCTACCGTAAATAGTTTAACAGGCTAAATGACACTGCCAGCTAAAGTATTTCAAAATAGGTTTCCACAGTTAATGCTGCCTATTTTTAATATCCTTCATGTTTGTACTGTCATTTACAATCACTCATGGGGAAACAGACACAGAAGAGGTAACAAATGCCACCCACTGCAATCAATAGATAGGGAAAATTGATAGGGCTGGCCATGCAAGGGAGAAAGTCCTGGGAGGGAGACACTTGCCAATGGACAATAGGTAGCTCCTCCCCCAGAAGTCTCTGACACCCATCGTCCAGATTGGAGAGAGGGATGCTGATTGGCCAGCATTCCCCAGCTCCCAGGATTTAACCTGGCACATGGGGTCACACAGAGCCTTTTGACTCCATTCCAGCAGCCCACCTCACCCACCCAAATTAGGAATGGGAACCCTGCTTGACAGATGCTGCAGGTCTAGCCAATCGCCTGTTAAGGGAATCAGGAAGGATTTTTTTCCCCTCTCATGGGCCAGTTAGTGGAGGACCAGGGAGTTTGTCTTGCTCCCAGAACTTCAAGCCACAGTGGGTTAAGTAGGAACTTGCAAAGTACCTTACTGAAGTAACTCATATTGCGGGGGCAGGAGGAGGGTGCTAGGACTCAGAGAGCTAAGTCCCAGGGGATAGGCTGAGGAGAGCCAGCCCTGCGTTATGAGTTATATCCTAAGGAACCCTGTAACCCAGGCACTGGAGCCAATTAAATGCCTGCTACAGGAGCGTATGGGTGTTGGGCGGGTAGAGCTCCTCCCCTGTATTAAAGTTTAATAAATAAAAGTTGTGGCCTGCGGCTTAAGTCCATGTATGTATCGGTCCTCATTTTGCTGCGGTGTCTACATCAGTGTGTTTTGTTCTCAAGGATTTCAACTAGAGATGTGTTAAATGTTGGCAACAAAACTTAAAACCACAAGAAACTGTGTTTCGGGTTTCATTATAAAAACTCAGTCCGTGTTCAATAAAAGATTTGCTAAAAATCTCAATCCTTTCAAGGGACCCCTTAGATCATATTGAGCAAACACAAATGTATGTAATGCTTTTGATTAAAAAAAAATCACCTAAACCCATATGGTTATGATTAGAAGCAGAATAGAGTTTGTGGAGAACTGGAAAATATATACATTTATTATAAATATCACATGTACCTTAGTGTATTGTATGGTATTGCCCTGCCTGGCTTGTCTATGATCAAAAGAGATTGGACCAGACTTCAAAGAGAAACTGCTGAGCTTCAGTTCATTTGCAAATTTGACACCATCAGCTCAGGATTAAACAAAGACTGTGAATGGCTAGCCAACTACAAAAGCAGTTTCTCCTCCCTCGGTGTTCACACCTCAACCACTAGAAAAGGGCCTCATCCTCCCTGATTGAACTAACCTCATTATCCCTAGCCCTGATTCTTGCTTGCATATTTATACCTGCCTCTGGAAATTTCCACAACATGCATCTGAAGAAGTGGGTATTCACCCACAAAAGCTTATGCTCCAGTATGTCTGTTAGTCTATAAGGTGCCACAGGACACTTTGCTGCCTACGCAGGAGAGATAAAACACATGTCTAGATAAGGAACCTCTCCTCAAGCACAATAGCCAGGTCTTCAGGCATAAACAGGGACTTCTCAACCCTCTCCCTGGCTGCAGAGCTGTTTGCCAAGGCAGAGACTATGGAGATCAAAAGACTTGTGTGTGAATCTGACCTACATGGGGGAGGAGATAAGTTGTCAGCTACTGTAAGCTGACTGAAAGCCACATCTGCAGCAAGCAGGGTGATTGGTTCCCAGAGAGAGCAGGGAACACCAAGGTTAAATTATGTCCACCTTGGTTATGTCTACACTGCAGTGTAAGCCCAGGGTTCAAATTCACACACAAGCCTACAGACCTGATGCAGTGAAGAAAATAATATGGGGATAAATATTAACTCTTGGATAGTTGTTAGTCATCTGGCAGACAAAACTCCATCATTACTTGTAAAGCATTTAACTCAATGGGACTTTGTGCACAGACTAAATACAATGTAAAAGCTAAATGTCTGTCATTCCATGAGCAAAGCTCTTGCCTTCACACAAATCACACTAACCCAGAGCTTGGACCCAAGATCTCAGGACCCCTCCCCAGTGGTAGAGGATCTGAGCCAGAGTCAATCCAGGACCCAAGGTCCAAGCCATTTTGCATTGCAGCATAGACTTGTTTCTGGGAGTCCACCAGAAGTATCACACAATCCCATTGGAGGACTTCCTTTGTCGCTGGAACCATCAAGTTGGACGACAGTCAAATTTTCCCCACAGTACACCATGAACAAAGTGCTAGAGTGGCCACGTTTTGGGAGGATGCTAGGAAGTCTGGGATACGGGTGGTCGGACTCAGGCTTGCATACTGCAGTGTAATGCTGGAGCTCCAGATTGGGACCAGGATTCAACAATTCCTAAACTGGGGTTACAAATGAGTGTAGATGCTCAAGCACTACATTACCAAACCCAGGGTCTGCTAACTCAAGTTCTGGTAACCTGGGCTTACATTGCAGTGTACGGGCTTGAGGGGAATGTCACGTATAGGCAAGACAATATGCATGTATATCTCTTATTTTAAATTTACTTCTCTAAGTGCTGTGTACCTTTTGGCAAAATAAGCCATACTTTGTTTTGAAGAAGCTGCTTCTGTTGCCACCGCATTCTACCACTGTCCAGTGGCTCCCAAAGGAGAACACTTGCAGGTGCCAGGTCCACTGGGCTTGCTAAGTAACAGTGCTGGCAACCAGGGAGGGTGTAACCCAAGGACCCCGTTGGAGAATGGGTGGATCACAGGATCCCATCCCAAAGGAAAGTGGGGACACAGGCCTACTACTTGACAGGGGTTCACTTGGAAAGCTGTAAATTATAGAGGTCATTACAGGAGATCAGAGAAATTCTGCATGAAGCCCTTTTGTCTTTGAGGTGAGATTTCATCTTGATTTGCAAACCAAACAGCTTTGGATAAATCCAGATTAGTTTTGGATTTTTTGTACATTTATCCACATTTTTAAAAGGATCCCATCTTGGGGTCTACTCACTGCACGTGGTGCCTTCTCCTGGTGGTTCTGGGGATTAGCTCTTGGCAGGCACTACCCTCCTCTGGTGGTTTCTCTACCAGTCTCACTCCCGAAGCTGCAGCTTCCTGTTCATGGCTTGGTCCTCCAACCACGTCACTATGATCTTCCCTTTCCAGGAAAATCAAAGTCCTTTTGGATCAGCTGGCTGGCTGGTATCTCCAATGCCCTGCACCACTTCCCAGTGGCTGGTAGGAGAACCCAGGGCCCACCTCTACACTGGGTTCCAGTCCAGGGACCCTATAACAAGCAGCCAAGGTCTGTACAGTCCTATCCCTTGCTGCTATTTTCCTAGGCTTCCCTTCTTTCTGGGTTTGCCAGCCCAAACTCCTTTCCCCCAGGGAGTGGCTGTAGACTACTTCCTTGCAGCCCCCTTGCTGCCCGCAACTCCTGAGCTTTATACAAGCCCCTCCTGTTCCTGCCCAGCTGAGCCCCTTTCCAATTAGTCGCCTGCTCCCTGTCTCCTTCTTCAGGTGCAGCCTGCACAGTTAATTGGCCCGCATAGCCACTTTAACCCTTCCAGGCCCTGTGTGGGTTGGGCACCCCATCACAGATCCATTCATCAATAATTCATCAATAATTTAATTTGTAATGACCTTTAGTAGTATGGATAGTGGGGGTGTCCACTAAAATTGAGTGTCCCCCCAATAGTTGTAGGAGTAGTAGTGGTATATAGACATCTCTGCCATGCTGCAGATTCCTGGTCCAGGATTTCTAACTGAACAACTGTAGGAACTTGTGTTGGAGGGGCTCAGGCTAGTGCTTTGGCTAACTTCAATATCCATAAAAATGATTATTCTTTTGCACTGGATCGGGATCCTTTGGAAGCAAACAGGAAAGCACTCTCTGTAGTAGGCCATCTGTTCTGTAATGTGCTTCCTCTTCTGGTTCACTAGAACCAGAGTCTGGGGATTTTTAGGATATCGTGCAAGACAAATTGGTTCATCATTCTGGCTTTAGCTTAATTTTGTTCTGTACATGCAAGGTAGTTATTCCATCAGTGGGTAAGGTGATAAACAGAGAGGTGTGTTTGATTGTGTCAAAATGTGTTATTTAAGTATTGTAACATATGTCCACAACCTCTGAGCAGAGGCACAATATACACATAATTCCTCCCACCTCTCCCAAGAACTTCATGTAAATTAGTTCTTTGGAGCTCTGGCTGGTATAAATAAATAAACAAACAAATAAAAGAATGAGGCATCTCTCACTTGCAACTGGGAAGCTGTTCTTAAATTAAAGGACAGGTAAATTGTTTAGAATATAGTTCTCATCACAAAAACAATGTCTCATAGTACATATTTATGTATGTACTTTCTGGAATGTGTAAACTTATGGTTCACCATACATAAAACATAACATATGTCACACCTGTTTCAGGCCCAATAGGTTATTTCAGTCCATCTTTATTTTATCTGTTTATTTGGGGGAGGTGGGGAGATATGGAGGCAGGTGCATAGAAATTGGCAAGATTCAAATGGGGTATTTAAGTTACTCCTGGTGTCCTGGAATAGGTGTTCCCCTTTTTCACCATTGCAGTGATATAGTGTTCCATAGTTAGTATGAAAAAAACCAAATATCCAGATTTCAGTTTCTACATGCACTATAGCTGAGTGGCATCTCCTATTAAGACCTCTATAAAGGTGCCATTTAATGAATTTATCCAGTAAGGTTTGAAGAACAGAGATATTCACTTATATTTAAATATATACTAGAAAATATTGTATATAAACATATATACCTTAATCAGCTATAGACATTAGCCTGTTTTTATGATGACTTACCTTGAATATTAATGTCATCATAGTCACTTTATAACATAAGAGCTACCCTCGGTAATACACAAGAGAAGAGAACAAAACCTCTGTGCATCCAAAAGAAACCACTAAGCTTTAAAAACCACACTGTGCACTACTGTATGAAATCTGGCAGCCAAGGATAGTAGCATTCTCCACAACTAATATAAATATCACCAATGCTGCATTGGATTCCAAGTGTTTATTTCATGACACACAGATTGCAGGCTGGTAGCAAAATCTTGCTCTTAATCTGGGACTCCAGCATTTACATCTATCACGAATCACAATAATTATAACTGTGGACATACAGCATGTAATTTCCAGCAAAAATAGATTTTTAAAAAATCACATCCCTGACTTTGCTGAGAATAGTTAAATTGAGAGGCACGGACTTTTGTGTTTTATTGTTTAAAAGGATGTCAAACCGCAAAGAATTCTACAGAGCCACTGCTGTGGCATTAATTTTAAATATCATATTGTTTACATAAAAAGTGGCTAGACAGGTTTCCAGCCATTCATTCATAACCTACAGTATGAGTCCAATTTGACAACCTTTGCTTATATGCCATTGTCAACAAACCAAGCTTTTTCAGACAGACTTAACTAAATGGGCAATGTTATCCATGCACATGGCCTTACAGCTGGTACAGCAGCGTAGAGCTGACTAAGCTTTGGCGTGGAAACTGATTTAAGGGGGCAATTTCAGAATATAGCCATGTGCTGATTCTCTACACTGGGGGTCTTTTTATGTCTATGAACTGTCTGGATGTGATAGGCTAGCATATGCATGGATCTTAACAGGCAGAAGTGTGGATTTGAAAACAAAGCAAGATCAAAACTAGAGTGGCCAGGCAATGGCAAATACTACAAAGGCATGGATATCCATGCAATCACATACCAAACTTTGGATTGACTGCTCTCAATACTACTAACCAAGAATTTTCTGCTTTGTTTAAGCTACTTACCAAGCATTTTTTCATTGTCATATCACTCATATAATAAACATGTTATTTATGTGTCATTATTTGTTCAGAGGGTTTGAATCCTCTATCTCACAGCTTTTACTCATAGCAAAGGATCGTATCAAACACATGCTAAGATATTGTTGGCTTCCTGTCTGGAAACAAAGTCTTAATTTTCTACATCAAAGCAGTTGTCTCAAGAGAGAAATCTGTCTTCCAGAGTCTGGTAATACATATCACATCTCTTATATGTATTAGTGGAGCGCAGGTTGTTATTCTGCATTCTTGTGGACAGCAGGTTGCACAGGGTGATCTCAGGAACTGCATTAACTGTGATCCCAATTATTTTGAAGATAGTTACAAATACTTGCACATCCAAAATCTATTTATTTCCATCAAGAAACTACCTCACATGAATTAATGTTCCCTTTTTCTTTGACATTTAAAATGTAAAATTTTCTGATATACAATTTTATCAGAATAAAATGCATGTTGTGTATGACACGTAATGAGATAATCTGTATTTAAAATGTATTACTACCTTTAATTTGTTCATTCCTCATTACCAAAAGGGATCAATTTCCCTCTCATAGATAGATAAATAATATACACAGACTCTACCCACTCAGGATTCTTTATAATTTTGGACCAGTTTAATCTATTTTTTGCACTCAAACACGCTTGGAAGAGAATGTACTCACAACACTTCTAAAACAGAGAAGTGCTCTGTACATCATAGTCTTTCCCCATAGTTATGCACACTGGCTCACTTACAAAGAGTGTGATTATCAGCGGCACTACTATCCCATGTATAGATTAAAGCTTGTGAAAGAATTGACCTGAAGTTGTCTTACTTATGGCAGTTCATGAGCAGAGATGACATCAGACAGGACACAGCAATAGTGAGGGAACTTCTATTACTGGCTAATATTGTGGACATTGGCAGTGAGAATCAGGAGTCATCTGTGATGGCAGGAAGTAGATAATTTGGCAACAGCATGCAGGCAGTTTGCTACAGGAGACAGGCTGATAAAGCATGAGCTACTATAGAACTTCTGCCAGGACAGGACAGCCCATACATAGCCAGAGACCAATTTATGGCTGCTGTATTGACTGTGCCCAGAGCCATAACAGATTAACATAATAGCCACGGGTGGAATACCCTTTCTGCACATTTCGTGCCCACTGATGCAATGAGCTCAATGTCCCATTGGCACAATGGGCGACAAGGCACAAAACAAAATCCACAGTTTAGAGCATCCTGGATCAGGCTTACGTAGCACTCTATGCTAGTTTGTTATTTTGTTGTTCACGAAGGTCTGGAGAAAACGCACACACTCATTTCTTCCTCACTATGTGTCCTTTTGCAGAACCCATTGCCTCCTAGCACTGTATTTCCCATGTGCTTCACAATGTTTGACACAGTGCTGGGGTGTTGTTGTTTTTCCCCATGCACTTTGTGCTGTTTGGCTCCATGTCCCACTTAGCTGGAGCTATTTAGTTCAGATGTGTGCCATGCACCAGATGGAATCATCAGGCCCTTTCAATTTAATTCATATGTTTCAAGTAATGTCTGTTATGTGCAGTCCAGGTTATTAAATGCTTGATAACTTTTAATCTACCAAGAGAATCTAATGTTGGTCTTAGTTACAGGTATACTCTCTAAAAACTGCAAGAATATACTTATTTCATAGGCTTTTATTTTCATCAGCAAAAACACAACATTTTTTCAAAATGTTTTCTTTGTACCGGTCTTTATAATGAGCCATGACAGAACTACAATACACTGGGATTATCCCATGGCAGGGATAAATAAATGATCTCTGGGGATTTAAATAGATACATTATTGTAACAGGGCTGGCTACCTCCTGAGCGTCCTCTCATGGCGAGAGGTCACTCTGCAGCACCCAACCTCTGTTTCCACCTCTTCAGGACCCCTTAACAACTCATTCAGTCCAAAGGTAATTAAATCATTACCCTTTTGGGGTCCAAGTTATTTAGTCCTCTGGCTACACACTGGGCCTGCAGACCCCAACCCCTCTTTCCAGAGCTGAGTCCCAATTCACAGGCTGGCTCTCTCTCAATTTCCCCTCCAAGTAGGAGGTTGGTCCTCCAGCCCCCAACCCCCTTCAATGTCTCTCCCCTCACGTAAGAGCTGGGTTCTATTAGAGTCACTCCTAGGCTTTACCTGACTGGAGTTAAGACTCCTGGCTCTGCCTAGTCAACTTCCCTAGTATCAGTGTCTCCCCCACAAGAGCCTCTCTCACTCCCTGAATGTTCTTGAGCTTCCCGTCTTCACTGCAGCTTCCTGCTGACCTTTTTATAGGGGAAATCAGCTATCCTGAGGCACTTGTGGGCTGGGCCAGTTTCTTTCATAATCAGGGTAGACTGGTGTGATGTTATGAGTATAATATAATATCTCATTGAAAGGTGACAGGGCCAGGAAGAGTTAATGAACTCACAGACTGACCTGACCCATGGCTGAACTTTAAAGACTGGTTAGGAAGATATGTAAATGAATAGAGCTTTGAAATGCAAGCCTGCATTGTTAGAGATAGAAGGGTAGATGTTTGCTCAGGTCTTGTGATGCAAGCAAAGAAGTCTTGTCTATGGATATAGCTTTGATTCAAAGATCAAAAGAGTAATATTAACATTTAGGAAGATATTTGAGTGAAATAGTATTATTGTCTATGTCTCTTTGAAGATTATGATAACCTGTGTCTGAACTGTTTAATGGATAAATTATCCTGTACTAATTGCCATGATGTTTGGAAGAAGGAAAGTTAAGCCTATTGTTTTCTCAGGCCAAATGGCTGCTGGAAATGTATAAAAACTCTGGGACATGATCCTTCTTCATCTCAGATCTGTGTTGGGTTTCAAGAAGGGGAAACCCTAAGCCATAAGGATTGAGATCCCCATTCACTGACTGGAGTCCGTGAAAATGGACATTAGACTATAACCTATGGACTATTTCTAAAAGGACTTTTGGCAACTACAAGCTCATTTCTTCTATGTATCTGAACCTCAAGAATTGAATTCATGTCTGTATGTATATTGATCTTTTAACCAACACTCTCTCTTTTGTCTTTAATAAATTTTAGTTTAGTTAATAAGAATTGACTAGTAGCGTGTATTTGGGGTAAGATCTACGTTATTATTTGACCTGGGTCTGGGGCTGATCCTTTGGGATTGGAAGAATCTTTTCTTTTATATGATGAAATAAAATGTTCAGAATGTATCATCATATGTTTGACATGTGTGTCTGGATGGAGGCCTGTGTTGTTTGGACTTCTTAGTAACCAGTGAGGTACTATAGAAGCTGTTTTGTGCTGGCTTGGTAAATCTAAGTATTGGAATATTCACCAACGTTTGGGGTTTGTTTGCCCCATTCTGTTTGCAGTTCACCCTGATTGAGTGACCTCAGCGGGCTCCTATGGGCAGCACCATCACAACTGGTTCCAGGCCTTCAAATCTTAAGGGGGAGGCTGCCCTGTTACAATTACCAAATTTAGAAACAATACCTAACCAAAATTAATCGTGTGTGTAATTTTATTATTTACTACTTGTATTGTAGCTAGGAGCCCCAGTCATGGACCAGGACTCCATTGTCCTAGGTGCTGTACAAACACAGACCAGCTGTAGGGAGAAGTTCTGTTAGATCTATGCACTGAAGAGTCTCCTCAGTTTCTCTACTACTTTCTAATTCTTCAAGGTGTTAAAAAAGGAGTGGGGAGTAGAAGTCCTGTAGTTTTTGAAGAAATAAGACTGGTATCAGTCTTTTTATCCTTTAATACAAATTGATGTTGACTTTCTCCAAGAATATGCTTTTTATTAAAAAGAGAAGTTTATTCACATGGAAGCTAAATACTCAAATGATTTAGATGGTATCATGGAATCCTTGAAATCAGCAAGTTCTATGGCACAAAAAGAATGAGGCAAACGTAAACATTTTATCAATCACCAAACATGTTCCTGCTGATATCTATGTTGTTATGCTATACAATACATAACTCATATGGGGTCCAATCCAATGACTATGGACTTCAATGGCTACGGGTAAAGCCCATGGTGAACTACAGTGCAATCAATTTTTCTCATCTTAAAACTTGTTTTTATTCCTCTAATACTGTCCTGCTGACTACAGCATAGTGTACCTCTCAAAAAGGAATCAAATTATTTTGTCAAATGTTGTCTTAATAGAGAAATAAAAGAAAACCATTTCTGAAATTCACTGTGTTTCATGAACAGAGTCAGGAGATGAATATCACAAAGAAAAAGAGGTATAACATATTTGACACTGGCACCAAGATGATATGCAGATCACTGACTAGGGGAAACTAATTCTATTCCCCCAGGCCTCATAACGCTATATTGGGCAAACATTTTTCAAAGGCACCTGGGTGATTTAGGAGTCCAAGTCCCATTTTCAAAATCATTTAGTCTCTTAGGAATCTACAGCCTATTGAAGTCTCACTGAATTTTGATGAAAACTGTATGAAGTCGATAGAAACTTAATATAAATGTTGAACATTGTGTGAGAAATATCTTCTCTTACAGAAACCACATTATTACATTCTCAAATATTGACATGAAGATCTAATCACACATAGAAAGCAATGGGTTTATGCAAGAATAAAGATTGCACAGTACAGCTCATAATAACCAAGATAGATTTGTTATAGTAATAAATACTTTGCTCTTCAAAAGCACTTCTCATCCATTGATCTCAAAGCACCTAACAGGGGAAAGTAAGTATCATTAACCGCATGGGGAAACTGAGAAACTCAGGCACAGAGACATGAAGAGAGTTGCCCAAGGTCTCTTGGCACCTATGCCAATAGAAAAATGTCTGCTGATTCCCAATCAACTGTCTTGTCCTCTGGATCAGACCGCCTTCCCATTATTAGTATTCTTGTACCTAATACGGTATGCTGCCAAATGTATTCATGTGCACAGTGGCCACTATAATGCAACATAACCTCCTAACGCTGCAAAGAGCAGTAGAGATGATGCCATGTCACTCAGACCTGGGTAATAATGTGCATTCTAGTTATCCAACCATTTTTAGTGCATATTCTGAACATTAAAAATCTGCATTCTTTTCCTGCCATTTTGTAAAATGAAAATTAACATGACGCTCAGTTAAAAAAAAAAACACACATGAAAAACAGCTTGGTAGGACTTGAAATTGCAAAGCAGAATAAAGAGATCAGAGAATTTGTTTTCTTCATTAATATGCTATTCGTAATGGACACAGATGAAACTTGCCAGCTGTAGATTTTTCCTTCGCTTCCTCCCTTAGAGCTACATGTGGTAATTTCACTTACGAAATTTGCACGAGCAGCATATGTTGTGCTAAATATTGTGGGCTTTCTTATCCCAAGATGTGTATTCCCTAGCTCCCAGCTACGTGAAGCAATATTTAGTGCCTAGCATTATTAACTAGAACAATATGCTTTTCAAGATGACTATGTCAAGAAAGTTTAGAAGAGTGAAAAACCCCCACAGATAAATGCAATCTTGGAGAGTTCTGGCAGCAGTTTTGCTGGTGTCATTATAACAATGAATAAATATCAATACATAGATTTCTATTCAAAATTTGACAGAGAGGAAGAGTTGATCCCATTCTGTCAGATCTCACCAGTCTGAAGTGAGTAATTTTTTCTCTCCCTTCTGCCCAACAATATCATGCTGACATTCCTGGATTGTAACACCAGGTACACAATTACAAATACATGGACTGCATCCTCTTCCTCCCACATTGAATTTTGGGCCTGGTGTACACCTAAAACTTAGGTTGACCTAGCTACATCACTCAGGATGATGAAAAATTTCACGCCTTGTTGAGAGAGCTGATTTACAACAGTGATGGAAAAACCTTGTGTGTTACTGTAGTAAGTGTCCACACTCCAGCGGCATAGCTACAGTGCTGCAGCTCCGTCATTGTAGTGGTTGTAGGATAGACATACCTATTTTGTATTCATATAATATTTACTACAGCAACATATGGAAATCAATTTTAAATATTTTTCTGTATAAATTTCAAACACAAATATTCTAGCATATTTTCATCTGGATTTCTCATGGAGTAAAGCATGCAGTGGCAGAGGTGTAGAAAACTCTGCAAGTCTAGTTCACTGGGGTTTATATGAACTCTTGTTGGTTTCATATTGCACAGGTTCAAATCCATGCATGACCTGTGCTTTGAACTAGCTTAAAATGAAACTCATGACAGACTGATCAGTTTCATGCGGAAATCATTCAAAACTTCTAATTTCTGCAGCCATAAAACAGTTTAGAAGTGTCAAGAGGTCCACAAGCCTTTTGATGAACTCAGGACTGAGTTTTGTTCTTTTAATGAAACCACAAATCAAGCTAGTTAAACATGGTTGTGTTACTTCAGCCAACCAAATGTGACTAATAGCTATGGACACAGCAACAGTACACTTCTATCTTCTTAGAAACCAGCCTATTCATTGCCAATGTGTAAGGTCTGAGAACAGGCACATCTGGAGGCTGGCAAGTGTGTCATTTTTCCATTGATTGCACTGCACATCTTGGCTCTTGTGTACAATAATCAAGGGCTGGACAAAATAGACAGTCTTCTCAGAAAGGCCAAAGACTGATTATTACCTCCCAAGGAAGGTCAAGGTGCGCTGACAGGGCAAAGTGGGGAAGCTGACACTACTTCTGCAAATCCTGTACATAGCTCATAATAAAGAATCAGGTGCACGGAGTTCAGAGAGCATGAGTTCATAAACTCATTTACTATTACCATGATGTGCTGAAGCTGAGCTAAAGTGGCAGCAGAAATCTCTCTCCTCCTAATGAACTAGGCTGGGTGGGAAATGGTTTTCTAGTCCCACCAAAATTTATGAAAGTTAACCTCTCCCCATACAGCCCATGTGAATGCCCTAGGCACTGGGCTATAGAGTCAGTCAAGTACATGTACACACACTCCCTTGCCTTCCTTCCTCCCTAGTCAGACAGACCAGGAACTTGAAACCTGGGTCACCCACATTCAGGGCTGGCTCTAATGTTTTTGCCGCCCCAAGCAAAAAAAAAAAAAAAAAAAAAAACTCCAAGCGCCGCCCCACCGAAACAAACCCACCCCCCAGGGCCCACGGAAACCCCCCCCCCACTGTTGTGCCGCAACAATCCACCCCCCCCCCACCGCCTCTCCCTGCCAGAGCACCGTGGGGCCACAACCCCGCTCTCCCGGCCGGCCGCGGCGCCGCTCTCCCGGCCGGCCGGAGCGCCGGGGGCAGGGCGGTGAGCGTGGCCACAACCCTGCTCTCCCGGCCTGCTGGAGTGCTGGGGGCAGGGCGGCGAGCGTGGCCGCGGCCCCGCTCTCCCAGCTGGCCGGAGCGCCGCCCGCCCCAACAACTCTGCAGCATGTTTTAAAAACAAAAAAACAAAACAAAACAAAACAAAAAAAAACCCACCACACACACCTGAGTGCCGGCCCCCGAAGGTGCCGCCCCAAGCACGTGCTTGGTAGGCTGGTGCCTGGCGCCGGCCCTGCCCACATTTCAGATGAACACCAGCCTGTTAGCTATCCTGGTCCTTCCACTCCATTCCTCCTTCCTCCCCGCACCCTCACAGGGTGAGACAGTTTAGTCAAAAACGGATTTTTCCCATAAAAGTTTGTTTTGACATATTAAAAAAATACCACTAGACTGAAAAATTCCTGATCACCTCTCCTAATGAATTTATCTCATTGTGCTGTGATTAAAACTTGCTGCAGAATAGCCACAAAACACTCTTCCAGACAGTAAAGCTCTCTCTAGTATTAGTCCACAGACTCAATGAAGACACACCAACTATGAATCTGATCCCTTATGCTTAAGTATCCCTCAGTCAGGTTATTGAACTTATTCAAGATTTTCAATTAAATGTGGGTTTTAAAAAATTGGTGTGAAGAATTGGCATGACAAATTACCAGGATTTCTGGCAATTTTCATAGTTAAAAACTGTGTATGTTGCTGTATAAGGGAAAATTTATATAGTTCTTAAGGACAAATCTTTGTAAAAATATAAAAGAAGGTTTGTATTAGAGATGCAAATGGAAGGCCAGCATACACTGCTGAAATGTGTCTTAACGCACACATTCATATTGGTAACATGGGCTACTTTGACAGGACTTCCCAGGAGCCACCTTATCCAAAAAGACCAGACAAAAGCAACAATGAAGATGTTATGATTAATAATGCAGAGTAAACCTAGAAACAAAAAGTGGCCTATATACCTCTCAAATGTCCCAAAGTTACTTATGCTACTTATACTGCATGTAAATTTAGTGCTACCTCACACTGATTGTTGAAAATTCTTGACAGCAGAATTAAAATGTCAGAGAATTGAGAATATAAGTAATTGACAGGAAAGGAAGGAATCCCATAGGATTTTATGTTTCCTGCAAGAAAAATTTTAGTGTCTCCCTCATCTCCCATATTTGGACTTTGGCTACATGAAAGGTATGGTGGGCTGTTATCAGCGCCAGTCTTGAAAGTCATGGAAGAGGCAGCAAGATTTTTTGGGCTGGCCTCTACCTCAATCTTAACTGACATATTTTAAAAGATGCGGGGAAGAGAGAATAGTGAGAGAGAAAAGAGGGTCTTCAAATCACCCCTAGCCTGTTCTTCTGTAGGAAAAGTGGATCCCAGTTGTACATGGCAGGGGATCCATTTAACATCTGAAAGTGTTTCCAATGTGTGTGATTTCCCAATAAAACGGGGTGACTAAGCCTCCAGCCACCACAGGGCTGCATGTCCTTTCAAGTGAATTGTTGGTCTTTTGGGGGTAATTTTGTCTTAGTCTGGGTTTTTTTTAATTACTTTTCAATAAACTCTTCTTTACTAGTCACCTTTGTTCAGTTGGTGACTAAGACAGGTTTTCTAAATGTACCTGCATTAATTGCTGTCCACAGTAATATGTTTTATTCCATTCTGCGTCAGTATTCTTGTACTTAGTATCATGTGGGAGTCATATCAGACCACCTATATCGGCATTTTATTCCTCGTAGGGGGACTGTGTGTTTTAATTATTTTTTCTCTTACAAGTTGTTGTTAAAGACACATTTGTGTCATGAGGACTCAGCCCTGACAAAAGATCAATGCAGAGTCACACTACCCCATGAGGATGCCTTCTGGAGCTCTCTATTGCACAGGACAGCTCTTAAAGGGTTGCAGTACGCCCGCTTCTCACATAGCTGTTAAAGGATCACAGTATGCACGCTCCTGCACAGCTGGCCAGCTCTGTATTTTGTGGAGGGAGAATAAAGGGTGGGACAATAAATAACTTGCTTTCTCCCCACCCTGCTTCACTTCTTTCCCCTGCTGCCTCAGTTCCAGAGCTGAAATTAGAAGTTCAAAGAAGAGGGGAAAGTGGGAGAGGAGCATGAATCTACAGTCCATCTTGAAGAACTCTGGTTACATGTGAGTAACTTTACTTTCCTCTCCAAGGGGCTTCTATACATTCCCAATATTCCGAATTTGGCAAGTGCTGTTATTCCCTCCTGATAGTGGAGAAAGGCAGCCTACTTAAATAGAGTTTGTAATACTACTCCATCAACTTTGCATATAACCTAGCTACCAAGATCTAAGGAATAATTTGTGAAAGTATGAATCCTGCTCCAAGGGGCAATTTTACAGGTTTCTAAGATAGGTATGTGTCTACGGGTACGTCTACACTACCCGCCGCATCGGCGGGTAGTGATCAATCTATCGGGGATCAATTTATTGCTTGTAGTGTAGACGCGAAAAATTGATTTCTGAGTGCACTTCCCGTCAACTCCACCTCTGCAAGAGGCGGAAGCGGAGTTGATGGGGGAGCGGCAGTGGTCAACTTGCCGCCATGAGGACAGCTAGGTAAGTCGACCTAATATACATCGACTTCAGCTACGCTATTCACGTAGCTGAAGTTGCACATCTTAGGTCGACCCCCCTCAGTGTAAACCAGGCCTTAGAAAGGCCATTGAGGTTGGCTTCTTTTTAGTAGAGTGTTCTTTAAGCCTTTGGAAGAGGTACATAACACTCTTCAATACAGAGTTTAACCCACTTAGGTGCATTAGGGTGTTATAGACTTACCTTTATCCTTTTCCCTATAAGGACCAAGCAGTTTAGGTTTTTTCCTGTATTCCTTAGACCTATTCAAGGAGAAGGTCAATGTTCTCTTAGCATCTAAGTTATGCAGTTAGCTTCCCCTGAGTGAGAGCAATCTTTAGAGAAAAATACAGGCAAAGTTTACTAATCTGGGGAGAAATTTTAAAATGGGAGGAAAACCCACTTTATCTTTGTTAAAAACTGTAGGAAAGGAATCAGCCATGAGAACCTGCAGTCCACTCACTCTTCTAGCAGATGTAATAATTACAAAATTAGAGGTGGTCAAAAAAAAAAATCCCAAGACAACAGTTTTTCCCATCAGAAAATTATGTTTCTGTGAAATCAAAATATTGATTTGACATTTTTTTTATAAAGAACACCAATGCACTTTGTTTCATTAAGGACAAAGCACTTCACTTAAACTATCACTTTGAATTTTATATTACAATGGATAATACAATATAACATGCTGAAAAGAAAGTCTAAACAAACATTTTATTCTTAATTTATGGAATTAAGAGTTTAGGTAATGTTTTAATGTTTCTAAAATGAAATTTTTATGAATTTTTGTTTCATGGTAACTGGAGTTTTCTTTTCTGATTTGGGAATAAAGGACATTCTGAAATGTCTATTTCACGTGGAATGGAAATTCTGAGTTTTGACCAATTCTGGTTACTGTTTTGAGAGAGATGAAACAAGAAATGTGCTTCTATGGGTTCAAAGGGAGATTTCATGAGCTAAATACTAGATTGAGGTCCCGTGTAGGTTCTTTTTCTCTCACAAAAACCCCGTCAGAAACCTCTTATATAAATTATGGCTGAAAATAGTCTTTTGCTTGACTAAGCTGTAATGAGCCAAGACAGCCATGACATGTGTTTTTACCAACGAGGCAGGGAGTCCTAAGGATTTCAAACGAAGTAAGTACTCCAGTATGGACTGAGGTTGGTTATATATTCTTAGCTCTCCCTAAAGAGAACCTTTTCCCATGCATGATCATAACAAAGGTCATTTGATTGCTTCCTGGAGTTCAACAGATTCTCCTATACCTTTTCTAAAGAGAACAATTCTGACCTATAGGAAGAAAGCACCTGTGCCACTGAACTAAGACCTTTAGTAAAAAAAACAAAAAAAAACAAAAATGAAATAAAACAATGATAAAGAACTAACCAAAATCTAACTCAATGAAAAATGCTGGGAACAATCCATTCCTATGAATCTGGGTCTAAGACCCAGTGACGTTCCTGGCCCTTCTGGTACTTTGACTGGAAGGAACAGAGGCGGTAGGTGTGCCATATTCCCTTTTATAGCCCTGCTGGCTGATCGGTTGGAGCCCTGTGGGGTGGGGCAGGAGGTGTGAGAGTGCTCAAAAAGGCATTGCTGCTAAAAGGTCTGTCAGTTGAACCTGCACAACCAGCGCATTTTCTGAGTAGGAACATGCAGCAGCCATTCAGAGAACAAGTGTTAAGTAAGAACTTAGGAGCCACAGATCCACAAGTTCTAATTAACAGGAATATAACTGCAGCAGTTTGCTGAACACTGAAATACTGGGCTTTTAATGATTTGGATGCTGAAACAATCCCGATATCCCCATATTTATTGGGTGATGGGATTTGGCTCTTATCCATCTTTGTTGTGTTATTTAATACTCTGAGATTAAAGCTTCTCATCACAACATCCTTTTTTTAATTCATCCATTCTCCTTCAGGGCCAGAGGAACTCCCCGTGACTTGGTTTATACCTGACCACAGACTTTGTTTTTTCCCTCCCATGCTGATTTAGCAGGAATCCAACAGATTAACGCATTTGCAGTCTCTGTGAATCACTTTATTAACCTCTAAAAAATGAAATGAGGTAATTAAGTTTAACTCTTTCATAAAGAAGAACATGAGCCATTTCACTTTTGTAAGGCACTTCTCTCTTTTCACCACAAATGATAACTCTCCATTTCACACATATTCCTAAACCATGCAGTTACTGCTTATCCGTTGGAGACATTAAATAACAGACCATGCAAGTATATTTGATCCATCCAAGAATGTTGTCTACTGTGAGCCTAACAGCTTAAGCAGAAACTGGTTTCATGAAGTTAATGGAGTTATACCTGCATAATCAGGGCTAAATGTGACCGTGACTGATTTGGAGCTCCACTGTAATAACTTATGTATACCCTATGTTGGTCTGGTTATTAGGAATCATATGAGTATGTTGTGTTAAATCAGTAGACAGCTGAAAACAGGCAGGAAGGAAATTAAAGATTGAGGTAGCTACCTCTCAGCAAACACTTAAGCATTGGTAAGGGACAATGTCAGAACTATTAGATTTGATAATTTTTACTGGTTATCCAGCCTACCTACAAAATTGGTTTGGACCAGAACAGAAAAAGGCCTGCGAACAAAAGAACTCTAGAAGGATTAAAAAGGGACCCCTTAAGAGAGAGGCAGAAGTTACTGGGGGAACCAGGCTGAGAGACAGGTCCCCACTGGGGTGTTTAGAGAATTCAGGCCTGCCTAGGTCACTCTCACAGGACGGTGGGACCTTAGGAAAGACAGACATGCAAACAGACTGTTTTAAAATCCATATATTTCTTTACATGCTTTTGTTCCTACTGCTAAACAAACAATATTTTCATTTCAAGAAGCCTGTCTTGTCACTATATTCACTAGTCCCAGTGTCTCAAAGGGGAAAACTGCAAGTGCACAAACTCAGTCAGCCCTGTTGCGTAAGCACAGTTGATACACAGAGTACTGTAGCCAAGGACTTGACTTTAGAAGAAGA
The DNA here is from genome assembly GCA_033296515.1 of Macrochelys suwanniensis. NCBI lineage: Eukaryota > Metazoa > Chordata > Testudines > Chelydridae > Macrochelys > Macrochelys suwanniensis. Next base: position 94,883,380 of record CM065776.1, on the reverse strand, counting down.
ATTGTGAAAATCCACCCCAGGATAGGTAAAGGCATAAGGCCTTTTACCTGAGGAGGTAGACTCAGAGAGACCAGGAAGGGGACAGAGGTGTAGCTAACCCTGTAACCATGATAGGGCCTTATAAATCCATTGACACATGTAGTATTCAGTGCTGCATGGAGCAGATTTATAAAGGAGCAGTGTATCTCAATCACTGTAACAGACATCTAGAGTACAGATTGATAAACTACAAAATACTTGCACATTCTTGTTGGCTAATGAGAGCTATTTGCTCTCAGACATTAAGGGGAAAATGGTTCACATGAAGTTTACCATGACGACAGCTGTGACAGATATGGCAATTTCCTTCAATATCTTTGCGAGACATTACTGATTTAAGCTTATGTAGCTTTGAAATCCATAGTATTATAAATGCAAAGTTTATGCATTATTATTGGATTGTACATAACTTCTCTAATGAGGAAAAGTGTCTTATGTAAGACTGGGGAGTGTTATTAATGCCAAAGGACTATTTTAAACAAACAATTTGCCCGACATGAAGTCACTTTCAGGATAAACGAAGTTAAGTGTGTTTCGTAGAAAATACTTGGGGAGAAGGGAATGCAAATTCCCACCTCTGGGCCCAAACTTTTGATGCTATGCTCCAACGATGGAATTGTTGTCTGACTGATTACTTATTCACAGTCTGGGCAGATCAAAGTTATATCAAGGAGTCACTCAGATTCATGAGGCTGCTTGTTCTGAGCTAACAGCTGTTATGAACTTGTAACTACAGAAAAACCCATTGGTGGGGTTTGAAGGACTGATCACCTGCCAGAACCCTTACTGAAGTTGGGGGTGGTCTCTGGTAAGCTTATTAACATGCATGTAGGTTCATTGATTGTTTTTAACAGGTTTTCTCTGTAATGCTTTCACCTTAAGAATAAATATGCTTGCTTAGAAAGAGCTGTCTGGTACCTTAACTTTGGGTAAGTATGTGGTTGATAGCATCTAGAGACAGGGAAAAGTAGGCCTGGTTAGGCAATCTGACTTTCTGGCGAACTCAGTTTAGGCAGGGAACTGTGCAGCTTGAAGGGAGGGAGAGACTCATATCCACCTGAGACAGGTGACAGCTGAGGAGTCAGGAGTGGATCGCGAGTGGGAAAGACAGGTGCATCACTGAACTGTGATGATTGCCAGGATGAATAGGGCCTGAGGCAATAAGACCAGTCCCTTCATTCCCTCTTTCTGTGGAACTTCTTGCCCACACCCCAAAATGTCCTCCCTATGGCATACACTGCAGCCCCACACTCTACCCCTCTGCTCTCCCTCACCCCAGAGGACTCGAACCTTTTTCATGCATCTGCCCTTTCATTGGTGTTTTCATTTCCATCCCTGGCCAAATCTCCCCCTTCTAGTGAAAGGCCCATGGGAGAGGTACAGAAAAACTGCCCAAGTTTCATGTATACGATTCCATCAAGGGGAAGGGAAGGGACTACGAGATGGCAAACCTGACTGAATCCATGGATACCCTCAAGGCTTCACATCTTCAAAGGCACTTTGTCTACACAGCAGCTTCCTCTGTGCGACTCTTCTAGCTCCCAGTTCTCCTCTAGCTCCCATTGCTCCTGCAGTAGCAGTGCTGCCATTGGCTGGGCATCCCTGAAGATCAGTATCAGCCATTCCGAATATCTGAGCCAAGTTAGTATAGCTCTAGCGATCATTAGCATAGCTCTGAGAAGTGAAATCTGGTGGTTCACAGTGTGTGGCTGGTCCACTACTAGTATGTAGCCAGGCTCAGAACAGAAAGAACACTGCACCTCTTGAAGGTCATTGGTGCTCCTGCTGCAGCATGCACCCTTGGAGCAGCAGGAGGAATTCTTTCTGAGACAGCCAGAATTCCTCCTGTGGCACAGCCCCTCAAGTCACACAGAATTCTGGTCTCAGAAGAAAATCATTCTTTTGTAAAAACCAACCAAAAAAAGGGGGGGGGGGGCAGGGGTGCTGGAACAATTTGTATAGCGGGGGTGCTGAGAGCCATTGAACCAAACTGTAAACCCTGTGTATAATGGAAGCCAATTCAAGCCATGGAGTGTGGCAGCACCCCTAGTTCCAGCACCTATGGGGAATAGTTAAGTACATTATTAGATTGGTACTAGAAGGTTCAGCGTTTTCCATGATTGAACCCTACCTGAGCTTTCTGGGGGGCTCCCACAAGCTGAGCCCTGGCACCTGCTCAGCAGGAGTGAAGCACCAGCTTAAACTGAAACATGTGTCTTACTAGGGCTTAATAAAGAAGGGGGGAGGTGGGGCGGAGGAAAAGAGACAAACTGAAAGAATGACAGGGTGAAGGAATCTGAAACAAAGCGAGATGAGGGAAGGAAAGTGAATTTAGAAGTTCTGATAAGACTGTTAACTCCCCTTGTGTGCTTGCTCACCTGCTCTTGGCTCCCCCTCCTTTGTCTCACAGACTGAAACCATAAAAGATCAGAGCTATGTAGCTTGTACTGAGCCTTCCACCTTTCTGATTTTCTTAAAAATGTTGTGAGTGGTTTGGGTAACACAGAATAGTGGGGACTTTAATTCTGGGCCATCATTAAATATCTACCTACAGAAGTCATGGACAAAAAAAAAGTTTTCGCTTAAAAAATCATGTATGGATGTGTGTGCGCGCACGCACGCACATTTGATTATAACACAGAAGTGAAAATCTTTTTTGCCTTTATCCAGAAAAATAAATTATTCAGCTAATAATTTCTTACTATAAACTAAGCTTATCATGACATCACATCTTACCCCAAATACCTGTCTCAGTGATTATAGGTACAAACATCCCTTTCAAGAAAAAGATGCTGACAGTTTTGTGAAAATCTAAATTTCCTATTGGAAGGAGTAACATGCTATCAGTATGTACCCATCAAGTGCCTGGGAACTTTATGTTTTCATTTAGCTCTCATAGAGATGAGAATGCATGATAAACCTATCAAAGCCACCATCCCTCAACCTCGTTTGGCAGCTTGGGTGATAGAACCTGCTTTACATTCAGACAGAAGACAAATTAGACTTCTCTGTGCTCAGGCTTCTTGTTCTCTTCTTGCAATAGAATCCATCCATCTCCTTCCCTTGACTGAGAGATAACTGGGAAGCGCCCTGGTAAGCAGAAGGGGAGCGCTGAGGCAGAGATCAGGGAGAGGGAGAAAGAAAATAACATTAGGAGGAATGGTGTTTAGGAAATTAGGGTAGAAAAACAATCAATAGCATGCTAAGGTGTGGACAAGGAACGCTATGTAAAAACACAGCTTAAAAAAAATCTCAATATTTATAGAGAGACATTAAAAGTTGGTATCTTAACCTGATCAATCAGACAACAATGGAAGGAGTAACGAAAAAGAGAGAGCACGGTAGCACATAATATTAAGCAAAATCTGGCTAACTAGATGTACTGTACACACTGAGAATGGAATTCTTTCACTGTCAAATGACTATGTGAAACCTTAAGTCCCTCCAGAGAGTACACAATGAATTAAATAAAGAAAGATCTCCAAGAGGACAGCAACTTGATTGTGGTCCCTATAAAAATGTCTACAAAAAGGATTTTTAAGCCAAGAGAATACAGAGGACCAAGAAACTTATAATAGGGATATATAAAAGGTAGTTTTATTTTAACATGTACTGTACTTGGAACACTGTAAATTACTACAATTTCCATGCTTTCTAAAATGATCTCAGCATTCAGTTCTATACCCAAGTGTAGCTCTGAAGAAATGCAACATAACTATAGAGGTCTAAAGGCACGGTTCTAAAGCTATGCTGAACAAGTTAGTTAAGTACTATCTGAACAAGTGCTGAACAAGTAGTTAAGACTCACCCTCATTGTGTACACACAAAAATTACTCCAATCTGCTTTGGTTGAATACATATCAGTCTTTCCTTAGGAAGCCTACACCACCTAGCATATCCTTAGTGCCACTTAAAGTTCCATTTGCCCCAAGAACAGGGTCACGAATTGCTGCTAGGCTCAATGTGCTTCAAATCTCAGAAGTTATCTTGCCCCACTTTTCTTTTTATTTCTAAAACAAACTGTAATTTAGACTGTCAGTTGGAACTTCTCTTACAATTTATTTTTCATTCTGTGCAAACAGGTGAGTTACTTTTTAATAGCATGCAATGGCACAATAAGCATGATGTTCTGGCAGTCTAAACTACTAAATTACTAGCCGTGTTGTCTGGTTACTAATAAGAAGATAATTTACAATAAATAATACATAGTCCCTCAACTCAATAGCTGCTACTGTAAACACAAAACTCTTCTCTCTTATTAGCCAACTGATCCAGGCATATAGTTCATAACAAATAATTAGTAAATCAATACGTTTTCGGATACTTATTCTATTCTACACAGGTTCTTATATCATCCTCATCACCAAAATACCTTAGCGCTTTCTAGGAGTGCATTAAGAAATTTGATTAACATGACATTTGTGTGAATACATTACCCCATTATTGGTGTGATACAACAGTACGCATTTGAAAGTTTACACTTTTCATATATTTAAAAACAATATTGTAAATGTTATGTGCCCATTTTCTTCACACACAAACCCCTGAACATCCCTCAAACCACAGCCCTATCAGCAAAACTTCGGGGGACACCACAAAATGTGGCAGAATTAATATATCAGAAAGTCTAGCTTTAGCAGAGTAGGTTCCCTCCTCCCCTGTCCCCCCGACCTCCCAAATAGTTAAACTATTTGAATGCTAACTGACACATATGGTACAGTATATTTGAAAGGATTTATGCCAGACAGAACCATCTATCAATCTGCAAATAAGGCTCTCAGTTGTGCAAATAAATGATTCCAAATCCAAAAACAGACCAGAAGAAAGAAAATATGATCTTCCTTTTTTAGGCTTGAAGTCATTTAAAATACAGGAGGAATATCCTAATACTGCATTATAACTCCGACATTTGCAACTTTGTAAGCATGAAATATTGAGGCCTATTCCTTCTTTCCCCCCCTCATATGATTGCTTTCCAAGCTGAAGAGACTCTTGTAAGTATTTTATGTTTAAATCTTATTCTCTGTCTTTAGAGTTGAAAAAATGAACTTCCCCCTCATAAGAAATTTTTGTTGTTTTCTTATCGTCAATGAGCAAAACAAAGATCATTGTATGATATATTTATATAATATTATTTCTTCCCTGGATGTAACACCATTTTCCCATTAATAGACATTTTATTAATACAAATCTTTCTAGAATCTCTCTGAAATTAACAGCTAATCCAAAATATGTTAATGAAGAGAAAGTTAGTCATATTTGTCTTTCATAAGATTTCATTATCATTGTATCCTTGAGATCCCACCTTTATAAGCACCATCTTTCTGTCAAATGCATAAGATGATAAAATAAATAACACTTATTTAAAATAAATTACACTTCTACAGCACCATTCATCCGGTGAATCCAACATTATGTGGAAGTATTAATTAACTAACTACATCTCAACTCTGTGAGGTTGTCACCTAAAGGGGGGGAAATACTTTGGCAGAAAACGTTTTTCAATAATTTGTTGTTTCCCCATCTATTAATTATTCACAAATTAGATCACATTCTTGAATTCAATTTATGATTCCCAAATTTCTTCAGTGAATAATTGTTCTTCTGCAACTTGTTCGCAACATACAAACGTAAAAAGAAAAAATCCACATGGTATTATTTCTGTTCTCTGATTGGATAGTTTATGCAACTACCTAATATACCACAAACTGAAAATTGCAAAATAATATTTTGATGCTGTGCAGACAACTTGTAATTCATGATGTTATGGTATTACATGTTACATGATGTTTTGGGTACAGGCACCCAAAAAGGAGACAGAAACTATTACAAATGATTTATACAACTAACACATACAACTCAGATTTAAAATTGTATATTTGCTGATAGAAGCAAATTCTAAGGCCAAAAGTGAAAATTGTGATAATCTAGTCTGACCTACTGTATAACACAGGCCATAGGACTTAAGTACGATAATTCCTAGATAAAATCTTCCTTTTGCAATTTATGCTTTATGCAGTGTTGGTTACATCAACAGCCCAAATTTCAAAATTTAGGAATGAATATACAATTTATACTGCACCTTCAGTAAATACATATACACTGGAACTTTGTTATCATTATTCATGTTAATACAAATTTAGTATTTGTATGTTCATAAAAGTGCTTACAAAAGGGTTTCAAATATGGTCAGATCAAAATGTTTTGATTTACAAAATGCAAATATGCATTTATTTTTCTCAATAGCCACCCTTCTCTAATACATTTCATCCCATTCTGCAGATCATCTCTCTGCTTCTCAGTTTAACTAAGTGATTTGCTCAAAGTCACACACAGACACTCAGTAATAGATTTGATTCCTAGACACATTTTCCCCCATTTCAGGGCATGGATTTATGGGAATAAAAAGGAACCAGTTTTTTTCTTACAATTTTTAATTTCTTTGGGTTAGAAAGATAGTTACTTAAAGGTAAAATACACAATTCATGTCAAGACAGACAGATACCACAATCTCTCTCTGAAGATCACTACTGCAAAATAAGTCTACATACGGTAAATAAAAATTATTATTCAACAACAAACCATAATTATTTAAGGTAGGTCCTGAAATCTATAAACAAGCACCCACTGAATACTAGGACCATTCCTTTCAATTCTTGGCAATTCAGAGCTGAATTATAAAAACACTGTATGGTCTGAACACAGCACACATGGGGTAACAGAACACATTAAATAAAGCACAAAGAACTCAGCTAATGAAAAAAAGAAAAATAATGTTCTATCATTCATATTGAATAAAGCCTTTCATTTAAGCATATTAAACTGTGGGCATGAAAACTACACGTAGAAATAAAAACCTAGTAGAATGGGATGCACTTAGTATTCTACAAAATAATTCTTTATACTGTTTATTTTTACTAGTACATTATTTAATATGTATTTTAATTTTGGAAATGTTATATGCATATACACATGAATTAATCCAATTTCTATATATCACATTTTAATTTAAAAATAAAGTTTGCCGTTTATAGAATTTCTTTTAATTCTCTCTCATCCTCATTTCTTCTGCAATTGAAGTGCTTTTGAAATAGCCTTGGGTTTCCATTCTATACTGCTTTTTATAAACTCGTTTCTCCATCTCCAACAAAACAAAAGTTTTACATGTAGTTTGCAGATACCCTGAGACACTGGAAGTTACTGTAACTGCAGATCAATAGACTTAAAAAAAAAAAAAAAAGATAGTGATGGCTATCTTTAGCACAGTCAAACTCTTTGGCTATCTCGGATACTGTTAATAATCAGACACTATGTTTGCTTGTACTTCTCAGACTAGCAAACCAGGGACGAGGGTGCGGTTGGATTGTAGGGCTAGTCTGTGCCTGGTTTCCCACCAAAATTATTAAAATAAACTTTTTCTGAATTTCTCACAGGATACCATTCCTTGTTCCTTCTCCTCCCCCAAACCCTGTAAAATACACACAGACACACATGGCAGAGACAAGCTACATGAGCATCTCAGCACCAGTCAAAAGGGAACATCATTTTTCAACAAAGAGAAATCCTATCTCACACATAAAACCAGTTAGGGCCCTTGAACAACTGTTTTGGATAAGCAACAACAAGAAGTCTGTGCGTATAGGAATGACATACACAACAATAACAGTATACTGAAGGATCCATTCATTAGCCAACTTCTGCCCTCAAAACACATGTGCATAATGTGCCGATAGAAGTCATAAGAACAGCCATACTGGATCAGACCAAAGGTCCATGTAGCCCGGTATCCTGTCTTCCGACAGTGGCCAATGCCAGGTGCCCCGAAGGGAACAAACAGAACAGGAAATCATCAATTGATCCATCCCGTCACCCATTTCCAGCTTCTGGCAAACAGAGGCCAGGGACACCATCCCTGCCCATCCTGGATAATAGGATGGACTTATCCTCCATGAATGTATCTAGTTCTTTTTTAAAGTCAGTGGGAAATGCACATGGACAAAGGCAGAATTTTGCTAAATTACAGTACTTTAGGGGAAAAAAATCATGTGAAAACCTCCATGGGGATACAAATGAGAATTTTAGTGGGAAATCTATGTTGAAATCTTTGATGGTGAGATCTCTTCCTCACTCTCCCCAACCACCAGCTTGTTCTTTTAAAACAGCAGCACCATACTGCCAGAGTATACAATTGTACAGGATGTGTATAAAAGCTGCATTTCAATTCAGACTTACAGCCAAATGTTGATAATGGATGCATGCACGTGGCTCCCAATGGTGAGCTGAACATACATAGCAAAAGGCAAAATTTGTCTCTTATACAAATAAGTCCTTTCCCCATCTATCCCAAAACAGAGTTGGGCTAGAACCACAAAGTTTAGATCCAAAAATGAACTTTCATAAAGTTGTGAAAACATGAGTTTCAGTACATCACAGAAAAAAGTGGCTCGCTATGAACTTTGGATATGGATTTGAACATCAGCATTTGGAAGTGTTTGGATACAGGGTTTGGGCCCATCTTTTTAAAAGGGCAGTTCTGCTTAATGTCTTGTGTTTTTATATATCTTGGGGTTTTTGCTGTATGCTAGTGCAAGTGTCTTATGTATACATCTCTCAAGCAGAAGACTGACCTACTATATGTGATTATTCAACAGGGGGTGTTCAATCACATTTTCTGCCGCACTGGATAAGGCCAGATCCAAATCTTGTGAGGCCAAAGGTCGCTCTTTAGGGTCAAAGGGCTCTTCAGGTGTTTGCTTGCTAGTGAAAGCATGTGAATTACTGATCGTTTTATGTTGCAGAAGCATCTGATTAAGTGCCTGATTAAAAGTGTACCATTGTACATTGTAATGTATCAGCACAGTGTAGCTCCAATGTATTTAGATGTAAATGAAAAATTTCTAAATTCTATACAAGTGAAGTCCGTTTATCCAAATGGCTCAGTGGACATACAATATCTGCAGATAACCGGGCATTTGAATAAAGGGAAATATTTGTAGGTGCAGGTTCGCCATGGAATGGCAGAGGAACATTCTGGAAAGCACTTCAGTTTAGTTTCCCTCTGTTTACCATTTCAGATGAAGTTCATTTACCTGCATTTCATTTAACCAAAAAACCTGAAGGTTTGAATGACCAGTAGGTCCTCCACGCTCATTCGGGTAATCGGGATTTTCGGTCCCTGAGGGTGGAGAAAGAGAGGGGGAGTAGCTGCAGATGACAGGAGCCTCCTTAGTACCGCTTGACTTGGAGGAGCTGGGAGGACGATGGGGGCTGTAGGGTAGCTGGGAGATGATCAAGGCAGAAGGGGGTGACCACCCCCAGAGCCTCTCTTGTCCCTGCCTCCCCCTACCTGTGCCCAGCTTTTTCTCCTCACTGGGGGGATTTGCTATAAGGATGGCCCACTACTCAGCTCTGGCTCTGCCTCTGGGTCCACTCCAGCTCCCAGCAGCTCCGGCCCCTGCTGCAGCATCTCTGAGCTGACCTGCTTCCGGGTGCCCCTCCCCCACACCTTTTCCCTATGCTAAGAGGGAGGTTTATTCCTGTTTTTGTAACTTTGAAGTTGAGCCTCGAGGGAAATCCTCTGTGTTTTAAATCTTTTTATTACCCTGTAAAATTATCTTCCATCCTGATTTTGCAGGTGTGATTCTTTTACTTTTTTTCTTTTTAAAAAAAAAATTCTTCTTTTAAGAACCTGATTGGTTTTCAGTGTCCTAAGAACCAGGGATTTGGTCTGTGCTCACTCTGTTAACCTTTTGGTTGGGATATTATTCTCCAGCCTCGCCAGGAAAGGGGGCGAGGCGGCTTGGGGAGATTTTGGGGAAATAGGAACTCCAAGTGGTCCTTTTCCTGAATCTTTGTCTAAATCACTTAGTGATGGCAGCAATACCATCCAAGGACAAGGGAAGGAATTTGTGCCTTGAAAAAGTTTTTAACCTAAGCTGATTGAATATAAGCTTAGGGGGTCTTTCATGCGGGTCCCCACATCTGTACCCCAGAGTTCAGAGTGGGGAGGGAACCCTGACAACTCCCAAGGGGAAGCACTCAGAGACCAGAAAGGATAAAGAGGTGCAGCTAGCTCTCATCATTTTCTCTGAAAATCACCCCAGAGAAAAATGTCAGGGAAAATACTGCTTGTACCTCTTCCTTTTCATTCACATATATACATTTAAAACTATAACAATTGTCTAGTTACAGATAAGTTGCTCTGACGCAGAGGGAGAAAAATAAACTTATGGATTTTGGCAACTCCGTTAATAAGCAGAATGACTGCACCTTTCATAGGACTAGAATTAATAACTCAACATGTTCAAATAGTCTCATCATTTGCTGGTGAACAATTTAATTCCCCTTTAAGGACTCTTAACATTAAACATTCAGCACTGCATTACCAAAATATTTTCCACCTCAAGCTAAATTCAAGCAGACGCATTTTGGTAATTCAAACAGTATTTTATGCTTGTAAAATGACAATATATAATATAGGGCAATAAACCAGTTGCTATCAACAGCCCATTTTGGGGACTCATTCAGCAACAATTTATTATTTCATACAGCAATGCATTATTAAGGTAAGCTCAATGCTTTATTGATAATAGAAATATAAGGCTTTAAATATTCAATTTCTGCTTCATAGTCCAGGTTTTCCAATTTAAGCAGATAGATCAGCTTTAATCCACTGACTGTGATGAGCTAATGTCATATTTTGGAAAAAATATAAACCCTATAAAGCTACACATGATTTACAGAAGTTTTAATAAATATTTTTGTAGAAGACCTAGATTACCACTTACATACAATGGGATTTACTATGTTCAGTGCAAGGGACTAAAGGCAAACTGGAATTTTAGGCATGGTAGGATTTAATTGATTGCCAATCCTATAATCAAGAGGCTGCCTACAGTTTGTTTATACTATAGAAGCAGCAGAGAGTAATTACAGATTTAACGGGGGCACCAGTCAGATTTCATACATGAGCCATTATTTATAATCAGCACTAAGAAACATTTAGCCAGTACACACACACACACACACACACACACACACACACACACACACACACACACACACACGTCAGGTAGGGGGAAGGGCGAGTAATCGCTATTAAAGTAACTATATTTACTTTTTATTTTATTTAGCACAAATATCATTTCTGTAAGCACTGGAATATGCCATTTTGAAAAGTTTGCCTTTTTCTATTCTTTTTCTTCAGACACAAGTGTACCTAAATACTTGTGACAATCTGGCTCATTTTGTTCCAAGATATGCTGCATCATTGGGGGGGGGGGGTAGGTATCTGTAAATATTTGGAAAATACACAAGTAACCACAACATTAATTTCAAGGGCTATTAGTATATTAGACCTGATCCGGGAAAGGTTTTCACACATATAGCCACACTGGAGTCAATGAGACTACTCACATATGTAATTTTTTTTAGGATTAGGGTCTTAGATAACAAACATGCACATAAATCATTTTGTTTTCATTGTTAGAAGATGATTATTCAAACTACTGGTTGACCCTGTGGGTCAATCACAAACTGGGATATTTTCTAAAGTATCAGAGGGGTAGCCGTGTTAGTCTGGATCTGTAGAAGCTACAAAGAGTCCTGTGGCACCTTATAGACTAACAGACGTATTGGAGCATAAGCTTTCGTGGGTGAATACCCACTTCGTTGGATGCAACAAAGTGGGTATTCACCCATGAAAGCTTATACTCCAATACATCTGTTAGTCTATAAGGTGCCACAGGGCTCTTGATATTTTCTAAGTTAGCACAGCAGTTTCCTTCTTTCATAAACCATTCCCTCTCTAAATAGACTAAATCACATCGTGTACAGCAATTCTTATATATTTTTAACTTGATTCACTGTAATATTATAGCAGTTGATATAATTTGTTCCTGACCGGGAAATAGGCAACAATATGTTTATTGTGCTAAATGGAAAAAAAAGAAACAAGTCATATAGCCAACACAACTTAAAATTGTTAAGGCCTCACTGAGTGAATCTACTCCATCCCCTGCCAGTGCAGAATTGTTACCTATAATAGGTTTTTCCTAGTCCTTCTCCAGCTTTAGTTTTCAAAGTCACAGAAGAGAGGGGAGTATGCATTAAAAAAAATCTGTATTCCTTTTTCATCCTCTACCTATAGGGAATGGCTTCAGTGTTAATGAGGAGGGGAAAGGCAGAGTAAAACCAAAGAAATAAATTGATTTTTTTTTCTTAAGAAACTTCTAGGTATGCTGGCTTCATCTAACATCAGACTCAGTTTGCGGATTTATATCACATGGCAGAGGAACCAGCAGAGCACATCTCAAAACTTCATTCGTTTTGAAGTTGACAGATTTCTAATTTTTAATGGGGCTTCATACAACAACTCAATCTATTCCAACCAGGGCTGACTCTAGGCACCAGCATAGCAAGCACGTGCTTGAGGCAGCATATTTCCAGGGGCGGCATTCCGGTGCCAGCATAGGCACCGACTCCATGGTGCTCCGGGGCTTGAGCACCACCGGCAGCTCCCCGCCCCAGCTCACCTCCGCTCCGCCTCTGCCTGCTCCCCTGAGTGTGCCGCCACCGCTCCGCTTCTCCCCCCATCCTAGGCTTGCCACGTGGCAAGCCTGTGAGGGAGCGGAGAGAAGCAGAGCGGCAGCGTGCTCGGGGGGGAGTGGCGGTGGAGCAGAGGTGAGCTGGGGTGGGGAGCAGTTCCTCTGCCCCCTCCCGGGTTACTTCCTGCAGCCCTCCCTATGCCCCCCCCCAGCTCACCTCCACTCCACCTGCTCCCGAGCGCGCTGGCGCTCCGCTTCTTCCCCCCTCCCTCCCAGGCTTGCTGCGCAAAACATATGTTTCGCAGCAAGCCTGGGAGGGAGGGGTAGGAGGGGAAATGCAGTGTGCCCGGGGGAGGAGGTGGGCTGGGGATTTGAGGAAGGGGTTGGAATGGGGTGGGGAAGGGGCAGAGTTGGGGCGGGGCCAGGGGCGCAGAAAAAAAAGTGGGGGGGGTGGCCAAAATTTTTTTGCTTGGGGCAGCAAAAAACCTAGAGCCGGCCCTGATTCCAACAAGTCCCACACTTAGATCCATCCGTATACTCACTTTACCCACCCAAATAAGAGATCAAACATATGATAAAGATGGATTTCTGACTGAGACTGTCTTTCTTTATAAGCTCAATTAGGTTACAGGTTTATAGCACTTTTCTATGCATTGTAGTACATAGTGGGCCAGGGTACAGCATGGACTGGCATATCATTGCATCACAAACAATATAGTCCACATTGCCAAAGTTTAAGCACATGGTGCCTATATGTTACTTAGCTCATGTTAGTCTAATCTCCCCAGAATTCTGACATCATCTGCATGTATGGAACAAAACCTAAACGTGATGAAATGGTATAAAAATCACAAGAGTTAATGGCTACTGCCACTTTGAACCCCAATGCCCACAAGTTCTGCAGGTACCATAACCAAAGTGCAGATGAATTTAGTGTCAATGTTCACGGTGGAGGAGGCATTGTTTCATTCATTAAATAACAAAGTGAGGCTCAAGTGTTTGTAATCACAAGAGTCATTTTTTTCCTATCATACAAGACAAATGAAGATCCAAAGAAGAGAGAAGAAACAAAAGTTAAATACAGTTTTTCTTGCTTTGTGAGGGTTTGAAAGTTCTATACTTCTGCATTCTTGATTCTTCCATTGATTTAGAGAACAGCATGAGAGTAGATTAAAAAAAATAGTTCCATTGCCAATTCCTTTATTTCTGTCACTCCTGTGTGCACCTGTTTGTGAGAATGATCTGGAGGAATGATGTGATCAAGACACTCTGGTCAAATTCTGCATTGAATTCTTTTGAATTTGCATTGCGAGAACTCATAGAAAAATTATGTCCATACAGCAAAGTTTTAAAATCATGCTGTTAATCTTGTATCTGCAAGAAATGCACTTGCACTGTTCACCAATATGTGCATATGCAAATGACAATTAACATACATCCAGACACAATTATTATTTGTGGGTATGTGAGAAGCTGCAGATTCTGACAATTTGGCTACTAGAACAATAAGGCTTTCAGTACCATTGATCAAATAGATGATCTAGGCTGTGATTGGCTGAATATCTTCCTTTGCTATATAACATCTGATATATACTTATTAAACTGCCATCTTTGTGGTATATCATGAGCTAGCAAAAATCCCATGAATCCTTGCTACCTGATGTACGTTTGATCTTGCCAGTATGAAAGTTTTCAAACCCAATGGCAATACTTAGGAGGACTGGTCATGTCTATAACATGATTCACAGTCTGCTGACAATAGATAACATGACAACATTCTATGGGTCTCACACCCACAGTTTAGATGTGGATGACAGGTTTTCAGGAAGGAAGGACTCACACATAGAAAAATTCAGTGTGCTGAACACAGATGAAGGTGTTTTTTTTTCATTGCCTCTCTTTTTATCCTTCCTACCAAACCCGAGGGGAAATTATATCAACCCAGCTTTCAGAAACAAATGAGTCCAGCTACATAGATAAGATTCCATCCACAGTGCATTTTGTACACTCATACAGAAGCCAAGGAATTACTATAAGCCACAGACCAATGTCCCACAGGAAACTTGCCATGTAGTCCATTCATCAAAAGCTTAGCTTGTCAGAAAAGAAAAGGGAAGTAGTGGACTGACAGATGCTCACTGCATATATTTGCTATCACTGTAGGATTACCACTAGCACTAAAATGCTCCCATACATAAGCCAGTGCAAAAAGAGGGGGAAAATGCAAAAAGAATGTTTTATAACTGGAATTAAAAATAATGTCCCTAATCAAATCTTTCCTCTGGGCATTGGGCAACTATCAGGTGCTTTGGTGCAAGCTTAAAAAGCCTTATGAAAGCCCCTTATCTCTAAAGGTGTAAACAATTTCTGTCAGGGTTAATGGACTCATTTTCACTTTGCAATTCACTTCCTCTATTCTGCCCTTTCATTTTATGCACATAATTGGAAAACAACAAAGCAACATCATTCTCTAGAGACTTTGCAGGAAAGGGAAGCTTACTCCTTTCAATCCCCCAACCCCATGAGAAAAAAGGAAAGGGAATTAAGTGAGAGAATTATAGACTCTTAAAGGGAGACTGACTCAACCAATTAGCACCCACCAATCCCACCAAATACACACACACACATGAAACACACAACCTTTAACACAGCTTCCTTAACTTATAGATTTGAATAAAACATCATTTCTGTCTTTCCCTGGAGAATATCTCAGTATCTACTGAGAGACATTATCGGAGAAGTACAGAGGAAGAGAGAAAGAGACAGACAGTATGTGCACTGAAAATGATTTACTTTTAGGCACACAAAAAAAATCCTCTTATGCAATACATCAAAACTAGAAAAGTTAGCAATGTGGTGAAGAAATCACAAACTCAGCTTCCAGACCATAGAGTAATACTGTTAGTACATGGTAGTTAGTTAGTTAGTATAGTTAGTACATGATAAATTTTCATTTTGGTACCAAACACAATGTTTTAAAGTGAGTCCATAACTTCATCAACTTCTGTGCAGCACTTATAGCTAAAGCACATTTCCTTTTAACCTCATCCTTGATGGAACCACCAGCACTGATGAAGCTTCCTAGGCACACATAAGATGTTACCTTTTCTACAATTTAATAGGTGCTGCATTTCAACAGTGTATCTACCTTGCACTGGGATATAATGGTGTGGAGAAGGTAGTGAATAGGAGTAGCCCATCCTGTGAAAACCCAGAGGTGCCATGAACCAACTGTATCAAAAGAGAAGGGAAACCGATTTCAAACCAGGGAAGATGGGGTTTGCTTAGCCACTTTAGGCAAGTCAGTCTAGGAAAGGGGGGAGGGATAGCTCAGTGGTTTGAGAATTGGCCTGCTAAACCCAGGGTTGTGAGTTCAATCCTTGAGGGGGCCATTTGGGGAATCTGGGGCAAAAATTGGGGATTGGTCCTGCTTTGAGCAGGGGTTTGGACTAGATGACCTCCTAAGGTCTCTTCCAACCCTGATATTCTATGATTCTATGAACAGGAAAAATTAACTTCAAATCTGAGCAGTCCAAGTTCCTTAGCCGTGGAAGGCAGTGGACTATGGTAGAATCACTGATACCTGTTGCTAGCAGCCATCAGACTATGACATGCCATTCCCATGAGCAGGATAAGGTGGATTGGCCTAACAAGCCATTATATCTGAAACTTACTTATTATAGCAACAGCACAGCAAGCCATGATCACTCGTACCTATGCTACCATTACATTTTAGTTCTGCAACTCTTTTTAATCTATCAAGACAACGTCTAATCTAAAATTCTCTCATGTTGGATACATTTTTTGAGATAGGAAATTGTCAATATTTGGAAATTCAAAGCATGTTTTTGTACTGGCGGTATCAGACCTTGAGCATGTGTGTCACTCAAACTGAAGTCCCCCCCCCATAATCACACAGCTTTTTTTCCTTGCACATTATAGATAGCTGTGTAAGGAACTGGGCATCTGTTCTTGTATGATTTGGTGGCCTGTAGCAGACACCAGCTAATACCCCATCTTGTGCTTTATCATAGAATCATAGAATCTCAGGGTTGGAAGGGACCTCAGGAGGTCATCTAGTCCAACCCCCTGCTCAAAGCAGGACCAACCCCAACTAGATCATCCCAGCCAGGGCTTTGTCAAGCCTGACCTTAAAAACCTCTAAGGAAGGAGATTCCACCACCTCCCTAGGCAATCCATTCCAGTGCTTCACCACCCTACTAGTGAAAAAGTTTTTCCTAATATCCAACCTGAACCTCCCCCTCTGCAACTTGAGACCATTACTCCGTGTTCTGTCATCTTCTACCACTGAGAACAGTCTAGATCCATCCTCTTTGGAACCCCCTTTCAGGTAGTTGAAAGCAGCTATCAAATCCCCCCTCATTCTTCTCTTCTGCAGGCTAAACAATCCCAGTTCCCTCAGCCTCTCCTCATAAGTCATGTGCTCCAGCCCCCTAATCATTTTTGTTGCCCTCCGTTGGACTCTTTCCAATTTATCCACATCCTTCTTGTAGTGTGGGGCCCAAAACTGGACACAGTACTCCAAATGAGGCCTCACCAGTGCCGAATAGAGGGGAATGATCACGTCCCTCGATCTGCTGGAAAGGCCCCTACTTATACAGCCCAAAATGCCGTTAGCCTTCTTGGCAACAAGGGCTCACTGTTGACTCATATTCAGCTTTTCGTCCACAATTAATTACCAATTTTAACTAAAAAAATCTATTTTCCTATCAACAATGCACCCTTGGCATGTTTTCAATACAAAAGCTATTTTCACTAAATATGAATGTGCATTTTCAGTGCGAATTTTCAAGGAAAAAATTTCCATGGGAAAATATAGTGCAATACTACCGATGACAGTATAGCTCCATAGGTTCACAAAAATAGAGTCAATCTGGTGGGTAAATTACTGTATTATTTAATTACTTTGCTATTCATTCTACAATTTATATTTGCAAAAATGCTTTATTGCTGTGCTGAAAAAAGGGATCTTTAAAATCTTGGTAAACAAAGAACAGGCATCCCAACTTGTGTGGTTTGTTTTAAAAGGCATTAGTATAACAGACTTGTTTTGAAATCCTGCTGGGGAAAGTTTGAATATATGAGATGTGACATTTATGTAGCTTTTTCAAGGAGAAGGTAAAAAAAAGTATAATTAGGACAGCATTTGTTATCAGAGACTCCTAGAAAAGTTTTACAATCCTTGTAAGAACAGTCTCAATGTGCCAAACTATCTTTGGGTTATTTAAATATCAGTCTATTAACTCCATGCATCTTTCCTCCTCGTTCTCTTTTTTCTTCCCCCTTAGATCATAAAGGACATATCAGTTCAAATGACAATAGCACATGAATATGATGTGCATGTCACATAGCAACTGGCCAACTGGCAATTCTGGTAGCAGGATCAACCTGACAAAAAGGTTTGGTCAATGACAAAAAAATAGTAAATATTAACTAGTCTTAGAGCGATAAAGCTGTAGGAGAACTGATGAAGTCAAAGTGTCCAGAAAGAAAGCTCATTTTGAGGTGAAAAAGTTGTCAAGGGAGATTCTCTACACCCTTCCAGGCACATTTTAACACGGGCATGGGGAGAGGTGTTGGTATTAATATAACCAGAGCTGGTCATCTGATTTGCAGATTTGTGATAGTACCCCTGGAAAATAATTTCCAAATTCTCAATAGAATACCTATAACTGTTGTACTCAGTGATCCAGCAAGGCACTTATATAGCTATAGATATAGCCTTCCTTTAAACATTTGAAACATCTTTAGCTATCATCCAGATAATGATTTTGGCTAGTCATGCATTAGTGAATAACAAACATTTTCTATGCCCTTGAATTTGGGGGAGAATTAAATTATCCCTTTACTGACTGACTGGCCATGAATATTCTGCAGAGAGAAAAAAAGATACATACTTGACACATTGTGTGGAGGGGGTTCTGGAATTATAATGAACCTTTAATATCAAAATGATCACAGACTAAATGGGATGACATCAGATACTTGACAGTGAGTAGAAAGGGAAATAATACCTACCTTGAGACTACATGCTGTCTGTCTATCACAAGATCAAAGTCAAAGGGTCAGAGGATAAAAGACATGCCAGGGAGAAAGGATGCAGTCTCCAGATATATAAAATATTGCTTATTCCTCATAATGGCATGGTTTGTACCTATCTAGATTAGCTTTTTCAGGGTTTGACACAGAAGGTGTTAGGGATATTAGTTTATTTAAATTTCATTTTTCTCTTTCTTCATTTGTTTTAGTGAGACCATCTAAGTTCCTAATTATTTTGAGGTAAAGTCACAGCAGTACGTTCTTGAATGGAAAACAACCTTTCAAAATATTGTGTGAGGCAGTTGGCTATGTTGGGGCTCTTGGCTGAGACAACACTGTAAGACGCACCACCTAGACATTGGGTGAAGTAGTAAGGACACAGGAAAAGATGGATGACCACAAGGAGTTGCAGAGACAGGGTGAATGAATACTGGTTAACTTTTGTGACAGGTGAACTTTTATTATAAATATTGCCAGATTGAACCACGACAGGCGTTAGTTGTCAAGAAGGGTTTTTCATTATTACCACCACCATGAGGTTTCCCGTAAATGTGTGGCATAGATTATCAAGAGGATTAGATCTATTCTTAATTAAGTGTATATACATTTTTGTAAGATTATTTAAACACTAATTTCCATATATATATTTTAATGATTTCACTGATGAGAAATAATGAAATGAGAATAATCTTGAAAGGCTTTTTTGTTCTGCTTTGGGCACTAAAAATCATAATCTCAGTAATTTTTCTATCCCTGGAGTATCAGGATCATATATAGTACTGTATTTCCCTTCCCCGCCCCATTAGCTGTTCAGCTTGCAAGATTAAAATAGCCAGTTTAAAAACATGGCACATTTCTATTAAAAAACCCATACAACGTTATTTTATGCCCAGTGTCCTGATGTACAAACTCACATTACCTTTGGCTCAATCAGCACAAAAATTCCATTGATCTCAGTGTTCGATCTCAACGGGAGATTTGCCCGAGTAAAGACTGCGTGGGGAGGCCATTACCAAATGTGATAAAATAAGATAGCTGACGTACGCACAATTTATCTAAAACAGTATATTATAATAATGTATCTACAATGAAACAGGCTTTTTGAAATTAAAAACAAAATTCTATATTTTGTGGCTAAACCCTTGCGGCTAACACAAGATAGTGTGGGAGAGCAAAAGAAGTTGCCTTCGCTCAGGGATTTTAACAGTTGTAGTCTTAACCTTACTGGAGGACATGGACTGCTCCTGGCTCTTAGTGTTAGTCAACCTAAAGCCCCAATTTTGAAAAACAGCCAAATATGTGCTTAAGTCCATCCATATTAAACACAGTCTTGACTCTAAGCATGCACTTACATTCCATCGACTCCAACGGTACTTAAGCACATGCTTAAAGTTAAACACATAGCTAAGTCCTGTCCTAACTAGGAACATGTTCCCGAATCATGGCTCAAAAAAGGAAGAGACAGGTCCATACTCCAACTCCATACCAGCTAGTGGAACCGGTTCCACGTCGTGGAGGCCGTATGATGTACCTTTTCAGAAAGTGGCATCAGGGAGCTCTCAGTAAGATGCAACCAGCTCTGTGCCACCCTTACTACAGGGTTCTGTCTCTGTACCAAACTTTCACCAACAGATTTTAAGCTGCAAAAAAGTGGATTTGGGAATGCGCTCCTCAGAAATAGGATAAAGCATCTCATGTAGTTTCGGGAACAGCCATGCATGGGGGAAAGAAAGGCTAATAAAACAGTTGATATTTTTTGGAAGTCATCACCTAAGCCACTTGTATAAGATCCAAAATACTAGCACTCTATGAGGACTGAGTTTCACCCTAACATCCACATTTATCTATTGTATAGAAAACAAAAGGGCAGCACTAAGCAGATATGCTAGTACTGCAGTTTTTACCTCCAAAGAAATATTTCTCCCCAGTTTTAACTTGCAGAGGACTGGTTGTTCGAACTGCTGAGGCTTCATCTCCATCAATGGTGAGGACAGCAAAGTTTTCCTTAGCTAGAAACCGGATTTCGTGCCACTGCCCATCGTTGAGTCCCGAGCCTGGAAGGAAAAGAAAGGGTGGAACTTTCTTGAGTTCATTATTTACTTATTTAAATTTGTTTACTGCATTAATTCAATTACAGGCACATGACACAAGTTTTGTACAAGGACCTAGTGTGGATTGGGACATCTAGACATTCTTGTAAAAGTAAATATGAAATCATAATCATTATCACGAATGCAACTTTGAGACTGCTCATTCATCATGCAAAAGTATATAATTGCTTTAAAGCAAACACATACTTTCACTAATCAAAAGGCTATATTTTATGTTTAATTGACAAAGGAATATCCTTTACTGTATCTACAACCAAACTCAAAAGAAAGAAGTATTTCTATGTCCATTTAATTATAATGGATAACAAAACAGAGGACATATGTCTTTGATTCTTGCCTCTAATGAGTGCTTGATACTTCCAACAAAGGGGAAGGAAAATGAGAGAAGAAGAAAGGCTTAAAGGGAAGCCGTATTCAAAAACAAATCCTGTCAATATAAAATGGTGTTAGAAATATAAAATAAAGACAATGATCACAGAGCCATTGTCAAACAACCAACCACCCAAACCTGTAAGCTTAGCTAAGCTGTAGCCTCAGTCTGCTGGTACAAATGAAGAGGATTTATCTACATCTTCAGCTTCCTCTATAGGGAGTGGATATAAAAGTTTTGCGCCTGGTATGCATTTGCTGGTATGAGGTCATGTTACTCGACTTTCTGGACTGGTACTTTAGGATAATGAGATTGTTCATTGAATTAATCAGTACTTTTCATTCTGATCATTTCTGTACACATAAGCCATACCATGTCTGTTAATCAGCATGCGCTCTAGTGAAACTTAATTCCAAATATTTTCTTTTTGACATTTCAAATGTACTATATCACGTATCACAAACAACACATTCTTCATTCAAACTCAGTTACTGAATCACATTAACAGTACACAATAGAACGAACACAATATAATACCATACAGTGCAAGTGAATTGTCTCTAAAACTAAATATGATGCATCATAACATTGGAGCTAATAAAATGGCTGATAAAAAGTCAAAACACTAAAAGGAATATTATCCATGCACCAAAGATTTTAACAACCATAGCCTTTCATATAATAGATGGTGTTCATGGCAAACACTAAACTCTAGTGACACCCTGTTGTCTTTAAAGATGTTCTTTTTCTATTGTTTCTATGCATTCAGTTTAGCAAATAAAGATACACCAGGACTCGATAAGAATAAAGGTCGTAACCTATGGATGTAATAGATATACACCCATTTTGCTTCATATTTAATTAACAACCATTACACTCCGCACCCCAAAATCCCTAAATTACGATACTGCAGTGTTCAGTGTAAGTAAAGGGAGGAATAGAGGGTTGCTGATAGTTCAGGAGTTCCTCTGGACTGGAGCAGCATTTTCCAAACAGACTGTCTAAAATAATAGGGGCAGTTTCTGCAAGTCTTTAACATGATGATTTCAATAGGACTACTTGTGCAGTACCACTCAATGCGAGTAGGGGGCAGAATCCCACTAACAGTATTATCTATTTTAAAAAAGGAATCTATTTCTTGAATGGATGGGGCTGCCAGATTCATGAAGAGCAGAACATGGTTTGCAAAACATTTTTGTAGTTTTGTTTCAATTTTTTTCAGGTTTTCATGAAAATGCAAAATGACTGATATTTGTGTGGGAGGGGAAAGCAATTTATTTAAAACACAAACAATGTTTTGCTACCAAGTGTTGAAGTTTCACACTGGATACAATTAATTTCTGCTCATACAAAAAATCTCAGGTTCCATAAAGTAAAACTGCAGGGGGGGGGGGGGGGGAACCTGGTTGTTTCACAAGGCTCCAACCCAAAATTGTCATTAAAAAAATCTACAATAAGCAAAGCTGCTCATAAATATCAGGGCGTAGTTAAAATGTGGTATCATGTGTGACGGGTTGGAATCACAGAGACCTGCTTGATGCTGCCACCTGGTGTGCAAAGGCTACTTCTGCCCCTGCTTCCAGGCCTTCTCCAGCTTGGGACTCCCGAATCCTGTCTGTTTTGAGCCCGATTCCCCTGATCTGCTGCAAACACAGACCCTCAGGTCAGAACCAAGTCCACTAATAGCTGTAAGGCTCCTGGAAGCACTCTTGCCTTTGACACCCAGGTGCCCAACTCCCAAGGAGGTTCAAACCCTTAATAAATCCATTTTACCCTGTATAAAGCTTATACAGGGCAAAACTCATAAATAGTTCGCCTTCTGTTTCAAAGATAGAAAGATATGCACAGCTGTTTGCCTCCCTGGGTAACAACTCGCACTCCAGGTAACTTAATAAGTAAAAAGTGATTTTAATAAGTACAGAAAGTAGGATTTAAGTGATTCCAAGTAGTGACAGACAGAACAAAGTGAATTACTAAATAAAATAAAACAGAACACACAGTTCTATGTCTAATCACCCTGTGTACAGATAAAAACCTCATCAGGTCCAGTAAACAGGCTATCTTCCTCCTAGCCTGGGTCCAGCAATCACTCACCCCCCTATTGTCTTTGTCCTTTGTTCAGTCTCTTTCAGGTGTGTCCTTGTGGGGTGGAGAGCCTCTCTCTTTAGCCAGCTGAAGACAAAGTGGTGGGGTCTTCCAAGGGCTTTTATAGCCTTTCCCCCACTCCCTGTGTAGCCTCATCTTGCCCTGGAGTTTTGGGATCATATGGGCAAGTCACCTGTCCAAGCACCCTAACCAGTCCAGCCAGTTGCATTCCTGACCAGGCTCCGATGTGGATTGGGGTCTGCACCTTCTTTTGTCTGTTAAGTGCTTGTACTTAATTTGCACATTCTTTTATCCAGACCTGGTCCCATGCTCTTACAAAGGCTATGCATAAAACCAGCAAATATAAAACCAATATTCATAACTTCAACTACAACAATGATACATGCATACAAACAGGAGGAATAGATTCAGTAGGTCATAACTTTCACAGAGATATGTTACATGGCACATGTAACATAAAACATATTCCAGTTACATCATGTATACATGATGTGGGGTACACCGTCACATCATGATTTTGTAGATTCGTATGGCCGATCATTTTTAAATCTATTTGGACTTGTACCAGATCATTCACTGTTCCCTGGAACTGAACTTGTGGACATTACAGGGTCATTTGAATTTTTTGTATAAACAAACATTTTAAAATCCTCTTGCCAAATTCAAAGGGGATGAAAATGGTGATGTGAGTTGTGTAACTCCGGCAGACCCCGGTTGTCAGCGGGTGGGATCAAACCTGAGGCCTCTGGAGCTCAGTGCAGGAGCTAAAAGCCATATCATAGAATCACAGAATCTCAGGGTTGGAAGGGACCTCAGGAGGTCATCTAGTCCAACCCCCTGCTCAAAGCAGGACCAAACCCAACTAAATCATCCCAGCCAGGGCTTTGTCAAGCCTGACCTTAAAAACCTCTAAGGAAGGAGGTTCCACCACCTCCCTAGGTAACACATTCCAGTTCTTCACCACCCTACTAGTGAAAAAGGTTTTCCTAATATCCAACCTGAACCTCCCCCTCTGCAACTTGAGACCATTACTCCGTGTTCTGTCATCTTCTACCACTGAGAACAGTCTAGATCCATCCTCTTTGGAACCCCCTTTTAGGTTGTTGAAAGCAGCTATCAAATCCCCCCTCATTCTTCTCTTCTGCAGGCTAAACAATCCCAGTTCCCTCAGCCTCTCCTCATAAGTCATGTGCTCCAGTCCCCTAATCATTTTTGTTGCCCTCCGCTGGACTCTTTCCAATTTATCCACATCCTTCTTGTAGTGTGGGGCCCAAAACTGGACACAGTACTCCAAATGAGGCCTCACCAGTGCCGAATAGAGGGGAATAATCACGTCCCTCGATCTGCTGGAAATGCCCCTACTTATACAACCCAAAATGCCATTAGCCTTCTTGGCAACAAGGGCACACTGTTGACTCATATTCAGCTTTTCGTCCACCGTAACCCCTAGGTCCTTTTCTGCAGAACTGCTGCCCAGCCATTTGGTCCCTAGTCTGTAGCAGTGCATGGGATTCTTCCGTCCTAAGTGCAGGACTCTGCCCTTGTCCTTGTTGAACTTCATCAGATTTCTTTTGGCCCAATCCTCTAATTTGTCTAGGTCCCTCTGTATCCTATCCCTACCCTCCAGTGTATCAACCACTCCTCCCAGTTTAGTGTCATCTGCAAACTTGCTAAGGGTGCAGTCCACACCATCCTCCAGATCGTTAATGAAGATATTGAACAAAACCGGCCCCAGCACCGACCCTTGGGGCACTCCACTTGATACCGGCTGCCAACTAGACATGGAACCATATGCCTCTTAGCTAAGGCTGTAGAGCAGACTCACTAATCTCTCTCTAAGTGGTCTCAGTGCCACTAGATGGGACAGAACATCACACCCAGAAGATGGGGTGGAGGGATAGCTCAGTGGTTTGAGCATTGGCCTGCTAAACCCAAGGGGGCCATTTAGGGATCTGGGGCAAAAATTGGGGATTGGTCCTGCTTTGAGCAGGGGGTTGAACTAGATGACTTCCTAAGGTCCCTTCCAACCCTGATATTCTATGATTCTATGTGAGGGTTACAGTTGCACATTAGCATGAGTGTGAATATTTGTTGAAGTAAGTTAGCATCATTTTCTCAAAGAAGGAAGAATTTAGAAAGTAACCAACAGGAGATTAAGAGGATATAATTCTAGTTTGTGCCACCATTTTACCAGACCTTAGAATTTAACCCTTGATGTTTTTGACAAACTGCAAGCTGGGTAATTACATTCTGCCTGTAGTGGACACCTCTAAAATGTCGGTATTTGCCAACAGTTACCACCCAGAGATATTGGAAATATCACAGATTTTCTCTCTGATTAAAATTGGAGATATCTGTGGTAATTATGTGTTTATGGTGGGGAGATATTGAATTTGTAATGTTTTCTATTGGATTTATATGGTAAATTGCTTTCTTTTCAAACTGAGAAGGTAGTATATTGTTATGAGCTGGATAAAACCTTGCTATTGAGTTAAAACCCCATTGAAATTGATAGGTCTGAATACATTATTCAATTAACATAAATGTAAGCCTAAGGGGAAAAAAAAGAAGTGAGTGTGAACCCACCCAGGAGCTTTAGGCTGAGTATTGGATAGGTGTGAGGAAGGGATGTGGGGGAAGGAAAGGAGAAGAGCCTAAAGACTGAAAAAAAGACAAAAACAGAGAGAGAAACAGATGGAAAAAGCAAGGAAGCCAAGAAGTAGTCTGTTAAAACAGTGTGACCTGGAAAAAAGTTAGACACACAGCTTTTGGGTCTGTTGATTAAAGAGGCTTGGAACTGTAAGCTAAGAAATTGCTCCTTTTGTTCTTGGTTCCTCTTGCTTCAAAAACACGTGACTTTGTACATGCCTTATAAATCAACAAGATTGCATCAAAAACGATACCAGGCTCCATCAATTTGTACTTTGAACTAGACTATCTCCCACGGACCCAAACTTTGACTAGCTGCTTGGGTCAAAAAGGGGCACCATTATTTTAAGACTAACTAGTGAAATGGTGGTAGTGGTGTTTGGCTGTCTTACTTTTAACCTTCATATTTCAGCAATAAATGTAAAATGTCTGTGGGGTGGTAAAGCCAAAACACTAGTGGTTTTATATGCTTTTTAATTGAAGACATTCGATAATGGACAAAATCTGCTAGCTTCAGTCCTGTCTCAATTCAATCAGTTTTCTTTTAACATACTTGACAGAACAGATGATACCAAAAGAGAGACAATTATGCCACTATATTGGGAGAACACTGCACTTCTTATATTAAGCCATTTTAGTTTGCAATCAATTATCTATCTAAGTCATTCCCTAATAGCACCTACTTGTATTCTGGCAGACAATCGGCTATTACTGACACAAAAGAAAGTATACTTTTCACCTTTGGTACAATTCTTATCAGAAACTTTTTATTCAATCTTAATGTAAATGGAACAATTATAATAATGAGCAAAATGTAGAAGGTGGTTTATAATGGACACAGTAGCGGCGCCTGGGTTTTTGCCGGCCTAGGTGGCGGCGCTTCGGTGGCCGCTTTTCTTGCCGCCAAATCGCCGCCGGGAAGAGTAGCCGCCGAAATGCCGCCCCCCAAATCCTGCCTCCCTAGCCAACCGCCTAGGGTCGCCTAGTGGAAGCACCGGACCTGAATGGACTAGTCCTAAAGAAACGTTTTCCATTTCTTTGAAGTTATTTGCACCTTCTGTCTACAGTCCTCAGACTTTACAAATGCTGTTGAAATAAGCTTCCAACACCCTACTGAGCTGGGTAAATAATATTCTCTTTTTACATAGATGGAATTTATGCATCAGAAAGTTGGGTGACTTGCCATATGGGAAGTCTGTAGCAGAGTCAGAAATTGAAGCCTCTTCTTGACTCAGTCTTATGCTATAAAACACAAGTTTATTTACCTCACATCTTGCTTACATTTTAAGGGTAAGCCTCACAACATCCAAATGTTTACTGGGTGGAGATACTCAGATTCTCCAGAATCACAATACTTCAAAACACTTTTGATTTGATACCATTGAAGAAATTATTTTATCTCCCTTCTTTACCTCATCCAAACTAATTAGTACTCTGCCCACCAACACTTTGACACAGATTCAGTAGCTTGGTCATATTGTTTAATTCTACCTAAACACAATGAAAATGGTGACAGGTTTTTTAGTGGATTCAGTTAAAAATATTAAGTGCTAAACATATATTTAGCATACAATAATCAAATCAGTATTTGGAAATAATCTTTGGACCTGATCTTTCAAACACTTACGCATGGGAGTAATTCACAGGAATAGTCCTAATGACTCCTGTGAGTAAAGGTAGTCTTGTTGGTATTTGTAGGATCAGGTTCTTTGGTTGGAACATTTTTAAAAAAAATAAATTTAACCAGCCAGTGTAAAGCCAAACAGTAAACTTAAGAAAAAACATTGTTTTCCCCCTTTGCTTTTTATCATTGCTATATATGGCTTCACTCAATAACTTTTCTGGACTTGAGCTCAGACAAGAGTCTTGTTTTAGGATGCTAGATTATCTGTGATATGCAACTTTTAAAAACATTGGGCCAAATTCTGAAGGCCTTACTCTGTTTTTTGATTATTCCTTCCTTAGGCAACCTCCCATTGAAGTCAATAGGAGTTAGCCTACGAAAAGAAAGAAAAAAACTGAATAAGCCCTTCAGAATTTGACCCATAGTGTATACATTAAAACTACATAATTTATTAAAGACCATCGATCTGATACTGTCCTTCATGAACTGAAACCAAGCATAAACTATGGGATAGTCTACACTGGCAATGTTAAAGTGCTTTAATATGGCTTGTGTAGTTGCGTCAGAGCTCTGAAAAAACCCACCTCCATGAGGGGCATAGCTACCAGCACTGGTGCACTGTCCACACTAGTGCTTTACAGCGCTGAAACTTGCTGCGCTCCCATTGCCACATTTTTTCACACCCCTGAGCAAGAAAGTTGCAGCGCTGTAAAGTGCCAGTGTAGACAAGCCCTATGTCACATATAAGTGAGGAATAAAACCCATATTTGCTTATTTCTAAATTTGAGTTCTCTTTCTTATAACGGTAGAGCCTAGTGATCCCACCTGTCTAGTGTTGCACAAGCAAATAAAAAAGGCATGTGCTGTACCACTTAAAGAGAGTGGAATTACTCCAGGATAATAGCTCTGTTATGCTGTCCCAATGTGCAGTTAAACAAGGACAACGCAGCTCACAAGCAGCGCACTGAAGAAGTTGGGGAGGTTAATAGCAAAGCAAGTATGGCTAGAGGAAAAAAGGACTGTACGCTCTTGCCAATGCATACTCTGTAGAAGCACATGGATAGTGTGGAGTATGCAGTGCTGTGTATATGCCAGGAGTGGTGCAGGGAGGACCAGAATCTGCAAATCACAAAACTACAAGCCACTTGGGCAATAACGTTTCCGGTTTCACTCACTCTGCCTTTGTGTGTATGTAGCAACTAAGGATGTATCCTACTGATGGTATTTGGAGATAGGGCCTTTGCATTGGTGATTTGCCTCAATAATAGAAGTATTCTCTCCTAAACATCTGTGCTATCACCCAGTCCATTTTATAGGTCAGGCTCTAATTTCATGCAGTTTGCAGCTGACTGAAAACCAACCACCTGCTAATTCTGTATTGCAGTGGTTCTCAACCCATGGCCTGTGGGCCCCATGCTGCCCAATTAGCACACAGCTTTGCTGCAGCTGTGTGCTAAATATATATATCAAAATTTGCCGCTCCCGTCTGGCAGGGGCTGGGGCCAGCTGAGGGGGGAGATGGCATCAGGCAGTCCTGCTGGGATGCTCCTGCCAGCAGCTGAACGCAGCAGGGGGACAGGGTGTAGGAGAGTGGGTCTCTGGGGAAGTTTTTTGGGGGGGGCTCTGGGCAGTGAGGGGTCGGAGGGTGCTGGGCAGCATAGTCCCAAGAACTAGTGGTGTGGGGAGAGGGGGTGCTGCAGCACCCCCAGATTTTAATTGGGGCTCCGCACCTGGCTTTGCTCTGTGGAGGGGTCTCTGGGTGGGTGGTCCTGGGCATATGGATCTGTGGGGAGGGTGTCTCTGGGCAGGGGAGCACTGGGCAGGGGGTCGGTGTGGTGCGGGTCTGCCCCGAAGGAGAAGGCTGGCAGTGCAGGTCTGAGCAGGCCAGTGTATGTCTGTCTCAGTGGTTCTCAATCTGCAGCCCAAATAAACACATTGTGGGCTGCATATGCAGCCCACAGTACTAAATAGGTTGAGAACCACTGCTGTATGGTACGATAGTGGCACTCATATTTGTTCTGGCTCCCGTTGCCACATGTCTAATTATTACTTTGCACCTTTGACTTACAGTTCCTCTGTTGACCATGATTTTTCTGTGGAATTTCTTAACACTCCTAGATATGGATGCTTACTGGGATAGCTCTTTGGCACCATGAACCCATTGCTTTGCTTCAAAAACTTCGCCCTCCCTCCACCAATCTTGTAACAAAGAGTACACTTTCTCCCCAGCAGAGTTTCTGTCCACTGCTGTATGTTTTGGGGGCAGCTGTATCAACATCCCTTTCCTTACATGGCCATGTGGTGTTCCAAGAGACAAACTGTCAGAGTTGCACAGTAAATGGTTCCACAGAGGACAAGTTCTGTGCAAGTTGCAATGGCACATTTTTGAATGCACTAGTCTCTTGTGTACTTTGTGCGTATGGAGAGATGATTAGTACTTCATAAAAAGCATTCTGACAACAACAAAAATCCAGTTTAACTGAGAATACCTGATGCACTAAAAGGCTGTATTGAAATCAAAGGTGGAAAATGGCTTTCCCACACCAGAGTTTTGATTCAACAAGGTCAGGGTGCAGCACATTCCTGAGCCACAAATATGTATTTAGAAACCTTCCTGTGATTTAATTTATTTTTTCTGAGATGTGTGTGTGCGCGCGCATGTGAGAGAGTGAGTGAGTGAGATGTATGTATATATTGCTGGTCTTATTTTTTCTTTAGCACTTTAGAAAATTCTTAAATAACTTAATAAAAAAGAGCTTTAAGTATGCCACCTCCACAATTCCCTTTCAGAATGCTCAGAAAGCTAGTTTCATATGCAAATTAAATATGCTAATGAAACAGTCTATTCAGAATTTCTTTTAAATGGTATTATTTTAAAAGTAAAACTCTTGAGGTAATCACTTTGATTGAACAAGAAGAAACAGATGTTTCCGTTATTAAAAATATGAGAAAGGACTGGATTAATGAATACAAAGAAAAAACAACCCTAATGCAAGAGCTTAATATGTATTAGGAAACTGAGAAAGATAACATCTGTTGTAGTTATTCTTCAAACAAAATTATAGTAGTTAAAAATCTTAAAGTTTCTTTACAGTTAGTCTTGAGAGATCAAATCTGATTGCAGGATGTATACACCTGTGTGGAATAAATTAAGACAACTTCTCAGGCCAAATCTTCTGCTGGCCAAAATTTTGCTGTACATGGGCAAAAAAATTTTGAAGTCAGTGGAGAGGCACTATTTACAAGATAAGACCACTTGGCCCCTAGTCTTAATGCATTACTGACACCCATCATACAGCTAAGAACATCAATTAAATCTTTACAATAATATGAAAAAATGCTTATATAATCACTCTCATTATTCTTTAGAATAGTAAACCAAGTGTAGCGAAATCATAGGCTATTTACTCTCCAGGCCAGAACATCAGCTAGTGTAAACTGTTCTAGTTTCATTGGCTTCAGTGGAGTTATACTGATTTACACCAGGTAAGGATCACCTTAGAAAGCAAGCATATAAGACAGCACTGTGTGGTTGCTCCTGCAACTTGTGGCTGCTCTTGTGCAGGAGCACAAAGCACGAACAAAAGCAGTCCTTTCTCCAACTTCCCCATTCTGGCTATCTGTAAGCAAAGGCTACAGAGGTTCTGCACTCCTCTGGGTAAGCTGAATAATGGTCACAGCCCCCCCAAAGCTGTAGTAGTCACCACTCTGGGCCAGCTCCCCATGAGAGCACTACTCCTTTGCACCACTTTTTCTGGCTCTGAGCCCACAGTCATCTTTGACTCTGACCTCTCTCTACGTCCTCACACCCAGACTACGTTCTGGCCTTGACAAAGGCAATCTTGCCCACTGATATCCATTCAGAAGGCTGCTGCAAAGATCTTTTTCCTAGCCTGTCATTTTGACCATGGCACCCCACTCTTTGCATCACTTTACTAGCTCCTTCCTCCCCATCGTATCAAGCATAAGCTACTTGTCTTCACTTTCAATGCCCTTCATAACCTATCCTCTCTCATTCAGTATAAAAAGGTTAATTTCCCACCTGTGATTAGTCTATCAGCCTCCATCGCCCACATGTTAAATTTTCAAACAAGCACCTTCCTGGTGGCTCCCATGCTGCCCCACATCCTTGGGAGACCCTCCCGGTAAACAGCTGCAAAGCTAATTTGTTGTCCTCCTTCAAAACTCTCCTTTGCCATGAGGTCCACAAAAAACATTGAGAGTGTTTAGGCTGCTGGTGCGCAGAGACCGCTGTCTATAATGCTGACCAATATTCTCTCATTGTCTCCTTTTACTCCCCATCTGGGAGGCATGGATCAGCATTCACGTCGCTCTCCCCATCAGTACCCAGCATGGGCCAGGGAAGCTAATGATTCAACCAGCAGACCAAACGGATGAATCCTGGTCACATGCCACCTGAGGCACGTTGCACAAACGCTAAGACGACTCCCCATCTGCCTGTCTCCATTTGTTGCATCTTATCTTATGCTGAGATAGTAAGCTCTTCGGGACAGGACTGTCTTTTTGTTCTGTGTTTGTGCTGTGCCTACCACAAAAGGATGCTGGTCTATGATTAGGGCTCCTAGGCACTACAGTAATACAAATAAGATTCTAAGACTTGCAAATAGAGGAAAGATCTATATATTCCTCTGCAATTAAATCAAGAAACCATTACCAATACTCAACTCCCCCTAACCTCTATGTGACCAGTTTATGAGAAATGACACCTTGAGCTATTTCTGTGGTCTCATACTCACTTTCTCTTTCTGAAAATAAACTAACAAAAGTTTAAATCTTGCTATTGTCACATTTTAGGTACTTTAGGGAATAATCCAAAGAAATACATTTTAGGATTTATGACTCAGAAGAGTCCACTTCATTTTTTCAGTGTGTTCTTTTTCCAATATGCAAAATTTCCATGCACTTACTCTAACAGATATTTAGGATCAGAAAACTAGAGGAGTGACAAATAAATCCCCAGAGTGGATTCAAAGACAGCATAGTGGCAATAACCACTTGCCAACCAATAAATTATGATAAATTTGGTCTTCACATTCAAACTCAGTTCTCTCTTCAGGTCACTGGGTGACCAAAATGGCAAAATTTTGCCTACTAGTGATATTTTAGCTACAGTGAGATGTACCCTGTAATTTAGTGTCAAAACACATGGAACTGAAAGGTTAGTGTTTACATTTAAATAAAAATCTGTAGCCCCAAATTAATGGAGCACATAAAATGACACCATGGTAGGCCATTTTCCTATTTCCATAATTTATAAAGTAGTGCAATAACAATGGCAAATTTTGTAAATATATGCAACTACAATACTGCATACTTTACAGTAATCAACCTTCATACAATAGGCTTGACAACTGGTGATTTCGACTACATAAGACCATATAGTTTGCAAATATTCGTTAAACTTGTCATGAATTTTTGTTTTTACTGGAAACTTATAAAAATAAATGAAAAGGGGTATTTACACTTGAATCACACACAAAATAACATGTTCCAAACTTTAAGACTAGGCATTTGCAGACCCTTATGCTAATGTTGGAATGAATATTGTTGCTCAAAGGACAGATGCCCCCCTTTTATTTCCTTTCTTCTTGCCCTCTTTAACCAGGGGAGGGGAGGACGACTTATCTCAGTCTCCTGCTTTAATTGTGAAATAGGCCAAACTTACAAATTCAAATCTCACTGTCTGTCAAGTCAAGCTTAGAGGGATGCTCTAGTTTACCAATGAATACATTTAAAGTTTCTGATTTCTCCTCCCTTCATTCTAATTCTCATAAATTCTGCCAATATTGGCCCCAGTACTGCAGCCATTTACTTATGTGCTTGAAGTTAATGGGACTCAGCACATGCTGAAAGTTAAGCATGTGTTTGTTTTCAGAATTAAGGCCTTGCAAAGTATTTTTTAAAAAATATTATGCATTAATTGTGCATGCCTTCCTAAATAAATGGATTGAATCCCCCTTTTTTAAAAGAATCATAAATATGCAGTCACTGATACTAATTTATTCTAAATTAGTGAATAATGAAATTATACAGACCAAGTTCACTAACTTTTATCCTTCGTAGTCTCTCATTTGAGGAAGCAATATACTTTTCAGAAATTAAAAATCAACTATTTTTAGGAACTTTTTCCTCTCAAAACAAACAAAAACATAAAATCTCAGGGACACAGTCCTGGTAATAACTTTGAACTTCTTTATTGGATAGTTTTCACACTGTCTTACTGTCATCTGCCAAATATGCCTCTCCACAGATGCACTATTTTTCCTATCTAACACTTACCCTTGAGCTGGTCACTATCTTATGTTCAGAATAAGATGCTATCTCCCTGGGTCATCCTTTGAATCCTACATGTATTAAAATTTACCATATTACTATTCTTTTGTCATATGTGTGTGAATTAAAGAAATCCAACTGCTCTTTTTGGGGACCCTTCTGAGCAGTTTTCCACCCTTCAGCCTCTTTAAAGAGTCTCAGGATATCTGTTACAGTCTGTTCATAATTCAGACCCTGAATTAAAGCAGTGTTCACAGAGTTATCAAGTGTTGAGGAGTGAAGAAAGTACAGCATAATAAAGGTACCCACATTTCCACCATGTCCACCTGGAAATCCTCTCTCTGCATGCCATCATGTTCAGATGTCTCTACCAGGCCCACAGACAGCAATTCCGGGCCCCAGGGCAGAAAACAGTTAATGGGCGCTCTCCTGGCACGGCCAGGGCTTCCACACGCCCTCCCGGCTGCCTTCGCTGCCAGCAGTACCACCCCATGAGTGCCTGGGAGCCCTATGGCCCACCCGGGCAATTTAAAAGGGCCTGGGGCTCCCAGCCGGCCTTTTAAATCACCCAGGCCCCTGTACAATTGCCTCCTTCCCTTCCCCCCACCCCCGTCGGTGGGCCTGGTCTCTACAGAAAGTGAAAATATCTCCTGTTTCATTCACATGTGCACTGGATAAACATTAAGTAGAAAAATAAAATATAACCAGATATATTGTGGTAAAATTGGATGCAAAGGTTCTATTTTACTGAACTAGTAATAAGCCATATGTTCCGAGCCTTACTTTCTCCATAATGTAGCAGCAACAAGGAATGATGACAGACAGGAAGACACACACAGACTGATAAGCACACAAAATAGAATAATAAAATTACCTTCTGAGAAACCCAAATTCTGTGTTCTAATTCACCACCCACAATATAATAGTAAGTCCCACTCCTAGTAGAAGTTTGCTGTTTCCTGAGGTGGGAGAATTAGAATCACCTGTGTGTCTCATACACCCTAATGGGCTGATTGACACACAAGCAAATCCTATTGACCTGGACAAGGGTGAAGAGGGAGAATTGAGACCCAGAATTTTGTAGATCTCAGCTGTGGGTATATCAACCGGTTTGACCTTTGTGAACAGATTAAGGCCCCAATCTACCAAAGCACTTAAACTTCAGTTGACTAAACAATGGGATTATTTCAAGTGGTTAAAGTCAGGCACATTCCTGAGTGTCTTGCCAAGCCCAAATCTCGCTTATGTTAAACTAGGGTTCCAGCAAGGCCTTCTGAACATTTTCTAGCAGTTAGCGTCAATATTCAAATAATGCAATTTTGTAAATGTGTTGGCTTTTTTAACACTACCTTTCAGTTTTACTAAAATAGTTTGTCGTCTTCATTTGGCAATGCTTTCTAACCTGCACCTATAACATTATTGTTGTGCTTCTGTTTGAGAGATATACAAAGCTCTAGGCACAAGATTTCATTAGTGGAAACTTTTTGGTCACTGCTACATTCACAGAGCAGCTAGTTTTTAATGTCTTAATCCTATTAAAAAAAAAGTCATTTATATCCCTTTATCTTCATTGTGCATATGTCTCGGACGATAAATGACAAAAAAATCCCACTTTTCTTCCAATCACACGTAACTATTTTTTTAAGGGTATAGCTGTGTCTCTTCCTTCCTTTGTCACAGAAATTTAATGGAAGGAAAGGTGCACCGTAAAAAGCTAGAAGCAAACATGATAGCAGCCAACAAACAATGGCTGCATTGGCTGGACTTCCTCTGGAATTTGGTGTTCACTTACGTAAACTCTGACACCCAAGGCTGGCTGCTAATAATTAACAAGAAGTGTTAGATTTCAAGAATTACTTTCTTTAAATACACACTATGAATGAAATCATGCTAGCAACAACTGTAGGCTAGATTCACCCTTCCTTTATGCAAACTTCTGCAAGCATAAATCAAAACGCAGGCCTCCTGATAGAACAAAGGACATGAGGGAGCTCATTTTACCATGGACCAGGGAGCCACAAGGTCCTAGCACAGCCTGAAGATTTGGCAGCACAGGTCCAGGATACTGTGGCTCTGACATCTGACTTCAAAACGAATCTGTTCTCCACTAGTATAAACCTCAAAGGAGGGCAATGGTGGAAACACCAACCTTGCCAATGGATGAGATGAAGCTCCCCAGTGCGTTGTTGGCCTTGTTGCCAAAGGGAAATACAATTTGACTCTTTACCCCAGGCAAAATGCATCTTCCCTTGCATTTGAAATATTTGCTGCTAACACATCTCTATCACACTTTCCCTGACCAGTGTAGATTGTATTCCTCATAGCTCTGCTGCCCAGATTGAGGAAGGTTTTACAACACAGTTCTGAGGAAAGGAAAAAAAACCTAGTAGAGAAACCATGGTAGAACTGTGCTAGCAACTAGAATGTTCAAACGTGTGTGTTGCCTGATTTTAGCTATAGTGTGGATAGGACCTAAGCCTGAACGTGTCATAAGAACATAAGAAAGGCCGTACTGGGTCAGACCACAGGTCCATCCAGCCAAGTATCCTGTCCACCGACAGTGGCCAATGCCAGGTGACCCGGAGTGAGTGGACGTAACAGGTAATGATCAAGTGACCTCTCTCCTGCCATCCATCACCCCCCTCTGCCAAACAGAGGCTAAGGACACCATTCCTTACCCATCCTGGTTAAGAGCCATTAATGGACTTCATCTCCATGAATATATCCAGTTCTCTT
This sequence comes from Macrochelys suwanniensis, assembly GCA_033296515.1. Taxonomy (NCBI): domain Eukaryota; kingdom Metazoa; phylum Chordata; order Testudines; family Chelydridae; genus Macrochelys; species Macrochelys suwanniensis. The sequence continues at coordinate 94,846,846 of CM065776.1, read as the reverse complement.
TTAAACCCTGTTATAGTCCTAGCCTTCACAGCCTCCTCAGGCAAGGAGTTCCACAGGTTAATGAAGCGGTCTTATTCTGTTTGCAGATTTTTTGGGCAAAACCCCCCACACTACATACTTTTCACAATCATAATGAGCTGGCACTGGGTTACGATGTTAAGCAGACTCAACTGAAATGGTGGTGAGAGTTCATGGATGGCTCACAGCAATGGTAGTGAACACAACTACCATGCAGTCTGCATTAGCAGAGCTGTCCAACCCCTCCTGAAGCTTGATGTGTGATATTTAATAGTTATATTCAAGACGTATGGTTCCAGTGCATGGCTGTCGTCTTCAGAGATGGATGAAGTAGCACTGAAAAAATTAAAGCAGGCCTGAATGTTTTTTTGAGGTTTCCAAAAAAGCATATAAGATTTAACTCTTCCCTTTCCCCACAAGAGTTCTATATCTGAGGTTCTTGCAGACATTTCACTGACACCTCTCTCAGACAAACTTCTATGGACTGCTGTGAGTATCTGCCTAAACAAGTACGTAGTAAACAACAAGCAAGTTATCTTGGATACTATATGATTACTTTGGAAACACAGGCTGAATAGTGCAGTAAATTGTCCCTCATGTAAATCCTCTCTCATTTTATTATTTTAGGATACCAAGTCATGGTATCAAGGAATACACATTTGTATTTGTGTATGTTTGCTGATATTCTAATCTTTCTGCCCGACTAGTGAATGAGTAATTCAGTAGACTTGTACACTGGTCTTTCATCTCCAAAACCTATGTTCAAATTCTGGCTTTGGCCTCAAATGACAAAGAGTTTGATAATCTTGTTCTCATCCTCAATTATGCAGGTCACAAAATCATTCCATTTTAGCAGAATATTTGGAGGCAGCTCCTTTTATACTGCTGAGGGGAAAGATCAACATTGATCTAATGGATATTGGTCCCATTTTATTAAGCAATGAAGAACTTTCATTGTTGTCAATTAGGCTGCCATTTTTAGGATAAACAGGTACAATGGCTGTATGTCCCAACAAAGCTTTATACAGTTTATAAAATAAATGTTCTCTCTCAGTGGGAACTACAAATAAAAGACTTCAGAGCTTAGGTTGGTATTTTCTGAGAAAGTCATCAAAACAAAATGAAAATGTTGGCATTTCAAAACACTGGTTTGCATTTTACTGAGTACTGCCTGTACCAGACTGCCCATGGACTACGCAAGGAATAGTGCCTGAATATCAAGCAGAATTTCTGGAGGATGTATGACCTCTGCTTCTGTCTGTAAACTAAAAGGTATTTCGTAATTGTTTTCTAACCTAGTTATTTAGGAGAAATGCCTAAAGAGAACAGTAGCTCAAAACTGAGCCCTGGGCTTCTCTCCCCCACCTCCAGCAGGTTCTCAGTAGAAACACTTTTCAACTTTAGCACAATCGCTGAAATAAGACAGACAATGATGTAAGAAAAATAATGAAAGATAATGTACAATTAATCATGTAAACCCAAATCATATCCAGTATGGGAAACCCATATAGGAAATGCTGTAAGCTTTGCCTTGGCACATTTCCTAGACATTTTTTGGGGAAAAGGCCTGTTCACCTGCCTACATTAGAAGTCAAATTTCCAATTTACCACCAAGTTTTCTCCAGTTTTACACTAGCATAACTCCCTTAAATCAATGGAGTTATACCAGTGTCAAACTGGAGTAATAGTGGTCAATCAGGCCTCAAAGGTTTGGCCCCACCACACATGGATCGTCCAGGGATCCACCAGCACCTGATCATTTGAAAATGGCCTCTAGTACCCATGTTCTTCCACCACTTCCAATGTAGCAACACTGCTCCTCAACTATTCCGCTTATGGGGGTTCTACAATGTAGATGGGTACATGACAGATTATAAAGCCTTCTGCTCTTGCATATTACTTTGTAATAAATTAGACAATTTAGCTATGTGTCGCGCAATCTGTTCTTTAAATATATAGGGCTTTACTGTACTCCCTCTTCAAACGATTTTACTCTCATCAATCCATTTGTTTCAATAAAGGTTCTCTACTCTTGAGTAAATGTGGAGTGATGCCAGTGCACAATTTATGTAATAAAGCAGAATCACTCCCATGCAGTCTATCACAACATCAATGGACCTTCCAGCACAAGACTGGGATTAGAAATACCATAGCTAAGACCAAGTGCAGTACAAAACTCTGGAAACTGCCTTTTGCATTCCAAACAGACACCAGCTAATATAGACGAGGGGAAAAACAAGAAAGCAGCATTACCAAAAATCACAAGCATCTTGTGAAAGTTAGTGTGTGTGTGGGGGGGGGGGGAGGGGGGGACAAAATAGCAACATGTAGTGTGCTGATATTGATTCCCCTCTTATGTGAGAAGGTCCAAAGATTTTTAAATCTCAAATTAACTCTCCACCATGTAAAGGGGGTCATTCTTTCACCTTTTATCTGAGAGTCTATTGTGATACTCTGGGCCTTTAAGAGCCAGTGGCTCTCTGCCAGCTACTCCTTGACCCTATATAGTAGCCTCTCCAACAGTCTTGCCTTTTCCTTCTCTACCCTACAAGGTGGTGAGAGGAAAAAAAGTCCCTTTTGTTATTGGCCAGAAGTCTTATCCCCACCCCCTGTATCGGGCCACTGGATCCATTCCTTGCCAAGCTACTGCTGAGCAACCTCCTTGAGATAGTCCCCCATCCCCTCTGGTAGCAACCCCACAACATTTGAGGTGCAGCCTTTTATCCCAGTTGTTACAAGTCAACCACTTAGTCATAGCTGAGGAAGTAACTGTTTCATCCATTACCTCCTTTGTGGCTGCTACACTGTGGGGTTTATACACCCCACCACACCCCAATATTGTTTTTGTTTTAAAAGTTATCTGCTTTGATAATTAAAATGTATGTAGGAAGGAAATATTTCAGTGATTCTTTTGTTGTCAATGATTGTGGAAGTTTTTCTTAAAAAAAAAAAAAAAAAAAAAAAAATCCTGGAACCACTGAGTGGAAATTTCATATTACAGTTGATTGTCTAACACGTAACTTTTCCATTGCATGGTTGTTTCCACATAGTACTTTGTTTTCTTTTAGTAATTTTTTCAGGCTAGTTTTAGCAGTAAAAACATATACCAGACTAGATTCTCAGCTAATGTAAAGCAGCATAGCTTCACTGAAATCACTGGAGCTACATCCATCTATTCCAGATGAGATTCTACCCCACACCATATGAAAATCTGGAAAATGTAGGAGGTTGAACTGGATAATCCTAAATGCCTTTTACATCCATCACTCTATGATAAATTGAATCACAGTAAGGGAGAGGTAGTTGCTTCTCCATAATTAAGGTTGAAACTAGCTTCCATTATAAAAAGTCATAATTTACTCTAGCATACTTTCAAAATTGTGAGATGTAGTCTGACAGTAAAAGAGAATCAAGCTCAACTACAGTGGCTCTGGTGTCCTTCTAGAATGTCTCTGGAAAGTTGAAAATAAAAGAGTTGAATAGCTCATTGAAAGTATTTCCTGTTTTATAACTTTGACTTCTGTTTAGCATATCTTTGTCTCACATATCGTTATTTCTGACTAGGAAATGGCTTATTACAAATGCTTCCAACTTTCCATACAGTTTAATCTCTTTGTAAACTCACATAATAGAAAAGTCACATAATTTACAGAAGTTAAACACTTCAAAGCAAGGAAAAAAATTGAAGACACCATAAATATTGTATTTTGCACACAGAAAGTAAAAACTATATTATTCTTATCAAGTGCAATGAAATGACTATTTCATCGTTATGTAGCCACCTTAACTCTGACCTAAAATACTATTCTTTGATTAGGAATCTCAAATGAGAGCCACAACACAATCTGTCTGAGAAACGAAAACCCAAAATATGCTATAAACCCAACAGTGCAAAAACCGTACATGTGAGTAGTTCCAATAAGCATTCAAGAGCGCGCACGCGCGCGTGTGTGTGTGTATGTGTATGTATATAAGGTTACTCTAGTGCATAACTGCTTGCAGAAATGGGGCCTAATTTTGTGCTTGTTACCTTAAAATTATCATTCCAAGTTTGTATGATTTTGAAAATACACAAACTTGGAAAGATAATTTGAGATAACAAATATTGATCTGTCTAGGCAATATTTATGTATTTTGATTAAAAAAATTAGCCTTGCAAAATATAAAAATAAAATGTAAGTTTAAAATAGAATGACAATATTGCAGAATTTTTTTATTTCAAAGTGTCCTTCCTAGCATCAAAGTCTTTAAATACGGACTTTCTTTTTTGCTGAGCCATATTTTTCAGGAAACAGATAGAAATGCACTTTATTGCCTTTCATTTAATTTTTGAGCTCCTTGGACAAATTATCAACCAAAAAAGTTTGTGCTAAAGCTCATTCAAATCAATTGAAAGACTTCTGTTGACTTCAGCAGGCTTAGAATCCGGCACATCATTTTCCAACTTTAAAACAACACCTGTGAACGTCAAAATGTTATATTTTAAAAAATAAGGAAAAATTCTAAAAACATTGCTATTGTATACCAGTCAACCTTTTCATCTCAAGATAATAAAAAATAAAACAAAAAGATACAACTAATTCTTTCTAGTAAATGGAAGAAAAAAATACATGCGTAAAGCAGCTGTAAAGATTATACTATAGGATAGAATTAAGTTTTATCTGGAGAAAATTGGTCCCTGTAACTTTTCCCTATGTGCTTAGCAGAAGACCCCACCATTATGTATAGAGAAAACAGAGTGCCCATTGACTTAAAAGACCAAAGCCATACAACAGGAGGTTTAAAATTACTTAATACATAGAAATCCATTGGATGCAATTCTTTAATCCCATCACTAGATTTAGGAAACCTTTATTCTCTAGGAGCACTACAGAACAAAAGCCCCTTACCCTCACTGTTTGGTAATATCTTCCAGCTGCTTTTGCTGCTTCAGTGGAAGTCAACAAGGAGGAAAATCTGCGCAGCATTTGAGTCTTTTGCGATATAAAGTTCCTAACAAAAATGGGACTTTATCCTAAAATAGAATCTTAAGAAGCAGGCTTCTTACACACCTTTTAAATTTTCTCTTAAAGAGACACTCAGATTAAAATTATGGGCTAAATTCTGCTCTCAGTTACTCAGCTGTAACTCTAAAATAACTCCCCTATAGTTTGTTCTGCATTCACGTTGGTTACAATGGCATAATTGATATTAGTAGGTTCCCTATTTGTACCCTTGTGAGGAGAATCATACCCAAGGATATCCACCAGTGTAATCTAGGATCAATTTGGTTCAAAACACAGTATTAAAAAAAACAAAGCAAAATTGCTTTACCCAATGTTGTAAGCAAGACTTCAGATTTTTAAAGCTGGTGTCATACTTTTCACTATTTGTGATGTTTACTTTCTACATCCATTCCAGATTGAATGAAAAACGACTGCATTTTCACTTGTGCTTCTAGTCAAGTGTTCAGGTCCTTATGCACCACACATTGCAGCAGTGTTTGAGAAAAACTGATTTCACTGGAATTTTACACACACCCACAGTCCCTGATGGACCACAACAAGCTGTACTAATTTATGCCAGGACTAAGGCAGCTGGAGAATCAGGGAATTGTAATCTCTTCCCTGAGCCCACTCTCATCACCTCTGCACCGAGAATATTTTTGTGCAAGGGAGAATCTGGTCCAGTTATCCCCCAAATTTGTGTCAAATTCTGATGGGCCTTCTACCACCAGACAAGCCCCAATGATCCACATCTGTTATGAAGATTCTTACAGATAGATCTTCACTGATCTCACAGGATACTTTAAACAGCTTTTCCTCAGTGCCAGGAAATCAGAAATGGAAGGAGTTTCTTATGGAAATAAATTCAGGGAAAAATGAGAACAAACACCCATAATATCCAGATGTTAGATACACTAGTGAGTGTTGACTGACAAACATTAAAACAACATACGTTTCAAACTTTTGGTTAAAAGTTAAATTATGTTCAAAATCAGAATTATCACATGATTAAAATTTTTGAATAAAAATTTAATCTAATCTAAACACCCTTTGGGGGGGAAAAGGGTTCATTCCACTTTCTCAACCTGGAGTGAAATATTTCATTACAACCAAATCTGGATGTAGTTTGGTTAAATTTAATTCCAAACTGTTCAAAGTTTAGTAGAGTTATGCCCAGAAAATATCTCCAATTAACAAATAATCCTTTAGAATTCCACCTTTTAAAGTTAGCATGTTCCTGGTGTGGAGGAAACCTAGTAGCTTACATATATAGGAAGTCTTTGAGAAATTTAGCACTATATTAAGATACCTCATTGCTTTTTCCATATGTGCAATGAGCTCTAATCTAGGATGTTGTTTGATCTCCTGAGGGAGCACAGTGTCTTTGTCTTAAATCAGATTGGAAAGAATGCATTATATGAGCAAATACATGATGTGTTTTTGTAGTCTTATTTTTCCTCATAGTGGATTGCCACTATAATTTGTATTTAACAAAAAATAACATTTTATTGCTTTTGTTATAAGCAACAAGATTTGCATAGGACTGTAACAGAAACCAATACACAAAGGATAAAAAATAAATAAAAGACAACATTCAAAAGGTATTTATTGTCATAGAACACTAACCACAAGCTGATATCCAAACAGGATTGACATTCTGTTTTACCACCATCTGAACAAAATACAAGCTCGCTCTCTCTGTTATAGCCTTCCCATGACATTCCCTGCAATAAATAGCAAATAACCAACATACAAAAAAACCCCACCTATATTTACAAACACCCTTGGTATACTAATGGTGTAAAAACTGGAAGGGGAAGAATGTATAGTCCTTCTGATCAAATCTCTCTTTATGCATATTTATTGCCCAGATGCCACAGTGACAGCCACATTAGAAATACAAGATAGACCATTACAATTCCCCATTAGAAGAACTCATTAAAATAATATATAACTGCAATGTCATCTAAAGTCATTATTATAATGGAGGAAAATCTAGGTCACTTCATATCATGCTATAAGCATCCGTTGGCCTGATCCTGCAAAAAGATCCACCAATGGGGACCATTAAACCTGTACAGAGTCAATAGGCTCCATGCCGCATAAGGGAGCATCAACTTACAGGCTCAAACCTCAGTTGGTACTGAGATTTCACATGCAATATATTTACGAAAATATAAAATACTGACACCCTAATAAAATAAGAAAACAATATTTGATAAATGTTGTGTTCCAAAGTTAAAGAGGACATTTCTGCCCCCAAATTACTTCTATTGTGATATTGATCAGGGCCTACAGGAACTGAGTAGGATCCCATTGTGCCAGGCATCCTAAATACACAATCAAAAAAGATCCCTTGCCCAAAAGAGTAACCAACATCTCTACCACTGAAATCAACGGGAGATGCATACACACATATTATTGACACAAAAGTTTACAAAGCTTGCCAAAAGTACGGTGCTAGCTGTGGTAAGGTATTAGACTTGCTTTGCTGAGATGCTGAAATCACCACCAAAGTGAGTCACCAAACTGGCACTGGACTCTTTGAGTGTACCCCTGCACCTCGCAGTGCCCCAGACACTTCACTGGGATGCAGTGCCAGCATAGGGATCTGCACAAAGGGGGACATTTGCTGGATCAGGGCCTTAGGTTATTGTCAATGATCGTCTTTCATCCCAGGGTAAAAGACCGTGTACAAGACTTCTCAGCTGGAAATCACTTTGTTTTTTATAATTAAAAACCACTGTCTTTTAAACTGCTGGGTGTGTACTTTTTGTTTAGGATACTCCTAGGGATTCGGGCTGAAAATTGTTCATAGCTATTAAGTTCATTTTCTGCTCTTATTATTTTTGGTATTTTGAGAGGAGGGAATAATATTCGAATCTAGCAACTCAACATCTATTACAGTAGAATGGATAAACAACACACATTTCAAAACTATTAAATACTGTAACAGTCACACCGTTGTAAGAACCATTATAGCTTAGTTTATCACATCCCAAATTTCTTTACATTTTATTTAGTTGATATTTTTAAACATCCCATTAAACAAAGGAAAAAAATATATGTCTTCCACAAATTACACAAAACAGAAGAGAGGAAACAACAGTCTTGTGACAACCTTCAAAGCCTAGGAAGTTCACAGTTAAGTCTAAAAGCTCATCTGTAACCACCATTTTGTAGCTAGGTACGACTGTCATTTTAAACAAATCTGCTTTTTTCAAGTTAACACATGATGGTTCCCAAGATAATCAATCACTCTTTTACTTAGAATGTGAACTATCAAACTTTTAATGGTTTCTACTAGATTACAGATCATGAGATAAAAATCACTTACTAAGGACAATATAGTCCCAGGGATCATTTCTGGAAACCCTTGCTTTTGTCCATTTTCAGCTTTTATTAAAGATTTACTCTTGTGAATACAGGTTTTCAGGGTCACACGTCCTACTCTTAAGTCTAAAATTTCTTTCAGATGGGAACTTTAACTGTACCACCATTTTTGATAGATGATTGTGTGTTGAATTTTATATAAATTAGGCAGTGTCATATACATTACTAATTACCAGACCATAGTCAATAAATCAAAAAAATATTATCCTTGAATCATAATTTACTCACTAACAACATTCTGATGCATAATAGTGACTGTCAGTAGTACTTTATGAAGATAAATCATTGAAACACAAATCATGAGATGAATTGCAATAAATCACTCAGTTTGCTGTCCCTGAAGACCTCATGACACTGTCAGTTCAACATGGGTAAGCACAACTTAGTTTTCATTCCAACAGGGATACTGTTGCCAATGACAACACCACCCACATTGGTGGCCTGGAAATCTGCAGAGGACCCAGGAGGCAAAATGGTATTAGAAATTCTATTCTCATGCACAGCGTCAGTGCATCTTGTAGCTGTTTGTCATCTGTCCACTACCCTTGGGGGCGGGGGGGGAGGAACTATTTCTTTTAAGCCTGAGTGCTTATGTAAAAATGCATCAACTTATAAAAAAGTTACTACAGCTATTAGGTTTGCTGTCACTCCTGAAAGGCCAACACAGCAAGAAATGTCTGTGTTCGTTGAAACAGCACAACTTTTGATCAAATATCATGCTGTTACATTGTCAACTGGGGTTCCAGGAACATGTCGGAAAAAAAAACAAACAGCTAAATTATGACCTACAATGAGGTTTCTTCTTTAACAGCCATTGCTAACCTTTCTATTAAAAAAAACAAAAACAAAAAACCTCCTTTCAAGTTTATTCCCTGAGCATACTTGAAAAATACTATCGCACATGGTTCCTTAACGCCAACCCTAGCAAGACAGAAGTGTATGCCTTCCCTCTGAAGCACCAGACAATGAACTAATGACTCCAGATATCATGGGATGAACACTGACATTCAAGAAGCACTCCAAGAAGCTGAAAGCCATGAATTGTGTAATGCAGAAACTGGCAAACACAAAATAGGAGCTAACCCCAGAACACACCGACCAACCAGTCTCACCCTGTGTTACTCAGCTATGGAGTACTGTGCCCCACTATGGCCATGCTCAAACCATGCACACAGAACGGACACTACATCAGTCCTGTATGATCATTAGAGGTATTTTGAAACTGACTGCCACACTGTCGCTATACTGCCCTGGGGGGACTGCATCACCATCAACGAGGAGGAGTGTCTCAAGTAGAAAGAAGAGACAAAAACGGATGCATACTCTAAGACATCCACTGAAGGGACACATTCCTGCACCCAAGATGCGTAAATCTAGAAAGAACTTTCCTTCTGAAAATCTCTCGTTTCAATACCACTGAGAAAGGCTACAAAGTAACAAAATGATAGGACACGTCAATGATCTCAGAGAACTTGGTTCCTTCAGAGCAACTCGCTGAAGACACTGACCTCAAAATGAAAACACTGGTGTACTCTAAATTGAGCAAGAGCTAGGGTGGCAAAGACTGGGGTCAATATGCCCAAGTGGAAGCTGAAGAATAACCCCAAATGTGAGCGTGAAGAGCCGAGGCAAATACTTGAACACTGACTGATTCAAAGCCCCCTTGTCAACATCCTGTACTCCCAAGGAACTATTCTAGACAAGTGACAGCACCAGGTCTTGGCTGTGGTTTTGGAGCGACAAGCTGCAATGATGACACATTCACCAAGCAAAATAGACTGGATATGCAATGAATACTTTTGTAGACTTAAGGCCTCTTTCCAAATTCTGGTCTGGAAAAAGGTGCCAGAAATTAAAGAATGGCTTACATTCAAGTCCCTGGTGTCACAGTTTAGGGCAACTATATTTCTCCTCAGTGGTGCAGGAAGGGTATCAACTCTGAGGCGTCCAGCTCCCCAGCCATTACTTTAGTTGATAGAGACAGGTGTCTCTCCCCCTTCTGATGGGGGCATTTCCAGTTCCCTACCTTCACTGTGTTATTCCCAGCACAGACAGGTCATCCCAGGACACCTGGTGTTTGTTTTCTCTGTGGAGGCTGAAAGCAGAGTTTCGGTTTCAGAGTAGTAGCCATGTTAGTCTGTGTCAGCAAAAAGAAAATAAGAAAAGGAATACTTGTGGCACCTTAGAGACTAACAAATTTATTTCAGCATAAGCTTTCGTGGGTTAAGAACCCACTTCATCGGATGCATGGAATGGAACATACAGTGAACAGATATTTATACATTCAAAGAAACATGAGAAGGTGGAAGTGTCTGCACGTTCACCTGCACATCTACCAATGTGATATATGCCATCATGTGCCAGCAATGCCCCTCTGCCATGTACATTGGTCAAACTGGACAGTCTCTACGCAAAAGAATAAATGGACACAAATCTGACATCAGGAATCATCACATTCAAAAGCCAGTAGGTGAACACTTCAACCTCTCTAATCACTCAGTGACAGACATAAAGGTGGCAATTTTGCAACAGAAAAGCTTCCAAAACAGACTCCAACAAGAAGCTGCTGAACTAGAATTAATATGCAAACTAGATACCATTACCTTAAGTTTGAATATAGACCGGGAATGGCTCAGTCATTACGTTAATTGAATCTATTTCCCCTAGTTTAATATCCTAGTTAAATACCCTTAACACCTTTGTGTCAACTGTCTGTAATGGCAGGTTTCAGTGTAGTAGCCGTGTTAGTCTGTGTCAGCAAAAAGAAAACAAGAAAAATATCTGTGGCACCTTAGAGACTAACAAATTTATTTCAGCATAAGCTTTTGTGGGTTAAGAACCCACTTCATCGGATGCATGGAATGGAATATACAGTGAACAGATATTTATACATTCAAAGAAACATGAGAAGGTGGAAGTGTCTATACCAATGTTAAGAGGCTAATTAATTGAAAGGCACGGTTATCAGTAGAAACTTTTGAAGTGATAAATCAACAGGGGCCATTACAGACAGTTGACACAAAGGTGTTAAGGGGGGAAATAAATTCAATTAACGTAATGACCGAACCATCCATGGTCAATATTCAAGCCTAAGGTAATGATATCTAGTTTGCATATTAATTCCAATTCCGCAGTTTCTCGTTGGAGCCTGTTTTTGAAGCTTTTCTGTTGCAAAATTGCTACTTTTATATCTGTCATTGAGTGATTAGGGAGGTTGAAGTGTTCACCTACTGGCTTTTGAATGTGATGATTCCTGATGTCAGATTTGTGTCCATTTATTCTTTTGCGTAGAGACTGTCCAGTTTGACCAATGTACATGGCAGAGGGGCATTGCTGGCACATGATGGCATATATCACATTGGTAGATGTGCAGGTGAACGAGCCCCTGATGGCGTGGCTGATGTGATAAGGTCCTATGATGGTGTCACTTGAATAGATATGTGGACAGATTTGGCATCGGGCTTTGTTGCAAGGATAGGTTCCTAGGTTAGTGTTTTTGTTGTATGGTGTGTGGTTGCTGGTGAGTATTTGCTTCAAGTTGGAGGGCTGTCTGTAAGCGAGGACTGATCTGTCTCCCAAGATCTGTGAGAGTGAGGGATCATCTTTCAGGATAGGTTGTAGATTTTTGATGATGCGCTGGAGAGGTTTTAGTTGGGGGCTGAAGGTGACGGCTAGTGGCGTTCTGTTATTTTCTTTGTTGGGCCTGTCCTGTAGTAGGTGACTTCTGGGTACTCTTCTGGCTCTGTCAGTCTGGTTTTTCACTTCAGCAGGTGAATATTGTAGTTTTAAGAATGCTTGATAGAGATCTTGTAGGTTATCAGAATTCACCCCAACCCGAACGTGGATTCTGGCAGGAGCAGTCCTTTGAATCCCCACCCAATGGGTTTCTTTGTGACTATAAGTTCATTACAGCTTCAGTTCATAACAACCACCCAGTCTTATGGGGCTTTAGTGGGCCCAGTCCTTTCAACCCTACAGTAAGGATTGGAGCCCTCCATGGACCTAGGGTTTTGTTTGTGTGCTGGAACAGGAAGAAGACTGTAAGACTTTAAAACCAGGCTATTTATCCAAAAAAGCCTTTCTTTGTCTGTTGGTCCCTGGAAAATCCAGTTTGAACTGGTATATGCAGACCTCTCCATGGGGTGGCTTCAAAGTGTTGATAATGGAGGAAGTAAATTAACATCCCCCTTGCTACTGGAGAAGAAATATACAATGCCAAAACATGTGCACAATTGCATTTTAATACAATGTATCCCAAAGGTATTAACCCTAACTCAATAAGGTTTAACTTAATTTAATAAAAAGGATTACCTAATTCCACAAGGTTTGTTCAGGACATAAACAGGATATTGTCAGTCTGTCACAACTGGTTCTGGAAACATTTGTACCTTTTCCGAGTGTTCAAGATCCAAACCTTTATGAGTAGTATACAATCCCTGATCTGAATACCCCACAAACTTTTAGTGTTCAGAGTCTGAATGTAAATTTTGCAGCTTAAATTGGTGTTTATGGAACATATCTAGATGCACACAAACACATATGCTTGCTTATATGTAAAATAATCAGTCATCGGTCTATTCTGCTTTTTCCTCCTAGACAGTATACAGGCTTATCAATGAATGATGCTGTAAAGTAACGGTAATAGTATCTCAAATGAACTAAAAATCCCCTGTAAGTCTAGACATGATAACCTATACCATTTCATGCATAACTTGCCATCGTAGCATGGGGAACATTTCTTCCTTGTGGCCTGAGATGAATTTTTAACCAAAGCCCAGTTAAAGTTTCAATAGCTTAACCAATGACAGTTTGCCCTTTGTTTGATAAAAACTTAGAGTTTGATCCAGGCTTCAGAAATATGTTGAAGCATAGTTACACTTTACTGTGGTGAATAATTGACTCCTTACTGACAGGAATATTTATTGTACAGGTCAAAGCTTTCAGGTGGGAAACTGTAATACAAAGGAGTCAATACAATTATTTTTCTATACGTTCTTTTCATACTATTAAATAATCAGATATATTATTTTGTAATGATAATTTAGTGTTCCATGCCACTTTGTTTATAAATGGGTCGAGAGCTTAAAAAAATGAATCCAACTTGCTAAACTTCCTGGCTTTAGAAGAAACTTCAACAGTCTTTGTCACACTAATAATTAAATGTTGATGTATTATAGAATGTTAGTAATTAGTTATTTATTTGTTGAAGGTCAACAATTCTCTCAGCATCACACAAAACTTGGAGTAGTCAGAGTCCTTGTATGTTTTAACTTTCATTCTGTTAAAAAAAAAAAAAAACCAACACAATAGGAAAAGCATTTTTGCTTCACAGGCTTAGAACTTGAACCAAGTTCAGACACTCGTAGGCTAGCTCGGGTCCTTTGTAATCATACATTTGTTCTTGTTATTTCTGTGTCCCAAGAACCTCCACAGTTTGTTCCAATATAAAGTATCTCTAAGCCAAAAAGAGAAACTTTCTCATGGTTTCCATAGAAATGTCATGCTTTGAGGAAAGCTACTCCTGCTGCATTAATGAGGTTGGTTATGATAAAGCTGTTTGAATCTTACATTAAGAAATGCATGTTGATTCAACTTCCAGATTTTCTATCAAGAGAGAAAAAATAAACAGAAGAATTTAATCTGGATGACAGTTTGAATTCTGAGGAATTTCTTTTTCCATTTTCAGCCATTTGAAATGACCACAAATCACTGTTGGCCCTGTTGAAAGCAAATTAAACACCCTGAACCATTATGCTGCTAAGTCAAGAGAATCTGGAAATCCTTGATGTGAATATTGGAGACAGATTCCTGACAGGCAAATTGCAGATTAGGGTTCAAACTCAACACTTTCCTGTGTCAGTTTTCAAATATAAAATGAAAGGCTAGGATAACAAATAATGTCACACATGGTCACTAGTTTTAAGAACAGTTCAAGGGCAGAGGACAAGGGGCACCCAGATATCTGATAATAAATTGCAGTTGGCTTAACCAGTTCAAGTATACCCCAGGTCTTTAAGGTCATTAAAGGTTTCTGCTAGGTGTTATGCAAGGTGTCAATGAACAGTTCTGTATAAATATCTGTCTACTGTATGTTTCATTCCATGCATCCGATGAAGTGGGTTCTAACCCACGAAAGCTTATGCTGAAATAAATTTGTTAGTCTCTAAGGTGCCACAAGAATTTCTCTCTTATTTTCTTTTTGCTGACACAGACTAACACGGCTAGTACACTGTAACCTAATGAAAAGTTCATGACTCACTGGTTATTAATATCACCACATAATGAATGTGTAGGTACAACTGATGAAAAGTTATTGACAAACTTTCAGTTTTTCAGCAAACCAGGAGTTTATCCCACCCTTGACAAATGAATGTAGTTTCCCACTTCAGAGTCACTTCCTAAGTACTTTGGAAGACAATGAGAACATATTTACATATCAGGTAAACATCAAACTAACAAGAGGAGGCAAACCTTACATTATCATGGCATGGGAGGAGATAGTCAATCACATATGTATTGTTTATTCAGTTATATTGAAGCAGGCAGGAACTAAGCTGTCATAAATATAAAGGGAAGGGGGAGAGGGTCGGATGCAGTGCTATAAAATCCTCTTACCAGTAAAGGGTTAAGAAATGCAGGTAGCCAGACTGACACCTGACCTGGCTGGCATCTGACCCATAAGGGGACAAGATAGTTTCAAATCTTGGGGGGGTGGGGGGGGGGAAAAAGGTGTGTGTGGCTCTTTGTCTGAGTCAGAGTGATCTTGGGAGACAAGAAGGACCTGCAGAAAAATCAAATCTCCTCAACCAGTCATCTCACCAAACCTCACTTTTCTAAAGTAAGTTTAGTCAGCCTTGCGAGTAGGTTTCTGTTTGTTTTGCTTGGTGAGCTTTCCTTGTGTTAGAGAGAGGGGTTATTCCTGTTTTTTTTTCCTGTAACTTTAAGGTTTTGTCCAGAGGGGGAATCCCTCTGAGTTTGGAAATTGAGTACCCTGTAAAATAGTTACCATCCTGATTTTACAGAGATGATTTTACCTTCTTTGTTTTAACAAAATCCTTCTTTTAAGAAGCTGACTGTTTTCTATGGTTTTAAAAACCCGGGGGTGGGTTTTTAGATCACTGTGTAACCAACTGGTTAGGAAATTATTCTCAAGCTTCCCAAGAAAGGGGGTGTATGGGCTTGAGAGGGTATTTGGGGGGGGGAGGGGACCTTCAAGTGGTTCCTTTCCTGGATTCCTGTTTAAAACACTTGATGGTGGCAGTGAGAAGCATTTCTCAGGGTGCAGGGAATTTTGTACCTTGGGGGTTTTAACCTAAGCTGGTAGAAATAAGTTTAGGAGCTCTTCATGCGGGTCCCCACGTCTTAACCCTAGAGTTCAGAGTGGGGAGGAAACCCTGACATAAGCAATTTGCATTTTAGCAGACAACCTCAGCAGGGAACTTTCTTCACCAGGAGACTCCAGGTCACCCTTTTCACAGCTTCGGTGAACTTATCTCGGGGTAACCTTTTGAATCCATTTCAGAGGTTCATTGGACTATAAAAAAGAAGGGCAAAGAAACCCCAACTTATCTATATCTTTCACCTAAGATGACAAAAGGTACCAATCCTTTGACTTTGGGGAACAGATTCTGATGCAGGAGCTTGGTCATCCCTCTTGATGGAAATATGTGGTGAGGATTTTACCTTGAACCACATCTAGCTTGTTAAATTTTAGGTACTGTAACACATTTTCTCTTTATTTCTCTTGTAACCATTTCTGACTTTAGTCCTTATACTTGTACTCGCTTAAAATCTTTTTGGAATTAAATGAACTTGTTTAATTTTTAATCTAAACCAATTCAATGCTGTGTCTAAACTAACTGGAGTTACCGAACAGTTCAAAAGGAACAAACTGTTGGATGTTGACTCTTTAAAGGAGCAACAAACCTAAATATACCTCTGATTTTTCCAGCACAGGGCTTGACCTTTCAGAACACACATTTTTTGGGGGAAAAAAAATCAGAGTTAGGGAGAGCACGGAGTCATCTTACCCAGTTGTTAACCCAGGCTGGTGGAGACCAGTGGGAGTCTGTGGTATTGCAGGTAGGCTCCTGAATCAAAAATGTTGGACCAGGGCTGCACAATACAGAGACAAAATGCATGCTTGTTGCTGACTGTGCGCAGCCCAGGCAGACCGCTACAATTCCAAAGCTTTAAGTTGCTTAAGGGTTATAGAGTAAGAGCTCACAACTCTTCACTGGTCTGGACTGCACGCGAGAACGTATCACCATGATAACAGCATGTGTGACAAGTTGCTTCACAATGCGACAATGCTGTAATTCCTCGATTATACCACTATTGTATCACACAGCAAAGATAAGCAAATCTGAGACATTGCAAAGCTCAAAATGCAAAGTTTTTGCACCTGTATATCTAGAGTCCAAAAAGGAACTATATGAAAAGGTAATGAGAGAAGCTAGCCAATCAGCTGTAATATGTCTGAGTGTTAAGAGTTTTGAATACAGCGTGAACATTGGGGATCACTGCAGGGGGAAATATAAATAAAAACAACATGCATGTATATTTACAGGGAGATGAGGGAGAATAGAATATGCATACAATATGTTACTATTCTACATACCTAAGAGCAGGTAGGAGGTGGGTTAAAATCATTCAGAAAGGGCACATATATATAGCTAAAATGACTATGGCATGAATCATCCCCAAAGGATCGGGCAAGAAGGGCAGTCATTTGGAAATATTTGTTCAGTGGTAAAATGCCAGGACCACTGACATTAAACACTGGGTAAAAAAAAAAACCACACTGACATGACTGACGTTATTCTCTTTAAACTCTGCATTTTTGCCAATGAATACATCAAGAGTAAATGGGAAGAGAGTGGTGTCACTATGGGAGATTGGTTTGCATGGCAGGGGCATGGTCCAACACACTCAGCAGTCAATGGGAGTCTTTCAATTTAATTGAATGGGCATTGGATCAGGCCCTAGTTTTCCTTCTAGAGAACACTCAGAATACAAATCATAGGCAGTTTATGGTCTCAATCTATTTCTTAGTGCTCTTTTAGCCACATTACAAATCCACCACCCATCATAACGTTAACTGTCATGAAAGAGATGCGAAATATTTTCTGGGAAAGCATTGCCTAGAAACAAACCTACAATTCCCTGTCAGGACATGGATCTGTGACATGCCACAAACATCTACAATGGTGCCCCCTAGGGCTATCCAATTGCAGCATGCCAAGAAGCAAGCATTTCCAATTATACACCCTCAGCATTCCCATTTAAGGTGTTCTAGATCTCTCTCTTTGGAAAATTGTGAGATTGTCAAGGCACACTAACAAACAGTGCTTACAAACACATTACAATGAGTAATTAATACTAATAAAAATACCAAATGATAATTCCAAAGCCTAAAGTTTATCAAAATGAAGTATGGCTGTTCTTACCATAAATGGAAATTAAATAGTAAAAAGTTACATGACACACATTGGTTGTATCAGCTAAACAGCTGCATTATAATAAGTCCAGGGATAACCAAGATACAACAACTACTGATGCAAAGTAGACAATTGTTATTAACAGAACACTTATTTAAGTACTCAATTCTGTGATCCTTACACAGGTCAAAATTCCCATTGAGTTAATTTGTGACTCTAATTTGAAATCATCCATGCAAATTATATAGACCCTAATCCAGCAGTACCTACCCATTCAGCTGAGCACTTAAGCACATGCTCAAGCTCTACTGACTTCAACTGAACTTGAACACACACTTGAGTGGTTTGCTGAATAGGGATGGACTTCAGCATGTCCTCAAATATTTCAGGATCAGCCTTATGAAGTGAATAAGGCTGATCCTGTGAAGCACTATGTAACATTTTCTAAAGTACCTCAGGGTAAAGTTTTTAAAGGTGCCTCAGTGACCTAAGGCCAGACTAACTAAGGAACTTAGATGTGGACACACTCAGCATCACCATGCTTAAAGGTTCTCAAGCTCCCTATTCAATGGAATGGAGAGAGTTAGGGGACTCAGAATTCTATTCACAAAAGCCAGCATGCTAGGCTGCTCCTTACCTAAACTATCCAATAGGAGAAGCTGATGAGAGGGGTATCTCCTAAGCCTTGACCCTCTCATGGACATAGGCACCTAAGTCAGGAAAAAAGGAAGGTACCTCCCTCTTGGGATTCATAGCTGGAAGCACTCTTGGTGTTCGGCATGTACACTGTTTTTTAAAGGAATGGGAAAAAGGAGCTCACTCATATAGCCCAGTGGTTAGGGTGCTTAGCAGGGGTACAGGAAAGCCCAGTTCAAGTTGCCCCCCTCATCTGAGGGGGGAACTGGATCCTGAGACTCCCATATCTTGGATGAGTGCTCTAACCACCAGGCCACAGTCACTCTCAGACTTGTGCTCTCTCTTTGGCCCCAATACTCTTTACTTATTTACCCAAAGTAGAACAGCATCAACAGGAGACACTGAGGGACCTCCTAACATTAGAATATTCTATAGCTTAGTCATTAGAGCACTCACCCGAGAGGTAGCAGATCCCTGTTCAAATCCCTTCTCCCCCTCAGACAGAGGGGGTCTTGAACTGGTTGTCTCCCACACAAGGAGAGAACCCTATCCACCTGGCTAAGAGTTAGGAGTTCTGGGGCACTTTGTATAAGCTCTCGTGTAGGGCCTAATCTGATATACGACCCCTTGATACGCCTACCGGGTCAGGCCCTGCAGCCAAGTTAGGTGGAGGAATGCCTGTCTTCCACCACTTCATGCATCATACTGGGGCTTAGACTTCTGGATGCCTAGAATGGAGCAGCATTGCACATACGCAGAAGCTGAAACATAGGTGCAAAGGAAACTTTTACTGTAAAAACATAGATGTCGAGTTTAGGGCTGTACAGGACTCAGCGATAGCTGAGCGGGGGGATTTTGTGAATATCAGTGGGGCCTGATTCTGGGATTTAGGCACCTAAAGTAGCAGCTATGCACCTCCTCCAACTCCTTTTGTAACCCCAGCCTTAAAGCAGCACTCAGAAGCCTAAGTCTTACTGAAAGTCAATGACACCTAGGCTCCAAATCAGCCCATTGAAAGAGTAGATCAGCAGCCCACGGGACAAACAAATCTTAAGACTTCTTAAGAGGAAGAAATACTGCCAACATCAGCAGAGGAGCATATGCTCATCTAACCAAAATGTTGTAATATCTGGGCTTTTTTATAAAATGTATAGAAAAACAGGATTGCAATTTGGATTATTCTGGAAAAGAATCCCAAGAAACAAGGCCGGTTTTGTTTGTTCTCTGTTTGTTGGTGTGTATGCATCCTGCGCGCTAACAGAAACTAATGTTCTGCAAAATCCAAATCCTCTGAACTTGTGACATGTACTCTCTCTCCCCCTCTCTCTTTCAGTTTAATTCATCTGCTATCCTGGAGTTCTGGTTAATAATGGACTTTCAGTAGGGAGAACCTTAACATGAGAATTTGCTGCATGTAAAGAAATATATACATTCAAAATTTAAACAAGAATGTGAGGTTTGAAGCAATAGCTCTCTAAGACAAAACAAGCTATAGATATACCCAGACTCTCCCCTTTGCAATGAAATATGATTAAATTCAACAATAGGTCAAAAAACATTTTTATTTTGGCTCGGATAAGGGATGGGATTTTAAAATCTTCATTATTAAAGCACACATTTTTCCAGGAACTGAGCTCTGCAGCATGAGGGTATACAGCCCATCCATTATCAGGAGGCGGCTTTCAGCTATCGTCTACAATAACATGGGCCTTATGCTCGGTACAACATAGGGTCTTATCCAAGGTGTTCAGCGCCCTGCAATGAGTAGTTTTCAGCTTTGCATCCTGTAGCTCTGCCCAAAGCATCATTCTTAATTAGGTCACGGTCTTCTTCTGTTAAAGCACGTGTGTAACTATGTGATGGGGTGTCCACACTTCCCCAAAGGCCTGAACAGGTGAGAGGCAGTCACCACCTTACATGATGAGACTGCTGCATCACAAAACAAAGAGAAAGAGCGAAAAAGAAAAAGAAGGGACTGCAGAGAGGTCTGCAGTCACTCCCCAGATAGAAAGGGAGTCTGCTAGAGACATGGAGGAGTTCTAAGGGGACAGTAAGCCCTGGGATCCTGCCCCGAAATAGAGAGTCTGGCAAGAGAGGGCTTCCTCTCTTCCAAGAGGGGTGGAATAGCCACTGGAAGTGGAGGAAGCTGGGGCTGGTAAGCCCAGAGATGGGTCAGAAAATAGAGAAGTAAGGTAGGCAAGAGCATAGGAAAACAGCAACAGGGTCTGAGATTGAGTAGACCAGGGTTCCAAGGTACAGGGTCCAAGGGTTTCCCTACCAGCCATTTAGAAAGTGGCACTGGACCTGGACTAGAACCAGAAGACTGCTTGACACAGCGTATGGACCTATTAGAGTTAAATGAGAAGTGTGTGTCTGGTTATATGAAGAACTGACTCACAGGTAGCAATAAGACAATTGTTTTGGTTATGAGGACAACTTTATTTCCTATAGCCAAATCCTGCATTCCTTATGCAATCAAGTCAATGGGAATTCTGCCTGACACAGGATCTGGCTCACAGTCATTTAACAATCTGGAGTTCAGAGAAGCTAGAAAGAGTCACGTTGCTTTAGGGTGATATTACTTTGTTCTCTGTATACACTAACTTCTGTGCTCTCAATTTTTCTCAGTCTTAATCTATTCCATGTGTCTTTTCTTCACATCCAATGTCAAGTTATGACAGAAACAATCATTTTTAAATTAAGGGCAATTTTGCTTTCTCTACTGCTCTGATCAAGAAAATGGGATTGCTCCAGAATGTCAATTGCTACAACTTTTACATTTTTAGAGGCTCCCCGCTCCCCTTGCTTTACAAGAATTAGTGCACAGCTCAGAGAGAAAAAAAATGTAAATTAGCTCAAGGGAGGGTTATGAGGCTTTTAATCTAGCAGGGTTGTGGTTTTTTAAAAGTGTTTACTACAGATCAGAATGAACATCCCATATTCCAAAATTACAATTCCAAGTATTCATAATAGACATGGTAAATAAGACCTGAATACCTGAGAGACGACCTCCCCTTTCATATTATATTGCTACAATTGTGATCAATGGATGGAGCTCCCTCCATATAAATGAGCTGTACAGGCAGCTTGTTCTTCATGAAGGAACTTGGCACTGGAATGTGCTTCTCCTCTGATGGCAGAGATAGATCTATTAACATTGCAACATGTTACAAAGTTCATCTACCTACCGTACCATGGCACTTAGTTGTAAACTTTGAAAGTTGGGCAAGTAATTTAACAAGAAAAAGCAAGCAAGCAAGCAAGCTGCAGTATAGTTAAAATTTAACATGAACAAAATGGCATAGCAATCCTTGCAAATTATGCTCATCATTTTCATTTTTGCCTGCCATCACTCTTTTCCCCTCTAATCTCTTAGATTTCAGACAGGGCATTAACATTATACTATCAATATGTTTAGGCTTTTTATTTTAACAAAATCTACTGGCTTTAGAAACTCAACCACATTCTAAATATCTGGCGAAACAAATAAAACCCCATCAATATCACTGAGAAATTATTTTCACAGGTCCCATAAAGAATATAATGCTGCATCCCCTCTGCCCCCATGTCACCTTGACTCTAGCAGTTATGAGTAATAAACATTTCCAGAACTGTGCCAACATCTTTGATAATTCTGGTGCGTAAACACAGATGTTTGGGCATTAGATGTTATATTAATGAAGTTGCTCTTTTTAAACAGAAGCAGCCCTTGTTAATTTCATCTTTGCTCAAAACTCAGTGAAAGAAAGTAACATTTGCAAATAGACAGTATTAGAAGCAGAAAAATATTTTCAAGTTTCAAGGACAGCATTTCATGTAGAAAAAGAAGAAACAGGAAGAATAAGCACTTATTTTAGTTGTATTATGTTAGAAATATCTTTTCCCAAAGTTAAGATTTCTTACATATCATACACAATATACTCCTGATTTTCCAAATGTCTATTATCTGGGTAATGCAGAGGTTTGAATCCCTTCTCTGTCCCCCTAGAAAGGGACAAGGAAGGGATTTGGATAATGCAGAGATTCAAATTTTAGAGCAGAGACCACTGGCCACCAATGCGGGTGCTGATGGGAAAAAGAGCAAGAGGAGAGTGGAATTAAATTTGTTTAAAACAAAGAGACCTATTGATATAATTCAAGGACTGTGTTAAGATCTTGCCTGGTAAACAAGAGAAGTGTGGGACCAGAAATCAATTAACCAAAATTGGTGTATTAGAAGTCAGGCCTAATTTGGTGGAGAAAATAATGAGGGTATGGGCTATTCTGCCATTCACTCCCTTTTCGGGATCTTCAGAGATTTTGGGGAGCAAAAATTAGAAGAGGCTACCATGATACTGAACGGGAAAGAAGCGAGCTCCACCATCATGTTGGCCACCCCCCATCAGCTCCTGGTGGTCTACTTTAACATCACTGGGACTTCATTGTCCTGATCCTAAGAAATATATTGATAGACTAGGTCAGAAAGAGAAACCCAGATGACACCACCACCTCCACTGGTTTCAATGAAATCCTAGCCACCAGCTGGGATGTGAGACTGTCTTTTCCTTCTCCCCAGTCAGTCCTCTTCCTTCCTTCTCTCTCTTTTTTCCTTCTGCCTACTTCCCAACAGTTCTGGAGTTCGTGGGACTGTCCCACTTTGACCCTCAATACTGCCTGTCCAGGTTTGAAGCAGAACATTCCCGCAGAGTAGGAGCCGGCAGAGGCAATGCCTCTCAGGCAGCAGAAGCAGGGTGGCAGTCGGCATACAAGGGGAAGCCCCAAGGGTTGAAGCGTCTGAGCCTGGAGTTCCTGCCCCGACCCCCACACACCCTGCTCCCCATACATGCTCCCAACAATGGACCAATGGCAGCAGCATGGGGAGCGGGTTCTGGGCAGCAGCACTTCAGGAGTGGAGGAGGTCAAGCGGCTGGAGCCAATGAGTGGGAGCCTGCAGATGAAGCTTGGTAAGTACCATGGCCTGGCGGTGCGGAGAGACAGACTGACTGGGCTGCAGGAGGGCCGGGGCAGGGATGAGGCGGAAAATGGAGGAGGAGGAGGAGAAGGGAAGAGACAGGGACCCCAGAGGCAAGTTCAGGCTGGGGAGGGGAAATCAGAGCTCTGTTTCCCCAGTAACCTATCCCCGCTCTCCTCCCTGAGTGCTGACTGGCTTCCCATGCCCCCCTCTAGGCATGGCACTCACATTCATCCTGCTGTGTGCCTGCAGCTCTGGTACTCAAATTTGGCCACACTGTTTGTTCTCTATAGTCAGTGTGATGAATTGTGGGTTTTTTTCTTCTGGAGCCCTCTTAGGTAGCGGGAGGAATTAATGACTATATTTGCTTCGCTTAAGGGTTATAAAGAGATTGGAACAAATGTAACACATTCCTACATTTCTGGGCATACTAGCACCCATAAAGTTCTTGATGATCCCAAGCATCAGAGTTGCCTAGATTTTTTTTTACTTCCTATTGTACTGAATTTAACTTTTTTCTTCATGCTTTGCTAATCTGGAGACCATAATTTATACACAGGCCAGGAGTCTCAGAAAAGAGCTGAAATAGAATAGCAGAAACAGTATTTTTAGTGAGGTCTTACATGACAAGGATATTATTTTTATAAAAATGCACAGCATTTTCTACTATATTATGAAGTTTTATCACAAAGAAAAAAAAGTTAATGATAAAATGTCCATTCATTTTTTTGGTGACAATTTGTGACGCATCCTTTTTTTAAAAAAAAAAAAAAAATGTGGCTTGCTTGGTAATTTGTAGCAATTATTCCTTTGCATTGCTTCTCCCAGCCTTTAGAATCATAGGACTGGAAGGGACCTTGAAAGGTCATCTAATACAGTCCCCTGCACTCATGGCAGGAGTAAGTATTATTTAGACCATCCCTGACAGGTGTTTGTCAAACCTGCTCCTAAAAATCTCCAATGAAGAGGGAGATTCCACAACCTCCCTAGGCAATTTATTCCAGTGCTTAACCACCCTGACAGTTAGGAAGTTTTTCCTTAATGTCCAACCTAAACCTCCTTTGCTGCAATTTAAGCCCATTGCTTCTTGTCCTCTCCTCAGAGGTTGAGAACATTTTTTCTCCTCCTCGTAACAACCTTTTATGTACTTGAAAACTGTTATGTCCCCTCTCAGTCTTCTCTTTTCCAGACTAAACAAACCCAATTTTTTCAATCTTCCCCCATAGGTCATGTTTTCTAGACCTTTAATCATTTGTGTGGCTCTTCTCTGGATTTTCTCCAATTTGTCCACATCTTTCCTGAAATGTGGCACCCAGAACTGGACACAATATTCCAGTTGAGGCCTAATCATCACATAGCAGAGCAGAAGAATTACTTCTCAGGTCTTGCTTACAACACTCCTCCTAATACATCCCAGAATGTTTGCTTTTTTTTGCAACAGTGCTA
Organism: Macrochelys suwanniensis; assembly: GCA_033296515.1. Classification (NCBI taxonomy): domain Eukaryota; kingdom Metazoa; phylum Chordata; order Testudines; family Chelydridae; genus Macrochelys; species Macrochelys suwanniensis. The sequence goes on along the minus strand of CM065776.1, from coordinate 94,821,977 downwards.
CACTGTTGACTCATTTAGCTTCTGGTCCACTATGACCCCCCCCAGCCCCAGATCCCTTTCCACAATACTCCTTCCTAGGCAGTCATTTCCCATTTTGTATACATCCAAGTGATTGTTCCTTCCTTAGTGGAGCACTTTGCATTTGTCCTTTAGTGAGATTTGACTATATATTGCATGTATTTATAGCATAACAAACATTCAAAACAAGTATAATGGACTTTCTAGCAACATATTTCACTTAATAGCCAGCAACTCCAAGGACAGTCATTGGAAGTGTTTTCTTGGACACTGAGTGGCTTCCTAGATAATTAGCCAGATCTTGAGCTCAATTTCACCAATATACGAACAGGGTAAATTCACTTAAGTGAATGGAATGGCTTTAACATAATGTGGCACAATGTATTTTATAGCCTTTGCCAGTTAAGGGGTCATTTAACATTTTCATTGGTAAACAGACTGTTTTCTTTCTTTGCCTTATTCTTTATGCTGGAAACATGCATTATGCTCAGAGCTGCTTCTTTCTCCTTCACTTTTTCTGGAGTACTTTTGCACAGTTGATAAAATTATTCAAAATGTTTGACGGTCCTTCGAAAGCAGTCAATATTTCTGCATTTATTGCAGCCAATGTTATTGTTGGATGCCACTGAAACATTGTACAACACATTTGCCATAAAATTTAGTTTTTATTTTTAATAGGGACGGAAAGGAAAGGGAGATTTTTTTTCCAATTTAGCTAGGTATTATGTCAAAACTCCCCATAAACAAAAGTTACTGCAATGATTGATTTATTGCATCCGTTTTTAGCCATTTGAAATGTGGGGAGGAATACTTCTGTCTAATAAGATTCTGGATTACCCAGCCAAGATTGCATATATTGACCACAAAGACAGCTAAAAGCAATGTCCTAAAGACCCCAATACTGGTACCAGTTTGCCAGGTCTCAAAGTGTCTGATAAGACCATGTGCTGGGCCTGTGCTTCTCCAACAGTGAGGCTGCAAGTAAGAGTCAACAGCAAAGACAGAAGCTGCATTTTCTATATTTGCTGTTCTTTTCTCTCAGCCGTTTGCGTGTGTTTGTCTTGTCTTAAAGGAAGCAGGATCAGACTAACAGCAACAACAGCTCCTGCCCATCTCAACAATTTTTTTTCTCTTTTCCCCTCAGAAAGGCACTTATTACTACATAAGGCTATGTCTACACTTATATATCACTTATGTTGGTATAACGTATGTCGCTCAGGAGTGTTTATAAGGCACATCCCTAAGCGACAGTTACACCAACCTAAGCGCTAGCGTGGACAACGCTATGTTGGTGGGAGTGTTTCTCCTGCTGACATAGATACCACCACTTGGGGATGGATTAATTAAGTCGACAGGAGAACTCTGTCAGCTTAGAGCACCTGCACTGGAGAGCTTGCAGCTGCGCCGGGGTAAGCTCTCTAGTGTAGCCATAGCTAAGAGACTGTCAAACAAGGGGGGGTGGGGCTTCTTAAGGACTCTCTACAGCTCAAGAAAATGGAACAGGGGATGTTAAAATGAAAGCCTTACTTAATGCTTTACATTCCAAATGTTTTAACTGTTTTTCCTTCTTTTTCTGTATCTTTAACAAAAGGTTAAAAAGGACTTTTATTGGTGTGTTTGCCATGGTATTAAGCAGGCTGAGGTCTCCGCATACCAAACCCTGAACTTTGTTTAAAGCTGTTTAATGTTGGACAATTTCAGGGTCATGTAACACCTTGAATCTTTGGACCTATACTCCAGCTAAATTAACACAAACACATGGTACCAGCATTGCTTTGATGATGCTTTGTGATGGAAAGGATGAGTTAATATTTCCATGTGAGTCTAATCATGGACCATAATGGGGCTGCTTTAAGAGCAAGGAGAGTACATGTGACCCTTTGTGACTACTGGAAATTAGTCACAAAGCAGAAATACTGTGTGCATATGTGGACTTAATATTAAGAAGGAATTGCCTACATTACTAAGTCAACACTGTTGCTTGACAACTTCAGAACCAAGTAGCAACCCTGACCTGATTATGAGAAGAAAGGAAATGTTTCCAGGAGAACAAAGGTGAAACAATAGATGGAAATACAAATATAGATCTCCGCCAAGCGGCCTGCGTGTTTCCAGATGACAGCAGCGGCTGTAGTAATAATGCATTCCTAAACACAGTTTGAAATATCCACAGCCTATATTTGCTTCCTTTTAAAAATGTGTAAATAAGCAAGCAGCTGTTAGCTCCATAAACACAGTGTCAAAGCTTTGCTGTTGGCCAAATGTATGGCAGTTGGGATCGATACGAAGCTGTGGGTTAAATTGTTTAACTTGGGAAGACTGCAGCAGCACTAATCCATGTGCTGAAGGTAATGGCAACCTGATGAAGGAGCTCTAATGCTATGCAGGAATCTTGGAAAACAATCACTACTCAGATGCACTCTAAACCACCCAGCACAAATAAAATCAGAAAGCAACCCCTATAGCTAATCGAAAAAGACTAAGTATTTAACTTCCACAGTGATGTTCGTAGTTAAAAATAAATAAATACATAAATAAAAGAGCAATTCTGATATCAATAAATTTAACATGACAGGAAACGTGTGGAGCCAAATCCTGAGAGGTGCTGAGCAACTGTCAAGCAACTGCAGCCAATGAGAGTTTCAGGTGCTCAACACCTCTCAGCAGGTGGCACATGAATCTCCGGAATATCATCATCAGCTTATTTATTTTAATTGCATTACTGCCTAGAGGCCCCGACTGTGATCAGTGCTATAGTTATACATAATAGACAATATGCATCCTGAAGAAGTTACAATGTGAAAAGGACAGAAAGAGTGGGTGAAAAGTAGTATTTCCCCCCACCCATTTTACAGATGGGGAACTGAGGCATGGATTAAATGATTTGCCCAAGATCCTGCAGGAAGCCTGTGGAACAGCCATGAATTGAACTTAAACCTTTTGAGTTTTACATCAGTGCCTTAGTCATAAAACCATCTTTTCTCCAATATGTAATCCCATCTAAATGTTATGGAATCTATTTCACTATGAAGATGCTATAGTACATACATCTAATAATAACTTCCATCTGAGAATTTCAAAGCACTTCACAAACATTAATGAATTTAGCTTCACAAAACCTTTGAGGCAGGTAAAGATACTCATGTCTAACATCTGTACATTTTTCCCAGAAGTAGTTATACTTTTATATGCATCTGCTAGCTTGATGCACTTGTGCTAACTGCTGGAGGCAGCATTTCTGTGCTAAGGGCTCCTGATTATGGCATATGCAAGTGAGTCTCAGTTTGACGACTGTGAGGCAATCCTGTGAAGGTCATCTTGTTTAGCCAGGCTACCTAAGGTACTCCCATTTCCATCATAACGGAGCACTTCTCAGATGGAGAACTGAGACACAGAGGGTATATCTACATGGACAAGAAAAACCTATGGCTGGCCCGTGCTAGCTGACTTGGGCTTGCAGGGGTCAGGCTGCGGGGCTGTTTCGTCTCTGTATAGACTTCCAGGTTAAGGCTGGAGGCTGAGCTCTAGGAACCTCTCATCTTGCAGGACCTTACAACCCAGGCATGCATAGGCCAGCCACAGGTTTTTCTCTGCCATGTAGATAGACCCAGAGAGACTATGGTTCACGCAAGGTAAACACAGTAAGTCTGATACAGCAGAAAATCCAACCTAGGTTTCCTGAATCCCAAGCTAACACTCTTACCACTGCACTACCCTTCTTCCCCCTTCTATAGTCAGGAAGTGGAGTGATATATTTGAGTCTACTGAGTACATAATCTGTATTATGTTAAAGTTGTACCTATATCTTTAAAAATGTGACCCATACAATATTAAAGAGGAAAACATGAATAAATACATTTAAAAGTTAAATAAAATGCAAGTTTCAGTAAACCTTTGGCCTTTTGCCCTACCCTTTCAATGATCTCAGAGATACCAATCCTGAACAGTTACCTATTTCAATGCCTACGTGGACAGCAGGAATATACCACCTACAATATGCTCCCATTAATGTTCTTATACATAACAAAATGCACTGAAATTTCCTCACATCAGGCCCTTGAAAACTCTCCTAAGGGAAGTGGTAAAAGACCAGTTGCTGGAGTCACTTAAAAACGGAATCTAACAGAACACTGAAGAAGATATTGTAGAGACCAATGCAGCTAGGATAGGGAGATCAACTATGGTGTGACCTAACAGACCTTTCACAGCTATAATTTGTGTGGTTCTTTTAACATGTATCCCTTTTAATGTTAACAATAATGCACTGGTATGTTCCTCTTCCTATGCTTCTTCCTTCAGAAATGCCCCCAAAACTGATTCCTAAACAGAGGCACCCAAAATATTGCTTTTCAACTACAGAAAGATAACTTGAAGCACGACAATTAAACAGAATCTGCGACAAGCTGTCACTGAGCTGACCTACCTTTCACTAGCATTTGCTTCTGGATTTATTTTTAATTGCTTGTAGACACTTTTCCAAGAGCACTTTAGTAAGAAGTTGCAAAGAAACTCTAAGCACAGAGTTGCTCTTTTATCGAAATGTTTTCCTTAGCATGCCCTTCTGTGGTCTGATCCCAGAAATTTGACAGATTCTAGCAGTTGCAGTCCTAAACTGGTCATTTTGCAACCACTTGCTATATTGCTCCTTTCAACCACTAAGTATTCTTAATATCTGCTAGGTTCTCTCATCCATATTCCTGAGGAGACAGTACATTGTCATAAGTAGGACCAGGACCTTGAAGCACGTCTGGATGATAGCGTGTGAAATCAAGCATGTGTTGTTTCTGGTGGCCTTTCCTCCATAAAAGATAAGATGCAGCATTCTAGACAAGTAGTTTTCCTATAATCTTCATTTTCATCCCCAGGTAAAATGAGTTACAGCAATCTGAGAGGCGATGAAATCACAGATTGCAGTGGACAGGTCTTGATTTAGAAGGAAGACTCTTGGCTAGCCAAAATGCAGAGGACAATGCTAATGGACATTTTTCATCTATATAAACACACACATACACGGTGATGACAATTGCATACTGGATGGTGCTATTTCCGAAGTAGGTATATCTCAGATTCCTACAGAGCTGGGCCTTTGAAATGTGCTGGAACCTTCAAGATGTATATTTTTCTGATTTTTTTTTAATTCATGTTCATTAGTTAGTTGCATGGCATATGATAGATAATTTTCCTAGAACAACACTTGAGCAGGTTTCCATTTGCCCCAAGTATTTAATGAGAAGAGTGGCTTTGCTGTTCTATTGTAATAGCTTTTCTGCATCTGTTTACACAGCCTATAAGCTTTGTAATAGAGTAACTGTTGCTTGGCAATCTTGTTTCAGGCGTCTACCCACTAGCAATAGGGCTGGCGATTAAAAATTGGCTATATCTGCACAGACATGCACCTTGGAAAGCCAAATTAAGACCCTGATTTTTATCAAGAAATCAAAGGAGGCTATTTTTGGACAATCCAAACAGTTTATTCGGCTACCCAGTTTGATCATATATATTTTGGATAGAAGGCTAAATCTTGAAAGCACCAATAAATTTACAAGATTTAATTTTACCCTAGCCTATTGGACTATTTTCTGAAAATACATGACTGGAAATCCCATATTTTGCGAACATGAATTTCATATGATGGACTCTTTCACTAAGGGTATCTTGAATAAGACTCAACTCAAAAGTAACCTTAAGTGCAAGTCAGCATTAGAATCTGTCTTCCAAGTAAGAGAGGTCATTCAATTCAATTTTGTCAAGGTCTTCTCGGTATTTGCTGAGGAAGCAATAGTTCTTTAAACTGTTGTGATGAATACATTTGACACGTTTAACATTTCAAAACCATATCAGCAACCTGTGTTGGGGGGTTCATTCAGTTTGTAAATGATATCTCCGACTCCCCTTATGGATAATTCCATATCCTTATGTCCTTCATGAATGTGACATCACCACTTTGGTAATGTTGCTTGGAAGATGCCCCACTCCCTCTTTAAGAGTTACAAGTTCAAACATCTGTTAACTCTGTGGCGAAAAAAAGAACAATGAACTAAGGATATTTCTATACCCCTAGCCACCCCTTGAGTATTATAATTACAAATACTTATATGGACACAGAGCTTGAAGGTTCTTGTATCGACTGTTGTATTTTATCAGCAGAATGTTTTCAGTAAACATGTAGACTCATGCCTCTATATAATCACATTCCAAGTTACTCATCTTTTTGCAAATGCTCCCCAGATAGTGCCTCTGCAACAAGTAAAGACATGTCCAACTGATGGCTTATGTTTAACTGGTACTATTGTAATCTTAATAGCAATCTTCATTCTCTGAATAAATGCTCTATTCAAAACTTTTTAACAATGGTTTCTATATGTTAGTGAGTTTCAATTTCAACTTATTTGTCAGAAATATAATGCGGGGGAGGCAGAGAAATTACACAAATTCTATAGGCAGTGACTTCTATTTTATTTGAGCTAAGATTCTTTCAGGTACAGTCCCCTCTCCAGAAGCAAACAGTAGCCTGTGAAAAAGCAGTACTGCACTTTCCTTGCAAAGTATCAGTCAACCATTTTATTTTGATTAAAATAATGTAAAATAGTATATTTAGTTAATAGTTCTTTTAGCTTGTCTCCTGTTTGACGGTCTTGCATTCAGGGTGTGAAAAATTTACTAGATACCTTCTAGTCAAACAGACTAGACCCATCAGTCAGATATTTAAGAAACAAAACCAAAAAAGAACCCCACACACAGGGGGAAAGGGAACCGACTACAACCTGGTGACACACACCAACCTGGTGAGACACTTCCAAGATGCTGCTCAGAATGTGCTGGGTTTCCTAGTAGGGACCATTGACTTCTGTGCTAGTGTTCTGTCTTTTGTGTCAGCATTTGGCTTGACAAAATGCAAACATCCCACTCCTCCACCTCTAACTGCTATAAGAGAAAAGGAGCTTCTTCTCTTCCCTCACACCTATAAAAACCCCAGAATTTTCTGAATCTTGGACGGTGATTTCACAATTACCTTTCACTCAGTTTCCTTCCCTCTGCTACTTTACCTCTAGTTGGACTCATCATTACTCCACTGATGCCCTTCTCATTTTTGGGTCCTCATTCCCCCAAAATAGCAGCCTCTGCCTTTCTGCTGCTGCTTGCAATTTCCCAAGCTGAAACAGCAGAGTGAAATTTACATGATTTTTGTTAGTTTCATGGTTACCCACAGGAGCTGTGAATAACAGCTGTGAACGTATTATTTATATGTTAAAGTAAAGCACAAAGGCCTCAATCAGGATAAGAGCTTTGTTGTGTTAGGTGCTGTACAAAAAGAGAAAAGGAAAAAGAAAGAAAAGTCTATGCCTCAAAAGGTTTTCTTAATTTCACTTTGCTGATTAGGAAAATTTTGGGCAGCACAACAGTGGCAATGTAGTAATACATCTGTAGGCCCATGAAGACAGCAGAGCATTAGTCCATATTCAAATTGGACTCTCTCTGCAAAAAATTATGGCTCGGTCCTCCTACTGGGCAGGGAAAGATTTCTACTTGGCATTTAAAATTACATATTCAAGCCCTACACATAGGCATTCACAGTCATTCTGTATTAATTTTCTAGGCAGCAGGTAGTAGCTACAGACATTTGAAATACAAATTTGGAAGACAATGTAACCTTCATAATTTCTATTTATTTGGGGACACTAAGATTTTTGTGATAACCCAGGGGTGAAAATAAGCCAGTGGCTGCGCTTTAACATCGCTGCCCCTCCCCTCTCTCCCCTCCGCCGTTGGCGGCCCTGCCAGTAGAGACCCTACCGGGAGTGCCACCGACAGGGGAGGTAAAAGGGGCATCAGGCCTGGAGAGTCATCTGTGTACCGGTAAGTCATCTGTGTTATTTTCACCCCTGAGAGAACCTCTACTTTATTGCAATCCCATTTAATGCCTCTCCGGCTTTCCCAAATAAAGGAATATGACATACCTAAATTACTACATTTCTAGCCCTTTTTCCCCCATGGCCAGAATATCTCAATCTAATATAATCTTGCTCAGTTTTTGCTCCAAACCAGGACACAACCAAAATACCATATTTTCCTTCCAACATTTCTGCTTCTTTTTTTGTTAAACTATCCTGATGTAGCAAAGATACTAAAAAAGAACCATAGCAAATAATATGTAGCAGCTGGCATGACAAATTTGGTAAACCTCAAGTTTTCCTCATCTAAGGACATTTGCCAGAATTGAGTGGCTTGAATCCAGTATTCAGATTCCAGCTATTCCTTAAATAGCCAGGAGCTGATAGTGTTCTCTCCTTAAATGCCTTTGGAGCGAACAATATTCTTAGATACCTGTCTAACTTTTCTTTCCTTCCCTTCCTCTTACCTTTGGAAGTCCCTGCTTAGCGGTCTTATTCTTTTATTATTAATTATTTTTTGAACACACCCTTTAATATTCGAGCTCAAATGTTCTTAGCTTACAGATAAAACAATTTTAAAAAAACCCACACCTGACAGCCATGCAGATTGACAATTATGCTGATTTTCCCCGCCCCATTCTCATACATCACTACCAGTACTATAATGAAACATGAAAAGGAAAGAATTCAGCTTGACTGTCAGATCTCAGGGGCAGTTTTCAAGGCTAGAAGGTAGGGAAAATAAAAGCTGAATTTTGAGCAAGCTTTATCCAGAAAATATTCAAGCCCACAATGTCAGAGTAGAAACAAAAACTTTGACCTATGATATCCAAAATGGCTTAGGTAAATGCCTGCTTTCGAAACACTCTCTTTCCTGATGTGATTCCATGCCATCAGCAAAACAATGAGATGTTGGAGCTGACAACTCCTCCTCCCCAATCCCCCCCGACTTAAATTGGGAACAAGGGCTTAACTCCGGAATTCACTCTCAACCTTGATCCCAGAATACTCATATTTGTTGACCTTCACAACATATTGCAAGGACTAACTAGTCATCCACACTTTTACTGAGGAGGTAAGCTGACTGGAAAATGATTGGACTATTTATGATGGATAGAGATTTTTGTTGATACCCAGTGGGTTGGAAAGAAGGAACATTCTTCGGGGTAGGTTGGAAAGCAGGATACTGAACCATCAGAATTTTTGTAAGTATTTTATAACTTATGTAACAGCACAAAGCTTTGAATGGGTGCATGATTAAGTGAAGTAAAATACATTTTGCAGAAACTGAATTACACAAGTTACATAACATTCTAAACAGAGGAAGTGCTTGCTCCCAACATAACAGAGCATTGCTTAGTGCTACTTAAACAAGTCTCTTAGTTAGGGATAAAACTAGAAGGTAAAAGTTTATGTTTGATGGTTGTCTTCACTTTTAATCTCATCTCTTGGATGGAATTTATGATATCCCTATATGTACATTCTTTTCCATACCATTTACAAAACATTTAAAAATACTTTCCTGTAAAATGAAGAAAAATACAGAATTCCTCCACTCCACCCAATATTAAAGTATTCATTAGCAAGTTTATTAATGCCAGAAAATTCTTGCTGATGTTAACTAAATTTGTCTATTGAATGAAACACCAGAAGGAGATAAATGTCAATTTTGTTCAAAGAATATTTTCTTCTTTTGCTATGTGAACAAGTGAATCAATGGAATCGTTTATTCAAATCCTTGTCAATGTTTGAAAATTCTCTTTCCTTTTCAAGCCACTTTTCAGGCACCATATATAAACATGAAAGCGCTGTAAATGTGTTATGGGAGAGAGAGTTATGAGCTGCCTTGATCATTTGTGCAAAACTTATGTTTAGTATTCAGAATGATATTTTTGAACTACATGATGAAACAAATAAAAAAAACTTTGAGTCAAATGTTAGAATTTCTCTCTTTCATCTGTAAACAGCATTTACCTTCATCTCTTTATCAGACTACTAGTTCAACCTGATGATGCACGTTTTGGAGGAGAGTATGGGCAGATATGAAATTTCAAGAGGATAGGGTAGCTCTGGCAAAACTAAAGCGGATCAGATTTTAAACTCAAATTGGTCATCTTAAATAGAGAGAGATGTTCCTAGGTCTGACCCCACTAAATGTCAGGGTTCCATTCCAAGTGTCAGCAATTTTCTGCAAAAAAGATATTTAGAGTTACTCTAGTGTCCCAAGTAGAAGAGTGGAATGCAGGTCTGCATTAACCAATGTACACTTACGCATTTTTCCCATCTCAGGGGGTGCCATGGGGGGGACCCTGACCACCGGGAGAAAATAAGAACTGTGCGGTATAGTTACTTCATGTGCCAGGGCACAATGTGCTGGTTAATGGCCAGGAAGGTCCCAGCTGCAGTGGCTGATGGTCTGGGAGTGGGTTGTTGGTGAACGATGGGGTGAGTGGGAGCTGTTGGGATCTGCTGCCAGTGGGGCTAAGATTTTTGGGGCTGCAGCAAGCGGGATGTTCGGCAGGGTGGTTGGGATGTGTGTGTGGGGGGGGGGTGTGCCAGGATAAGTGAGCACTGGTGGAGAACTGTTGGGGTATATGTGGTGCGTGAATGACATTTGCTGGTCTACGCGTGGTGTGGAAAGAGAGGAGCATTCTGGGTTTTGCATCAGGTAGGGGCACTTTGTCTAATTTATGGAAGGTGAGGGGTGGGGGGAGAAGGCTCAATTTCCATAGTGCCCAGAGCCTGAACATCCTTTAGTCTTGTCCTGCTGGAATCTACTTGGCCAAGCACAGAGTTCATTCATAAATGACAGACAGACAATCTGAGGTTAGATATTGTCCTCTGTTAGTGAGCCCAGTGACTCACTGTCAGTCACACCTATGGGCCAGGCCTATGGACTTTGGCATGTATAACAAATCCCTGGCCACACTGATTTTTGTAGACATCATTTATGCTGCAGAACATAGCTGCACAGCCTTCACAGTTATAAAGAGAGAGGCAGAACTCAGGTCTTTCTTTGCCAGGAAAGACTTGTTCTAAAAGTGAAACTGTAACAGTGTTAAGTAGTGTTAGGGCTTACATTGCATTACTCTAGAGACTGCTCTCCATGCAAACACAAACTCTAATTTATCATCTAGCAGAGGTCAGCAGTGCACATATTACCCAGGATTTTTTGTCTCTCTCTCTGTCCCTCTACAAAGCGCCCCCTGCCCATGAACAGTTAAACTCATGAGGCACAGAGTTAGGGCCATGTGACACAAAACCCACCAAGCGTCATTATCCCATATAAATGTCATGCTAATTATGTATACAGCAGAAGGCGAGAACCATGTGTGGCAAATTGATCACAATTACAAACTGAAGCTCTTGGCAACAACTCTCTTAGGGCTGCTGCTCTCTCTTACTTACACATTACCTGCTGATTCTTTACTTGATTCTATTCTATATTCCCTTTAGGCACTGAAGTAAAATATATAAATACGTGTTCTGTGCTGGACTCATCTCCTGCCCTCGCCTTCCTAAGCAATAGAAAAAATGAAAGCAGCTGATTGCTATTATGGTGCTACACTGCTTAACAGCTGCTATGTAGAGAGCCTCATATGGGTTGATGATCATATTAAGAACTCATTCCATCATGCAAAAGAGCTACAGGTAGTCACTCTTGACATAAATAAAGTTATTGGACTTATTACATATACGCAGAGTATATTCATACTGCACAAGTGTACAAAAGCCATGCTCTCCATCCTTAACCCATTCCACGGGATGTTCCTTTGTAACTCCTATCATGAATCACCTAAAAGAGTGGTTCCTACTGCTAAATTTCTCCTCTGTGATTCCCCCAAACCGATACATTTTCTGGCATACATCTATGAATATGAAGCTTAATTTGACCCTTGGCCATCCATTGTGTAAGAGGCACCTTTCGGTAACAGAAAAAAGGAGGAACTAAAGACAAGTAAAAATAATTCAAAGCTTTTGGGATGCAGGAATTATATAATGAAAAGGAGCTCAACAAGACGTAGGCATTTTATAAAACAAAAAACGAACTATGTTCTCATACCTAAGCACAGATATTTTTAGTACATGGCGGAGTCTCATTAATGGCAGTGAAAGTTCTGCACGCAAATATTTTATTACATTTCTCCCTAAAGGAAGAATGAAAGGGTTTAAACCTTCATAGGAGCACACAGAGTTTTCAAAAGGGAGAGGGCATAATGAGCTCAATATAAATGTTAAAACAAAAGGTTGTGTGGTTTTAACTCTAGAATAGAAACATGCTATAAATATTTCAGATAACATACGTTTCTACAACAAAATGAGTGAATGCACAGAGATAGAAACATGGTTAAGTCCATAATAGAAGCAAACTGTGAAAAGTAGTTTAAAGTGGAGCTGGATATATATGCTTTTGGGTGCTGCGGAGCGGTGGCTCAAAGAAGGGAGAGCATGCCATTAAAAAGAATTTTAAGGGGAAAAAAAACTAATAGAGCATTCTGGTTTTCTTAGGGTTGCTACTCAAACACCAAGTTAATAATAGAGCTAAGAATGGAACTCAGACCTCCCAGTCCTGTTTAGCTTCTATATCACAGTCCTTTATGTTGCCTTTTTTTTTTTAAATCAGAAATGAAGTTAGCAGCCTATGCAAAATCCACATTTCGGTCTCATCTTATCAAGAAACAGTTTTCCAAAGAATAATAATAATAAATTAATAAGTTTGTGAGCATGAATGAGCATTATCTGACCTCCCGACAACTCATACCTGGTGTTCAGGGCCAAAGCAGATGGGCTCAGCCAAAGAAACCCAAATAAAAAAAAATACTTAATGGTTTAGGTATTAATTCCTGGGGGGCCCTGGTACCACTCCCCTATGGAATTACATGCAATCCCTGGCCCACAATGATACATAAACTGAATTCAATAAGGTTCGTCCAAGATATTGCAAGAAATAGCCCCACTTGTTAAAGAATAATTGCTGAATTGAATATTACAAGAAAAAAAAAAAAGTCAGCTCAAATGGACATGTGCTTTCTACCACAAACATCATGGGGGACAAAAACAATTCAATTAAAATTTTGAAGGCACTTTACTGAAATTGAATTTTTTGTTAATCATACAGTCTCCAGTTTACAAATATAATCATCAACTATAAGTAAGGAATATCCTCAAAGGAATAACAGCAACAAAAGAGATATTCTGCTCATCAAGTAGACTGTTTGCTCCCACCACTAAGCTGCTATCAAAACTACCTTGATAAAAGCAGCACTGATAAGACATTGTGTGCCTTGAAGAATAAACTCTAATTAAGGTAGTATATTCTGAGGACACTATAACCTTATTTTTGATTTATTACAGAGCTAGGAGATAACTTACTCTTAGTGTAATATTGTTCTTGGTCAATGACCTGTCTATGCAAGTCATATTGCTCTAGCCTTTCAAGGTTTTAAAGCCCAGCCAGGGACAGGAAAAAGGTTTATCCTTTCACAGAATGGTGCCTCATTTAAAAAGGTAATCAGAACCTAACGTAAGACGTTAGCAGCAGCCAGTGTATGACTTCAGAGTTTGGTGTCTGTCTAATGCTGCACAATCCTAAAATCAAGGCTTCTATTCAACAGAGCCTTACATAACAAATTAGCCTCAAAGTGCACTAGCCACTACCGTACTACCTACCATGTCAGACACATGGAGCATTATGCACCTACTTTTCTGTCCCATGTACCTGAAATACTGCTGGCATTCTAATAGAGTGTCAGGACTATGAACAACCACGGTGCATTCTACCACCATGAGGGGGCTACAACATGATACATGGAGATAAGGATAAAGCAAATGCTTTGAATGAAAGTGACGTCAGGGATTTTTAATTTTTTTAAATGACTGTACTAGTTCACCACGGTATAGGCTCAATACAGTTGAAGGTACAGAGTATGTCAGAGGACCAGCTCCAAGATCTTGCTTTATACCAATCAGTACCTGCTGCTTCTTTTTAACTTGTGTAACACTTCTGCCAGGACAAGTTGACAGCAGCAAGGGCTGGGTTCAGTACATAGGGGTTCCCTTTTCAACAATACAATGTAAAAGCGGCTCGAGCCCCCGCCCAGTAACCTGGGAAAATCTTTACACACACACCCTGGGTGCCTCAAAGAGGCAATACTTCCCCTCTCGCAAGCACAGGGCCTCGGTGTAACAGAAAATATTTAATAACAGCAGGTAAACGACACCAGCATTAAATTGGGAAAACACCGCAACTAGGATTCATAAACGAAACTGTGAGCAAGACCCACCCCAGCCAATTGGGCCATGTCCTGTCCCTTTGGTTCTTGAGTCCAGCAACCCAGAAATCACCCAAAGTCCCAAAAGTCCAAGAACCCAAAAGTCCAGTCCCAAAGTTCAAAAGTTCATCAGTCTGGGCAGAAATGGGGAGGGAGAGGTAAGGGGCACCTTACGTGGCTTGAAGATGATAGCTTCACCCCTCCATGGGGCTTCACTCTGCTCCGCCAGCCATCCCGTGGGCCGCTCCGCCAGCCGTCCCGGAAGCTGCTACAGCTGTCCCCACGAACTGCTCCACTCCGCCGACCATCCTGCAAGCTGCTCTGACTGTCCCCACGAACTGCTCCTGCTGGCAGCGCCGCTCCGCCCAGCCACTCAGCAATAGATCTTCAGGCTCCCCCACTACTTAACACACTGCTCAGTGATTTCAGCTCATAAGACTCTTAGCTCTTTAGTGATTTCAGCTTGTAGCTAGGGGAGCCTTAGTGCTCATTTGCACCCTTAGCCCAGAGTGATTTCAACTCAGCAGTCTGAAACCAGACTCCCAATGAACTCAACATTAGCTCTGATATTCCACAATGGAGAGAGGAGGAGGTGCAATCGGTGTCTCAGACCCTCACGGGGGGGCCCATACCACCAGGTACTATGCTTGATCTATAGCCAAAAGGCCCAATCAAGAAACCTGTCCCCAGCCTCTCTCAATTCACTGGGTTTTGGAACCCATGGCCCTCGCCTAGCGAGTGCTGCTTCGTTGATGGCGAGTCCCTCCATCATAACAAAAGCCCACTGTCCTTGATTCACATAATCAGGGTAGCAACACTTTATTCTTCCTGCCCCAATAACAGAGAAACTGGGGATCCCACAGCAGCCAAAGTGACCATTTGGGCAAGCAGTCCATCATGCTTTGCAGGGTGAATGTGCCCATGCAAACAAGATTAGCCCCTGACGTCCCTTTCCACAACTCACCACCAGATGTCAGGGTAGAGCTCATCCTGACTTTGCTTACACTTGAACATACTGTAATGTGCAATGGAGGTTCACTGCTCAGGGGCTGAAGTGCGGAACAGATAAAGTTCCATTATGATTTTGGGCAGGAACAATTATACAAGGCATCGGTGGTAAAAGTCAAACTGGCAAATGGACCAGCTGTGCGATGTGCTCCAATGACACACACACACACACACACACACATCAGGATGTGCATACCATGTAGCACAACTGCAGAAAAGTATAGGGATACAGTTGCAAAGTTTTAGTCCAGAAGATACACAAATTGGAACAGAAGAGGAGTGCTGTGTCGTCAAGAACATATTGGTCCTAGAAGCTGAGATGCTATGTAGATGAACTAAACTGGGTAGACCACAATCTCGTTAAGAATGGTGGTGGAAAGAGAAGGTGCAGAATGCAATAAGAACTAGGAGAGAATCCAGAAAGGTGATGGAAAATAAACCTTCAGAAGCAGCAGTTTCTGCCTACAGAATATCCAAGCAAGCAGTCAGAAAGGTGAGAAACCTAGTTTTAGACAAGCTGTATAATGAGTTGAATGACTGGCCTGAACTTGCCAAAAAGAAAATATATCATTGTGCAAGCAACAAAGGAAGGAAGACATAGTAAACACACAATTCATAAAGGATGCAGAGGGCAGACTGATTGTGAACAGGAGACATGGTATGTAACAGAGAATAGTAAGAATCTGCTTAAAGAGGCAAACCCTTTATATGCTACATCACCATTGCATGAACTGATAATTACAGATGGTAATGACCTATCAGAGGCAGATGTCAAGGCTGCACCTGAAAAAGCAACAGCTCTGGATTAAGTCCATAGGGGTTGTTTGACCTCTATATTGGGGGCGGGGGGAAACTCAGGCCAACAGGGCTGCCCATTGTGAATGTGGGAGGGGGGGAGAAATTCCATGCATGCCCAAGGCTTTCAGTTTGGGGAAGTCATGGAAGAAGTGATCAAAGCTTTGATAGACGTTGGTGTCTGCTGCATCACATGAGTCCTGCATGCAGTTTGGAAAAAGAAGAAAATTACAGGAAAAAGGAGTAAGTCCATATTGGCACCGATATATGAACAAAAAGGTGACACATACAACTATTCCAAGTCCTGAGGAATTAAGCTGCTGTCCCATTACATGAAACAGTTAGAGAGAATCAGTCACATTTGCCAAAAAGTGGAGCCCATTTTAGGAAAGGCACAGTTTTATTTTAGAAAAGGAAAGGGATGGCAGATGGTATGTTCATCACTAGACAGTTGGTGGAAAAGAAGCTGGAGGGGAATGCAGAGCACAGTTGGGCTTTCCTCAATTTGGAGAAAGCAGTAGATAAAGTAGCTAGGCAACTGTTGGTGCCTCTGCAGTACAACTTACAGTGCAGACTTACAATTAGAATCACAGAATATTAGGGTTGGAAGACACCTCGGGTCTCAAAGCAGGACCAACCACAACTAAATCATCCCAGCCAGGCCTTTGTCAAGCTGGGGTCTTAAAAACCTCTAAGGATGGAGATTCCACCACCTCCCTAGGTAACCCATTCCAGTGCTTCACCACCCTCCTAGTGAAATAGGTTTTCCCCCCCCAATATCCAACCTAGACCTCCCCCACTGCAACTTGAGACCATTACTCCTTGTTCTGTCATCTGCCATCACTGAACAGCCTAGCTCCATCCTCTTTGGAACCCCCCTTCAGATAGCTGAAGGCTACTATCAAATCCCCCCTCACTCTTCTCTTCTGCAGACTAAATAAGCCCAGTTCCCTCAGCCTCTCCTCATAAATCATGTGCCCCAGCCCTCTAATCATTTTCATTGCCCTCCGCTGGATGCTATCCAATTTGTCCACATCCTTTTTGTAGTGGGAGGCCCAAAACTGGACGCAGTACTCCAGATGTGGCCTCACCAGTGCCAAATAGAGGGGAGTAATCACTTTCCTCGATCTGCTGGCAATGCTCCTACTAATGCAGCCCAATATGCCGCTAGCCTTCTTGGCAACAAGAGCACATTGTTGACTCATATCCAGATTCTCGTCCACTGTAATCCCCAGGTCCTTTTCTGCAGAACTGCTGCTTAGCCAGTCTGTCCCCAGCTTGTAGCAGTGCATGGGATTCTTCCGTCCTAAGTGCAGAACTCTGCACTTGTCCTTGTTGAACCTCATCAGATTTCTTTTGGCCCAATCCTCCAATTTGTCCAGGTCACTCTGGACCCTCTCTCTCCCCCATTTTAGCGTCACCCGCAAACTTGCTGAGGGTGCAATCCATCCCATCATCCAGATCATTAATGAAGACGTTGAAGAAAACCGGCCCCAGGACAGACCCCGGGGGCACTCCGCTTGATACCGGCTGCCAACTAGACATTGAGTCGTTGATCACTACCCACTGAGCCAGCTTTCTATCCTCCTTATAGTCCATTCATCCAATCCATACTTTAGCAAAGCTTTGATACAGTCTCCCACAGTATTATTGCCAGCTAGCTAAAGTCAAGATATATTATGTCTACCACTTTCCCCATATCCACAGAGCCAGTTATCTCATCATAGAAGGCAATCTGGTTGGTCAGGCATGACTTGCCCTTGGTGAATCCATGTTAACTGTTTCTGATCACCTTCCTCTCCTCCAAGTGTTTCAAAATTGATTATTTGAGGACCTGCTCCATGATTTTTCCAGAGACTCAGGTGAGGCTGACCAGTCTGTATGTCCCCGGATTCTCCTTTTTCCCATTTTTAAAGATGGGAACTCTATTTGCCTCTCTCCAATCGTCCGGGACCCCCCCTGATTGCTACGTATTTTCAAAGATAATGTCCAATGGCTCTGCAATCACATCAGCCAACTCCCTCAGCACCCTCGGATGCATTAGATCCGGCCCCATGGACTTGTGCATGTCCAGCTTTTCTAAACAGTCCTTAACTTGTTCTTTCTCCACTGAGGGCTGCTCACCTCTTCCCAATACTGTGTTGCCCAGTGCAGCAGTCTGGGAGCTGACCTTGTCTGTGAAGACCGAGGAAAAAAGCATTGAATACTTCAGCTTTTTCCACTTTATCCGTCACTAGGTTGCCTCCCCCATTCAGCAAGGGTTTCGTCTCACTTTCCCTGACCTTTTTGTTGCTAACATACCTGTAGAAACCCTTCTTGTTACCCTTCACATCCCTTGCTAGCTGCAACTCCAATTGTGCTTTGGCCTTCCTGATTACACCCCTGCATGCTCGAGCAATATTTTTATACTCCTTCCTAGTCAACTGTCCAAGCTTCCAGTTCTTGTAAGCTTCCTTTTTGTGTTTAAGCTCACCAAAGATTTCTCTGTTAAGCCAAGCTGGTCGCCTGCCATATTTGCTATTCTTTCTGCACATCGGGATGGTTTGTTCCTGCATCCTCAATAAGCCTTCTTTAAAATACAGCCAGCTCTCCTGGACTCCTTTCCCACTCATATTAGCCGCCCAGGGGATCCTGCCCATCAGTTCCCTGAGGGAGTCAAGTCTGCTTTTCGGAAGTCTAGGGTCTGTATTCTGCTGCTCTCCTTTCTTCCTTTTGTCAGGATCCTGAACTCTACCATCTCGTGGTCACTGCTACCCAGGTTGCCACCCACTTCTACTTCCCCTACCAATTCTTCCCTGTTTGTGAGCAGCAGGTCAAGAGGAGCATTGCCCCTAATTGGTTCCTCCAGCACTTGCACCAGGAAGTTGTCCTCAACACTCTCCAAAAACTTCCTGGATTGTCTGAGCACTTCAGTATTGCTCTCCCAGCAGATGTCAGGATGATTGAAGTCTCCATGAGAACCAGGGCTTGTGATATGGAAGCTTCTGTTAGTTGTCTGAAGAAAGCATCATCTAACTCATCCTCCTGATCTGGTGGTTTATAGCAGATGCCCGCAATGACATCACCCTTGTTGCTCTCACTTCTAAACTTAACTCAAATATTCTCAACAGGTTTTTCTCCAGTTTCATACTGGAGCTCTGAGCATACAGTGCAACTCCTCCACCTTTTCTCCCACTCCTGTCCTTCCTGAACAGTTTATACCCATCCATGAGAGTTACCCCACCAAGTCTCTGTTATTCCAGTCACATCATAGTTCCTTGACTGTGCCAAGACTTCCAATTCTTCCCGTTTGTTTGCCAGGCTTCTTGCATTCATGTACAGGCACCTAAGAGAACTAGCCGATTGTCCTACTTTCTCAGTATGAATTGGGAGTTCTCCCCTGTTACATCCTCCTTCTTGTGTTTCCTCCCGGTATCCCACTTACCTCAGGGCTTACGTCTCCATTCCCCGGCGAACCTAGTTTAAAGCGCTCCTCACTAGGTTAGCAAGCCTGCCTGCGAAGATGCTCTTCCCTCTCTTTGTTAGGTGGATCTCATTTCTTCCTAGCAATCCTTCTTTCTGAAACATCCCATGGTCTATAGGACTCTGAAGGACCTTGTCCAGATGGTAATGGATTTATATAACTGTTCGATGATTAAAGTTAGGATGCCCTTCAGTGTAACGGAGGGTTTCAAGGTGAAGGTTGGGCTTCACTAGGAATCGTTTAGTCTATTACTATTCATAATTGTGATTGACTTCATAAGCAAGCAACTCCAAAAGGAAGGTGGCACAAAGCTGATCTATGCAGATATTACACTAATGATCAATTGTGAGGGAGATTTGGTCCAGGTGCTTGATGCCTGGAACAGGGAACTAAAACACTGGAGTAAAGAATAGACTGAAGTCATGTGAATGACGTGAATGGAACCAAGACAAATTAATATCAACATCAAGGGCCTGCATCTAAATCAGATTTCTGTACTGAAGTACCTTGGAGACTGGTTAGTGGCAAATGGAGAAGTCAACAGAGAACTGGAATCAAGACTGCTGAGTGCGGAGAATTGTGGCATAAGGTAAGTGGCATGATTTATGATAAACAAATGCCCAGACTACTTAAAGGGCAATTATACAAAACCATGGTAAGACCAGCTCTTCTGTCTGAATCAGAAATATGGACGACCACAGAAAGGCACTTGAAAAGACATGGAGCCATTAAAAGGAGATGTTTGAGGGCAGTGGGGGGGCACATTTCTGTACCACATGCAGAATGATGTCATCAGGAGTGAGACCAAGGTCTGTGGTATCAGAGACAAGCAGCAAGGGAAGAGTCTTAGATGGTATGGGCATGTACCAAAAATGGATGAAGGGAATCCTGTTAGGGAGGCATGCACGAGCAGAGAACAAGACAACATCCAACAAAACATGAATAGACTGTATGGGAGGGTGGAGTGGATATGTAATGAACATTGGACCAGCAAGCCCAGAAAAGACTGATCCAGCAACCTGGGAAAAGGGGAAAGAAGATTGTATGTATTGTGCTATCTTTGAGAACACATACACAAAGCACTACTGTACTCTAAGAACCAAACTCTACTGTTTGGAGGGATCTTAGCCTAGGTCTGAAGTCTCAGTGGGATTTCTTTAAGTGATACTGCTGAAGACAATGCCATTCATTCAGAAATGGATTATAGGCACAGCACTACTGAAAATTGCCCTACTTGTAGCAAACCACATTAGAACACTGTTTAGAAATCATCAGGATAAACCTGAATAATTAACAAAAAATAAACTATATTACTTTTGCATCTTGAATTTTCAGTGGTGTAGAAAGTTTCCATGACAAGAGTGTACAAGTTAAACTGACTTCAATTTTTGAGTATTTCTTTCTACTCAGTTGTAATATTCTTAGTGGGGATGGGTGAAATGAACAATAAATGTGCTGCTTATAGCACAAAGACAAGCCATACTCAAAGAAGCAGATATTTTTGAGTATCAATCAGAAGACAGGCACCAATGATGTTTTTAGTCATTTTGGGTGTTGGCTATAGTTTGCCCTCAGTGCTTCCTGGAGAAAACTAAAACACTCCCCGACCACCACCACCCAATCCCTCACACTATTCCCCTTCCACACATACTGAAAATTCAAGTTTCCCTAAAGATAATGGTGAAATCCTGGCTCTATTGATGTCAATGGGAGTTTTGCCATTGACGTTATTGGGGCCAGGATTTCACTCAATATCTTCAGTATCTTGCATTTTGGCACAGGAATGGGGAAAATCCATGAGGAATGTGAGAGGCCGTTTCTGTTGCTGTGTGAGGTGGGTGGGAGACAAGCAGATTACACCCAACAGCACTCAGATATACAGTCAGACTCTGATGTCTACACAACAGTTTAACTCCTGCTGCCGGCACCTGGCAGTTGACTTGGACTCACAGGGCACAGGCGGTGGAGCTGTTTCATTGTGGTGTAGACATTCGGGCTTGGGCTGTAGCCCAGGTTCTGGGACCCTTCCCCCTCAAGTAGTCCCAGAGCCTGAGCTCCAGCTCAAGCCCAAATATCTACAACCCAATTAAAAGGCCCTGTAGCCTGAGCCAGCTGACACAGGCCAGCTGTGGGTGTTCAGTTGCCGTGTAGACATACCCGGAGTTCACATACTGCACCCAGTGCTGGTTTTCCTGCTAGGATGCCCTGGCCATTCAGTTGTGCTGCCAAAATACTCCCACAACTATTTAATGAAAGGCACAGAAATCCAGAGTTGTGCCTTTTGTCCCTCAGCCCACTCTTATGATGCCAGCTTCTAATCTAGCCACTCCCATTTGCTGTTGCTACCTCAAATTTCTGCTATCCATTTATCATTGAACTGCAGGCCAAATGCTAGCCATTTCAGTAAGCTTCTGCTTATGAAATGGCAGCAACAGATGGCTGTAGAGTCAATGATGTTCCTGCATGCAGAATCTTTATTACTGGAGATATTTCATGAGCCAGGAAGACCTGAGCTTGAGTCTCAGATACCAGACTGAGTTTGCATGGATGTCATTTAGCAAAACTAGCTTTTTACCAATGGAATGAAGAAAACTGTGTATTAATGGCTTATATATCAATGATAGAACCCCACAATTATATATTTAGTGGGGTTTTTTTCAGAATGGAAATAAAATTCATCCTGTACATCTCAATGTAAGTTTACCAATGAATTGTCCCCACTAGTGATAATTTAAGATACTTCTTTCAAACCCCATGCTCGTTGTTACATAGTCAGCAATTGTCATGCCAAATGTAATGATGTTTTCTTTTTCCTATATTCATCTTCCAATAGCCATGTATCTGATCGATTATTCAAAATTCTATACTTATTGGAAATTATCATGTACATCAGACATTATTAACTACTACTGGATATTTTAAGGTTCAATATATAATAAGTGTAATGTTATGGAATTCTGTCATGTTGAACATTTTTCTTCTACCCCTGCTTTTCTGTTAAAGCAAATAGCTCTCTCTCAGCTAATATGAGCTTTTTCTTCAACTTTAGTCTTTTGTGGGTTGCACCAAACTTTTCTTTTCAGGTTTGAACAAAAACCAGAGTGAAACAATTGAAATCTCCAAGTTAGTTTTTCATCAGATCTATAAATTGGGCAAGACTTCATCAAAAGCAGACCTAAGCTCACTTGGGGAAAAAATAACTGTAGCAGAACTTTTGACAAATCTTATCTAAGTTTGTAGAGAGACCTGAAACTAGAAAAAGTTTTGCACTAAGGTTCACTATAAGTCCCTAGAAAAACAGATATCGCACATATCTAATTTTACCATACATTTAAACTTGTCAATCTGAGAAAACCTTTACACTTTTTATAGTTCATTTTTGTTGTGACCACTATGGTAAGAACATCTATCCAGCGGGAACTAGACAGGAATCACCAATTCCTTTATTAAAGACCCAAAATCAAACTAAACGATTTCCCATATTTTTTTAATGCAACCTATACTTGAACAAGTAAACTTAGAGGAGAAAACTTCGGTATCCACTGTAACCCTCTGAAGCATCCAGTCCCTGCAAATAAAATATCCTCACAGTGGAGTTCTAATGCCCTTGCCCTCTCAATCTCACAAAAGAATAACTGTTGATAATAAAGTTGTTTGAAACTCAGAGAATTTTGTTTAAGCCATACGACACAGGACAATTTGCGTGTGCATGCATCTCTCTCTCTCTCACACACACGGCAAGTTTTGCTTTCTGGTTAGGGCTCAAAGCTTCTAATGGTTTCCACCCAAGAGTCCTTATCTAGCAGCCTCTCTGTCTGTGGATGCTGCTTAAAAGTTAGCCAAGGCCTTGAAAAACAAAAAGGATGAGTTTGGGGCTCATGGTGAAAATTCAAAGCAGATTAAGCTTAATCTATTTTTAAATTATGTCATGAACATTTTGCATAGCTCTAGTTGGTAACAAAAGAGACTAGAAAAATGTTGCATGTTCAGATTTAATAAATCATGATGCTAAATAACTAACTCAGTTGAAACTTTAAGAAAGACAATTAAGCAGTACTTAAAACAGCACTATACAAAACACAGAAAGGAAAGGTGTGCCAACTCTCTGTAACGGAAGTAGTGATGGCAGAATACTTAAACTATCTTCCCAAAACTCACCCTTTGTAGACTACTTTAGAAAAAAGAAAATCCTTTCTCATGCCTTTTTCCAGGGTTGGTTTTGCTGTTATTTACTTGCTTTGAATATTCTCAACTTAACCTAACCAAAAAAAGCTAATGCCATCTGTAACCATAAATCATAGAAAATACCTGCCCCAGGTCAGTTCCAAGTGGTCCCTTTCTGGGCATTTTGACTAGATCAGCTAAATCAGAGTAAAAAAGCAAAGTGAATAATCAAATACAGTCCTACTGATTTATTACAGACATGTTCCTGATCATGGTTTTAACAAACAAGCAATAGAGTCAGCTGAAGTTCACCTTAGGTTCAGTTTAAATACAAAGAATTATAAACAGAAGGCATAGAGGGAATTTGGCTCAACTACAAAGAATCCGAGCATTATGATAGTTTGGTTCATTTACTATCACAACACTGATTATAAATTAAAGGCAAGGGAATCATCTACTGCCTTTTTTCTGAAATACAGAAAAATAACATTCCCAGAGTAATACTAAGATCATGGCTCGAGATTTATTATGCAAATGAACAAGGAGGTTATTGTAACATAGAACTATCAGCTGTAGTTAAAATACTCCCCATAATTTTACTTAGCTTTTACTTTTATATGTATCTGTGTAAAATTCTGGCTCTTGCCATTTATACCAATCATATTCATCTTTGTTTACTGCAGACAGAATAGTATCCACATGTTGTAATGTGACATGCCACAATCAAACACAAAAGAATAAAACCCAAGGGAAATGTAGAAGGAATGAGGGAAAATTGAGATTTGGAAGTAGAAGCTTCAAGATGATGTTTTGCAAATATATGAAAAACATTTTAATTACGATTGCCATGGATTCATAGATTTGAAGTCCAGAAGTGTTTCCCCCATCAAGCCCATAACTTCTGGTTCATCTACAGCATCTCTTTTAGAAAAGCATCCAATCTTGTTTTAAAAGCTTCAAGACCGAGAATCCACCACATCCCCATCTAAATTGTTCCAATGACTAATTAGAAAAAATAAGACTATTTTTCGTGAAGGTAGATTCAGTTTCCAGCTTTGGATCATGTTATGCCTTTGTCTGCTAGATTAATGAGCCATCTGTTATTAGAAATCTTTTCCTTGTGTAGTTAGAGACCATGATCAAGTTACCGCTTAACCTTCACTTTGTTAAACTAAATAGATTGAGCTTCTTGAGTTTCTCACTGGAAAATCAGTTTTCCCAGTCCACAAAACATTCTCACAGTTATTTTCTGAACTCTTTCCAATTTGTCAGCATCCTTTCAAAACTGTGGATACCAGAATTGGACACAGTATTCCAATAAGGGTCGTATTAATGCCGTATATAGTGGTAACAAAAACCTCAACCTCTACATCCAAGGATTATGTTCACTTTTTTAACCACTGCATGGCACTTTGGGAGCTCTTGTTCAGTTAGCTATTCACCATGACCCCCTAAGTAGTGTTCTGACTCACCACTTTCCAGAACACAGTCCCCCATTCTATACGTCTGACCTACATTTCTTCCTAGTATGCACAAGGTGTGTGATATGGTCAAGGAGACATAAATGGTGGAAGACCCATTTCCATTTAAATATGGGCTAGACAAAGCACTGGAAGACACAGCAGTTGGAACAGTACATTTAGACAAACTAATAATAATCAATAATACAAAAACCATAGGAACCCACCTTGCATAGGCAGGAAAATTAACTAGATGAGCTAACAAGTCTGTTTCATAATTCATTTCTGTAGGTCTGTATTACACAGAGAGCGGGGGAGAGAGATTTAACAGGAAGGATAATAAAAAGTTCACCTTGGAAGTATAACATTTGTTCAGCATTACTAAGGATTTTAAACTTTCACTTCATTTTTTTCCTGACTTGTCTTTCTTCAGCACCAGGGTGTTGTATTGTGGTCTTGCTCAATCAGAGAGCATATGAGGCATGAATTGAACCTGCAGATGCCATAGATTCTGTTTCCCTGCCAAATGGGCTGGAGCCATGCTAATGACAGTCATACTCCTTCCCCCCTGCAATCTGATGCCATGAGGAAAGGTGCTTGCTGCAAGTTTAGATTTTACTGGGATAAAAGAAAGTTGTACCTATTAAAAAAAAATCTAGTAGTTACAAAGTCCACATTCTCAAAACCAGAACATTTCCATGGATTAAATCAAATTTCTCTCTGATATATCAACACTGAATTTGTCCTGGGAATTTTATGCTGCAATACTACCTCAAGCTCCTTTTGATGATTTGAATTTTTTTCTTTCAGTTACTCTGATGGGTTTAGGCTAGCTAAGTGAAAATATTCAGCAACGATATATTATCATATTCACTGTGTTGATCCTCAGATTGGTACAGTTAACATTTTTCCATATCTCATTCGCAAAGAGCTTTATGTGAGTATAATGTAACTAAGTTAAATCCAGCTAAGAGTGACATAGCTTAATGTTTCATAAATTCTCCAGTTTGCCGGCCAACGGAATGTACAAACTAACTGACAGTGATCTATACATTACTGCTCATGCTGAAGGATTGTAATTAAATGCCTTGATTTTAGCATGCTCCATGAGAAACATGCACAGCAGCATGTCATCAGCCCTCAAGATACAGAGCTGTAATAATTTCACTTTTATGTCTTTATCGGTACCATAACAGGCTTCAGACAGTATGTGGCGATAACCCAAAGCAGAAATAAACACTACATTTTGCTTTACTATGAATGAAATGATGCTCATGGTTTAAAGTTCATATACTCAGTCTTACTCTGTTAACTCACTGCAACCTGAAGTATTGGAATAGGTGGTAAGCATTACAGGAACACAAGATAGGACAGCTGATTTACTAGACTTAATACTGCCGCTTTGAACACTTGCAATGGTGATATTTTCAGGGATTTCTGTTAAAAAACACCCCATCTCTTACATGCACAAATTGCTCCATATAAACCACTATAGCAGAAACAAGTCTACACCAACAAATATTCTGTCCTCTCCATGAAAAAACAACAATTTACATTTAAAAATGCATCTTATCTGCTTACTACCACTGGTTACCAGGAACAGATTGCCCCAATATGCCACTCTCTGAACTGGCTTCCCATTGAACACCAATTCCAGTTCAAGGTTGATGTACTGATTTTTAAACCCCTTAGTGGTACAGGCCCCAACTACCCTCAGACATTGCCTCTATTTTGGCAATGATTAGAACTTTGCTCCCCTGGAAAAATTAAATGGTTGACAAACAGAAGAAGATTCATATCTGCAGCAGACAGACCTTTCGCAAGAGCTAGTCTCAGATTATGGAACTCTTTACCAGACAAAATAAAAGAGTGGCTACCTCTCTCTCTGTGTAGCCAGAGCTAAATGCAAAAACATTTCTAATACACAGCTTTCCTGAGATAATCCTCTCAAACATATTGGCATCCTCATGCTAATCATGTTACATACACACCACACGAGGATGCCATTGTGCATATATGTATATAATTAAAAATTTAAGCTAGTTGCTTACAATTATTTTTGTATTTACTTTTCATCAAAGGTGATAGGATACCAGGATCATGGGCTACTTTGTAAAAAACACAGATAGATGAATGAAGAAAAAGTTATTAGTCCACTGGAACAGGGGCTGAAGCAAATGGTCTTCATTGGAATTTCTAAAAGAGGCCGTGTAATATAATTGCTACCTTCCTGGGAATCTGAATGTCTAATTTGTGCAATCCTCCATTGCAGCCTTAAGGGCACCTGTATCATACCTTTAAATCAAGAACTGGCTTCCAAGGAGCTTTACAATGCTGATTTCTTTTAAAGGAAGTTGGAATCATCCCTACTACTGTAGGCATCTCCATCATATAGTAGCTCTGTGAACCTAGCAGTCATGTCTTATCTAGACCATAGTGCATGTTTACTTGTGGCAGAAACACTCCACAACTGTGTAATAGAGGAGAATGAAATACATAAAATAGAGAGTATGTGGGATTATTGAGAGCAGATTATTTTTTCCTGAAGATTTCTGAGTCATAAGAAAAACCAGTAACTGGAAATGTGATGTCCCAATATTTCTTGAATTAGTGATAAAACTTAACATTAAGGTTCCATTTTAAAATAGTTTATAAGGCATTAACAGAAGTTTTAATAAATGGTTAATCAATTGTTATAGAGTTGCATATGTTACTTATTCCCATGGCTTTTGACCATTTACAACACTTTCTACTCATGTGTTTATAAACATCTATAGGACATATCGATCAGGCATGTAACATGCTTATAGCACCTATGAAACATTTATAAATGGAATCAGCATCTCTGTCTTGTGAACTCAAAATGAAAGAGGATTAGAATGAAACCAAACTTTGGGTCAAATTCAGGCTTCATTTGTGCATGTGTATATCAGTCCAACTCCATTATTTGGCCCTTTATTTCAATTGAAAAGCTTGTAAATATCTTAACCTAAGAGAATTTGATAGTAATGGTTTCTCCCGATAAAAAGGTGATATTCAGAAGATAGAATGAAAGAAATGCTCAAAGTTTAGATGAATCTGTGTCAGACTTCTGAGGTAAAGTGTAAGTATCTCTGAGAGACTGAGGATAAAAGGGGTATTTTTAAATCATGGATTACATTCTTCTTTGCTAAAACAGGCTTTTGTTGACACCAGTATTTCATCTTGTTGACAAATTTTGCTTACTCTGATAGAAAGTCATTCCTTACTGTAACTCAGTTGAAATCCAATCCACTATATAGAGATGGTGCACTGTAGTGAGCTATTTTCACCAAAGTGCTATTTTGCTTTAAATGAGTCTGAAAAGAAAATGAGCAGGCACTAGATTTCAAGAGTTAGGCAGAGTCTATAATTGGAGTTTCCATAGAGGAAAACCTTGAGAATATTGGCCACAAAGTCTCAGCCATCTCCCCTCTCCAAATGTAAAATAAAAATGGTGGCTTACCTGTTGCCCAGCTACACACACACACTTCATTCTAGGTCTTTGAAGTACCATTAAAGCAGCACCTCATTAGAACATGAATTTGCTATCCATGTTATCTACCAGTCCCACTGCTTTGCAGTACAGGGTCCCTGATCCTTGACTGCAGCCTCTAGTTACTAACACAATACAATATTAAATAATCATAGAATCGCAGGACTGGAAGGGACTCAAGAGGTCTTCTAGTCCAGTCCCCTGTACTCAAGAGAGGACTAAATATTATCTAGAGCCAGGGTGGGGAACATATGGCCTGCGGGCCAGATCCAGCCCACTGCTTCATTTCATCCGGCCCATGGCAAGTCTCTGTGCCTCAGGCCGGAAGTTCTGAGCTTCAGCGCCCTACCCCCCGGCCCACCGGGCTGGAGCCACAAGTGCCGTCTCGCCCTGCTGTGGGAGGAAGTTAGGGTTGCCAAGCCATTAAAAGTCCGATCCACTCTGCACAGCTACCGGAAGTGACAAGCATGTCCCTGAGGCCCCTAGGAGCAGGGGTGATTAGGGAAGCTCTGCACGCTGCCCCCACCCCCAGCACCAGCTTCGCAGATCCCATTGGCTGGGAACCATGGCAAATGGGAGCTGCAGGAGCGGGGCCTGCAGGTGTGGGCACCGAGCAGAGCTCCCTGGCCCCTCTGCCTAGGGGCCAGACATGCTGGCTGCTTCCAGGAGCAGCGCAGAGCCAGGGCAGACAGAGACCCCTCATTTCTGACCCCACCCGCTATGCTGTTGAATAGGAGCTGCCTGAGGTAAGCGCTCCCTGGCCAGAGCCTGCACCTTAAACCCTCTGTCCCAGGTCAGAACCCCCTCCCACACCCTAACTCCCTCCCAGAGACTGCACCTCGAACCTCCTCCTGCACACCAACCCCCTCCTGCACACCAAACTGCTTGCCCCCAGCCCGGAGCCCCCCCCTGCACCCCAAACCCTTCATCCCCAGACCCACCCCAGAGACCCACCCCCAGCCTGTCCTCACCCCCTGCAGCACCCCAACCTCCTGCCCAGAGGCCCCTCCCGCACCCTGAACCCCTCATTTCTGGCCCCAACCCGGAGCCTGAGGGAAGCCCTGAGCCTCCACGACCGCCCGGAGGTTTGGAGCTGTGAGTGCCTGCTTGCCCTGCTGTGGGGAGAAGCCCCAAGTCTCCACACACACACACACCATGGGTCTGTGTGTGTCCTGTGACTGATTTTTTCTGTGGGTCAATGGCCTCTAATAGAAAAAATGTTCCCCACCCCGATCTAGACCATCTCTGACAAGTGTTTGTCTAACCTCCTATGAATCTCCCATGACGGAGATTCTACAACATCCCTAGGCAATTTATTCCAGTGCTTACTCACCTTGACATGTAGGACGATTTTCCTAATGTCCAACCTAAACCTCCCTTGATGCAATTTAAGCCCAATGCTTCTTGTCCTAGCCTCAGAGGTTAAGGAGAGCAATTTTCTCCTTCTTCCTTGTAACAACCTTTTATGTACTTGAAAACTGTTATCCTGTCCCCCTCAATCTTCTCAAGACTAAGCAAATCCATTTTTTCCAATCTTCCCTCATAGGTCATGTTTTCTAGACCTTTAATAATTTTTGTTGCTCTCCTCTGGGCTGTCTTCAATTTGTCCACGTTTCCTGTAATGGGGCACCCAGAACTGGACACAATACACTGGCTAACAACACATCCAAGAATGATGTTTGCTTCTTTTGGGAACAGCCTTACACGGTTGACTCATTTAGCTTGTGATCCACTATGATTCCCAGATCCCTTTCTGCAGTACTCCTCCTTAGGCTGTCATTTCCCATTTTGTATGTGAGCAACTGAATGTTCCTCCCTAACTGGAGTGCCTTGCATTTGTCCTTATTGAATTTCATCCAATTTACTTCAGACCATTTCTCCAGTTTGTCCAGATAATTTTAAATTTTAATCTCTATCCTCGAAAGTGTTTTCAACTTCTCTCAGTTTGGTACCATCCCCACTTGATATGCCCTTCCAGCTTGACTGTGAACCACTAATAAGAAATATAAACAGAAACAGATTCAAGGGACATCTCACTGTTGCAAAGAAACTGAGATCCAGACATCTGAAGTCAACACAACCAAAAGCCACATCAAGACTGATAGAAACCGCAAGATCTCAGTCTCATGCAAATATCTAACTGGTGCTTGATTGTCAGAAAGCCCTTTATTTACCTGTGGCCTGATCTCTGAAGAGACCCCCCCAAAAAAATTTGGTCTGCATCAGTGAACCTGGCTCGACATCAGAGTAGTCCTTATGTAGGAAAGCTCATCACTTCTGACAACTCCACACTTTGTAGTCCTAGAATGTGCCCGTATTGCTCCCCTCTAATCTCAAACCTCAGAGGTTCCTTTAGAACAACAAGAAGTCTTTAGGACAGGTCTACTCAGTTTGTAAATCAAGGGATGTGGCCTGCCTTGGAATCCTGCTTACCTACTAAATATCTAGCAGCAAGGATTTCCTAATACAATTAGGACAGAAAATATTGGGCTTAGTATCAAGACCCTCTAAAAACTCAAACAAGACTAATACACAAGCCAGTAAACTCTTATCTACTGTAGCCAATTTCAGATTCATAGATGTTCTGTAGACCCATCCACAATAGGGAGCACATTCTAAACTTGTTGTTTGGCTTAAAGATGATTGTAGGGGGTAAAAATACATCACCCATATCCTGAAGTGTCCCTATAGTTTTAGAGAAAATATCACAGAAATATTATTCCACTATGCTATTTGAGAACAACGCTGTGTGTTCCCTACCAGCCTACAAAATTCTCTCTGCACTAAGTAGGGTAGGAAATAACCAACTGTATTATCATTTGCATTGACCCTAAGAAAGCCTCTCTGTGTGTAACCATAAATATTTATTTTATTTCTGGCATTGTTTCTGAAAATGTTCCTAGTACACTTTTATTGTTATTGTGGGAGATAAGATATTTTTCAATATATGCAGAGAAAAATACATTAATGGAATAAATATACAAGTTACAAAATATGTGATGTACTGTGACTTACTTTACTTACAGTAAATTTCGACAACAAATACAAGTATTTTAGATGTGACTTGAGCGGTATAACATGACATCTCCATAGGAGGTGTAAAAGCAGCAGTGTTTGGAAGTGACAGTTCGTATATCTATCTATTTTTACATATTCTGGTACAACTGCAGGTACCATTTTAATCAAATATGAAAGATACAGAAACTGTTTCCCCTTTACCTTAAAATAGGTGTTAGACCAGAGATATGATATAATCATTATTTTGGACAAAATTTTGTCCAACGGTGGGCCAAGTCTAAATTGGTGCTGGACATTGCCACTTCCCATTGATTTCAAAGGGAGTTGCAAAATGCTCAAAGCCATTTAAGACATGATCCTATAGCGTTCATAGAATCATAGTATATCAGGGTTGGAAGAGACCTTAGGAGGTCATCTAGTCCAACTCCCTGCTCAAAGCAGGACCAATCCCCAATTTTTGCCCCAGATCCCTAAATGGCCCCCTCAAGGATTAAACTCACAACCCTGGGTTTAGCAGGCCAATGCTCAAACCACTGAGCTATCTTCTGTCTGTTTTCTCATTATTTCTTCTGGGGTTTGGTTTTGTTTGGAGCAAGTAATAAAGGGGATTGCAATAGGATTACAGAGTCTGAAAACATATGTAAATGAACCCTTTAAGCTCCCCTCCCCACAAAAATTCTCTCTCTAGTGCAGTTTTCTGTGATTGAAACCATTAGTCTCTCATAGTTCTATGGTAGTTTTGTTTGTTTTCTAAATCAGATTGACTTGACTAAAACAGAACCAAACAAAAAGATTTCCCCCTCTCACAGATTTAATTCTCCACTGTCTCTCAATGTGTTAAGGGAGTCAAGAATGAGTCCAGGTCCCTTCCTCGCCATCTGGAAGGAAAATCCAGCATTCCTTGTTCCCAGAAGCACTCCAATATCCCACTAGAAAGCTTAGCTTTTTACAGTTTCCCCTTTACAAAGTACAGTTGTTGGCTCCAATTTTCTAATGGGCCACAGGTGTGAGACCCTTTTTTCAGGCCTAACATAGCTCTGTCCTCAGGAGGAAATAAGGTGAGTTTCCTTGTTCACAACTGAGTTAGCGCAATGTGATTGAAAAACCAAACAACCCTTAATACCCACGCAGACACAGATGAATACCCTTAAACAGGTTTCATGTCATGTGACCTGATTATGTTCTAGTTTAGGCTCTAATCTTTGCTGGAACAAAACCAGCTAATTTAACTGAAAAGGTGTTAAACTATGTATACATGGGTGTTAAGGGTTTTTTTCCTATCATGCTACGTTAAGAATATGAACTACAGCACTCCCCATCTGGGTAGACAGATCCCATGCCCTGAACTTTTCCTCTCAGCCTTATACATTTAAAAAAAAAAACACAACAAAATTAAAAACCCCTTAGTAGATTCCATTAGGAATAAAACGTCCATATATGTTGATGGAGTGTTAATCAATGCTTTTCCTCCCAGATAGAGTTAGCAACCAGCTGTTTTGTTTTAAGACTACAGTCTGAGGGTACATCCACACTACCCGCCCGATTCGGCGGGTAGCGATCGATGTTCTGGGATCGATTTATCGCATCTCATGTAGATGCGATAAAATCGATCCCAGAAGCACTCCCCGTCGACTCCGGAACTCCAGCTCGGTGCGAGGAGTAAGCAGAGTCGATGGGGGAGCCTGCCTGCGCCGCGTGGACCCGAGGTAAGTAGTTTGTAATTCGATCTAAGATACGCAACTTCAGCTACGTGAATAGCGTAGCTGAAGTTGAAGTATCTTAGATCGATCCCGCCCCCTAGTGTGGACCAGCCCTAATTCAACTAACCTAGTCTAATCCTGCTGTAGCAATTGTACCATCAGGCTGTTCTTCACATTTTACAGAATGAATGTACAGTAAGGTAATATTGGTCACAATTATAGGTGGGACAGAAGCAATTTGCCATAGATTCACATGTTCATTATTTAGGGCACTTTGCACTTCAGTGCTCTATTGCAGCTGTCAGACTTGTTTACCCCGCAGTGGCTTCTGCTAAGCTAGAGCCTCTAATGGAATATGTACATGTGCACCATTTTTAAACACATTACCCTGATCCTGAGAAATTCGAAATCAAAACTAGCATACAGTATGCTGTACGCTTTTGGAATTCTGGAATGACCTTTACTCAGCAAAGTGGTAAGCTTGGTGATTGCAGCAGGTTGGGTGCCATCTCCTTATTTATTCAGAAATGTATATTGCGGCCTATCACCAAGCACACAGGTGCCCAACATTTATAAAAGCAATCGCTTATAAAATGAAATACCAGCCTTTCCACTCGCAGCACTGAAATGCCCCGCTTTATCAAAACAAAAATGAACAAACAGCAATCCTCACCTCGCACAGCTCAACTAAACCAAAAATCCTTCAGAGAATTCACCATGCCAATACGACTCAAAACTAAGCTCTGAAACTTCTTTTCCCGCACACATCTGAAATCAGGCATTGTGCCATAGAAATCTGTTATCTTACAACAAAGCCTATTCTATTCTCCTTATCCACACATATCCCCATTAATAACAATAGGACTTATGTGCTCATAGGCAGGGGAGAATAGACACCATCATTTTTTCCACTGTGAATGGATGCTGGCTGCTTGTATGACAAACTAATAATATTTCATATCACAAGAACTAGAGGTCACCAAATGAAATTAATAGTCAGCAGGTTTAAAACAAACAAAAGGAAGTATTTCTTCACACAACACACAGTCAACCTGTGGAACTCTTTGCCAGAAGATATTGTGAAGGCCAAGACTGTAACAGGGTTCAAAAAAGAACTAGATAAATTCATGGAGGATACATCTATCAATGGCTATTAGCCAGGATGGGCAGGGATGGTGTTCCTAGCCTCTGTTTGCCAGAAGCTGGGAATGAGCAACAGGGAATAGATCACTTGGTGATTACCTTTTCTGTTCATTCCCTCTGGGGCATCTGGCATTGGCCACTGTCAGAAGACAGGATCCTGGGCTAGAAGGACCTTTGGTCTGACCTAGTATGGGCATTCTTATGTTCTTATTGATTTTTCAGGCATTTAAACATTTTAAAAATTACATGAACTTTGCAACAGAAGAACATATTCACAGACAAGGAAGGGTATTACAACCATTGACAATATCAACTGCATTCTTAACTTGGAGGGCAGAAGGCTATAGTTCATCTTGATCTCATTCTGACTGCACTTATATTAACACTGAATTCAGTTGCCCCCAAAGAAAGTCTCCAGATCACTCACCATTAGTATGTAATTGTATAAGATGTGCCTTATATGTCCAAAGTCAGCATCCCAATGAAAAGACTGTGTACAAGATATTCTGAAATTTCCAATGGGGACAAATCTTTCCCTGCCCCCTATACATTGCTATAGGGAATCTTTGCTGCAGCACAGTGCTGATGTGAAGGGATAAAGCTGGGAACCTGCATAGATATTCTCCATCACTTGGATCCTCAAAGAGTTCAGCTCCAAGGTGTGCATATGGCCCAGAATGCACAGGGGATTTTGAGGAGGTATGGAAAGGCCATCCCACCACAGAAAATGGGACACAAAAAAGGTGGAGGCTACCAAACACCTGAATCTGCAGTAGTAGCCAAACGAACAAATCTGCAGTGTAGGCAAAGAATTTCTTTCCCACCCTTGCTGATGTCAGCAGCTCAAAAGGGCTGAGCTCCCAGCAGCTTCCATTGTCTCCATCCCCTTCAGGATAGCCAAATGTTTCTCTCAGATAAAGACCTGGGCCCAGATCCACAAAGGTATTTAAGATCGCAATGGAAGTTAGGAGCATAAATGCCTTTGTGGATTTGGGCCCTAGTGACTGATGACCTCAAGACTAGATAAAGTAACTTCCTCTACCAAGGGCTGTCTTTCAAGTCAGTCAAACTCCAGCTTTGACAAAAGGTGGTGGATCCTTTAAGTGGGACTAGCCACAGATAGCACTAGTGTTCTACAGTCTCCAATATCTCCCATTTGCTTCCAAGTTCAATGCAAGGATCTGGTCTTAACCATTAAAACCGTTAATGGGCTGAAGTCAGGCTACTTTAGACTATGCCTCTCAATTTACAATCATTTAAGATTACTGCAATCGGCAGAGGCATATAAAGTAACCATTCCCAGGGTGAAACTTTTGGTAGCTGATGGCAATTACAGTCTGTTGTTTTAATTTAGATGGGATATATGGGTCACAGGTGTTAACATAACACAGTCACTATCTAACATTAAACAAGGGCTGGGGTTTGGTATACAGTGACCTCAGCCTGCATGGTAAAGACACCATTACAAAGCCTTTTAATCTTTTATTAAAAATACAGAGAGACAAAGGAAAAAAGAGTTCAATAATTTTAAATATAAAGTAGTAGGTAAGACTAACATTTCTGGTTTCCTTTCCCTTAGCTGGAAAGAGTTTTTAGAAGGAAAAAAAAATCCCTTGTCTGACAGTCTTCTAGACAGTATCAAAGATCAAAAGTTAGTTGAGATGAGCCAGTGCTTTTGTTGCTGCTGCTAAAAGCTAATCCTGTTTCCTCTCAGGTGGTGTTTGGGATGAAGCTGGAGCTGGAAGGGGTGCAAATATTATGTGGATCTCTCTCTCTGGCTCAGTCTGGTCAGGACAACCCTCAGGATTAGTACTGAGAAGCTCCTGGGCCACACGACATGGTGAGGGTGGCAGCCATGACAGTGATGCTCGCTACAGTAGCCCCCCGTTTCTACTTCTCTATTCCGCACGCCCCGTCTCCTCTCTTTAATAATCCAACAAGGGAGTGATTCGTAGAATAACCTATCCAGTCATCATTTTATTCAACAATTAGGCCTAATATCCAACACACCAATTTTGGTTCCTTAATTTCCAGTTCCACCTCTTCTGTTTTATCAAGCATGATTTTAACAGTCCTTGAACCATATCTGTAGGCCTTTTTGTTTAGGCCAATTCACTGCATCTCCTTTTTGTACTCTCCTGCTCCCCCTCCCCCATCATTTGTTGTTATAGGTTACTGTGCTATCTTATGAATTTTCACATGCTTTTTACAGTTGAGTTCACAATCAGAGTAAATTTGTAGGCCCTGTTGTCACAAAAGGTCCTACATGATGGAACAGCCTAATAGAGAAGATCAGAATTCATTACAAGGGAAGTGGGTGGCTGAAGACTCACAAGTTAAATGGCAAAATATGGAGGATAACGAAGGTTGATAAATGATGCACATCCATTTATGCCTGTCAGCACCTGGACAGCAGAGACTTTGAGGGACAGCTTTCGGGCAGCATAAACTTTAAGAACTTAAAAAATAAAAAAAATAATTCTGCATTTCCCAATTCTTCTATCTGCAATTATTTATACCTATCTTAATTAAGCAGGTGAGTCTAAGATGAACTATGTTATTTCTGCTTCTTTAATGTTTGCTAGTTTATGATGTGACCTTTAAAAATAGCTGTGTAATAATGTTATAACTTAAGAGGTATCTGACTGTGTTATGCACTATTACCACTCAGGCACACTGCCAAAAGTTATTGGACATTCTTAATTAGCTATAACCTAGGTGGAACAGACAATGTGAGTCTATGGAGCACAACCCGTAATTGCTTAGCTATACTCTAACCTCACTCCAACACAATGCGGAGAGACAGTACCACAGAGGTGCAAACTGGGTGTCCATAGGAATTTTCAGATGTATCACATGATCAAGTCCTCAACAAAAAAGGTATCCAGACATCTTGTGGATGTCTGATATACCACTGAAGCTTTTCCTTCAATCCAATTTTCTCACACAATGGTTAGGGTTTACAGAATTACAACATCACAGCTGAAACTGAATGTGTTACAACTGCTAGGCATCACAAGTGAATCTGCTCCATCTAAGAGAGACCAGAAACGCAAGATGAAACAAAGAACAAGAACAAAAAAAAAAAAAAAACCCAAAACCCTCACCATCTAAACCTTGGGAGGGAATGAAGAAAAGTTAATTAGAGAATGGTGAACTTGGTTTTGAATCTAGCTTTAAAGTAAATGGGAAACTGATCTGCAAGGCCCGATATCTTGATGGAGGGGCCACCATACTATCTCTAATGCTGTGAAAGCTGGGACATGATCAAAGATACATAAACAGGTTAAAAAAAAAAGTGAGATGGCCAAATATTACAATTAAAAACAAAAATAGCTTTGTTTAAAAATGAATTACAGCAAATTAAAGGGCATCAACAGTATATTTCTTGCAAAATTCTGTGTTTTAGAGGACTAAAAGTGAATAAAGACCTACACTGTCTTTTGATAGTATCCGTATATTGACACAGTGATTTAAAAATCTTCCTTGAAGGATTTTAAATGTGTGTTGAAGATTTCTAAACACCTTTCTTCAGAAAGATGGCAGTTTCAGTTATTGATTTTTTGGTGGTTAATTAGTGAGTCAGCATAATAAAAGAAACAAGAAATTTCAAAGAACTGCCAAGACATGTTCATTTTCTTCTTCTTCTAAGTATTTCCCTCTCCTTTGGACATTACTCATATGTTCCTGCCACTTCACTGAATGATAAAGTGAAGATAATTTTGATTTGCAAGTACAGTATTAAAGGCAGATTTGAATAACACTGTGACTGAATCACATTAAATCCTCCTCCCATAGACGATGCCCTCAGAATATTTTTAACAACTTCTGAAAGGCTGAAAAATGAAAACTATCTTGATATCCTGATAGCCTGGATTGTAAAGTCTGGATGTTTATGAGTTTGTTTCAAAGAAAAAAAGAATACTGTGTGAAAGGGAAATTACAATGTGGAAAAATGATCAGCGAAGTTATAATAGTTTTCCCCTTCTTTAAATAATATTAATCTCTGTTTTATATACAGTGTCTTACTAGGAGAGAACCATCAGTAATTAATATACTGATGTAAAGAGGATTCATTTCCAGCCCACTGTGTGCTTTATTTTACTCTGGAGAGAAAAGGGGAGTGAAAAATAATTTTTCTGGAGTAAAATTACATTTGAGATTCAATAGCCAGACAGTGTTTACACTAACTGCTAACAACACACCCAGGGATACAAAATCCATTCTATGTATCTGGCAAAGAGAAAGCCTAATTTTTAATCATTGAGACATTCATGCTGTTGCATTCTTTTTTTCCATTGTATTAGCGAACCTAACAAAAATTTGTCCAATTACTGCTCCTCTATAAGGCCTTACATAAATTCCAGACCAAGATCATACCAACTATCAAACCACAGGTAAATGAGTGCCACTCATATATTTACACAGATTTCTATGTATAGAATCATACATTTATTTTACCTTCCTTTGCACACTCCGCTTTTTCATAAACCCCAAATGGAGGTCTCAGTCTCATGCACCAAAACACAAGGAATTCATGTAAATGAGACCATTAACTGACCCAATATTGTAAATGTGAAAGATTTTGAGAGCTTTACTTATCGACACTCAGAATTCTTATCGTGGGTCAGGGCGAATCCAAAATAAACAACAATATTTCTCTCTTATCAGCTTGTCTATTGTAACATTGTTCTTATCTGCTACAACTATACACATTTATGTCATGGATTAGGCCTAATTTTATCCACCCCAGGAGAATAGACAGGCCCACTGATGGCTTTTACTTTGATGTTGGCTGGTTGTACCTTCTGGCAGCTATGTACTGCGTAAATCTTTATAAATAAATAATCAACACACATTTCAACATCTGGGTATAAATAACCATTTTACAAACATCCCTTAGAGATGATTCCCAATACATTCAGCTCCAAAGATATACAATATCATGAGTGCTGGAATGATGGGTGCTGCCACATTCCCTGGTTTGAAGAGGTTATCATATACAGGGTTTGCAGTTTGTATAGTGGGGGTGTTGAGAGCCATTGAACCAAACAGTTCCAGCACCTCTGTGCAACATTGAAGGTTTTTGTGTAAGATTCTGTGTATGCTTGTGTTCCAAATTTGACTGTGTTCTTGTGAGTTGGTAAGAAAAGTAAACAGACTACACAAACTGTGCAATCATAGAATTTTTCACATGCAACAGGATGTGAGTGACAGTGTTCAGAACACTGCTTGATTTTGGCAACACATGTTCTGAAACAATAATTAGTCACTAAAGAGCCTATTTCTGAAGGCTGAAGTTTAAAATTGTTGTGGTTGGTTCAACAACAAAAACAAACATTAAGACTCCTGCCCTTTTAAGACTCAAACATTTCTTTCAGCCATACTCCAAAATGAAAGCATTTTATATGGACATACCTTTCTATTATCATGTCCTCCAACTACTTGAGTAAGGTGCTTCCTACAGTCAAATCCAAAAGTAAAAAGATTAAACTCACTCATTCATTCATTCATTCAACAGGACTTCTTAGTGTTAAGAACATCTTCTCAGCACCACCAATTTCTCCCTGAATCCAAGAGCTTTCCCAAGTAAAAAAGAAGTCAAACCTGCTTGCAGTGGGGTATCTATCCAACACACAGCAGCAAACATTAAGTGAGGTCAATTAACCTGATAGTCTGTACCTGGGGAAGGGCCAGGGCTTGAAAGGCTGATTGAAGATAGACCCCAGCTGAGAAGGAACAGACACAGCTAAAACAAAGCAAGAAAGTTGGCAGCAGAAAGGGCCTATAAGGGGAATAATCTGCAGTCACTCTTTAGGAGAAGGGAGTCATGTTTGGGGCTAAAGAGTTAGATAATTTGTAATCACTTCTTGGGAGGAGGGAATTTGGGCCAATAAACGTGGGGGAGGCCAGAAGATAAGAGCAAAGAAATAGGAAGGAGACCAGAGGAAACAATGCCAGGGTCTTAGAGCAAGCAGAACATAATTCCTGGGCACAGAGTCCTTGGACTGGCACCCAGTAGTGAGTGAGTCTCTATCAGCCATTGGTGGGAAATGGCATAGAGTGGATAGCGGAGCTGAAGGTTGCCTGGGACAGCTGTCTAATGGAACTTGATAACTTGGAAGGGGATGACTACAATGACCTGGCTGGAGGGCTGAGTCCTGGGGTGGAGGGGCATGGTAAGAGGGAAGGAGCTAATCCCCTAAGCATCCAGGAGGTACCGTAGCAGTGAGTGAACACCGTTACAGGGCCCTCAATCAAATTTTCATAAACTTTTTGCTAACATGTATACATTCAAACACATTCTTAAGCATCTGCATCTTCCATGGTGGATAGCCCTTTCTACCCTGAGGGCTAAATATCTCCTTCTCGGACACAGTTTCATACATCCCCCCCCACCCCCCCGTGCTCACTATAGATACCCTATTACTATTCCTCCTTACTGGGCAGAGATGAATCAGTACGTGGCATTCTTCCCGCTGAGCCAATACTGAAGCAGTGCCTCCACATGATCCGAAAGAAAACTGTGCTACCAAAGTACTTTTTTTTTTTTAAGGATAACTGACAAAACATACCTTGATCCTTGTAGTTATTACAAAAAATACATTGCAATTTTGACACGGGACAAGGGATGTAACCTAGTTGTCTTAGGTAAATTCCATTCTTTCCATCTTCAGTTCCCCATTGTCGTCATTTGGATATACACTATATTGTCTGTGCTGAACTCTTGTATACAGTCACTATACATTGCATTTCACTGATAAAATGAAGTGAACCACGTGTGAGGTATAATTCTGCATTGGTTGCACCCACTTGATTCCCCCTGAACTCAGTGAATATTCTGTTTGTACAGGTGTAAGGGGACTGTTATCCCCTTACTAACATTCAGTGGGGGTGTTTTGATTGCTAGCCCCCAGTACCAAAAGGGAAAGGGTCGATGGGACTGACAGTCCCCAGGGGCAATGGGGAGAGGCCAATGCTCCAGGTCAGCTCTGATTGACAGGATGGGCAGGCGAATCAGGGAGTCAGGAGGTCAGGGTGGATACCGTCCTCCATGTGAGCTGAAGTTGCCTGAGTCAGAGTGAATGGGGCTGAGCTGAGGAGAGGGCAGAGGCCAGAGCTGACCTGGGCCAGATCCGGAGGGGCCAGAAAAGCGGCCCAGGGAGACAGACCTGCCCTGGGAGCAGAGGTGCAGCCCAGGGAGACAGACCTGCCCTGGTGGGAGAAGCTGCAGCAGCCAGAGCCTCCAGGGCAGCAGCCCAGGCAGCTGGAGGCGGAGCAGCAGCAGCAGCCGTGCTGAGGCAGAGGAGCTGGAGCTGAGGCAGAGGAGCTGGAGCTGGGGCTGGAGCAGTCCGGAGCCAGGTGTGGTGAGCAGCTGGGGAGAGCGAGGGGGACCCTGGGCAGTGGGCCCAGCACAGGGAGACGCCTCAGCCAAGAGGCCCTGCAGGCCAGACTTGCAGGGGGATCTAAACCCCGACAGGGCAGGGGCAACGCTGGGAAGAAGGGTCCTGCCACCCAGAGCCTGCGAGCGTGTGGCCACTGCCAGAGCAAGTATCCAAGCCACAGCGTCCCTGCAGCACAGCCAGGGCCTGAGAAGGAGCCTGGGACTTACACAGGAACAGACTGAACTGCCCTGACATTGCAGAGACACTGTTGTGATGTTCCCTGCCACAGAGCGGGGTGATGTGTTTTCATTAGCCTTTCCCATTTTTCCCTATTCCTGTTAAATTGTTAATTAAATAATTTGCATTTGCTTTGAATTGTATGCAGTGATCAGTGGGTCAGGGAAGCATCCTGTTCAGAGAGAGTACCCCGGAGTGGGGACACCCTAGCCCCTGACCTAGGTGACCACAGCAAGGTTGGGGGTTGAGCCCCCCAGGAATCCTGGGCCCAGCCTTGTTGGGGTTACGAGGACTCTGCCAGACAGGAGAGTGCACGGGGAGTCCTCGAGGGCAGGGAGGCCTCTGGGTAAAGGAGGTGGGAGCGAGGACTGAGATCCTTCCGCTAGCCCATTTCACCAGGGTAGTGCAGAGACGAGGAAAGTTCCCCACAATAGCGGGACTATTCCCCCGCTTACACAGTGACTACAGAGTCATTAAATAAAAGACATTGTTGCATGGTTTAATAAAGGTCATTTACCATTATTTTCAGTCTTCTGTCTGAGACATCTATTAAGAGGTTTGCTGAATGAGCCGTCTTACTTACGGCAGAATTTTGTCCTACTTTTTAAAGATACACGGTCATCTCAGTATGCATCTTCTTGCGGCTCCCCCTATAGTAGCCATCTATAAAATGGAAGTGGAGTACACGGTAGGTTTACTCGAATGCCAGATTTGACGAGCTGTTCCATATTAGAGTGTGAAAAGTTTGTTGGGCATCAATGCAGGTTAGTGGCTCACAGAACTATTCTAATGAGGCTTTGTTGTCAGCAGGGGTTATTACACAAACAAGCCCTCTGTAAACTTGTACAGCTGTGCTCTCTAGTCTCAGGATGTAACACAATTTAGGACCTTTGCAGCCTTAGCACTGAAGAGTTCCCCTGGCTGATTTTGCTGTCCAGTTCCTGATTTCAGGAAAATGAAAGTTAGACACTTATTTCACAGATAAGAAGAGCTACTTGTTCTCAGGGAAATGGAAATAAAGTCAGCCCCCCAAACACAATCCCTTGCCCTCTGGGAAATTAAACAAACAGTTCCTTCACCACCCTTTTGCCTGGGTGCAGGCAAAAGCAGGTTTTGTTTAAACAAACAACCTCCCTCCTTCCAGCACTCACTCTCTCCTCCTGGCTTCAGCTCCAGCAAACCCTGCCTCTCTGTGCCAGCAGAAAGACAAGTTCAGCAGCCCCTTCTAGAGGTTTGCCTAGCACAGCCCTTTCCCAGGCACCCTGGGGAGAGATTCTGCCCCCTGGGAATGAGCCAACTAGCTGTCCTATGCTTAGCTTTTCTTTATTCCCTGCTCCTTAATGAGCCCCAGCTGCAGAGGTACTCTCCAGGATTGTCAATGCTGGCAGTTTCTCTAGAGTGAAGCAGATTCTCTGCTCTCTTTCCACTGCAGGATTTTAACCCCTTTCTTGCCTGACAATTCTGCACTCTATTACATAAGGTATTCATATTTAATGGGGAGGAAAGCTATGGGTCACTTCATTGTGGAATTAGTCTTTGTTGTGGCCTGTGCAAAAGTTTGTCTGGTCTTTTAGACTACTGAGGGAATAAAAAAGCTGAAGCAATAGAATAAAATAAGGAAAAAGGGAATAGGAGTAGAAGTAAACAGAGATTGAAGATCCAACAATGGATAAAACTAGGCAGCTATTCTAGCTAGACTACAATTGCTTTAGGCTTCCAACTGAGTTGAAATGCCTAATGACTTACAATTAGATACACAGTGATTTTCAAAATATCTTTTTAGGGAGCAATACAAATGCTGTATTTATAAGTAAACGCAGATGCCTTAACCAGCCATAATAAACCCCTATCTACCCCAGATTACCTTTTATCACAAAATGAAAAAGACTACCCTGCTTTGGAACAATACATGCCAGCACCAGCTAAAATAATCACTATTATAAGTGAATATCAGTAAAGAAGGTGGTGATAAAATTTTTTTTAAAAAAAGCCTGAAAAAGTCTACTGGTTGTAGCTGTTTCCAACTTCATGAAAGAATAAAACACAGACAGAGGACATGATATGTTATTTACATTGTGTAGATTAGTCACTGTTGTAAGACGTGAACCCAGCCAAAAGAGAAATTCTGTACTCTGGTACATGAGTTGCATGTCATTGTGACACTTGCAAAAATCT
Source organism: Macrochelys suwanniensis (assembly GCA_033296515.1). Classification (NCBI taxonomy): domain Eukaryota; kingdom Metazoa; phylum Chordata; order Testudines; family Chelydridae; genus Macrochelys; species Macrochelys suwanniensis. The sequence goes on along the minus strand of CM065776.1, from coordinate 94,777,733 downwards.
ATCAATGCCTGTGCACTAGTCTGGTTGTTAATCCAGTTAAAACTAAATCTATGGTCATTACCATCAACCAGTCTCTAGCTCCAGAATACAACCAGATCAGCGTTAACATGTCCAGATGGGACACTGAGCAGGTGGCAACTGTCAAATACTTGGGCAGCACTATAGACAGTGCTGGAGGATGCTTGAAAGATGTGGACACTTGTATAGCACCATGCTGCCATGTTTCAGGTCCTTCAGAGGACTCTGTTGGGGCGTCATGACAGCAGATCTACAAAATCAGTTATACTAACTCTACTGTAAAGAGAAATGGGGGCACTGAGAATGATGTTTTCAATTCCTGTTGTGTCTGTCAGCTCCTCCATATCACGTGGAAAGATAAGATCAGAAATGAGGATATTTGAAGCTGAACCCAGCAACCACCTCTGTCAGCACTAGTTTGGTTTTGGCAGCTTTCTTAGAAAGGGCATATTATTAGAATGGAAGAACAACAAATTCCAAAGCCTCTTTACCAAGGATTGCTGCTACATCGCTGGCAATCATAGGGGGGAGTCAACACCATAGGGGGGTGTCAACACTTGGTGCTTGGTTCTCTAGAGCCAGGCGCAATGGGGTTAAGTGAGTTGGAATGTCAAAGGAGCTGTACTCGGGCCAATCAGTACCCAGGGCTGGCCAACCCTGAGTGCAAAGTTGTAAAAAGCGTTTTCTTGACATCCCTCTTTGAACACCTGGCAGTGGCCATTTACTTAACATATAATTTAAAGGACTATTTTTAGAGGGTTTGCTTTGAGATTTACCCTTTTTTTTTTTTGACACACAAACAAAAAATTAAGCGGAAAACAGAGAGAATTACGGTCTAAATAAAAAAAAAACCTAGTACAGATTTTTTCCTACTCACACTGACTGCTACAGGGGACGGGACAGAAGGATCTCAATTCGACCTCAGCGCTTCATTGCATGCTATGGCTTCCACTCTGAGGAATTACGAACGAGAGGCTCAGTCCCGCCCACACATCCAACACCCAAGTATGAGACAGAAAATATTAACCAATTAACCAAAAACAGAACCAGAACCGATAGTGTTTTCTTATTTTATTAGGACTTACCTTATTGGAGCACGAACCCCAGGGGCTGCGGTGAAGTCAGAAAGAGGGGCTAAGCACCCCGTTGGCGCCGTTCCTAGTTCGCCGCAGCCGTCCGGAGTCCAGTGTCCGAGCTAGGAGGTCCCTTCGTGGTCGCCAGAAACTGTTACCGAAATATCAGGTCCACCTAGCTGACAGCCAATAACAGCCAGACAGGGATAAGGAAAGAGGGTTACTTTATTCTGCAGAAGAAAGGAGAGTTTTGCACCTTGGTACATAGACTAACTTACACAGAAACCAAAGGTTTTTTATACACACTTAGACAAAGCCCTGATTGTGTTAACACTTGATTGGTTGTTGCCAGACCCCGGAAAACTGTTATTTGGTCAGTGAAAACCAGTTCGGGACCAGCTTTTTCTGCCTTAAGAAAAGACAGTTTAAAAGTTCAGGGTTCCGTGTATGCGAGGCATTTACTTCCCCCTAGTGGCCACTGGTTGCCATAGCTGCTGGTTGTTAAGGGGGGGTCATTGTACCTTATGACTTTTACAGCGGTGTAATAAGATTGCCAGTGATAGACAAGCTGACTATCCAGTCAGACAACTTTAAGGATCTACTGAGAGATTGCTTTGGGTGGCATTTGAGCTACAAGGAAGTCATGTCCCTTTGGGATTTGCCATGAGGATGATGAAAGTTTCCAGAAAGCTTTCTAACTTTAGTCTTCTTCCAGGCAGAAATAATGTCCTTGATTGTTTGCATTTTTAAATATTATTTGTTCTCACTTCTGACAGATATCTTATCCTAAGGATTATTTTCCCCATAGATGTTTGGTCTTCTCAGCACAAGGAATATCAGATATATGGAATGCATATCACTGTTTCAAGTTACCTGCTGTTTGCTTGTGATTTGGGGTACTCAGTAAGAGGGAGAGTTCTTCAAGTGATATTGCCTCAAAATGTTTAGATATGTAGAATGTATTTATTTTGTTTTTGTTTTATTAAATAAAATCTTGTATTACAAAAACAGAGTGTTGGAAAAGGTATGTGTGACACTTGCAGGCCAGGTACCAGCTCTTGTCAAGGTTGCAAGCATTATCTAAGAACTGACAAACTCATAGCTGGAGACCAGACCAATTCACTAATGCATTAGTATTGCTCAAAATAAATATTAATCTTATAAGCATATATCTTCGTAAGTTGCTGCATGCATTAATCTTACTCGCAATGTCTGCATACCATGATATAAGGAAATATGTAAGTTTTGCTTTATAACTTTGAAAATGTTTGCTCTAAACTTGTGAACTCAGATGGGAAGAGTTTTTCTTCCCCTGCCCATCCAGAAGAACTATCAAAATCATATGATCGTCAAGGAACATTGCAATACAAAATATTTGTTAATGGCCCTATCATACCTTGGAAATGCTAAATGCAAGGAAGCTTGTCCTATGGACTTGGAGATTGAATGAAGGAAATAAAACAAAGACACAGGAAGATTTTCCATTTCTGCTGCTTGAACCCTAACAGGGCCAGAGACAAAACTGAAGCCAGAGATTCCCCAGGGGTTGTTTCCTGGGTCCACCCTGAAATACACTTTGAATTGACAGATCACTACAACTCTGTCACTTTTAGGATTTAAATTGCAATTTGTTTGTTTATATGCTTGCTTGCTTTAACCTGTAAATAACTTATTTATTTTTCCTAGTTAATAAACCTTTATATAGTTTAATTCAAGGTTGGCTAGGGCATTATCTTTGGTGTAAGTTTTAGGGTACCAATTCATGTGGGGTAAGTGACTGGTGCCTTGGGACTGGAAGCACCCTGAATATGGTGTGATTTTTGGAGTAAGTGACCATTTATCATTAAGTCCAGCTTGCCTGGGTGGCAAGATAGACGAGAATCCAAGGGGACTGTCTGTGACACCATGCTGAGACTCGTATAGTGATCCAGGAGCTCAAATTTGTTACTGGTGAAATCAAATTATAGAACATACCACCACTTTGGAGTATCTTCCCTGTATTTGACAGTCTGCCCTGAGATAGGCACTCACAATTGTGAGCTACTCCAGACAGTGTGATGGTATGAAATATCAATGAAATAATATTTTAAAAGAAATCAAAATTTCTAAATATTCTAAAAAAAAAAATCAAGGTAAACCTACTAAAAGTATACCTCCCCCCCCCCCCCAAAAGCACAGTATAATAATAAGGATCAATACACTTAAAACGTTTAGCTCAACTTTTCCCCTCTCCAATGGTGCATATCAGAAATATATATTCTCGGACAGTTATTAATAGCAACTAATCCTATAGCAACATTTTTAGTTTCTTAGTTAGTCACTTTGTTTCTGATCCACTTTCCATCCTTAGCTAATATATTTTATACAAGAATGAATCTTCAGTTTTCTTGTTGCTTCATGATTTTCTTTCCTTAATTATTTGAAAAATGGCCCTGTCCTATTCATGTTAATTTTTTTATGGAGTTTTCATTCACTATAAGACATTTTCTTAGAAGATTCACTTACATGTTTCATGCCTGTGGAAAAAGTAAAACCTAGTAGGAGTAAACTTCCAATTTGCCAAACACTTTGCATAGCATGAAAATAGACAAAGAAAATTTGTGATTACCCTTTATCCCCCTCGAAGTGGTCCACATCAACATTGGGACATCACTACTTTCCCTTAAGATAGCAGCACAGAAGCTCCAAAAAGAAAAGTATGACACAACAATGCTTTCCTCCCTTTTATCGAAAAACTGGCTCTTGGGCACACTGATGCCTAATTTCAAGGAAAAAACAATTTTAGGCAGGGCTGGTAGCATCACTTTTCATTAAGGTTGCACAACACTCTCCATTGTCAGATCTTGTTTTCAGGTGCTTACAACTTTGTCAAACTTTAAGCATTTGAGCAGAAAAATTCCATGATGGGCGTCTGCCTCAGCCTGGTTTTTTCCCAATGGTTCAGCCATTTCTGAGAACAAGACTAGGGACTAATACATTGTTTTTCAATGTTAAAAACATTCTGGTGACCTTTTCTTTGAGGAGCAGAGATGTAATGTGATGTACCTTTTGCTGTCCCCACCAACATCCAACAACATTTGGCCAAATTATGTGCTATATGTTCAGCTGTGCACACAGGGGAAATGCTTACAAATATAAAGGTGGAATACTCAGGGGAAAAAAAGGCATAACAGTTTTGTAACTGCATATTATAGACTATAACTCATGACCTTCTCTTCCAAAAACACAGGTGTCTCTACTCACTGAGCTGAAAAAGGACTTCTCTTAGCATCAAGCAGTGGTGATATGGGTCTAATCCAAACCCTACTGGAATAAAAGGAAAGACACCCTATACTTTTCTTGCATGCCACTAACCACCAGAGAACGAGATTGATAAAATAGACAAACATTTGAGCATATTCCATCCAGCAGAGGACAGTGTAAAAATCACAGATTTATATACATAATGATACAAATTCAATGCACGTTTCCACCATCAGAAACCCAGATGCAGAGCACCAGCAGCAAAAAAATCTTCTAGGGAGAAGCAGTGGTAAAAGAAAGCTCAAAAGCCTTGTAGTCTCAACAGTGGGAGCCAGAGAGGAGATGTGGCCAGGATAGCCATGGGCTGGTGATTTATTTTGTCCCCTCATCAGATTTACAAGCAAAGCTCCTATGAAGCTCCTCGTGGAAATAAAAGACACTCCACTCTTTCCTCTAGCCCAGAGAGAGGGCAGGTTGCAATGCAAACAACTGCCCTCCCTTACGGTGAATCCTTCCTAGGTCTTAGAAAAACAAATCGATGCAGGGAGATGAATAGCTGATTATAGCATTTGATATAAACACAGTAAATTTCCTTTAGAACAATTTACAGTGAGTCCACAGTAGTGCCTTTTCAAAGCTTCTTGTATCTATTGTCAAAGTTTTAAAAGCAATTACGTCCTATTTTGCAGTAATGGCATGTCAAATTTCATTTTTAAACAATGATATATACAATTAGGGGGGAAACAGTGTAACTTAAAACTAGTCCAATCGAGTCTTGGTTGTGGGTTTGTTTTACCTTCAGTTTAAACAACCAACCTTGGTTCCTGGGCTGAGATCTTGTTTGCCAAGTTAGCACCCAGAGGGAATTTTTTTAAACTAAGTTATTAACTTCTGAAGCTAGAATTGTATAATGGAATTGCTGACATATTCTTAACCGTACTGGCACAGAGGCAACTCTAAAAGATTACAACAGTCAGTGATGCACTGAAAAGTTAAACAATGGGTTGGATATATCCCAACAGGGGGATAATTTGCTTGCTGATATATAGACTGCCTAATTTACAACCATTATACCTTCAATAGTCAGATACAAAATGATAGGTAACACTCTAAAACTTAAGTATAATTTAAGAACTATATGATGCCTAATAGTGCAGAATGGCTGGCAGATAAGAAAAAAAATTGAAAGGAAAACCATATTCATCACAGCATGCCCAAAGTACTATCATTATTATTTAATTGTATTACAGTAGTACCTGGGGGCCAACCAGCAATGGAGACTTATCATGCTGGGCACTTTACAAAATGCTTCGTAAGAGACAGTTCTTGTGCTGAAGAAATAATCAAAAACAGACAAAGGGTAGGGGAAAGAGTTATAACGTACAAGCAGAGTGAACAAACATCAGGTTAGTTCCATGAGGCTTTTGCTGCTAGGGCAGAGGATGCTGCAATGTATTTGGTCAAATGGAGCAATGAGTGTGTTTCAAATCAGGCATATAAAATGGAAGAATTGCATGACCAGGGACTAAGTGGTTGAATGCTATATCACCAGTATGAACTACAATGGACATACCTCTTTCCACATTTGTACATTTGCCCTGCAGGCCCCAACCACCCATGTCCTTGTAGAGCTTTCCCCTCATTTTAGATTTCACATTTTAGATCTTGACCGTGCAGGCAAATAACTACTTCCTTACCTATACTCTGACCCCATTGGGAGATGATAGAGAGTCAACAGACATCTCCTATTTTAAAGAGTCTTTTATTTGGTCCCTAGTATCCCATGACCCATATCAAATGCGGAGTAAATTTAAAAGAATTTCTTCAAATGAAAACTGTGTTTTCATGCAATGGTCATGCAAAGGAACAGACACTGTGACACAAATATATTATTTTGTACTATGGTTTTTCCTTAAAAATAACCGTTGTCCTGTGCTTTCACACACTTATCCTTTATTTTCTTAAGGCATATCAGCAGACACCTATTATCTTCCTACACCACCAAGGCAGGCTGAAACCAACCTTAATTTTCCGCATTTAAGTACTGTCCTGTCCTGGGTGCTCAAAGGTGATAAGGGTTATGGCTGGCTGCTAGATGGTATTACTACATCCTGGTGCAAAATTAGTCCCACTGAAGTCAATGTTCCTGATTCCCATTTACACAAAGGCTGCTTTATTCCACTCCGGCAGTGTAAAGGGGCCTCAGAGTGAGTATAAATGTAATTACACAAACAGAATAATGGTAACAAAATCTAGCCCTCAAGAAGTAGCGCTGAGCTGTGCATCATTCCATTTGCCTCTTTAACATTATATTACAAGTTAAGGCTACGCAGGACAATCTTGGTCTTCTTGCACCGCACATAGTTTTTGGGGGGATATTAAGCGGCACAAGCAGATTTCTGAATTATGCCTTCTACCTGACTGGACAACCATTTTGGCAAGTGGTTCATGCTACTGCCTTTTAGATTGTTACTTCTTTTGGCATATAGACTCCCCACCCCACATGTGATTGCAGGAGAAGTTACTGCCTCTTGCAATAGTGCCTCTCAAGAAAGAGTTATCGTGGATAGTTTTTGGAAAGCATCAGCTCAGTGTGCAGCGGCAGTCAAAAAACCTAACAGAATCTTAGGAACCATTAGGAAAGGGATAGATAATGAGACAGAAAATATCATAATGCCACTATATAAATCCATGGTACACCCACATCTTGAATATTGCATGCAGTTCTGGTCAAGCCATCTCTAAACATATATTTTAGAATTGGAAAAAGGATAGAGAAGGGCAACAAAAATATCAGAGGTATAGAACAACTTTCATATGAGGAGAGAGAAAAATATTGGTATTGTTCAACTTAGAAAAAAAAACAAATAAAGGGGGATACGATGGAGGTCTATAAAATCATGAATGATGTGACAAAAGTGAATAAGGAAGTGTTATTTCCCTTCACAGAACACACAAACCAGGGTCACCCAAAGAAATTAATAGACAGCAGGTTTAAAACAAACATAAGGAAGTACTTCTTCATGTAACACACTGTTAACCTGTGTGTGGAACCTGTTGCCAGGGAATGCTGTGAAGACCAAAGGTTATAACTGGGTCCCCTCAAAATCCTATAGAGAATTATACATTTCTTTTAAATGATGTAGGACTTTTGCTTAAGATGGGAGCATGTAGCTCTAGATCTTTTATAAGACATTTTTTCATAACCTCAGACTTTCTTCTGCCAGTGTACCAGTATTGATATGTCACTACATATTACATACCATTGGAGCAATCTAGCCAGTGGCAGGACTCACTTCCACAGCTGAAAAATATGACTTGGTTTTTCTCAAAAATATGTCTTTCATGAAGAATTCACAGCTTTTCTCCAATAAAGGGACATTTCTATCTCTGTAATGAAATTTCAATATAGGGACATCTGTACCTTTGGAAACATTAACTGGGCAAAATATCTACTATTACTTATGATCTTAGAAATAACTAATAAGGATATTTTCAATAGCACAAACTGCCATTTGTGTCATTGAAAATCTCTCCCAAAATTAGTTGTTGTGGCACAGGTGTGCCATGGAGTTTTTATAGCATGTCGGGAGTGGGAGGGCTCAGAAAGAAAAAGGTTGAGAATCCGAACACCTGGGAAAGTGACAAGTGGAGGCCAATCCAGTGAATCAACCTGCCTTTTAGATGTTGGTCCTGAAGACAACCATTAAAGGGCTACATCCATAGACACCTATTGACCCATTGACTTTGGATCAGGCTTTACTGTCGATTAAGAGTGGTTTATCTGACAAACTGAAAGGACTGGAAAATTGAGACGAGCTGTGAATCATGAAAGTCATCTATCTGGCCCCAGGGCATCACTATTACATGACACATTGCTGTGTTGGACAGCAGTACTGAGAGACAGGAATCCCCCTTGGTCATTAAAGCAAAGGCAAAACATTATAGGACTCACTCTGTTCCCAGTTATTCTATTCTGACTTTAGCAGAATTATCCCTGGTAAAGTGAGACCAACCCCTATGGAAACATTTAACTTCAAGCATTTGCTACTCGCATCTTTGCAAATCAGCAAAGGATGAATCATTATTAGGTCAAGTTGTAGCTATTTTTCTACAGACTGCCTATATTTAGGACTCATCTCTGATATGGGGTACATGTAACAGGGTAAACTATCTCTCAAGCACCCCTCATGGCCTTGGGTGGCTTTCTGAGGCCCTGCCTCAGTTTCCCCTTCACTCAGGCTTCTCAATATCTCCCCAAAAGCTCGTGTCCAATAACAACAGCTCTCCTTGGGGTTTGGGTTATTAACAAAAAAACCCTCAAAATTAAAGTCTCTTCTGCCACAATCTCACACTGGGCACAGCCCCCCACCCCAAAGCACATCTGTGTTTTTAAAGTTTCTTTCTTTCACCCCAGCCCCTCTTCCCTGAGGATCTCTCTTCTTGCTCTCCCAGCATTTCTTGCCTGACATTTGCCCTTCTCTGATTTCTCATTCCCTACTGGTGTCTTCTCCCTGTTGACTCAGGTCCCAGCAGGAACCTTTTTACTCTCTGCAGGCATCTGCTAACATGCACCTGCAGCAACTTCTCTCTCCAGGCCTCTTCCTTATCTACTGCAGGCCTGATTGGGTCACCTGACCCAGTGATCACATGACCTTTACTCTCCCCACCTGGAGAATTAAGTTTGTCACAGGTGGACTGAGGCCCATCTCGCTTTATAGGGCCAGCTCCCCTGTGACAATACACTACATGGTAAAGGTGACATTCCAGACAACATATAATCAGCCCAACAATAAACCCTATGGTACAAGCGCCACTGTTTCATAGATTATCTAAAAATATTCAATCCAACAGATTAATTTGTAACACCAGATTATTGAAAGGGGAATTGTAACATTTCTGAACTCATTAGGGGGCATGGTAAAATGTTTGAAATGTAATGATATTAAGCTAAGTTTGAAAATCTTAAATTTGTCTCATATAACCTTGTTAGAGGTCAAAGGGTAAGAAGCAACGAAAGGCTTCTCATAAGCACATGAGAGTTTGCCTGGGCAGAAAAATCAGAAATAATAAAAATGAATAAATGGAAAAGGTACAAGCATGGATTCAATGATCAACCACTCACAAAGCCAAGGAAATACTGTATGTGACAAAAGATCAATGGTTGTTCATATTTCAGGAGCCTGCTAACAGCATCAGGTAGAGGAGATAAAGAAGCGAATGGAAGGATTGGAAAGTCTGGCCAGCAAGATAGGCAGCACAGACTGGCAAGAAAATCACAGCTAGTAAAAACGTGTGATAAACACAAACACATGGTGCTGCATCACTCACCGATTTGGTGGATGTTTTATCATTGGGGAAGGGGGCTTAAATAATATACCAGTGATCTATTATGTAGAAACAAAGCATAGATGCATGGGAACAAAGGAGCTAAATAACTTGCTCCAAGCAGGCTCATTAGGGTTAGTTGAAAATAAGTAAACATGACGATAGGGTGGAGGTGAGGAAAAAAGGTTACAGAGAGGCAATGTATGAACGGCCTGCTCTGATACCCAGGTGAGCCTCTATTTCCCAACTGTTATTGTGGGATTTTAGATTGCTGCCAGTGTGCGCATGCACACAAATGTCAACAATGGGCTCTGAAACAACCTATGAAAATAAGGGTTTGTAGTGAAAGTGCCTTTTCGCCATTTACCATAGAAGCAATGGCATACTCCTATAATCTATATTATTATGTATTTTATCTTTCCACTGATATCTAAAGTGAATGTTCTCCCCACTTGTAGTCATTAAAGACCAGATGGCTCTAGGATCCAGGACAACTTCAGATTTGGGGAATTGCATTGGGGTAATTAATTACACTAAATTTACTTTGCACTTTTAAATGGATTGAGTTCTGTTTTACATATCCTGTTAAAAATTCTTATATGGTGTTGCTGTGCCTTCTTAGACAACTGTCCCATATTCTATCCATGAAGTATCTGCAATTTGTTGGTGGATGAAGTGATTCAGATTATATAGTTGGATCTTTCTGGATGAAGACTATCTAAGCATAAGATATTATTTACTGTGATTATTTCCATTATTACTTGCATAGCCAGGCACATTTGTAATGAGAGTAGATAAGACATGTGACTAATCAAACTGATTGCCCAATTCATTGACCCTGTAACAATAAACTTTACAAAGAACCTTATGTGAAAAGCAAGCACATGTGTGGAACAATTATTTAGTGGATGTAAAACTCATCCATGAGTTTTGGAACTAAAAAAAACTAAATCTGTGCTAAATAAAAAGTTATATTATGGTAAGAATTTAGTTTACTGCACCCACAGGTCACAGGAGTAGAAATGCACCAAATAGTAACTTATTTTTCATGTCTGTTCTCATCAATAACGATACCATATTTCCCATGACAACTTCCTTAATACATGCTAGATTTGATATATGAAGTTGTTTTGCAGGAAACATACTCACCAATACTATGTACATTTTTAATACACAATGTTAGATTAAACTCAGATGTCCTCTCATACTTTGAGACCCACACTCACCTTTGGTCATTATAATAAAATTGTAGGGCTGTCAAGCAATTAAAAAAAAATTGTGCGATTAAAAAATTAATTGTGATTAATTGCACTGTTACACAATAATAGAATACTATTTATATAAATTATTTTTGGATGTTTTCCACATTTTCAAATATATTGATTTCAATTACAACACAGAATACAAAGTGTACAGTGCTCACTTTATATTTATTTTTATTACAAATATTTGCACTGTAAAAATAGAAGAAATAGTATTTTTCAATTCTCTTAATACAAGTACTGTAGTGCAATCTCTTCATCATGAAAGTTGAACTTATAAATGTAGAATTATGTACAAAAAATAACTGCATTCAAAAATAAAACAATGTAACATTTTAGAGCCTACAAGTCCACTCAGTCCTACTTCTTGTTCAGCCAATCGCTCAGACAAACAAGTTTGTTTACATTTCCAGGAGATAATGCTGCCTGCTTCTTGTTTACAATTTCACCTGCAAGTGAGAACAGGCATTCTCATGGCATAGTTGTTGCAAGATATTTACATGCCAGATATGCTAAATAGCCGTATGTCCCTTCATGCTTCAACCACCATTCCAGAAGACATGCGTCCATGCTGATGACAGGTTCTGATCGATAATGATCCAAAGCAGTGCAAACTGACGTATGTTCATTTTCGTCATCTGAGTCAGATCCCACCAGCAGAAGGTTGATTTTCTTTTTTGGTGGTTCAGGTTTAGTTTCCGCATTGGAGGGTTGCTCTTTTAAGTCTTCTGTAAGCATGCTCCCCACTCCATCCCGATCAGATTTTGGAAGGCACTTCAGATTCTTAAATCTTGGGCCAAGTGCTGCAGCTATCTTTAGAAATCTCACATTGGTACCTTCTTTGTATTTTGTCAAATCTGCAGTGAAAGTGTTCTTAAAATGAACAACATGCTGGGTCATCATCCAAACTGCTATGACATGAAATAAATGGCAGAATGAGGGTAAAACACAGAGCAGCATTCTCCCAGAAGGAGTTCAGTCACAAATGCAGTTAATGCATTATTTTTTTAATGAGCATCATCAGCATGGAAGCATGTCCTCTGGAATGGTGGCCGAAGTATGAAGGAGCATACGAATGTTTAGCATATCTGACATGTAAATACCTTGCAATGCTGGCTACAAAAGTGCTATGTGAATGTCTGTTCTCACTTTAAGGTGACGTTGTAAATAAGAAGCGGGCAGCATTATCTCCCATAAATGTAAACAAACTTGTTTCTCTCAGCGATTGGCTGAACAAAAAATAGGACTGAGTTGACTTATAGGTTCTAAAGCTTTACATTGTTTTGTTTTTTTAGTGCAGTTATGTAACAAAAACATCTACATTTGTGAGTTGCTCTTTCACAATAAAGAGATTGTACTATGATACTTGTATGAGGTGAATTGAAAAATACTATTTATTTTGTTTATCATTTATACAGTGCAAATATTTGTAATGAAAATATAAAGTGAGTACTGTACACTTTGTATTCTGTGTTGTAATTGAAATCAATATGTTTGAAAATGTAGAAAACATCCAAAATATTTAATAAATTTCAATTGGTATTCTATTGTTTAACAGTGCAATTAAAACTGCAATCAATCACGATTAATTTTTTAAATCACGATTAATTTTTTTGAGTTAATCGCCTGAGTTAACTGATTAATCAACAGCCCAACAAAATTTCCTTTCCCCTTACATAAGTATAATGAGGAAAGGTGAAGGTGAAATACTATATGAATAGAAGAAGGAGGCGATGTAGAGATCCAGATGTACGTCAGGATTAGCCTGACGTTTGAAATTTGGTTTTAAGGCCAAACCTGAGCAAGCAAGTGGTTAGATACATACCTAGACTAACGTTCAGATTCAGGTTTGATGGTGATTAATTTTCATGTGCCATCCTAGTCAGATATTAACCTCAAATGCCTGAAATCCCTGATGGTCAGGAGAGCTTGCATGTTTTCTGTTGTTGACCAAAGTGAATCAGAGTCCCAAAACGCTTTATGGCTACTGCTTGCAAAGCTATGGTTGTATGTAATCCTGATGGTGCAGTGGTAGTTTTATCAGATAAGGAATGGAATTGCACTAAGGATTGGAAAACAGGCTCTCACAGACAGATGTATTCATCAAAAATATGTGAATTACTTTATTGCTGTAAGTACAAGTTTGACAGGATAAAATAGATGATCTTGTTGATCATTAACCAACATACACTCTGAACCAAAATACAGCTAATGTGGATATCTGTAAAGTTTGCTGACGTCTGGCATCCTATATTCAAAAGATGATACGAAACTGGTAAGAATTCCTTATGCAAATCTTGGGCAGTGTATGGAGAGAGAGAGTGTAGAGTCTTCTATCTGGGCATGTGAGAGAGATGCCTTGTCACTCGAGGAATTGAACCCCTAACACTGTAGTTTGAAAACTGTCAGTATTACAAAATCATCCACTCATGAGATTTTCCACAACTTGAGCCACATCCAATACACATCTGGAAAACAGGCCTCTTTGAGTTATGGATCTGGCCTAGACCCGTAACTATAGTGGTGAGTTTAGATCCAGGGGTTTGAATCTGACCCCTCCTGTTAAAATTCCCAGGAGGTTCAGTTATGAAGTGTCTTTTTGGGACCATTACTAATGTTAGTATTCCAGTATCAAACATAGCGTTCCTGACAAGTGTCAGATTGAGCTTGAGTGGGAGACCCCCCACTGAAGAAAGAGCAAGTACTAATTCTTGGAGTGAGTCAGCTTGTTTTATCCATTTGGTTTTTCTTTTGGCTTGCTTAATGCCTACAGGTCTGTTGGAGATTGTATGTTTGGAGACTATGTGGAGTGGGGGCCAGTGGCATACTAGCTACTAGCTGAGCGTACACTAGCAAGGCTCTAACCTCCTTTCCTTTAATCCCTGATCATTCTTCCCCTGTATGTTAATGAGGAGAGAAGGGCTTAAAAGCCAGACACTAAACGACCAAGGGTTGTTAACGAACAGGGGAGTTTGAGAGGGAGAAATAATAAAATTGCCATTGTTTGAAAATGCTGCACCGCCAATGCCAACACTGCTCCCTTCTCCCCCAACTGCATCTGTGTCCAGGCAGAGAACACAACTGAGTCTTGGTGTGGATTCACAGAGACTGAGGCCTGCATTTCCCCATCATAGAAATCCAGACTGGGGAGACCATCCAGTGTGAGAGGTACCTACTCGCAGAATCTCTCAGGAAGCAGGTGGAAGAGCTACAGGAGGAGGTGACTTGTCTGAGGAGCATCTGTGCACAAGGGGAATTAATTGAAAATATGCACATGGAGACCTCAAAGGTTAAGGAAGAAATCCAACTGGAGAGGACAACACGGGAGGAGGAAATGGTTTCTTCACAGGGAGGAAGCTGGCTGCTGGCTACTCCTGGCAGCAGGCAGTGCTCCACTCCTGCTCCCAACCCACTGTCCATGATACCTTGGCAATGAAGGATTAGGAATTTTCCCCAAAGGTGAAGGAGGAGAAGCTATGTACCCCGAGGTAAGTATGAGGGTGCAGGTGGTGTTTTCATCGATCCTTCTGGTCAAGACTAGAGGTCCAGTCAGAGACAGACACTTCCTGAAGGTGAATGCATGGCTGCACAGATGGTCTCGCCAGGAGGGCTTTGGCTTCCTTGAGCATGGGATGCTGTTCCAAGCAGAGATGGGTCCACCTATCAAGAAAAGGAAGAGTATCATCGGATACAGACTGGAAAGCCTAATGAGACACAGCCTGTAAACTAGGTTCAGTGGGGTCAGGAGACAAAAGCCCACAGTCAAGGCCAGAACAGGAGGACAAGGGAGAGTCGAGGGAATATAGAGGGGAAATCTAATGAATATCTTTAGATTTCTGTTTTCTAATGCAAGAAATACAGGGAATAAACAGGAATAACTTGAAATACTATTGAATAATTACAATCATGACATAATTGGCATCAGGGAGACATGGTGGAATAATTCACATGACTGGAATATGGGTGTAGAAGGGTACATCTTTTTCAGGAAGGACAGGAAGGGGAAAAAATGGAGGTGTTGCCTTGCACTGAGGTCCAGATAGATGTGGGAGGCAGACCAGCTGATAGTCTCTGATTAAGGATAAAATGGTTAAAAAAACAAGGGTGATGCCTTGGTAGATCACTACTATAGATCACTTAACCAGGACGAAGGGATGGATGAGGCTTTTCCCCCCACAAAACAACTAACCAAATCATCCAAAGCACAGGACTTGTTGGTGATGGAGGAATTCAACTACCCAGAGCTCTGATGGGAAAATAATACAGCAGGGCACAGATTATCCAACAAGTTACTGGAATGGCTTGGAGACAACTTTTTATTACAGAAGGTGGAGAAAGCAACAAAGGGGAGAGGCTGTTCTAGATTTGATATTGATAGTGAGGAACTGGTTGAGAATTTCAAGCTGAAAGGCAACTTGGGTGAAAGTGATCAGAAAATGATAGAGTTCATGATTCTAAGGAATAATAGGATAGAAACAGCAGAATAAAGATAATGGACTTCAAGAAGGCAGACTTTAGGAAACTCAGAGCATTGGTAGTTAAGAGCCTATGGGAAGCAAGTCTTAGGGGAAAAGAGTTCAGGAGAGGTGGCATTTTTTTAAAGAGAAATTAAGGGCACAAAAGCAAACTATGTATGGTAAAAGACCACCCTGGCTTAACCTGGGTATCTTCAAAGATCTGAAACTCAAAAAAGAGTTATATAAAAACTAGGTCAAATTATGAAGGATGATTATAAAAACAAACAAACAAACACCAAAGCATGTAGGGACAAAATTAGAAAGGCCAAGACATAACATGAGATTAAACTGGCTAGGGACATAAAGGGTAACAAGAAAACATTTGACAATTACATTAGAAGCAAGAGGAAGATCAAGGACAGATTAGACCCATTACTCAATGAGGGCAAGACAACAACAGAAAATGCAGCAATGGCTGAAGTATTAAATGCCTTTTTGTTTCAATTTTCATCCGAAAGGTTAGAAATGACCGGACAACTAGCACAGTGAACATCAGTGTAAATGAGGTAGGGTCTGAGGCTAACATAGGGAAGAAACAAGTCAAGAATTACCTAGAATTACCTTCAAGTCACAAGGACCTGATAACATACATCCTAGAATACTTAAGGAATGGCTGAAGAGATCTCTGAGCCATTAACTGTTATCTCTGAGAACTCGTGGAGAATGCAAGAGATCCCAGAGAACTGGAAAAGGGCAAATATAGTACCTATCTATAAAAATTAGAACAAGGGCAGCCCAGGGAATTATAGAACAGTCAGTTCATTGTCAATACCCACAAAGATAATGGAACAAATAATCAAGCAATCAATTTGTAAGCACCTAGAAGAGAAAAAGGTAATAAGTAAGAGTCAACATGAATTTGTCAAGAACAAATCATACCAAACCAACCTAATATCCTTCTTTGACAGGGTAACAATCTTGTGGATGTGGGGAAGCAATAGACGTGATATATCTTGAATTTAGTAAGTCTTTTGATACGGTCTCAGATGATCTTCTCATAAGCAAACAATGGGCATATAGCCTAGATCAGGGGTCTCAAACTCGCGGCCCGCGGGCCTCATGCGGCCTGCAGGGTTCTTCCCTGCAGCCCACCAAGCTCCCGCAGGCCCCCCTTCCCCTCCCGTCTCCAGCGCACCGCGTCCCCAGCCTACCTCCAGGCCAGGGGTGGGCAAACTACAGTCCCGGGCTGGATCCGGCCCCTCAGGGCTTTGGATCCGGTCCGCAGATTTGCCCAACCCATGGGGCTGAGGGCCCCCCCCCCCGCTGATCCGGGAAGCCCCGGGGACACACACTGCATCCCTGAAGCCCCGGGGGGAGGGGGAGCAGCTCCGTGCGTTCCTGTTGCCTGTGGTTACCTCCCCTGAAGCTCCCATTGGCCAGGAACGGGAGCCCAACCACTTGCCCAGAGTCCCCTGCCACACCCCACACCCCTCCTGCACCCCAACCCCCTGCCCTGAACCGCCTGCCACACTCCAACCCCCTGCCACACACTGCACTCCCTCCTGCACCCCAACCCCCTGCCACACTCCACACCCCACACCCCTCCTGCACCCCAACCCCCTGCCCTGAACCCCCTGCCACACTCCAACCCCCTGCCACACACTGCACTCCCTCCTGCACCCCAACCCCCTGCCACACCCCACACCCCTCCTGCACCCCAACCCCCTGCCCTGAGCCCCCTGCTGCACCCCACACCCCTCCTGCACCCCAACCCTCTACCCCGAGCCCCCTGATGCACCCTGCCGGCAGGGGCGGGGGTGGAGTGGGGGGTGGGGCCAGATGACGTGGGCCAACGTGCGAGTCCTCATGTGGCCCTCCTGGTGATTTGAGTTTGAGACCCCTGGCCTAGATGAACCTACTATAGGATGGGTGCACAACCAATTGTAAAACTGTACTTAGAGAGTAGTTATCAATGGTTCACAGTCAAGAGGGAAGAGCATATCAAGTAGGGTTCCACAGGGATCTCTCCTGGGTCCAGTACTATTCATTATATTCATACATTATTTGGATAATGGCATAGATATAAAGTTTGCGGACGATAACTTTATATCGTCCTTTACATGGACGTAACTTTATATGGGGGGGAGGGATAGCTCAGTGGTTTGAGCATTGGCCTGCTAAACCCAGAGTTGTGAGTTCAATCCTTGAGGGGGCCATTTAGGGATCTGGGGCAAAAATTGGGCATTGGTCCTGCTTTGAGCAGCGGGTTGGACTAGATGACCTCCTAAGGTCCCTTCCAACCCTGATAGTCTATGATTCTATGATATCAAGCTGGGAGAGTGGCATGCAGTTCGGATCTTGACAAACTTAAAAAAATGTTCTGAAATAAATAGAATGAAATTCAATATGGACAAATGCAGAGTACTACACTTAGGAAGGTGTAATCAATTATAGAAATACAAAATGGGAAAGGCTGTCTAGGAAGGAGTACTGCAGAAGAGATCTGAGGGTTATAGTGGATCACAAACTAAGTATAAGTATAAGTCAACAATGTAACACGGTTGCCATAAAAAAGTGAGCATTATTCTCAGCTGTAATAGTAGAAGCATTGTAAGCAAGACACGAGAAGTAATTTTTCCACTCTATTCAGCCCCGATAAGGCCTCAAATGGAGTATTGTGTCTAGTTCTGGAACCCACACTTCGGGCAAATTGGAGAAAGTCCAAAGGAGAGCAACAAAAATAATTAAAGGTCTAGAAAACATCACCTACGAGGAAAGATTGAAAAATGGGTTTGTTTAGTCTGGAGACGAGGAGAATGAGGGAAGACATGATAACAGTCTTCAAGTACATAAAAGGTTGTTATAAAGAGAAATGAGATAATTTTTTCTCCGTATCCACTGAGGACAGGACAAGAAGTAATGGACTTACATTGCAAAAGAGAGATTTAAGTTAGACAGTAGTGAAAACTTCCTAACTTTAAGGGTAGTTAAGCACTGGAACAAATTACCTAGGGATGTTGAGGAATCTCCATCATTGGAGGTTTAAAAAAATTGGTTAGATAAACATACAGAGACACAGCTGCACCACTGTAAGTTCTCTAGTGTAGCCGCTCTAAGCAAACAGGAAAGAGCTCTCCCGCCGACGTAATTAATCTACTCCCAACGAGCTTCTCCCACCAACACAGCAGTTAGGCCTCTAATTTGCCTCGCTTGGGGAGGGAGGGTATGTCTTTTTAAAACCCAGGAGTGATGCAAGTTATATCGACATAAGCAGGAGTGTAGTATTTATTTGACCCCACCCAACTACAGAATGCACTTCACATTTGTAATTCCTAGAGTGAATGTAGCAGCTTCTCTGGGAAGCAGGCAGGGGAATATTATTCACTGGAACATGTAAAAGTGCACAGTGCATTACAGGATACAAAATAGTGAAATACACAATAGAAGCCCAAGAGTTTGGTAGATTTTAAGGAGCTGAGATCCGCTAGGCTTAGAAAAGGGAATTACAATTTCCCACCATGCCAGAAGAGAGGCACAGAAAGGATACCTGCAGATGTAGGGAATAGCAAGTTATTGAGACAATCCCAATACCCACTAGAGCTGGGAGCAGCACCACAGATACACTGTAGGGGAGTTAGGACTTGTTGAGCTGAGGTGGATTGAATTTGAAGGACAGGAACTAGGGCATGTTGTGAGCGGAGGACTAATAGGTTAAAATAATACGAGCCAGATAAGCATTCCAATATTCTGAATGTACATCCTGCCTGTACTGAATTGAGAAACCTCTAGATATTCTCTCCTCATGACTTGCAAGAAATATGACTAAAGAAAAATATCTAAAACATTTACACTATATATGCAGTGTCATCTGGAATGCCATGCACATCTTCTAAAGAAGAGAGAGCAATGAGATGCTACACTACAATGCTTTATGTTTGACATGAATGGATAGCAGCACTTCCCTCTTCAATCAAGTAAATCCTTTTTTTTGACCACTTCTTTTTTTATATGACAACTAAGAAAGGTCAATATTCACGTTTGTCTTCCACTCTACGGCTTCCAGTGACATGGAATGAATCAAGACTGTACCTCCAGAGAATGATCTTAGGGAATGGCGGTTCACTAGAAGTTCCATGGTCTTCTCCACATTCGCAAATCAAGCTCTTTTACATTGTTCATTTGTGTAATAAGTACTTGCAACACCTGTGTGAAGTTCTGATGCAGCTCACTGTAATCCATATCTTATGTAATGTGGCATGGTGAAGCCAGGTAGTTGGTCTGTAGGATCTTTTTCCCACCCTCTCAGCCACTTGCCTTTTGGTGACAGCCCCAAGGTTCTGAGAGCTTTGGTTGCTGACCAGTATGTTCCTGGACTTAAGGGGGTATCTCAGGAGGCTATGAAGATCTTCACAGATGAGCAAGACTGGGTTCATTATTGCAGTGGAATTCTCATATCATTGATGCTTTCCAAGTTATATCATGATTTTGGGGGGCCTGATACATGATTTTTGAAATCCTGCCACTACTGCCACTATCTTTGTATACTACGTTTGGAAATAGGTACAGAACTGTTATAATTTGGATGCAACATTTATTAAGAAAAACCCTGACACATTATTTTTAGATGTTTGAGACTAACACTATTGCAATTTCCTCTTCCTGGCAACTTCATAAAAACTCTACGGGACTGGCTAGCCCCATGGTGACACACACATTAATATCTGCCAGAGTCAGAAGAGTTAAGATGTGGTGGACAAACTTTAATGGTGACTTTAGCTTACAGTAAGAGTGATCTGGAATTGCAAACATACATTTATTAGATTTCAGTTTCTTGCCTTTCCCTCTCCCGCTCCTATCTACATATGTTTTGAGTGAGTAATGACTTTAGCTTGCTGGTGAGCTGTCAGAATGGCTCAGAAGAGTGAAACACTGTCAGGCCTCAGGCAGAGCATTGTAACTGATGAAGTGGAACCAGAACACACAGACGCACAAACTCATCACTACTAAACAGCAAATACTCTGTTAAAGCCCATTAAAACAGAAAGGTTTCTTGCATATTCACACTCACAGGACAGGTTTTCAACTGATATACTTCCCATCTGTCTGCACATGTGTGTTACAAGAGCTCACATGTCAGAGAGAGAAACATTTGATTACATTATCCCTTTTTGATGACTTGGTTAATTATAACAGAATCCGTACAGCAACAATTATCTGCTTATGAAAAACAAATTAAGAATCCTTGAAGAATTTTTTCAAAGTGCAATATGTTTTCCACAATAAATAATCATAATAAATTATAAACTAAAAATCATAACCTTATATTTTGAATTCTAAGTATGTGATTACTGAGATATAAAATCTAACAAAAAGCACAGTCCTACAAACCTTATAGCACCTGCATACTTTTATATGTACATATGTACAAAATATGCTTTGGGGGTTCACACAGACCAATAAGTCATTGTGTCACTGCCCACCCTGTAACCTGGGTGCTTTTGTACTGTTCAGTTTTCAGACCCTTGACACGAGTAGCTTGCTTACAACACAATGGCCTCACCCTGGCTGCCACCAGCCTGGTTACTCCTTGCAGCGTGATAGCAATAGACTCTGCAGTCCTGAGTCTCCCCAAATCATCTCCCCCCGCAGTGTCCAGTCCCTCTCCCTGGGTCCTCACTGAAGCTATCAAGTTTGCTGCCTCCAAAGAGACAGAATACACACCAGCCTGTTCGATTAGCTAAGGATTTTACCCTTTAGTTGACTATACAGCACTGAGATGGTTTTGTAAAAGTAAAATAAGTTTATTAACAATAAAGCCTAGATTTAAGTGATACCAAGTAGTAGAAATTGGGACAGAAATGGTTCCAAACAAACACAAATAAAAATATGCTTCTAAGGGCAAGTCCACACTACAGTGCTACCTCGGTGTAGTGCGTCTGGTGAAGATTCGCTATGCCAGGGCTGGCCAAACTTATTGACTCTCTGAGCCGCATAGGACAATCGTCAGAAGTTCGAGAGCCCCAGTGCACCTGCTGGAGCTTGGGGCTTCAGACCTGTGGGGAGGGGGGTTTCAGGGCTTCAGCCATAGGAGGCACCTGCCCAGGCCCCCAGAAGCCAGAGGCAATGCACGGGGTGGGGGCATGTCCCCCTCTGATTTTTACCAGGGTTTTCTGGCCCCACTCAGTGACATGGTGCCACGGGGCCCCCTCCCTGCACGGCAGCTGCTGCAGCCAGCAAGCTGGGAGATGCAGCCATGGGGACAGGCAGTGGCAAAGAGCTGAGAGCAGCAGGGAGAGCCACTGCTTTTGCTGTTGCCTCTCCCATGGAGCTAAAGCAGTGGCTCCTCCCTGCAGCTCCCAGCTGTTTGCCGCTGCCTCTCCAAGTGGATCTAACACCTGGTAACTGCAGGGAGGGGCGACGTAGGGTAAGAGGGAGTGTGTGCCTAGGGTGGCATGACTCAATCTGTTTGAGGGGGGGAACTTTAAATTGTGTCGTCCCCCCCACTCTCAGAAGACACCAGTCGTCTCTGGCAGAAGCCCCTAGCTCCACCACTCCATGGCATGGCAGAAGCCTTGAGCTTCCCCCTCCTGCTCCCAGCCTGGTAGGTAGAGAATGGGAGATGGGATTCTGAGAGATGCTGCGAGCCACAGTTTGGCCACCCCTACGCTATGCCAATGGGAGAGCATTCTCCCATCGGCATAATTGCTCCACCGCCACGAGAGGCAGAAGCTATGTCAGCGGGAGAGCGTCTTCCGCTGACATAGCTCTGATGTGGACAGTGCTTAGCTCTCTGTAACTTGCATTGCTCAGCGGGGGTGTCTTTTTCACACACTTGAGTGAGGTAAGCTGCATCAATTTAAGTGGTAGCGTAGACCAGCCCTAAGACTAAAGTCTAAATTAACAAACTAGAGCCTTTTGTTCAAAGTAGCTTTCTCATCCCAGTCATTTTCCCAGCATGCCTAACCAGTTTTTAGTGAGGATCCAACGCAGAGCCCAACGAGGTTGGTTTCTTTGTCTCCTCAGGTGAAGGATAACCCAAAGTCTTTTTCCAGTTTTTCTATCCCCCGCAAAGTTTATTGTCCAGGAAAGTCTCCAGGGGGATTCAATCTCCAGTCTCCACAGTACAAATAAAGTCTTCACCCCTGCCTGTGAGCTGATTGCTCAGTTTAGGGCTGATGTATCCCGATTGTCCATGGCTCACTAGGTAGACGGGGAATTCACTAAGAAAAACCTGTTTACCAACTTTTCCTGACATGCCTGGTTTAAATACATTTTAGTCACATATTTCCAGCGTATCTATCTAGTTCTTTACACATTAACTACATATACATCACACAAGAATATCAATGATCAGGGAGTTACTAGTTTTCCAATGATATTTTACAAGATACCTTTTGAAGAATCATCATGACAGCTTTCAGAGTAGCAGCCATGTTAGTCTGTATCAGCAAAAAGAATAGGATTACTTGTGGCACCTTAGAGACTAAGAAATGTATTTCAGCATAAGCTTTTGTGGGCTACCGCTCACTTCATCAGACGCATGGAATGGAACACACAGTAAGCAGATATTTACAGGGCCGGTGCAAGGAAGTTCCGAGCCGTAGGTGAAACTTCCTTGCACCAGCCCTGCGCCCCCTCCCCCAAGCTAACACCGCCCCACGCCCCCCGCAGCAGCCAGTCCCACCCCCGCGGGCAGGCAGCTCAGCCCCCTACCCGCAGGAGCCTCCCTCCGCCCGTGGCGCCCCACCAGCTCCCGGCTCAGCCGCGGAGCCAGGAGGGCGCGAGGCAGCTGTAGTGAGCCGCCCCCACGCCCCGGCTCCCGGCTCAGCCACAGAGCCGGGAGGGCGGGAGGCAGCCGCAGAGAGCCACCCCCCCTGCCTCCTGGCTCAGCCGTGGAGCCTGAAGGGCAGGAGGCAGCCGCGGCGAGCCGCCCCCCCGGCTCCCGGCTCATGAATGATGAAGATGTCATCAACCTAACACCCCTACTCTACTTGCACTACATTGATGACATCTTCATCATCTGGACCCATGGAAAAGAAGCCCTCGAGGAATTCCACCATGATTTCAACAATTTCCATCCCACCACCAACCTCAGCCTAGACCAGCCCACACAAGCGGTCCATTTCCTAGACACTTCTGTGCTAATAAGAGATGGTCACATAAACACCACCCTATACCGGAAACCTACTGACCACTATACTTACCTACATGCCTCCAGCTTCCATCCAGGACATGCCACACGATCCATTGTCTACAGCCAAGCTCTAAAATACAACCGCATTTGCTCCAATCCCTCAGACAGAGACAAACACCTACAAGATCTCTATCAAGCATTCTTAAAACTACAATACCCACCAACTGAAGTGAAAAAAATTGATTGACAGATCCAGAAGAGTATCCAGGAGTCATTTACTACGGAACAGGCCCAACAAAGAAAATAACAGAACGCCACTAGCCATCACCTTTAGCCCCCAACTAAAACCTCTCCAGCACATCATCAAAGATCTACAACCTATCCTGAAAGATGATCCCTCACTCTCACAGATCTTGGGAGACAGATCAGTCCTTGTTTACAGACAGCCCCACCCCCTCAACCTGAAGCAAATACTCACCAGCAACCACACACCATACAACAAAAACACTAACTCAGGAACCTATCCTTGGAACAAAGCCCGATGCCAACTCTGTCCACATATCTATTCAAGTGACACCATCATAGGACCTAATCACATCAGCCACACCATCAGGGGCTCGTTCACCTGCACATCTACCAATGTGATATATGCCATCATGTGCCAGCAATGCCCCTCTGCCATGTACATTGGCCAAACTGGACAGTCTCTACGCAAAAGAATAAACGGACACAAATCTGACATCAGGAATCATAACATTCAAAAACCAGTAGGAGAACACTTCAACCTCTCTAATCACTCAGTGACAGACGTAAAGGTGGCAATTTTGCAACAGAAAAGCTTCAAAAACAGACTCCAACGAGAAGCTGTTGAACTTGAATTAATATGCAAACTAGATACCATTAACTTAGGGTTGAACAGAGACTGGGAGTGGCTCGGTCATTATGTTAATTGAATCTATTTCCCCTAGTTAACTATCCTCTCTCACACCTTTGTGTCAACTGTCCAAAATGGGCCATCTTGATTATCACTTCAAACGTTTTTCCCCCTGTTGATATAGTTCCTCTTAATTATTTAGCCTCTTAGAGTTGGTATAGGTACTTCCACCTTTTCATGTTTCTCTGAATGTATAAATATCTGCTTACTGTATGTTCCATTCCATGTGTCTGATGAAGTGAGCTGTAGCCCACGAAAGCTTATGCTGAAATAAATGTGTTAGTCTCTAAGGTGCCACAAGTAATCCTGTTCTTTTTATCATGACAGCTGTGTGTGAGATGAACTGAGCTGGCCAGGCCAGCTGACACTGCTACATACTAGGGAGCTCCATCCCCTCTGGCATTGGGGTGCTCTTAGGGTCAGAATTATCTGTAGTGCACACCCTAAAATACACAAGGACAGCAAATTTTCCAAAAGAAAACTTGAACATTTGAATGCTTGATTTTACAACCTTAAAGTTACATTAAAGCTGTTTTAGGTTTTTTTCTTCTACTGAACAGACTTAACACATCTCTCTCTAAATAGGACACAGAGGCTTTAAAGAAATCACATATAGACTGTCCAGTAGGACGACAGCAGATACATTATTTTTTTCAAACAGTCAGGTCCCAATTCTTCCAGCCTTATACTGAGGAATACACTATTTTAGGACTTATTGTATTGATTGTGGATAACAGAACTGCACCTTAAGTGATCACTTAATTTACCAGTGATGGTGCAAAATTTTCATTTTTTAAAACATTTCTTTGTCTTTCCCTAGCTCAAAAATAACCTATTACTACTTCTACAATCTCCTTCAGAACTTGTGTTCTGAGAATATTTAAAGGGGATAGACTGTTATTAAACAACGTTATTCATTGTTTTTGTTCTAGACAGTTTAAAGTGGAATCCTGATGCCACTGAGATCAGTGAGTTTTTTGGCCATTGGTTTCAGTGTGAGTAGGATAAGGTGTGTATGAGTTTATTGCTTGATGTGTCTAAACAGAACAGGAGGGTGTTTAGATGGATGACAGCTAACAGATCTTCCTTTCAGTGTAAGTGGATTTGTAGGAGCACGTTTCCTGATCCACAGCTACCAGGGACCTGGCAGAAGTCAGAGCAGCAGAGGGCCTGCTCTAGCTTTCTTCACTGGCATAGCATCCTTAATAGACCTTATGCCACTGGGGAATTAAGGGTAGAGATGTCCTGCTCCAATACATCCTCTTCCAGCTCTAAAATATTCCCTGTCTCTCCTTATGCCTGGGTAGGAGTGGTGGTGGATGGTGCTCTCTTAAGGAATGAAAATCTCCATCCATTTTAAAACCACCTTGCACCATTTACATGTCACAAAGTGACCTTAGAGGACCAGAACATCTGGCCCAACATTTCTTCTTCTTCTCCTTTGTTTTTTGTTAAATATAAGACATGACTTCTTGAAATCAGCTCAGGTTTGCAATGATTAACATTTGTTAACCTCTGATCGCTGTTCAAATGGATATAAGGGAAACAAGTCTGCTAATTACAGAAACAATCACAGTTCCCACTTGGTAAAAGATGCTAGCTACAGTGAAATATAAGATACATCCTATTGCTGCATATGTTTCACTTTTTGCTTATTCCGTATAACAACAAAAAGTATGTGTTATATTCAGGGGTGAAAGTAAAATGCAGCTCTTACCCGTACGGGGCTGCTCTCCCTCCCCCTCCCCCCACGGAAGGGGCGGGGCCTCAGGCGGAAGGGGCGGGGCTGGGGGGGTCAGCATCCCCCAGCCAGTCCATCTGTGCTCCCTGGCCCATGCCGCCGAGGGCTCCAGTGGTGATTTAAAGGGACCGGGGCTATGGCCGGCAGCAGCGGTGGCTGGAACCCTGGGCCCTTTTAAATTGCGGCCCTGGGGCAGCTTTAATGTCACTGCCCGTTTTGCGCCCCCCATCGGTGGCTCTGCAGGGTCGGCACTGCTCCTTTTGCACCCCCCCCCCATTGGCGACCCTGCTGGTAGGGACTCAGCAGGACAGCCGATCAGGGGCACAAAAGGGGCAGCGATGCTAAAGCGGCAGTGGAAGCGCTTTAAAGTCAGCGGTACGGGCCGGTACTGGCGGCTACCTTTTACCGGTACGCCGTACTAGCCCGTACCCCCTTACTTTCACCCCTGGTTATATTCTTTCCATTCTTGTATGTGGTAACAATTCAATGTGGTCACAAGCTGAACTCTGCATTAAAAGTGACCAGAACTACAAAGAATACAAAACAGTTGCTCTTAATCACAGCCTATAAAATCAGCCAGTGCTTTGTAATGCAAAAATTTCCACAATGGAGCTCCTTCAGTGAAATGAAGTTTTAAAATGTCAGGCTAGATCCCAAAGGTGTAGATGCAGTGTCAACTGCTGAGATTTTGGAAGAGATTTTTTTTCCTTCTTCCCCTTTTTGCATTAAGTGCGCTGAAAATAGCATTTTCAGAGGCAGGCAGTGAGCCCTGACAGTACCGACAGGCTTCACTGACATAATATGAGCTACAATGAATGCTCAGGGGAAAAGACCTTGTCTATTCTTGGCCCTCTTGCAGATGCATTTCGATAATCGGCAATGTAATTTCTAAATAACTGCAGTAAAAAGAGGGGAATAAAAAGTACACTGCAGCTCCTTTCCTCAGGATCCGTCAGATTCAAACTCTCATTGGACTCACCTATCCCCTAAGATTTGGACTTCAGAAATGGAACTGGCAGCATCAGCTTTTTCAAGCGCTTCACTCCACAAGGTGTGGAGCACCCTCAATTCTCACTGATTTCAGTGGGAGTTGAGGATGCTTAGCAGCTGGTCAGAGCGCTCTGAAGCACCTCACCAGATCAAGTGTTTCATGTATCTGTGCTGGTTTTAAGTAGAGATGGGTTCAAACCAGAATACCAAATCTGAACATCAAACTTCTATAAAGGGCAGAACCACAACTCTGGGTATATACCCAAATAGAGAGGCTGAAAACCTGCTCCTATCCAACTTTTCCCAAAATGTAGGACGTTCACGGCCCTGATCCAACTAGGTGCTTATGCTTGTGAAAACAATAGGATTGCACATATGCTTAAAGTTAGGTAAGTGCTTATGTGTCTTGACAGATTTGACAAATTGCAACAACAGATTTGATCTGTAACAAAGCTTAAATTTGGGACTGGTGTTTGATTCACTAACCTGTGTTTTAAGCAGACTTGATACTGACATTTTCAGAAAGCTTGAGAAATACTGGGAGGTGATATAAAAATTTAGAAATGCATTTAAATTTTAAAAAATCAATTTAAAGTAAACGTTCATTATGATTTTACTTCCATAATCTGCTTTTGCCATTGTTCCTTTTACAGAAAAACAACACACATACCTAATTCTATTTTTTTATTAAATCTATGAAAAAAGATTAATTGTAATAAGTAGAAGTTCTGTATAATAAGATGTGGGTTTAACATAACTGTATGGACAAACATACTTTCCACAGCCGTACAAATGAAAAGCAAGTGCCTGTTGTGCATATAAAGTATGGCAGAAAAATGAGCTAACTAAAGAGCTATTAACATAAAAAGCAACATTAGCCCTGAGCTGCATTTAATGTTATTCTGTATCATTTAAAACAGATTTCCAAAACATTAAATATACTTCCAAGCTTGTTGGAAGCTTGTTCCAGTAAAAGCTGATGTGCTTATTTCTGGATGTTTCCGCACAGCTGTTTTCAGAAGTTCTATAAAATTTGAATTTACTTAAAAACCAAACTGCAGAACTATTCATTTTAAGATTTTTAATAATTTGCTCCATTTTAATGAGAAAACATTCACACAAGAGAAAGCCTGTGTTAGAGGTGGAGAAGCAGAAGACAGAGACACATTGGCCTCAAAGATAAATTACCTTTTGCCTATACAATGTTTTGGTTGTTATAATTAGAATAAGAAATCCTAAAAGCAGAATTGAAACTATTCTTTTAATTACTAAATTAAAATAAAATTATTAAAAGTACTTTAGCCAAGACTATGTCCTTTTCCCCCCTCTCTCATATACACACTTTTATATTTATTAATGGTAATGAAATTATCATATTTCAATTACAAAATCTACTTTAAGTTTTAAAAGTATGACACATTATATTGGGACTATATATATATATATATATATATATATATATATATATATATATATATATATATATATATTGGGACTATATATATATGAGACATGCTATAATGGTCATATATATATTGGGACTATATATATATATATATATATATATATATATATATATATGACACACTATAATGGTCATATATATTGGGACACACTATATATATATATATATACATATATATATATGACACACTATAATGGTCCTCAGCCCATTTCTATGGGAATAATTAATACTTTTAAAGGTAGACATTGTAAATCAGTTTCCTACAGATATTTGTATGTGGTGTTTGCTTGCAATTAATCAAAGCGTACTCTTTCTGCATGTTAATGGCTAGCCCAAATTTAAAAGCGCAAGCTGAAAAACTTCTAACAAGGTTGAGGCAACTGGGAAATAGGAATGGACAGGTTCAGTTAATAAACCTGAATGGGCTGCATAAATGGAGAGAAGCACCAGATAATAAGGAAGAAAAATAAATTAATCTGGAATTAGTGAGTTAATCAACTAATCATACTTTTCTTTATTAATGCCTTTAGCATTAGTGATGTATAAAACAGGACAGATAAAATAAGAACTGACAGAATCTTCACTTATTACTTGATCCAAACATTGGATCCAAACCTTCTCTTCCATCCCTGCCCAGGGAAATGTATCCACCCGTTGAGGGGTATATTACATCTGGCAGATATTCCCCTCCTCAGAATCATGGGACTTCAATGTCACAGAACAATATCTGAAGGATCTTGGCAGAAGGAAGGAAAAGGCCGTATATGCAGGATGCTCTCTCCTCACTGAACTTTTGTTCCATAGCTTAGTTAGTGCTTTTTACTACCTCCAGTAGGGGGACAGTATTTGGTCCACTGAGTTATTCCACTCTGGAGTGCATTAAAATGCTGCCTACCCTAGAAAAACCAAGTAAATTACAACATTTAGCTTTGTGTGTTGTCCCTCTGTGGAAAGAGAGTTTTCCTCCTCTATAAACAATGAAGGACATATTTTCAAAAGTGGATTATAAATGTGTGCACAAAACTGTTTAGATTGCAATTCTGAACTTGTGTTTGTGCACCCCTGTGATGTTATTGACATAAACTGTGACCGTATAGATCATTGTTGCAACTACTGTTATATATTTGCAGCAAATATTGTACAAAGGTTGTCGTGTGAGGTGTCTATGAAAAGGTTCTGATTTGCTGGTTATGATTATGCTTTCTGTATGCATGTATCATTTTTGTATTTAATGTTATAAGTATTGGCTCTATCTTGTCTATATTTCAAACTTGTGCTATGCTTCTTGGTGACACCCCTGAGAGTTTGGCATCAGCACTGCCTAGCCTGCTTGATGGCCCATTAAGGACCATCAGCTATACAATTGACCCATTGAAAGAAGGCAAATACACCTTGTGACTCACCAAGGCATGCAGGGACCTCATGCAGGGACCGAACTCTAAGGTTTTTCCATGCCATGGGCTGGGTGGCTTGTGGTTGGAACAAAGAAAGCACAAGCCACATGGCAAATGGACTATAAAAGCCATTATCATCTCCATTTTGTCTTCAATCCTGCTTCTGACCTTTAGGAGGAACTTTGCTAGAAACTGAAGCTCTGAACAAAGGACTGAATGACCCATCCAAGCTATGGATGTACTCCAGAGATTTGATTTAAACCGGCCACTTATTCCATCACTGCTACAAGCCTGAACCAAGAACTTTGTCATTACTGTATGTAATTGATTCCATTTGACCAATTCTAACTCTCATCTATATTTCTTTCTTTTTATAAATAAACCTTTAGATTTTAGATTCTAAAGGATTGGCAACAGCATGATTTGTGGGTAAGATCTGACTGGTATATTGACCTGGGTCTGGAGCTTGGTACTTTGGGATCAGGAGAAACTTTTTTTCTTTTACCAGGGTATTGGTTTTCATAACCATTCATCCCCATAACAAATGGCACTGGTGGTGATACTGGGAAACTGGAGTGTCTAAGGAAATTGCTTGTATAACTTATGGTTAGCCAGTGGGGTGAGACCAAAGTCCTCTCTGTTTGGCTGGTTTGGTTTGCCTTAACAGTAAAGGAACTCCAGCTTTGGAATGTAACTGCCCTACTCCAAGCAATTTGTTCTGAATTGATAAGGCAGCATCATTACAACCCCACATTTTAATTTGCATATGTAAATGATATTACTGGGTATGAAAAACTGATGTTTTGGGTAGAAAAAAAAAAGTTCATTAGAATGGTATCAGTAGTTGTGTCCATGGATTAAGTCAATGCCTTGTTGTCTATCTCCATGCAAACCTTTAATGTGTGTATCATACACATATATACACCATGCTTGAAAGTGAAATTAGATGACAGTATACTTACTTCCTCTGTAGACACAACCATTTATATATAACCTTATTATGCTTTGTACTTGTATGTGTGTATATTTTGATAAAATACAAATTTATATAATCACAACAGTACTCTCCCATGAACACTACAATCATTCCTGAATTAAGCCACATAGCATCTTCAGACCGGTATATTACTGAGATCCCCAATTTACAGATATCTAAACTGAGTCGCATAAAGTTTTAAGAGATTTGTCAAAAGTCTCACAAAAAAGATACCATATGGAAGAAATCAGGTTTCCTAATTGCCAGTCCTGTGCTTTGAACAACAGCTTATTTTTCACTGCACAGGTATATTATAGTTCAAACAGAATTAATTTAGGGAAAATCTATGGCTTATGTTATGGAGACTAGATGATGACAATGGTCCTTTATGAATCTATGAATAATATACAACCATTGATACAGGCAAACACCTGGAATGAAAACAACTGTAGTTTTATGGGCCTTGGAATAACAATCTTCATAGAAACACAAATAAACATTTTTTGGTTAAATGCTTTCCAATGGGGGACCACCTGGGACAGCTCAAGCAGGAAAGAGGAGATGTCTCATGATGATCCATTAACAGTTTCCACTTGAGGATGGTTAAGGGACAATTCCAGAACTATTAGCTCTGATGATTTGGCCTGGTCCCCTGAGTCAGCCTATGGAAATGATTTGACCAGGAGGGGGCAAAGCCTACCAACATTTGCAGAACAAAGATCTTGAAGAACAAAGGAACATAGAAAATTTGAGAGGGCCTTCTCAGAGGGAGGGGTGGGGAAAGGTAAAACATCAGACTCAGGAAGCTGACGGGTTGCTTGAAGATGCTCTGGCTGCATAGGTCATTATTATGGGATATCTGTCTTGCCTAAAATATGGCTATGCATACAAGTTATTTGTTTTAAAATACCTTTTCCTCTAATGCTTTTTTTCAACAACTAAATAAATATACATTGTTCTAAGAAGAGTCTAAAAATACCAAAGGTTGGAAGTTTCCAAAAAGAAGAAACAAAGATGCTCGAAACTCAGTTGAACCTGCAAAGGATAAGTGGTTGGTATAAGGGGTGAACAGGGTGGTTTGACCCTGATTCTGGATCAAGGAGTGGGCGAAATGCAAAATTCCATCCTGAAACAGAAAAAGCTAAAGGCCCAAGACCTGAGATGGATGCTCTCAGAAAGTCCAGAAAGGGGACAAAGTGCAGCTAGTCCCATAACAGCATTTGGCCACAAATAAATAAACCAACCTTCCCCTCCCCCCAACTACCGCATCCAAACACAACTTCACATTTGTCTAAGTATAAAAAGAAAACATTCTTTGTGCTTCATATTAAATTTGTTCACAGCAAATTGATTTCCCCATTTCATCCTGCCAATCCAATATACAGTTTTATAGGTACTTTGCTCCCTTAACTGGCCAGTTCACAAATAGGATTCCATTCACATTTTGTTCAGAATGTTATTTTATGCATCTCTATGAATGCTGAGAAATCCCAATTGTCTTGTGAGGAGGTTATTTTTAATTCTGGTGTAATATCTCATGTTATATCATGCAGGAACCATTTATTGTTAGCCATTTTAACAATAAATCCTGCAGTCTGAAAGAACTGAACAAATAAATAGATCACTGGATTCCAAAAGGTAAGATGTTCCAGGTGGGATTACTGAGCGAGCGGGTTTTTTGTTTTTTGTTTTGGTTTAATGGTTCCTTCTGATCAAATACAGGGTATGATTAATATTGTATTTTTCCACTACAAGGATCAGTGAATATATATATTCCCTGTATAGCTTGCTCATCTGAATCTAGTAGAGGCGGTAGTGTTTTAGGCATACATTTTCAAGAATATCCTTCAGTATTGCAGGCGCTTTCAATTAAATGCTAGCACAATTATTTGTTCTTGTAATTGTACCTAATTATTGTACAAAATCTGCACTGGCAATTCAGGTAATACATCTTCTAAATGGGTGCAATTGTGGGTGGAAATAATTGGGCCTGAAATTTACTGCCTGAATTTATCTGCTAGATTAAAGTTTCACCCACAATACTGATAGAGCCCTGATTAAAAATCCTATTTGAAATCCTGGCTCCATTGAAGTTAATGGCAAAAGTCCCAGTGACTTCAATAGGTTCGAGATTTTACCATAGGGCTTTTGGCTGTTTGGGAATCAGTGATTTTTGCAGAATGAGTTGGTGGACTATATTCAGTTCTTGGTGGAAGGGTGTTCGCATCTCATGAGGGCTGAGTAAAATGGTTCATACAAAGGACCAATGGGAACTATACCTGGTTGAGCTTTGGATATGTTTCGTATATACTATTTCCACTTTAAAAATATTTTATGCTGTCTGTAAAAAACAAGGGGATGAAACTGCAGGGTATTGGTGTGGAGTATCCCAAATGCATTCCTCCTCCTTGCTGTACAGGCCTCAGGGAGGGGGAATGGAATGAGAGACATTGCATCTGGCTCCGTGCCTTTGAAAGATCCCTCTTGCACTAGGGTGGTTCTCCTGAGACCTGATTCACTGGCTCTATGGCCAGATTGCATGGTTGTGTGACATAAAGAATTCTTAAAGCGCTGCCACGGCAGCGCTTTAACTTCGCTGCCCCTTTTGCACCCCTGATCGGTGGCCCTGCCGGGTCCCTACCAGCAGGGCCGCCAATGGGGGGGGCGGGGGCACAAAAGGGGCAGCGAGGACCCAGCAGAGCCGCCGATGGGGGGTGCAAAAGTAGCAGCAATGTTAAAGCGCTGCCACGGCAGCACTTTAATGTCACTACCCTGGCCGCCAACGGCGGGGGTGGGGGGGGGGACGGGTAAAAGTAGCTGCCCCAGGGCCGCAATTTAAAAGGACCCAGGGCTCCAGCCACCGCTGCCGCCGGCCGGAGCCCCGGGCCCTTTAAATCGCCACTGGAGCCCCGGGCGGCACGGCTGGGGGATGCTGGAGCCCCATGGACTAGCTGGGGGATGCTGACCCCCCCGCCCCGCCCCTTCTGCCGAGGCCCCGCCCCTTCCGGGGGGTGGGGGGAGCAGAGTGGCCCCATCCCGGTAAGAGCTACATTTTACTTTCACCCCTGTGTACCACACAGCATGAATTTATGATCCAATGTGTCCTTTCGTAGCACTGTTGTAGAAATGAAGATACTCTGCTGATTACACTTCATAACCACATTATTCTGTCGCACACTTCAGTGCTGCTAATACTGTTAGTGTAGTGTTACAAGTGCACATCCCATGGAACCAATTTTGCTTTCACAGAATATACAGATAATTATGTAAGTATCAAGGTTAGAATGTTAAAAATATTCTTGTGTGTGAAGCTAGAAACACACGTATTAGTTCTTGGAGTAAAGTAGATGAAAGGCTCAAACTGGCAATCATTTTAATGCATATACTGAGAACATTACATGGACTAAAATAGATGTTAAAATAGCTTTAAAAGGTTAATGGAAAATCATCTTTTGAGGTCATAAGTCATAACACTCCATAGTAAGAATCTGATAAAGCCATTTCAATGTCATAAGAAGAAAAACCATTTTCAGCTTTTTAAAAAATGGAGACTTAAAACACTGCACACACAACTGTTTCTTGAAACAAAAGGCAAAGTCATGCCAGTAAATGCATTTTTCTTTAGTAAGTAAATATTCATCAACAGAGATATGAGGCATATGCAAGATTTGTCCTCATTGCAATCTTTCCTTAAACCCCTACATGGTATTAGAATAAACTATGTATTTTATAGTGCTGCTTCATAGCAAGACAATTTAGATTCTTTACCAAATGCGTAAAGTTAATGAGGAAACTTTCCAAAGACAATATATTTTGCTGTTCATCCAAAGGAGCTTGGCTGCTCTGTTTCACCTCAGTGCTCATGTGCTGCTGCTTCAGCAGCATTATAAAATGGAAAGAAGCAACATGCAAAGATGCCTGAAGGGACTCACCATCTTTTGCGAGACCAAAATAAAGGCACAGCCAGCAACATGCATATAAGAAATGTTTCCTTTTTTCCCTGAGTTTATTTTTACACGAAAAAATAACAGCTTCTGCCAACTATACTCATAAAGTAGATACAGAACAACACATAGATGATGCCATTTCATTTTAACTCTATTACAAGTAACGTCAATAGAAAATGCCAAAGGACACACCGCAATTCTTCATGGCTACACTAACTTATAAAACAGCTAGGCCAAGTTAGTTTAAATAGGAGCTGCATTGCTCATGCAAAAGTTGAATTTCATCCCTAGGCTAGGTTTTGTTCTCTGTTACACAGGTGTAAATCCAGATGTCGATAGAGTTACTCTGAATTTACACTGGCGTAACTGACAACAGAATCTCACCCCTTGTATTTAAATTTTATGCAACATAAAAGATGTATGTATGTCTGACATCTTTTCCTTTCATTATATACAAAAATGACTCTCTCTGCCTTCTAAAATAACACTCTCAAATCACAAGGGGCTGCCAGAAACCTGTCATAGATAGTAATCTATTTGCCCAGGCTCCTGAATAATAATGAAAGAGAAGACACCGAGTGTCAGTTCCCAGCACATAAATTAACGCTTCATATTCGCAATTAGTCTTCTCAGTAAAAAACATAATCACATTTGATATTGGTGCAACTTTTATTCATTTTAATATAAGCAACCAGTTAGTGATATAGTAGGATACATAGTCAAGTAACAACAACAAATAGGATTAAAAGTTTGAAATGGCAAAATTCTGCACAAATTAAAGGAAGCTTCAAGGACATTTTGGGATTCCTGTTTTGATTCTGAGTAAAAACCCCATGCTGTAAGGGAAAAGAAGGTCTCTTCTCCCCCTTTTGGAGAAATGGGCAAAGCTAGCTCTGACAGATTTAATTTATTAAATGATAACTTCACCCCGCTGCATTTCTGCACAGTATTTTATGTTGTATTGTTTGGCATTTGGTTTTGGAAATATTAAATGGTTTCTGTAAATGCATTTATCAGTTCAGGGTTAGCTGTACCTTTGACCTCTCTCTCCATCTCTCTACATGCACACCTTTCAAGTAACAGACCCACTGCTTGTGTTTCTCTCAGAGTGCAATGCCATCATTCACCCCACTATTAGACTGGGGCTCCAGGACCTCTGCTCACCAACCATGTTTCCTTAGCAGGGCCAGCTGGGCTTGGTGGCTGCCAGAGATTTCCCTTCAGGAGCTATGAACAGTAGGTAAATGCAGTGACACAGGGCAATTTCTTTACAACAAAAAGCATTCCCCTGCTACTGGCGAACACGTTACAGTCTGCCTCACTGCAGACACTGACTCTTCCCTCTGTGTCTCAGGGCAGTCTTAATTTTATCCATTTCAAAGTTCTTTTGTCTGCGCTGGGACTCTCGAATTCAGTCAAGACAGATTATACATCCCACCAGGGAGGCTGGAGAAAGACCTCTTATATTTGACTCAGTGTATTGACAGGTAAGCACCAGCAACTGAGTTAACTAAGCATATTGTCTGCCTTTCTGCAGACCCACTGAGTCATAATTAAACAAACAGAATTTAATACTATATTCATAAAAATATCACAGATCTCTCCACATTCTTCAGAGTATTTATAAAATGAGGGAGGAAATTGTGACCGGTGCCTGAGGGAAGTGGGTCATCCTGAATTGACATATACTGGACTTAGATTGGGAAGTGAGCCCAAATGCAACAAAAACACTGGCTATGTTGTCTGAAAGAGTGTGGGGTTGGTGGTGGAAGGGGTGTCTGTCTTTGTTTCTACCCAGGATATATACAGTTGTTCTGCAATTCACAATGTGCAGATTATATTTACAATAGTAGAAGTGCCGTGGCCAGCAAAATAAATGCTGAGAATTTTAAACCAGCATGTAGCTCCAAATGATACAGCCAGGAAAGGCCTGGGGTCAGCCTCCAATGAAAGGATCAAGTCCCGGGAGAACAGGTGCATACAGTGGCACCCTCCACACATAGGAAGGTGCACTGGAGGATGTCTAACTGTATGCTAGAGGGACGTTTGGCTTTATTAGTTACGGTGACACAATTAGGGGTATCCCTTTTTACACAGCAAAATAACCACGTTCCCGGCTACTTACAGGATATCAAACATGCACCAGACTAGGTAGCTACTGGGGCAGTGTATTATTAAGATCAAGTTAGTAACTGATTCACTGGGCAGGTCTACGCTACCTGCCAAATCGGCGGGTAGCGATCAATCTTTCAGGGATCGATTTTTCACGTCTAGTGTAGACACGATAAATTGATCCCCAATTGCTCTGCTTTCGACTCCGGTAATCCACCCCGGCAAGAGGCGGAAGCTGAGTCGATGGGGGAGCGGCGGCAGTCGACCCTGCGGCGTCCTCACAGTGCAGTAAGTCGAGCGAGGTACGTCGACTTCAGCTACGTGAATTACGTAGCTGAAGTTGCATACCTTACATCGATCCTTGCCCCTAGCGTAGACCTGGCTACTATGTGCTCTGTTGACAGGAACCATGTTTTTAGCCAACTATGCCCCTACTGGTTAGTAGGGAAGTAAAAAGCCATGCATGGGCTGGGCCTAATTTCAAAATAGGAAGCTTACATCTTCTTTCATAAGTCTCCAGTTAAAGCAGGAAACTATTACAACACAGTGATTTGGGTTTCTGTTTCTGCAGTCCCCAAACCAACAGTGAATTGAAGATCTAACACATTATAAATGCTGAACATATTTTAAACTTCCCCAATATCTGATGAAAGACACATACAGGCACAGGAGTCACCCTGTCCTATCACTGTCATATAGAGATATGCCCATGTGTAATCAGTGGAATAAGTAACCATTTACATTTAAGCAGGCAAGTGTTAGGGAAGCCTTGTCATACTTTAGTTGTTTATGTTATTTTTTAGTTTTAAAATCGGCAATGCAGAGTTGATGGAACTTCTAGGAGAAAGACTACCAACATAAATAATCAACTGCACAGGCCCTTAAATGGAAAAGTCTGAGCTTTAGGGTGTAAGTCCACTCCACTGCTCTGATCCCCAGCCAAATGCATATGATACAGGATGGGGTTAAAAAGATATTGAAAACTGAAGTTGATTATGACAGGTTACACATTTAGGACTAAATTTTGTCCCTTGTACGCTGGCCTGGAAGCAAATGGAAGCAAGTGGAAGCCTCTGTAAGAAGGGATGCCTTCTTGAATCTCTACTGAGTAATCCAGGGGTAGTCAATTATTTTTTGTCAAGGTCCAAATTTCTTGATTATGGTATAGTCAAGGTCCAGACTCCAGAGAAAATAATATTAAACAACAGTAATGATAAATATAAGTAAATACAAAGATTTCAGGGTGTCTTTAAAAGCATCTGGTGGTTCAGATTTGGCCCACAGTCCACCTATTGACTACCTCTGAGTAATCCCTTCAGGCTAATGCATAGTATAATGTTAAGGGACACTCGAGAGATCTCCAGACCTCCATGAATGGAAGGAGACTTACTCTGACCTCAACCATTTGAGGATGAGAAGAGTTTAAGAAGAAGGAAAGACATGAGATTTTATAGATGAGAAAAGTTTTGGGAGAGGTAAACCTTAGGTACCTAAGTCACAAAATGCTGAACTAGAAATAGAGTATAAGAGTTCTGATACCCAGTCTTCTAGCTATTAGAAAACATTTCCTTCACCCCCTTCCTATTACATGAAGCCTACATGAATATTCAATGGCACTTTAGGAACAGCACCGCTAGAATGTGCATATGCATAACCAATACAATTACAGAAGATCTCCTTTCTATTGCATCCTAATGTTCCTTTCTT
The DNA here is from genome assembly GCA_033296515.1 of Macrochelys suwanniensis. Lineage (NCBI taxonomy): Eukaryota > Metazoa > Chordata > Testudines > Chelydridae > Macrochelys > Macrochelys suwanniensis. The sequence goes on along the minus strand of CM065776.1, from coordinate 94,738,952 downwards.
TATAGCTACTTTAATCAGAAAGCAATAATGGCAGTGGTGAAAAATCATGTTGAACTTTCTAAAGATAGAGAAGCCAACAATGATCACATTCTGACGTGTCCTTTTTAACAACCTTTTAACATCAGCCTCTTGTTCCAATAGGATTTAAATAGTTTTAAATAAGCCTCCTTCATCTTGCCAAATAAGATCTCAAGAGAGCTGTCCCTGGATGCAAATATGCATACTAAAAAAATACAGATAAAGAAGAGCTTCTGAAGTAAAACTTCACGTGCTGTGGATAAAGGTAGAAAGACTGGGCAGCTGTCTACCATTCAGAACTAAGGGTCCCATTTTTTCCCCAATGATGCCAATGGCAAAATTCTCATTGACTTTGTTGGAGCGAGATTGGGCCCTCATCAAAAATGCAATCGTGATTCCCAAGCTAGGAAATCATTTGAAGATGACAACTATGGCAAGGAAAGTAACTAAGGCTGACCATGCTGCCCATCAAACTTATTTAATTAAAAAATCATGGGTGGTAAGGGTATATTTCCAAAGAGTTGTGTCCAGTTTTATCCACATCACCTACATGCATTTTAACAGACAGCTGTGAGGCTAAAATTCCCATCTAGCTCTTTAATATTCTATTTTTTCTTCCGAATAAAAAAACGGCATAACAAAATGATTGCTTGAGTGGTAGTTATGATACCTGGCATATATCAGCCTTTCATCACTGAAATTTGAAGTGTCTTGCAAAGATCACTACTGTGTTATGACCCTGATGTTACATGTAGAGAGACTGAAGCAGAGAGGTGAAGTGACTTGCCCAAAGTCACTCAGCCGGTCAGTAAGAGTGCTGGGGACTGAACTCAGATCTCCTGATTGTGAATCCCCACAAGTATGAGACAAGGTGCAATGCAAGTAATGGGCAGTTTTATTAGTAGTAGTAAACATTTTTCAGTTGCTCCACTTTTGTAGAATGCAGCCTCTGTATCTGCTAGCCATCTCTACAGTGAAAACCCATCCTCTGCAGAGCAGAAATTACAAAAACTTGAGTCAGCCTCATCAATTTTGTGAAAAGATAGAAGATAGCAATGAAGAACTCCAGTCCCTCCCAGAACTGGTTTGATAACTTATTGCATTGTAATACAATATATGAAGTGAGAGCAACGTGAAAGAGCAAAGTTAATAAATGACAGTCAGTTACATGTACCAGCATCTTTTTTGTTCTTATCCTGTGAATTTAAATATACAAGATTTTATTTTCATAGCTACCTTTGATGTTTAACTTCACTACCTCAAAAAAAAAAGTATCATCCTAGATAACTGGGAAGGAAATGATTCTACAATGCTCCTCATCTTCTGATTCATTTCCTGCCTCCCTCCACCTTCAAAGCAAGATGCTGCCCTTTATGAACAAGATCCTTTCATACCCACTGTGATCAAGCCAATGAGGAGATGGTGGAAACTAATATTAACTGTAGTTCTATACCTAATGCTTCAGATAACATGGAGAAAATATAACTACCTTGTTTAACCCAGAGCCAATAATATGGAGAGAGCCAGATGGGATTGCTATCCCAGTACCAGAAGGAGTGCTCCCTTCCCCTTTTACACACATTTTTTTCCCATTTGAATCTTTATTTAATAATGAAAGCAAAAGCATTTGTTGAGATTCCCAAATGAAATGCCACTAGGTATTGTAGCTGGACCAGTAGTGCTTTAGATCTGTCACACAGCAACACTTTATTACCCCAAGGATGTTATCTTAACCCGGAGTCTAAAATATAAAAGAACTGTAACTCTGACAACTTGAGACCCAACAGAGACAAAAGTGTGGAAAGCTTCCCAGAAAGATCCCAGGGGAGAAGGCAGATTTATCTAATGCAGATAAAGATGACAAAAAGATATTCATGTCCCAAGTTTTAATAAGTTTGAGCTTGACAGGACGAACCAGAGAGATAGCCTTGAGCAGAAGCTTGGATTCGGAATGAGATGTTAACTAAGGGGAGTTGGGAGAAGGAGAAAGGAGCTCCAGGCAAAGGAATTAAATTTAATGGTGGAAGATTTTAAGCATAGTGGAAACTTCTCTGTTAAGATATTAAGGGCCAAAGGGACAATATCCCTTTGCAGGGATTTATGCTGTAGATTGTGTTAAAAATCCAAGAGCTCTTCATAGAGCCTGTTGTATTTAGATTGAGTTGAGGATGTTTGAACAGGAAAGGTCAAAGCTGTCTGTGAAAAGCCATAAAGTGAGAAGGTAAACATGCGATAAATCAGGGGATTATTTCAGAATCAGCCACCATGAAAACTTTGCCTTTCCTCTATCAGAATGGAAGTTATTTTGCTCACTGAGCCATGGGTATGTGGTTTGTCATCAAGGAACAGAGGTAAGCTCTCACAGAATTTCACAGGAGTAGCATTTTAGCGTTCTGACATTGCTTTCCGATACTGGGGTTTTTTGTTATTAGTGACATATCAGGGTTTTCCCCCTGCTAGTTAAATTGAGATATGTGGTTTGGGCGATGAAAGCATTCCAAAGTTTTGATACCTTTCTGAACTATAACTTATCTTAAAGGAGCTTGTTGGTCTGCAAACCTAAGCTAGAAATCTCACTAGAAGAGGCTTTTAGGCAGAGTAAGAAGAGAAAGGGGACATTTCCCTTTCCATCTTCCGAAGGGCCAAGTGCTTCCACCTATATCTGAAGTCAATCCAGATTGACAACAGTGACTTCGGGGAAGTTATTCAGAAGTTACCCTGTGCAAGCAAGAGCAGAATTTGTCCCCCCCCCCCCCAAAAAAAAAAAAAAAAAGGACGGTTATTTTAAAATCAGAAGGAAAAGGAAATCTCTGGACTGTTTAGCCCTGAGAGTCTTTCCTATTGCTAATGTCTATGTTGATCAATATCTGACTATGCACATATTAATTATAGTTAACTCTGCATAGTAATGGTCAACTGGCTAGTTGTATTCTAGCTATATAGATAAGCTTTAGGTATTTCACACCAGCATAATCCTATCCCATTCAATAGGCTATCCATTGACATTTATTGTTCTCTCTCACTGAGCCAGATCACCTTCCACTTACACCAGTTTTACATTGGAGTAGCTCTGTTGACCAAATGGACTTAGCTCCTGATTTACTCTGGGGCAGTGAAGTGTAGAATCAGGCTCACTCAGTTTGCATGACAGCTGCTTCTGCCTTCCATATTGGGAGACCTGTCCCCTTCCCTCCTCTTAGCTCAAAAGTGCTTACTGGAAGTAAATTTTTGACCAACCTTTTTTTTAAATTATTATTACTACCCGCAGTCCTGTTTGATCCTTTTGGGGCTAGGAACTAAAAGCTCTTGGGACCAAGCTTGGCTGAGCAGACAGTCAGTAAAGTCGTCATAATCTGACCTAAAGGGGTGGAATATCTCCTCTCCTTCCCTCTCCATTTCTTTTACTTTTTTCACGTTGGAAACACCTTCCTAAATAATACATGTAAGCAGCATGCAGTTAAATAGTGTTAAGAATAGAGTACTGTTCAGTCTGTTTGATGGTAGCACTGAGTCTTTGTGAAATGAAATATGATGTAAAGTCACAGTCAGATGAAGGTTGCCATGAGCTACAATCTATTCACCCAAATCCTTTTTATTGCATGCCTTGTGGACCTCTCACAGTCAGCTTATTTGTGTATTAGACAGATGCAAAGGCAATTCCAGAAAAATCCCTAAAGTAAAACACATAACCGCTAGCTAGCATTGAAAAAGAGGATGTAAATTGTTGTAGCTCAAATCTATGCCCCTATACTGAGTGAGACTGGGAACGAATGGTATAGTTCAATACATTGTTGGTCATACTCTCTCCTCTACAAATAATTTGGATTGTCTTAATATTTGGCATTCCTGATTTGTGTTACCTAAACTTTATCCACCACATCTACAGATAGTCATTAATAGATTATGTACCAATCCCAACTATTGATAATCAATTATTAGCATTAATGAGAAAAACCAAAGAGTCAAATTGAAAAGGAAAATACTTTTTTTTCACCTGATAATTTTTTTATCTGATGAAAGAATGGCTGGTAGTCTACTGAGGGGGTGATCTTTACATTTGCTAGAGATTGGAGGCAGTCTACAAATTGAAAACGAGACTGAGTCCCTGCACTGTTAACAAAACTCAGGGACTTAAAACTCTGCTTATTTTAGACAGATGACAAATTGAAAAAGATGCCCCCTCTGAAGCCCTTTCAAACATTGCAGCATCCAAAATTGAGTGTTAACATTTTGTGCTATGAATCCAAATAGGCCCTCTTTAAAAATTCCCCTGCATCTCTCTCTACTTCACTTTCTCCATCTATAAAATGGAGATAATATTTATCTACCTCACAGGGAGCCTTAAGGAATATCTGGCTGATGTACTCTTATTTTCACTCACACAGGTCATTACACTGAAGTCAACAGACTACTCAAAATAGTAAAAGTTTAGAAACCAAGCCTCAAATCTTCACAAGTTTGGTAAATTCTGTACTTGTTCACAAAGGCTTTCTTCAAAACAAAGCAAACAAAAATAAAAAACTCCAACACTTTACAAAGTGTAAATGAAAGTAGGTCATTTGCCATAACAACAGAGATTTTACACACACACACACACACACACACACACACACACACACACACACAGTCTCTCTCTCTCTCAACACTGATTTCACTTTTTTGCAAATCCATGTGATTTCCCCACCAGTTTTAGTATCAGTGTGAGGGAAGTATACAAACCCCACGGTGGGCAACACGGGATTAACAAACTAATGTGAGTTCAGGTGACAATGCCTCATCACACCTGTGAGTGACAGCAGAATTGGAGGGAAGGGCTTAAAAGGGAGAAACCCAGCTCAGTTGAGGTGTGATGGGGCGCACTCACCCCGCACTGCAAGGGAAGGAGTTAACGCCTCACTGTGGGCTGAGGAAGCCACGCCCCTTTCTCCCTACTGGGCATGCCCTAGGTGTACAAGTATAAAAGAGAGCAGACCGCTCAGTCAGCGGGAGACACCGGCGGGGAAGGATGTGTGCCTGGAGCTCCTGCTGAGGATGGCCTCCAGCCTGTGCCAGAGGGGAGCAGAGACGTGGACCACAGCCTCGGATCCCAGCCGCCCACGGAGCCCCAAGGAGCGAATGGTGCTGGGGAACTAAGAGATCCCAACGCCTCCTGGACTACAATGCCCACGACTGCGGTAGGAAGTGATCCAGGGGCAGTGTCGGAGTGGTATCTCCCACCGAGGTAAGCTCGGCGTGTTTCAGTGTGACTCCCCGCTGAGCTGTTCTACTGCTACTAGTGCCCTGGGTCGAGGCCCAGTGTACTTGGGTGGGCCTGGGCCCCCCTACCTGGGCTGCCGGCCCTCCTGCCAGCGGCCCCCAGGAACTCTGGCCATTGGGCCACACTGCCCTGACAGTAGGGGTGCGTTTCATGGACTCCAGCCACTAGGCCGTACTACCCCAAATGAGTGGGGCGTTTGCATAGACTCTGGCCATTGGACCACACTGCCCTGACAGTAGGTGTGTTTCATGGACTCTGGCCGCTATGCCGTACTACCCCTGGAAGGAGGGACAATAGAGCAGGGGCACAGATGGAGGGCTGTGTCCAGAAGAGGATGGCGCAAGCCAGGGAGCAGTGTGGGTCCCAGACAGCACAGCAGAGCAGGTAATGAGCGGGACATCACCTGCAGAGGGCGCTCCAGAGTGACCGGCAAGAGGAGCCACGGTGGTGAGCACAACCCGTTACATGTGGGCAAACTCAGTTGACAGCACAGCAGACCTTCAGGCCTCCTCTAGAGCAGCGTTCCCCAAACTTGGGCCGCTGCTTGTGCAGGGAAAGCCCCTGGCGCGCCCAGCCGGTTTGTTTACCTGCCGCGTCCACAGGTTCGGCTGATCGCGGCTCCCACTGTCCACAGTTTGCTGTGCCTGCCCAATGGGGGCTGTGGGGGCATTCCTGCTTTCTCCGCTCATGGTGCCCTGTCAGCCGCTATGCCCATCAGGTGGGTCTTTGGTCACTCAGCCATCTGGCCAAGCCACACACAGTCCATGTATACACTTCAGCTGGGCCCATCACAGTACCCCTCCACTGGCAACGTCTCTGTAGCCACTGGATCGCTTTTGTCCACATGCTCGTTGACCCCCTCAAAGAATTTTTGTAGATTGGCGAGGCATGATTTCCCTTTATAAAAAACATGTTGACTCTTCCCCTACAAATTATGTTCATCTACGTGTCTGACAATTTTGTTCTTTACTATAGTTTCCAAAAATTTGCCCAGTACTAATATCAGGCTTAAGTTTGAAGCCCTTTTTAAAAATTGGCATCACATTAGCTATCCTCCAGTCATTTGGTACAGAAGCTGATTTAAATGATAGGTTACAGACTACAGTTAGTAGTCCTGCAATTTCACATTTGAATTCCTTCAGAACTTGTGGGTGAATACCATCTGGTCCTGGTGACTTATTGCTGTTTAGTTTATCAATTTGTTCCAAAACCTCCTCTAATGACACCTCTATCTGGGACAGTTCTTCAGATTTGTCACCTAAGAAGAATGGCTCAGGTTTGGGTATCTCCCTCACTTCCTCAACTGTGAAGACTGATGCAAAGAATTAATTTCGTTTCTCCGCAATGGCCTTATCATCCCTGAGTGCTCCTTTAGCATCTTGATCGTCCAGTGGCCCCATAGGTTGTTTATCAGGGTTCCTGCTTCTGATGTACTTAATTTTTTTTGGTATTTCTTGAGTCTTTGGCTAGCTGTACTTCAAATTCTTTTTTGGCCTTCCTAATTATATTTTTAAACTTTATTTGCCAGTGTTTATGCTCCTTTCTATTTTCCTCACTAGGATTTAACTTCCACTTTTTAAAGAATGCCTTTTTGCCTCTCACTGCTTCTTTACTTTCTTGTTTAGCCATGGTGGCACTTTTTTGGTTCTCTTACTATTTTTTTTTAATTTGGGGTATACATTTAAGTTGAGCCTCTATTATGATGTCTTTAAAAAGTTTCCATGCAGTTTGCAGGGATTTTACTTTTAGTGTTGTACCTTTTAATTTCCGTTTAACTAATCTCCTCATTTTTGTGTAATTCCCCTTTCTGAAATTAAATGCTACAGTAGTGGGCTGCTGTGGTGTTTTCCCCGCCACAGGAATGTTAAATTTAATTACATTATGGTCATTATTACCAAGCGGTCCAGCTACATTCACCTCTTGGACCTGATCCTGTGCTCCACTTAGGACTAAATCAAGAATTGCATCTCCTCTTGTGGGTTCCAGGACTAACTGCTCCAAGAAGCAGTCATTTAAGGTGTCAAGAAATTTTATCTTTGCATCCCATCCTGAGGTAATATGTACCCAGTCACTATGGGGATAGTTGAAATCCCCATTAATATTGAGTTTTTTATTTTAATAGCCTCTCTAATCAACCTGAGCATTTCACAGTCACTATCACCATCCTGGTCAGGTGGTCAGCAATATATCCCTACTGCAATATTAATATTATTTGAGCATGGAATTATTATCCAAAGAGATTCTATGGTACTGTTTGGTTCATTTAAGATTTTTACTTCATTTGATTCTACACTTTCTTTCATATATAATGCCATTCCCGCACCAGCATGATCTGTTCAGTCCTTCTGATATATTTTGTACCCTGGTGTTACTGTGTCCCATTGATTATCCTCATTCCATCAAGTTTCTGTGATGCCTATTATATCAATATGCTCATTCAATATGAGGCACTTTAGTTCACTCATCTTATTATTAGACTTCCAGCATTGGTATATAAGCACTTTAAAAACGTATCACTTTTTAGCTACCGCCTATTAGTTGATGTAATTGAATAATTTTTTTTATCATTTGACTGTTTCTCAGCAGATCCTACCTGTATTTTATCTTCCATACTCTTCTCCTTCCTAGGACAGAGAATCTCCATTAGTAGATCCTCCCGTAAGGGATCTGTCCGAACCACGTGCTCCTCCACACCTGTCGGCTTTCCCCCAGCCCTTAGTTTAGAAACTGCTCTACGACCTTTTTAATTTTAAGTGCCAGCAATCTGGTTCCATTTTTGTTTAGGTGGAGCCCATCCTTCCTGTATAGTAGTGATTGGCAACCTGCGGCCTGGAGGCTGCATGCGGCCCATCAGGGTAAGCTGATTGCAGGCTGCGAGACATTTTGCGGACATTGACCGTCTGCAGGCATGGCTCCCTGCAGCTCCTAGTGGTCACGGTTCACTGTTCCTTGCCAATGGGAGCTGCGGGAAGCGGCATGGGATGCAGGGACATTTTAATATATGCAAAACGCCCTCAAAATGTAATATTTATTGCTGGGGCCTGAAAATACCACGACAGATTTTCCCAAAATACGCCCTTATATTTGAAAATGAATTCTCCATAATCCCTTTTGCATTTGCTTTCTGTAAATACTTGAGCAATCAAGTTCTGCTAATGGAAAAAAAAACATTTTAAGCTGAGGAAAGAAAGTTCATGATTGCACCATATTACCTCAGGGAAGAAGTAAAGGCAATTGATCAGCAATATAGTTAGGATTTAAATTAAACTACTTTACAGTATTCTGGATGAATATAGCACTGCAGCATTATATAAAATGACAATAGGAGCAGCAGAATTGCCATTAAAGACAAACAATAAACCTCCTTTAGAGCCCTCAAATTAACAGCAGTGCTCACTTTTCTTACCACAGTCAATTTATTCTCCTTGATGATTACTTGATTCTATTGCCTCTAAACTTTGCAGTTGTATCTAGTATCTTTTACAGTGACCTGTAAACCATTCATCTCACTGACATCAATAGGTAGCAATAAATATAGGTATAGGTGATATGAGGATGCTAGAAATGCAAATGACTCAGCAAATGTTCTATAAAATACCATGAAAATATGTAAACTAAGAGCTTCCTGTCTGTACATAGACAACATATTCAATCTAATTAAATATGAAAGCTCTGCCAAGATGACAACAAAAACTTCAGCTGATATATCATCTGAATCTTACCAGACATCACAAGGCATTGTACAACAGACGCACAGTATTTTAATAAGAGAATCTGGAGTATCAAGCTATCAGTTAGAAGGATAGGAATTTAATTAGCAAATCGTCAGTTTTGATAGAGAGCTAGAGTCTTCTCCTTACCCTCATATGCATACACAATTCAAGCACACTGATTCTCAAGTGACAATAACTAAAATGGATCAAAAGACATGCAGGATGACTATCCAAACACAAAGGCGTCTAAAGACCAAAATGTACTACCAAGTGTATTATTATTATTATTAAGCATCATAAGGCATCCATAACCATAATATACAGCACCAATGGAAGCAAGGACCAAGAATAGTAAACACAGTCATAAAATGAAATGGCTGAATGTGTTTCCTGGACTATTGATTAAACCATCCAGGTAGATTGGAGGGATTTCTTTTGGAGGAAGAAGTCATGTGTCTTGATGTTAGGCTACAGCTGTGTAAAATCCAGTGGCTTATTTTGGCAGAGGTTTGTGCAAACATTTTTGATTCCTCTTCATGTGAGTCCACTTCACAAAATGTTAACTGATGTTTTATATGGTTTCATCCCAAGTCAAGCTTCAGGCAAAATTAATGGCAACTTGGTGAAATTTTAAGAACTCAAAATACTTTGCTGAACAGGTTGTGAAATCTACTTCTAGAACAAACTGATGATTATTCAAAATGCAATGCAAAAGTATTCTAACAGCCCCTTATGGCATCCGGGAGAACCTGTCTTTAAATCAGACTTCAAGGCAGCAGAGCAAGGGAGCAAGGAGGTGGAGGGCAAGGTACTTATTGTTAAGAGGTGCCAGCACATGAGCCAAAATGTTTCCTCTCCTTCCCTGCACTACATCCAGAGCACTACTGACTCTTATCACTTGTACATTATAAATACACAGGAAAATAAAATAAAATCTACGGTGTTAATATTGCCAAGCTAAAACAACAACAAACAATACCTAACCACCAAATCTAATAGTAAAAAGTAATATAAAACATCATTGACATATTTCATAAAACTGTTCCAATTCCACGAACTGAGAACGAAACACATTTAGATTTTTTTAAAATGTTGCTATGACTATTATATTCAGTTCTACCTCTAAACAGGTAACACACTCATCTAATTTTAGGTTTGTAACAAAAGTTTTATTCAGCTCTATTTTATGCTTTAGTGAGCAGAAAAGAAAGAAAAGAACTCACAAACATATTTCCACACATCAAATAAATTGTTACTGTCCTGATTCATCCACATGAGAAATACTTTAATTTTAAAAAAATACAAAGCATTTTTCTTGTTTTACACTTCCTCAAAGCTCCCTTTTTAAATTATTAATTGTATATAGCATGAATATTCAGCTAGCACACTTCAGAGACATGATCTATGAAAAGTGGTTTATTTTTCTCCCCATCATGCTAACCTCCTAACACTGATAGAACAGAAATGTTGGTGAAGATTAAAGTATACACCCCACCCTTCTTCCCCCCACAAGTCCAAATTTAAGTCTATGAAGTTATTGGTGAATTAATAGCTATATATGATATCTGGCATTAGCCTGATCCCATTCTAGAAAATGTATCACACTGACATACAGAGCACTTGGGTTTGAAAGCAAACTTGAGTAACCTATAGAAGCAACAAACAGTCCTGTGGCACCTTATAGACTAACAGACATATTGGAGCATAAGCTTTCGTGAGTGAATACCCACTTATTCACCCACGAAAACTTATGCTCCAATACGTCTGTTAGTCTATAAAGTGCCACCGGACTCTTTGTCGCTTCTACAGATCCAGACTAACACGGCTACCGCTCTGATACTTGGGTAACCTAGCTCTCCAGGACAATGATCAGGTACACTGTTGGGCATATCTTTACTGGGAAAATGCATCACATTAGAAAATGTGTTGACTGACCATAGCTTAACTAACACAATGTTGCCCACAATACTGCCTTTAGGATGGACAAAGATAACCATGTTTAAAAGTACGCTAGCTGGTCATGATTAACCATTGGATCCCTACTTTTCAAATCTAACCCAACTCTAAGGTTAACCATGTTTTTTAAAACATGACTGCCCTCATCCACGCTAAGATAAAAATTGTCTATCACCATATTAGTTCAAATGTGTTAGTTTCCCCAGTATAGATGTACCCACTGATGGTCTCTGGGGAAATGAGGAGGGAGAAGGTTGAATGAACATGAGAGGTTCCCATCACCATGCTGACAGATCAGACCTTTGAAATGGCTATGCTGTCTGCCCTTTGGGAGGCACGAAAAAGAAATGCTGCTTTGATAATGGAGCAAGGGATAAAAAGACAGAAAGCTCAATAGCCATTAGAAAGGGGGAAAAAATTAGCATAACCATACTCTAATACTTGAGAAATGTCCTTAGTCCAATTATAAATGTTTGCTTAGCACAACTATTCAAAACAAAATGAGGCAGAGAACACTAAGGATGAGATGAGAGGAAGTTATAAAAGAAAATACCATTTTCACATCTTCCACCTCTTGTTCATCAAAGCATAAAATAAAGGATTTCATTAAACTACAATAAAAAATGTTGTTAAATTTGGAACTTAAGTCCAAGGGATAAAACGCTTTCAGTTTTGAACTCACTGTGGTTGTTGTGAGACTTAAAATAAACCCCAAACCCTGAAAATCTGCTTACCTGATGAGATGTCTATTCGGTTCTTCTTCACCTGGGTGACATTGATGTGAACACTGACTTTGCCTTCAGTCAGGTCAATCTCGACATTACCCAATCCATCAGCAAAGTTGCTGAAGAGGAGAAGTCCATTGGGGTTCCAGGTCCGAAACTGGAAATTGACTGAAAGCAGGTCCTGATGCAGGCGACCAAGCACTTCCAGGTAACTGGTAGCATTAAAAAAGACAGGCACTGTATGTGGTTCCACACACGAAAAACTTACGTTTCCCTGAAACAAAAACAAAAAGCACAAACCCCCAAACTTAAATACAGTGATAAAACTTCTCTACATCCATAAATATTGCTAGAAATGTGTGGTTTCTGAGTATGAGCTTCATTCTATTTATAAGACTTAAATTGAAGTTAATGTGTGGGGCGTTTTGCATGTTAAAATGCATGAGAGGCAGGTTATGATTATGAAATAAGCACATATGTTTAGATGTAAAATTACTGACCAGGGATGGGTTACATATGGTGACCTAGCAGTGACAGACTTTGCATGTCATTACTAATCCCCTGAGGAGCAAAAAAGGTTGTTGTTTTTTAAGTAAAAGAAATCCTAAAATAGCATTGACTCTCTTCTATAGCAGACTGTCACCAATCATGGGAAGAGCATGATTCCCCTCATTTATATATCTCCTATGTGGTAGTATACAGTGCTCCCATGCCAGATATGAATTTAAAAGTAAGCCGCTTCTGTGGCATTATAGTATTCAAATTGGAAGTTTTTATAGATGCAATCCACGTATCAGATTGACACTATACAAAGTGCCAGAAAGTTATATGGCCTGGCATCCTGCCTCTAGAGGGCAGTATAATTAGCAGATTTACTATGTAGCTGTCATCAGCACAGAAGTTCTAACTGTGTATGACATCCTGAGTCTAAAAAAATAAAAGTGTTTATTCTGAACATGTTAAAGATCAGTGTCTGTCTTTATTACAATACCAGTGTTACAGTATCATTTTAACACACATCTGGAACATATAGTATATCACACAACATTATATTCAAGAGTTTAGGGACCTCACTATTTCAAAGAGTTATTGAAGCTTTTAATTCACAGCATGAATGAGGAGCATGATAATCACCTAACTGATAAAGGCTAAGGACCATCTTCACTGCTTTACTGTAAGCCAGTCCCAGTGGGCTTGCCTAGAGTTTTTCACCTTGAGGTTTTAACTGACTGAAAATTTACCTAAGTTAATTAATACATTTGTAAACGTTAGTCTGAACATCCCCAAACATTTGTTACAGAATCCGCTAGGTTGAGCCCTAGGGTAAATCACAAATTTTGTATCCTGGAACAAAAATTTGCAGAGTATCCAGACTAGCCTTTGCAAGTATGTTAACTACATTGAATTAATTGACTGCCAATTAATTGGAAGTAACTACTCATGTGTAGACAAGTTAGTCCTGCGTAGACACAGAGCACTACAGTGTCTCTGAAGAGCTGACATTCTATGATGGTACTTCAATGGTGACATACCAGGTACACAAGGCAACATTCTAAGTGTTTTGTCCTAGTACCTAGTGAATTAAACAGCAGTTCATGGCACGCATTATCATGTGTTTAGGAGTTCTTGTTGCTTTATTACTGTGAAGAACTGAGATTTTCCTCAGGACAAAGATGCCTCGGCTTTCACAACTGATTGACATTCTGTCTTGAACCATTAAATCTCTCTTGCCTCTAATGCATGGGAGAGTTGCATATGTAACTCCCACTATTGCTAATGGGAGTGAATACATGCAAATCCCTTACACAGGAGTAAGATAATGTATTCCTAAACGCTAACAGTGTAAAGGATTTCTTGTGGAAGAAGCGTATAATTCTAGGGTATAACTCCCTTCATGTTTCTCTGTCACTTAGCCGACCTGATCTTTTCTCTACCGAGATATTCAACTTAATCTAAACTGGATTATTATTTCCCTCCATGACTGTACATCACCAGGAAACTACTCTTTTATGTAAAGCCCAGTTCACATAGATTGTCTACTAGGGCTGGGCAAAGAGTTAGAACTCATCTGAAGTTTGCCATAATAAAGAGATTCATATTTTTCAGAGAGAAATGGATCCTTTTCTATGGACTAGGTTCAGAATCAATTGCTGAAGTACTCATCCAGTACTGAAGTCTGAAAGTCAAATATATACCGTGCATTTATGTCGAGACTTTTGTTCTTATTGCAAAAGTATGAACAGTATGCTAGAAGACTAACAGTGGAAGCTTCTCAAGTTAGACAGCTTGAGCTTTGCATTATGATCTTTACCCTATACTGTAAATTAACTATAAGTTTATATTTATAAGTCATTTTTTCCTACCCACTTCCAGGCATCACCGCTGCTGGAAAAACGACTGCCTTTTAAAACCTTTTCCCAATTAACAGAACTACAAACTGAATACATATTCTCAAAAGAGAGGTAACTCGGAACGGATTGTTTTGCAAAGCCTACATCCCCCTGCTAATATTTTATCAACTTTTGGTTCATTATTTTTATAAAAATAGATGTTTACTCATCTTCAGGCTTAACACAATGCTGGTCTAAAGCACATAATTTAAATAAAAAAATATTCCCTTCCTATTTAGCTTATGCACTGAGACTGAAGCTAGCAGAAGAGCTGCAGAAGCTGGTTAAGGGGGGACCTGCTGCATTGGTGGGGGAGAGACAGGGATAAAATGGGGTTCAGCCATGGACACACCTCCCCCCCAACGCCCTCCAGGCCCAGAACTGTGCAAGGGAGAGGCCCTTCCCCACATCATGTGGGCATTAACACATATGCAGCATCTTTTCTCTCACCCCGCCCACAATGTGGCCTTGGAGAAAGAAACTGCAAAGAGGAGCCAGGCAGAGACTGAAGCCAGGAGAGCAGCTGTGGAAGCAGTTTAAACAGGGACTGATGGACACCTATATTTTCTACGGTTTTAACTGGATTTTCTTTGACCTGTGGTGATTGGCTGTTTGCTCCAACCCACTCCTTGTCCTCTTCTGCACAGTCTCTTCACCTCAGCCTCAGTCCACACCTGCCCTTCACACTTTCTCCCCTCCTTCTCACCCACTCTGTTCTCATCACTCCTCTCCCCTTCTTTTGACTTTCTATTTAGTCAATTTCCTCCTAGCTAACCCCTCCTCCCTCCCTCTTCTTCCCCCCACCAATAGTGGAAGCAAGATTAAACTTGCTGCTACAACACTGATTCAAGCGGGTTGGGAATTTTTCAACAAAACGGATTTTTGTAAGAAAATGCCGATTTGTTGATGTACCAGCAAAATGAAAATTCAATTGGGAAGGAGTCTCAGGTCCAGGATGTCATTTCTGGTCAGAGAGAGATAGAGAGATCAACCCCAGAACAGTCAATAACTTGGTGATTAAGGCATACATCTGGCATGTGGAAGACCCAGGACCCTGATTAGGGACAGGGGCTTGAACCTAGGTCACCAACATTCCAAGTGAGGGCTCTAACCTCCAGCTTATAGAGTCAGTCTCTGCCCCAATCTCTCTTGTTGGAGCTCTTCCATTTTTTAAATAAATCATTCAATATTTATTGGGCCAGAGAGAGAGAGAGAGAGAGACGGACTCTGCAATCCAGTGGTTAGGACACTTGTGTGGGAATTTCTGGTTCAAGTCCCTGCTCTGATAAATATTTAATTATTTATACAAAGTGTAACAACTTCAACAGGAGAGATTGAAAGGGACCTGTTCCAGAAGAGCGTGGTGATGGTGGCACTCACCTGGGACCACCTGGTTCTTGGATAATCTGGGATGGGTCTCTCTCTCTCACTCTCTTTCTTTCTCCCCCTTTGCAAAAAAGCTTTGAAAAGTCACAGGTTCATCCCGACACAGAATAGTTTAAGTGTGACGGGAAAACAATTTCCTGCCCAGCTCTAACACTGACCATTCTGCTTGTGTTATATCTCGTTTGCCTACCTTTTGTCTATCTTGTCTACTTAGATAGCAAGATTGTCAGGGCAGGGGCTCTCTACTACTCTGTGTTTATATAGCACCTACTACAATGGGAGCTCAATCTTAATTGATTCCTAGACATCACCGGAATGAACATGGTTAACAATAGCATCATCAACAAAACACAGTTTTCATGCTAAATCAGGCTGAGGACTAAGAGCAAAAAAGCTTTTGCAAGGAACATAAAAATCCATGTTGGTTTAATTAGAACAAAATTGATTTTGTTTTTGCAGAGGTGAGGCAGTGTAAGTAATTCTACTGAAAACAAAGGTCACTTCTATTTTTATAGTCATTCTTAGAATTGGAAATCAACAGAACCATCGAATTAAACAAGCCTGCAATAGACTCTTGATGACGCACTAGTGCATAACAATACTACATTTGTGGATCTCACTATAACGTAAGGAGTAATAGAATTTCACACCAAAGAAAAAGAGGGATTCTCATCTATCCCGGTCCCTATTTATGCAACTAAATAAGTCGTCTGATTTCTAAAGGTTTTGAACACCCATAGCACCCATAGGTTACAGGACAGTCATTGGGTGTTCAGCACTTCTGAGAATGACTGCACCACAATTAAAGGTGGGGCAGAATCTGTCTGGGCTTACCCAAAGGGGTAGTCAGCTAAGCTGTGTAGCAAATGGTCAGTGACATTGTTTCTGAGGTTTTCTCCACAGCATTACAACGCTTCAGAGGGCACAAGGTCATCTAAATACAAGGATTATTTTCTTCCACCTAACACAAGGAATGGCAGTAATGCTGATCCCGTAGGTGAGTGTAATCTGAACCACACAGAGGTTGGGGAAATGGGTGGCAGAGGTGGTATCCGGCCTCCCATCCTGGCAAAGGGTGGCAGTTGCAGGGGCCACAGCCAGGTGCAGGGACCGTGCTCAACCAGTCACTCGGTGAGTTCACCTGAGGGGAACAGGAGTCAGCCTATTGGGGTATTAAATACTTTGGGCCCAGGAGTGGAATGTCGAGAAGCCTGGGCAGACCCACCTAGGGGTGGCACCTTCAGTGTGGGGCACTGACGGTATTACACAGCTGCTGCAAGCTAATTTGCATTTACTACAGCAGCTTCAGGCAGTTAGATGTGAGGGGTCTGCACAGGGTGACAGGGTAGGCCCAGCATGGGCTCACGTTTGGGCAGCAGGACAGGGAAAGGCACATGGCAACTCATCGGCCATCAGGGCATGTAACCGCATAGGACAGAGTACACACTTCCGGGGGGCCTATGGGGGAGCAGGGCTCTGCAGAACTCCCTCTATGCAGTCCTCAGTATGGTTATGCTGGGGTAGCTTACTCGATGGGAGTTCACCTACTCAGTGCAACTAAATATAAAATCTGCACAGGCAAATTTGTGGATATAATATCCCTATGGCACAGGAGGGTGTTCACAGACAGTAAACATGGACAAGGCAAGCAAAACAGCGAACTGCCTAAGAGGTCAAGGGTGCCTAGAACCTGAAAAAAATTGGGAGGCTGCCCTCATCGTCTAGGCAGGTGTTATGGTACAGGCCTACCCAGACAGCAGCCCTGCCTTTGTTAATTATACGGATATAATTAGGCGGGCATTAATAGCATAGCCGGGGGGATCAGGGGGAGCGGCTGCTCCCCCTGTGAGGATAAGCGGTGCTAAGGCGCCGCCCGAGCCCCGCTGCGGGAGCCGGGCTCGGGGGCGCTTTAAAAGGCCGGCGGCTCCTGCCGCTGCGGGGAGCCGCCGGCCCTTTAAAGCGCGCCCCCCAGCCCCGCTGCCGGACCCGGGGTGCTTTAAAAGGCCCGCGGCTCCTGCTGCTGCGGGGAGCTGTGAGCCTTTTAAAGTGCCCCCTCCCCCCGCTGCCGGAGCCAAGCTCAGGCGAGGATTTAAAAGGCCCGGGGGCTCCGCAGCGGCTGGAGCGCTGGGCCCTTTAAAGTGCCGCCTGGGTGAGTACAGGGGAAGTGGCGCCTTTTTATAGCGCCGCCGCTCCCCCTGTGCTCTAAACCTGGCTACGCCACTGGCAGGCACCCAGTATGTTTGGGGGCATGTCATAAGTAGTTTCCATTAAGGGCAGCAACACAAACTGGAATAAGGTGGCATCACACACTGTGGTTCAAGGGCATAACACCAAGGGTGCCAGGGGTTTGTTCATACCGCAACAAGCTCGAAAGGGGCCCCGGGCACGTAATAGTATTTGCTGGGCATTTAATAATGGTGGTTGTTTCCGCAACCCCTGTAAGTACAGGAATGTTTGCAAGACGCCTGCTGCTGGCAATTTTATTTTGACAAGGCTATTCAGTATCCTGTTCAGCTTTTCAGAAATTCAGTACAATGCTGCACTGGGCAGTGGTATGGTCAGCGAGACTAAACCAAATAGTGCATTATTTGCATAATTTTGTTTGCAGGGCGAGCTGGGTCAAATGAATGTTTTCACCTGTTGGGCACATTTCAGTCTCTGACTAAATAGTTGCCCCCCCCCCCCCCCCCCCAGCAAAAAACAAACAAAAAAAGCCCCTCCCACTACATCAGGGGTAGGCAACCTATGGCACGCGCACACAAGCTGATTTTCAGTGGTACTCACACTGCCTGGGTTCTGACCACCGGTCTTGGGGGCTCTGCATTTTAATTTAATTTTAAATGAAGCTTCTTAAACATTTTAAAAACCTTATTTATTTTACATACAACTATAGTTTAGTTATATATTATAGACTTATAGAAAGAGACCTTCTAAAAACGTTAAAATGTATTACTGGCATGTGAAACCTTAAATTAGAGTGAATAAATGAAGACTCGGCACACCACTTCTGAGAAGGTTGCCGACCCCTGCACCACATTAACCTACCTGGGCTTTGAGCTGAACTTTGCTTGCAGGGGTGTTGCCCTGGGGTGGGCGTTTTGTGCCCGGCTGGCAGCGGCAACGGCTGGCATAGCCAGACCACACAGTTACATACGAGTCACTACACAGATATAGTAAGACTTGTGGGTGTGGAAAAGTTTTCTAACTCAATTTAATGGGGTATCATTGTGCAGGTACAAATGGTTATTAATTGGGGGCTAATATAAGGGTGTGCCTCTGGTGTGACAACATGGCAGTGGTACAGGTTATCAATCGCCAAACTTCCAAGTCGCACAGGATTGGAAAGTTGGTAAGGGCATTTGTTCTCCAATGCTTAACCTTCAACATCTGTTTTTCCTTCCAAACATGTGCTGGGTGTGGATAATGGCATAGCAGACGCCTTGTCTCATTTGCAGTTAGCAAAATTACGTAAGCCGTGGGCTCTCTGGAACCTCGGAATGTAATGTGGTTGGCAGAATGCACATTATTGGCTCCAGCTTACATGTTGTTTATTTTGTTTTGTTTTAAGGAGTCCTGTCAATTCAAGGATCCAGAAAATGGGTCGCCTATGCGGCCCTCCATTAAGAGCGGTTGTTCCAATACCAGGTCAAGAACAATGCAGCTGCTGGTGCCCCTGGATGATCACACATGGGACTATGGGTTCTTTCTCCCCAGCAGAGCTGCTAGCCAGGAGGCCATTTGCAGGTGTCTGGGAACCCAGGGGGTTGGGCGGGGGGAGGCAGCCAAAAAAATGGCTGGCGCCTCCTTCTGGCGGATGTTCAGTGCAGGTACTCCATAGGGAGGGCAGCCAGTGACCAGATAAACGGCCTGCTAAAGGACTTAAAAGGAGGTACTGTACTGGATAATGGAACAGAACGAGGAGGGGGTTCGGAAGAGGGGGTTCGGAGACTCCTATGATTGGTACTGCAGGGAAACAACCCCTCTGTTCTCATAGCTCTCCTTAACCCTCATACGAGGCTGGTGGATAGTAAGGTACAAGCCATGGGTCAGCTGGGGAACCTGGATGGAAACAAAGGGGTGCTGGTGAAAGCCCCGGAAAACTGATTTGAATAAGCATGGATTAAACAAAGGGGGGGCTGGTGAAAGCCCCAGATAATTGATTTGAATAAGCATGGATTTGCCTGCACTGTATACTTTATCTGCCGGGTAGTCCCAGACATCTCTATAATAAAGTTGCAGCCTGATTAAAATCCATAACAAGTCTCTTGTCCTTCCTGCGGTATACCCAGATAATCATGCAACTTATCTGGGGCCCCAATTCAGGAAAGCACTTAAGTAACATGCTTAAAACTGTTCCTATTAAGGAAAGCATTTAAGCCCTTCCTTAAGAAGGATGCTTTTCTGATTCAGGCCTGAATTAGGACCCAACTGAAAATCTGGCAAAATTTTTCATATAATGTGTGTTGCTTAGCTCATTTGTCCTGTACTGTGTGGGACACTTAAAATCCCACATATCCTACAGAAAACAGAGCATCTTTTTCACAGGAACTCAATATTATTGAATGGATTTCACCCTGCCTGGCAGGAAATCCCCTGAAGCACAAAAGGAATTTCAAGGATTCAGGATGGTATGTGGTTGGGTTTTAAAACTCTTATACTGAAAGCAGAGTTTCATACCTGGCATGCACATCATGTTTAATGTCTTTGTCATGTCTGAAGAAACTTGGTGTAGAAATAACAAAATGTACTATTTGTGCAATACAATGTTACCGTTTAGAATTTAGCTTTTTCTGAGATTTTAAGATGAAAATCAAAACATTCAAAATGATCATTTCCGCAGTCATGATCACTCAGCCATATTCCTCAGATACTTTATATCAGAGCATTAATATTAAAACCATATACAGTATGTATAGATTAATTAGGAATTTTGTATGATTTATCACCACCACATATGCATGTGTATTTATAAAGAGTACATGATGGTGTGATGTTGTATGAAGATATTATTGGCATGAGTTTGTGAGGGTTGCAATGCTCATGAAGGGGGAAGCCATGTATGATGTAGGTAGGTTATACTGGACTCATGACAGTAAAACATTTATTCTACACTACAACACCATGTATTCCACGTGTGCCACATATATTACAGAAAAGCCATTTAGGAATTTTTTTTAGAGAGTTAAAAATATTAATGGGACTAGTTCTTGTATCCCTCCTCCGGTAAAGACATAGGATTTTGTTATCATGAGTGCCATTGTGCAGATCTTCCAAGGGAGAGAAAAATTTGAAATTAATATAATGCAAACTACCTCCAAAATAGCTTTTCTATTTATAAAAACATCATGATTTGAAAGTCTGATATCTTGAGATCTTCCAGGACTAGAAGCCAATGCCAGGTGAAGTGGAGAATCTCCTCTCTCCAAAGGTATCCCCACTACTAGCTCTTTAGGGACATGAGAGATTAGACTTTAAAGCCATGACATGTTTACATCTAAGGAAGCTATCACTGGCTCAGGAATTAATCTAACTCCTCAGGCAGGTATAATCCAACAATAAAAAGAGAAAGTTACCAGGTGGTTTTTTGTTTTGTTTTTGGGTTTTTTTAAGTGGCAGCTGTCTGAAACTACACAAACATTTTGGAATATTGGAGTAAGACCCATGAGGACCTGGCGCAGGGGTAAAGTAATGTGCTCGTAATTATATGGTAAACTGCACAGGTATGTGATAAAAGTTATTTATCATATAATGTTACTACAATATATCACATGGATATCAGCTACCCACAGAGGCACACTATCTATGTATGCTCCTTTACTTGTCAGAAGTTTAGATGATCATGAAAAAGTTCTCACCCCATTAGAAGGTTCCAATTTCTTCCTCTTGGCAAGGTCTGTGATATTATTACCATTGTAATTGATGCTTTCCATACAGCCTTTGAAGTTTTTCCTGCTATTTGAACTTGGTTTCCCGGAAAAAGGCATGCCACCAAAGGTTATCTTTGAAAACAAACAAGAGACTATAGATAGTAACTGGAGGGAAATATATTTGAATTTTTAAACAAATATGCTGCAGATGTATTTGCTTTCCTGAACATTCACACACAGCAAATGAGATAGCTAGCACTACTGTTTGCCCAAACAGCAAATTTAAATAAGCACTGCAAAAAAATGGAAGAAAGAACATTTTGATTTTGTAATTGCAAATATTTACACTGGAGACCAACATTCATCCCTATATGGAACAAAGCATACCAGGTGACCTTTTAGCCCATTCTAGACATTTCACCATGAATCACTCACTCATAAGCTATTGAACAAGAAATATATCAAATAATAAATGAATTGGAAGAAATACCCATCACAGAAAAAAACTGTAAACAAGGTAGGGGAGACAGCCAAATTATTTGTTTGGAATCATTCTCTGACCTCTAATAGTGATTCATATAATAATGCATTAATTAAATTGTGACTGAACTCCTTGGGGGAGAACAGTATGTCTCCTACTCTGTGGTTTACCTCCATTCTGCCATATATTTCATGTTATAGCAGTCTCGGATGATGACCCAACATCTTGTCCATTTTAAGAACGCTTTCACTGCAGATTTGACAAAATGCAAAGAAGGTACCAACGTGAGATTTCTAAAGATAGCTAAGCACTTGACCCAAGATTTAAGAATCTGAAGTGCCATCCAAAATCTGATTGAGACGAGATGTGGTGCTTTCAGAAGTCTTAAAAGAGCAATATTCCGATGCGGAAACTACAGAACCCGAACCACCAATAAAGAAAATCAACCTTCTGCTGGTGGCATCTGATTCAGATGATGAAAATGAACATGAATTGGTCTGCACTGCTTTGGATCATTATTGAGCAGAACTCATCATCAGCATGGACGCATGTCCTCAGGAATGGTGGTTGAAGCATGAAGGGACATATGAATCTTTAGTTCATCTTACGACACCGGCTACAGTAGTGCCATGCGAATGTCAGTTCTCACTTTCAGGTGATATTGTAAACAAGAAGCAGGCAGCATTATCTCCTGCAAATGTAAACAAACTTGTTTGTCTGAGCGATTGGCTGAACAAGAAGTAGGACTAAGCGGACTTGTAGGCTCTAAAGTTTTACATTGTTTTGTTATTTTTATACATAATTCTACATTTGTAAGTTCAACTTTCATGATAAAGAGATTGCACTAAGATACTTGTATTAAGTGAATTGAAAAATACTATTTCTTTTATTTATATTCTTATATTTATTTATTTATATTTAATTATCTGCAAATATTTATAATAAAAATAAATATAAAGTGAGCACTATACACTTTGTATTCTGCATTGTAATTGAAATGAATATATTTGAAAATGTGGAAAACATCCAAAATATTTATATAAATAGTATTCTATTATTGTTTAAAAGTGTGATTGACAGCCCTAGTATTTATATTAAACAGATGATGGTACCAATAATATACCAAAGTATACTCCTTCCCAAAAATGCTCTCACAAACTTCTTAGACACTGCTTCCGCATTTTGCCAAAAATAAGTTTTCAAACATCATTCATTGTCAATTCCATTGATTATTATTAAGAGCAGAAAAAGGAAACTCAAGGGGAACATTATCTATTTAAAAATGTTTTGAACATATCATTTTCTATCTTAAAGAGGGGAAGAACCTTGAGTCAGTATTTAAGAAGAAATAAAGCCTATTAAATCAATGCATCTGGAAACCAAAGGCTTTAAAAATTGCTCACATGGGCTCCTTCATATAATCTTGTGGCCATGTCCTCAGCTGGTGACTAAGCTCTGTTGACTTTAATGAAATGGCAACAGTTTACACTGAGGATCAAACCCTTAATGTTTTATTTGGTGCAACACATTCTTTGGTGAGCCAGTATTTATGCACTCGAAAAAAAAGCAGTAAATTGGAAAAGAAAAGGATTGTGAAAAAAAGTGAAGGAAAAAAGGAGACAACCACACAGGATGACAAATCCAGAGGGATTGATGGCTTTTTCTTTTTCTTTTTTTGCATTAAAAGCATAATCAGAAATAGTGCCAATTTCTCTTGCTTATCTCTTCTGAAAGAGATAAACCTAAAAAATAATTTCTCTATTTGAAATGTAGTTTTGATTCTCTCAGCTTTATCGTCTATGATTAGTTTATCATAAGGGCAGCACATTTAAATGTGGTGTATGACAACTAGACACTAAAAGGACAGTGTTAATTGAGAGGAAAGGAGATAGACAGTTCAGGGCTAGCCTCTGACATTTATATGAATTACTGAAAGAAATTCAAAGTATATTCTCTCTTTGATGTATTCATTTAACTTCCGTCAGAGATGGGGAGCTTCCCACACACTTTCAAAGTGGAATATAACCCAGACGATTGCTACTGGGAAACTGCCCTACTGATTGGAAGGGACAGAGATTCAGGTCTCATATCTACACTGCAAGCTGATTCGGGTTCATGGGTCTCAAGCTCCGTGGCTTTTAATTGTGATGCAGATGTTCAGGCTCGGAGTGGAGCCCAGGTTCTTTGACCCTCCCCTCTCACAGGTTCCCACAGGCTCAACTCCAGCCTGAGCCTGAACGTCTACACCACAATTAAACAGACCCAGAGCCCTGTGAACCAGAGTCAGCTGACACAGGCCAGCTGCAGGTGTTTAATTGGAGTGTAAACATCAGATTCTATTCCTGCCTTTGGAGGGGAGTGTATTCTAGCTTGTAGATCGAGGCACTGGGAGTCAGAAAACTTAGGTTATTCCAATCTGTGCCTCTTGCTTTTTGTGAAGACTTAAGCAACTCATTTAACCTAACTGTGCTTTCAGTTTACCTGCTTGAAAAATAGTTTTAATAATATCTACCTCTCAAGGTTGTTGTGAGGTATAATTCAAGTGTTTAGTACTTTTAAAACCCTAATTATAAGTGTAAATTATCTTTTGTTAGAACTGCATGAGTACTGAAAAAAGGCATTCATGAACATTTGTTTGAATTAAACCATTAATTTACTTCAAGGGCATTTGCCACTCTTTTAAGTCATTTCCCTCAAACATTCACATGAACGTTTTTCACTCAAAAGAACATTAATAAAAAAAGAGAATCTCAGAAATATTTATTCAAATATAGGTTTATGCAAGGTTCATAACTGAAGTATTTGTACTACTTTTTATAAAAGTTGCAAGGACAGAAACAATTCTCTGTGACTCAGCCGACCAATCAAATACCACAAATAACTAACAACAAATAGCAAATAGACAAATATACAGTCAGAGTAGAGAGGCCACAAGCAACCTATGGGCTTCAACACATTTGCACATATTCATCTACCAGTCTAGGGCAATGAACAAATTAATGACAATACAAGTCATGCTGTAATCAAATAGAAACATGATATAGATTAATCTAAGACATTATTTACTATAAATTCTTCATTCACTTCTGATTATTATTATTACATTTACTGTTGAATTCAGAAGTGAAACACATTTCTCTCTAGATCTTCCCTTCCCATTGTCCCTTACAGAGAATACCTTCTGATTGATGAGCAAGCTCCCATTGATAAGTGGTGCAGGATCAGGGCCCATATTAGTAATATGGTTCTACTTGGCCTTCTTTGCCACAAGATAAGGTCAGTGGGTTAAACCAATCCCCTATTTATATTCTTGAACACAAGCCTCCTAGTTCAGGAGCATGCTGGTCGCTTGGAATGTGAGAACAGACTTTGGGGCACTTACAGTTGTTTTAGTTTTATTTATTGTATTTTAAATTTTGCCATTAAGGAAAGTATATTTATTTTCATAATTTATTAAAGCAGTCAGCACAATCTCTAAGTACTGAAAGATATTTTTAAAAAGCCCATGCACATTACTCGTGCAGTAATGTAAACACTTTAAGACCCAGTAAATAAATAAATGCCTGAGAAAAGAGATGTGTCTTACAGCAGGCACTGAAGTTTGGCAGACTTGGGATCTAGCAGATAAATGGGGGAACTGAGTTTCAAAATTAATAGAACTACAGAGCTTTGTAGAAAATTGGAGGGAATCTAAGAACTAAAAGCACTGACTAAAATAAATGCCATAAAATGTAGCAGAAAAGCTAAAGTTCATAGAAGCATAGAAGTGTAGGGCTGGAAGGGACCTCAGGAGGTTATCAAATCCAGCCCACTGTGCTCAAGTAAACCTAGATCATCCCTGACAGGTGTTTGTCCTATCTG
Organism: Macrochelys suwanniensis; assembly: GCA_033296515.1. Lineage (NCBI taxonomy): Eukaryota > Metazoa > Chordata > Testudines > Chelydridae > Macrochelys > Macrochelys suwanniensis. The sequence goes on along the minus strand of CM065776.1, from coordinate 94,713,298 downwards.
TTCTTAAAAATCTCCAATGATGGGGATTCCATAACTTCCCTTGGAAGCCTATTCCAGATCTTAACTAACCTTATAGTTAGAAAGTTCTTCCTAATACCTAACCTAAATCTCCTTTGCTGTATATTAAGCCAATTACTTCTTGTCCTACCTTCAGTGGACATGGAGAACAATTTATCACAGTCCTGTTTATAAAAAGCCTTTAATGTATTTGAAGGCTATTATCAGGTCCCCTTTTCTTCTTTTCTCAAGACTAAATGTGCCCAGTTTTTTTAACTTTTCCTCATAGGTCAGGTTTTCTAAACCATTTATCACTTTTTGCTGCTCTCCTCTGGACTCTCTCCAATTTGTTCTCATCTTTCCTAAAGTGTGGCACCCAGAACTGTACACAGTACTCCATCTGAGGCCTCAGTGGCAAGTAAAGCAGGATACTTACCTCCCATGTCTTACATACAACACACCTGTTAATACACCCCAGAATGATATTAGCCTTTTCTCAATTGCTTCACGTTGTTGACTCATATTCAATTTGTCGTCCATTATAATTTCCAGAAACTTTTCAGCAGTACTATCACCTAGCACTTATTCCTCCATTTTGTAGCTGTGCATTAGATTTTTTCCTTCCTAAGTGAAGTACTTTGTCCTTGTCTTTATTGAATTTCATCTTGTTGAAGTCAGACAAATTCTCCAATTGTCCAGGTTGTTTTGATTTCTAATCCTTTCCTCCAAAGTGCTTGCAACCCTCCCCTCCACCTTTGGTGTCATCCTCAAATTTTACAAGCATACAATTTTACAAGTCATTAAAAAAAGAAGTGAATGTTACCAGACCCAGGACTGATCCCACACAGGACTCCACAGGATGCACCCTCCCTGCTTGACAGTGAGCCACTGATAACCACTTTTGAAGTACAGTCTTTCAACCACTCGTGCATCTGCCTTACAGTAATTTTATCTAGACTACATTTCCCTAGTATGCTTATGAGAATGCCATGTGCGACTGTGTCAAAAGCCTTCCTAAAAAGAAGACATATCCCATCTACTGCTTCTCTCTTATCCACTAGGCCAGTAACCCTGTCAAAGAAGAAAATTAGGTAGATTTGGCATGATTTGTTTTTGATAAATCCATGCTGACTGATTGCTAAATGATTTGTTCCAGTATTTTTCCAGGTATCGAAGTTAGGCTGACTGGTCTGTAATTCTCCGGGTCGTCTTTGTTCCCCCTTTTAAAGGTAGGTACTATATTTGTCCTGCTCCAGTCCTTTGGGATCTCACCTGTCCTCCATGAAGATAACGGCTAACAGTCCTGAGATTGTTTCAGCTAGTTCCTTACGTACCCTAGGAATTTTAAGAGGTCTTGCCATCTTGAATATATCTAACTCATCTAAATATTCTGTAACCTGTTCTTTCCCTATTTTGGCTTGCTTCCTCAACCCCCTCCATCCTTGTTGTTCATATTAATTATGTTGAGTATCTGGTCACCATTAACCTTTGTGGTGAAGACAAACAAAATAGGCATTAATCCCCTCAGCCTTCTTGATGTCATCAGTTATTAACTAAATAGAGGACATACAGTTTCCTTAGTCTTTCTCTTGTTTCTAATGTATTTATAACATCTTTTCCTATTGCCTTTTATCTCTCTTGCTAGTTGCAACTAGTTTTGTGCCTCAGCCTTTCTGATTTTGTCCCTACATGCTTTTGTTATTCTTTTGTACTCCTCCTTAGTAATTTGTCCTTGTTTCCACTTTTTGTAGGATTTTTTTTTAATGTACAGGTCATTAAAGAGCTCCTGGTGTTGACATATTGGACTCTTACTATTCTTTCTATCTTTCCTTTCCTTTGTCTCCTTGATAAACTTCCAGGTCTCCTGAACCCTTTTATCTCTTAGATTTTCTTCCCATTGGAACTTACCTACCAGTTTCCTGAGTTTGTTAAAGTCTGCTTCTTTGAAGTCCATCATCCTTATTCTGCAGCTCTTATTCATTCCTTTCCTTAAAATCATGCAATCTATCATTTCTATCACTTTCACCCAAATTGCTTTCCACCTTCAGATTTGCAACTAATTCTTCCCTATTGGTCAGAATCAAGTTTAAAATGGCTGTCCTTCCGGTTACTTCCTCCACTTTCTGAAACAAAAAGTTGCCCCAGATACATTCCAAGGACTTACTGAACATTTTGTGATTTGCCATATTACTTTCCCAACAGATGTCTGGGTGGTTAAATTCCCCCACTACTACCAGGTCTTGTGTTTTGGATATTTCTGTTATTTGTTCCAGAAATGCCACCTCTGCTTCCTGATTTGGTGGCCTATAATAGACCCACTACCACAACATCACTCCTATTTTTCTCCTTTTATCTTTACTCAGAGACTTTCCACTGGTCTGCCTCTCCCCTCCTTTTGGGGCTCAGAACCAGTGTATATATTCTTGATATACAACATAACACCTCCTCCCATTTTCTCCTGCCTATCATTCCTGACCAAGATATACTCCTCTATACCAATATTCCAGACATGAGATTTATCCTACCAAATCTCTGTGATGCAAATTAAGTCATAATCTACTTTATGTACTGCTTATTCTCCATACAACTTGCATTGGTGTATGGACATCAAAGTCGTATTGCCTTTTTGTTTGTTGGTTCCCCATTTGGCTTTATTCTAAAGAGCTGATGTGAAGGAGAACTAGCAACAGGTGTCACTGTGTACCTCATAGTCCAGGTCCAGGTAATCAAATTCCCCATTGGTTCTGAAATGTTGCATATGCCTATCCAGTGTTAGATTGATGTTCCTCCCATGACGTTCTATGACAATGGAGTGCCAATGGTGGTCATCCAAGAGGCTGCCTGTCATCACGGATGTGTGACCATAAATTGAGCCATACTGGTTGCTACCTGAGACGGAGAGGATGAGAAGAGCAGCAGATGATTAACTCATAGTGTCATTTAGGAAACATATTCAGCCTGCTGTATCGTATTTCACATGAAACATGTTGCATACACACTACCATTTTTGCTGTGAAGACAAGATCTGTCCATTCGGGAGTTTTTGCCATTAATATATTTAGCTAGGTCATATCACAGATTAGATATTTGGTATATTTCTGATAACAGAAAATGTTTGATGGAGAATGATAGTAATATCCACTTTGTTAATTATAAAATTGTTTTCAAATCAGAGATTTTCTGTGTTTGAGCCCTAGAAAGTGAAAAGCTATCACTTTCACTAGAGTATTTAGACTTTGGGCCAAATCCCCAGCTTCAGTAGAACTATACTGACTTAGATGAGGAGTTGGCCCTCAGGGTCTAATAACGGAAAAGCTTTAGGCCAGGTCTACACTTGGAAGGGTGTGCAGTTATATCTATACTGACATATTATACTAGCAAGGCACTCCTATTGTGGATGCAGCTTATAGCACAGAAAAACTGTGCTTTTTGCAGGTAAAGCTTATTCCAGCCCCAGACGGGAAAGAAGCTATACTGGCAAAAGCACAATATAACTGTGCTGGTATAACTGCCTCTAAACCAGGCACGGCTATGTTAGTTAGGGATCACACCTCTTCACACTCCTGACTGACATAGGTATATTGGCAAAAGATAGTAGTCTAGACCTGGTCTTACTCAGCAATAAGGGACGAATAGAACAAATCAGAAAGTTGTTGTGCCACAATCTTCCATATTTTGAATGCAGCATAATCTACATCTATTTATGGAGCTGAAACTTTCTTAGCAGTAAACATCACTGTAACTCAGACTTTGAGTCGTAATAGATCCTTCCCTCCCCTATCTCCTCAGAGTGTATAATCACACCCCAGACAAGCACATGTATGGAAGCTAATATATATTATTCAAGCTGGCTGAGCTGAGAAATATAATGAAACTGAGAAATGAATGGGTTATAATTTCAGTGAAATTTGTTAAAAATAGATTAGTGCTACAGGAAGATGTGCCGTGATGTGAAAATGTGAAGATCAGCATCTGCCTATATTGTTGATCTTTAGAAAAAGGAGCAGAATAGAAAATGCTAGTGGAAATAATTACTATGCATTGTAAATAATACATGAATAGAATAATTTACTGTTCACATGACTGCAAGAGAAGCAGGCAAAAGTTACATGAAACCTCATTTTAGAGAGCATTTGTTTTAGGAAAATATGAACTTAAAGCCACATACACATTTCCCTTCTCATATGAGCAAAACTATTTTATATAACTCAGCCTATAAAGCAACCTGCTCATAAGCCTGCAATATCTCTTGCAGAAGGAAAGAGGCAGGACTCGGTAGTAATAAATCTATAGATGACTCCTTAATGAGGCAACTGACTACAGACAGAGCCTGTATCTGACCCTAGTGCTCAGATTTTATGAACACAGCCTACACTTCTTAGTCTCATCATCTAGGGTCTCCTTAAATGCTGCCACAGAATTAGTTATATGATGGATTATTTATTGAATACACAACTAAAGCCAAGCTGCTAATTTCCCAATCTCAAAGCTAACAAAAAGGGTGGGCCCATATGAAAAGTAGCTCCCCAAAGTGGCCGGATAGTCTTCTCACATTGCTTAGGGTCCAGGCTCTAGCAACATTGGTACCAGGTTACTGAGATCGGTAAGCTTTCCCACCCCTCCGAACATATCAGACATTCATGGTGAAATCCTCTTCTACCACTGACTTCAGTAGGGCCAGGATTTCTCCTTAAGCATTTGCAGCCCAGAGCTGTCACTCTACCTCCCCTCTGGCTATACTTTCTCCAAGGCAGTCTTCTTGGACCTCAGCTTGGCATCAGCCCATGGCTTCTCAGTGAGGGCCCCTCACTGTTTTCTCTGCAGCTTCCCAAGTTTTCCTACATTTACCTGGCCTTTGCCCTAGTACCACTGATCAGCTCCCTCTCTCCCACAGCCATTTACTTCTACTGTAAATGAATCTGTGTAAAGCTAACCAGCACTGCATATGCCCTAAACCAAGAATAAGATGATCTTGTCATTTTTGGGAACAGTACATTTCTAGGTGTCATTGTTTTTCGTCCTGTTTCTATTTGTGGTTTCTTTTTCATATTATTGATATTTTGCATACATAGTAAGAATAATCTACACTTATTTAAAAATACTGTATACAGGAAAGGGTTCGGCATTTTCACCAGATGATCTGATTATAAGATACTGCTTAAAACAACAAGCAAAAGAAGAAGAAAAAAGGTGAATGGTATTTGAATTTAAGTTATGTACCTAAAATGATTTTTAAAGAATAAGCATACCTAGATTTAAATTAAGGACCAGTTTGGCTTTTTTCAGTTCCAGGGTGATATAGTCTCCTTGCTGCCCTTCTCCATGGAAGACGACACCTTCACTTTCAGAGGTTTTAAACTTCAGAGTGATGACATCTTTCAATGTTTTCATTTTCTTGTTCCTGAATCTGTACGGTAACACAGCATGGCCATCAAAATTGATAACATCAGCCCCTAAAGGGAAGAAGTAAATAACATTGTTGCTTAGTGATTATATATTACTGTGGCCATTGGAAAAGCAAACATACCATTTGTGGATTACATCTGAACAGGATAAATGCATGAATGTGATATGAATTGTAAATATGTTTTCTCCAGGCCATAATTTAATGGAAGAATATATCATGCAACAACCAGGGAGGACTTGTATTTAATGTTTATTTTTTCATAGGGATATCATAAATTAGACTCCAAGATGCACAACCTACAGGTTTTATTCAAACTCCCTTTCATCTATCTCTTGAACATGGTGGTGCTCACAAATATTTGCCTACCCAAAGTTGAAAGCAGGAAAGAAGACTTTCCCAGTGGCTGTTAATAATCTATTGGATGCCTCTTAGAAAATTCACTAGAAAGGCATGTGTTTTTATCAATGAAATATGACACTGAAAAGCTTCCCTGGCAGTAATTCAAATCAGACCAGATTCCTTGCAATGTTCATATATTTTAGGACTAACCTGGAATAGGATCAGGCCTAAAATTCACACTTCAGTGAAATTGCCATATTTTTCTGTTTGTGAACTATCTGCAAATGGATATAGATTGTTATGAATTTGTTTATTAGCATTTGTTTGACAAATTACTTCTGTAAACTATTTTAGCCTATGTTTTCCCATTAACTTTGCTGTAAGAATTCATGTATTTGCTATTCACGATTCACTATTTATATCATGTGATTGGTCACCTAATTCCTCCTAGATGCAATATGATGTTACTTCTGAGTCATTAAATGATTGGATGATCTAACATTTGTAAACTCTTTCCATTTCTGCTTGAAATAGAACCTTGCTTTGTCGTTAAATTAATTTCTCTCTCTTTCTGGGGAAAAAAATGATTATTTTCCAAACTTTGCTGGCATGAATAATTCTGAATAGCAATCAAAATAGATATGAATATGACCAGTTTGACTGAGAATTTGCAATAAATGTTCATTTTGTTTAAAATATGCATCTACTACATCCCTTCAAATGCAGCAGTAAATAATCATAGCTATATAACAAACATACAAGTCATTTTATGCTCCAGATGAAATCAGGATGGAAATGTCATCATCTGCAACATTGTGCAATAGCAGTTCTGGATTTTGCCTGCCTCTGTGGGTTGTTCTTGCTGAATTGCTGGCAATATCTTTAAAATACTCACTTGTCCTTAACCACAATGATTGAAGGCAATTAAAAACACAAATAATTAATCCACCCATTCATCCCTCTAAAAAAATCTCCAGAAAGCAAAAAACAAAAACTACTCACCATGGATGAGTTGGCTAGTAAAAACGTGTATATATGTGCATAAATAAGAGTATGTATTACAACTTGAATTCATTAGGACTTTCACTTTCAAGTGCTCTCAGTGACGCACTTAAGCAATGCTTATGTCCATTCCTGTTCAACATGGGACTTAAGCACCACCTTAAGTGATTTGCTGAACTGGGGCTTTAATTATCACGGAGCCATTTATACATGCTATGTCCATAAGGTGTCCTAGTCACATTCTAGAAGTTCCAGATACAGCTTTTGCAGTCAACCGCAGAGCTCTCTGAGTGTAACAGAAAAGCAAGCAGTGTGACGCTCAGTACTTTTTTACTGAAAGCCGAACAGTCAGTGCCTTCTTGCTTAGTGACAGATTAACAAACCATTCTGTCTCTGTTAACTAACATGTTCATCACCAGTTAGGATTAAGCCTTGCAGTCATGTTGATTAAATATATATTGATACACCATTTAAGCATCCAGTATACTAAGTGTCCAAAGGTTAAGAGAAACCCATAGTACTTCCATCACAGTGTTTTCCCCAAAATAATTAAAGTAACACTTCTGTAGAATTTCCAGTGCATTCACTGCACTGATTCTAAGATTCTTTAGGTGAAGTTTGTGACACCTATTTTGTGTTGTATTATCCATTTGCTTTTGGGACATCTTTAGTAAGGTTCTACAACATAATACAAATTGGATTATCGTCAAAATCCCAGATGGCATAAATGGTTGTAAACTCTGGAGCTTTACATCTAGGTCAGCTAATGAGATGGTCTTATATATTTCCAACTTTCTTGTTAATGGGTAGAAATTATGATAATAACTGCTAAAGCTAGAAGGAAGGTACAGTATTTTCACACTAATGGTGCTTAAAAAAATTCCAGCTCTGAATACAATATAGAAAGCTAAACAGGTTTTTTCACTCTACCTTAAAAATTATGCACACATTTTAAATCTGTGTGCTGTAAAGAAAACCAACATAATAAAGTGATTGTTGGTGGCAGACCAGCAGCTGATGAGTTTATTTTAGAGGCTATTTGAGATCAAAATGTAATGCAATCTACCTCAAGCACCTTTGCTATAGGCTCAATTCAATGACAACTGATGTCAATGGAAAGACTGTAATTGATGTCAGTGGATGCCTGACTGGGCCGTATATGAGCTGGAAACTAACTGTAGTTACCCTGAAGCTTGAAACAACTCTTAAACCACCATTCTACACATCCATCCATTCTACACATTCCCATCCATTCTATACAGCCTGGTCAGAGACTGCAGAGTACTCCACATATTTTTATATCTGTTCCTCTCCCCATAGAGGAGAAAAAGGAGCTTGGATGTATAGATTCTGCAGAGCCTCCTTATGCCTCAGCCAGTTCCCCCCTTTCCATCCTCCCTCTGAGCTCAGTTGTAAAATAAAGTGATATTAAGTGTCAAGGTGCACCCACAATGCATTTCCTTCTTCTATCGGGTCCTATATCAGCAGTTCTCAACTGGGGGTTCGTGGCCCACTGAGGGGCTGTGAGCCATTTCAGGGTGTCTGCCAAGCATGGCCACTGGGAGCCCTGAGCCCTAGAGCCCAGCAGATGAACCCCGGCACCCTGCGGGGCGGAAGCCAGAGCCATCCACTCTGGACTAAAGCCCCGATCTCCAGCATCTCCCACCCCAGGGAAGAAGCCTCGAGCCCAGGCACCCTGAGCCCTGGCAGAAGCCACCCCATGGGGCTGAAGCACGAGCCCCAAGCCCTGGCAGAAGCTGCCCTATGGGACAGTGGGGCCCATACCCCACACATCAGAATCAAGGTTGGTCAAGTGTTCTCTGACCAAGACTGTGACAACGATGCTATCTTACTTGTGGAGAAGCCATAGAATTTCAACCCCACTCTCCAAGGTCTTCAAAATGATGGCCACACTGTGGGATTGAATGTTTCATGGCAGAAGCCCAAGGTCCAGAACCTCTGAGCTGGGGCACCAGAAACTCTGAGGCAGGTAGGGCAGAGTACTGTGAGAGCAGTGATGAGTTCATCTACTTATGCTGCAAGCAGAGTTTAAATGGTCACAGCAAACTCGACCTTTTGATCAATAGGTTTTGCTGCGTCCTGCATGAAGTCAATGCCTTGCTTATGGATGCAAAAAAGTCTTTGTGCTGAGACAAAGTTTAGAATCTATCAAACACACGTACAAACTGAATTGCAATACAGGTTAGAAACCTGCCCTCTCTTATAGGCAAGCTTGAAGAAGCTAGACATATTCCATATGCACTGTCAGTGTCAAATTCTGAGTATAAAGTGGTTTGAATTCGTGCAAATATCATAATCTCGCAGAGATCTGGCCTTCCTTCAATCACTCATTATATTCAAAAGCAGTGTTGCACAATCTTTGGCCATATCGCCAGGAGTGACAAAAACACCCCAGCACAACATGCACTCAAACTCTCCATCAATGCACACAGGGGTGCATGTCCTGATCCTACCTGGTGCCACCCGTGGGGTTCACAGAACTGAGCCATATCTGGAAACTTCACTACATGATGCCTGGGGCAACGCCACCAACCGTGATCACTCTGGCTAGTGCAACAGACCTCAGTAGACTATGAGTTTTTGAGGATGATACTTACATCTGACTGCAGTACAGCCACCTATAGTATAAGGCCAGTAGCGCAGCCAGGTCCGGAGCGCAGGGGGAGCGGCGCTATAAAAGGCGCCTCCCCCTGTACTCACCCGGCGGCGCTCTGGGTCTTTGGCAGCTCACTCTGGGTCTTTGGTGGTACCCCGCGCCAAAATGCTGCCGAAGACCCGGAGCACTGCCGGGTGAGTGCAAGAAGCGGCGCTTAAAAAGAAGTGGCACCTTTTTTTAGTGCCACTAAAAAAAGGCGCAGCTTCCGCTCAAGGGGGAGGGGCCGCTCCCCCTGCTCCCCCCCCGGCTACGCTACTGTATAAGGCTAGTGCACACCAGCCAAGAAGGCACTAACATTTATTACAAACATCCTTCTTCCTTTATAAAACATGCCTTGCAATACAAATTCATTGTAATTAAGGCTGTCGAGCGATTAAAAAAACTAATTGCAATTAATTGTGCGATTAATCGCACTGTTAAACAATAATAGAATACCATTTATTTAAATAGTTTTGGATGTTTTCTACATTTTCAAATATATTGATTTCAGTTACAACACAGAATACAAAGTGTACAGTGCTCATTTTATATTTATTTTTTATTACAAGTATTTGCACTGTAAAAAAACCGGGATAGTATTTTTCAATTCACCTCATACAAGTACTGTAGTGCAATCTCTTTATCATGAAATTTGAACTTACAAATGTAGAATTACATTGCATGTACAAAAAAACCTGCATTCAGAAATAAAACAATGTAAAATTTTAGAGCCTGCAAGTCCACTCAGTCCTACTTCTTGTTCAGCCAATCACTAAGACAAACAAGTTTGTTTACATTTATGGGAGATAATGTTGCCCTCTTCTTATTTACAATGTCACCAGAAAGTGAGAACAGGCATTTGGCACTGTTGTAGTCGGCACTGCAAGGTATTTATGTGACAGATATGATACACATTCGGATGCCCCTTCATGCTTCGGCCACCATTCCAGAGGACATGATTCCATGCTGATGACGCTCGTTAAAAAATAATGCATTAATTAAAATTGTGACCTAACTCTTTGGGGAGAATTGTATGTCCCTGCTCTGTTTTACCCGCATTCTGCCATATATTTCATTTTATAGCAGTCTCGGATGATGACCCAGCACTTGTTGTTCATTGTAAGAATTTGTACGTAAAATGTAGAATATTATAGCACCCTTGAAAATCTTCAGTCAGCAAAGAAGCAAATAGAAACAGGTCATCATGTCAGATTGGCTACAGAGCTCCCTATAATAACTCTTGCTTGTTTTTAAAACAATAAATTGCTAACAGATCCAAGTGCTTGTTTCTAAGTAGAGTTATATCTACAATTTTCTTGAGAATTCCACATCTAATAAGCAATTTTGGAAAACCATCATGAAATCTATTTGTAGAAAATCCATGTGGAAGCCACATTTATTCAGTTCTGAAAATCCAAGGGAGGAACAATTTAGATTTTCACATCCAACACGTTTCTTTTTGCACTACTGAGAATGGCTCAGTTCGTTTTAACCACTCAGCCTATATTAAATGTATTCTCATCCACAGAAAATATTAACCCTGTGTAACAGTCTTGAGTAAATGTCATGTATATTGAATGGTAAAAAAATAAAAATCATGGCCATTATAAGTTAAAAGACATTCATTTCTAACATACTATAAAGAATGTTCTTTAAAAAATGCCATGAACTCTCTTGCATGTATCTTTGTTAGATATGTTTCTTGCTGTTATAGTACTCTACATGAGCTGTATTATTTTATCCTTGAGGCTTGTGTGTACCTCCCATTAATGTCTGCAGCAGTAACATTTGAGCATTAAGGATCTGATCCATTATCAATTGAAGGCAATGGGAATCCTTCCATTGACTTCAAGGGGTTTTTTGGGATTCAACCCGAGATCTCACCCAATTTACAAAGAATTGAAAATAAGTAAAATTTTTCAACATATTAAAAAAAAGTTATTTTTATATCTATGATGTAGGAAAATATGCCTATGTCTTCACTAGAAACGCTGTAGTGCTTCTATGCAGATACTCACTACAGTGACAGAAACAGGACCTCCCCAAGACCTCGTCTGAAATAATTATGAAATATTAATCAGAAAAAAGCAACTTACTAGAAAAATATCTTATATCATTAATGGCGTACATTAAAAATACTATGTTAAACTTTTGAATATCTTATGGATTCATGATAGTGTCCATAAAGAGACAGGTATCCTTGTATACATGTACAGATCCTGCAGCTACTTAGTTTAGCTTTATTTACATGAGTAGACCCATTGATCACTCGTATTAGTAAAATTAAGTTGTGTGCAGGACCTGGCCTCTTGTTCTCATATGTCTTGCAAAATCATTCAATAATAATAATAAAATACAGAAGTAATTTTCTGCTTAGTAGTATTCTCTTCAGCAGTGCTATGCTGGGAGGACCCACATGGGCTTGGAATTCAGTGCCCTGCAGATTACACAGTAATTCTGTTTAAGAGCTCCAGTATGTAGAACTGTGGTAATGATCTGTGTTCCTTATGTGGTGACAGCTGACGACTTAATGTTAGGATAATTACCATGACATGGTAGGGTATTTAGACACTACTACCATATAATTTCTATAATTACAATGTAAATATATGATTCTTTCTGTCCTCAGTCACTGAAGTACTGACCCTGGCATCACAGAGATCGTCTTAATCCGCCAGGCTACAGAGTGTGTGGACCTCCACTGTGTTCAATGAAGTGTGACTGCTCTCAGAAACTACGGTTGTAATATTAAACAACAATGATACTAATTGTCATAAATCTTTAATTAAGGAAATTACAGTTCTGAAGCCTTAAAATTATGCCTTTCCTGTATGAGATTTCCTGACCTGCGTGAAGTATTAAATAACACTGTGGCTTTTTTAAAAAAAGTATTCTGTGGAACAGGTAGAGTTTTTAGCCTTTCTACCATTGTAAGTCAATGGAGCCACCTCAAGCTATAGCCACCTATACCTCTGCTAATAGTTCCACCATATTCAAATTCCTCCCAAAAGAGATGAAGTCATGAAGCCGACCAGATGTGAAGGGGAGGAGAGCTAACATACATGAACCCCACCCTTAGCCTCTGAAACACACATTGTGCATTTATCAATTGTGTGATTTTTATTACCATCCTCCTTGTCCTGCCTGGACAAATGCCACCTGTTTATGACACTCACTTGTTGTGTCTTCCTAAATTTAGGGCAGCTACCACATTCTTGTGAAACACACAGAACTATCTTTGATGTCCAAAAGTAACTAATTAATTGAGAATACTAAACCAGCGTTAAAGCATCAGAACTTCAAATAGCAATTTCTTTACTTTTTTTCATGGGAGGGAACCAAATCTACAGATAAGGTCAAAATCTCTAAGACTTCCAAGCTCCCATTTATAAAACAAAATTGAAACACTGAAATCTGTAGTTTAAATACAATTGCTTAGCTACTGTGGTGATGAGCATGAAAGAAAAATCTAAGAATGATATATTAGATGAATAGAACAAACACCAATGGCAATAAAATGGAGGAGCAATGAGACATATTTTTGCAAAGAAGTGTACATCCTGACACAAACAAAACCAGAATTACTCATTGCAACTTTAAAATGTGGGCCTAGATTTTCAAAATGACTAGCAACTTTTTTTTGGGGGGGCAACTTTTTTGGGGGGCCAACTTGACACATTTTGGATAAGACACTACACTGGGACTGATACACCACCAACATGACAGCATGTTGACAGTCAGGGGCGGCTCTAGGCACCAGCAAATCAAGCACATGCTTGGGGCAGCACATTTTCAGGGGAAGCACTCTGGCCATCCTTTTTTCTTTTTTGCTTGGGGCGGCAAAAAGACTGGGTAAGGACTGGGACACTCGGGCTGAGGGCTGCCCCGCAGGGCACACGGAGCTGCCCGCAGGTGCCGCAGGGCAGCTGCCCCCCAAGCACCACAGCTGGGGCTGGGTGAAGCTTCCGAGCCACTCAGGGGCTGCAGCAGGGTGGCCAGGAGCAGCAGTGGGGCCATAGAGGGGACCGGTGCCCGGGGTGCTGCCGTGCGGGGCCTGTGTCCCACACTCTGGGGCTCCGCTCCCTCTGGGACTGTCCTCCCCTGGCTCCTCAGCCCCCTGCTGGGGCGGCCCCCCTGGCTCTGCCCTCCCGGGTCCCAGCCAGTCCTGGAGGTGGGAGCCCTGGCTGGAGGGACCCTGGGCTGAGGAACGGCCCGGGAGTCCCGCTGCTTACCCCGACCCTGCCAGCACCGGACAGGCTGGAGGTGAGGGGGGAGCAGGCAGAGTGAGCACTCGTGGGGGGGGGAGCCCAGGGCTGGGGCGGGAGGGGGTGCAGGGATGGGAGAGAGCGCCCAGCGCTGGGGCAGCAGGGAGTGCGGGTGAGGAAGGGCACTGGTGGGGGAGGGGGGGGGAGAGCCATGGGCTGGAGTGGCAGGGAGTGCGGGGGGGAGCCCAGGGATGGGTGGGGGGCAGCCAAAAATATTTTTGCTTGGGGCGTCAAAAAACCTAGAGCCGGCCCTGTTGACAGTGTATGTCTGCACTAAGATATACTCGCACTAGCTCTCATCTGAGCTAGTGCGCTAAAAATAGTGATATAGCTGTGGTAAAATAGGCACCTATAGCAGTAGCCTGGGCTAGGATGTACTCACGGGGTTCAAGTAGGTTTGTAGTGCTGCTGCTGCCACCTGGGCTAGTAAGGCTACACTATTTTTAGCATGCTAGCTTAGAGTGTGAGTGTGAGTATTTTTAGCATGCTACCTAGTGTGAGTATGTCTACACGAGCCGGGAATCACACCCTAGCTCATAGCGTAGATCAGGGGTTCTCAAGCTTCATTGCCCTGTGACCCCCTTCTGACTACACAACCCCAGGAGGGGGGAGCAAAGCCTGAGTCCGCCCGAGCCCTGCTGCTCCGAGAGGGCAAGCCCCACCACCTGCCAAAGCCCAAGCTCCACTGCCCCAGGCTGGTGGGCTCAAGCCCAAGGGCTTCAGCCCCAGGCAGGCAGCCTGTAACCTTAACCCTGACACACAGGGCTGAAGACCTTGGGCTTCAACTTCAGCCCCCGGCGATGAGGCTTGGGCTCCAGGCCCCAGCAAGTCTAACACCTGTCCTGGCGACCCCATTAAAACGGGGTTGTGATCCTCTTTGGGTTCCCGACCTACAGTTTGAGAACCACAGGTGTAGTCCATGTACGGCCTTCGGGTCAATTTCACCTAAAAGTTACAGATGCATCTCTACACCTCATTTCAGTGGGGGTGGGGGGGGAGGAATGAGTAAATCAGGGCAGCAGTCAAAAGAATCTTTTTTATATTTTTTCACAATGAAACAGAAAAGTAGAGTCAAAGTGTTTGAACATTGCCTGCAGGCCTAAGATACACTCAGGAAACAGCCAGCATGGTTGCACTGTAATTTACAGTGGTAGAGCCAACAGTGATGATCCTATGTTCTCTGAGAGCAAGGTGTCTGACATGCAGAAGAGAAGCCCAACACACACACACACACACACACACACACACACACACACACACACACACACAGACACACAGACACACACTTCTGCTGCCTTGCCCAGCTTCCTCAGTTTGAATATGGTCATATTTGCTTTTGAATCCAAAACAAAGTGATTTAAATGGTTGAAGAAAAAACATTACATTTGCTGTGTGTGTGTTTTTTTCTTTTCTCCCTCTCCCACCCTCCCAACACACACTGTATCCAGGTATAATTTATAAGGCATATAACAGCACCCAGGATGCTCAGAACATTTTATTAAGGTCTATTTTTATCTTGAGTTTTGAATAACAGGTACAAACTACACTCTCACATTTTATACATTAATCAGAAAAAGAACTACTGCAGGTTTGCATTCTGCGGGGTGTTGAGCACTTCCTGAAAAATTCTGAGTGCCCCTAATATTCACTGAAGATATGCTTAGAGTGCTCAGCACCTTGCAGGATTGTTCAATATTTTGCAGGAATAGTCCTTTAGTGCTCATTTTCCATTGAATTATTATTATTTGCATGATAGCAGAGCACAAAGATTCTAGTCATAATTAGGTTTCCATTTTGCTAGGTACTGTACAAATACACAGAGGAACATGTGGTCCCTAGTGGCTATGGCCCTGATTTGGGACACAGGAGAAGTAGGTTCAATTTTTAACCCTGCCACTGGCAAGTTAAGTGAACTTGGACAAGTCACTTCCTCTCCCTGTGCATCAGTTTTCCCATCTTTAAAGTGGGGATAATGCTACTGACCTCCATGGTAAAGCACTATGAAAGCTACAGAAGAAAAGCACTATATAAAAGCTGGATATTATTATTATTATTATTACTATTATTTATTAATAGTATGAAAATAAGTGCAACGAGTATAGCAAACAATAGAATGGAAAGTAAAAGAGAAGACAAGGATAATTGTCATAAAGTCACACTTTTCCTAGGTTTCTTAAGTGCATGGCTTCATGCTTCCAAGTAATTTACTAACTGGATTTCAGCAGTATTTTTTCTCATTTATAAATATTAAAAACAGATTATCTGCTTTCACCAACTGATGCTCGGTCCAGGCACTATTAGTTGGCAGATTTCATGAAGAAATCAGATGAGAAGTGGGTCTCCAGGACAGAATTAAAGAGGAGATGTGAGGGTCTTTATAGATGAGTTCTGGTCAGATACAAAACGTGCAGCATCGGAGACAGACTGGAGATGTTGGAGGGAGAAGCCAGTATATAAATACAGACTGAGATTTTAAAATAACACACACCTAAAGTCAGGCTCCTAGATCCATATTTAAGCACTTACATAAGTAACGTGATTTTCAAAAGTGCTGAGCACTAGGGATGGTGGAAAATTTTCCATTGAAACCAGTTTTTCAATGGACATTTGGGTACACAACTAAATGAATATTTTTGTGCAAATTTTCTGCTTTCTGAGCAAAATTTTGAATTTTTATTGAAAATCAAATGCATGAAAACTGAAAAGTTTTCAGATTTTGGCTGAGAACTGAAATATTTTTAGTTGGATATGTCAGGCAACATCTCCCATGATGCACCATGGCCAGGTACTCCTCCCCCTCACCAAGAGAGGAGACTGTGGTGTATCAGTGAGATTTAGTTCATTCAGGAGACCGTGCCCATAGAGGAGAATGGGAGCACGAACCACCCAGATTACACCTCCCATGAAGCACTATAGCAGCATTTCAGAATCAAACTATTTCAGTTTTCAGTTGTAATAGTTAGGGTTTCAATTATTCACTAAAAAGCCAAAATTTTCTGTGGAAACACAACAAAACATTTTGCAGACAGCTTTACTGCGCCTCCAGGAGTCCCTACAGTATATAACTATTGAACTTCCCTTTACTTAACAAATATTGTTGGTGTGCCTCCTCACTTTTGAAAATCAGGCCCACGTAATTAAGCGTCTAAAGCTCAAAATCAGCAAAAACTTTAGGTGCTTAAATCCCATTGAATCCCATGGGATTACACACATGCTGAAGCAATATGCTGAATAGCAAAAGATTTAAGACCATATTTAAGCTCTTTGGGGCTTTACATGGACTAGAAATCTAAATGTGGGTGGCCATTTTAGAAAAAAAAAAATAACTACAGGGCACTAATTACACTTTGTGGTCCTGATTCATCTCTCAATTATACTGGTTTGAAAACCAATGGAGTGAGCGGTGAGTCAGACTCAATAGATTACAAAAATCATTATATTGTCATGTAACCTGATTTTTGGTTTCAAAGACTAAAATAATCCAAATTTATTTTGTAATTACCAGGCTGCTACACAACGGTACTTGCCAAACAGACAAAAGGTTAACAGTTTGTATTTACAGTAATTTTTTATATTCTAGAATGTATGAATAAGAGAATTACAAATTACTTATTATTTAAGGACTTAGTGTTTGTTATCCACATATTTTGCGATCACATGCAGTGGGAGGATACAACAAAATATTCCATATTGCCATCCGCTATTCTTTAGCTATGACATAGCAAAACCATGGTTAGATATTCTATACAGCAGTTACCCTTTGATGTATATTTCTATCAGCATGAACTATTGATTTATTGGAAACAGAGGCCCAACATGAGCTTTTAAATTTCTGTTTCCAGGACTGTTCCTCATTATGCAACACCTCATTTAGTATTTGTACTCATTGGAAATGGCAAGCCGTGTAATCATGTTCTGAAGCAAGGTACAGTACAGAACATGATTTATTTGCAAACAGCTAGTCTGTACTAATGTGTTCATTAAATATTAAAAAGGAAATAAACTCCAGGTCAATAGAAAAGGACATGAATAACTCTCATGTACTAAATAGCTAAATGTACAAAATGTGTCTCAGTTCTTATTTCAGCTGCTAAGCTTGTTCATTACTTAATGGAAAGAAGATACAGAGAGAAAAAGGAACTGTAACACATTGGGCAACATTTCCCCCCAATTTACTTGCAGTGAATAAATAAACCACAAAATAATGGATTAGACAGTGTATTAAAACATTAATGTATCTAATAATTGGATGGAATTTATAGTTTACTGTTTATAGCTGCATGAAAACAGAAAGAAACATGGATTTACTCTTGACCTATAGCACATTCTTTCAGAATTTGGATCTCTTCCTTCTGTTTCTGCTAATTCCACCCAACTCTGCCATCAAAATGTTATATAATTTCACCAAGACAACTTGTTTAATGGCTTGAGTCTAGAGTTTAAGACTACTCAACATTAAAGTTCACATTCTCCCTTCCTCCCCACACTCTACTAGTTCTCTATAGTATATTCTTCAACTATTGCATGCATGGAACTTGTATTTCAATGGAATGTTCAATATAAACAAGTTATATCATATGTTATACTGGTTCAGAATATGACATACAGGCCTAACCCTGAAGTCCTTACTAAATTTAACTCAGTTAAAACTCTTATTGACATCATTGGAACATCTGGATTTGATGCTAGAAAATCATCTTGAGCTAGTCTGCTTGTGAGCTCATGTCAGCAAACATTTACTCACAGAAGTAGTTTCATTGAAGTGTAATTGCTCACTGATGTGATTAAAGCTGCTCCATCTGGCCCACTCTGTATAAGAGAGTCACAGTGCTGATTGGTGAGATGTATTTCACCATTAACAAATATGTTATCTTCCCTTTCCAATTCCTTTAGCGATACTTCTTTTACTGGCCTTCTACCACTGCTGTTGCTCCTGCCTTGCCGAACCAACCTAGTTTAGAAACATCATCTTAAAGAAGTAGCAGCACATCACTATTTTTAGAAATTATATTTAATTATTGATGACTGTCTTTGAGTCGATACTGTGAGAACCTTTAGTTTACATGACCCTGAAATGCCAGGTCTATGAGGAAGCTCACCTGCATTCTCATGCCCCCAAATTAGATAGGCATAACTGACCTGTGTTTAGCACAGCATGGGAAAAGCTGATCAATGGAACTGGAGCTGGGTGAATAATTCAAAATTAATAATTCAGTCAGTTGATTTCCCCTGTCCTTTCCAAGCACTCAATATGCTAAAAAGAATGATTTTTCTCTAGTTTATTCATTATTCAATATTACTGATTAATTACAATCACGTATCTTGATCTGTTGCTGGCCTTCTGCTAAATGGAAGTGTCAGATCTTTTGGGCATGGACCCAAGTCTACCTATGCATATATACCATGTCTAGCACAGTGTCACCCTCATCCTAATTAGGGACTTTGGGTGCTTCTGCAATATAATTAAATAAATGCATACATAATATTGAGCGTATTCAGTTCTTAGCTGCTGTAAGCTGACATAGCTTCATTTACTTCAATGGAACATCAACTTTGGATCTGACCCTCAATATTTAAGACTCATGTTTTGATTGGACACATAGTTGTTCATTCATTTTGAGTCAATGGACGTTTTACCCGTGTAAACATTGATTAAGGAATTGGTCCTATATTTTGACCCCGCTGGAACCACTTACAGCAAAACTCCATTTTTTACTGAAGTCCCAGAGTGATATGAAATTTGCAGTTCTAATTACATCAAACATTACACCATTTATAATAACATAGTTTGAGGTGCAGAGGGATGAGGAGACTTCTCTATTAAAGGCTTTCTTTGTGGCACACACTAGGTAGGTAAGAAAGAGTGCAATGCAAATTAACCATAGACTGAGTAAGTTCAGGACTTGTAAATGTTCAGGTGAAAACAAAACAAACAAACAAAAAAAAGTGCTAAAAGGAAAGTGTAAACTTCTCCATTATCAAATCATGGCATTTAGTTTTGATACGATGTATGTTACATAACGCTGATTTGTCAGGGCTCCAAAGTCACTACATTCAGTTAACAAGGAATGTCAGCTAGAATGTTTATTTTAAAGTCCCGTATCACTTCTCAACCTTATGTAAGTAAACTTGGTAAGATTCATTGTTCAAGATCAAAGGGAAATATCTTGACTGTCACATGAAAATGCTTGTTTAAGGGTTGGGGAAATACAAGTTAAATCTGCTAAATGGAGGAGTCCGATTCAATTAGTCAAGAAATGACAACCTCTGGTTTACCAGTTTTACATGCCTGGGAAGCTCAAAATATAGTAAAAATATACCTGTCTCCAAGAGGGAAAAGGTCTACAGAAATCAATTAGATTCCCTCCTCCCCTCCCCACCCAAACGTGGAGGCTGTGTTATAGCATAGTAACTTTCCATTTTGATAAGGAAGCCTAACTTCCCTTGATTAGTTAGCAGTACTGGACAAAAAATATTTGCAAAGAGTTTGAAACATTTTTCTCATTAAACCTCAAATTATTCCAGGATATTTTTAGCCGGTCTAATTCTACTCATCAAATACATTACACACTAATGATTTTCAACAATTAGAAACTAATCTATTCATTTTTATTATTATTCAACCAACTGCACAAGTTAGTGATATTCCCTAGACTATATAATCTTGTCACCTGACAGTGAGCCAAATTTTACAGTCCTTACTCAGAGTATACTTCCATTATCTTTAATGAGCAAGTCCCTCAGGATTTGGTACAAGGGTCTGAGGGTGGAAGTCTAGAATCCAGGGCTGTGGGGGCCCTGAATCGCTGACAATCTCTTGTCACCAAGGGAGATGAGCAAAACAGCATCTTGCTGGTCATCTGGAAGGTCAGGATGTTCTATCTCAACACCTAATTGGCTCACACCTGCTACTTAAGCCAGGAAGCAAACCAGGTGCGCTGTGTAAGCAATTATACAGACTTCCTGCTCCTACCACATTGGACCCTGCTCTTGACTGCCTCCTGATACAACTCTGTTCCTGATCCTGCTCTGTGCCTTATTCTTGCCTTTCTCTAGCTACTGCCTTTTCACCTTACTCTTGGCCATTGGCTACCAATCCTGGCTCTGAATTCTGACACTGACTCTGGTCCAACCCTTTGCTCTGGCATTTGGTACTTCACCCTGGGTCCGATCTTCAGCTTTGATTCCTGCTCCTCACTCTGGCTCAGCCCTCTACCTCTGCTACAGTTGGCTCCAGCTTTGATCCCTATTTCCATTTTGACATGGAGGCCTGCTTTGCCCACTGGACATGACTTCTGCTCTGACCACAAACCGCTTACATTCCAGTTCCTAACATTCACTCCAATTCAAATGAGAATTGAAGTGGATTTTTGTATGCAACTCCCTCCAAATTCACTGGACAATGGGTTTTAAAACAATTATTATTTGACTGCTACAGATAAAAAGGTGGGGAAATGTTTTGGCATCTAGACTTGTGATAAACCAAGGGCTTTGTGCTAGAATGAATCTGTCAGCAGTAAAAATAAATCCTTCTTTTTATGGATTAATTTTTCAATAGGTCTTGGGTTAACACCAGAAATGTAGGTACATTCCTAACAGCTATTACCTGATTCCTGCTGTGCAGAGTAAACCAAATAAGTAAAATACATTCAGCATACATTTGTCTAAACTTATTTCTTAAGCCAAATATGGTGTTTTGAATATACCATCTGAGTATTGTGTATCAAGTCTAACATATTGTTACACAACACACACACACACAAAATGTGAATTTGATTTATAGAGGAAAGCTATTGCTTCTTGGGTTGAACAAGTGACTGTGGGATAAACAGAATGAGAAGCAATGTACAAAGTGATCTATCAGAAACTATATCAGTATTTTTAAAATCAGATTTACATCAGCTGAGGATTTGGGCCATAGTTTTTTTTTCCCCTTTTTTTAATAGAGCCAAACAAGCAGATCAGTAACAGTCGTCTCTGCTCTCCACTTTATGATGTTTTTTCTTGACAACGCAGTCTTATCATTTTCTATTCCCTACTCCATATCTTTATGTTCCCTTAAATTTAAATCTAAGAAAGGAAAAATATTCCTTTTAAATATTCACAATGCATATTTGCCTCCAATGACCATGTTACAGTGATGCATCAGAATTTGTACTGCAACACAAACAATAGGGTAAGAATGGATGAGACAAAGATGGCTGCAATAACAAGGAATGTCTGACCTGGTGACATAATTATTGTACCTTCCAACATGGTTATTTTGTTTAGTAAGTAGCAATAGTTAAAATTTTCAGACTAGGGACCAAGATTTTCAAAAGTGACTAGTGATTTTAAGTGCCTCAAATTTTGGGTGTCCAACTCAAGATACCTCATAAGGATCTGGATTTTCAGAAAGTGCTTATCACCCACATTCTGAAAAACGGAATTGGGAACACACCATCACTAGTCATTTATTAAAATCCTGGCTAGCATGCCTGAAAAAAATTAGGCACCTAAATCAATATTTAGGCACTTAAACATAAACGGCTTGATTTTCAGAACTGCTGAATACAAACAACTTTCACAGAAGACAAATGAGAGGAAAGATGGTTAAGTACAGAGACTGAACACTATAGATATAGCCCAGAGACCAGCCTCTACCCCCATACCTTCTAGAAATACACTGAAAATCAGGTATCAGAGGGGTAGCTGTGTTAGTCTGGATCTGTAGAAGTGACAAAGAGTCATGTGGCACCTTATAGACTAACAGACGTATTGGAGCATAAGCTTTCATGGGTGAATACCCACTTCGTCGGATGCAAATCGGGCCACTTTTATGTAAATACCTAAAAGGAGACTCCGGTTCCTAACTTTAAACATACACGTTTAAAAAAGTTGACTGAGTAATACTGTATGCCTAGCCAACCAAAAGTATTCACAACAAACCTAGAAAAACAGATTAAAATGCAGGTCAAAGACCTCTTCTACAGCCAAGTGTAGTGTCAGTCAGGATTTAGGTGAAAGAATCACTCGGCTGTGCACGGTCATTCTTTAACCTATGCCACTCACAAGATGAACATTTTATGTAATTCCATCAATCAGTATTAAGTTAGAGTAAAATACAATAATTAAACTTTCACATTAAGGAACAAGTTTGGATGACAAGCCACTTATTTATTTCAAGATTGCCTGAAACTTATTTCAAATAACCTGTACAGGAAGATAGGTTTCTTTTGCTTATGGCCATATGTAAAAAACTACTTCACTAACACAAAGGTTTGTTCACTGGAAACTTGTCATTAACTGAAAAGTCAAGATTGACAAAGCAGTGAGGAACAGGAGACAGATACGAAAAATATTGAATTGGGCATTAAGTGAAGAAAAGCTGACAATTTATATATAACAAAAAACATGGTAAAATAACTATGAATTGAGAAATAGAATATCATTTCTACTTCAGATACTGGGGAAAAAAACACACTGCCCCACTTATTCAAAAACAAAGGACTCTGCTCCCCTGGGTAACAATCAGAAGAATTCTTAGGCAATGTGTGTATGTTATGCTTAACTTAGGTTTGCATTTTTCAAGTCTAACAGGGACTAAACTCAAGTAATATTAAGTTGAAGATATCTGTGATAAATGCAAGTAGTTTTTGTATGTTTAATGCTCTCATGTATGTGTGTGCATGGCTGTATGTATGTAAATCTTTGATTAGCCAAAGGTCTCAAGGGACACCATAAAGCTCCCAATAATCAGGGATTCGGTTAATGGAGGAGCATTTTAATGCTCAAAGACTCATCACACAAAGCCTCCGGGGATATGTCTGTCTTTCAGATGAGTTTTATTTTACAGGGATTTTGACAGCTATGATTTTACTTTGTTTTTATACCTAATTTAGATTGGGAAGAGCTTCTATCCTCCTCCATTCTGTCATTCCACTAAGGGAGAGACAACAACAACTCAGATCTTCATCATATTAATGTGAGTTGTAGAGCCCAGTCTACCTCATCTCCCCCTTCCTCCCCTAGTGTATTCTGGAAACTCCTCAACACATACCCCTTCATCTTTTTAATAGGAGTCAGAGACTGAACCCTACAGATACAGCCCAGAGACCCACCTTTACCCCATCCCATACTCTCTAGAAACTCTTTGTATTGATGCTATAACATTTCATACAACTGATTGTAATCTTTGTATCTGCCTATTTCTTTACAGACGGAAAGAGAAATTGGACTGTATAAATCAGTTTGGTACCCTGCATCCAACATGTGATAGCCATCATTTGCATACCTCCCAAATCCCTCAGGACAGCTGCCATATCACATTACATCCTTTTCCAGCCAGTGCTGAAGTCAGCTTTGCATCAACTGCTAACAAATCTGGGACCCAGACCAATTAGTACTATCCAACCCATCCCCTGTAGTAGCATTCCTAGAACAGCTCCATGCCGGCTATTACAGGCGTGGGCTGAAGGCAGTTCTGCTCCACACGTTGCTGCCTGAGAATTCAGACCATTTACTCAGATGGTGTACATTTTCTGACAACTGAACTGGAAACAGAAGACTTAAAGGAACACACCAAGGAAAGTTATTTTTTGTAGCAGCTCTTTAGGAAAAAAAACATGCATTAGGAATATTGTTAGAATATAGTTAATTGGAGCACAGAATACCCAGGGCTGGTCTATTTATGGTAGGCAAGCAACATTCAATATAAAAATGCAGTGATAAACCTACCATCAACAAGTACAACGAGGCTGTGTTTTTGTTCAAGGGCCTAGGTAAGTGGTGTCTCTGGTACTTGAATAATGTGAAACTATTCAAAAGATGTGTTTGAATTTGGGTATTAAATCCTACAATCTTTAGTCAGACTGCACTTCCAATACCTTCGGTGAGTTAGGGCTGAAGGATTTGGCTCTTAGGAAAATAAAGGATTTAGTGTTTCCACAAGACTAAATTTGAGTATGATTTGTGCAGTGCATCTTTTTCTTCTTGGTGTGCTTTGCCATTTGGAAATGTGGAGGGTATTCCCCATGTTCAGCCTCAATAGATTTATTCAGTGTGGACATTAGAAATGAATAGGGAGAGGCTCATAACTCACAGGGATTTAAACCTGGAAGGTACTAGATGCCTCAATTCTCAGAGGTGATTTAAAATTCTATCAAATGAGCTGAAAAAGCAATCCTTAATCCTACACTGATGGGATTTTCCCTTCTGATCTCCAACAAAAACTCTCTCTCCTCTCTTAAAATGAAAAAAACAATTGTTTAAGAAAAACAAAGAAAGAAATATTTCTGCATAACCTAATTAATTTGCCTGCTATAGCAGCCATAATGATTTATAGGAAGAAGGATCATTTTAACACTAGTTTGAACTCTTGTTCTCCTTCATGTCAGTAGTCTGGAGTGCTATTTTTTTTTTACACACGCATACACAATACAATACCCGGTACTGTTATTTGGGAGGTGGGGAGGGGTATCTTTAATTGCCAGTGATATTTTACCCTTACATAGGATGCATTTAACTTTTTATTTATAAGTTCAGACTTGGATTTAATATATTTAACTGTAGCAAAGAGAAATTCTAAGAAAATTGTGAAACAGCAACAGCCAATAGCTGATTGAACTATCAACCAGGGCAGTAATGGGGAATTTTTCATTCAGTGCAAACACGACAGATAAATACAGCATGGAGATTATCTGTTAATGTCCCTCAAAAAAAAGTTGTGCTTTTCAGCTAAAAGCAGATTCAGACCAATGAAGACTAAATAAATATACGCGGTGTTAGAGATATATTCTTTATAGAAAGAAAAAACACAAAAAAGTTCCCCTCCCCCAACTTTATGATCCCAATTCCATAAAGATTTATATATATGCTTCATTTTACGTTCATGAATAGTTCCATTGGATTCAGTAGTTCTAATTCATCTGCTTAAAGTTAAACACATGTGTATGATTTTATAGGACCAGAATCTATATAGGAAAACCTTTAGAGTGGAGTGAAGACTCTGTGCCACCCGTTACAGTTTGGGGAGTATGTCTGTGTCCAGTTATGAATTCCATGTGGTTTTAACAACTCTTGTACCAGTCATTATGAATTAGCTCATCCATTTCATAGCAGGAGCCTGCATGTAGTGAGAAGCTATGTCTGGAAAGGTGTCACAAATCAATCAAGCTGCCTTCATCATCAAATATCTCTCACCAGCTTGAACAATGGGGGTTCTGCCAGCAGGGCCTTTTGCCTTTGAATAGAGGGTCTCTTCTCAGAAATCTGTTTAGGGAGAAGGCGATTGAAGCATGCAAAATCCCCAGCAGGAGGACAGTGAGAAATCAATGAGACAGACTGCTTTTTAAAAGTGACATGCTCTCCAAGTAAAAAGAGCCAGTCCATTGCAAGAAACAGAAAATACAACTGGAGGAGGGAGAGCAGGGAGCAGTTGTCTCCTCCCTCTCCCTTGCCCCTTCCCCTCGACAAAGGGAAGGGGATTGGTTCAGGTGTTCATTGTTTGGTTTAGATCGGCAACTCCCCTGTGCTTCCTGAGTGTACAGTATGTGTGTGATTAAGAAAGCTCTTGTGCAAAAGCTGATGCTCCTTACCTTACCTGTCATGGTTTAACTCTTCAGGATCCCATAAACCTGAGTGCCCATGGGAATGGAACTCTGAATAAATAGCTGGGGAGGATTTGGGAAATTCACCACTGGTTTCAGGGCCTAGCGAGGCTGGGTGGCAGAGTCCCACATCCGAAGGAAGTTAGCCAGACAATGAGTCTTTACCTCACAATGTGTCTGAAAGGACAAACTAGACTGGACTCTACTAGGCTCAACTCGCTGAAAACACAAGGGTTCCAAAAGTTGAGTCTGATTAACCCAGTCTAATGACCATCTACTAGGGGGAATTAGAGTTGTAACACCCTGTATGGTCTATCTCAGGCCTGCACAACTCGTAAAGCAGCGAGGGCCATATTACTCCAAAGAAAACAGCTGAGGGCTGAAACCCTCTGGGCCCACGGAAACACCCCCCCAACGCCGCCCACCCCATGGAAACAACCCCTCTTTCCCCAGCGCTGGGGTGTGGAAGCCTATAGAAGGGGAAAGAAACAGCGCGCATAGGGTGACCAGATCACAGCAGTAAAATAGGACCCGCCCCCTCCCCACTCGGCCCCACCATCACACCCCTCTTCATCCCCCCAGGGGTCACTATATTACTTCACACAACAGTCAGTCAATGCAGTTGTAGATAAATCTCTGCATTATGCATTTGTGTATAACTTTTATATGACTTTGTATTGAACCTTGGTAATATGTTATAGCGGGCCCCTAAGGTAGTATAATTAAGGTAAAAGAAAAATTTCTTTTTGCTAGAAGTAGATTAAGATCTTCCCCCCACTTTGTATTCAATTGCCCTGTTGAATGAATGAGGAAGGTGTGGAAGGCAGGCACCTCCAGACAGCTGCAACCCTTGGAGAGGGGATGGGAACTCACCCCCGCCCCCACGGGCCGCACAGTGAGCCCACGCGGGCCACATGTGGCCCCCGGGCCGCATGTTGTGCAGGCCTGGTCTATCTGTTCACATTTGGTGCAATTCATGTTGCTGGCTATATGATGAATATAGTTCTAACTGGTCCAGAGCTCCTTTCCATGAGAATTTCTTATTGACAAACGCCTATTATTTTCATTGATCCTACAAAGATTAAATGTGCAAGTAACTACACTCACAGAAATAGTCGCAGTGACTTCTCAATATATCTACCCCAGTGAGTAAAATCTTGGCAGGATTGGGCCCGATGGGAGCAGCATCAGAACCTTTAGATGCTCTGGATCACTTTTGTTGTGTCCTTCACTGGTTAAACTCTCCATTATGGATGACCTGCTGTTCTCATTGGAGAGCCACTTCTCTGTTCCCCATGCTGGTCTGGAAGAATGTGACATTGATGAGGCTCAGAGCACAGTGTGGTGCTATCTGTTCAGTCGGGCCATTGAATGTCCTTTAGAGCCTTTCCATATTATACATTTCTAAATACAAGTACATGAAATTTTAAAAAGCCTCAACAGCGATATCTGGATACTTTATATGAATCCCATTTAACTTGTCAAACAAGAAATGATGGCCAAAAGTGAGTTGTCTGTGGAGATGCACAAAGCAACACCCAAGACAGCAATTTCTGTGTCTTTATTTTTAATAATAGTGTTGCCTCCATAGTGGATTTGGTAGCACATCCCTAACAGCTGGGACACTTTCTATTGTCATTATAGAAAATTAAATGAGTTGTTAAAAAAATAAAATAAAATAGGAGATATGTTTAAAAAGTTGAGAAAATAAGGGGGAAAGCATAGAAATGAAAATAGCTACTGGGTTATAAAGAGTTTGGAGACCTTGATCATGACCCCAAAATGAAAACAAGCAAACAAACAAAAACCACAGGAAACAAATTCTAGACAGTTTGTGTCATGACCTTATTGTAGAATTACTTTGTTAGTAAAGTGGAAACTATAGTTATGGGCTTTGTTAAGATTCAGTTTAGATTATTAATGCGGCATCAGATAACCCAGGCTTAATCAGCTTTATTAGTCGAAGAAAAGATAGTACAACAGGGAAAGGAAAAGGTTAATGGCTCACCAGTCTGCGCAAACAGGTTGCAGCTTCACTTCTGTTCTAACTTTCTCTCAAAGTTGAATTTTTATTCCCTAGCTTGTTTACAATATTTTACTTTATATTTTGTGGTTGGTTACATACATGACTAAGCACCTGCAACATGATTCATGTCCCCGATACATTTCCATTCCATGCAATACAAAGCTCATCTGCGAGTAATTTTTCTTAGCATAACAGTGCAAGGGTTTATGGGAGTTTGGTTCAGGATTGCTACCTAATTCAGTTCCTCCAACCATGAAGTTAAACTACCCTATGCAGCTGCAAAAATAGGTCATGAAAAATGGGCCATGCCCTAGATTCATTTCCATTCCTTGTAAGAGCATGTCTTACATGAATTCAATATGCTTAAAGTCATGTACACTTTTTAGTCCCGTTTGATGTAATTGTAAGGGATGTTGAGAACTCAAGGCGTATACGGAAACAGCTTTATCTGGACTCACAGGATGGCAGCTGATTCAAAGGCTAAGCCAAAGCAGCATTCAAAAATACAGCTGGAGTTTTCTACTGAGGTGAAAAAGGGAAGACTCACTAACCACTTTCAGAAAGTTGCTTAGTATTGGAGCTGGGTGGGGGTCGTGTAGGAGTGTTACTTTGCAAACCACATTGAGAACCAGAGAAGGCTTCCTAACTCTGCAAAGAAAATCATCACAGTGAAAGAAGCTGGATTTGACAAGATTTTGCCAAATACTCAAACCCTAATTATCAAGTAACCTTTGGATAATGGTTTAGGGATCACTTCAAATGCAGCGCGGATGTCTATAATGCTTGCAGATATTACATTCATTGAAAAGTGAATGGAAATCATTTTATTCTATACTCATAAAAATAAACAAACAATTCCTTTCCCCCCCCCCCACCACCAGCCAGTTAAGTTTTTGTAATTAGGGTGCCAGTAAGTAGTAAGTAGAGCTGGTCACAAAATGGTTTCTTTCCCGCCCCCAAGTAAAAACTTCACTTTTCTGGCAAAAAATGAAAAACAAAAATGTTACTGCAGTGTCTCATGGAAGTTATAGTTCAGGTGCCTATTATCCAATCACTTCTACAGGCCCAACTCCCTGGCTGGACGACATTTCCCAAGAGCACCAAGAGCTCCTCTTGCTGAGACACTGTGGTATATCATGGGAGTCCCTGTCCACATAGCATCCTGGGAAATGTAATTTGGCTGCGGAACCCAGCCCAAAGAGGAGAACAGGGGCATAATGTATCCAAACTATAACCCTCATGAGGCACTGTGGCAGCATTTTCAAATGAAGTATTTTTGGTTTTCTGGTTAAAAGAAAATATTTTTGGTTTTCCTGAGGGGTGTGTGGGCGTGTGATTTTTGTTGTTGTTTTGTGGTTTTCTAGACAAACAGTTGAAATTTTGAAAAACAGTTTCAATGAAAACATTCAATTAGCCTTTCTTGTAACTGAGGGCAGAGCTACTCTACAGGCTACATTGGCACTCTCCCATCGGCATAATTACTCCACCTCCGCAAGAGGAAGAAGCTATGTGTGTGGGAGAGCATCTCCTGCGACATAGCATGGTGTGGACACCGCTTTAAATCTATGTAACTTGCGTCTCTCAGGAGAGTGTCATTTTCACACCCCGTAGCGACATAAATTACATCAACTTAAACAATAGTAGCAACAAAGAGTCCTGTGGCACCTTATACACTAACAGACGTATTGGAGCATAAGCTTTCGTGGTTGAATACCCACTTCATCGGATGCATGCAGTGGAAATATCCAGAGGTAGGTATAAATATGCAGGCAAGAGTCAGGCTAGAGATAACGAAGTTAGTTCAATCATGGAGGATGAGGCCCTCTTCTAGCAGTTGAGGTGTGAACACCAAGGGAGGAAAAACTGCTTTTGTAGTTGGCTAGCCATTCACAGTCTTTGTTTAATCCTGAGCTGATGGTGTCAAATTTGCAAACGAACTGAAGCTCAGCAGTATCAGAGGGGTAGCTGTGTTAGTCTGGATCTGTAGAAGCGACAAAGGGTCCTGTGGCACCTTATAGACTAACAGAGGTATTGAAGCATAAGCTTTCATGGGTGAATACCCACTTCTTCGGATGCAAGCAGTGGAAATGTCATGGGGCAGATATAAATATGCAGGGAAGATTCAGGCTAGAGATAACGAGGTTAGCTTAATCGGGGAGGGTGAGGCCCTCTTCTAGCAGTTGAGGTGTGAACACCAAGGGAGGAGAAACTGCTTTTGTAGTTGGCTAGCCATTCATAGTCTTTGTTTAGTCCTGAGCTGATGGTGTCAAATTTGCAAATGAACTGAAGCTCTGCAGTTTCTCTTTGGAGTCTGGTCCTGAAGTTTTTTTGCTGCAGGATGGCTACCTTTAAGTCTGCAATTGTGTGTCCAGGGAGGTTGAAGTGTTCTCCTACAGGCTTTTGTATATTGCCATTCCTTATATCTGATTTGTGTCCATTTATCCTTTTGCGTAAGGACTGTCCAGTTTGACCGATGTACATAGCAGAGGGGCATTGCTGGCACATTATGTCATATATGACATTGGTGGATGTGCAGGTGAATGAACCGGTGATGGTGTGGCTGATCTGGTTAGGTCCTGTGATGGTGTTCCTGGTGTAGATGTGTGGGCAGAGTTGGCATCGAGGTTTGTTGCATGGATTGGTTCCTGAGTTAGAAGTTTGAAGTGGGTATTCACCGAAGAAAGCTTATGCTCCAATACATCTGTTAGTCTATAAGGTGCCACAGGACTCTTTGTCGCTTCTACAGATCCAGACTAACACGGCTAACCCTCTGATACTTAAACAATAGTGTAGACCATTCCTAGGACTGGGCACAATCCTGGACCCTCTGAAATCAATAGGTGTTATGTGTGCTCAGCAACTTGCAAGAGATTATCAGAAAAGAGAAAGAGAAGGATTACACAGGTGAAGTAGTATAGACAAAGGACATGCAATATCAACATCAATTAATTAATGCGAATAATATTGACTGCAGACTCCAATGAAACCTTACTCAATCTGTAAAGTCACATAAGGGGTGAGAGAATGGCACATTCAATTTCCATGGGAAAGGAAGAGCTGTTTCAAGATATTTACACACATCAAAATCCTCCAGAAACCCTCTCTCAAGTTCAAGGGCGGGGGGAAAAAAGCAACAATTGTGAAAGCTTCTGAAATAGGTCTCCATAATTTTTTCTGCATTCTGTAAATAAAAAACTTTCATAAAAAGTTTAATCTTTTTATATTACAATGATACAGCTACAACTGTGTAAACTGATGTCCTTTTAACTATTTCTTGAAGGAAAATATCATTATCCAGTGAAATAATGGGCCAAAATAAACTTTTTTCCCCAGTCATTGAGTCACTGTTGGCCCTTCTGGCTTGTCCATTGAGTAAGTTATTTGAAGTCTTCAAGACTGTCTGTTCTCTTTTAGGTATTCTTGACCTTTTGGGAAACTGCTGTCCAGTCAGAGGAAGAATTAAAGCATAGAGGAGATATGAGCTGTGCATTTGTTTCACTCAGAGGCACTCGAGCTGTTTCATTGGCCCTGTCTACGCTAAATAATTATTGCAAGAAAATCCTACTACTTCAGGTATAATTTCAGTTGAACCAGTATTAGTAATGATGTGAACCTTCTGGTAGATTATTCTCAAATTCTAGCATTTTCAGGAATGTGTTCACTTACCCTGCATTTATATTTGTGTTAGCAATGGTGTGTTATTATGGTGTTTGGTGGGTTGTTGTTTTTTTTAAATTAAGAGGGTGCTACGTGGTCTCTTCAAATCCCATGGGTTTCCTAAACTCATTCATCTTGGGATTTCAAAAAAAGAGTTTCATGCTTTTCCCCACTTCATAAAATAAAATAATTGAAAATATTGATATTTAAACCGTCCTCTAGACAGAGTATTCAGCAGTACCAACCCTCTGAGATGAATGGGAATGTTCACACCTCTCTTTCAACTGTTACAGATTCTGTCTGCAGTAGAAGCAGTATTTGATTTATACCAGGTTCACGCTGAAAGGGCTAAGTAAATTACATTTAAAATTAAAGGTTAGTGTCTCCAGATTCTAATTAACCTTACAGAAGAGAGTTGGATGCTCTTTTTTCCTCTCCCATTCCCAGATATGCCACTCATCTTCAAAGCATGGTGCAAAGCCCATCTGTATGTGCTGGCTTTTGCCTTGAGGATGTTTGGAAATCACATAGCTAATAGAAGGTGTGTAGTTTTTTAGTTAATATTTGTAATACTAATTTTATATTGCTTGGGGTCCTGATCCTGCAAACCAATAACTTTATTCATGTAGCCCCACTGAACTCAATGGGTCTCCTCAGCTAAATGTAGTTACTCATGTGTGCATGGGTTTGCAAGTGTGACTCTAAATTAGTGAACTTTAAACACTGAAAAATAAATAAATGAAAAAGACAAATTTAACCACATCTGACCCCTACTTTGAGATAAACAGGTCCTTACTGCTCTACCAAACCTAGCTCAGCTCTTCCTATGTAATGGGAAGAATCATTTTGCCTCATTGCCTAATACATAATTACACAGTCTCACACCAATTAAGACCAGACATACACAGTATTTTGATGCTAGATAGTGGGCATTTCATTCCTCTTAGCTGCTCTCATAAGAAAATGGATGTGACCTTAGAAATAGTAAAATATAACGAAAACAACAATCTGCTATCATCTTTAGCTCAACTTATGGAACAGTAATGGAAGTGTCTTTCCCCCACACACTTTTCTCTAACTACTGACATAATGAACCCTTTATGTTGCATTGTTACATTATATTGTTTGTATTTTCTACTTCCTGCAGCAAGAGCTACCTAATTAGGAAGACCAATGCAATGCAGAAGACCAGTGCAGACTTCTACAGTATTACTATTTAATAATGTTAGTTTATCTTTTAATTAACACTCTATTCTTTCCCATCTAATTAATTTTTTCTGCTGCATAGATATGTCAGAAACATCATCACAAGGAAATATGGAAAGGAAAGTTTGGAGGACAGTTTAGAAATATTATTGTTGTTAAAAGTTATGTATGATACACACTCTTATTCTCTCTCTCTCCTTATCCATCTCTGCAAGGCTTTTGTGATAGAGGACAGAGTTCACTTCCAGGGGTAGTAAAAAGATTCTCCTCCCTCTGACAAAACTTATTTCATAACCTTTCCCCCCCGCTCCTTCTCTGCCCTTCTCTGTTATCCTCTTCCTGTTCTACCTCATCTCTAAAACTAGGTAGGATTCTCTATTTTGTACACTTATCTACATTTCCATAATGGAGTATTTTAGAGCTAATTTCACGGAATGTGAAGGCATGACGAGATCACTTAAATGAGGGTGAGAGAGCAGGGTGGAGACTACATGTGTGCACTCAAGATAAAGGATGAAGTCATAAGTCTTTCAAGAACTGCATGTGGAAGACAATGAAAATGTCAAACCTTCATGGAACATGTTGGCCAAGTCAAATGTCTCTTCCACATCATTTAGCGTTAAAGCTGCCATCTTTCCAGTCACTAGACCCCAGCCTCACTTTGTGGGCAGAAAGAATTGGGAGGTATAAGGAGGAACTAGGCAGACATAATTTAGGACCCATTTTGTCCATCATTGCTCACAATAAATAGCACTTTACTTTTCAAGTTGTCTCATTGATTTCAGCAGTGGCAAATGAGACTACTCACAGAGTGAGGTGCTACTTAGCATGAGAAGGATGGTAGAATTTGCTTCTTTTTTCAGTAATTTGGGAAGACCTTCATTTGTCATTTCCCTCTGTACTGTTAAAAATACTTTCCTATTACGCTGACACAAACATACTTGGCACTATTTCTGGAGCTTCAACATCTGAGTCTCTCTCACTTGGAGCTTTGATTTAGCTTGCAAACTTCTTTCAATGCATGTTAAATTTGCTGGGGGGAAAAATGTCTGGGCACCAAAACAATTTGTGAATTGGCAAATAGTTTTGGCCATTTTTTTTCCAGAAATATCAAAACACTTCATTTGGGTATTTTCCAAATGAACCATTTTGACATTTTGTGTCAAATCGACATTTCCAACTCAAAATGTCAATTTGAAGTGACATTTCATTGAAAATTGCAATTTCAAGTTGATATTTGGAATGTTTCGTTCAAGCCAAAATACATTTCTTTCAAGTTTTTGTTACAGCAGGAAATACTGAAAAAAAAATCAGTTTCAGTTTAAAATTAATGAGAGGGTTTTGTTATCTGATTTTTCTGTTCGGATTCTGAACAAAAAAATAATAATTCAGTCAGCTCTACTTTTTGCTCCCTGACAATTGACAACTCAGGAAAGGTGTTATCTAATGGTCCTTTCTGGCCTTAAAATCTAATAAGCTAAGGGAGTAGATGGCAATACTTTCCAATAAGCCTATACCTTCCATAATGGCCTCCTTCTTTCCCCCACTTATCTATCATTTTTCCAGTTAATAATTGATATCACTTTTATTCTTATACTCCAGAATAATCACTTATTAAAATATTCATTTTAAAACTAACAGAATAAAATGGAGGAATCAATAAAAAGGTAACATCCCAGCAACTCTACAAAAGTTATTTGTACAATTTGGAATCACTCTCAGTAAAACATTTCACATGACAAAATGCATACTGTGCAGAACCTTAAAGAAGATTCACGGTATATGCTAAATCAGTAAATCCTTACAGATCACAAACTGAATTCTCCTACAGTGTTTTAATGATTGCCCTTTTCCTCTCCACCTGGCACTCATCTGAGGCTCATTCTTTCATTTTATCTTAATCAGACCCGATTTAATGCTTGAGGCAGATTTTATCTCTGCAGTGTCATCTTGGATTATTAAATCCATAGGATTAGTCAAAGATCTAAGAACATGTCCCAGAATGTTTCTTGGTGCGTGTGATGAATCTACATTAGCAGTTCTTTGGAAGATACAACACCTTGTCAAGTGTGATTATACATTATTTAAATAATTCCATGGATTCTACTCAAGATTTGTGGTTTGTTAAATATCTAATACCTTGGCAGACAAAGTAAGACAGCCAGTCATTAGCACCACAGTTGTGTCAGATTTTGATTTCATTTACACTGACTTGAACAGTCTACAAAAAACAAAGAGAAAAGAGCAACAGAAATGTTTCAGTTTGGCATCAAATCTCAAAGTAAACAAAAATTCTTTTAAAAATCTATGTCTTCGAGTATGCCAATATTTGGGATTCTCAATCAACTCTAACTCAACTTGAACCTTGTCATTCTCATTGTAGTTGCTGAAGTGACTCTTGGAGGACAGAAAATTATGTGGTGCATTGAACTCACATATTTCCTGTCTTCCTGGATGACAGCTAACCTAGCATTGAAAAAATATTTTAAAACTAGCTCCAATCCAAATAGAAGATAATAACTGTGCCTGTAGGCTTGTGTTCCCTTCACAATATCTGAAGTCTAAGAATTCTGGAGCTCTGGAAGTAAATATTTTTTTTTATTCTTAGTTATTTAATAACTGATAAACCATAGATGTGTCCATCCCAGACTCTGAGGGCCAAATTTTCAATGGTATTTTGGCATCTAAAAATGCAGAAAGGCACCTAGAGGGATTTTCCATAGTGCCCAGGTGCCTAACTCCCACCTTGGTGCTTTTGAAAATCCCACCTTGGCACCTGCATCTTTAGGTGCCTAAATACCTTTGAAAATGTAGCCCTGAACTCCCTCACAGATTGTAATTCCAAAGTAAAAGCTCAAATGCAATGGACAGCATCTCTCAGCATAAAATAGATAAATCCTAGCAAACAAAATGATCCCTGTACTAGGGTGACCAGACAGCAAGTGTGAAAAATCGGGACAGGGGGTGGGGGGTAATAGAAGCCTATATAAGAAACAGACCCAAATATCGGGACTGTCCCTATAAAAGCGGGACATCTGGTCACCCTACCCTGTATTGAAAGCAACAAAGCCTGTCCAATCTGCAAGTCAGGTCCACATTACACAATTCCTCAGAGAAAAGAGGATCCTTGCACTCTGATCTGCACGTCAGCTGATGCAGGCTCTAGAATACATTCACAAATGGAGAGAATACCCTAACAGAGAATGTTCTGTATTCAGCTCCTTGCCTTTTCTAATGAGGAAGCTGAAGAGCTTTTGTTTATCTGAACTCTGGTAATACAGCACACAGAGAGAGGAAGAGGAAACGAGCTCCCAAAACATTTAGAGCATTGTAAATTAACACTACAGCATAAATCCCATCCAGAAACTGATTGGCAGCCAACTCATATCATGAGGCACTGATATAGCATAAAACTTCACCTAGTAAGTGGGTAGCCACATATTGCACTAGCTTCAGCTTCCAAGTGGCATCAGTGTAAACAGCCCTTGTAGAGTGCACTATAATAATTCAAACCTAGACTGTCATAGCCATCCACCTGCTTTGTCAAAGTCCAGAGCAGAGAGAAAAGGTTGTGCTATTCTCACAAGATGGGGGGGGGAAACCTACACCGCCCCCGCAACCAACCAAACAACAACCCACTACTTGTGGTCACACACACAAACAAACCCCAAACAAACCAAAAAAAACAAACTGACTACTTGTGGTCACAGGTGCCACCTGGCACCCAGTAGCATCCCAGGATGTAACAGCAGATCCTCATTCAGAAATGCTGATCTAAACTCCAGCTGCTACTCCCAACCTTCCAACATTGTCTGAGTGACCTCTGGACTGAGCCTCAGCCAGCTAACCCCTCATATAATGTCATGTAGGCACTGGGATAGTCATTCCATTTCACCAGCTGGGATAGAACTGGTTGTATTTGTTGCATCTGTATTTGTTGCAAGACACTCTGATAATCATTGAGTGTCAAATCTTTCTGATTCCCCTCCCCCCCCCGCCGCACGCACACACACACTCACTCTCCTAGTAGAATAACCACTTTCTTGGTTTATGAATATTTAATTGCAATCAAACAAAATCCCGATCTATTTACAGAAAAAAGGCTTGCACTTAAAGGGTTCTTCCAAACAACAGGCTAAGATACATAGGGTTATCTCCTGCTGAGTACTCTTTTAGCGCTAATATACAAAGAAGGGGGGCCCTGAATGGATTTTTTAGCGCTTCCAATCTGCAATGAAAAGTGACATTTTGCTGAACAGTCATATTTAATAAATGTTTGGACGATGTATGTCTGTATTAAATTTGATCATTTCTGTTTAACAAGATATATTTTATTTAATGGAATGCTTGGAGGTGGTTTCCTGGGGAATCCTGTTTGTTGGTTTATGGATTATGTTGTTATATATAGATCCAGGAAGCACCATGTACTTCAGTAATGCTATGATATAAATAATGAATATTATCAATTTAAAAAAAATGTTTTAATTTTATTTTGTTGTGTGCCTGGAGAATGGGAGATTTATCCATAAATAAAAAGTTTATTACTACAAATTATGTTGTTTAGCTAGCAAAATTAATCCCAGTTCCTATAGCTGATATATTTCCTCCCCCAATTAGACCACACAACTCTCATTTAGGTGCATGTATTGAGGACAAGATAAGGCCCCTTCATTTAACAGTTCAGGGTTAAATTGTTCAGCAGTTGTGTTCATAGCAGATCAGTCAGAAAAAAAGCCCTTTCAATCTTGAAACTGCCAGAGTAAATTAATCAGATTTCATATTCAAGCCACAAAGGCTGAAGTAAATGCACATCCAGAGAAGGCATTTTTTCCCTCAAAAGGTGGAGGTGGGCTTTAACCATTAAGGAGGAGGATTCTTTTCTTTCTTGATCACCTTTAGACTTACTCCATTTTATTCCAGCTAAGAAAAGATTTTCAAATTGCCTAACATTTGAAGCAGGGAAAGTAAATAATAGCTTTCACAAATCAAATGGTAGGGGGAATTTAGAGAGGCAGAATGAAATTACCCAAACTGAAATTAGATTTGGTCAGGACATGTGCTGATGAAAACGGCACCGGAATCCGTAATAAGCACCTGTAATCAGCAACTGAGTTTTGTATCTCATCAAAAAGATAGGACCTTCTGTTCAACAGAACTCTTCCTACACAGATTCAAAGGTGCCATCTTGTGAACCAACATCACCATCTCCATAAGTATCTCATTTTCACTTCTTGTTCTCAAGGCTAATTATTGACCAGTTGGGCCTTTCACGGGAGTGACTGGATCATAGCACATGATGGCCTAGCAGCCAGTAGGAATCGGGTGTAGCACATACCCAGTTTTTCAACCTATGACTGTTCAGCGTAGCGTCAAACTGTTTTACGCTAGGACTCGATGAACTGTAAGAGGATGAACTGCATGGTAAATACCACAGTACAAGGTTTGTGATCAGGATGACAACTATTTTTTATTGCATTTATAGAATTTTAACAAATAAATGGCATTTATTTATTTTTGAACCTAAAACCACCTTAGCAGGTATGATAATTGTACACAGTGGTAAAAACACTTGTAGCTCTTCCTACTTCATGTGGTACAGGTAGATTGTGACTGGTGCCTATGCTGATCCTCAAGGGAGTGAGGGAATAGTGCAAGGAGCCTTCCACACTTGCACCCCCTTTCCAAGTGTTGTTCTCTCCTAGCATGCTGTGGTGTGTAGCTAACCCCCAAAGAGCAGAGGTGCAGGAACCAGTTGGGACCCCGCCAGGTGTATAGAAGGGAGTATACTGCATCATCTAATACTGCTCTTCAGCAACCCTGGAGCTCTGTGAGGCATTGTGCAGCTCCACACCGTACCAACAGAGCCTTTGCCTGTCAGGCACAACTGAGCCATAAACTGTAGTATTTATGTGGGCAGCTTTTCATATGTGCATAAACAGCTGGAAACTATCACTGCAACCAAATGTCAAGGTTAGTATCTAAATACTGAACATAAGTGTCACGTATCTCTTTACACACTGCAAAGAAAAATAATTTATAACCCCTTTCTCATTTTCAACACCTCCCCTGTATAATTTAGGCCACATACAGACACAAACAAAATCCAGCTACGCAGAAAACAAATAAAACTGGTTAGACAACTGGTTAGGCTGGTTAGACAAGATGAATCATGTATTTTTTTTTAATATTTCAGTCTTTGTGTAATGCTTATTAAGTGGATCTACAGTTTACAATTTATGTTTTTAGCCTTATTGTTCAAAATCTTATTATTTTCTAGCTCTTGAGTCATTTAGAGGAAACACTGATATTTATTCAGACTACCGTAAAATACTACCTGAAGCTTCAGAATATAAATTATCATTATAGCTTGATGATTTACTACGTGCACTACATTGCTTTGGCATGACCATTATCTAAATTCTAGCACTTATGTTTCTTATTAGAATTGCTTTGGCTCTGTTTTTACATATTGCACATAGAATATTCTGTTTTGCATGTCCTTTTTTCCAAACTTTAATAATCAAGCATCATTTTGATTGTCTATAATTTGTATATACATAGGAACATAAGTGAAATAATACAGGATGCTAAATACATCAGGCACTGCACTGTTTAAATACAGAATGATGCCTCCTCTTGTATAGGTGTACGGTAGATTTTGTCTCCCAGCATTGATGGGCAGAAGGCAGCATTACTAGCAAGCCCAGTGAGGGAATACCTGGCTATACTATTTACACAGGTATAACCACACCTATACCAGATTATGATGCTTACCAAGGGTACCGAGAGCTGTGAGGTACATTGCTATCACCTGCCCATAGCGTGAGGAAGCCTCGTCTGAGCCTAATGTGGGTTCGCTTCCCAACTCCAACAGTCATGGGCAACACAAGCACTGTCTCCCAGGCCCCAGTGTCTCTCTGCAGGTTAGTAAAGGGCACACAATCCATTGTTTTTATTCATAAACAGGATGCCCCTTTCTCGTTGTTTTTTCCTGTATGCTCTTTTTATTTTTGTAGATATTGCAATCTCTTAATCAGAATCTGACACAGTATACAAATAGGCCTACATTGCAAGACACGCAGTGCAAAACAACCAGACACGGAGAAGCATCTGTTACTCCTGCCTGAGAGGAAACTGTCCATATTAGGTCACCTCCTGGTTACCTGCCTTAAGAATGTAATTTTCAGTATAGACACATAACTCCTTTAATATTATCCATATATACATTTTGGCTTGCAATGATTGTGATGACCAGAGGGCTTCCGGCTCTCAATAGAGACCCCACTTGCCACCATGTAGTGAATTATTATGCATATATCTGACCCAGGGGATCCCTGTGCCTCCCATGCCCTCTGCTAGTTGATACCAAAAGTACCTGTCACACAGGTACTCCCCCGAGGGTCCAAAAAGCATACTGTTTCTTTAAATACACCACTTCATGGTCCTATTTTAGCAGAACAATCCAACGAATGCTTTTATATTAATCACCATTCAACAAAGCACTTAAGCATGTGTTTTGCTGAATAGGGACGGACTGCTGAACCTGGGAATATGTTACTCATACTGGCATGGCTCAGCAGCTCCCCACTCCCCTGATGCAGCTCAGCCTCAAACAGGTCTGAATGAGCTCGATGATTTGTGGCATATTTTACCTGGCTTCATTTTTTCTTCCACAAGTGTAAGTCAGTTCTATTTCTACGAAACTTCTACAGTATAGTTAGGCTGTTAGTTGTACAGATATTATTTCATGTCATATTTACAAATGACTGCACTGATGTTTCATTAAGATGGGGCTGGGGGAATGATCCTACTCTCAGTTACAACTATGAAGTATTAAACCATGACTCTTGGATGCTTTGTATTGAGTAAAAGACTTCTGAGGAGAACTAAGCATTTGCTTAAATAGCCCTTCTCAGTTCTGATCACTTATTGCATAAATTTCAAGACTAACTTGCTTTTCTAACTGCAAAGATTGGTGCTGAGATACTTATGTCACTTGAGCAACAAATACAGGGTTTTCTGGATTATAGTGTTTTTATTCTTTTTTACTGGTGGCATATTACAGATCATAATTCATTGATTTGAGATTATAATAGGCTCATCCAATTCAATTAGCATACATTTAAGGTTACTTACCTCTAGTATGTAATTCCTCCATATTTTGACATATCACCTTTTGAGAGAACCAAAAGGCACATTTTAAACTCCCCCTTTTATTCCCTCATACTCACTGTGGCCCTGAGTTCATAGAAATATTAGAGCTGCCCAGGAAACTGAATTTCACTTTTATGAGAAATGTCAAGATTTTGTAAAACTTCCAATCCCAAACTGGGATGAAAAACAAAAACCTCAAAAATTTTAACTGAAGTGAAATTTTGTAATATTTTGTTTCAGAAACACCAAGATGTTCCTGTGCTGGGAATGTTTTGGTGTTTCTGAAATGAAATATGCTCCCAAGGAATCTGGAAACCCAGAAGTCCTGGGAGCTTTGGCTCCATGGCAGCCCCCAGGCAGACTACTGAGGAGCTGGAAGCCTGGGAATTTGGATGTTTTGAGATGATTCCAAGGCATCTGAAGAGCTGGTAGCCTGCAGCCCTCAGTTCTGAAGCTCCCCACTGCAATGGCACCAGGGAACCCAGGAGACTGGGCTGCTGGGGAGGTGGATGAGCGAGCTGGCAGGAAAATAGGCAGGTGTCTCCTAGAAACTTGCCTGAATTCCATTGGAAGCTTTGTTGACATCAGCATATTCCCACAGAATGTTGTGATTCCAACAAATCAGCATTTTTCAATGGAAAAACTGTCCCATCAGAAAATTTCTGACCAGCTCAAATATATTTATGGGTCTACTTTTATTACCATCTGAAATGGAAAAAAATGCTTCTGTTTAATTGTCTAATACCACAAGTGGTATTGTATTTCATATAAACTTTCTATTTTATTTTGTAATATATAGAGTAACTGTACCAGACATAAATAGTTCCTGAATTCAACTAACTAGCTGGGGGTGAAGGAACAGAGCAGGGGTGGCAAACCTGTGGCTACGGCACCACATGCGGCTCCTTGTATAGGCACCGACTCCGGGGCTGGAGCTACAGGCGCCGACTTTCCAATATGCCAGGGGGTGCTCACTGCTCAACCCTTGGCTCTGCCACAAGCCCTGTCCCCACTCCATCCCTTCCTGCCCCCTCTCCTGAGCCTGCGGTGCCCTCGCTCCTCCCCCTCCCCCCAGAGCCTCCCACATGCCACGATACAGCTGATCGGGAGGTGCAGAGAGGGAGGGGGAGACGCTGATCGGCAGGGCTGCCGGTGGGTGGGAGGTGCTGGGAGCAGGGTGGGGGAGCTGATGGTGGGGCTGCTGACATATTACTGTGGCTCTTTGGAAATTTACATTGGTAAATTCTGGCTCCTTCTCAGGCTCAGGTTGGCCACCCCTGGAACAGAGTAAGGGTTGATACACTATTTTTTTCATAAGTTACAATCTTCAGGTAGATAATGTAGAGAAATAGTGTTGCTGATTCCCCTATTCTAAGCCAGGATAGAGTTGGATCTAGTTCTACTGTACTTTGTAGCTTGCTAAGCCACTATAAATTTATGAATAACTTTCAAAAATTCAAATATTCTGGGGCCTTCTCAGAGACCGTGGTGCAAAAGCACTTCCAGAGTGTCACACTTCAAGCAACAAGATATATCCTTGCAGAATCTCTCAAGTGAATCTGGAGAATAATATAGTTTCTCTAAAATAAATATAAAATCCCTGAAATTTTTGTCTGTTGCACAGCAAATCAGGGTGATCAAAATTTACCTGTGAATGATTCTTTGAAGACAGAGATTAATTAATTACTTAGATAATGTTTGTTCATCACTTTGAAAATGTAATGCTTATGGGCCAGATTTTTAAATTAGGCAGTGAACAATGCAGATAGGCATCAAGTGGGATTTTCAAAAGCATCTGAGCAGGTTAGGCACCAAACTACCATTCAAGTTAATGAGAGCGAGGCACCTAACTGACTTGGGGACTTCTGAAAATCACACTTGGTGCCTATCCCCATTTTTAGACACCTGAATGTCTTTTGAAAATCTGGCCCTATGTTTTATTCTCCAATTGCATTGGTAAATTTAGTGCTGACTGTGCTAGAGAGGCAGAAGAGGTAAGTGGTTAGTGTAATAAAACACAGAGGGCAGCTTTATCTAGATAAAATGCTCCTTTGAGAAACAGAAGTCAACTTTAAGGGTTGTTGAAGGGAGGACACTATAGCTAGTTAAATAGTAAATGTGTGTTTATCTGTATAGCCATGTCCCTGTGGCTGGATGTAAAGGGAAGCACAGAACATTTGGCCTGTCCAGTGCACTACTGTTTTTCTCCCAAGTAAATGCTTTGTAAAACAAAGTACTTCACATTGGATTTTAGCTCATTTTGGGCTCTATTCTCTGCTCCATACAAAGGAAATCAATGGGAGCTTATAACATCACCTAATTAACTATTCTTGAATACAAAATAAATGAATTTATAAAACACGAAGACCTTTAAGTAAGAAAACAGAGAGAAGATTGCAATTTTGTCCAGAATTTAACTTGTTGTGTCAAAGAATTGCAAATAATATGAAAATCAAAAGATAACCCACTGATTTGAGACTCTATGATGCACAGAGATATGAACTACAGTACAAAGGCACAGACAAATAAGAACAGAACTCTTAACTAATATCGTTTTAGGAGTTCAGGTCATGCCCTCGTTGCTGTTTTAATGGAACATTATCAAGTAGTACAGGACATACATCTGATTCTCGTCACCAAATTATACATAAAGTAAAGTGAATCTTTTAGATTCTAAAGGGTAAACTTTATCTCATATTCTGAAGGGGACATAGGGGTTTCACCGGCGCAAAAATTGTATGTGTGCAGATGTTAGAATTAGTCAAGAGTTTTTGCACCTATAAGGTATTGGAGCGTATACTTGTGTGCAACTTTGTGCTTCCAGAAATAGAGGTTTGTTAGGGACCACACTAAATATTATGCCATATTTAGAAAGAATCAGCCACACTGGAAGACAAACACCTAGTAGCCACTACTGATGCATGACCATGCACATTTTCTTTCTTTTTTTTCTTTTTTTTTTGTTCCATTGATATAGAGGCAGGCAGCCAGTCAAACAAATTACACACCCTGCTCTCAGAATTATGTGGACACCATTGCTGGCCTCATCATCAATATTTATAACAGCAGCAAAGAATAATACTTAACAGCCATGTTGGCTTTGGCAACTTATGAACTGGGGTTGGTGAAAGTTTGCCAAGTTGAACAGGATGCAATTTGTAAGCAAAGCAAATGTTACTTTTCAAGTTTCTTAAGAATTATAGAAAACATAGAAAAACAATTAACAGTAAAAACACTTAACTGTGTCCCTGTAATGCAGCTTTTTGTATTTCAGTATTTTTATATAGCTTATGTGCATCTGCTTTTGAATAATCCTGATGTCTTAAAGATGTATGAGCAGCCATATTATTCCCACTCTGAACTGTATTATTTTTGCTACACACGGTTTTCTGCTGAAAACAATGATATAGGAATGCTACTCATTTCA
The DNA here is from genome assembly GCA_033296515.1 of Macrochelys suwanniensis. Lineage (NCBI taxonomy): Eukaryota > Metazoa > Chordata > Testudines > Chelydridae > Macrochelys > Macrochelys suwanniensis. The sequence goes on along the minus strand of CM065776.1, from coordinate 94,668,575 downwards.
GTGTGATTTTACTATTAATAAATAACAGTTTCTGTCAATATCCAGGGTTTCATACTGTGTTTATCACTAGTGAACTCACCTGACCGTGTTAGGAAATTAAAATTAAAGATTCCAAAAGAACTAGTGTTTCTCTTCTTGTTCACAATGTTGTTGTAGCCATGTTGGTCTCAGAATATCAGAGAGACAAAGTGGGTGAGGTAATACCTTTTATTGGACCAACTCCTGTTTCAAGCTTACACAGAGCTATTCGTCAGGTCTGGAAAAGGTAATCTGAATATCACAGCTAAATAAAAGGTGAGACAGATGGTTTAGCATAAGGACTTAATGCACGTTGAATGAGACCATTTAAGATTAAATGGGGAGTTAACACCTATGCAGTTGTAGGACAGAGGATGTTAGTGGGTTACAGTTTGTTATAATGAGCCATAAATCCAACGTCTGACAACATTATTAATTTAAGCATTCGGGTTTATCTTTTGAAGGTGTTGTGCAGGTTTTCTTTGAGGATGAGGACTGAGAGGTCAGATAGGGAGTGATCATTTTGTGAAAATTGTATGCCTAGGGGTAATATGGTGGTTTTTTCCATGTGAGGCATGTTAACTGCCACTTCACCTTGAATGGACTCTTACTACATGTATTTCTCTGTCATGTTTTACTCTCTTCATCCCTCTTCTTCCCGCTCCCCCAAATTTTTATTGAGGAAAGTCTACACCAATGTAGTAAGCTTTGCATTTGGTTAATGTGACTGAGGGTATGTCTACACTACCCGCCCGATTTGGCGGGTAGAGATCAATCTTCTGGGATTGATTTATCGTGTCTCATGTAGACGCGATAAATCAATCCCAGAAGTGCTCCCCGTCGACTCCGGAACTCCAGTTCGGCGCGAGGAGTAAGCGGAGTCGACGGGGGAGCGAGCCTGCGCTGCGTGGACCTGAAGTAAGTAATTTTAATTCGATCTAAGATACATCGACTTCAGCTACGCTATTCTCATAGCTGAAGTTGCGTATCTTAGATCGACGCCCCCCCCCACCCCTCTAGTGTGGACCAGGCCTAAGAAAACCCTATATTTTCATTTCTTGACTTGTGTGCGTTTAAATAGATAAAAATTAGTGCAATGTAAGATTGTTATTTTATGTTTTGTTTTATGATATAAAAATCAGATAAGCTGCTCTTTTCAGAGTTCCCACCAATATAAGAAGCAGTCTCTAGGTGAAGCACAGCTTATCAACAAGCTGCTTAGAGCATAACAGTGCAAAGGCTCCGATGTGCTATTGCACAGCGGAGCCAATGTGGTTTACATATTATACATGTAATGCTGATTGCACATTAAAGTAATGTTTGAGTTAAGAAAATGGAGTTAAAACAGGATAAAATTATTCCAGGCTGATGGCAATGTTTACCCTGAGGCAGTCTGAAACAGCCAAGATATGAAATCTTGGATGAATAAAAATACTTTGCATGCCAAGTTTTTTAAGCAGTTGCATAATACAAGTTACATATTGAGATATGTAGCCATCTTAGAAAAGGTATGAAAAATAGCTCAGGCTCAAAGGCTAATTTTAAAATTAAATATCAGGAGTGCTTTCAAAAGGTTGGGTTTTATTAAAATTCAAAATATAAAAAGAGTGATTAGTCTTCTCTGATTAGAGTCCTAATCAATGGGGATTTTACCCTCAACCTGAATGGAAACATAATTGGACAGTGATTGCTATTGATTTTTAAAATGATGTGATCCACTTGAAAGAGCATCTTAGCCATTTTGATGCAATTCCAACACTGTCAATGTATCTGGGCCATCACTGTCTTCCCATTGCAATTTCAGTGGAAAGTCAGCACTTCAAAGGAACACAGTAAAATGACAATGATTTTGAAGTGAACAACGGTGGAGTATTAAATCTCAATTTTTTCTTTTTTCTGAAATAGTGGAACAAATTGATAATTGTGTTGCTAATATCATATTAGCATATCATAAAAGTATATATATTGCAGGAAAGGGTCCATCTTGATGAATTTCCCATTTTGAAAAAAACGTGCAAAAAACCAAAGTTTTGAAATTTTGGAAGCACTGTGTTTTGACGTTTTGAAATGAAAACGTTCAGTTTTTGCAGTCAAAATTACTTTTTGTTTAGAATTATTTGTAGTTTAAAAAAAGATTTTAAAAAATTGAAACAAAACATTTCAACATTACCAGAACAAAATGTTTTGATTGACCTGATCTGACTTTTCTTTTCTTTTTGATTTTTGGTTTGTGAAAGTGTTTGAGATTTCACTTTTTGTTCAAATTTGGGATGCGTAATATTTTCAAAACTTCAAGTTCTCCTGGATGAGGAAAACCATTTCCCACCAAACTACTACCTGGACAGAAACATCCATTCTGCCCAATCGCAGTTATGATCTGAGATGGCTAAAATATGCTCCCCTTTCCCACAAAACAGGGAAATACTGAGACCCAAAACCACAACTTTAACTATAATTCTCACTTTACCGATTCACTAACATAAATAATATTACATATACACGGGGAAGATAGTTATGAACTGTCTTCGGTAAGATAACTTGGGGCTATGTGTTTGCACAGGTTGATAAAGTTTCTCTATGCAGCAGGATGTGATAAAAGCATGAGTTAGGTTTATTCACAGCCTGTATTTAATGTCTGCATTATGACAGAAGATCAATTGTTCAAATTCCCTTACTGCATCTGTGGAAAATACAGTGCTATGAAGAGATATTTCATTCTCTGTGTTTGGAATTGCCCTTAGCTATCACTGTCAAACTTAGGGTCAAAATTTAGACAGAAGACTGAAAAAGTATAGGTTTGCATTAGAATTCCCATGCAACCCTCAGGGATGTGTTCAATTTGTAGCATTACCCAGGATCACTAGCAGAATTATATTTCAATTCATACATATTGAATAATCTAGCTATCTAATACAGATGTATGCTCCAGGAAACTGTCGTTGGGTCAATTCTATCAGAATGTCACTCACAATGAAAAAAATACAAAGATGCCCTGCATAAAAAATAGATTGCTAAGGTCTGAGACATCTAGATAAGAAAAAATCTTGTCAAAGGCTATCAGTACTCCTTATTAGAAGTTTGCAAAGAAAGTAGCCTTCTTAATTTTATTTCTATCACTAATATTAATAACAAACTGTACATACTGGTTTTAAGGATTTTATTCTGCATGGATGTGTATTTTGTCCCTCATGGAGTAAAGCACATGTATAAATTTAACATGTGCATAGTCCCACTGGTAGTGTTTCCACCTTCCTAATTGCTGGTTACCGGACTCATGAGGCCCCACCCCCACTCCACCTCTTCCCCAAGGCCCCGCCCCACCTCTTCTGCCAAGGCCCTGCCCCCATTGTGCGTTCCTCTCCTGCCTCCCCATCACTTGCTGGATCATCTCAAGGAGCCTGCATAGAAGTAGGAGGTGGCCCCAACTAAGCAGGGGCTGGCGCGGATTAATGACCCAGATCGTCGTCCTACCCCGTGGTAACCGAACTTTTGCTTCGGGTGCCATTTAGGTTTGCCAGATCCCTTTTCGACTGGATTTTCTGGTCGAAAACCGGGCACCTGGCAACCATAAATGGTGCCTGGACACAGAAGTCAAAAACTGGACTGTCCAGGCAAAACCAGATGGGTGGCAACCCTACCACTGGAAATACTTGTGTGTTTAAAGGGAAGCTTTGCTGCATTGGGACCAAATTCTTCAGCCCCTTGCCAGATGGAGCCCTTAAATCTCGAAAGCACTCAAGAAAATTAATTGTTCATTAATCCCCACAACACTTCTGTAAGGTACAGACATTGAAGCAATTTTCAAAAATTGCCTTCAATTTTAGGTGCCTCCATTTTGGGGTACCCACATTTTAGACACCTTTATAATGATTTTCAGAAACACTGAGCACCTGATGCTCCCACTGACTTCATTGGAAGTTCTGGGTCCTCAGCAGGTCTGAAAATCAGATCCAAGCTGTTTTCTAGACAATGGGCATCCAGAAGTTGAAGCTGTCAAAACAGAGGCCTAAATGAATTACCAAGACTAGAGCAGAGGTCCCCAAAATGTGAGGCATGCCCTCCTAGGACAGCTCAGGGGAATGTTTGGGGGGTGGGGGTGCGGCAGGGTCTGGGCCAGCCTCCACAGGGTGTGGGGACAAAATGCCACCTAGCCCTGCTCTAGCTCCAGCCCCACTCCCGGCTCCAGCCTCGTCCCCAGCCGCATCTCCACTCCTGGTCTTGGCCCTGACCCCCATCTCCCGCCACCTGGCCGCGGCCTTGCTCTCAGGTGTGGCCCCGCTCCTGGCCTGGCCCCCAACCACAGCTCCCAAGGGAGGGGGCGGGACACAAACAGAGCCCAATACGAGTAAGGGTGTGTATGACAGAAATAGTTTGACAGAAATAGTATCTTGGGCACTGGGAAAGTTCAAGAGGACTGGGAAATAAATATGTTGTATCAATAATTAGAAAGGGTAAATGGGATAACCCAGGTAAGTATAGGTGGGTTAACCTGACATCACTCCTGAGCAAAATCATGGAAAGGCTCATATGGGATGCAAACAATAAAGGCATATAGGACTGCAGCATAATTTAATTCCAATTAACAGAGTGTTATGGAAAATAAGGTCTTGTCAAACAAAATTCATATTGATGAGAGAACAAGCTTAGCTGATAAAGGTGAGTGTATCAACATAATATATTTAAGACTTTTTAAGGCATATGACTTAGTCCTGCTTGATATTCTGATAAAGAATTAGCACTATACAAATTCAATGTAGCCTATATTAAATGGATTAAAAACCGCTTAAGTGATAGATCTCAAAAAGTTACTAATTGGGGAATTAGCATCATCATATGAGTATGTTTCCAGAGAGGTCTTGCAGGGATCTGTACTTGGTACAATGCTAGTGCATATATTTATCAATGGTCTAGATGGAAATATAAAAAAGTTTGCTGATGAAATTTGCAGATGACACAAAATTGGTGAAGTGGTTTGAAAAAATTCACCTCTTTTCCCACCTGCAACTTATCTGTAAACATTCTAACATTTTCTCAGGTGTATTCATTATTTGAAATTTGTTGCCAAATAATTAATGAATTATTTCTTGGTCTGTAGACTGTTCACAAAGTATTTAATTATATTTAAAATCTGAGATGTTTGTTTTTATTGGATATATGTGTCACATGCAATATTTCTGTGTTCTGATTGGGTAAATGCAACTCTTAGAATTAAGTTTCTGATATGAATATGCACAAATATGGCTTCAAAAATTTACTTTCTGAAAATCTTCCTCAGTCTTTATTTAAAAATTGCATTTTCCATAAAAAATCCTCCCAGTAAACTTATTGATAAAATATTGTTAGAAAGCTAAAAAAAAAAAGGCTTAGACAGAATCAGTATGTGTAAAAAATTTGAACATATTAATGGGCACTTTTTCTAATGTTAGCTCAGCTCTACTGCAAGCATTAAAACCTTTATGAACTGTTCAAGGATTGAGGGATTCCAGATTTTCCGTACATTATTAAAATATGCAGATCAATTTAATTTTACAGCACCTCTATATAGATTTTGAAAAAATAATAGGTATTGTAAATGCAAGAGAATGACATAAGGCTTTGAATTACCTTTCGTGTACAATTGCATTGCTAGAAATCAAAACTATTCTCTTCAAAATCACTTCCCTTCATTTCCACATGGATGTGTGCACATAGTAAAAATTAACTCTTATTGAGTAATTCATATGCCTTCTCTATTCAATGAACAATTTATTAACCTATCTAAGGATCCAGATGAAACCAGTATAGAAAAGTAATTATACTAAAATAACATCTTGAATTACATTTGGGAGAAAAAATGTTCAATATTCTATTGTTTTGCTACATTTCTGAAAAAAGTAACTACATCTTGGAACCTGAAAGGGGTTCTCAAACTTTTTCATAGTGAGGACTGCATATCAATAGAGAGAATGCCTTGCAGACCACATTCCATCCCATTTGTGATTGTGCAGATCAGTTCCCTTGTAGGAGGGGAAGATTTTTGATAACCCACAGCCCATTAGCATGCCCAGACCACCACCCACAGCTAAAATACCAATTGTTATGCTCATTGCTGAAAGCAGCTAGAAAGGCCCTTTCTGAAGCCTTAGCAAAACTAACAGACAGGGATGGGGAAGTGAGTGACCACAAGGAGTAAACATGAGCCTGTTCCCTCTTGACTTGAGCTTTTTGCCAAAGCATGCAGTTTTGCAAGATGGAAAGTCTTGCAGTAGTTAACTATTGCTATGTGAAATACAGCTGGTTAACTGATGGAAAACTATCTATGCCTGACAGGCTGGAAAACTCCAGACTGAGCTTCTGCTCAGCACTTTTTTTTTAGAGCAATCTAGGAATTACTAACAAATGGGATATAAAAAGAGGAAGAACATTTGGATGCCTCTCAAGTTCCCCTGCAGATGGAAGGCTGGCTACTGGACATCTGCAGAAATCCACTCGAGACTTCCTCAACATCCTGGATAAATATTAATCTGGGGTTAATTTGGGGTGCTCTACTAACTTGCTACAGATGTGTGTAAGGACTGGAGACTAAATATAGCAGAAGCTTTGATTGCAAGTACTTTTGTTTGTCTGCTTGCATCAACTATCTATCGGATGGGCTGTGTCCCCATTCATTTATTTCCTGCCACCGAATTGCAAAGAGTAAAGTTACGAAGAGCTTTGTGTTCAGCTAACCCCAGGTAACAACCCTACCACTAATGAGTCAATAATGTCCTTGGGGCAGCCATATTAAATGCTTCTATGAAAAAATAGTAAGAAGGTATTTATAGTCTGATAACCAACCCACAATTAAGTCAATAAGAACTGCAGGTGCTCAGCCCCTTTGAAATTCAGGGTTTTTTAAAATATAATTTAGTATGGGATACCAAAAAGAGCCAACAAAATGTGACCAGTTAGCTCTCCATGGACCACCAATGGTTATGAAGCAAAATATGGGAACTACTGGAGTAGATCAACTTTTGGACCTTGTGTGAGTGCAAAGGAGAAACCACAATAAACTTGCCCCACCCACCCCCACTTTGTGCCCCTCATGCCAGGGCCAGGAATAATCTCAAATCTTGTGCTCTGGAGAGGGCAAGAACTGTTTCTCCCTAGTGTCCCCTGGGGGTGACAGCAATCCCAAAGGGGGCAGAGAATAATAGAAAGCAGGGAGGTCTTTTTCCCCTCTTCCCCATTGTGCCAGCTACAGAGAAAGAAGCATACTACTCCATCCCAGAGGATGGTATGAACACTTTCCTTGGAGTTCGAAGGGTTTGCAACATAGAAAACATGAGCCAGGACAGAAATTTGACCTAGTGATAATGGGGACTTTAACTATCTAGATACCTATTGGAAAAAACAATCCAGGACGAAACAGACTGTTCAATGAGTTCTTAGAATGTGATAGGGATAGTGGACTTTAAAAATGCAGAATTCATCAAATTCAGAGAATTAATAGGTAAGGTCCCATGGAAAGGAAATCTTAGGCAAATGGGAGTTCAGGATAGATGGCCGGTTCTAAAGGAGGCAATATTAAAGGCACAACAGCAAAGTATCCCAATGTGAAGGAATGATACCGATATGCTGCATCAGGAGTTCTTTAATGACTTGAAAATCAAAAAGGAATCATACAAAAAGCATAAACAAAGACAAAACTGGTAAAAATTAGTATAAAATAATAGCACAAGCATGTAGGGAATAAAAGGGTAAGGCACAAAACAAGTTACAACAAGCAAGGGACATAAAAGACAATAAGGAGAGGTTCTCTAAATACATTAGGAGCAAGAGAAAGATAAAGGAAAGTGTAGGCCCATTACTTAATAAGAAATGTCCAAATAACTGATGACAGAGAGAAGGCTGAAGTGTTAAATGCCTTTTTTTGGTCTTTACTAAAATAGCTAATTGTGACCAAATATTTAACACAATTAATATTATCAAGGGGAAAATAGGTTAAGAACATGTTAAAGAATATATTGATAAATTAGATATATTCTAGTCGATGGGCCTTGATGAAATTTCCCTTGGAGTACTTTAAGAAACTAGCAGAAGCATCCACAAAATCATTAGCAATTATCTTTGAGAACGCAGGGAGAACAGGTGTATTCCCAGATGATTAGAGAAGGCCAAACACAGTATCTATTTTCAAAAAGGGGAATAAGGAGGACCTGGGGAATTACAGACCAGTCATCTTAATATTGATACCCTGAAAAATACTGGAACAAATCATTAAACAATCAATATGTTCAAGCTGAGAAAACAGTAAAATGATGAGTAATAGCCAACATAGATTTGTCAAGAACAAATTGTACCAAACCAATCTAATTTCCTTCTTTAACACAGTAATCGGCCTAGTGAATGGGGCAAGGGGGAGCAATAGACAGGATATATCTGCACTCTATAAGATTTTTTACACAGTCCCACATGATATCCTCATAAAAAACCTAGGGAAATGTGTTCTAGATAAAATTACTATAAGGTGGGTGAACAATTGGTTCAAACACCATACTCAAATAGTTACTAATAGTTTGCTGTCAAACTGGGAGGACATGTCAAGTGGGGTCCTGCAGATGTCAGTCTTGGATCTAGTACTAATAATATTTTCCTTAACAACCCAGATAATGGTGTGGGAATTATGTTTATAAAATTTGTGGCTGACACTAAGGTGGAAGGGGTTGCAAGCGCTTTGGAAGACAGGATTAGAATTCACAACAATATTGATAAATTGGGAGAGTTGGTATAAAAAAAAGAAGATGAAATTCAATACAGACAAATGCAAAGTACTTCACTTAGGAGGGAAAAAATAAATGCACAACTAAAAAATGGTGAACAACTGACTAGACCACAGCAATGCAGAAAAGGATCTGAGGGTTATACTGGATTACAAATTGAATACGAGTCTAAAGTGTGATGCTGCTATGAAGAAGGCAAACGTCATTCTGGAATGTTGTAGCAAGGCGGCGTGGCCTCCCTCAGAGGCGGACGCAGAGGGGATGCCGCAAGCCGCCTGATGGGTGGAACCAGGAGGCCATGCCCCGCACACCAGAAGCAGAGGGGCGGGACAGGTGAAGTAATTGTTCCGCTGTAGTTGGCACTAGCGAGGTCTTGGCTAGAGTACTATGTCCAGTTTCAGGCACCATATTTTAAGAAAGATATAAATAAATTGGAAAGATTCCAGAGGAGAGCAAAAAAAAAATTATAAGAGGTTTACAAAACATGACCTATGAGGAAAGGTTGAAATAACTGGGCATATTTAGTTTATAGACGAGAAGGCTGAGTAGTGACTGCTAGCAGACTTCAAGTATATTGAAGGTTGTTATAAAGATGATGGTGACCAATTGTTCTCCATGTACACCGATCACCGAGGGTAGAACAATAAGTAATCAGCTTAGTTTTCAGTCAGGAGATTCAAGGTTAAATATTAAGAAAACATTTCTAACTATAAGGATAGTTAAGCACTCAACAGGGTACCTAAAGAGGTTGTAGAACCCATGTCACTGGACATATTTATAAAGAGAGGAGAGAAACACCTGTCAGGGATAGTCAAGTTATATTTAATCCAGCCTCAGCACAAGGGGCTGGACTAGATGACCTTTGGGGTCCCTTCCAGCCCAACATTTCTATGATTCTATATCATATTGAAAAATGGGGATATGGTGACTTTTTTAGCGCATAGAAAGAATAATCTACACATACAGTAAACAAACCATGATTGTTTTTTCTTAGACTCCTAGCACAAAACACCACTAACTTTGGTACAAAGGGAAACAAGAGTTTACTGAACCATGAAACACCATAGCAAGAAAAACAAACAAACACCAGTTTCATCTAAACTTTGGGGAAAAGCAAATAGAAAAGGAATAGAATAATTCAAAAAAAGCCTGGAAATAGCTGCAAACTGAATGTATATTTTATTCCAGACACGCAGGGAAACAAATATGGGGAGGCCCCTCAGGCTTAAAATTGGTGGCAACTCAAAAACACACAGCCTGAAATCTGGTGAACTTTTTGTTTCAGAATGAGGAACACCTGATTTCTCAGGTGGCCAAGCCACCATGGACAAACAAATAGGTCACCACTTAAAGAAATCAAAGAAGAGAATGCAGGGCAGAATCATCATGAGCATTCATTCAAGCAAAGAGCTTTAAAGACTGTACCACAGTGCTCAGACTGAGACTGTTCAATTGTATATGCCTGAAATCTGCCAACCTTACTTTGTGAGAAAGGACACAAATATTATTTCATTTTCTCAATCCCCCAGATGTTTATGGAACCTAAATAAATTTAGAAGAAATCTGACCTCTGCATTAATAGACTATACATTATGTATAGTAATATCTCTCAAAGACTAGAGAATAGTTTTTTTATGACAAAGACTCATACTTAAATTGAAGTCCTTACAAAAATACTAGTCTGCTGTTTTTCAGAAGGGAAATGTAAAATGTGATCATTTAAAAAAAAATGCAAAATCAGGATACTTCTGTCACATTGTCTTGGATCACATTCCACTTATATGGCTGGGAGGAGGGAGATTAAATTTATTCCATAAAAAGGTCTGTAAAGAAACTTTCCCAAATGAGCCAGTTAGACAAACCCTCCTCATTTAAATATTGGATTTTTGTTTTGTTTAAAAGGCCAAATGTAACTGAAAGGTGCCTAGGGATGCAGTGGAACAAGTGGGTGGGGTATGTATTCATGGAGAGTATACTTATTTCCCTTTGGCATTAACTGTGCAGTCACTGCAGGCTAACAAATAGACCTACACATTTGCTGCTGCAATTCTCAAAGCCTGTGCCCAGGAATAGCTGCCAGAAGACTCATGACAACATTTATGTGTAACTTAAGTTTGACTTTTACTTAATCTTTTGATGCCTTTTGTTATATAAGAGGGAATACAGACTTTTTAAAAGTTGTGCTTACGGATAATAAATGCATGCTTATTTCTGAAGGTAGTACAAAATAGAGGTAATGAATAAACTAAATTCTGCTCTCACTTACATTTGTGCAACTCCATTGAATTAATTGGGAACATTGCCCAATGATAATAATAATGTATAATTATTTGATATCTTAAAAATGTCAACATATCCTATACCTCTTAACAATCTGGAGGCCTAGCCCTGAAATTCTTACTCCCTCAAAATATTGACATTAATAGGATTTTGACAGAGCAAGGACTTCAAGATTTTGCCCTATGTACATAAAACAACACTGAAATAAAGCCATCTCTGATCTGGAGAGCGGCAGCCATCCAACATCCTCATGAATGGGGGGAGCACTTTTGGTCAACAATGCTGAGGGAAAACACCTATTTGAAAAATGCTATGGGATTGTTAATGTCCAAACAGAGAAAATCAAGCAGCAATTTTAAAGGTCTTTTAAAAAAAGCTCCATGCTAAAAAATGGGCATGTTAACACAGAAATATACATTGTCACAAATAGAGCAATATACAGCTTCCAACAAAAGTTCTACTATCCATTCCCCTACTCCTTGAAGTCTCAATATAGGTATTTAGCCGTGCACCCGTAATGTCAAGAGGGAAGAATATCAGGCTGCGTTTGCAACTGCTAAGCTATGAAGCTCATCCTCGTGAAATCTAATATATTAACCTACCTTAAGTATAGAACCATTCACTACAAAGCAGCTGAAATTTAAAAGAAAGTTGTTGATGTTGTGCAATTATAGGAACTCCCATTCATTGTCAAGAGCAGATTTGTAGGAGTCATGTGGGCAGAACTACTAAAGCATTGTTTTGATTCCACTGATTTTTTTTTCAAAGTGAAATCTCAGACTGCACTGCATTTGTTTAAATTCTAGATTTGAAAGAATGAATTGCTTATGACAATTTAGTGGAGCTGTTTAGTAAACAAAAACATGTTTTCATAAAACTTTCCATTTAATAATGTATTCCATTTTGTGTGTGCACTATTGTTGTAGCTGTGTTGGTTCCAGGATAGGAGACGCACAAGGTGGGTGAGATAATACCTTTTATTGGATCAACTTCTCTTGGTGAAAAAGACGTGCTTTTCAAGCTCCACAGACCTGAGGAAGAGCTCTGTGAGGCTTGAAACCTTGTTTCTTTCATCAAGAGAAGTTGGTCCAATAACCGGTTTTTGTTCACAAGAATGTTTAGAGAACAGTTGTTCTCCATACAAATACTCAGGTTTATATGAAATCAAGTGTATGTGCTATTTTTTTTTAAATGTAGTCATCCAGCTATGGAGCAAAACCAGTAACATATGACATAGGTCTCACAATAATTAATAACAAAGGAAACAGTTCAAATGAACACTTTACAAACATGGGACAGACTGACATTTTTTTCAAATAAACTATTTGGCAAATATTTGCAATTGGAGCTTGTCAAATAATGGAAACAAATTTGTGGACCTATTCCAAAATAAACCACAAAAGTTCAATACGCTGCTAGTCATGGAGTGAGAATATTTGATTGGAACTGTGTGTTGCTGTGTTTTTTTGTGTACTGTGAATATTTGTGTGACTTCTGAAAGTGTTTTACAGAATGTTTGTATTCTCAAAAAATATATCCTTTGTATATCAAGTATATTATTCATGTTTTGTGTTTGCTATTTCTTAGCATCATCTCTTCTCCTATTAAAAAGGTTCAGGCATCCAGTGAGAGTGCAAAAATACACCATATGACCACATTTAAACAATGCTTTCCATCCCTTATATAGCACTTCAACATCAAGTCCTTCTATTGTTATCAGTAAGCATTGCCAAATGTTTTGCTACAGTACCGCTCCTGCCATTTTGTAGGCATTCATCCATCTCAGGACAGAGATAGAGGAACTATTCATCTGGTAATGATACCGTAGAAGCTTATTATGAACTTCATGAATCAGTAGCAAAATGTACTGTATTCCACTAGTCATAGCCTCCAGATGCCTTTGCTTTACTGCCTGTCTCAGGATTGCATAAATGTGTCCATGATGGAAGTATTCATGTATGACTGCACATGGCTCTGCTTTCAAAGGAGTGGAAAAGAAAGCTTCCATCAGTTCTACCTTAACTGACTCATGGACATTTTCCCTCTGGAAACATTGCTTTTTAACAAAGGATGTCACTGACAGTGTAAAGGTCTCCCCTCTGAGGATTACTGAGGATGAAATGGTATCTCCTGGTAAGATATAGGACTTGCTAAATTACCCTTAGAAGTAAATGTTAAAACTCCCATTGACTATAAAAGGAGCAGTTCCACAGTATGTGATCTTCTCTTTGGTGAGGCTATTTTAAGCATCTTTCCTCCTCCTACTCTATCTGCTCCATTAACAGACTCTTTGAACAGTGAACTTCCCCCACCTCCCATAAGACACAGTCCACACACCCCTATGCTGGGCCAATTTTCGGCTTTCTTGATGTTAAACTTAACTAAGCAACAGCTGAACATTAGACAATGTAAAGTCCACTCTGTATAGTGCCTTGGTGTGAAACTACTCCTACAGTTCCTAACTGGAGCCTTCTAAGCCCACATCACCAGACTTCTCTGCACTAAACTCAAGAACCCTCTCTTAGGGAAGCCTAGCTCTCAAACTTGCTTTTTTTTTGTTTTTTTCCTTTTTCTCCTTTGTTTTTCCCCCTACAGCTGTAGTGCCTCCTTCCAGGCTTGATACTGCTGCTAGGTCTTTCAGGCTGCAGGGGCCAGCTGCAACCCATCTCCAGGACTGTTAGCCCCTTCTGCCCTGGTCCAGTGGAGGGTTTGTCCACTCTGTCACAGAGCTAAATAGGAATCTTACAAGCATGCTAAACAGCTGAATGATATAGGTAATATAACCTACATTAGAGGGATTCGCAATAGGTTCTTTCAGTGGGCGATTCGTCCCGCATAACTCAGAAATTTTGCCCAGTCTGTATATGTCTGAGGATACGTTTCTCTGGAATATCTTCACATAGAGACAAATTCAACCCTGGTTTATTGATTTCAATAAAGATACACTAGGGATACATTTGACTAATAGCCATGATATTAAGATATTACTATCAAAATTGTCAAGTGAGAGTTCTTAAAATTAGGCACCTATATCCATATTTAGGCATCTAAATATAAGTAGACAGCTTTTCAAAGGAACTGAGCATCTTATTTCCTTCAATAAGAACTGGAGTGTTCAACGCTGAAAAAATCAGACTGTTTTATTTAGGTGCCTACATTTAGGCACAGAAGTGTGAAATTCAAGTCTGTGGGGGTAAATTTTTCTAAAGCATCCAAATGACTTTTGAGAAATCTGATTTTCAAAAGTAGAAAGGAGAGAGACAATTAGACTTAAAACTCCTAAATGTCTAAGGGCTGGTCTCCACTACTGGAGAAATCAATGCTGCTGCAATTGATGCAGCAGGGATGGATTTAGTGGATCCAGTGAAGACCTGCTAAATCGACAGCAGAACGCTCTCCGGTCAACCCCGGTACTCCAGCTCTCGAAGAAGAGTAAGGCAAGTCGACCGGAGAGCATCTCCCATCGATTCAGCACTATGAAGATATGTTATTCACATAGCTGGAGTAGCGTAACTTAGGTCAACTTATCCCCATAGTGAAGATAAGCCTTAAGTCTCTTTTCAAAATGGACTTAGGCTCTAAATCACTTAGGCACTTATGAAAATATTCCCAAGGTCTTCTGAATAAGGACAATTCTGTCCTCAGGTACATCTGTGCAATTCCCACTGACTTCAGTGGGATTTTCAGAGGTGCATGCCAGGAAAAAACCTCAGCCCTAAATATAGTACACAGTACTCTCTAGTGTCTCACTGTAGTGCAATTATAAGAGGGGTAGCCTAGTCAGTCTGGATCTGCAAGAATGACAAATAGTCCTGTAGCACCTTATAGACTAACAGATATATTGGAGCATAAACTTTCATGGGCGAAGATCCACTTCATCAGACACGTGGTGGAAATTTCCATCCCAGACACACCACACAGTCCATTGTCTACAGCCAAGCACTGAGGTACAACCACATTTGCTCCAACCCCTCAGACAGAGACCAACACCTACAAGATCTTCATCAAACATTCTTAAAACTATGATGCCTCCACAAGGAAGTAAGGAAACAGATCAACAGAGCCAGATGTGTACCCAGAAGCCTCCTGCTATGGGTCAAGCCCAAGAAAGAAACCAACAGAACACCACTGGCCATCACCTACAGTCCCCAGCTAAAACCCCTCCAACGCATCGTCAGTGATCTTCAACCCATCCTGAACAACGCTCTCTCATTTTCACAGGCCAGTCCTCGCCCACAGACAACCCATCAACCTGAAGCATATTCTCACCAGCAACTATACACCGCACCATAGTAACTCCAACTCAGGAACCAATCCATGCAACAAACCTCGATGCCAACTCTGCCCACATATCTACACCAGCAACACCATCACAGGACCTAACCAGATCAGCCACACCATCACCGGTTCATTCACCTGCACATCTACCAATATAATATACGCCATCATGTGCCAACAATGCCCCTCTGCTATATACATCGGCCAAACTGGACAGTCCCTACGTAAAAGGATAAATGGACACGAATCAGATATTAGGAATGACAATGTACAAAAACCTGTGGGAGAACACTTCAATCTCCCTGGACACACAATAGCAGATTTAAAGGTAGCCATCCTGCAGCAAAAAAACTTCAAGATCAGACTTCAAAGAGAAATTGCTGAGCTACAGTTTATTTGCAAATTTGACACCATCAGCTCAGGATTAAACAAAGACTGTGAATGGCTAGCCAACTACAAAAGCGGTTTCTCCTCCCTTGGTGTTCACACCTCCAGATCAGCTGCTAGCAGTGGACCTCATCCTCCCTGATTGCATTAACCTTGTTATCTCAAACCTGATTCTGGCCTCCATATTTATACCTGCCTCTTGAAATTTCCACCACATGCGTCTGATGAAGTGGGTTTTCGCCCACAAAAGCTTATGCTCCAACATATTTGTTAATCTATAAAGTGCTACAGGACTCTTTGTCACTTTTGTAGTGCAATTGTTCTCCTCAATCAGGACTACATTTTAAAATTTTGTTGCCATTGAAAATCCAGGTGCTTTCACTGCATAGTTGGCCTTCTTCATTCAAAAGGACTATAAATCTCCAGCTTTTAACAAAGAGTGACAATTCAACCTTCTTCTACACAGCACATATAGTAATACATATGCTATTCTCCCTTCATGATTGTCACAGATGCCCTAACCAAGGCTCTGCCTACCATGCAGCAAACTAGACCTATTTTCCCACACACTCCAGTGTGGCACACTGGGAATTCTGAGACAGCTTCAGGTACATTTTAAATAGGAGGATTTTACTGAATTAAATATGAAAATGATTAATAAAATTAATACACTATTGCTTGTATTACTTATTTTGATGTTAACTTTAATTGTCTAAGCATTTGGGTTTCTCTCCTTCTCAAATCCAGAATTCTGACTACTCTCACTAATACTTAGGGCAGGTCTACACTACGGGGCTAAGTCAACCTAAGTTATGCAACTCCAGCTACGTGAATAACGTAGCTGGAATCAACGTATGTTAGGTCGACTTAAATCAATGGGAGAGTTTCTCCTGTGACCATGCTGGGTCAACAGGAGAAACTCTCCCATTGATTTACCTTACGCTTCTCATTCTGGTGGAGTACCAGAGTCGACAGAAGAGCGATCGGCGGTTGATTTAGTGGGTCTTCACTAGAACCGCTAAATTGACCCCTGGTGGATCGATCACCACACATCGATCCCCCGGTAAGTGGAGACAAGCCCTTACTGACCTTCTTTACACTTATGTTCCCTCGCTGAACTCAGTAGGATGGCATATGGATAACTGCAAGCAGCATTTGGCCCTTTCCTTTTTATTTTATCTACTCCTGATTTATTGATAAGCCTCAGAGATAGGTACAGTATAAGAACATAAATAAATAGACTGGCAGATCCAAACTGCCCAATTTCTACAGGGTTCATAGATTAGGATCACAGTTTCCATTTCAGCCTGCTTCTGAAAGCTGGGGAGCACCTGTAGCTCCTGCTGACATTTATGAGAGTTGCATTCGTTTGACTCTTTTTATGAATAGGCATTTAATCCTGCTTTCTGACCCAACTAGTATTTTATTTTACCTTAAATGGAACATATATTTGTGGCTTTCACATTTCTGAAATGTATTTGTTTAAAGATTAATGGAATACATTTGGTCAGATGAGGAATCATAAAAGCCTAATTTGGAAGGAGGGGAATTTGAAGCTATTTTTTTCTTTGATGGGGGGCCTTATAGTGTAATAGCTTCTGACCTTAATTTCAGTAGTGTATGCACCACTGCCTGCTAAGGTCTAAGCAGAAAACTGAAAGCCATACTCATATAAAGAATACAAGGATTATCTCTGAAAAATATATGATAAATATTTAGATAATATGAACAGCTTTCATAGGATTGTTAGTCACAAATGAATAAACTCTTTAATATATCATTAATATCAGTCAATGAATTCTGTCATCTTCCCCCAGTCATTCTCTCAGGGCCCTACGTGCTACTACTCATCATGCTCAAAAATCTCTTCCTGAACTGTTCGGGTCAAAATTATACAATAATAGTCCGAGTTTTCTACAAAAACACCAATGCAGATCAAAAGGAATGATTTCAAAGCAGTATCTCTGTGAATTCTAATGTAGTATCTCCAGAGGAATCTCTAACCACTGAATCAGTACCATATTTTATGAGGCCCTAGGCAATATAATTAGCAAGCTTGGGAATGCCGTAATATATTTAACTAAAGGTATTTAAGATTCAGAGTTTAATGCCTACCCATGCTATAGACCAAAGGTAATTTGTTTACAAAGAGAAACTAGAGGGGTGAAGTAAATGTCAAGAAAAACTTACAATAAGGGCAGCCGTAGACCTCAATTCTCAGCCCAATTTGGCCCTCTCCATTCCAATCCAGAGGAACTATGCGTATATAGCGGGCTATAACTGGATGCTGTAAATCATGCCGGATCACGCTATCAGAATTTGTATTTCCAGGAAACGCCTAAGGGGAGGAAAAAGAAACCTCTTGTAACATTATATATATTTCAGATGCTGTAAGAATAGTTCTGTGAGAGAAAAAAATAGGAACAGCAGTCTTCTGAGTATTTAGGTTAAACTGCATTCTGGTCAACTTGTCTCTATGTTTGTGATTGAATTAATGTATGATTCAATAAACAGCACTGGCAGTTCTACAGTGCTCATGAAAGATGCCAGATATATGGCATTGGAAGCTAATATCCTTTCTCTCCTTAATAGGTACAGTATACCTTATTCTTGGTTGAGTGAATCACCAGTAAGAGTGAGAAAGTAGTTCATTCTGTGTCTCTATCTAGTTTTTACCTAGTTCATTAGAATGTAAATAAGCGTCCCAATTGTAGTGATTGTTTTTATGATGAAGACACTTATTCACTAATAATTAGACTGAATACACCAACTCTTTTTGCATAGATGGAAATAAGTTTAGTTATTAGTGAAATGGGACAGATTTGAACTGATGAACAGTGAAAAGCTCTTTCTAATTCCCTTGAGCCATACTGTTCCCCATTTCAGCTTTATGCTTATATAGTAGAATTTAACATATTTCTGCAGGACCCAGAAACCGTACCTTAACTTTTCACCTGTAGGGAAACATGTAATCTTCACAATCAACACCTCACCCTAAGCGACATGTGTAATTAGATATTTTGGAAATTGCGCTAATCATCATCTTGGCTCTTATTCACAGTGAGAAGTATTTTTTTCAATTACTAAAAACTCAGAACTCAGAGAAGGATGCAATAGTTCTGAAGTGTATTAACGTTTCCCGAATTAATGAAGTCAACACATCTAGTTTTTTATTTTAGTTACCTCATGGCATAACGATTCATGGCATCTGGCTCAACAGAAAACAATACCTGCTTGTTAACTCTGCTTACATATTTTCTATCTAGTCACCCCTTGGACAGTCTGTTCATTTACAGCCAGAACATCACATAGGCAGAACTTTCCTATCTTTCTATAGCTAACTTTCACTGGAGACAAACATGTCAAGCTACTGAACAGGGCAGTCGTACACCAAGGGGAAACAGATAGCCAATTGTCAAAAAGACTATAAACAGTCATTGTAAGTACATTCGTATAAAATTCAGCCACCGTAGCTTTTGCTAGAGAAAAACCTGTATCCAAAGATTCAGAAGTAAACTCAGTATTAATGAACAGGTCTATATTTTAGTTATTCATATCAATCAGAACATATTCATTAATTTAAAATAGTCTATTGTACACACTGCTATAGACTGTAATATACTTAGGGCTAGAATATACAAAATGCACAGTCCCCAGAATAAAGTGTGATGGGGGCACATCATCCCTGAGGAAGTTACAGGAGAAATTCTTTCTTGTGAAAGAAGAATCCCTTCCCAAGATTCCCACCCTGCTAGGAGAGCATTTATGCTTCTACATCCCTTGCATGTCAGTCCCATTCTATGCTTGGCCATGTCTCTGTTCTCTCCCTGCATCCATTGGGCTGGACTGTGCTTCCCATGCAGGGATCAGTCCTCTCAGAGTAAATTCAGTTACCACAGTTGTGGAAGGCTCCTACTGGGGAAGCATAAGGAGAGGAAGTCTTCTCTTTCATACTAGTAACCAGCAGAATCTGGTCCGTGTTGTTTCTGGTTCGTTTCCTTTCTTCTGAACTTTAGTGTTTATTTACGCAAATTATGACCCACTTTAAAGCTGAATCTTTCCATTTTTTATTATTTACTGATTTTTTTTCCAAAAGCATGCCTCAGTGTTTTTGGTCTGTATTTCTTTACCCACCTGCAATTTTCACCAAGAAAGATTTTAAACATCAAAACTTCTTTGAGACAATTACCTCCACTTCTAGACATATTATTAGATGTCTAGTATGTATGAATTAATAATTGTTTCAAGAAACACAGAAACACAAAAGTTGAAATTGTCAACAAATTTCAAAACAGCTACAGTTGGTTCTTTTCCATACTCATTTAAAAAAGAACACTGTATAGCTTCAGGATAGTTTTATTCCTTCTTCAAACAAATAAAATTAGAAGCCTTAAGCATATACAGTAGTTGTCACCATTAAAAAGGAAACATTTATCAGTAGTCAATAGGACATTCAAGGATTTAATCCCAAATGTATTTATTGATTACTATAGGCAG
Source organism: Macrochelys suwanniensis (assembly GCA_033296515.1). Taxonomy (NCBI): domain Eukaryota; kingdom Metazoa; phylum Chordata; order Testudines; family Chelydridae; genus Macrochelys; species Macrochelys suwanniensis. Next base: position 94,648,374 of record CM065776.1, on the reverse strand, counting down.
GGCAGTAGTTCTGCCTATTATTAAGGTTGCCTGACCCTTCCCATTATGAGATCTGGTCTTAAATTATTTGTAACTTTGCAAACTAACCACTCAGATCATATTACATACGGGGCTTCTGCCTGAGACTGACTTTTGTTGTTGTTTTTTACCAGCCAAAATGGTTCAGTCATTTCCAAGAAAAAGGCTAGGGAAAAATACATTGTTTGCCCATGTTAAAATATACTGGCAACCTTTTATTTGAAAAGCTCTAACACCTCATGCTTTGAAGCAAGGACTTGAAATTTGGCCTTTGTCTCAAATATGTGCCTTTTCCTGCCCCTAAAAATCCACCTACATTTGGCCAAGATATCAGCCTCTGAAAAATTTGCACCTGCTCAGTAGAGAAGTTAGATTTTAGCAGCTAAAATTGACAGATCTCTTTCTCACTGAGCATGTTCCAGCCTCTCTCAACTCCTACTGCAGAGCAAACTACACATATGCCATCCCGAAAAAGCAAATGAACATGCTTTATCCCCTCAGAGGACCTACTTGTTAGCAGCATGTGCATACAACATCTCCACAGAGTGGCTGAACATGCTCCAATCCTTGGCTACAGGGACAATGCCAGACTCACACTCACACTCTCTCTCTCTCTCTCTCTCTCTCTCTCTAATGGCTGTTCCAGGCCTGGGTGGAGCTGGGCACTGGAACTGTGAGCAGGCAGCCTCTCTCTCCTGTGCTCCCAGTAACCCCCTACCTGGTACCCAAGTAGCAAGAAGGAGGAAGCCATCTGCTTTGAATGCAAATGAGACACAAAGTGGACCAGGGAAGAGGGAAAGCAGATTGGGACAAGGAGTCTGATGAGAGTGGAAGTGGGGAGAGAGAGAACTGTACACCTGTATCTGGCTATAAGAGAAGACACATTGGGAGCTGGGGCAGAGGGAGTGCCTGGACTGGTATCTGGGGGGTAGAGGAGGCTGGGATTGGTTGGTCAAGAAGACTGGGACTAGAAGTTGGGCAGGGAAATGGGCAAAGGATAGAGTCACTTGTTGGGGGGAAGGAGACACTGAGATCAGATGAAGAGATGGGAGCAAGAGGGATGGCTGGTACTAGGAACCCTGGGACGGAACAGGGGGAGGGGAGATTGATCTGGCAAGAAATGGGGCAGAGGGAGAAGAGGAACTGATTGGGGAAAGAGATTGGAACAAGGAGCCAGAGATGGAGTGCGGTTTTTTTGGGGGGGAGACCAAGATTGAATGAGGATCATGTGGAGGGAGCCTAGGACTGGGAGCCAGTGGGGTTGGGGGAAGGGAAATACAGATTGCATGCGGTATTTGGAGGAGAAACTGGAACTGGCTGGGCAAAAATACTGGGACTGAGTGTGGGGAGGGGGAGACTAGGACTGGCTGGCCAAAATGACTGGGATTAGGAAGAGAAGCCTGGAAATGGAGACTTGGAAGGCTAGGAGAGTGGGACTAGGGAAGAGACAGGGACAAGTTGGATATGATCAGGCAGAATAGTCTAGGTTTGCGGAATGGGCAGAAGAGTCTCTGCCTACTGGAACACTGACTTGCAGAGCCTAAAATGGAGCCCAACCGTCCAGAGTCTTATCATTCATCTGCTATGAGTAAATATATGTGAAACCCCTGGCAGTGTCCCCTCCCCCTCTAGTGCTGGTCCACATACAAGCTTTCAGTTGCTCCATTAGCTGAAGTTGCGGAAATCTGTGCAGTGGATCTAAAGGTTCCAACCCTACTGATGATCCATGTGGGTATCAATATGACATCTCATGTTGGAAATTTCCATTTGCTTTTTAAAAACCTCAGAAATTACCCACCAAAACTTTTTAAAAAGAACATTAAGATCACAAAGCCCAACTTTAGGAAATGCCAAGATTAAGGTTTCTTATGCAATCTTATTGCAGCCCCCTTGTATGTAGGTCTTCTGATAGTGTCTCTAATTAAATGGTTACATGCAATCTTTTCCACAAGACCCTTGTCTCATTCGGTGCACCTGATGGACCTGCTCTGGGGATGAATCAAGGGCGTATAGTAAAAAGACTGTTGTTTATAGGATTCCTGCCTCATGTGTTGGAGAAGTTGGAAGGTAAACAATGAATGAGGCAGAGGACTGCTGGAAGAGAAAGAACAGTTTCATGGTTAAGGCACTTGAATGCTGCCTTTGGGGGAGTATACGGAATAGGGCAATTATGGAGTGATCCACACCATTTCCCCACTCTGCTTCTGGCCGTCAGAGGTTCAGGATTGTCCGAAGCATGGGGTTGCATCCCTGCCCATCCTGGCTAATAGCCATTAATGGACCTATCCTCCATGAACATATCTAGTTCTTTTGAACCTAGTTATACTTTTGGCCATCAAAACATCCCAGTGCAATGAGTTCCACAGGTTAATTGTGTTGTGTGAAAACATACTTCTTCTTATTTGTTTTAAACCTGCTATCCTATTAATTTCATTAGGTGACCCCTCGTTTTTATATTTTGTGAAAGGGTAAATAACATTTCTCTATTCATTTTTTTCTACACTATTTATGATTTTATATTCCTCTCTCATATTCCCCTTTAGTCGTCTCATTTCTAAGCTAAACAACCCTAATCTGTTTTTTAGTCTCTCCTGGTATGGAATCCATTCTGTACCCTTGATCATCCTTGCTGTCCTGCTCTGAACCTTTTCCAGTTCTATTATATCCTTTTTCAGAAGAGGTGACCAGACCTGGACACAGTATTCGAGGTGTGGGCCCCTCCCTGGATTTATATAGTGGCATTAATGATATCCCTGCCCTTGCCACGGGGCTTCTATGTGACACTAGGCAAGTAACAAAGCATTCTTTTCACAGGTGGTCACTAACTGTATGTTCCTTGTGTTTTGACTTGAAATCTTGGGGGTCTGATTTGCAAAGTACTGAGCAATCACAGCCACAACTGAAGTCAATGAGAGCTTGTGCCATAGAAAACTCCTGAACATTAATAGTTCAGTTTTCAAACTAGGGTTTGAACAACATGCACTAAATCAGGAATAGGGCCAAACATTGAACAATGAGGTGAAAACAAAATATCCAATAGCTACTCATTAAGTGAGCACTGTGCATTCTGTGCACTGAATGAGGCAGGGGTCCTTGGGAAAAAAATAGCAGGTGATCATGTAATTGAAGACTGTGTCATCATGAATACGTACAATGGGGTTGTATTAAGGCTGCATGGGCAATCTTAATTCTATTATTTCCTAACTTTGGAGTTCTTGACTTTGCAACCTTGGCAATATTCTTTAAAGATAGTTTATTTCTGAATAATATAAAGTATAGTGGGAAACTGTGGAATCTCTAATATAGCTCCATGAAGCCATTTGTAAAGGCTGACTTTTAAAATCAGAACTACAGAATGTGACTCTCTAAGTCTACTACATGGATAGAAACCCTTTCAAAAAGATTTGGGGCCCAACCATGAAAATGCTAAATACCAGGCACGCTGCTTATTACTCTAAGTAGACCTATTGAATTCAGCACTACACTCAGTAGCATTTACTGGATCAGGTGACTAGACACAAGCAGTAGAGAATAGGGTAATGCGGGGGGTGTCGTCAGTTTCCCAGGCCTGGTCTACACTAGGACTTTATGTCGAATTTAGCAGCGTTAACTCGATTGTACCCTGTACCCGTCCACATTACGAAGCTATTTATTTCGACATAAACGGCTCTCTAATTTGATTTCTGTACTCCTCCCCGACGAGGGGAGTAGCACTGAATTCGACATGGCCATGTCGAATTTGGGTTACTGTGGACGGAATTCGATGCTAATAGCTCTGGGAGCTATCCCACAGTGCACCACTCTGTGGACAGTCTGGACAGCAGTCCGAGCTTGGATGCTCTGAACAGCCACACAGGAAGAGCCCCGGGAAAATTTGAATTCCTTTTCCTGTCTGGCCAGTTTGAATCTCATTTCCTGTGTGGACATCGTGGCGAGCTCAGCAGCACTGGCAATGATGCAGAGCTCTCCAGCAGAGGTGACCATGCAATCGCAGAATAGAAAGAGGGCCCCAGCATGGACTGATCAGGAAGTCTTGGATCTGATCGCTGTGTGGGGCGATGAGTCCGTGCTTTCAGAGCTGCAATCGAAAAGACGGAATGCGAAGATCTACGAGAAGATCTCAAAAGCCATGACGGAGAGAGGATACAGCCGGGATGCAATGCAGTGCCGCATGAAAATCAAGGAGCTGCGACAGGCGTACCAGAAGACCAAAGAGTCCAACGGACGCTCCGGATCCCAGCCCCACACATGCCGTTTCTACGAGGCACTGCATGCTGTGCTCGGTGGTGCTGCCACCACTACCCCACCAGTGTCTGTGGACTCCGACGACGGGGTCTTATCTACGGCCACGTAGTTGGAGGTTTTTGCGGACGGTGAAGATGAAGGAGAGGAGGAGGACGAGGCAGTCGACAGCGCTTTCAACGCTGATTTCCCCGACAGCCAGGATCTGTTCATCACCCTGACTGAAATCCCCTACGAACCCTCCCAAGGCTATAACCCGGACCAGGAATCAGGCGAAGGATCAGCAGGTCAGTGTTTTAAACATTTATTTTGAATAGGATAGGCATGGTATGTTAGCAATGGGGTTTTATTTCTTACTTTGCCATAGGCGTTTTAGTTTTGAGTCGTTTCCAGTGCAACTACTCGAAAAGTCTGTCAATATGTATGGGGATAGAGGAGAAATCCCCATCGGAGATCTCCGCGAAGCTCTCCTGGAGGTACAGTGAAAGCTTTTGCATCAGGTTCCCGGGGAGAGCTGCCTTATTGTCTCCTCCATGGTAGGATACTTTTCCGTGCCACGCTAGCAGCAGGTACTCCGGTATCATCGCCTTGCACAGCATGGCGGCATACGGCCCCGGGGTTTGCTGGCATTCACGCAGCATGCGGTCTTTGTCTCCGTAATCCTCATCAGAGTGATATCAGTCATGGTGCCCTGGTTTGAATGAGTGGTTTTTTTAGTATAGTGACTTCTTGACTTTTCCTTTAAATAACGCTACTCGGCGGTTTGCAGCCACGCGGGGGGCTGGGAGCTGGGAGGCGAACCGTTGAAACTTAGCGGTGCGCAGGCAGGGAGATTTCCCGGGACCGGCCACGCGGCCGGGGGGGAGCAGGGATGCGAACTGTTCAAACTCGGCGGTTCACAGGCAGGGACATTTCCCGGGAACGGCCGCGCATTGGGGGGGTGGCGGGTAGGCGAACCGTTGTAGATGAGCAGTTTTGCCAGCAGCAGGAACTGGCCGCCGCTAGGAACTGTGCTTGGAACATGGGAGAACAGCACTGCTGTGAAGTAAGCTCTCAGCAGTCCAAAGTGAACGGCTTACCATGGTCTCCCGAGAGCCAAATTCCAGTGTCCAGCCCCGCTTATGTGATCTCTACACCAAGAACCCAGGAACTCAATATAAAGACAGAATATTTGACCTTGTACTGAGTGCACATGTGATAGGTAGTGTGCATGGTCTTTCTCCCAGGGAAAGAGTATAGGCATTGTTCGGGAAAATGTATCTTTCTGAGGAATTCACTCCCTTTCTCCCATCCCACAGCTGCGAGTGTCTCCCGCCCTACCCGGGCATCACCATCCCAGAGGCTTGCACAGATCAGACGGCGCAAAAGAAGAACTCGGGACGACATGTTCTCCGAATTGATGGTCTGTTCCTGAAATGACGCAGCACAGTGGAGAGAGGACATCTCGAGGTCCGAGTGAGCATCCAGCGAATGGGAGCAGAGGGCTGAGGCTCGTGAGGACAGGTGGCGGCAGGACGACCAGCAGGCGACTCAAACGCTGCTTGGTCTACTGAGGGAGCAAACGGACACGCTCCGGCGCCTTGTAGACGTTCTACAGGACCGGAGGCAGGAGGAATGAGCACCGCTCTATGTGATCTCTAACCGCCCTCCCACACAGCCAAGTCCAATCCACCCCTCACCCAAAGTCACGAGAACGAGGGGCGGCAGGGGCCGTGTAAATAATCACTCCACCCCTGCGGACTGCTCCAGTAGCAGAAGGCTCTCGTTCCCAAAGATTTGATGGGTCCTTTCCTTCCCTCCAGCCGCACCCAACCCTAGCCCCCATCCAAGTTTCATGTCGTAACGTTGCTCTCCTTAATAAAAAATTTTGTTCGAAAACATGCTGTTTCCTTGAGTTCCTTTTATAGGATGGTATGTTTTAGGGGAAGGGGGAAAGGGGGCTTGAAATTTGAGACGATAGGCACCTGCACCAGGGCAGAGACAGGGGGACAGGTTCACCACAAACTCACACTCGCATTGCATTCACTAGGAACCCTTGTCAGTCTTGGAGGTGGTTTTCATGCTCTCTATGGCGTAGGCTCTGTGTGTTTCCGGTGTGGGAGGGCGGCTGCAGATCTTTTGCAGCGGTCAGTAGCCTGCATGACAGAGCCATGCAGCAGGGGATCTGTGACTGCAATCCACGGCCAAAAAGTTACACAGGACACCCCTCACAGAGTTGGGATCAGGAGGGGTGGCAGGCTCCGTTGAAACAAGCAGTCCACCACTGCGGACTGCTCTAGGAGCCGGAGACTGTCATTCCCCGAGTTTGGAAGTGTCCTTTCCATTACTCCACTCGCTCCCCAACAGCAGTAGGCGTTCCAATTTAAACCGGTGACCGAGAATCCCTTAATAAAGAAGACGGTTTTAATGAACAATGTTTCCTTTATTATATTTTTTAAGCAGTGAATGAAGCAGGGGGAAGGGTTTTTGAAATTGGAGAGGGTAGGCAACATTAACTGGGTAAAGAAACATAGGCAGGTCCAGGTTCTGCTTGGATAAATGTAATAGTTACAGGTTACCCTGCTCGCTCTGGAAGGTAGCTTTCAAAGCTTCCCGGATGCGCAGCGCGTCCCGCTGGGATCTTCTAATCGCCCGGGTGTCTGGCTGCACGTAATCAGCAGCCGGCGATTTGCCTCAACCTCCCACCCCACCATAAACGTCTCCCTCTTGCTCTCACAGAGATTGTGGAGCACACAGCAAGCTGCAATCACAATGGGGATATTGGTTTGGTTGAGATCAGAGCGAGTAAGTAAGCTTCTCCATCTCCCTTTCAGACGTCCAAAAGCACACTCCACCACCATTCTGCACTTGCTCAGCCGATAGTTGAAGAGCTCCTTTTCATTGTCCAGGGCGCCTGTGTACGGCTTCATGAGCCAGGGCATTAGCGGGTAGGCTAGGTCCCCGAGGATCACTATAGGCATCTCCACATCCCCAACAGTTATTTTGTGGTCCGAAAAGTAAATACCTTCCTGCAGCCGTCTAAACAGACCAGAGTTCCTGAAAACGCGAGCGTCATGAACCTTGCCCGGCCATCCAACGTTGATGTTGGTAAACTGTCCTTTATGGTCCACCAGTGCTTGGAGCACCATAGAAAAGTAGCCCTTTCGGTTAATGTACTGGCTGTCCTGGTGGTCCGGGCCAAGGATAGGGATGTGCGTTCCGTTTATAGCCCCACCGCAGTTTGGGAATCCCATAGCAGCAAAGCCATCTATGATCACCTGCACGTCTCCCAGGGTCACTACCTTTGAGAGCAGCAGGTCAACGATAGCATGGGCTACTTGCATCACGGCAACCCCCACGGTAGATTTGCCCACTCCAAATTGATTCGCGACTGACTGGTAGCTGTCAGGCGTAGCAAGCTTCCACAGGGCTATGGCCACTCACTTCTGGATACTCAGGGCTGCTCGCATTCGGGTGTCCTGGCGCTTCAGGGCAGGGGACAGTAACTCACAAAGTTCCAGGAAAGTGCCCTTACGAATCCGGAAGTTTTGCAGCCACTGGGATTCATCCCAGACCTGCAGCACTATGCGGTCCCACCAGTCAGTGCTTGTTTCCCTTGCCCAGAATCGCCGTTCCACAGGATCAACGTGACCCATTGCCACCATGATGTCCAGGGACCGGGGTCCCGTGCTTTGCGAGAGGTCTCTGCCCCTCTCATAGTTAATGTCCTCACGGAGCTTCCGTTGCCTCCTCGCCCTATTTCTCAGCATCTGCCTCTGGAAAAGGTGGACGATAAGGCGCGAGGTGTTGACAACGGACAGAACAGCAGCGATAATTGCAGAGGGCTCCATGCTCGCTGTCCTGTGGCGTCCGCGCTGTCAATCTCCAGAAAAGGGCACGAATTAATTGCCCGCCGGCGCTTTCACGGAGGGAGGGCGGGAGTGTGGGTCGAATGACGACATTTACCCAAAACCACCCTCGACACATTTTTGGTCCCAGCAGTCATTGGGGGCTCGACCCAGAATTCCAATGGGCAGCGGGGACTGCGGGAACTGTGGGATAGCTACCCACAGTGCACCGCTTGCAATGTTGACGCTTGCCCCGTTACTGTGGACTCACAAACTCGAATTAATGTCCTTGGTGTGGATTCACACGCTCGACTTTGTAATATCGATTACAGAAGTTCGGTTTAAGAAAAATCGAACTACTCCCGTAGTGTAGACGTACCCCCAGATAATTAAAATGCATTTAATTTACTCTCCAGCAGAACAATATGTTTTTAAATGCAGACTTCATTTAGATAAATGTAGTACAGTAATGCATGCTCGGTGGATAATGCAAACAGCAGCCCAAATCCATCATCTCAAGGCTGAAAAATCAATTTACAGAGACTTGTGAATTATGTACCGTTGCTGTTAAATCTCCTTTTCTGACTGAAATTTGTACATGGGCTTAGAAAGACAGGTTTTCATTAAAAAAAAACAACTGAATTTATACAATTTGCAAACCTTCGTGTTTGCCAAGGTTAAACAGTTTAATAAAATTTAAAATTATAATTCAAACTGATGTTATTGTGTGATTTTTTTAAAAGGCAGTGAGAATTGGACTATAAAATACATAAGCGAACACTAAAAAAGCCCAACCTCCTGTAACTTTTTCTTAAAACCTGAAAATATCTATGGTATCTGAACAAGTTGTCCAAATTATTAATCTCAAAAGCACACTGAAATCTTTAAAGTCTGTGTTAACATTGCCAGAAATGTGCCCCTCATGAGCAATTAAACCTTTCTTCAGTCAAAATAGTTAGGAAAAATTACTAAGGCAGCAGTAAAGGTTCAGCTGGTTGTAAACCAAGTAATACAGTCTCAGCAGTCCAGTCCTTAAATCCTCCTCTTTACAAACTAGGCCTCTGCTCATATTGGATTCAAAGCTCTTAAAGCTTCTTCAACATGTTTCAACTCACATCACAATGAAAAGATTGGGAGCTGGAAGCATTGTGCCTGAGTTAGGAATTCTGGGGACCACTGCAGGGATATTGTTACTGTAGCACTTTTACCAACAATGCAGCCTGACTATCTTTGCTGGCTAGTGTGAAATGGGGTATGGCCAGGGCCCCACTACATGCCCAACCATTTTGGAAATGCTAGTTACGGACAGTTAGCACTAAGCTTGCACATACCTGTGGTCAGGATGACACATAGGCTGTTACCATGTCTGGTCTCTGCATGAGTGTGCAGAGTGGGATGACTACTATTACTTCATTTTTCTCTCTTGCACACCATATGTAACTGGAGTTACGCCTGATTTACAGAGGGGTAAGTGAATGGAGAATCAGGTTGTGACCCTTTAATACTTACTACTGATCAAGTGTTGTACTTTAGTGAAATCTTTACATTGCTGAGCATGTCATTCACAAAATGCTCACTTTTCCTAAATCTTCATAAATTGTGTTACTCTGAAAGTTCTCACAGTGTTGCACCACTGGGCAGAATGCTGCTTCTTAGCACTTTGCATTTGCTTCTTCTTTGCATAGCAGGTGGGCGTGACAATCAGGGTCCAGACATTCCAAAGGGGGTAACAGAAGGGTTAAGCACCAAAAATAAACAGTTAAACCAAACGATTGCATGCTGGTTTTGTACTATAAAAATATAACAAATAAGGTCTTCTATGAAAGATTGGAATGTTCACTTACTAGTTATGAGATATCCATGCAGGTTAGGATTATGAATATATGTACAGATGTGTAGAAAATGGTAACTGGACCTGTGGTGTGACTTCAGCATCACCTCACAACAGGATGGGGAAGCAATCAGGCAGAGAGGGGCTACCTCTCTCAAAGAATGAAACGGGCTTCAAGCACCTAGCCATTTCTCCAGCCCGGGGGCGGTGGCGGGGGGGGGGGGGGGAATAATGCTGACCCATCAAAGTAAATGGGAACAGAAAAGAAAACCACAATCTTTGAAAACTACGAAAGGAGAGAGTTTTCCCCATCCATAGTGACTGAAGAAAAAAACCCTGCAAATCCCTATAAAATGGAAACGGTTTGAACTGAAGAGCATCCAGAACCTGGAGGACAGTCTCCAAGTGGAAAACAGCCTGGGAATGCTGGATCCCTCCTATAGCTAGGAGGTATCCAGGCAAACTGTTTAAGGGAATAGGTAACACCTATTAGAAAAGGTATTTTATCTAATACGAAAGAGAAAGGCTTGAGGTTGCAACTTTACATTCATTTTTGTGTTACTTGTATATGTTTGCTTTCCCTTACTATTTCATCTTTGAATATGTGGTTTTTATATTAAATAAATGTTTTGTTTATTTTCACCCCAAGCAGGTCTCTGGTGTGCTAACTGTGTGGAGTATGTGTGCCAGAGCGAGCTTATAACTTGGGGGTTGGTTTCACACCGTCAGGGGAGCTGAATTAGAGGGGAACAGTCTGAGTGTCTGGTAATCAACTCAGGGAGGATGTATTTGGGGAGACCTGCGACTGGAAAGCTGTTGATGTCACCCTGAAAAGTGTAACTAGGCTGTTGAGAGCCAGGGAGAGACCTTATGCTTGCGGGCAGGCTACTGGTGTTGAACAATAGCTGCACTGAACAGAAGTCCTCAAAGACACAGGACAGGTGATGATGGAATATATTACCGGTCTGAATAGACCCGAAAACGTCACAATGGGGAAAACCAGTGAAATTAAAATAGGAGAAGAAAAACATTTTCCAGTATTTCTACATTGCTCACCTGTTAAAAATTAGCCTGAAATAGAAGCCAGACCACCTAGATCAAAACTTCTCCAAAATTTGGGGACCGTTCAGATTCAGATTTGATTTCACATCTCAACTTTGCAGGTTAGGGCCATCATTTAATAATAATACAAATAAAAAAAAATTGTAAATTTAAATAAAATATTGCAACACAAAGCAAAAGTGCTGTAGGTAAGTACATTTCACAAAGGTCAGATACAGTAGCGTAGCCGGGGGGGGAGCAGGGGGAGTGGCCGCTGCCCGTGAGGAGAAGCAGAGCCTTAAAGCGCCGCCCGAGCCCCACTGCCGGAGCCGGGCTGGGGGGGGGGCGCTTTAAAAGGCCCGCAGCTCCCCGCAGCGGCAGGAGACGTGGGCCTTTTAAAGCTCCTCCCCCTCCCCAGCCCCGCTTCCGGAGCCGGGCTGGGGGGGCGCTTTAAAAGGCCCGCGGCTCCTGCAGCCGCGGGGAGCTGCAGGCCTTTTAAATCCCCACCCGAGCCCCGCTGCCAGAGCTGGGCTGAGGGGGGGTGTGCTTTAAAAGGCCCACAGCTCCCCGCAGCGGCAGGAGACGTGGGCCTTTTAAAGCGCCTCCCCAACCCCCCCAGCCCCGCTGCCGGAACTGGGCTGGGGGGGCGCTTTAAAAGGCCCGCAGCTCCCTGCGGCTGCAAGAGCCATGGGCCTTTTAAATCCCCACCCGAGCCCCGCTGCCAGAGCCGGGCTGGGGGTGCTTTAAAAGGCCTGCGGCTCCTGCAGCCGTGGGGAGTCACGGGCCTTTTAAAGCGCTGCCAGAGCCCCGCTGCCGGAGCTCCAGCGGCGCTTTAAAGAGCCCGGGGGCTCCGCAGCAGCTGGAGCCCTGAGTCCTTTAAAGCGCCGCTGGGTGAGTACAGGGGGAGCGGAGAGGTGCCTTTTTATAGCACCGCTCTCCCTGTGCTCTAAACCTGGCTACGCCACTGGTCAGATAAGTTTAGTAATGTAGTAAATGAACTATAACTCTGCTCTTCTGGAAAAAAATTGCATTAAGGTATGCATTACTATTTTACATATCCACAGCAATTTACATTCACAACACTATTGCAAAGAATTTACTTTTTCCCCCTTTAATAAAAGGGATTACAAAGAGAACCCCAACTGCCAAAATCATCCTAAATCTTCCCAAAGTTTATGAGACCTGAGCTATCTTCCCAGTTGTCATAGCCCTCCCAGATGTTTCCTAACTACAGTGAGATGTGGTGGCTGAAGAAAAGTGAAACAAGATATGGAGGTCTCATTCCACCATCCCAGTGGGCTGCGAACTGGTGGAGAATGTTGCTCGGCATGTCTACATTACAAATTTAAATCAATCTAATTTACATAGGCATACAGCCGCCACAATAATCACAACGCTTGTGCATGTCTACACTTTACCCCTTGTGTCAGCCATGCGCATTCTCACCAGGCGCTCTTGTACTGATTGTACTGTCAGTGTGGGGCATTGTGGGATGACTTCTGAAAGCCAGTATCTGTCAATGTAAGCAATGCAGTGTCCACACTGACACTGTGCCAACCTAACTACATCAACATTGACTCTACATCTCTCGTGGAGGGGGAGTTATTAAGTCAGTGTATCGGGGCAGTTATGTCCACAGGATCAAAATATTACTGTAGACACTTACATAGTTAATTCAACGTAAGCTGCTTTGCATCAACCTAATTCTGTAGTGTAGACCAGGCCTCAGACACTTAATGAAGGAGAGAAGAGAAAGTTCTCACTGCAGCTTTTATCAGACCAGGAGCTGCATCTCCCTCCACCACTTATTTTAGTTTCTGGTGAGAAGTTCCCTGTCTCAGCATGTGATATATTCAGAGGCATGGAGTGCATATACTTGAATGTACAATCTCTCTGTGCAGCAGTAAATGAAAGAAATGATAAAAGACAAAAACACCCTATCACCTGTGGGTGAACACTTTTCACAGAGCCATCATTCTCTATCTGACCCATCAGTTTTCATCCTCAAAGGAAACCTGCATGAAACATTCAAAAGAGGAGCCTGGGAGCTTAAATTCATAACTTTGCTAGACTCTAAAAATCATGGACTGAGGAGAGACACTGGATTTATGGCTTATTACAACTATCTCTAACCCGTTAACCCCCCTTTTTGTCCTATGACTACAGGGGTTTTAATGGGCCATTTCACCTTGAATGGTGTCTTAGAACAGTGGCTCTCAACTTTTCTAGATTACTGTACCCCTTTCAGGAGTCTGATTTGTCTTGCGTACCCCCAAGTTTCACCTCACTTAAAAACTCCTTGCTTATAAAATCAAACAAAAAATAAAAAAGTGTCACAGCGCACTATTACTGAAAAATTGCTTACTTTCTCATTTTACCATATCATTATAAAATAAATCAATTGGAATATAAATATTATACTTACATTTCAGTGTATAGAGCAATATAAACAAGTCATTGTCATGAAATTTTAGTCTGTACTGACTTTGCTAGTGTGTTGTATGTAGCCTGTTGTAAAAGTAGGCAAATATCTGGATGAGTTGATGTACCCCCTGAAAGATCTCTACGTACCCCCAGGAGTATGTGTTACCCCTGGTAGAGAACCACTTTAGAATATGTGCTAACTCCTTGTGCTAAACCATCTAGTCAATCTTGTATTTAGCTGTGACACTCTGAGTACCTTTCCCAGAGCTGAAGAAGAGCTCTGTGTAGCTCAAAAGCTTCTCTCTCTCACCAACAGAAGTTGGTCCAATAAAAGATATTACCTCATCCACTTTGTCTCTCTACATTTTTGTTGGCTTTTTTAATGAGAAAACTATTTATGAACCTGAACTTATGAAAAATCTAGTTTTTTTGCTGTATTTTGGTATATGAACGCTACCTCTCATGTTATTGTGGCCTCATAAATATCTCCTTAAACCAGAAACAAAGCCCACTGGGGTTGGGAGAGAACACTGAGGGTAGGTCTACACTTACCCGCTGCATCGGAGGCGTCCAATCGATCTTCTGGGTTCGATTTATCGCGTCTTGTCTAGACGCGATAAATCGAACCAGGAAGTGCTCCCCGTCGACGCCGGTAATCCTGCTTCACGAACGGAGCAGGCGGAGTCGACGAGGGAGCCTGCGCACCGCCGTGTGGACCAGCGGTAAGTACTTTTAAGTTTGAAATAAGATACTTCGACTTCAGCTACGTTATTCACGTAGCTTACGTCGCGTATCTTAGTTCGAACTTGGGGGGTAGTGTGGACCAGCCCTGATAAAAATACAATACTGAGATATTTTGGTTCCTATGAAACACAAGGTTGAGATTTTCAAAAGGCATCTATGATCAAGCTGGGTGAAATTTTTTCAGCTGAATCTTTTCCCAGCAAAATAATGCAGATTCCGCAACACCCACATGTTTCTCAAATTTGTTTTGGTTTTGCCAAATTGTTTCAGTTGAAATCATGGGCTTGTTTGCCAGAGGAAATCTGATTGCTCTCTATCAATAAATCAGGGGTAAACATGAGGGAGGGAGAAGGGCTATTAAAGATGAAGGACAATGTTGGCAGAAGAATAAATGAGTATAAACTGGCTGTGAATATATTTAGGCTGTAAATTAGAAGACGGTTTCTAACCATCAGGGGAGTGAGTTTCTGGATCAGCCTTCCAATAGGAGTGGAGGCAAACATCCTAACTATTTTTAAAATTGAGCTTAATAAGTTTATGAATGGGATTGTATCATGGGTTTGCCTGCAATAGTAAGGGAATTAATTTGATGACCCAGGAAGTCTATATTTCTGTGAAAAAATACAGAACACACAAAAACCGGACAAACCCCAAATTCCAAAAAAGTCTAAATGTTTTGTTTTGACATTTTTAAAATAAACATTTCCATTTTTCAATTCAAAACAACTCTTTGTTTCAAAATTTCCTTCAAATGTAATAAAACCTTTAAAAAAACATTAAACACTGCTTGAAATTGAAATGCATTTCATTAAAATGTTTTCAAAAATATTTTTTGGTTTGGCTCCAAATGACTTTTTCTTCTGATTTTGCAGAATTGCCGACAAAATGAAAAGTCAGTTATTGACATAGCTCTAATCTAGGGGGAGATAAGTGTTCAGTTTCCATTGAATAAATTAGTTGAATGGTTAACTCCACAAGATGCCTTTGAAAATTCATGAGCCAAAAAGCGAGAGATGGGTGGTTGTAGAAGAGAGATACAGTAGCCAGTGAAGAATGAGGACAGTGAGTCAGGGCCAGAGGAAGAAAAACTAGATAGATGGGAAAGAAAGAAGGAAGAAGGGATGCATGCGGAAGAAAGAGCAACAGGACAGAGATAAAGATGGGGAAAAAAGAACAGAAAACAACTGAAAGGAGAGTAAAGAAAATAGTATTGAGATGACAGAAGAAAAATAAAGACTAAACAGAAAAATAGAAAAAAGAGAGAAAATACTAAATGTTAAGGTGAGTAAAGTGGCCTATGTGCCTTTCTTTCCAAATAGAACAAGGGCACCCTCAGGAGTGTGTTATTTCGACAATGCCCTTCTCGGGGTGCTGTACCATAATAGAAAAGCAACACTTGAGTTCAGTTAATAGCTTTAGTAAGTAATATTCCTTTAGCTTTCCCTGGAATTGAGACACTAAAAAACTGTATTTTCAACATGCACTGAATCCCATCTCTGAGGCTCACAATTATATAATGATTTGCGTAACTCTGGACTCAAGATTAATACTGGGAGACAGCTAACCTTGAAAACTGTTACTTTCAAAACACTTGGTTGTTTTATTCCCATACTTTGCTTTCATCTCAAGGTGAGCTCTGCATTGTATACCTTTTTATCAACAATATAAAGTAGTTTATTGCATATTCAGATTGTATCTATTTTTTCCTACCTAAGGAAAATGCATGGCCAAGAGTTTTCTTCTTCTCTTTCTTGCTTACACACGTCTTCCAACACATCCTTAATATACATCAATATGACTCATTCCGTTATTCAAAAGGTTACTTGGAGTTTTTCAAGAGGAACCATGTTTATAACACGTCATTTCAACCGCCCTATTAAATCCGGTTACGTTATTAAACCCTATCTTTGGATTAAAAACATGCTGTAATTGTGAAGTTTAAAGACTTAAAACAAAACAACAATCACGATTGGGTCAATGATCCATAGACATTACTCTCTGTCCTATACATTCTTTAAGCTTCCTAGCACAATTAATATATAATAGATATATATTTTATAATTCATGTAATTGTCTTCTGTATCGCAGCACAGAAGGTCTTTATACTCAGTCAGAACTTGATACCATTTAAACAAATGGGAGTTTTGCCACTGCCATAGGAACTTCAAATAATCTTTAAGGGATAAATTCTTCCCCCTTTTGTTCATGCATAACTCCTACTGACTTCAGCTGCATGCATTCAATGACAAAATATACACATAAAAAGGTTTAAAAAAAGATAAAGGGGGCTAGGTGGGGGAGAATATGTGGAGGTATCAGAATATGAGAAACAAGGTACAGCACTTCAGTATTAATTCAAATGTATGGAAGACCTATATTTTGTACATATCCTGCAGGACAGAGTATAAATTACTCAATTTTAGACAAATTTGTCATGAAAATTACCTATCTATACCCATATGCAGGATTTGTAGTATTAAAATCCCAAACTGTGGTTCAAACCCATCTCGCCTTGTTACGAAGTTTCATTTCAAGGAAATGACTAGTATTAACTGGATGTGAGCTGCTAAACAATTGTTGTTTTATATTTCTCCTCAATCAGTACAGTAGAGTATTATCTTTGTTTAATTTACTTGGTGTAATGAAGCATAAAGCTAAAAACCAAACAACCTCCCCCACCCTTCCCCAAGATTGAATTGCTTTCTTTATCCTCCAACATCCTAATTATTCACACCTTCTAAGCTCAGGAGCATTACTGAGCATCTGTATATTTTGCTAGGAAAATTAGAGTTAGCTTCAACTGTGGGAAAAATCTATGACAGGTGTCCCTTAGGTCACTCTGTGCTACCTGGATGCCACCCGAGAGTGTGCATGTTCATGTGCTGTTATCTTTAAACAGCCACATGATCTTTCTGTTCACTGAAACTTCTTTAGGTGCAGGAAAGAGGGTAGGGAATATCTGGAGAGAAATCCCTTAAAAAAATAAAGAGGTATTGTTTAAATAGCGTCACTTCAAGGGATGCAAAGGAAGGGAGAATAGTGAGCATTATAAAAAGATCCTTGTTTCTCAGGACTGCTGACTATGCCCATGGGCACCTGAGATCAGCCACATTCCAAGTGATGTTAAAACCATGTAAAGAGATCTACCCACAAGGAAACCACCTGAAGTTAATGGACCTCTGTAGGATGCTGGACTGGATCCCTTGTACAGGATCAATGCCATATAAAAAAGGGGAGTGAGCCCTTTAAAAGGCAAGTGCCTTGCCACTTTAATTGCTTCTTCCCTACCTTTGTTATAAAATAATAGATTGTTTTTTGTTGATTCGAGTCAGCAATGTCATGAGTCTGACTGGTCAACTTGGTTTTGTTGGTGGGTTTTTTGGTCATTAATATTATAAAAGATTTTGCCATTCTCCATTTTTCAGTGGTTGGGGGTTCTATGCCATATCAAACTACTGAGAAGTCCTTTTCCTTTGGTGAAGGCATTGGGGTTGAGGGTTGTTGCTTATTTTTGAAACTTGTTTTGGCATCATTATTTAGGGTTACAATTTAAAGCTTCCTTTGGAAGACATACAGTAACCAACCTTTGCAGCAAAGCACTCTATTTCTATTGAAATCATAATTATTTATTGTTGTTGTTATACTTATGTATAGTTATTTTCATTTTGAGGGGACTTGAGGTAATACGTATTTTCTTTTTCCAGTAAGGCTTCCTTTCATTGGAATTTCCCTCAAATGAAAAAGCCTAATGCTCCACTCCCACACCCGAGCTCTAACAGAGCCCCAAGTAAGTGAATGGGCTCCATTAGGGTCCATAGGTCCACTGACATGGAGTTTGATGCAGAGTCAGGGCTTACATTTCTAAATGGCTCCAATAAAAGAGAAAAACTCCTAAATTCTGGCCCTGGGGTATAATGTCACACTGTGGATTGGGTGAAGTCAGAATGGGAAAGGTAGAGTCTGATTCATCTTCTACTAAATATAGGAAAACATTAGGAGTTTTCAATAGTTATCTATAAATATAAGCAACCCCCTCCCTTCTCTTTCAATGGAATTTCTCCCCCCAGTTTATAACAAAAGCCAGCCTACTCTACCAACCTTTCTTTCGAGGTAAAACTGCCAACTGGCTGTTTTCTTATTCTGTTATTTTGAGTGACTCCAAATTCATGATGGCCAGTTACTAGTTTCAAGTTGTTAGTCTTCAATAATCAATAGTTCACATTTTACTGAAATTTCTAAGCTAGCCTACTAGCAAGTTCTGACTCTCCTCAGGCTGTCACGGTGAGATAAACAGACTTTTAACTTAGTACATTTTCATGGGACTGAAAAGGTTCTTGTCCTATTTGAAAGTATTTGTCACAAGGATACAATTGTGATTCAAAATTGAAAAGCAGAAAGGAGAATAATGTTTTCTGGTTTCATTTATACCATGTTGTATGATTGTTTAAAATTGACTGGAATAAACTTTTGCAGTATCTTTGGATGAGAAATTAAGTTTGAGGTATGTAGACATTTTTTTTTAAAGAGCACCTTTTTTCCTATTTTTAATTCTATTTTCAGATTTGTGTAAGTTAGTGGTAGTGTTTGATGATCCTCCCAATGATGGGGAATAGGGAATGAATAATAACTGTGTATTCATTTGTCTTAAGGACAAGTTCAACAATTAAAAAAACTAATTAAAACATTTAAAAATTATTAAAAATAATTGAAACCAGATAGAAACATATCTAAATCCATCTTGTAGCTGGTTTTTCTCTATATAATGTTCCATGATTATTTTTATTAGCAGAACAAAACAAATACATTACCGAAAGGGGTAAAACAAAGGCAAATAGGCTTAAACAAAGGGAAAAAAAAGTCACCTAACTTTTCAATAAAGGCCCAGATCTTCAGCTGTGGCTCCAGAACTCATAAGGCACCTCATACGAGGGTATGTGTATGTACAAATATGGCACCCCCAATCTAGTTCTCAAAGGTAAGTTAGAGCAGCCAAATTTTGATAACCTCTGGGGGCTGTTACAGCAGCCAGTGATTCTCAGGGCACGGAGAAGCCCTGGCCATTTCTCCTTTCCCATAGACATATCTCCTGCTCTGGAAGCCATTGCATTTGCTCTAAACCCTAGCAGATCCCCAAACATTGGTATAATCCTCTTTTGGCTTTCCATACTGACTTTGGTTCCGACATGTGGGAAAAAGCAGCTGCAGTGTAGTCCAGGATGTGGGCCAAACACTCCAAACCTATTACAAATATGACAGACATCTGTGTAAAAAATGTAAAAGGTTTAATAAAAAAATTTATACCAGTCTGAAGCCAGGGAGGATAAAGAATCATAACTCGTATGAACTTTTTGTCATCTCAAAAAGAGTACGTGGAATAGGAGTTTTTAGAATAATTGCTTCAAACTAATATCATTGGGCAAATCTCCAGATGTACATGTATTTCAAAGCATAATTTTATAAAGCACTTTTGCCTATTCTTTGACATACATTTTAAAAACTGGTCATCTTTCTAGGAAGATGAAGACTCTTCTAATCATGGTTATTTTGAAAAGACAACAAAAATGGTCATAAGAATGTTTTATAATGGAAAGTGTTGGGTAACCTAAATATAGGGATTGTTATATCTCTCTTGCCAGTGAACTTTTTTTCTTGGTCCACGGTCCCTAAAACAAAGGGTAATTTGGCTCTCATCACTTAATGGGTTTGATACCCCAAGTGCAGAGCAAGATTAAAAATGCAATACATGACTCTGAACACTAGAGGAAGTTTAAGAAAGAAATCAACAACAGAAGGAAAGGAAATGATGGAGCTGTTATTTCTGTTTTCACAAACAAAGAATTAAGTTTAATCCTACAGCTTCCTTACTTACTCTATTTCGCTATCAGTCTTCCCCTTTGACAGAGCTAATAAGCAATTTTAAGTGCTTGGACTATGGTGTGCTACTTTCATTTCCCAATTACGCAAAGCAAGAGATTCTGGGGATTCAGACATTAAAAGTCTGATTGTAAAGCTGCCCTTTAGGTCAAGTGGCCTGAAATGAGTGCTAGCAGCTGAGGACTGAACGACTTCTACACAAGTCTGCATCTTGATACTGAAAATCCTGTTTAATAACTAGCAAAGGTGTGTCTACTTGATAGCGTGGATGGGGAAAAAGACAGGATGAGGCTAATGATACATTTCTGAGACTGGAAAGGACTTATCCTGCATTCTGATGTCAGATGTTGCCAAGATTTTCAAAGAAATTATTTTTTTCTTAAAAAACAAACAAACCTATCCTTTATCAGCAAATCTTCATGGAGAAGAAAATGTGCTAGTTTTGGCTATCATAATTAGGTTTTATTCTTATGGCTTGACTCAGCCTTCTGGGGACAATTTTACTTCCTTTGTTGCAGCGTGGGGAATTGTACCCCTAAAAGGATTCAACCTGGACATGGAGCACAGGTGATGTTGCCACCACTGCTCTCCATTGCGGTTTCTGCCCGAAGAGTGGAGCTTTAATTTACAGTGGAGGAGATGAACCCATTAGGCCTCAGCCTCACCCACTCTCCTCTCCGCTGTGCCAGAAGGCTGCACATTAGCCAGCAGAGTAGACTGGGGGAAGGCAATGCTGTTTCCCACTTCCTGGTGAATTTTCCACTATTGCAAGCAACCAGCCTGGCCTCCCCCAGCAGATTCCAAGCAGCGAATCAAGTCTGTAGTAATTAATTGCATTGCATATAGAGAACGAGAGAGAGAGAGAGGCGCAGCATGCATATATTCCTCAACTTTATTTACAATATGTCTGTCTCAAAGCTTTATAAGTGCACAACCATTTTTTCTCTCTGTGAATCATCTGTTAAGTTTATTGCACCATGACATCAATTCAGGCATAGCAAGGCAACGTAATGATTTCATATACAGCTAAACCTCTCAAGAATTGGACTTTGATTTCAAATGCAGCTAGAATCTTTGTTTAACTTAAACTGACCATTTGGGAAAAAATAAACTACCCCTTAAAACATGCATCCTCACATAGAGGTGATTTACTGGAAAATGTGTTAATTAAAATAAGGGACAGCCAGTTAAAAGGCCTATACAATTAAAAACGATAACTTTTATACCAGATGACTTATTATCAGATGTTTTTCAGATGTATTGTAACAGATGCTCTTACAAGTAAACATAGCAGAGGATATTTAAGGTCACTGCAAAAAAAGAGTTTTGCACTGGCTTGAATCAGGGGTTGAGGGGCTACTAAATAATCTTTTCCATATTTAATTTCTATAGCCCACTCATTTAGGTAGTGTAGAGGGGACAAATGGGTGTAACTGAGGTGGAAATGAGCCCAGGAAAACTCAAGGAATGGCAACTACACTTCATTCTGCCATATTAATGCACAGCTTGTATTACCCTCTCCACCTCAAATGCATATGTGCTGCGATTGACAAGTGGAAAGGGACACAGCCAGCCAGAGATGGAAGGAGATTTCAGAGAACATGATCTGGTGTTTAAGGCACTAAACTGGGACTCAGAAACCTGATTCAATTCCCAGCTTTCTCCATGATCTTGGACAAATCATTTCACCTCTTCGTGCTTTAGTCCCCCACAGGGATAACAACACATCCTTAATTCACAAGAGAGAGAATAAATACGTACAAGATATACTTTAGAAGGGACTCAGATTTTACTGTGAGGAAAGCCATACAATATCAACAGTTGATGGGTCATCAGCCACTCTCTATGGAAAGATCCTTTCGCAGCTCAATACCCACGACACCCTCAAAAAATAGTCACAGAATGTAATGGTGTTGATAGCAGCTTTGGCTTCCCCTACACACTACGTGAACTCCCCACCTTGGGAAGATTCACTTGAACACATCTATGGGGTTAGAGATCTATCATGCATATGAATGGATGCACTGTAAGGGAGTCAAATGCACTAATAAATGCTTCAGAGAGAGCCAAGAGCTGGTGACAGCACTGCATGCTTAGAGAACGGAGAGGCACGTGACAAAGTGGAAAAGAAATATGGGCTGTGATAAATAGAATTTTCTCTTTCTTCCCCCTGAGGATTTTTGGCTTTTGCATAAATGAGATCACACTCTCTGCTGCTCTCCTTCCCTGACAAGGGGACAATGAGGGGGGGAAAATCTAGACCTCAGAAATAGATCTTAATACACAACTACTCACATCCTACATGTATCTACAAAGGAGTGTAACATATGACTCAACTATTCCATGGATGCTCTCAGTTATCATTCATCTTTCCTTTGCCATTCACTGCATGTGCATAAAAAGAGTGCTCTCTGCTTTCATCCAGTGGCTGCAAAATTATAAAGCAAGCTTTCAAATTTTATTGCATTGTTATGCAAGGAAACATGCATATAGCGACCACAAAAAATAGTATCCGTAACAGATATAATCCCCCATATCCCATCATGGGAAAAATGACTTGCAAGCACCTCATAATCAATTGACTCTAAATGTTCATGCTTCCAAGATTTATAATACAAGTTAAAATTAAATTTAGGAAGCTACTGTTGCGTGCAAATTAGGCCATTAAATCATTTTGCAGTTCATTTTATGTATTTTCTGTTATCAGTTGGTAAAAGCAGATAGGGACTATTTGTCTCTTGAAACCTAGTTCCCTAAACTGTCAAAGCAAACTACAAACGTAATATTTGAGTAAATGAAGGCGATCTGACGTATATGAAGCTCAAACAAGCCACATTGTAAAGAGTGATTATATTTTCCCCATGGTTTTGACTGAGGAAAATTAATATGCTAAATATTTGGGATTTTAAAACTGTGTGTGAGTTGTTTCAAATATTGGTGTAAATAGTTACTGGTTTATCACTAATTAAGTAATCAATACCATGTTGTATTTCTATAGTTATACCATCTTAGCTATTTTCTTTTTACTACATTTCAAGGTAGCTACATATGTTAAATTATAAATAAATATTATTAATAATACAACAACAATAATAAATAATAATAAATAAATAATAAATAATAATAATAATGCTTATTGGAAAGAATTGCTTGAACAGGAGATGGTTTTTGTGGTTAAGACAAAGGTTATACATTTGAAGGTCTGGATTATAATCCTGGCTCTGCCACAGACTGAATCTGTGATGATTTCCAAGTCACATGACTCTTTGTGCCTCAGTTTCCTCATCTGTAAAATCAATTTATCTACTTCCTTCCCAGGCTGTGAGGTTGTGTTCATTAGTGCTTAGAATGAACATTGAGATCCTCAGAGGAAGGTGCCATGGAAATGTAAAATATTATTTTATAAAATTGGGAGAAAGAGGAGACAGTGGGGTGATGAATTCATTCATTTAGGGGGGAGGGATAGCTCAGTGGTTTGAGCATTGCCCTGCTAAACCCAGGGTTGTGAGTTCAATCCTTGAGGGGGCCATTTGGGGATCTGAGGCAAAAAATTGGGGATTGGTTCTGCTTTGAGCAGGGGGTTGGACTAGATGACCTCCTAAGGTCCCTTCCAACCCTGATATTCTATGATTCATCTACAAGCTTTGTGGTGTATGCAGTGAGTACAGCACTTGGGGCCAGAAATTTGTGAGTTCTAATTCTGGCTCTGATGTATGACCTTAGATTTGATTTAACTTGTTTGAGCCTCATTACTGGGATAATACCTGCCAACCTCAAAAATGTTTGGTGAGAATTAATTGGTTATTTGTACAGTGCTTTGCTTTCATCGCTAGCGCCTTTGGTTCCACATCCTTGCTCACTTTACAAAACAACTGACATAGATTCATAGATTTTAAGGCCAGAAGGGACCATTATGATCATCTGCATGACACAGGTCATAGAATTTCACCCAGTACCTCCTGCATGAAGCCCAGAATTCCAGTTTAAGCTATAGCACAGCTTTTAGAAAGATACCCAGTGTTAATTTAAATATTTCATATAATGGAGAATCCACTACATCTCTAGGTAAATTGTTCCAATGGCTAATTATTCACACAAACATTTGCACCTCATATCTGGTCTGAATTTGTCCATCTTTAGCTTCTAACAATTGGATCTCATAATGCCTTTTGTTGATAGATTAAAGATCTGTTTACTGTCAGAAATATCTTCCCCATGTAAGTACATGGGGAACTATGATTAGACTTCAATGGCTAGAGTTCCACATTATCAAATTACACATAATTAATCATTTGCCAAGAAAAATCTAGGATTAGGACAACGTAGAAAAAATGTCAGTTAGCACTGAAGCAGCTTGCAAGGTGCCTGACTGTATAATGATTGGTTTGCAAGGTCTAGCAAAACCTGATTTTTCTCAACACCCATTTATTTTTTGTAAAAAATCATTTCTCCCCACCAATATATCTGCAAAATCAAACCAAACTAGTAGCACATCTTTTAATTAATCTTTTACGGATTTCCATCTCATAGTGTGTTACTTCTTTAATCATCAGGAAACAACTCCCCTTTTAATGTTTTCAATTACTGGTCTTGTACCATGTATTACAATCCAGTTTGGATTGCTATACTGTATAACAGAAAACTTTCAAGCTATTTCCACTGTGCTTCACATAAATTCAACTGTGACTTAACTCAGAATGACACAGGCAATGTAATCACACAATAGTTAATATTTCCATTTTAAAAGCCCCTTTTCACTCTATGTAAAATACTACCAGTTCAGATAATCTATGTCCAATCCAAACTGATTGCTCTGAATTACTGTTGTATAAATAATAAACATCTGTCCTATTAGAAAATCAGAAGGTGCAGTGAATATCCAGGATGCCACAGAAATTCAATGTATGTTTGAATGGAGATGTATTTTTCTAACACCCCATTTCACACTCATACAGCAAAATCATTTAGCTTTGTTGGCCCAGGTTTGCTGCGGGAAACAGAAAAGGAAAACATTTTAGAGAGGAAAACAAGATGGAAAGAAAGCAGCAGTGACAGATGCTTTCTTTTAGCAGCTTTTCATAAATTCTTCTGGGAAACCAACTGAGTTTCATTGAAGGGAATGAATCAATGGCCCTTCATATGAAGGAAATCAATTAGAAAGTCATTACCTGAAAATTAGCACTCAAAAACAAAATTTCACTTTAAATCCAACTGGATTATGTGTCAGTATTAAGCTGAATTGCACTTGAATTGATGTATGCAAAATGTCGAACATCCTCCAGCTGTATAAAGCTTAAAGAGAGAAAGATTACAGAGAATGTTTGCAGATACTATTGAGTTTATTATTTTGCAAGCTATTTAGATTACAAGATGGCCATGCTAAGGTTTAAAAGAGTTTAACATTATATTTCTCAAATATTGCTATTCTTCAAATGACTGTAGTGCTAGAAGCCTCAGTTGTGCTAGTCATTGTACCAGAGTCAGCCTCTGTCCTGAAGAGATTATAGTCTGTGGGTATGTCTACAAGTGCAATAAAATCCCCCGCAGCTGGCCCTGGCGTGGGGCTTGAGCTACAGTGCTATAAAGTTACAGCATAGATATCTGGACTTGGACTAGAGCCTTGGCTCCAGGACCCTCCAGAATCTTAGATCCTGGGCTCCAGCCAAGCCCAGACATCTACCCTAACATTGTATAGCCCTTCAGCTGAGCCCCACAAGCCCAAGTCAGCTGACATGGGCCAGCCATGGATGTTTTATTGCAGTACTGACAGACCCTACACAGGTAAGTCAGAAAAAGAGTGAGAGGAAACGGAGGGTCAGAGGCCTCAATTTGGGACCGCACCTATGCCTGTGATTAACTTTAAGCACGTTTCAGTCTCATTGACTTCAAAGTGAAGAGCGCGCTGAAGTGCGGCTCGGACTAGAAATGCTTTCTTGAACTGTTGCAAGAAAGGTGAAGTGGCTTGCTCAGGGTCATGCAGCAAGTTAGCAGCAGCAGGGAATAGAACCCAGCTATCACCAGTCCCACTCCTGTGCACTGCCCGTTGGAGCACACTGCCTCCCATTTTGGTGTGATGGAACCCTTTAAAATTACAATGTAAATACTGTGCATTATTTCAATTAAACATTAACTATTCAGAACGTAGCAGACACATATGTGCATGCATGTCACACTGAAGATGATCATCCTTCATGAATTCAATAATCAATCAGACCTTACGTAGCACTTATTCACCAGGCAATGCCTGTTCTATATCATCTAAACACACGCAGACACTGGATAAAACAAAAATGACTGTAAGGTTCATGCCCCTTTTCATGCCATTTCCCTTAGGAAATCAGATATCTTTCTAAAATGGCTGGTGGTCAGAAAGCAGAAGGCAAAGAGGGATGTTCTAGATTATGGGCTCCATCTTGCAAGGTGCAGAGCACCCTCGCCCCAACCCCATAAGGCACTGAAGAATATTGTCCCAAGTTGAGCACATGTTTAAGAACTTTCCTGCACTGAGGCCAGAATGCTCAGCACTTAGCCAGATCAATCACTAAGGTATCAAGTGCTGTCTTTCTCTAGTGAAGATGGCATATGGAAACATTCTTACAGCATATCTATCAATACACCAAATATTAGTACACTATAAGCACAGTAACATATGGACTAGAAAGTTCACATAAGGTTCTGGTTTGAATTTAGGCTAGTATTTCGGACTTTGGGTTCAGTGACAATCAAAGACTGGGGTTTAGGTGCCATAGCACCAAAATGCTTTGAGATTTCTGCTATATTAGGACAGATCTGAGCTCAATCTATAAAGTAGTCTCATTTGGTTTGGATCCATAGATTCAGGTTCAGATTGCATGGTTCAGTTCCAATCTCCCCAGCAAAATGCAAGATAAGGGGCTCTAGATATGATATTCTGGTTCAGGTCTAAGAAGAGGTATTGTGGGTAGAGAAAACTCGAAAGGTTATATGTCAGGTAGACATGAATACATTCAAATAAAAAATGAATCTGTTAAGTGAATTGCTTTCAGAATGTCATTAGACTACTACTTTCAGGGAAACTAGTACCACCATACATTGTGCTCTCATTGTTTTTAATTTAAATTGCATCAAATGACATAGTTTTAAATCTATAAATAGTAATTTATAACAATACATTGCATATTTAGAGTTCCTTTCACCCAAGTATCAGAGGTATTAAGTAAGCCTTGGAATACCCCTTTGACATCGGTATTATTGTGTCATACCCATGTAAACAATGGATAAAAATTAAAGATGTACTTTAAGCTTGAGCATGTTTGTTCATATTTTGTAAATGTAGTTCTGCTTTTCTTTGGTCATTATAATTCCAAGTGACCTTAAACCTCACGGAACTTCTATTTACGTGCCAAATTTCCTTTGTTTGGGGAGGGTTGAACAATTCTGCCCATCTGTGAAAGATCCTCCTAAGAGCAGGGACATCAGAATAATTTTTACCTGTGCAGATACTGGGCAGCTTCAATTCATACCAACATGTCCGTCAACAAATTAGCTCTGCTTTCTCTGAACATCACCTGAGAGAGAGTTGGGAGCTGACTTATATTAAGTTCACTGTGTTAAAGGAAAAAAAAACACTCCAGGAGCAGGTGATGAGAATATATAACATGTTGGTTCTAATCTCAATTATGCAATACTGCATGCCCGAAAAGATTATTAAACCCTTAGGGTTATATTGTAAAAGTGTAACGTGGACTTTTAACCATGCAGTTCTCTTTGACATCTACATCTTGACATAATGCTTGGAAAGCATAATGGTTAGTCCCAACCCTCCCATGCCCAGGTAAGAAGTTGCATTCTGATTCAGTGAAAAAGTCCCTCTCCTATACTAGTTCATGGCAGTTGAATTTTTATTTCTGCTTAGATTCTGAGCTTAAAATGTGTGTTTTCTCAGGCTTTAAGTGTATTTGTCATTAATTCTTAAGCATTGGTACATTTCTGATCAACCTCTGACCCATGGGTAAGAAAGCATTCAGATAAAATCAGTCCTGAAAAATAATATTCTGGCACAGAGTTTCAGAAAACTGAGGAAGAGAAGAAATTGGATAAGAGAGGAGGAAAGAGCCACTAGTGAATACAAATATTGGGCCAGATCCAACCCAGAATCTTTGCCAACTTCCACTAACGTAGACCCTCATACCATCAAAAATTGGGGAATGGCCAGGGCATTAGAGGAGGTGATGAGTCAATGCATCCATTCAGCTGCAGCCAACTGGCCTCATATTGAGTCTCTCACTGACTTTAAAGTTGCCATGACCTGTCAGAAACCATAGAAAAGGCAGATGGTGGCAACACAGTTTCATTTGGGTGACTTGCCCCATAGCAAGTCACCCACATTTCTCATCACTGATGCTGTCTGTATACTTGTAGCATTCTGCAAGGTTTGTCAAGCAAGACTGGTCGTTTTCACTAATGATCTCCTGCACTTATTACCTAAGTTTGGGTTTTCAAACCACAGGGGAATATTTAAATAAAACAAATATTTTTGTGGGTTTTTTTTTAAAAGCAATTCATAAGCACATTTCTAATTCACATTAGCCCAGACTGTGCAGGCTGTTGTGCTAATGCACAAGGAAAGGAGACTGCAAGAAGGCTCCCACCCATCTACACACCTTGTTACATGAGTCTTAACGGCAGTATGTGTGCTCTCCTATGCTCATTCCTAGCCGTTCCTGAGGGACAAGCTATTGCAAAAGGGACAGAGAAGCAACAGGGCTGCCACCGCTCTACAGGTAATGACAACCAGAGCTTGCTGCAGAGTAGAACATATACTGTTGTGGTGCATTGGAAACTGTGTTAAAGTTACATGCTATCGCTGCAAATTGTAAGTAGTTTCCTGATCTTGCTTGCAGGCTAGAAGGCTCTGAAGGAAGCCATATGATATTGGTCCTTGGGGTGCAGTCTTCAGCATGGGGTAGTGCTTTGCTGCTTTACAGAGCATCCTGCTTTCTCACTCTCTGTTTTTGTTTTCTTATGTGTTAGGGTTCTGGATTCTAAAAATTAAGGAGTGTGTTGCTGGAACCTTCCAACAAGAGTATTTTGTGGTTTTTTCTAACTTCTCCATGTGTATGCTGTGGAACGTAACTGTATGCTATGGCTGGGTGGTGTTGTGCACGTTCTCTCTCTTTACATGGTCATGCTGTGACAGATATGACAATACTCTAGACAAACCTCACTGGATTAAGTTAAACCTTATTGAATTAAGTTTAAGTATTTTAGGAGTATATTCTATTAAAATGCAAATATTTATGTACTATTGAGGGATTGTGTGTATTTCAATTGGGGATGATAGCCCTCCAGGAACTAACAACAGTGTGGGATGGTTAGGCAAATTCATGCAAGTTGTAACACCTCCAATAAGCTACCATCAATGGGAGAGAGGCGCACACATGCTGGTTCAAACTGGATTTTCCAGGTACCAACAGACAAAGGAAGGATTTCTGGTTAAGTAGCTTGAGTTAAAATGGACTCGGGGCTTCATTCTGATCCAGAAAACAGAAAGTACCTCTGGTCCAATTCTTAGGGAAGGGTTGGAAGGTCTTTGGCCTGCTGAGGCCCTATAACACTTGGGAGCTAATTATGAGTGAAAGCAGTTATGAACTGGTGGTCAGAAGAAAGCCCCCTTTGTGGGGTTTGAGGGACAATCACCAATGAGCACCCTTAGCCCTTGTTGGAGTGAGGGGGTAATGTCTGGTTGGCTTATTAGTATGTGTGTGGGTCTTTAGTTGTTTTTAATGTTTTATGTGTAACGTTTTTACCTTAAGAATAAATGTACTTGCTTAGAAAAGCTATGTGGTAACTTATAATTGTGGCAATTACACTGCGCACAATCTCTGAAGAGAGAAACAAAGCAGGCCTGCTTTAAAAACTTGTTTTTGCTGGGGATATCACAGTATAGTCAAGGGACTGCACTGCCTGGAAATACCGGACTCAGAAGGGAGAGAGATGAGGTTCTCCACCCAAGAGAGCCTGGCGTGTAGAGTGGGTGCCTTTCCTGGATCATAAAGGAAGAATAGCGGTGCAGCTGTCCTGACCTGAGACACACATCACTTCCAGATTGGATCAGCAATTAACTGCCACAATCTGGCTCACTTTTTAAAAAGTACAGTCTTAAATTTTGAATCTGAAATATTTGATAGTCTCTTTAACGACAGTCAATAGATTATATATTGGATTGTGCCAGAGTGCTCCAACAATCCAAGAAATGCATCTCTGTCAGGCTCCTAACAGTGAGTGGGCTTTGACCACAGTAATGGAAAATTGAGCAGTAGACAACTGTCAAACTCTGGGTTTCCCAATGGTAAATTCATTTGTTAACCCTCTACTACAGTGGTTCTCAACCTTTTTTGCGCTGGAACCCAAGTCTGAGAACTCCCATTTGCAAGATGACAAGGGTCGGATAGTCTGGACCCCCTGAAAACTGATTGCAGCCCCCAAAGTAAAAACACCAATATACTACAAAAGATAATAACTAGTTTTTTTTTCCCCTGTGGTTAGCATGAAAAAGGATTAAATACAAAAATATATATTGTTTTGCTGTAGAAAAAAATTAAACTGTCTTAAATGTTCTTAACTATAATATGGACTCAATGCATGCCTCTTAGGACATGGGAAGATGACACCTAGTGGAAATATTGACCTTCCTATTGCAGTTGCTAGTAAATAGTCCATGCTGTGTTACTGTAATGGGGGAAGACTCGAACACTCTCACACAGCTCCTTTGTTTTCACAGAGGTTTGCCTATGGAAATCTGCTTGCAGAATTAGGGCCACAGCGAAGACAGCTCCTGTCCGAAGCTTTTTCTCACAGAGAAATAGGATACTGTGGGAATCCCACATGAGGGAATAACTGAGAGGGATGTTTTTAATATTATTATTT
Source organism: Macrochelys suwanniensis (assembly GCA_033296515.1). Lineage (NCBI taxonomy): Eukaryota > Metazoa > Chordata > Testudines > Chelydridae > Macrochelys > Macrochelys suwanniensis. The sequence goes on along the minus strand of CM065776.1, from coordinate 94,617,465 downwards.
ACTTGACAATCCTTAGAGGTAAGCTAGGCACCACAGAAAACAGAATGTCTTTACCCCGAAGATCTTACAATCCATTTTAGACATGAAACAATGAGTAGAAGCAACAAAACAATAAGATGGGGATGGAGGTGGCAACACAGATGATACACCACTGACATTAGGTGGTTACACAGCAGAAGCATGCACGCATCATGGTGGACTATTTTGTTTTGGCTTTTTAAAATAAATATAATAGAGGCTGTTGTAGTTCACTCCTTTCAGGTATCACACTAGATGTGAGACTTTACATGAGGCTTTTGCATTCCAGATCAGAAAGGGCATTCCATGCCTGGGGTGGGGCATGTAAAGGTGCAGAGATGATTGAAGGAGTAGTGAATGAACGATTTATCAAAATTGGCAATAACTGGCTGAGCAGAGGGGAGAATGATGCAATAAGAGAGAAGGCTGAATAAGTAAGAAGAGGCAGAGTTATGTAGAGCTTTGAAATCAAGAATTTGAAGCTTAAATTTGACAGGGTGTAGAAGAGGGAGCCAGTGGAGGCCCTCAAAGTGGGCATTAAAATGTTTGGATCAATGCATGAGGGAGATTATTTTAGCAGCTGCATAATGGGTAAACCGGAATGTGAAGTGCGGATGTCAATGAGGCCAGATAGGTGGGGGAAGTGTCAGTAATCAAGATGGGAAATGATGCCCTCACTGCTAAAATGCTGCTCCCACCGGTTCTTTCAAAAACACCTACCCACAAGCATCTCTGCTTTCACTAATCACTATTTTTGCAGCATCTCCAATGCAGGTGGCTATGGGAATGGGATATATTGGGAGGCAGTCCCCAACCCAGTAGCATGTCTGGACCAGCCTCAAAGCTGCATTTCTGGAGATCCACCTCTGCTTCTTGTATTCATCAATGGGTCCAGAAAATGATCACATGGAAGGATCTCCCCAGGTGAAGAGTGTATAGAAGGAGCTTCTAAGGGAACAGGGGAGACAGCCAGGGCAACTGAGCAGAAGAAGCCATGAAGAAGGGAGGATAAAGGGGAGCTAGCTGAGAAAGGGAGCCTCGCAGAGTTGCCAGGCAGCTGGCTGAGGCAGGAGCAGATGCAGACTGGAGGAAGGGGCTAGCTAGTATGGAAACATGCACAGCTAGAACAGAAGCAGGAGCAGTCTGTTGAAACTACTGGCAATGAATGTTCCTGGCCAGGTAGTAGCGTTGAGCAGACTGGAAAGACTGCTTCCCTTAGGAGCCTGTATACCTGCCTTGGCATCACCTGGGTTCGTCCTCAGCTATGGATTGACTGAACCATGGCTGAATGTTGTGTTGCCTATCACAAGACATGCAGGAAACTGCCTTTGATGATTCATCATACTCCCTGACTCAGGGATAACTCTGACTTAAGCAGACTCAGAGGTAACTCAGGCTTAGGCTCAGAGGTGTCACAACCAGTCACTGAGGAAGAGGTGAGGAGGAATGGCACCTGAAGTTTATGTTGGTGAGGAGGAAGGAGAAGATGACAAGGATGGACATGAAACCATCAAGAAGGAAGAGTTAAGGGGAACAGCAACTAAGGAGGAGAAAGCAGCCACCAAGAAGAGTCAGACACCAGTAGTGGTGTTGGTGGGGGATGAGGAGAAGGAAACCAACAGCTGGATTTGGAGGAGAGCTGCTGGAGGCTGGTGACATGGGTGACAATGGATATTTTGAGTTGCGGGGAGGAATGACCATGGGAAAGACATTTCCTTTTTAAGCAGCATCTGTGTGTAATGCTTTCTACCATCTCTACTTAGCTAGGAAATTCTGTCCCATTCTTGTGGATGGAGACTTTGCCTAAATTATACATGCCTTCATATCCTCTCAGATGGATTACAGCAATGCAGTATACCTGGGCACGAAGCCTTAAAAGCTAAGGAAACTCCAACTAGTTGACTACACTGCAGTGTATCTCCTCAGCAACACAGTGAGCACGTCAAACCTGTCCTTGACTCTATACACTGGCTTCCTGTAGCATTTTGAATCAAGTTCAAGGTCTCAGTCCTTAACTTCAAAGCACTCTGTGACCTTCTCTGGGTCTCTAAAAGATCACCTAAGGCTTCAGTATAAAGAGGGTGGTTAACAGCTTTGCTCCTGTGACACAACAGAACTCTCATCAACATGAGTAAAGCTCGTCAGTGCAGGAGACAGAACATTTTCCGGTGGTGGGCAAAGACTGTGGAGAGAACTTCCCCAGCAACTAAGGACCACAAAGAACCTCAACCATCTTCCCCTCCAAGGCCCAATTCTTTGTCCTGCCTTCTCGAACATAAACATATAGTAACAGGTATATTTATATTAATAGACATACTACCAGAACAACACTCTCCCTCTGAGCAGAAGATGAGAGAATAAACATATGACATTAACGTGGCGTCATGTTGCTTAATACAACCACGGGAAGGCTACTCAAATACCAGGGCAATGAATGTGGTATAAAAACCAATATAGAATAGTGATAGAATAGAAAAAAATGTGTTGGAGACTGTGGATAGGGAGCCTTTTACATATAGTTACACTCATGATGCATAAATTTTATATGCATTTTAGTGTAGGGGATAATGGTTAGAAAAGACTCCCTCTTTCTTTCTAATGGCCATTTCCTCACTTTTCATAATCTTCTTCTTGGAACAGCTTTTCTAAAGAAGAAAGCTGATTTCTTAAATGCAATTTCTATTCTACGTACTGCTTCTGCGGGGTTTTGACCTTGACTGTTTTTCATAGCCGGTGCAAATTTAAACTAGCGGAGGGAATCTGGATCTACACTTTTCTAGGTGTATTTCCAGTCCCAGTCTACAATGTACACCACAGAGTATTTTAATAAATGAACAGACAACAGTCAGCACTTCTAAAAAGAAAAATCTCTCTCCTTAGCCATTTAAGAATTTGCAAGGAGTGCTTTAACACTTGAGCAAATTTCCACAGCTGCTTCAGGCATTACGATATGAAGTAATTCTAACATGTTTCACAACATTAGGTTTAAGGAATAATACTCATTTCTCTTATCTAACGTTGTCGCAGTATCTTTGCTGAAATAAACTGATAGATGAAAAGAGTTTGGGTTTTCCGTAATATTAAATTATATTTCACACACACAGATTGGGAGGGTGTATGTATATGTATGATATACAGACAGGCATATAAATAGTTAGTAATGTGAGAAGAACCATAAATTCAATAGGAATTGCTAAGTGCTCAGTAATTTTAAATCAAATATTGGTTTAGGAACTTAACTTTAGACAACCATTTTTTAAAATCTTGGCTCATATTCTGCAGTAATCATAATCCCTTTGATCCATTCCTAGTCTGTATGCTCTGATATTTTCTTAGCATATTTTTTGCCAGTAATTAACTTTAAAACCTAGGTGTCCCTCTCCATTCCTACTAATCACAGCAAGCTTGAGAGCATGAAGCCTGAGCCTCTGCAGCATAGCCTAGGCAAAGTTTTATACCTAATGCAAAAGTAAGTAAGTAGAACAATCCATTCCACATATTCTCACTAGTACTCTTGAAATCTGGCATCCAAGCCAGCTTGTCAGATTACAGTTTTAGGGCTAGTAAGGTGAAAGGATCCTGTTTGTATCACCAGTTGTTTGTTCTCACTACAGTGTCAGTAATTTTCCTCCTCCCTTTACATTCTCTGTGTTAAATGAGTACACAAGAAAGGCACCAGCTTGACAGTCCTGACGTATACCACTCCATTTTAGCATCATATCAGGTAAAGATCAGACAAATGCAAGGCAAGCACCCTCAGACTCATGGTTCAACTCTGATCTGAAAGGCCACTTCAAGGGACGAAAAAATAGTCTAGTTTTATTGGTCAGTTCAGTCTTTTGCCTTTCAATTCAAACTTTCAACACAATTACCACTATGGAGACAGTTTGAGAGATGTGGAATCCTGCCCTCGAAGAAATGGATGACCAAACAGCCATCAGAGGGTAGTAATTTTCACTCATAACCAGTGAGGGCTGGAGTTGAGAAAGAACCTGCTGATGAGACCTGCTGTACCCCCAAATCTCCAAAATAGTTCAGTCCCAGCTACAATCACATTGACATGGATGAATTTATGCTTTGCTTTGGCCTGTTTCCAATATAACATATGCAAGCCCTTATGCATTAGGTGAAAAAGGCACCAATGCACCGTGCTACCGTGCACATTTCTAATCAACATTTTATCTTAGACCATGCCTTTTCCCTTCTATATTTCTTTAACAACCTCTGTAACTGGTGAGAAAGAAATACAATAACTACCCTGTCAAAATACTCAACACTCACATAGTTTTAGAGTAGTACAGCATGCTACTGTGTTTGACTACAGGGTTTTAAAATGTCAGATGTTCTATTTCCATTCAATCTTTGCAATGAGAACAACAAATAGCAGAACGTGAATCTATTCTCATGTTGAGGTGTTGTAACAATAATTGGAAATGGTCCAAACTTAATCCATTCTCATTAGATTATAATCTTGTAGTCTTCCTCACAAGCCATTGAAGCTTTTTCCTGTAGCATGAATTCCTAAAAAGCACTTACAGTATATGAGAACCTTCTCTTTTCTTAATGGGCAAAGTTTGATAGCCAAGTAAATACAGCCAAAAGCTGTAATTTGAATTTACAGAAAACTTCCTTCTGCCCTCAAGTTAGAAAACCAAAAAACAAATGCAATCAATCAATTTCCTTACAGTGTTTTTCATGCCACAACAAATTATGGCTTTTACTTCAAGTGTGCAAGGCATGTCAGACAAAAGAGATTAAAAGATCACAAGCACTCTAATACTGTGAGCTACTGTTTAGCCCATTGAGCAAACAACTCATCTTTCCTTGACTACAGCCACTGGTGGTTTATTGTCTAATATTTTATTTATTCCTCCCTTTTGGGGTTGATGGATCAAGCATAACTTCTACATTACCTTCTTAATGCAAAGGGAACACATTGGTTTTCCTCACCATAACATATTTTGAGAAAGTATTTGAGTACATACTGAACCAAATATGGTTTTAGGGTGAGGAAGAAGTATGCCATTTGCGGTCTGTGGCACCTGATCACATCTGCATATCCATTATAGTGACACTCCCCAGGGGTACCCAGTTTTGTGAGGCACACTAACACCACCTGCCCTTAACGTGAGGCAGCCTTGTCTGTACCACTATGGATCAGATCCTTGAATCACCAGCCTCTGGCAACAGAAGCAGGCCTCACTTTCTCTGTACAGGTAGTGATAGACACAAACCAACCCCTGTGTCCTCCATGTGGTCCCTGTAACATCCAGCCCCTTACCGAACAAACACAGAATTACCAGGCCTGCTATTCCCAAAGGATCAGTACACACTAGCTTTAAGATTCAGCTCAGGACCACAACCTTGCTTAACACCACAGCACTTAGATATATTTATGGTGAAAACAAGAATAAGTTTATTACCAAACATTCAAGAAATAGTAAGAATACTGGAAACAAAATGGTTATATATAGAACAAAACGATAACATGCTTTCTAGAGACTAACATTAATTAACAGGTTAACTTCCTGTCTAAAGAAGTTTAAGCTCACCCAAAGTTTTCTTCAATGTTTTTAACTAAGCCTGTCTGAAACTCCTTTTTCATGAAGCAAAACTTCTGTCTTTTTAACTCTACAGTAAAGGGTGCCTGGGCCCCCCAAATATAGCCAAGCAAACATTTGAAGTGCACCTCTAAATAAGGTTCTTCCTCCCCCATTGCTCTTCTCTCTCGCTGTTTGTTTCTCTGAAGTTCTTACAAACCTTCATTTTCATTCAAATTCAGATTGGTATTATGAAGTTCATTGTGAATGAGATAATATTCAGTTTACATGTGAAGAGATAGATTAATAACTGTCTTGTCTGACAGAAACCGTGTTTTTCCACCTTTGCGGGTGATCAGCACCTGCAGACTTTAAGAACAGATTTTCACTATATATACACATAACTCCTTACATAGTATCTGTACATACATTTCACAATGATTTTGACATCCAGAGTGACACAGGCTTTTATTCAAGAGCTCACTTGGCACTCCTGGGTGAACTAGAACATACACAATAGACTCCTGAGAGCTCTATAACCCCTCTGTGTCCCCTTGCCAGTTGGCATTAAGAAGTTTTTGGGTCACTCATTCATCTCTACCCCACACATGCTCCAGTTTAGTACTTTCTTTTAAAAAAGATGAAAATCAATTTTTTGTAAATATACGTAGTATTTCAACCATAATGATCCCAAAGTGCCTGACAAACGGTATAGGATAAAGGAATCATTTCTCCCCCTAGCTAGCCTGGAAACATCATGGGGTAGAATATGGCAGTTGAGCTGTTTTAACAGAGCACAACAGCACACAAAGTAATCTAGGACAAGTAATGAAGAAGAATACTTTATCCAACTGAAGCTGCAGTGGAATTGGAGGTAGGAAAAGTTTAATCACCCCAAAAATGTAATCGGAACAAGACTCTGGGGTTTATGCGCCTAGTCTTATGAAAAGTTCTACTGGATTTTAGGGTCTGATCCTGCAATCAATTATGCACGTAAGCATCTTGATTCATGCGAACAATTCCATTAAGTTCAATAGGACCTTTCTGGTGAGACAAGTTATTCATATGTATAATTGTTTGTTGGAGGAAGTCCCAAATAACCATAAGTAGCCATAAGGACTTTGGGTTTTACATCTCATCCAAAAGATAGCACCTCCTTCATCAAGCATAACATCATGCTGACATATAAGACCACTGCAGATTTGGTAGGAAGTGTGCTTCATTATTATCCGACAGTGATAGGGGCACAGATTAATATACCACGAAGCAAGCTAAAACAACACAGTGCTGTCTTCAGAGTGTTCTGTCCAGGCGAAGCAATACCTCACAGGATGAGAAAAATGTACCAACAACCATTGTTAACCTTTTTCTGGATAATCAAACAGGAAGTCTGAAAGTTAGAGATGATGGTTTAATCTTCAAGTGTGTAAAAGTAGCAGTACTGTATTTTTACATACAATTATGCCACAGTATAACAAAAAAAAAATTGGTATCTCATCCACTTTATTAGCAGCTGCCTTTTTATGGTGGAGAGATGTTTCCACTTAACATCACTTTCTTAAATTACTTCTCAGAGCTACAGTTTTAGCCACGGCACTGTCAGCCTCTCAGGTTTTGCTTTTACACTTAGATATTAATCCAATTTATTTCTTATACACAAACGTTTGAAGGAGTTCATTTCGAATATCAGACACCACATTAATTCTTGACCAGTCTAACAGCATTTTATCTCGATGATTCCTTTCCTAGCAGTGAAGGTCCATTACCTTTCGTTATGTGAACAATTCCAGTTTTGATGCCTTACTCTCATTTACCATTTTTTTTGTCAAAGCTCAGACTTGGCATTGCCACTGTTTCATAAGTACATATTTCAAATGCACAGCTACTGTTGCAGGATGTAACTTTTAGAAAGAGGAATAGTTTCTTATGCCAAACTCATTGAAATTACAAAGTTGGCTGCCTTTGATCAATTTCTATTGTGACTCTTGTAATTTATACTTACTGTATTTTAGTTTTGTACAGCTGTTAATGGTTTCCTGCAGCACTTGCTATTACAGTACTATAGAAAATTGCTTCCAAAAACTTGTGGTTGCAGAAGGATAGGGCCATTTTTCCCTTTAAATTACATTGGTTTCATCCAGAGTAAATCTGTTGAATGAAGTGCAGTTATTCTGGATTTACTTTAGTGCACCTAGGAATAGAATTTGGTTCATAAAGTCTAAAGAGGAGGAACTTGAGCTCCTATCCTTCAAACCCCAAACATTGTATGCTGAATACTAAACCAAACATACAAAAGGTTTAGAACATGCATTCTTCAGAGCCCTTTGGATTTCTGAATACTTTTGAATCTTAATTCCTTTATGCCTTAAATGCTCACTTTTTTCCTATGCAAGGCACAAAGCACATTTATGAATCTTTTTGATGGCATTAACCTTTGTTCTAATCTCTTGTACTTAAAAACAACTATTTTTAATGTTAATAATCTTCAAAAACTAGCTAGCCATTTGCCTGTCTATCCATGTGTCTGATGAAGTGGGTTCTAACCCATGAAAGCTTATGCTGAAATAAATTTGTTAGTCTCTAAGCCCAGGGCTACACTAGGGGAGGGGGTCGATCTACGATACGCAACTTCAGCTACTTCAGCTCTTAACGAGACGCGAAAAATCGATCCCCGATAGATCGATTGCTACCCGCCGATCCGGCGGGTAGTGAAGACCTGCCCTAAGATGCTACAAGTAATCCTGTTCTTTTTGCTGACACAGACTAACACGGTTGCTACTCTGAAAACTGGATTATCTGCAATTAACAAAATACAAGACACAGCTCATCCAGAGTGTTGGAGTGTCATTCTGTGATTAAGTCACACAGATCTTTATCTGCTCAGACCAAACTTTATATTTCATCTTCTTTTAATCACCTCCTACCAGCTCCTTCTAAAGTGGATCAGGCTACTCATTGCAACCTTCTGTAATTTCCCTTTTAAATAATTTCAGTTTTGGGAACCAAAATGGGATTGCCACAACTTTTTTTTTTAACAACATTCATAACAGCAAATCATTTTCTTAAATAACTCACTTTTCACAGATGTTGTAGAGACATCACAGATAACCACAGTGGGTTTTACTAGTTCCCAGGTGGGAGTGAGTAAGGATTTTATTGCAGGGGATGGATGGATTCTTTAAATGCTTGTGCCCAAACTTTTTAACATTTGTGGGGGGGCAGAGATATTGAAAGAGGTAGAATTTTTCTAAAAACTTGCAATAGTTTGTATTGTACAATCTGGACTTCGATAAAATACATTTTCCACCTTAACTCCTTTTTAACAACTTCTTGGTTTGAAAAATCTATAGAACAAATCCTTTTCATCCTGAAGTACTGAGGGTTCTATGAGGCAGGATTTGGCCACCTCTAAAATATAAGCTGTTACATTTTTCTGATACAGCTCTTCTCCATTACACCCCAAACTAACTGCTGAAGTGAAGAGATAAGACACCCATTATATAATTTTCTATTTACTGCAGGCCTCTGGTCTTTCAAAATATGGTTCCCCATTTCCGATTGTGCCTGTCCTCAGACGCGTGACAAGGTTTCACTAGGAACTGACAGTCAATCCAAGAAAACTGTGCATTTTTCCACCACCTGCAATCACCAACATTAATTCCTGGCAACAACTAGTCAAAGATTGTTTTAATTCCCTCAACATCCCCGCCCCTTCCCCGTCCCCCCCCCCCCCCAGCAATTAATAAAAAAATCTCAAGCAAATAATTTTAACTGAAATTGTTCACTTTTAAACTAAAAGTTTAATTATTTGGTGAAAGAAATGACTTAATTCAAACAAATTTTGTTTAATTTAAAAGTATGATTTGAATTTTTTTGGATTCCACCCCTTTTCTTTCTTTAATTTCTCTTTTCACACTTTTCCAATGTAAAGACGTAAAAAAGTATTAGAATATGTTAGTAATTCTAGTGATTAAGCTCAAATATACTTCAGTATAAGATACCAGTTGGATTTAGCTGAACCCAAAAAAATAACACTAACATATTAAGAATCATATAGTACCTACTTTATATTGTCAAATTATTTTAAAAAAAGATTCCCTTTTCCCTTGCCTATGAGAAGTAATAAGGACACTGCCAGTGAAAGTGTTTGAGTTTCAGGAAATGAAGTGACATTAGAATAGTAACTTCAACAAGATACTTAAAAATAGATTAAAAATGGCTGGCTATGAAACTCATTTAGGAATTAAGGGGAAGATAAATATTGCTTTGTAACTCAATTAAAAAACCCTCTCTCTCCTCCCATCTCTATGCTATTCTTTTCCTTCCTCTATGTTTTTACATTTTAGTTTTGTAACTAATTATTGACTACGTAAAGTCAGTTAGCGATAACGTACAACATGTATGAAAGATATTATATAAAGTTGGGCCCTGATCCTGCAAGTTGCTCCAGGTAAGTAGACCTCTGCGGCCACTTGGAGCCAGAATCAGTTGGTCTACGTGTGAGTATATGCATGTTCAGGGTCTTAAGTTGTACTGAAGATAATGTAACATATAGTGGTTATGTTAAAAAGTTGGCTTTTTACTATAATAAGGAAGCTTTCTGATTCATACTTAATAATGTCCTTATTATCTTTGTCATTTTAGTGATTTTGTTTTAGTTGAGACTCTTACAGCCTGAATGATATGGTGTATATAGCAAATACTAATCACCACATGTCAGTACAAGAGTTCACTAGGAACGAGTTACTGCTTTACTATAAATGTGTGGTTACCACTTGAATGATGATAGCAGCAGGTTACAGTGCTAAATCAAAAGAAAGAAAGCACCAATAAACCTGTTAAAATTTCTGATTTGTGTCCACCTTACAAAGTGTACAGTATATAGATAACACATGCAGTGTGTTAGGGTGCAATGGTTTTATTAGCATGAAAATGGGATGCTCACATCACTTTCAAGTGGTTAAATTCTGAATAAGTTATGTGGGTCACCTCAAACAGGTGACATCTATACTGTCACATGTCTTCACATATTTTTTCTTCATGATATAAATTAGAGATAAGTTAATTAAGAAAAAAGTTTTCAATTTTGATAGCACTTTTTGTTTAAATTGTCTTCTTTCTAAAGATAGACCTTAGTTACCATATGCAGGTCTTGAGGTGACAGAACACTTAGAATAAATGTTTAAATCATCCAAATTATCTATCACATCTTTTCTATATATTAGAGTGTTGTGACGCTCTGTACCTCGGGGGAACACTCAGCACCCCCATGTTCATCCTTGTAAAATTATTGTGCGGTATCCAATGCAAAGTTTGTCATTTCAGGCATCTTCGGAAGGCTCAAGATGCACTGAGCGTGGTTGTTACAGTGATGTCATAGGTTGCAATTTCATGTATATAGTTATGAGGCTGAAAATGTATCCTCATTGCTTAAAGCAAGCCCAGGCAAAAACTCTCCAAGAACAGAGAGGCAGTTCACACCTCATCAGGGCAGGTATGGAACAAACCCTGCCCAGCCTCACAGGAACAAAGGACGCTGGCCTAGGCAGTAATAAAAGAATCTGTCAGATTCTCAAGGGAGTCACCCCCTCTTCCTTTGGTCAGTTTGGAACTACGATGAGGTAATGTTCACCTGACTCTGGGAGGTGGGAGGGGGCAAAGCCAAGAGGGAAGAAAGGGAGATAAAAGGGAAAGACATTTGCCATGCTCTCTCTCTCTTCCACCTACATCTACAGACACCACACCAAGTGACTGAAGTACTGATCAAAGGGGAAAGCCTGGCTGAAGAGCAAGCAGCCAGTCTGTGGTGAGAAGCATCTAAGGTTGTAAGGGCATTGAAAGTGTTAAGATCCACTTAGAATGCCTTTTGCTTTTATTTCATTTGACCAAATCAGACTTGTTATGCTTTGACTTATAATCACTTAAAAATCTATCTTTATAGTTAATAAATCTGTTTGTTTATTCTACCTGAAGCAGTGCATTTGATCTGAAGTGTGTCAGAGACTTCCCGTTGGGATAACAAGCCTGGTACATATAATTTTTCTTTGTTAAATTGATGAACTCATATAAGCTTGCAGCGTCCAATGGGCATAACTGGACACTGCAAGATGGAGGTGCCTAGGGTTGTGTCTGGGACTGGAGATATTGGCTAGTGTCATTTGGTTGCACAATCCAAGGATCAGTTTACATGCCAGAGGCTGTGTGTGAACAGCCCAGGAGTGGGGGTTCTCACAGCAGAGCAGGGTAAGGCTGGCTCCCAGAGTCAAGAATTAGAGTGACCTAGCAGATCACTGGTCCAGATAACACCACAGGGGAACGTCACAGGTGTCATGACTTTAAAGCCTCCAAAATCATTAGGATTCAGTACAAATGATTATATGTACACCACACTGGAAAGCCTGTACTCCCATTTTTTTTAAAGAGAGGGATAAAGCTTGCAAGGGTGATCACCTGCTCCCATTGGGAAATTTGCAGATAGACAGTAGGGGCCAGATTTTCAAAAGCACCTAGGAACCTCATTGACTTCAGCACATCTTAGGTGCTTTTCAAAATCTTATTAGGCACCTAACTACCTCTAAAAATCTGGCCCTAAAAGAACAGAAATCTCTTTGAGGCTCCCCTCAGAGTTTCCTTCTGAGCTCTTCTTTTGGTTGGGGAGGTGAGGGAGGGGACACAAACTCTGGAGATCTGAGAGAATCCTCACAAAGACTTTGAGTTTCCACAATTGCATCCCCCCCCCCTTCTCTTATTGGTAGAAGTAATGGCTGTGAAAGATTACTGAGAGGAATGCAGATGAGATCACCAAAAAGTAAAATTAAATGCTCTTGATCATATGATTGCGGAAATAAACAAATATATCAGAGGACTAGCAGCAGCAAATCAGTTCTCCATTATCAATCTATACATGAAAAGGCACAGGTGCCGACTCTGTGGGTGCATTGGGGCTGGAGCATTCACGAGAAAAAAACAGTGGGTGTTTAGCACCCACCAGCCACCTGCTCATCAGCTGTTCAGTGGTCCCTGCCGATCAGCTCCTCACCTCCCTCTACGTGCCTCCCACCTGCTGCCAATCAGCAGTTCGATGGCAGGCGAGAGGCGCAGGGGGGGAATGGCAGGCGCTGGGGTGGGAAGAGGCAGAGCAAGGGTGGGGTGCGCTCGGATGAGGGGGCGGAGTGGGAACAGGAAATGGTGGGGTGCAGGTGGAGCCCTGGGGGAGGGCGCAGAGCAGGGGCTGGAAAAGGCGGGGCGAGGGTGGGGCCTTGGGGGAAGGTTCGGAGTGGGGGCAGGGCCTAGGGGTGGAGCACCCCAGGGAAAGCGGAAAGGCACCTGTGTGAAAAGGAACAAATGTTATATACATGTAGTGGCATCACTAAAGCAATATCAGAGTTAAGGCTGAGTTGGGTATATGTGAACTAACAGCATTCCATTGGTAACTTTTTATTGATGTAGTATAATGTCTCTAAAAGGAATAATGTTTTCTGAAAGGAAGAAGGGACTAGTATGCTGCTATCATTACTCAAGCAGTAACAGTACATTTATGCTAAGGCAGTAATTCCTTCCCAGTGATCTCTTATAAAAGGCATTCATGCAATATGCATTCATTTATATTCCATGTCATTTACACTACAGGAGACTGAATACACAAATCACTAAAACTACAAAGGAAATTAGGAAATATGATCTTGTTGAGCATCGGTCGTTCTACTGTGAATGTCAGCACTTTTCTGATTCAAAATAAATGCTGGATTTTGTTTTCTGAGTAAGAAAAAGGGGGAGGAACATGTACAATGAATATTTTTTTTCTATAGTGATTCTACTAGAATTCTCAGGCTTGTTCAGTTGTCATCCACTATAAAACAGTGTGAAATTTCTCTTTTTTTGCTTTGAGTTTTACCATAAAAATCTCAACAGGTGTCCACAGGGGAACATTTTATCCCTGAGGCTCCCAAGCTTTCTCTGCTTCTCACACTCATGCCTAACAGAAAAACCGGGGACTTTATCTTGCAAGTTGCTGAATGCCTCCTGCAAGTCGCTGAGCTCCCTCAACGCCCATTGACTGTAATGGGACTAAAGGGTGTTCAAGCCTTCACAGGATCAGGCTTATGTTAGGTCTTCACTTGTACATGTCATATACATTGCCATGACAGACGCATTTTAAAAGTAGCTTGCTTGTCTAAGGTCTTCTGCCTCTGGCTCCTAACCTGTCCTGATGGGACAGTGATGAGACCTGCAACACTTCTATTTTATGATTTATAGAATATAGTGAGCTAATTTAATTGCATCTCCCAACAGCCATTGCCATTGCCTACAGCCTTAATAAATAATGGCCAAACTTTTCAAACCCGGGTACTTAAAATTAGGCTTTTATACATTGGTACCTACATAAAAGTAGCTTGGTTTTGAAAGATGCTTAACACCTGCAGTTCCCCCAGTGAATTCAACTGAAGTTGTGGTAGGTCAGCCGCTCTGAAATTCAGGACATGAATAATTTTCTAAATATTATATTTTCCTATAAACATTTTTTATAGGTACCACAAGGGTGTTTTTCAATCACCAGTGCTAAGGGGAATAGTCTACAAGACAAAGGTGAAATTCTGGCCCCATTGAAGGCAGAGGGAAAACTCCAACAGGGGCAGGCTTTCATTCCAGATCTCTAATTTTACTGCTGCTTCTCCTTTGGCAGTGTATGGACATTCATCCTAAATCAACTTACTTTTACATTGCTTCTGAAAAGCCAGCATGTAATTATAAATACAAAAGAAAAATGGAAAATGAATAAAAAGAAAATTATGAACACAGGGTTTCATTACACTGTGATCTGTTAGTAGTTTCTTTTCCGAAGCGTAGATGTTATCACCTTGCAGATAGCAAGCTCAATGTTAGTGACGCAGCACGACTGAAGTTGCTTCGTAAAGTCAGGAGAGTTACAGTGAGCGAGCAGAGGATAGAAGCTGATAAAATGCGGTCATGTCACACAGCCAGGTGATCTCAGGAAAGAGTAAGCTTACAACAATCATGCTATAAAGCATGTAATAGAGAGGAAATTTAGCTAATTTATAAGGAAATGAGGAAATAAATAAATGTTTGCTGGACTTGAAAACCAATGGCTCCGAACCGTTCCAGACTTTTGTTCCCCTTTCAGGAGTATGATTTGTCTTGGGTACCCCCAACTTAAACCTCATTTAAAAACTACTTGCTTATAAAACCAGACATAAAAATACAAAAGTGTCACAGCGCACTATTACTGAAAAATTGCTTACTTTCTCATTTTTAACCTATAATTATAAAATAAATCAATTGGAATATAAATATTGTACTTACATTTCAGTGTACAGTATGTAGAGCATTATAAACAAGTCATTGTCTGTATGTCAGGGTTCCCTCTGCACTTTGAACTTTAGGGTACAGATGTGGGGACCCACATGAAAGCCCCTTAAGCTTATTTTTACCAGCTTAGGTTAAAAACTTCCCCAAGGCACAAAGCCCTTGTCCTTGGATGGTACGCTGCCACCACCAAGTGATTTAACAAAGAATCAGGGAAAGGACCACTTGGAGTTCCTCTTCCCCACAAAATATCCCCCCCCCCAAGCTCTTTCACCCCCTTTCCTGGGGAGGCTTGAGAATAATATCCTAACCAATTGGTTACAAAGTGATCAAAGACCCAAACCCCGGGGTCTTAGGACAATGGAAAAATCAGTCAGGTTCTTAAAAGAAGGATTTTATTAACAAGAAAAAGGTAAAAATCATCTATGTAAAATCAGGATGGAAAATAACTTTACAGGGTAATCAGATTCAAAACACAGAGGATTACCCTCTAGGCAAAACTTTAAAGTTACAGAAAACAAGAATAAACCTCCCTTTTAGCACAGGGAAAATTCACAAGCAAAAACAAAAGGTAATCTAAAACATTTTCTTGCTATTATTTACTATTTTTGCAATATTGAGATGCACTTTAGGATGGTTGATAGGAGAAAGTTTTCTGACCTGATGTTTCTCTGCTTCCGAAGAGAACACACAAACAAAGAGCACAAACAGAGCCTCCGCCCCGCCCCCAGATTTGAAAGCATCTTTCTTCCTCATTGCTCCTTTTGGTTAGGTGCCAGCTAGGTTATTTGAGCTTCTTAACCCCTTACAGGTAAGGAGGAATTCTAGGCTACCCATAGCTGTATGGTTATGACAGTATGAAATTTTAGTTTGCACTGACTTCGTTAGTGCTTTTTATATAGACTGCTGTAAAACTAGGCAAACATCTAGATGAACTAATGAACCCCCTGGAAGACCTCTGCGTACCCCTGGTTGAGAACCACTGTTGCAAACTGAATAGCATGCTGCACTGCCATGAAGACAGCCTGTGTTCCAGGAGGATCTAAGGCCGGGGTGGGCAAACTACGGCCCACAGGCCACATCCGGCACGCAGGCTCGTCCTGCCCGGCCCCTGAGCTCCCAGCTGGGGAGGCTAGCCCCTCCCCCCTTCCTTGCTGTGTCCCCCGTCCCCCCCCGGAGCACGCCGCCGTGCGGGCAGCGCTCTGGGGGGCAGGGCTGCACGCTCCGATCAGGCCGTGCGGCTGCCAGACATGTTGCTCTGAGTGGCGTGGTAAGGAGGCCGGGGGGTTGGATAAGGGACAGAGGGTCCCGGGGGAGCAGTTGGGAGGGTGTGTTGGATAAGCATGGGAGTCCCAGGGGGCCTGTCAGGGGGCGGGGGTGTGAATGGGGGTTGGGGCAGTCAGGGGACAGGGAGCAGAGAGGTTGGATAGGGGGTGGGGTCCTGGGGGGTGATTAGGGTCGGGGATGGGTCTCGGGAGGGGGCAGTCAGGGGACAAGGAACGGGGGGGTCGGATGGGTTGGGTATTCTGAGGGGGGCAGTTAGGGGGCAGGAAGTGGGAGGGGGCAGATAGGGGGAGGGGGCCAGGATGTTTGGGGAGGCACAGCATTCCCTGCCCGGCCCTCCATACATTTTTGCAACCCCGATGTGGCCCTCGGGCCAAACAGTTTGCCCACCCCTGATCTAAGGACTTGATCTCGAGACTGGCACAATGAAGTGAAAAAAACATTCACTATGGAGTGTATGAAGCCATGCAAAAGTTGATAGTAGCTCTTGTGATACTGTGAATTATGAAATAATAACAGCTCCAATGTTAAATATTTCTCACTATTGTAATCCTGATATGTCAATCTGCACTACTTGAAACTTCTAGATACTTTTCAAATAGAGATTATTACAGGAAATGCAACTGAGGTTACAAAAGAAAGAAATCACTATCTTGAGGCCAGAGAGAACTGGTCATAGCTTCTTGGACAGCTGATACAAAAATGGACTGTATTACACACAAGGAGTATGGTCTTAAGGTTAGTACTCCTGTTCTTTTTGCTGACACAGGTACAATTCTGAGTACTGTCACAGACTTAATGTTTGGCCTTGGATAAATCACAATCTCCCTCTGCTTCAGTTCTCCATTTGTAAAATGGAGATAATAATGTTTCCTTATTCCAACCATCTATCTTCCTGTCTATTTAGAATGTAAGCTCTTCAGAACAAGGACTGTCTTTTATTAGGTGTATTAATAATACCTACTACAATGAGGCCACAGCTGATAACTCTTGGCACTGTTGTGATACAAATAATAATAAAAGATGACACTGGGTAATCCAGGAGCAGACATAGCTCTAATAGAACCCCAGGAAAGAATATTTTTCTGTTGCAGAACACTGATTCATGTAAATCAAAATGTTTTGCAGTGACAGTTGGATTTCTGCAAAGGTCCAATGGAACCCTAGATTGAAGCCTGTCCTGTTTCTGGCTAGCTTGCCTGCCTGGTGGATTGCTGAGGAGCCTAGACTTCCAGGCTCTTCACTCTTTGGCATCTTACTTGGCAGGCTGATGGGGAGCAGACAGTCTGGAAAACCTGTGTGCCCCAGCTCCTAGCCTCTTCTGCAGCTTGCACGGTGGTCTGACAAGGAGCCAGGAGCCTGGAACAGTAAGTTCCCAAGCTCACAGGCTTGCAGCCAGAATGATAGTTCCAGGGTAGCATTGCCAACCAAACAGACTGCCCCAGAATCATAGACCCCAGGGCTTTTCCTTAAGCAGAGGATTTCAAAATTTTGGTTTTAATTCTAAATAAGGAAATATCCAAATATTGAAATGCTTCATGAAATGGAATTAACTTTCTCAACTCCTAGGTCACTCAGATGCTTCTGAAAATTCCACTCCACTATCTATTCGTTTCTCTCTCAGTTTGTCCTACATTTGAGGCCAGATTGACACTAAGCATTGTTGTACTTATTCACTGCCCTGTCTTCACTGGCGCTGGAGGAGAACAAACAGTGCAGTATCTCAGTTTAAAAAAAAAAAAAAAAAAGGAGATACAGATCATCTGCTCTGCAGGCCAAAATATCTCCTATTTCCTGTCACAGTCAGTCAGTCATGTACATTGAACAAGATCAATGACAAGTTAGAGATCTCACAAAATGTTATCATCCTGCCTGCACAGGGAACTCTCCACAATGAACATGCTTATTGCCCTCATCTCCTTCAGAAACATAATATCAAAGTTGAGTGGATAGACTTGTCAGTGAAACAGAGGGCTCTCTGCTGCTGAGAACAGAGTTAAGTAACATGTGAAAGGGAACAGCTATCGCATCTGCCAATACTGCATATCACAACATATCCACCAGTCTAGCGCAGTGTGACAGAATTCCTCTGGAAAGAAGAGCTAGATGCACAATGCAACCACTAGAACATTTTTCTAGAGTGAAAACAGAGATGGACCAGAGCTACAAAGTTTAAATCTGGAATTAAACTTTTGGGAACTGCCCCTCCCCCCAAGTAGCATTTCGTTTCCCACCAAATATTGAAATGGGGGCTAGCAGAGAAGGTCAACTGAGATCTAAATTTCCTCTGCATTTAAGGGTGCTCACACTTAGAGATTTGATTCAGTCCTGGCCTCTTTCTAGGTGAAAGTAAATTAAAAATTCTATTTTGAAATACAGTTTTATTCACTTCATTAAATTACCTCTCAGTCAAGATATTCTTGAAATACAAGGAATAGAAGAGTCAGATGTATTCCTATGTAAGCCTTAGAACAAGAAAAATAATAGCAGATGGGAATGAATTAGTTAGTTCACAAAGAGGACATCTACAGAAGTTTTGAGAAAGAAATTCCATGTTTTAATGTGGAAAATAAGACACCAAAATCACAAAGGAAATCTGCTGCCAAAACTGAGTAGATGCATCCCATTTGCTTAATTCCTTTTAAGCAGACTGGGATACAAATGCACATATAGGAGAGAGAATGAGGATATACCTCAATGGGAGGTTTTTGTCTAATGGAGGCTCTAGCCTTATAAGTATTTACGTGCATACTAAATGTTTTCAGGATCAAATCCTGGGATTGTGCTGCTCTATTGGCAAAAAATTAAACAGAGAATTACAACTGACTCTAAAATTAGAAGTTTACCATCAAAACAGAATAAAAAATTATTGCAATTGATTTACTCAGAGTAATATTTTGAAAATTAATGATTGTGAGCATACCATGACGACAAAAAGGTGAATTATTTAAATATTGCCTATACTCAAAATATTTGCATCAAATGAAGCATGAGACAGTGTTTTCTGAGCATTACAAGAAGCACTCTTGTCTTTCATTTTCACACAGATCACCCTCACTTAAACAAATAATGTTTTAGAACATCTTCAGTACTTGTATTTCACCCACAATTTCCTTGGCATATTGGGAAATTAAGCTAGTAATTTTGGCCTCGTTCTAAAATATTGTAACAGGTTATGGTCAAATTACCATCTTGATAGCAAATGAATTGCTTTCTGGCATTGACTGACCTAATTTTAAGAGGAAATGTTAAAATGTAAATAGCAGTGGTATCCATTTCCAAGTAAAGGCAAATATATATATATACACACACACACGCACACACACACACACACACAAAGCAAGTAGAGATCTTAGAATGGAATTCTTCAGGGCTTCAAACTGAAAGACGTTCATTTTTAAATAGAAACAACATTTTAAAAAAGTAGTTCAAAAATACATAGAAAACCCAGTGGGTTCATTTTCTCTGATTAAAACAAAATTATACTGTTAAACAATAACCCAGATTTTGTGCCACAATCTATAAAGTTAGTGCAATGGTCAAATCCCTTGAAAGTCATTGTTCTTATTCTGAAATTACAAAAAAAAAATTGCCAATTCAAAAGATTTTGCCTCCTTGAAAAATTAAGTTAGCACTCAAAAGTAAAAGTAAAAGACAGACTGTGACCCACATACTTCAATGGTGAACAATACATTGAACAAATAGTCCTATTGTAGTCAATGGTCATCAATCTTGGTTCTAGTTGTTCTCACACACAAAATTCCAAATGATTACAACGAGAATTTCCACTGAATCAGGATTAAGAGAGACCATAGATCAATATGGATCCTATACAGATTTTTTTTAAAGTTACTTTCAGTACATTTGAAATGTCCTTTCTTGACAGCCCTGCAGAGTGAAGTTCTGTTTCCACAGAACAGGTCTCTCACAAGCAGACTTAAGGCAAATTCCAAATGACACCATTTTGTGTGATAGGGTAGATTAGCCTTCATACATAACAGTCCTTTGCCTCACTATTGACACTCCGATCAAGTGCTTAATAGATGTTTTATTACATCTACAGCTGCAATGAGACCACCAAAGCATTTCACTCACATCACTGAACAATCATCAGGTAGCAATGGCATATGGTGAATGCTGACAAATTTACATTTAGACATGTGACTTACAGGTAGAGGATTCCATAAAGCCCATTAGACTGAGCCAAGAAGTACCCTCCACAACATGGATTTAAAATATTTTTATACATAGTTTTCCAATCCTCCTAAGAGTCTTTCAGATACTCTATTTTTTTTACCTTCTCCATTAGGAAAAAACATCATTTTACCTTTTCTTAGTACAAAAGACTGTAATAAATAGGCTGAAGATGCATTGTACAAGGTACTTTACAAACACAAAAGATGACAAGAACTTACAATGAGAATTTTTTAAATTAAATTAAACAAGGTGCATATATTTCTATAATTGCCATTAAATGAAGGAAAAGAAAGATGAAAATTCAGAGATAATTACTAACCTAATAATCTGATCATGAGAAATAAATACCAAAGGAGCCATTTATGTTTTACATGATCTGGAAGCATTCTAAGAAACGTATCTTGAATGCTTGCAATTCTGACACATCATAAACCACCTCCAGCTTTGTGAAATGTGTCTACATTGACCAAAAGGGCATCCTCTGGTCCCATGCCTAGAGCATTCATTCAGTCCAACTTCTACATTTATAAAACTCTTCACTAGCATATGCTGATTGCTTAAATATGGGCAATGCCCCAAACAGATCCCAGACTGATAGCAGGTGAAATCCAAGGTTGCCACTTATTATTGTATTGCAACTCCATACGTTCAAGTTTTTGACTGGTATTATTCTTTCTGGCAGCTTCAGATCAACCCAGCATTAGGCACTGAATCAATATTTTAAATTGCATAAGGTTCCCAAGGATATTACTCTGTCAAAAACATCTGGTACTCCCCAACAGGAGGAGTTCCAATCTTTACAAATTGGGAATAATGGATTCTGAGCGAACAAACCACAATGAATGGCAGTTTTATAGCCACCTGATAAGGATAACAGGAAGAGGCTGTTTTATTCCATAACCATGTTTTAGACATAGC
Organism: Macrochelys suwanniensis; assembly: GCA_033296515.1. Taxonomy (NCBI): domain Eukaryota; kingdom Metazoa; phylum Chordata; order Testudines; family Chelydridae; genus Macrochelys; species Macrochelys suwanniensis. The sequence goes on along the minus strand of CM065776.1, from coordinate 94,596,184 downwards.
AGGATGAATTCAATTCTAACTTATATCCCTGTCATCTCACTGATTTCAGTAGGATGGTGGTACAGGATGCTAGGCTGTGAAGAATTAAGACCAGCACATGCTTTGAAAAACAAATGGACTTTCTGATCACAAACTCTTCAATGTAATCTGAAAACCTGTGTGTACACACACTCACGTGCACACACATGCATATGCAGGGTCCAAACTCGTTACCACAGAAATCAATGTCAAAAACCTACTCAGATGAAGTCAATCAGGATTAGTTTTTAGAACACTGAATTATAATCTGAATATATTAGCAGATTAGAGATTCACCAAAAGCCTAGATCAGAACTTCCCTTAACGCTGGTGAAATTTAGACAGTTCTGGAGCCTGGTTTTGGTCTAAATTCCTGCTAAAATCACGTAGATCATACTCAAACTCATATCCTCACTTGCCTCTCTAGGACTTTCACAAGTCATCTCTGATCCAAACCATGAGTTAGTCACACCCTGGACCTGTTCCTCAGATTAGATGTCAGTATTCAGGACATCACAGCTCAACCACTGTCTTCTACAGATCATCATCTCATTATTGGATAGAGGGAAGACGTCCATTCTCATCCTCCTGGATGCAATGCCTTCTACCATTTCTGGTTGACTAGGACATTCTGTCCCATTCTGGCTGATGAGCTGTCTTCAGTTTGTGTCCTCCCATCTCCACTCCTCAGACACAATGGAACTCTCCACAATAAAAGTAAAGTTCATTCTTGCAAGAGACAGAGCTTTCTGGGAGTCTAATCCAAGACTGTGGAACAAACTCCCACAGGAACTATCTTACCTAATAAACACATAGTGTGTACATTAAAAACAAAAACAAATAACCCGCCCTACCAAAATATGATACCACACTACACTGCACACTCTATAATCCCCATTGGAAGAGGATGGGAGATTGAACCACACATGGTTATTTCACTAGGAGGGTGGTGAAGCACTGGAGGTGCTAGGGTAGTGAAGCCCTAGGAGGTGGTGGAATCTCCATCCTTAGAGGTTTTGAAGGCTCGGCTTGACGAAGCCCTGGCTGGGATGATTTAGTTGGTGCTGGTCCTGCTTTGAGCAAGGGATTGGACTAGATGAGCTCCTGAGGTCTCTTCCAACCCTAATATTCTATGATTCTATCACAGATGTTACTCACATTGCTTAATGTACTACTGGAAGGCATTCAGACACTACAGCAATAATGGTGTTATATGAACCTTTACAAAATAGATTAATTTACACCAATGTACTGTAAATTTGAAGAAACCCTATTGAATTTAGTCAGGTTACACAGGTGTTAAACTGATGTGAGTGAAATAAGACTCAGGCCCCTGAACTTTGCAGCTGGACTGTAGAATAGGCCTAGATCCTGAACACCCACAAATTTTGGGGAAATTCAGAAATAAATGTAAACTGTGCTGCTTATGCTCATCTCTAGTGTAGACTTTAAAAATGGTAAAAGTATTTACATGTAAATATTTGCAAATCAATCTGCCCTTAACTTCTCTACCAGGATTCATGTCCAGGATTCTGCATTTCCCATGCAAATGCTGAAGATGTCACAAGTCCCTGAAACAGTACACTCACTGCTCTCGCCTTTTAGGTGTTTGTGATATTATGAAGCCTAGCAGAGGAAACACAGAATTATGTATTTATGTCATGGCAGGCAAATAACGGATTTTATGTTCAAATCCTGGACTATCTCCTGTTCTCACTCACAATAGCATTACAGGCATGTAAACCCAAACAGACTATCCTGTGCATATTGCTCTAAAATAATTGGGAATAACTCTATTGAAGCAAATTACTTTTATCAGGAATAATACTGGTGTGTGAGAGAGATTTAATAGGCTCAACAGGATTACTCAGGTGAATACAGAGTTTGTATGATGCAAGATTGGGTCAAGTTCCTGGAGCTGATTTGTGATCTTAAACTTTTATTCAGCATTTAATAAAATATTTCAGTTCATAATTAAGCAATTTTACACTAATCTTCCAAAAGGGAAACTTTCAAGCATAATTATTCATCAGGAATTGGGCAAAACTTTAGCTGTCCATCCTGTATTATTATTAAGAAATACAGGACAAGTGCCTTGCTGTATTTTAACTTTTCATGTTTTGTGCTAGAGCTGAAAAGGTTCAGGGATTACATGAGGTCATACGCCATGGTCACAAGCATACTGAAAGCCACCACATGGTCTAACTAAAATGACACAGTATTCATAGCCCTTCTTTAAGAACAGAAGTAGAAGTATCCACTGTTTTGAAATTCTGATTAGCATAGCCTAAAGGACATCAGAAAGTCTTGGCTTTGAAGTGTGTGTGTGTTTTAATTTTCAGAGCAAAAGGTTAATTTGACTATCTTTATTTCATCAGAGTACAAAGAAGACAATTTAACTTGGATGGCAAAACGTCCAAACTGTGAATGTCAAATGTGAATTTTATTAAAATTATATATCTTCTTGAACAGAATGGTGATTTTTTTATATCCTGTTGACAAAGAAGCAAAATTTCTGCTGCCATCTATAGTCAGAAAGAGGGGTCATTACTTGGCCAAAACTAGAGAAACCACAGAAGCATATGATGCTTTTGTAGAGCTGAAAATAAAAAGCTACCACTGAACGTGGAGTTTTGTTGGGGGTTTTTTTTGGTTGGAATGGTGTATTTCTTCTTTTAAAAGAAATCGAGGCACAGGAAAGTTAAAAAAACAATTTAAATAACCTTTAGCTAGGTAGGAAATCAAGTCAACATATTCAAGTGCTGCAGTTTTCTCTGCTGATTTGCTTCCACATTACACTTACTAAAAAGAACAGGAGTACTTGTGGCACCGTAGAGACTAACAAATGTATTTCAGCATAAGCTTTCGTGGGCTACAGTCCCACTTCATTGGATGCATAGAATGGAACATACAGTAAGCAGATATTTATACATTTCAGAGAAACATGAAAATATCTGCTCACTGTATGTTCCATTCTATGCATCTGATGAAGTGGGACTGTAGCCCATGAAAGCTTATGCTGAAATAAATTTGTTAGTCTCTAAGGCGCCACAAGTAATCTTGTTCTTTTTGCTGACACAGACTAACACGGCTGCTACTCTGAAACCTGTCATTACACTTACTGCAGCTTACAGAAATTGAAGTTGTTCACTTCCCAATAGGGCTGGTCAGGTGACAAGGTACCAGGCAACTACAACAAGTTTCAAATTCTTAATGCACTGTGAAAGTGGTCCCACTCAGAACAATAAACCTGTTACTTCATTTTTGCTCATCTAGCTAGAGACCTCTAATATAGTTGACGTTGCCACATGCTAGTACTAAAATATCAAATACATTGTTCTGATTGCTATCTCACTTCAACTGGTATAAAGTAGGAAAAACTCCATCAAAACAATGGTGTTAAACCAGTGTAAAATCTGTGCAAGTGAAGGGAAAAATCAGGCCCGTATGCAGCAACTCAGAACCAAAGAAGGAGAAAAAAGTAAAGCTCCTTTTGCATAAAATTATACCATTTACAATGTTAGAGGCCCACATGTTGGCAACGATTTCAAGCTATGGTGGCACTGGATAAATACATATTTATTTAAGAGTTTGGATTTCAATGTAAAAAAGTATTGATTGTGAATCTGGTGCACAAGGATTAAGGGCATAAGCAAGACCAAAATACATTATGGTCAGTACAGAGAGGTCAACATCAAGATTCTTCAGCAATTTATATTGTCAGTGTTCTTGACTATGACCTGCAACAACTTTTGGTATTTTAGTCCTAGACCTCCCTGAACAGAGACTGCCAATTGGGACAAGTGTGTGTTTTGGATAAAAACGTATATTATTAGAATAAAAAAACTATAACATCTCCATACAGAGACCAAAACACGTACTTCAAGTCTAAATGACTTCTAATTTTGGATTAAAAAAAACAACTAGAAGAACCAAGCCCAAGACTCTATGAGAAAGCACAAAGTCTCCTCTGCTACAGGCTATAAGCAACTCTGACAACAACAGAGCTGCTGCTGTCTGCATACAGAGAAAATTCTTAGAAATGTAAAGGCGCAAAGCATCGAAAACAAAAAGCATCCGTTTTTTAGTTACGTGCACATCGACTAAAGTTATTTTCACATGTGATCTAAGCCAGTGTTTAAACCCAACACCAAACCCAGCACCCCATTAACATTTTATAATATTTGGGATGGCAGCTTGTCGTACAGCACATAGTAGATACAATTCAGCCTCCCTTATTATGTTAGCAGCTCATTTGACACCAGCAGACATGCTCATGGAAGTAAGGGTTGGAAGTAGGTGATTGGATATTTTTTGCAAAACAATCTCCAAAAACCTAACATTTCATCCAGTTCTTCCTGGAAAATCAAACCCAATACTTTGAAAACTGTTAAAATATTGCCCACGGGTATGCAAAATGTATGGTCTCAGCCCCCCAAAATCATGGGAATGACTTAAAAATCACAATATATAAAAACAATAAAGTATATACTTTTTTAATTTGTCTTGTGGCTTTTGAGACTTGGCGTGAGGGTGGGGGGCTTTCTAAGCTTTTCTCTGCAATGATGAGGGCTAAAGACTTACATTTTAAAACTGAAAGTCACATGACTCCAGGACATGGGACTTTAAAAAGAACACCATGATTATGAGATTTAAGATAAAAGTACAAGAGTTGGTAATTTTGCTATATCTTCCTGAATTGTTCATGTATTCATGGCTCCATTGAAATTTTCAAATGCAAAAATAAACACCTATTGAATTACTGATTTTTGTAATATTTTATTTTAAAATGTTGTATTGGGCAAAATGTGTTTTTTTAAAGGTAGTAATTCTGGGCCTGTGTTCTTCCTTGGGGATCCCTGTAGTGTCCCGCTGAAGTTCATGGGGATCTGTGGAAGTACAGCAGTCTGGCCGCACAGCTCACAATGTGGCACTGAGTCTTATGTGCTGAAAACTGCTTCAGGAAAAACATACAGAAAATGCAAATAAATGAAGACAGACATTTTCTCCCTTGCAGCTATTCTTTAAGGAAAACAGAACACAATTAACAAAAATTACAGGTGTAAGACTAAAACAAAGCCATCAAAGAATTTGGAAACAGGTATTTATTCTTTCTGATTCCCAAGGAAGCAATGCATACAGAGAGCTCTATCCCTCTTTTTTCCCCTGACCCTTGTGACATTTGCAGAAATTCATTCTGCATTTTATTCTGTCATCTGTGATATTGGAAATGAAATGCTGCGTCTGATCGCAAGCATCAAGCAGTAAGCCAAGCAGAAGATACATAAGTATACATGGTCTGTTGCCCACAGTGATTGAGCTGGTGGCATCCAGCAGGGATGGAGCATGGTTTTACACACAATACAATCAGACACATGCACAAGAAATGGAGAAAGGAGAAATGTGTCAAAAAATCAGAGGTAATTTCCACTTAAGTAGCTTTTTAGGATTTAGGTTTTTTTATTTGATTGTTGTTTAATTGAGTGTTCTTATAGTACAAAAGTAAAAACAAACGTGTTAAACCCCAAGAGTCTGTGATCATAGAATAAGTCTGCTCAATTCAGCAGAGAAAGATTAAAAAAATTCTAGCAAAGTGAAAGCTAGTTCCTTAAACATTATACTGAATCCTACTGAAGTCAATGGTAAGTCTCCATCAGGCTCTATGTGTATGGATCAGGCTCCATATTTTCATAAGATATACTTATGTTTACAAATATGTATATGGGTACAATGCAAATTCCAGAGATATTCCTTACAATTAAAAAATAAATAATGCTAGAACTGGTTATTCCTTTAAAAACAGAATGTATTTTTTCTACATTGCTCTCAAGTGGCAAATTCATCAAGTGGCAAGTCAACCCATGTACGTGGCATTACAATTCTTTACATCACATCTTGTGTCTTGTCTTCTTCACATGCCCACATTTCACAGAAAAATCACATCTACTTCAGAAATATTTTAGAGAATAACAAAGTTTTTGTTTACATTAGTTTTTCATCCCTCCATTTGTAAAAGATTACTCGTTTAGGACTGACAAGTATCATTATACAGGTTTTAGAGAGACCAGATTTAATTAATAACATTTTAAAACCCTTTAAAATTACCTTAAATAGCTTTTTCTCGATAATACAAGAATGCCAAACCCTGATAAATTACAAGATGTTGAATCATAGTTTAGTAAACCAAGACTGAATATTGCCTAACATAGGCCTTGGATCAGTGCAGTTTTGCAGGAGAAAATTCCATATTGAAGGGGGGAAGAAGTAAAGATTTGTGGCAGGTATTTTTTTTTTTAATAGTGCTATCAGAAGCTATTTGGAATGTACGAGATAGTCTTGAAGCTTGTGCAGTGATTTACAGTTGTGGAAAGCATGTGCACAATACTACCACATTAAAATGGTAAGATTTTACATGCACCCTACAAAGGCATAAATTAATAACTAAACAAGATGCAAGACAGTGAAGAACCAGGCCCCTGACTGGCAGAGATGGATTAGCAAGCAGAGTGTAGGTGAGGCATTAGAATAGGCATGATAAATACAGTATCATATGACTCTACAATTTATTACATATGTAATATCTCCATCACATATGCTACATAGAGCTGAAGATGTGTGAAGTTGTATTTATATATTATTTAACTTATAGTATGGCAACTAAAAAGAAAGACAGTTTCTTTAAACTATGACAATCCACCCTCTGAGTCTTGCTTTGGCAAGCTTTAGAACTTCAGTCTTGACTTGGTTTCCTGGTTTAGGATAAAAATACAGGGAAAAAGACATTTCTATGTTTTTCTAAGCTCTGATAGGATAAAGAAAACAAAACAAATTAAGGTAGAAGCTTTTTTGAAGGCTCCCAAAACTTCCATTCACCTGCTACCGGGATATCTCAATTTATTTCCCACAGCCCTAAATTAAATAGTCCCCAAGTGCAGCACCACAGGATCCGTACCATTGTAGGGAGCAAGCCTGTCAGTCTCTCCTTGATCCCAACTCAGATGCCTGTAGGTAAACCTCTTTGGTGATAACCTAATAACTAGGAAGCCATAAGGCCCCAATGCAGCATGCCAATGACTGGAGGACTACTGCAATGGAAAGCCAGATAGAAATTTTATTTATCTTGGTTATTCATTAGTATCAGAGAGATGATACTAAATGGAAGAGACCAAATTCTGCTTTCAGTTACGCATGTGCACGTTATGTTCAAGAGTAGAATTTTGCTGAGTGGATGAAAACTTCTTTAAATAATTGGTAGCTGTGCTATGAAGAAACCCTATAATTATTAGCATTCATTTTAAAATAATGATTCAATTATTTTCAATTATATCTATTGATCAAAATCAGCTTTGCCTTAATTCTGAGATCCATTGCTCAGAAAGGATTCAGTTTCCTTTTAACTATATTTTTAAGCAATGGAGACTTTGGCATATAAAAACAAATTCCTGATGTTAACTAAAAGACCTTGATTGAGATGAGTCTCTATAGCAGTGCTTCCCAATTAGTTTTAAAACCACTATGCAAAGGCCACACAAATAGTTTGTATACTTAAGTATAAAAATAAAGAGATTAAAGATTGGAAGGAATACTGTAAATGAGCATGGAAAAGAGCTGTAAAGTAAAACACAAATGACTTTCCAATTCAATTTCGAAAGCTTTTTGTTATAAAATATTCCATGTTTCAATGTAACCCACAATTTCACCTCCCTGCAAGCAATCACAGATGTGCACACACTTCAAAATATTGTGAAGTGAGGTATTTCAAGCACTTTTGATTCTAAATTTGAAATAATATCTAAAGGGGCCTATACTGCAAAAACTACAGTTTTACATTTTTTCAATAAAAATCGAATTACAACTACATAAAGTAGTACTATTGGTACTCTTTTCCCTTTCACTCACACACACACACACACAACATGGTGAAAATGATTGTATTTTCCACTTACACTGATTTAAATCAGGAAACGCTTTAATAAAGCCAAAGCAATTCTACAGATACAAAATAAAATTAAGAACATATTTAATTCAAATGTCTTGAAGTTGGTCCAATAAAGGATACTACCTCACCAACCTTGTGTGACCGGGGTCCCAGGGGAGCCATGCTGAGACCTCTCAATTAGAGCAAACTGCAAAGAATGAGGCAGACAATCCCGAGAACTAGTGGTTATTCTAATACTTAGCTTTACCAAGCCAGCAGCAAAACAGCTTCTCCAATACCTTACTGGTTACCCAGAAGCCAGAAATACAGTTCCCTTAAAGCAACCCAGCCTTGGACTTCCTCCCAGACAGCCAAGTCAAATATGATGAGGATTACTGAATATCTTATTCATCATATAAAGAGTTCTACCAATCCCAAAGGATTGGACACATTACCTTCCAGGTCAATGAATATTTTAGATCTTACTCAAATACACACTTATGTCCAACTCTTATTAACTAAACTAAATTTTATTAAATAAGAAAAGAGAGAGAGAGAGAGAGAGAGTTAAAAGATTATACACTCAGACATGAATCGAGTTCTTAGATCAGTTTCATAGTACAGATTGTGAGCTTTAGAGTTGCAAAGAGTTCTTTCAGAATTAGTTGCATAGGTCATAGCTCAGTTTCCAATATCAGGGTGATTCATAATGGAACTGGAGACCTCAATCTTGTGGCTCAAGCTTCCCCTGATGAAGCATAAGCAGATTTGAGATGAAAGGATCAATTCCCAAGAGTTTTTTATAGAGATTACTGGCAGGCTATGATAGCCTCTTGGCAGCATGCAGTTCTTGGGTGAACAATAGGCAATTATCCAAGCTTTGAACTAGACCTCCTATCTCCTAAGTTAGCTACATGGATTAACATAAGGCAATTGCCTTATCTCCCACCATTTGCAGGTGACTTACTACAAACTTCTAGTGATATCACTACATTCAGAGTTCATTTAAATGTTAATATTTTAAATGTTAATACATTGTCAATCTCTAACAATATATAGGTAAACATACAAAAACACAATTATTACTAATATGTCTTTAAAGGTTAAATCTGGGTCAGTTAGCCTGCTAGCTGTGTAACCCTTTAGGGCCCTTTGTTACATCTTGTATCTATGATTTCATGCATATTTTGGGTTTGTGAAATTTGCTAATGCCCACCCCAAACCTTTGATTCACACATGTACATATCTAGATATATATTTAAATTAGAGCTGATTGAAAACTGGGTACATTTTTCATGAAACTGTTTGTGAAAAAAATTTCCCCCTGGATTTTTTAGTTGAAATTCAAAATTCCAATTAAAAAAATCTTCAAAAATTCAAAATTCAGAAATTTCGAACCAGCTCTTACACCATCAGTGTTTGCATGTACATGACAGTTTGAGTGTATGTTCTTGAAAACCTGATGGACATCCAGGCTTAAATAATACTTCATGAAAATCTTGCAACAGATTTACAGTAGCCAAAAGAGTCTGTCTCCAGAAGGCACACAATATCAACTTCCATTAGCATTATTAGGAGTTGCATATGCATGACCAGGAGGAAATGCATCCTTCAGGAAATCATTAGCAGATGGAAAGTACTATATAGATTTAAGTTTGGGCTGTGAGAAGTATGTTGAACGTGCCTATAATATTTTATGAATAATAGGTTCATCACTTTGTTTGATTGTGTTTGTAGTGGTAATTACGGGTACATCTACACAGCAAACCAAAGCCTGCGACAGCAAGCCTCAAATTCCTGGTCAACTGACTTGGGCTCATACTATGTAGCTAAAAAAAGTGTACACATTTGGGCTTGGGTTTGAGCCCAAGTTCCAAGACCCTGCCCCATCACTGGGTTTCAGAGCCCAGTCTCCTGCCTGAGCCTGAACGTGAACACTTACACTGCTCTTTTTAGCCCTGCCCTGCGAGCCCAGGTCAGTTGGCACAGACTCTGATATTCACTGGTGCGGGTCTCTTTTTGATTCCTAGACCTACCCTATATGATTACTAAGGGGTTAAGTCCAACAAGGGGAGAAGGTACATAGTCCAGTAAGGGAGATAATAAGCTTCAGGTGATACTTAAAGGAATAATGCAGGTGTCAATTCCTTTTGAATCCTTAGTCCCACCAGGCTGGAATCAGCAGTCTGGATGATTCCTACCAGGAAAAGGTCCCAGCCTGTAGCCTCAGGAGCCGTCAGGTAGGAAACTTAAAACAAAAACCTTGAAAGTAGATAAAAACCTGAGCCTCTGAGCTTGGGAAAGAGGGCAGTCAGAGGCTGTGGGGGTGCAGATTGTCTTCTACAGACCCAAGTCAGGGGTCTGGATGATCTAGGCCTACCTATGTTTTAGATAAAAGTTACGCATGTAGATTGTTACTGTGTTAATATCCCTTTGCTCTTGTTATGCTGTGTTTCTTCTGACAAGATAAAACACCACTTAGTTTTATATCACTGTGATTACAATGGTCACAGAACCTGAAGGGAAGTTTGGGGCTGCTGAATACAGTTTAGTCTTCTGAAAAATCATAGTTGATAAACAGGGTGTGGCATCCTAGTGACCCAGACCAAAGAGACAGAGAATTCAGGGATTCTGCCCCAGAAAGGTGAAGGCTCAGGCAGGGCACTTGGCAGGGTTGCACACAGATGCTGTGTCTACACTATGAAAATTATACTGGCATAGCTATGTCAGTGTAACCCCATAGCGCAGATGTATCCTACACCAACAGAAGGGATTGTTCTGCTGGTGCAGGAACGCTACCTCCCTGAATGAAAATTGTTATGTCGATGGCAGCATTCTACCATCAATATAGCTGTGTCTACACTCAGAGTTAAGTCAGCATAACTAGGTTGGTGGAGTGGGGGGGTTTTCACACCCCTTACCAATGTATCTATGTTGGCCTAACTTATGGGTAGACTAAGCCAGAAGAACCGACTGGTCAAAGGTGCAGATAGCCCTTTAGGGGCTCGATTAACAAATAATCCTGAAAATTACATCTATTCCAGCTAAAACAGAAGCAGAGGTCATTTGATAAAATATTAATTAGATGAAAGTGATATTTCTACAGTGATAGAAGGTTAATTCGACTAGATTTTCTAGTTCAAAGAAGAGCGCATGGATATGAACAAGAAAAACAAGATGGACGTGAAAGTACTTTAACAGTTAAATCCAGTGGCAGGCACATGGTACACAGTTCTCTCCTTTTATGCATAAATAACCTGACAGATGCTACAGGTTATAGGCTCAGTCAGCCTATAACTGGATATACTGTAACAAGCAGTACAGCTTTGCATCCTCTTATGTGCTGCCAATTTTCTCACATGCAGCGGGATCTCATAAGGTTCCATGTAGTACAGAAAGGGAATAAAGAAAAGAAAGGCCCAGTCAGGTCAATTGGTATGCTAAATTGGTCAGGTCAATTTGTTACATTAGTAGTACCCTTTGCGTTATTATTGCTTCAGTTCAAGATGTGGAAGTAGAGCAGTAAGCCACAGCCGGTTGTGCATTAGTTAGCTCTTGCTGCCTGCCTTGGGTGAACTTCACCCACCCAGGAAGCGCACCTACAGCGTTCTAATATTCCTTATTATCACGGTGCGACTCATTGCTTAGAGTAGGGCTCTTAAAAATTACACTTTAAACCCAAAACTTTTAACTCAGACAACTTGAGTAAAATGCCCATCTAATGTAGTTCAAAGCACCCAAGAGATTTCTAACTAAAGTTGCCCTGTGCAGAAAACATGGCATTGATCCTCCAGGAAAAGGTTTAGTGGCTCCTTTACCAACACATACAGGTTTTAACTCCATCATCACCCTTGTTCATAATATTACCATCTGTGCTACGGAAAATAGCAAGAGCAGCTTCTTCGATGCTGGTCATTGTATTGGTTTATTGATTAAATGGTGACAGGACCCTGAATGGGGGTGCTCACACTAAGGGTGATATATAAAGAAAAGTGATTGAATACTGGGTTAATTTACTGATAGAATCATATACAAAAACCTTATGTTTCCATTCTAGCACTGCCTGGTACAGGTGGGTGAAATTTTTTGGTTGAAACTTTTTTAAAGCCAAAAATTCAGATTCAGCAACACTGTAATGTTTCGCCAATTAGCATGAATTTCATTGAATTGTTTCAATCAAAAAACCTTTTTAAAAAATTACATAATCTAAATGTTTTGTTTTGGCATTTTTATGACGTCATTTTTTGTTTCAAAACACCTCATTTCAAATATTCCTTTAATTTTACTTAAAAAGCAAGAACATTTAAAAATTGGTCAACAGCAAAACAAAACATTTATAGTTCGTTGAAACAAAATGATTCATTCTATCCAAAATGAATTTTCTCTGAACCTTCTAATTTATCCTAAATAAATAAATAGGTTTTGGTTTAACCCAAAATGATTTCTTGTTTGGAATTGCCAGCTAAGCAAAAACTCCATTATTCACACTGCTCTGTTGATTGGTATATGTTGCTTTCCCTCTAGTGTGGGTGAATTTTTCACACTACAGGAAAGCTGACTCCTGTATGGGTGGGGATGAATGATGCTACTGAGCATGGTGTGTGTTACAGATGATCCAATAAAAGCCAAATAAGCTGAGGGGAGCAGCTGGCTGGGCTGACAAGAATGCTGTGCACAATACACATCATGAGGTGCTGAGCAGCTGCCTGTGAGAGTTAATATTTTATGGGAACAGTCAGAAGCATTTCTGTCAATTGCTGGCTCTCCTGACTGCCCCTCTTCTTAACTCACTACTAAATGCAGCTCCTAATTACACTCAAGTAAGATCCTATTCCTGATTGGCAGTGACAATGTTCAGTAACAGTCCTAAAAATTGCCGCTGCTCACAATATCTCCATGCACTGGATTGAACTCAAGCACCTGTGTCTTAGCTAGCGGTGAGGCTGTGGAGTGGGGGAGGGGCTGAAGTGAGTAGGGTGTGGGCTGATGGTGGGGGAGTTGTATTGATGGTGGGCAGGGCCAGCTCTACCATTTTTGCCGCCCCACACGGTGAAGCAAAAACCAAAAAAACCTGCCACAGCAGTGCTGCTGAAACAAAAAAATTAAAAAGCTGGCACAGAAGTGCCGCCGAATCAAAAAAAATAAAAATAAAAAGCTGCCACAGCAGTGCCACTGAAGAAGAATTAAAAAAAAAAGCCAGGGGCTGGGTGGGTAGAGAACAGATAGGGACTGGGAAACCGAATTAATTGCTGGGCAGGAAACAGAAGGCAGATGTGGAGGATACAAGCAGGGGCCCAAAATCACCTTATCCAGTAGGTGGGAGGGTAGGCAACACTAATTGTCACATGAGCACACCCTGGGAATGGGCAAAGGGAGCTTAAAAAATTAAGAGGATTCCAGGATGGTCACAGGTAGCCTGGAATCCTCTTATATAGATATTAGCATTAGTATGATTAACAACAAGAGGAGGAAAAGGTTGGACAGATGGTGGAAGAAACTGTCCCTTAAACCTGGATTGGATTCTGAGGTCTGGTTCAGTATATGTAATTTCCATGGCGAGTGGAGAATAAAGCCACGAACAAAAAGTAAACTGAGCGAGAATGTTTTAGTATATATGTGTAAACTGGCTTATCATATTTCATGGAGATCTTTGCCATTTCAAATCTATGGGGGGGTGGGGAAGAATTACACTTTGAAAGGTATTTTTGCTTGTTTGTTTTTTCTTACAAATTGTGAAGCTTCGGATTATTTCAAAATGTGTTGAATTGTCCACTGAGTTAAAATTACCGAGGTTCCAAAATTGGAAGTCATGCTAATAATGTTCTATAATCATATTTATGGACAGGATGGCTGAAATGTTCATTTGAAATCCCCCATGCTTTAATTCCTTTAATCTTCTTTGTCAAAGCGGTTGATAGTGAAGCTAAACCACATAAAAATGTTGAAGTGTTGTAAAATTAGGTTAATATTATAGTCAGCATTACTGTCATGCTAAATATGTACATTCATACAAAGAAAAAATCTACATGAAAATACTACAAAATCAGTGACATGCTTACTTAAGTCAAATACTTTGAGCCAACTTCAGCCCTGCTGTAGGTGGATATAATAGGATTTAGGACAATGTCATCACACCAGGGGTGAATTAGACATTAGTGTATTGACGCAGTAGGTGCAAGCAGGTGCTGCAAACGATCCTAACTGGTAAGTGAACCAACACTTTTTGCCTTTCCATTTATGTTTCCAATGAGCAGACACTGACAATTAGGCCAACCTATTTTAATCATATATGCATACATATCCACCCAAACTCATACTCACTCCTGGCCCAAGACAAGATACTGCTCATCTTTACAACTGAAAGTCCAGAGCTATAACACATTGTGCCAACTTCTACAGCTTTAACAACAACATTTAAATACACACACACACACACACACACACACACACACACACACACACACACACACACACACACACACATATGTATATATATACACACATGCACGCACACACATACCTACACCTTCCTGGATCCAGGAGTTTCCATCACAATAAACCCAAGATGACTGGCAAAACATCTTCTGCTGTTTGCGGTCATCATGTTTGTAAGATATTATTGTGGGGAAGAGGGTATATTGGAAAAGGGAACACGATGACAGGACTTTGATAGTCAGTGATTTTAACTGTAGTTTTAGAATGCGAAACAGTCTTTAAATAACAGCACTATCATCAGATTTTTGAGAAGGTCTGAGGTGTTGAATGTTGCAAAGAAAACTGAAGATGTATTTTTGGTCTGCAATGACATCATTATTATGACCTGAGAGGGTGAATTATTTGCATTTTTTCCCACACCCCTTAGGGTGATTTCTTCCTCTTCACACCTGCATGAGAAGTTTGATCAGCACCTTAAGGAAAGAAAAGCCCCTCTTCAAAAAGGGATTTTGAAATTAATTCAGGGAAGTCCTGTTATACAGGAGATCAGACTAGATGATCACAATGATCCCTTCTAACTTTATAATCTATGAAACCTGCTTATCACAACAATTCGGCCTATAAATGCTAATCTGCAAGATTCACAACAACAGCTAAAAAATTAACAGAAGTTATGCACATAAATCACTCATTGAAGGAGCCAGAAGCATTTTGCTTTTATACAAAATGGCTGAGCTATGAAAAGAGTGTATCGCACCATAATTATCCCAAATAGTTTATGCAGCCAGAATTAATACCACTATCCTTAATGCCAAACATAGTCCCAAAAAAATAAATAATACTAATTGGGTCACATTTACCAATTTGTGAGCAGAACTTGTGCAATATAAATGTTAATTAAAAAAAGAAAAGCAGTCATATCAGGTATTTAATTTTGTGTGGTAAATGCCCTCAATAATACATTTCAGTAGCTTCTCAACAGTACTGAGAGCATTGTTAGGAATTTGTCCTGTAAGCCTTTTCCTTTGGGAGCTTGTAACAGTGGCTGATCAGTGAATCTAAATCAGTTTTCCTCAAAATGAAGCACTATTATTCTTTTGCACAAGAGTACATAGCATGAAGAGCAAAGGGTTACAACAACAGAGTCCTAAACACATATTTCCCCTTGCCTACACCTTAATCTTTCCTGGCAACAGAGGCTGGAACATTTTGCATAGTGGGGGTACTGAGAGCCTGTCATAAATATAAAGGGAAGGGGGAGAGGGTCTGATGCAGTGCTATAAAAGCCTCTTACCAGTAAAGGGTTAAGAAATGCAGGTAGCCAGACTGACACCTGACCTGGCTGGCATCTGACCAATGAGGGGACAAGATACTTTCAAATCTTGGGACGGGGGAAGGCTTTGTGTGTGGCTCTTTGTCTGAGTCAGAGTGATCTTGGGAGATAAGAAGGACCTGCAGAAAATCAATCTCCTCAACCAGTCATCTTCTCACCAAGCTCACTTTTCTAAAGTAAGTTTAGTCAGCATTGCGAATAGGTTTCTGTTTGTTTTGCTTGGTGAGTTTTCCCTGTGTTAGAGGGAGGGGTTATTCCTGTTTTTTCTGTAACTTTAAGGTTTTGTCCAGAGGGGGAATCCCTCTGAGTTTGGAAATTGAGTACCCTGTAAAATAGTTACCATCCTGATTTTACAGAGCTGATTTTACCTTCTTTGTTTTAATAAAATCCTTCTTTTAAGAAGATGACTATTTTCTATGGTTTTTAAAACCCCGGGGGTGGGTTTTTAGATCACTGTGTAAACAATTGGTTAGGAGATTATTATCAAGCTTCCCAGGAAAGGGGGTGTACGGGCTTGAGAGGGTATTTTGAGGGGAAGGGGAACTTCAAGTGGTTCCTTTCCTGGATTCCTGTTTAAAACACTTGATGGTGGCAGTGAGAGAAGCATTTCTCAGGGTGCAGGGAATTTTGTACCTTGGGGGTTTTAACCTAAACTGGTAGAAACAAGCTTAGGAGCTCTTCATGCGGGTCCCCACGTCTTTACCCTAGAGTTCAGAGTGGGGAGGGAACCCTGACAGAGCCATTTAACCAGACTGTAAACCCTGTGTATAATGGAAACCACTTTAAGCCAAGGGGTGAGGCAGCACCTCCCATACCCGTAGTTCCAGCACCAATGCCTTTGTACGCACTTGTAAATTCCCTCTGTCCAGCTAACCCTAATCTCTGGCCAGCAGACTGTCCTGCTCACAGCATACTCTCTAACTCTGTGTGTCTCAGTCAATCTGGACATCAGCCTCAGCCTGCTAACAACCCACTCCTCCCGATCTTCTTTAGGCCAGCATCTTTAAGGTTTTATTATTCCTTTTGATCCCAGGTTTTTGGTTTTAGCATCCTAGCTGGAGCCAGGCAAGAGGTATTCCCCCAGTTAACTTTTACCCCAATGTTTCCTCAAGGACCCTCAATATACCTTATCATACACACCTTACCTTTGCCACTGTTTTGTTTCCTGTTGATTTCTCCCTCACAGCCTGCTTTGATTTAACTCTATGCATTCAGCAGGATAATCTCACAAAGGTGACCTGAAGGGCATATGATATTTATTTAAAAAAATACCACATATAAGTCCCTCAATCTTCACACAAGTCCTATGGTTATAGGCTTACAAAAGTGTCCCTGTTTTTAATTTCACATTGCGTGACAGTGAAGTGTGTGTGCAGGCAATACTTAGGGAGATTCTTTTTTATCTATGCTTTAAGCAGAATTAGGACCTGAATGATTGAAGCAGTGCAAGACTAGAGAAAATTGAATTCTCTGCACTGGAATGATGCATGTGGTTTTAAAGATATCAGCTATGGCAGGGAGCTGAAATACAGGAGCACTGTAATCTTGATTGGACTAAAAGGAAAAATAAGAAAGAATGAGTCTTTATCATTCAGATTTACTGTATAAAAGATGATAGATTACTGCAGAATGATTAACTTTTCAAATATCATGCTAAATCCTACTCGATTTACACATGCAAGCAGTCCTTTTGAACTAAATAAGACTACCAAGGTGAGTAAGGCAAGCAAGATTTGGCCCATGATCTTTACAGCTCCCGTTAGAACAATTCCTCCCCACCACCACCACATCATATAGAAATCCTGGCGCTTCCACCCAAAGCCATCTATCGTCCGCCTCCCTTTATCATAGCTTGGAAAAGATAAACAGTATTTTTCTTAGTAGTTATAATACAGTACGTTAGTAGTTATACTCTACCTATGGAAAGTCAGAGGATCACAGGTCTGCTTAGAATATCCCCAAGTGGTACAAAAGGGCCATGGTTCAATATTTAAAATCTCTAAATATCCAACCTAAAGGCAGCTCCAGTGGCTGGTGGCCAATAGGAGCTCAGTGGGCTACTTAGGCTCAGAGGCTTTGCCAAGGATGGTCAGTAGTAAAGCAAGGGGAGCCCATTTGCAAGAGCTCTCATAATCCCAAGCATATTGGATATGTGAACCCTTTGATATGGGTTTGTGGTTCTGCATGCTGACTATTTTCTGACCAGACTGGCCTGTTATGGCGCCACTGTCAACTGCTTTCCACAGTTTCTGCAGCCACTCAATATGCTGTTCTGATCACACCATAGGAAATGTTAGAATGTTCCAAGAGATAAAAGGTATTGGGCTAATTCCTAGTCTAACGAGGAAATACTAAGGTTTATCTAAACATGCAAAGGGAGTACTAAAGTACTCCTCACTCCTAGAGGTCATTTTATTCTGCAAATATATAGCTTGGGATATATTTAGAATGGAAATTATTGAGCTATAATGTGTGCCCTGAAGACTAGAGAAGTGAGAGTAGCATCAACAAAGATGTAGTGGAAGCAGGTGGGAATATTAAAGCCAACATTTTAAAACTTGAGTGCCAATGGACTGGCACCTAAAGCCACATTTTAGGCATCTAAATAAGAGCCCTGTTTCTCAGAGGTGCTGAGCACCTGCAGTTCCTACTGAAGTCAACAGGAGTTAAGTGCATTGCATACCAACCCAACATGCTCGGTGAGATAATGCAGCCAGCAACCTAGTCAATAATTGCTTAATCCAAGCCAGATTTTAGGCACACCCTTTGTTCCTCTGTGCCCATCAGCCTTATTAAACTCTTTACATTTACGAAAACAGAGTCCTGTCTTCCTTCTTCCACAGGCCCAGTGGGGCAATATACTAAGGGGTTTTGCTAGTGTTTGCAATGGCACCCAGAGTATGGCAGAGCGACTACAGTATGCACTATGTTCCCTATATCCATCATCCAGTCCAGCTTTCTCTCTGAAGTCTCATGGCTCAACTTCTGTGATGAGGTTCTCAGGTTCTCCATCTCCCCTGCATGTTATAGCATCATTTCCCTCCCTTCAATCTAACACCAATTATACTCACCTGATCTGCTGAGGCTGGAGAATAAGAGGGAATGCACATGCTAGGATGCCTGTTGATCTAGAGCTGGAGGTGATGGCTGATGACCGTGATGATTTTTCTGAAGGTCTTGGACAGTAGTAACAGAGTAGGGGAGGACTCACTGAATTGTGTGTGGCAGCCTGATGTGACAAGTCCAGTAGTCTGTGGCACTGGGTCCAGTAGTCTGTGGCACTGTTTCTTGAGTGGTAACCTCTGCTCCTTTGGTGGAACCAGTGGAGCGCCTACATTTCTTGTCAGAAAGACTTCCTGCAGTCCTTGGCAAGGTCTGGTGTTGTGGTCCCATCGACTCTGACTGAGAGTGAACACCTCAGTCTGATTCTTGATTTGGTTGGCGAGCAACGTAAGGGCAGTATGTCCTTCTGAAAGGAGGAGAAAAGGCACCTGGTTTTTAATCAGAGATGTTTCTGATTCAGCCCTGTCTTACAGAGCTTTGTCAGGCATCACCTGAATTAGCAGATGCCCGTGAAAGATGGGTCTAATATAAGCCTCTGCCTGACTCTTAAACACAATCATCTAGCTCTTTGTTTTACCACATTGCTGAGCAGGAGGAAAGCGTCAAGACGACAAGATTGTGGCTAGCCACAGATTTCAGAAATGATGCAGGCCCTCTACAGGACCACAGAGGGAGGGTTTTTTGTTTGTTTGTTTGCTGATCTGAGAGGAAGATCAAGGTGAGATGCCTTCTGCTGCTATAGATTCCCTAGAGGCCAAGGAGGCTAACAGTGTCCTAGGCATAGGAGATCTCTGCAGACCCCAGTTCTGGCATGCATAGAAGGAATCGGGTGGCAAGAGAGGCAGAAACCCAAATTGAGGAAGACAGGTGCCATTATCTATTTTAATTAAGAAAAACATTGTGCCTATCTACAAACTCTGAGTGTCCTGCTGATTATTTAAAACTTAAAAAAAAAAAAAAAACCAGTACAATCAGGTCACTCCTTCTAGCAAGCTGCTGAACATACTCAGATATTACCACTCTCATGCATTGGCCCATAGCTCAATCATCCTTCCCTTTTTTCAAAGACCATGTGAAACAAATGAGCCTTGCAGTTTGCCCTGCAAGTCATCAGATCTGGCTAAGTAGATTAATTCTCACTTCCTTCCTCTCTTCAAAAGAACCTGTTCTTCCCTCAGATGAACAATATTCATATCCTTTTAGCCAGTGTATGGCTGAAAGCCTGGGAAGTTTGTAGCAGGCAGTTTCTGAGAGAGGATCACTCTTAAAGCCCAAGCTGCATCAGTGGAGTAGTTAACTTTGTGGTAGGGAGGATGAGGAGTAATACATTCATCCCAGGGTCAGCAGAAAGTAGCATCAATTTTATTCACTTTATTGTTCAAGTAAAAGAAACTGAATATTCAGTTTCTTAATCACAGACAGAGAAAGGAAAAAATAAATAAAATGAGCATGCAAATAGAAACAGAAAACACACCCTTCCAAAAAAGTCTTCTGGATAAATAACAAATGTTCATGGCAACCATAATTTTTCCCTCTGATCCAGGGACCTCTTGATATCAAGGCCAGGTCTACACTCAAAAGATAAGTCAACCCAGTTGTGTCGCTCAGGGGTGGGAAAAATCCACGCTCCAGAGCAAGACAGTTAAGCCAACCAGTGTAGGTTGGTTGCTAGGTTAAGCCAACCAACCTACACTGTTCCAGTGTAGACAGTGCTACCTCTATGGAAGAATCTTTTTGTTGACCTAGCTACCACCTCTAGAGGAGGTGGATTAAGTAAGCCAACAGGAGAACCCCTCCCATTGCTGCAGTGAGTGTCTACAACACCAAAGAATTGCAACAGCACAGCTGCAGTAGCCCCAAAATGGCAGAGAGCATAAGGGTTACAGAGATCCCCTGGGTCTCGTACTTACATCCTAGTAAATAAGAGTGTCATGTAAGGTCTCTAATGAAAATCTGTGTCATAATGGTCCTCTTAATTATTGAGAGATATATGTAGGGGTGATATTTAAGGAGTTATGTACCTGTATAAATGATGTTCTTAAAACATGTAGGGTGCCCTGTCCCAGAATGACTCCACCAGACAGGAAATAAGAAGTGTTTATCTTTCTGGCTACATGTAAATGTAATGTTGGAAGCTTTACAATACAAGCCTATTTACATACTGAGTCAAACGCTAATGGAAGGATGTGATACATGAAAATAGCACATTGGGAAAAAACAAGCCATGGAGGGTGTATCCTAATTGTTAACTAAAACAATGGTTTGGGGGACTATTTCTAGGAGGTGCATATGAACCCACAGGTATTCCTTCAAGCTATAGGGGGACAAGATGCCAGTGAACTTGCTCTAATCAGAAGAGGTCTCAACTAAACTGGTTGAAAATGCTAGGGAAAGAACTTGGGGTAAGTTATCTTGTAGAGGAGATAGGGGAATGCTTTGTTAGTTAAACATAATCTCTAGAAAGTGTAGTTATGTTTTTGTTTTATAGGTAACTGTTTGTTTCCAATATTCTGACTCTCTCTCTCACTGGAATCTCTGTTCTTTGATAATAAACGTATTCTTCTTCTGACTATATGTATATTTACTTAACACACAGCACTCCTATATAACACTTCTATAGAAGTGGTGTGTGTTAAGTTAAACGGTGATTTTGAGTTGGATCTTAGAAGCTGGTGTCTACTATTCCTTTGGAAATAGCAGATCTAAGAGTTCAGTGGAACAGGGCTGAGCATTTCAGAGGGATGCTTGAAGGACTCAGGGATTGGTGTATGCCTATCACTTATCTGTATGCAGAGAGCAAGGCCTGGGGAGGCCTGGAAGGCAGTGTTTGTTTTGCCAGAGGCTGGTGACATCAGAGAGCTGATCCACAGCAGACACAGACAAAACTTCCTCATGTTAAGGGCAGGTGGTTGTGAGCTGCCTCACAACCCTGGGTACTCCTGGGAAGTGAAAAACCCTCCCCCCACTACCCACACCCTCCCAGCAGTGTGCATCGCACCATGATATAAATTAAAATTTTTCATACCAGATACTTTAAAAGATCACAATACCAGTCTAAATATCTTTACCCTGATATGAGGTTTAATTAAAACCTAAAGATATAACCTCTCTCTCTCTCTCTCTCTCTCTCTCTCTAATAAATATGTTTGCAAACCCATGCACACTCAGTGCATAGGTATGCAAACATACATTTTCGCTCTGAGTGGCTCAGGATGAAATGTGCATTCTCCAGAAAAGTTAATTTCATCCACAGTTGGTGGTTTTTGAGGCATCAACATTCATGAGAATTAGATTGTGTGATGTCTTTAACTCTTCTATTGTTCCCCATTTGCTACGTGTAAAGAAACTCTTCACAATAAGGAGCTAGCTTGAAGAAACAGCCAATCACAATGAAGGTCTAATCCTAAATTGTGTTCCACATGAGTTATTGCTTCTGAAATGAAGTTAAAAGCATGGAATACATCTCAGGATACAGCCATTTCTGTGCTGTCACATACCATGTTTCACAGGCTTGGTTGGAAATCACAGGTGGGATGAGAAGGTGAGTTATTTGTTCTTACCATGTCCAATAATGAGAATTTTCCAACCGAAATAAAATGATCCAAAATAAAGAGGGTTGTTAAATAATAGTTGAATGACCTTGCTGTGTCACCTTCAAGACATTGAAAGCCTTTAAGGATCGACCACTGTGACTGTTGTTTGAATGATCGGTACAAGAAGTTCTACTGAAGTAATATGTGAGAAAAGAACACAGAATTTGGCCTAATTCATAAGTTTCATAAATAACATACAAGAACCGAAGCAAAATCTCCATCTTGACAGTTTAAAAGCAATTCATCCAGGCACTTTAGTGCCATGACAGGTCACTTAAACTATAGTTGGCTTTAACATGCACACCTGCTAGCAGGAAAATACTTTGCCTGCAGCCAAGAAGCATTATGAAAGGTGTAAAAATCTTTCCTACATTTGAAAAGAAATAACTGCCAAATGGATACATGTCACCAAATCCCCACTGATTACTTTGAGTGAAACTAGACCATCTGCAAAAGCAGGGAACAACTTCTGCAACGTTACTAACAGCAAAGTAAGATATGATCCATACAGCCAAGTAAGCCACACACCCAATCTATTCAAACCACATTCCACTGTGCCTCTGCTATCAAGCAGCATTTACTGGAGGAATCTAATATACTGTGCATGGAGAATAGACGATTCTCCAAAATATACTGGGTATAAGTCTCCTCTTTGATGTAGCACACATTGTTCCGATTGGCATCAGGGAGACCCACCCCCCCATACACATTCAAACGTGAAGTTTGATTCACTTACTCTAAAATGAAAAACTACCCTTCTGTGAACAGGGAAAGTTTTTATCAATGACCCTGCTTATCTTGGGAAAGTGTGATTGGCTGAAGTAATAGGTTATTGGGAAAGCTGATTAGCTGTGTTGCAACATTTAGTGACTAAGCTGTGAGGGTGGGCAAGAAAGGGAAAGTGGAGTGAGCTGATTCTTCATTTCTTAAGTATTATAAAACCTACCAAACAAGGTTTAAATTGCTGCTGACAACTTAATACAGTACAGGAAGTTGTTTTGGTGAGCACACTAGTGCTCAGTCTGCAGAACAAGACCAACATTTTCAAAACTAGATACCTAAAATCAGGATCATAAATTTATATCCAGTCTCATAAAAAAAAGTGGTCTGAGTTGCAAATGCTCAGCACTTCTGAAAACTGGTGAATTTTAGTAAGAAGCTTAAGTATGGATTTAGTCACTGTCATCGATCGGTCTATCAGCCCTCACAGAGAGAGCGCCGATCACAACACGTCAGACGTGTTGTTCTTGCCAGTCCTCCAACTACCCGTTGGCCAGGCTGTCAGTAGCACCGGACACCCGATTGACATAGTGCACAGCAGCCTAGAACTCCTTAGTGATCCGCCAACCGCAGCCTCCCAAGCAGCTGGGATTGCAGGCACGCGCCACCACACCGGGCCATGGATTTAGTAGCAAAGCTTATAGCATACAATGTCAACACCTGAATTTGCCTATTACCATCACAGCAAAAGAGGGATGAAGAGGGATAATTATAGCAAAAGAAATATCTTAACCTTTTTTTCTTCTCATTAAATAGGATGTACACATCTCTCATGTCATAATGTTCACTTGGACCATACCAGCTCAATTAACACAAGTACATCATTCCTAATGTGGAATATTGAAATACTAACCAGTCTTTAGTTCCCAGTGTGAAGCCCTAAATCACAGTTCAATTGAAAGACTTTGACACAACACATTTTAATATCTTGGAGAACCAAAGCAACATATTTTAATCAATGTGTATTTAAGGATCCTTTTTAGTCTGCGGATCTCTTATGGACCCAATCCAGCAATTGTATCTGTTGGATGAACTCTTGTGCCCACACAGAATCCTGTTCTCTTCAACTTGGCTCCACAAAGGTGTATGTGCCCACCTTATGGATCAGATTGCAGGATCCGGGCCTATATGGAGAATATGCTGAATAATACAAAATTTCAAATGCTTGATGCAAAACCATTATTGAGCATGCTTGGTTTATTCATGAAAAGAGAATTGGAAAATGAGAAAATATTTCCATTCAATGTTTCATTTCCATTTTTGGTCAGCATCTGGTTTTGGTTGAAATTTTACAATGCATTTTATAGGTGACTGTGACACACTGTACCCTATGTTCGCCACTTTTATATGATTATCATATATTTGGTACAAATTATGCCTTGTGAGGTATAATTTGAAAACTCTTAATGTACTGATCGCTGTCCTGTCAAAATGTGTGTATCAACACTGTATAAGAAGCTATGAGATTTTACCATATGTTTCTTACTGAAATATATTGTAATTCTGGGGAATGCCCAGAGACTAGCTCCTCGGCAGGGCCGGCTTTAGCAAGTGCGGGACCCAATTCGGGAACCGCTTGTACTTACCCTGTGGCACTCCGGGTCTTCGGCAGCACTTCAGCGGCGGGTCCTTCACTTGCTCCAGGTCTTCGGTGGCACTGAAGGACCCACTGCCAAAGTGCCGCCAAAGACCCGGAGCACCGCAGGGTGAGTAAAAATTAAAAAGGCACCGGGGCTCTCTTAAGCACGGGGCCCGATTCCCCGGAATCAGCCTAAAGCCGGCCCTGCTCCTCAGAGACAACAAAGAACTGACCGCTAGTGTTAGAGGACTACTAACTGCTGAAGCAACCCTTTGCCAGCAGGGGAGACCATAAACAAAGACATGTATAATTCACCTGAAAGATGTTTTGAATCTCACATGTACAGGGGACTGTTTTGTCTACACCCCGGCAGGGGGAAATCCTCAAAGGGAGGAGGAGGATATAAAATAATAGACAGTGACCTCATCACCACCTCTCTCCCCCACCCCACCCCACCCTCCATATCTCTGCTCTCGGCACTTACAATGCTTGAAAGATCAAAGGGAGCTTTTGGAACTGGGGGAAGGGTCCTAGCTGAAAGGCTTTCCAGCTTTAGACTGCTGAAAGCTTTTGGGTGAGAGAGACCTTTTTGCTTACTAGCCTTGGTAAGTTTAGGAATTAGCTTGTGTTTACCTTTTTATTTTTTGTAATCAACTATGATTTATATGCCTCATCACTTATATTCACTTACTATCTATCTTTCTCTACTTAATAAACTTGTTTTACTGTTTTATCTAAACCAGTGTGTTTGATTGAAGTATTTGAGAGATCTCTACTCAGGTCAACGGGGCTGGTGCATTTTCATTACCCTTTGCTGGAATGGTAAACTAATTATTGAGCTTAGAGAGTCCAGTGGGCTACTGACCAGTACAAGACACATATTTCTGGGGGTAGAGTTGGGACTAAGGGGTTTGCAGGTGTTGCCCTGTATCTATTCATAGATGGCTGTGCATAGCATTTAGGTACTTAGCTGGGAGTGACTTGGCATGCTGGTGACTGAGTGATCAGCACCTGGAGAAGTTTGTTATTCATTAGCAAAGCTGTGTAAAAAGCATCCCAGGCTGGGGAGCTAAGGGGACAACAGCTCAGAAATTCAGGTTGCACCATGGGGAATGTCAGAGAGTGGAAGAAGGAGATGTTAGAATTCTGTTTTCTATGTATCGCATCTTTAAATGGAAGGAGTCTTTGGACAGGCTGCATTGGAGAAAAGTAGCATTAGGCAATTCAAGATGAAGGGTCTCCCACAGAGAGACATGTTTCTTCATCTCTTCCTGTGTTTTTCATTTTAAAAAAAAAGTAACGTAACCTAACCTGCAGGGTGTTGGCTCTTTGTGTATACAAATAGAACATTCAGTAACTTAAAATAAATAAAGGAGCATGATTCAACTCTTTTGGATTTGTTTTTGAAGACAATAGGCTGTAGAGTTGACTGCCTACAAAATGTGATTGCAAAGCACAAAAAGGAATTTGAAAAAACAAGCTCTTTTAACACCTTTTGTCTTCCTGTAAAATGTGTGGTTTGTTCCCTCTGTGCTAAATCTGAATTTCTCTGTAACAGAAGACTTCAGACAGAAAATGACCTCACCGCACACCTTGTAGAAAAAGGTGTGTGGGACCCTTTAGGGGTTAGAGTGTCAGAGTGACTTGCCGCAGCAGCTTCAGACCAGGTCAGCAAGGGACACTGATCCATACTCCTCCACATGTGAGGGAGGGGGGACTATTTAGGTCCACACAAGTGCAGGAGAAACCCTCTTTTATCTGGACCAGGCAGAGAAGCACCCAGTCTCCCTCCCATGCCAACACTTAAAAGCCAGGTTTTGTCATGATTCTCTGTAGGCATTACACTAATCGGTCCTTTCTTAGGGTGGCTAGAAAGGACTTTGTCACCCACTGCCAGATTGGCCAAGGCAATATGGAGTTTTTCTCACCTTCCCCACAGCAGGCTGGAGACTAAGTTTGGGCGAACATGAAATGGGGGTTAGGCTGTGATGTTGCAACTCATTATGTACATATGGGACAGATGTGCAGTGCAGGTACTCCATAGGGAATGGTGTGACAGTCAGTAATCCATAGGGAAGACTGTGACTGTCAATACCCCATGTTCACCCTTTTTACAAAACTATGATCAATTTTGTATAAAGTATGCCTTGTGAGGTATCATTGAAAACTCATAATCTGCTAAACATTATTGTCCTGGTAAAATATGTGTATCAACATTGTATGCAATGTTATAAGATTCTACTGTATATCATAGCTGTGACATGTTGCAAGTTTAAGAAAAGCAGACCCAAATCAGTTTTTTCAGAGACAAAGACACACTGGCGCTCCAGCCAGGTGTCAGCATAATCAAATGAACTATTATAGACTATCACCTAGTTAAAGAACCATTCTTTGGCAGGAAGAAGTGTGTAAGTAAGAACTTCACATATGGAACATAGAAAAAGTGGGGGTTCCCATGTAAACACACTGACTGTTTCCTGGACCCCAGCTGGAAGTAATCCTTAAAGAGGGGAGAATGGTGTAAGAAAAAAGCACACACACAACACAAATCACCTTTCCCCTCATGTCTACTCACAACAGCTACAATGTTTGAAAAACAAAGGAAGCGTCATTGAACTGGTGGGTTGGAAAGGTCCTGTCTGAAGCAATTCAGCCCGATTGCTGTAAACTTTTGGTGAGAAAAACCGTTCTGCTTTTAAATTCACTTAGCTTGTTAAGTTAGGTATTAGATTGTGATTTATCTCTTTTTATTTTCTTTGTAACCAATTCTGACTTCTATGCCTCATTACCTATAATCACTTTAAATCTACCTTTCTGTAGTTAATAAACTTGTTTTATTGTTTTACCAATGTATTTGGATTAAAGTGTTTGGGAACCTCCACTTGAGATAACAGGATCTGTGCATATCATTTTCCATTGATGGAATGACAGACTTTCTATGAGTTTGTATGTCCAGGAGGGTGCTGAGTAGTATAAAATGTACATTTCTGGGGGAAGGTCTGGGACTGGGAATTTGCTTGTGTCATCCTGTATGTAATTCATGAGGGGCTGGCCAGAGCATTCATGTAATATAGCTGGGAGTGATTTTGCATGCTAGAAGCTGTGTGAGAATTGGCCAGGAGTGACGGTCCTCACAGCAAAGAAGTGTAAAGGGAACCCCAGACTGGAGTATTATGGGGACACTGTTTAGCAGTCCAAATTTTACCCTGGGGAATGTCACAAAAGGATATGGTGATCAGATAAAATGGACTGGTAAAGGATTTAAAGAGGTATTTGTTAAAGGAGTGAAAAGGGGTGGGTGGGTGTCTGCATGTGTGTTGTTGGGGATCCTATGACTGGTATGGCAGGGAGTCAATCCCCTATTCATTTATAGCCCCCCTTATCCCTCTTTGGGGGTGAGGGGGTAGCAGGTCCTAGCAGCAGTTTGGCTGGGGAACAGGATGGGTAAAGGAGAGAGTTGACAGTAGCCCCCTCCCGACGTGTATATTTAAATTAGTATGGAATTACTTGCACTGTATACTTTTATCCGCTGGATTCTCCCTGACATTTGGGAATAAAGTTGTAGTCTAATTAACCACATCCAGTGTCTCCTGTCCCTCTGGCCTAGCCGGACAAAGGTTAAATTTACTTTATTACAGATGTTTGCATATGCACTGCTCCTTCATCAGCAATCCTCAAGCCTCTACTTTAGCTTATATATGTGTGCCCATTTCTCAGTTAACACCTCACTAACCTACAGTCTTGCAATGACTATCTTCCAGCCACTTGCATTGGCCTGTATCTCTCTTTCCTCAAGGATACCTAAATTCCTTTGAAGGAAATCATTGATCTGAACTGGGTTATATAAATGTCTGAGAGAGAAAATACTGACAGACACGTCATCCGAGCATCTAGAAAACTAGTATTTTCAATTGCACTGTCAAATTAAATTGTGTAGAAAGCGGCAAAGGATCTTAATACAGACTCTCTAATATTCAAAGGTCATCTCACAATACTGTATCTCATAATACTGAAAAGAAAATAATCATGGTAATAATAGAGAGAGCGAGCTCATGGATGCTTTAAGGGAAACATATATCTTTGGTAGGAGAGTTTGTCTCCTCTTTTCAAAGAGGACCTTATTCAATAGTTCTTATCATATACAATTACCACAGAGGGTAATTGGAAGTTTGCATATGCAGAAACTTGCTTAACTTGGTTAATGTAACTATTGAAAAGTTAATACAAGCTGCTCTTTAGTGGCTATCTGTAAAGATAACCAAAGTCTGATTATGTTAATCACATGTTAATTATGTTAATCAGTGTACAGGATATCTTTGTATTTGAGACTTTGTTAATCATAACAATTACAGGAAGTAAACTACAAACCACCACCAGCAGAAGCAGGAAAAATAGGAAAAAAGAGGACCATTCTCTCCTAGTAAATTTTGTAGCCTCACAGCCTATCTG
This sequence comes from Macrochelys suwanniensis, assembly GCA_033296515.1. Taxonomy (NCBI): domain Eukaryota; kingdom Metazoa; phylum Chordata; order Testudines; family Chelydridae; genus Macrochelys; species Macrochelys suwanniensis. The sequence goes on along the minus strand of CM065776.1, from coordinate 94,567,016 downwards.
CACCTTACCTTTCATCTCTGGTATCAGGATGTCAGCTCCCTTCCCCAGTCTGCCAATGGTGCCAGCCTTCATCACCCACTTGTTACATTTTAAAACAAGCCCTTTTATGCTTTCTTCCATGCTGCCCCTACACTTGGGAGGAGTTCCCCATAAACATCCAGAAAGCTACCTCCCTCCGCCTTCAAATCCCTCCTTAAAATTCTCCTTTGCCATGATGCCTTCAAAAAACTTGACAATGGTTAGACTGTTGGCATGCTGAGACCACTGTCTATCCTGCTGACTAATACTCTCTCATTGTTCCCTTGTACTTCCCTGTCTATCTGAATCTATCTGTTGTGTATTCTTATCGTATAAATTATTTGGGACAGGAACAGTGACTGAGGATCCAAGGCATTACAGCAATAAAAATAAAATAAAATAAAATAAATACTGCACTGCCCCATTTGTCTGACTCTGAAACCAAAGAACCAATGTAACTGCTGATTATTTTGACAGAAACATCCCTGCTAATCCGCCACTCCCAAACTGCCTCCTGTACCATTCAGACGTCACAAATTCCAGTTATTCTCTACCAGGCTGCTAAAACTCCAATTTCCCCTCAGCAACTACTACAATTCTGATATGCACTGCCAATGTAAAAGTTTGCAGCACACTGAACTATTAAAATGTAGGGGCAGAGTATAATGAATGTAGTGGTTTTTAATCAACAGACACTTCTGTACAGATTATGGCTTTCATTGTTATATTTAATGAATTAGACCCTCACGTTTTTAAATCTGTCTGACACTGCTGCAGACTTTCTTCATCTGATGCATCAGAGTAGTGCACAATGCTTGGGGCTGTGCTGCAGAAGTTAAGCCCAGCTTGCTTATATAGATATATCTATATATAGATATATAAAAAAAATTGGTCTGCATATTCAAACTAGTGACCTCCAGTGAGTATGTCTTGGTTCTATGTTCAACTTTTTTGCAGACTGGCAGTATAAGTCTGGGCAAGTCTTTAAACCTCTTTGGGCTTTAGATTCCCAAATTGTAAACATGTGATAATAGTGCTTAGTTACCCCCAGGTACTGTTGCATCTTAGGCCTAGTCTACATTGGTGTGTGTGTATGTGTGTGTGGGGAGATCGATCTAAGTTAAGCAACTTCAGCTGCGTGAATAACATAGCTGAAGTCGACGTACTTAGATCTACTCACCACAGTGTCTTCACTGCGGTGAGTCGACTGCTGATGCTCCCCCCTACACTCCTCCTGCGCCTCTCATGCCAGTGGAGTACAGGAGTCGACGGGAGAGCACTCAGGGGTCGATTTATCATGTCTACACTAGACACGATAAATCGACCCTCTCTGGATTGATCGCTGCCCGCAGATCCGGCGGGTAGTATAGACGTACCCTTACAGCCAGATTGGGGGGCTCCTTATTCACAGTGGTGAGCCACTACTCACAAGTCCACTGCTCTTAATTAAACATTTTGAGCTATGTGATTCTGGAATGAAAGGTGGATGAAAGTGCAAATTGTTTTTTTTACTTAAAGGGTGGAAATCAGGATGTTCAAAGTGTACCTGACAAAGAGAAATGTCTTTGCATTCTCACAGCAACAGGGATAAAATTAAATATGGGTACAAAAGACACTGTACTCTCAGGAGTCTCATGGGTAAAGCTGTCTCGAGTGCAATGTGCATTTCTTTTACTCATTAACTTATCAGTAGCCACCACTTTGGAACCATTCAAAAGTAAATTAGAAATTATTCATCTGGGTCTTTTCAGGTCACAAAAAGAAAATCAGACTTCCATCCCTACGAGACTGAACAGCTATTGTGAAAGGCTGCAACACAAACACAATGTGTTCCTCTTTCGATGGCAGTGCATCTTGCCAAATGCTTCCAGTATCCATCAAAATTCAACAATCTGTTCGTTCCCTGAGATACTGCATTGAGAAGGCTGGATTTCTGGAGGGCAGTCAAAAAGAAGCAGGGATAATAGAGCTGTGTTCCTTGGGCAACTGAACTACTGCCACTATTCATCCTCACTGCAGTCAAGCATATGGTGGTAGCCAGGGTCAGCCCTAGGGTGTACTCAAAACAAGTGGCTGCATGGAACACAAAGATGCACATGTGCTTTGGGCTGATTCTTCTTCTACTGAAAAGGTCTCTGTAGAGGTTCCCCCCGCCCCTCATATGGAGAAGAGTCACTGTCTACTGTAAATGCAATATTTTTTTACTAAAAAGACACATTTTTTGGCTTCCAGCAACCATGTTTGAAAATAAGCAGTACCAATACACAGGGTATTATTCCATTTTTCCCTTATCTCAGTCCATAGAAGTTCACACACCCTCTAAATTTCACTTTGAGCTTCAGGGCTTGAGTGAACTGCAAAATACCACTGGTTTTGCATTGAAACTACAGTAAACTCCAAGAATTATTTTTCTGACAGAAATTATATGCTTGTCAAATCCTCCTTTACCTACTTCTGTAATTCCCCCATACCCTGCAATCAGTCCTGCAACTAACCTTTATTCTTCTAGTGTCTTCTCATAGGCCAATGGCCTGAAACATCCCTTTGTACTTCCGTAGGTGGTTCATTGCCCCCCTTTCCACATTTTCTGGGGACCAGAAAGGGAAACTCATTTGTTCAATCCACAGAAACCATCTTCTAAATGAACGGCCTGCCTACCCATGCATCCCTTTTTGGCAGTAGTGGGACTGAAACCTGCCAGTGATTCTGGTGCTGTTTTTTTTTTTTTCATGCTGGATCCTGCTGCATCCCAGGATACATTTGGAGTCATTGGGAAACTCAGAACAGCAAACTGGGCCAACCTCTTTTAACAAACCTGGGTTGATTTTCACGTTAGTAATGAGATGCAAAACCAAGTGGGTTTTTCCTTGGTTTGTACAATTATTTATTCTCTAGGCTTCTGTGCTTGAATAGCAACAATTTTAACAAAAGAAGAATGTGTCTCTATTGGCATTACCTCACTTATGTGAAATCCCAAATTACTCTGTAAGTGGCAAAAATCTATTATTATTTGGTTTGGTATCATTATGTGTTTTTACACTGGTACATATTGCATTATTTAATAGTAATATGATAAAATGTAGAATAAGAAAGACTATGCCTACTTAAATCTTACACATCCCTCATAAAATATGAAGTATTATAATCTTGACTCATTGGGGGCTGTGAAATATTTAAGCCACAAATTATACATCTTAAATGACTTACAAAGGGCCAGAATATGCAACCATTAGTGAACACCTGAAGAAGAGCTTTATGTAAGATCAAAAGCTTCTCTTTCTCACCAACAGAAGTTGGTCCAATAAAAGATATTACCTCACCCAGTTACTCTGTCTAATATCCTGGGTGAACACAAATACAACAATGCATACCCTTACTTTTGTTGACTAAGACCTTACTACAGGCGAGTCGCATCTTAGGCGCATTTAACATGAGCGAATTCAGCTTTGCGTAGTTGGCAAAAACAGGGGAAAAAAAGAAAAATAACAATTTTAAAACTGCATCTGTAGTGCGGGTGATTCCGCCCACCATTCAACTCAATGAGTGTTTCACTATACGCGGTTTTCGCTTTACGCGCTAACCACGGAACGGAACCCCGGCGTAAGATGAGACTTGCCTGTACATCAATAATCCCTCATTTCAACAGGACTGCCTGGACAGTAATGGTCCTACTCAATAAAAAGTAAGAATGGCAAGATATGTATTAGGCCAGGTCCTTAGCTGGCACTATGCTGATTTACACCAGCTAAAGATCTGGCTTGGTACAATTTTCCTTTCCTCTCTCTCCAGCTTCCTTTTTCATTTTTATCTTCTTTCTTCAACTTTCCTTTTTTCTTGTTCTTGCTAGTTAAATTAAATTTAAACTGCCTCTCGGAGCACCCTTTAGATTTACTTAATGGTGAGATGTGGCATACATTTGTTTGTCTCTCTATTATTTCGACAGCAGAATTTAGTAAACAACGATTTTTTTTTCCAAATCACTTTGAACTTATCACCGCACGCACACACAACGTGATCACAAACACATCAGCAGTTCCCTGCTTTCAACCTGAACTCACAGGCAAGAGATACATGAAATCATGAACTTCAGTGCATCATCTACAAAGTTACGTGGAAATTAAAGCCACTAGTTCACATCTGCCTCTTTCCTCTGCCCTTTGCACAATGCGCAGATGAAACCTCTAATGAGAGTCTCATTTCCTTTCAAATACTGTACTCAGGAAACCTTTCCCCTTTCATAGGTTAAGAAAACTAGGAAGAGAAGGGCTACTTTTCAGTCTCTATATCCATTTTTCCTCTCACACTGCTTTTACATTGGTGTAACTTCATTGACTTCAGTGTGTTTATTCCAATGTTACATTGATATGAGGGGAGACTCAGGCCCTTTTCCTTTGCAGCTTCTTTAAACATACAGAACTAGATTGCACCTGGCGCTACCATGAGTGTGTACCTGCCAGCTCCCCTCCAGCAAAGATCCTTCCCCCCAATTGCAGTAATGAATAAGATAAAGGCATGATAAATTATTCCATCCTAGTACTCCTGGGGGTACAAATCACCCTACGGGATAGAATTGGGAGGGGTGGAGTCATGATCCTGCTCCCCCTCTATGATCTCCAAGAGACCTACTCAAGTACTCCAGCACAGGGAAGTGTGCTGCACCGTCCAAATGGATAATGAAGCCTGTGCACTCCTCCTTGCACTAAGGAGTTGATCCCCCTACAGCACAACCCCTCCCAGAACTCTCCCTAAGGATGTGCCTCCAATATAGGCAAGATAAATCACATGATCTGACCCTCTCCCCTTATTGTTTTTCAATAACTCAAGAAAATGTAGGTGTTAGTTTCATATCTAGCCACTCTCTGAATGACCCACAGGTCATCACAACAGCTTCATTTCTAGAGCACTGAAATTTACTCTCTTTAAAAAGGAATAATCTGAAGTATTTCAAATGTGACATGACAAAATGCCTAACCTTTGTCTATTTCAGGATGTTTAAATCACCACAGCAGTTAAGTGTTAATTGACCTGGGCCACCCATCTGGAGGAACATCTGACCAAAGTATGATGCATCATAGATATTACTTCAAGTTTAGAGCAGCCATTACAAGAAGTAATTTAGACTAGAGAATAGATAAAGCTGAAAAACATGTAACTCAGGTCATTTTTTCCTCAAAATGGTAATCTAGACCCCACCAAAGATACCGCAAACCCATTCAATACCTCAGAGTAAACCCCACTTCAGACACAAGGTAACAGTATGGTACCCTAGAAATATGGCACACACACAGCAGCACTCATTAAAAGAGATAAAGAAGAAGTAATCAAAAGACAATACAAACTACATTTTCCCAATTAGATTAATTCCTTTCAACTGTTCCTGAGAACAGCAAGTTTGATATTGCAAGGATGCTCCCTTAGTCCAAAATTAGGAAAATCTTCAATCCAAAGGTATTTTTCCTTAATAGGAAACAAACAATAGGCAGGTTGGAGGCACGCAAATGCTTTATTTATCTCCTAATATAAACTAATATGGAATTCTGCCACATTTAACTATCCTCCTCAGCTCAGGATCAGCTGGAGCTTCCATTACTAGTCCATATATTTTCCTCATGTCAATCAGGCACCCTTAAGAGCCATTGCAGTATGAAGAACACGAGCAGTGAAGAATAACAGGACATTCATAGACTGCTGAATCTGATGTAAAAACTGCCTTTAGCAGAGACAAAAGTTAAGTGCCAGGAAAGTGAAAAAGACCATAACTCTCTGTTTTACCTGCAGCCTGCACAGTTCTTCTGGACATATTTGAAAAGAATAAATTGATACAAAATCCTAGCTTAATCATATGCTCCTGTTTAAACTCTAAAATGTAGGGGATGGATATTGCAAGAGGTTGGAGAAAGGTGGATTTCAGTAAATCTTTCAGGACATAATTTTATTCTTTTGTATTATGACTATTTCTAAGTTGCCCACCTTATAGTATCTGGATGCAATTATATGAATTTAGAAGTACATGATTTCCCTAAAGGACGAGGAATAGAGCTCCCATACCATGCCCTGCCAGCTAAGGCTATTCATTTCGGAAAAATTAAATGTATATGTGTTTTCTTTCTATAGAGTGCAGTTGGGTGTTGCATGGTCCTCCATAGAGGGTTATGCTATGCTGGTGTAGGTCAATTACTCCCACAAATATAGACTCCAAGTAACACACAGAAAAAGTGTCATTAGAGCAGACTAGCAATTAAAGGTCCAACAGGACCTCCTTGCATTCCAGGGTAGTCAGATAAATACAGCTAGAGAATTAGGTTTCCTATTCAAATAGAAAGGGGAAAAAAAGTAGCTTTCCTTTTACTGTTTCCCAGTTTCATGCCACTATATTCTGCATTCGAATCTTCATGCACACCTTCAAAGTGCCATTGCCAGAGGAGAAAGCATCATGGACTATGGAAGAGCTTAACGGATTCTCCAGAAGAGTACCTGAACACATACCCTTTGTGTTTTTTCCAGCTACATATGTACATGTGTCTGTTAATTAGACACCTTATAACTTTGCCCCCTTCCTCAAACTCTGTTTTATTAGGTGCTATTCCTGGTTTGTCTTTCTCTATTTCCCAGATGTTATCCTCCAGCAGACAGGTTATGCAGAACACACCAAACTATGTACTTTCCCTAGAACCATTTGAAGTGCTTATTTTTTTGCACCCTGGGGACTAAATAACTACTATACTTAGATAATATTGCCAAGATATCTATTAGGTTATTTTTCTTGCTCTGAATATATCCATGTCTTTCATGTACATAGGGGAATATAAGATTTTCTTATATACAAGTAAATAATTGCCAGTATAAAAGTAATTTGCTCAGTAACTGAATAGTTATAGATAACTAATGTTTATATATGGCAATTGCACCTATTTAATCATATATTTTTTCTTCTGTAACAGACCAAAGATGGTCCCTTGACCCACATTTTTGTCATCATTGAAATCATCACAGCATAATTGTGTGGGAAGATTTGCATTTCACAACTTAAATGGAGCTACAATAAGAATTTGTAACCAGACATCCTGGGGGAAGGAAAGTCAGTGGTGAGTGTACTTACTGCTGAATCTATATGTAATTAATTATGCAGCTCACCAGATATCACCCTTTGGATAATGCAAAAAACCACAGAACTATTCTCTGAGGCCAGGGCCGGCGCGCCCACTAGGCGGCCCTAGGCGGTTGCCTAGGGCGCCAGGATTTGGGGGGAGGCTCGCCGCGGCTGCCTCCCGCCTCCCAGCTCCACGGCTGAGCCGGGAGGGCGGCTCACCACGGCTGCCTCCCACCTCCCGGCTCCGCGGCTGAGCTGGGAGCCAGGGGGCAGCTGGCTGTGGCTGCCTCCCACCTCCCAGGTCTGCGGCTGAGCCGGGAGCACGGCTGGCCGTGGCCTCCTCCCGCCTCCGTGGCTGAGCTGGGAGCTGAGCTGGGAGCTTGCCGCAGCTGCCTCCTGCTTCCCGGCTCCGCAGCTGAGCAGGGAGCTGGGGAGGCGCCACGGGTGGGGGACTGGCTGCCATGTGGGGGGGCGGTGTTAGCTGGGAGGGGGGGAGAGCGCAGGGCTGGTGCAAGGACGTTTCGCCTAGGGCGCGAAACGTCCTTGCACCGGCCCTGTCTGAGGCTGAACCCATTCAAAAGCAAAAGCTGCAAGAAGCATGCTACTTTGGGAATTATTATCCTTAGGTATTTGTACCACTTCTTAGACCTTAATCAGCTCTTGGAGAGACTTTGAGGCTCATTTGAAGTCACTTGAGGGAAGATATTTGAGTATGCACGCTTTTTTCCTATATTCACTACCTCGGCTTCCCTTTGGGTTTTATTCTTTCCCCCTCAAATTAATTTAGTTTGGAAAGTAATAGAAGGAAGAGACTGCTCGCTTAGAAGTAAACAAGCCCATTCCACAGTGGTTCCTGCTACGGTACAAAATGGACGAGCGAGACCGAGGAACTCTCTCTTTTCAAGGCTGGGTGAGGAAGATGGCAGATAAGGGCAGAGGATCTTCTAATAGATTTTTTGAAAAATCTTCCTTTTAATCAGTTAAAAAAAATGTGGCTTATTTACCTCTCAGGGAGGATTTAGTAGTTACAGGGCTATCCTGCTGTTTTTTCCTGGTTCATTCAATCTAACTAACTCTTTCTCTCACAGAAGCCTACCATTTCAGAGGAAAAAAGACAGATAGAAAGGATGATTTTATGTATGTCTCTTTCTCTCTCTGCCCCCCCTCCACCATTTCTAATATAAACTAGACTTTTGTTATGTTTTGTATCAAAACTAAAGCCTTTTGCCTTTATCTTCCCAGCACCAACCTACTGCCATGCCAATATTCTATCCTGGTTATAAATCCCAATGAAAGCTTCAATCAATGAGTATTCCGGCCATGGTGGTCCACACATTTGTAATCTCCTAGTTCAACCCCTACAGTTCCATAGTGCTAGAAATGAAACCCAAGCCACCGAGGAAGACACAGATGGGTCAGGATGCTTCAGCAGTGCAGCTGCCACCACTTTAGCCACAGCTCCCTTTCCACCACCTAACTGGTTAGCAACAGACCTGTAGCATTCTGGGGTAGCCAGCTTCCAGATGACTATAGCAATCCACTTATGGACCGCCTGGCCACCCTCATGCATTTGCTGTGATGCTGGAGGATCAGGGTAAGCTGTTCACAAAGCTCCAGAAACTTTGCTTTCTTCACGCAAAAGTTCTGGACCCTCTGCTGGTTATCCCAGCTCTGCAAGACAATGTGATCTCACCAGTCTGTGCTTGTGGATCCTGCTCCAGAAGTGTCAGTCTACACAGCCAGCTTCAGCAGCTATATTGAGATTCATGAGCTGCATCAGCCAGGTTGAGTCTGCCATGTCTGTATCATCCTTCTCCTCCTCTGGCAGGTGCCCGTGGTAGGTTAAAAAATGCCACCAAAGTGTCCACCAGCATCTCATGGATGCTCAGCCTATTTCCTGAAACAGGAATGAAAGCCCTGCCAGGACAAGTACTTCAAATGGTGATTCTTCCATGTTGCTGGCTCTGGTTGATGGGAGCATGCAGACCCCAAAGTAAACTTGGCTGGATGTGTTGGCAGGCCGCAACAACTTCCAGTAAAGTGCCATGGGATGGACAGTCAAGTTTTCCCACAGTGCACCATGAATAAAGGACTAGGGCAGCTACAGCATGGAGGACACTAGGAAAAGCCTGGGATAGGCTGTTTTCACTTATGTCTGTGTAATGCAGCATAGACACACAAGTGCGGGTTTGAGAACTGGGTCCAGATATTCTAAAACTAGGGTCAATATTCATCAGGGACACTCAAACCCAGACTTACAAACAGTGAGCCTGTGGGCTAGAGTCCCACAGATCCTGGGTTTACATTGCAGTGTAGACATACCCTACACCTGTTACCAGAAACTCGGGAAACATGTTCGACACTCTTTATGCTAGCTCGCCATTGAATAAAGGGTCCAGTTCAAAGGTGCTGTACTGATTTTCAAAGCCCTGCACAGTATTGATCCTAGGTACCAGAGAGGTCACTTCCCCCTCCACACCAGTAACTTGACACAACAGCTTTGCTCTGCAAGATAAATTGTTAAGTGTAAAAGAGTGTGCTGATCTCTATCTGTAAATGCCACCCAGACCTTCAAAATGTGTGCCAGAGATTCCAAAAAAGGACACAACAATTAAAAAAAAACCTGAGAAGGAATTTTTAAAATAACAATTTAACATTTTGCATGACCTCACTTGAATGATTAAGCAAGACTGGGCCAATAGTAACATTAAACTGACAACAGGCAACTTGTTTGCATGGCAAATACAATTATGCCAGGGAACGCAAGATGGCTGACATCGACTTTTAATCATAAACATGAATTCACTATGTAGGGTTGATTGAAGCTTTCATTGGGATTTATAACCAGGATAGAATATTGGTATGGCAGTAGGTTGGTGCTGGGAATATAAAGGCAAAAGGCTTTAGTTTTGATACAAAACATAAGAAAAGTCTAGTTTATATTAGAAATGGGAACTATGTTTGCAACCAAGTCAAAGGGCTACAGTAACCTGGCTATCTAACATGGTTGTATTTATGATTCAGAGCATTTTCTTGGTACTCTCCCATTAGTGAAAACAAATGCAGTCCTTCCTGTTCAGGGAGGATGTCTATTCCACATAATCTTTGTGCACTGAAATGCCAGCTTCTCCTTTTTAAATATTACTGAGCAACAAGGAAAGAAGTGGGACCGCTAAGCACTGATGATGGGGTGAATATTAAAGATAATCTAGGCAAGGCCCAACAAATAAACAAGTATTTTGCCTCAGCTTTTAATAAGGGTAATGAGGATCTTAGGGGTTGTGGCAGGGTGGCTAACAGAAATGAGGATATTGAAGTAGAAATTACCACATCTGAAGTGGAAGTCAAACTCAAACAGCTGAAGAGGACCAAACTGGGGGGCCCAGATAATCTTCATCCAAGAAATTAAATAAACTGGCGCATGAAATTGCAAGCCCAATAACAAGGATTTTTAATTAATCTGTATACGTGGGGATTGTACCCTGTGAGTGCAGAAATTACGACTATATTACTTATTTTAAGAATGGGGAAAAAATGACCCAGGCCTGTTCATTTGACCTCAATTGTATGCAAGGTCTTGGAACAAATTTTTAAAGAGAAAGTAATAAAGGACATAGAGGTAAATGGTAATTGAGAATATAACTGATTTTTTTAGACAAAGGAAATGCAGTAGATCTAACCTACCTGGATTTCAGTAAGGTATCTGATACAGTTCCACATGGGAAATTATTAGTTAAATTAGAGAAGATGAGGATTAATACGAGAATTGAAAGATGGGTGAGGAACTGGTGAAAGGGGAGACAACAACGTGTCCTACTGAAAGGTGAACTGTCAGACTGGAGGGAGGCTACTAGCGGAATTCCTGAGGGATCAGTTTTGGGACCAATCTTACTTAACGTTTTCATTAATTGTTGGCAAAAAAAAGTGTCCGTGCAGTAATAAAATTTATGGATGACAGAAAGTTGGGAGGTATTGCCAATATAGAGAAGGGCTGGAGTATCACACAAGTAATACTGGATGACCTTGAAAACTGGAGTAAGAGAAAGGGGATTAAATATAATAATACAGAGTGCCAGGTCATGCACTTACGGACTAACAACAAGAATTTTTGCTATAAACTTGGGATATATCAGTTGGAAGTGACAGAGGAGGAGAAAGACCTGGGTGCAATGGTCGATCACAGGATGACTATGAACCGCCAATGTGATGTGGTTGGGAAAAAGGCTAATGCAGTCCTAGGATCCATCAGGCAAGGTATTGCCCGTAGAGATAGGGAAGTGTTATTGCAATTATACAAGGCACTGGTGAGACCTCATCTGGAATACTGTGTGCAGTTGTGGTCTCCCATGTTTAATAAAGATCAATTCAAACTGGAATAGGTGCAGAGATGGCTACTTGGACGATCAGAGGAATGGAAAATTTATCTTATGAGAGAAGATTTAAGGAGCTTGGCTTATTTAGCCTAACACACAAAAAAAGGCTGAGTGGAGATATGATTGCTTTGTATAAATATATCAGAGGGATAAACACCAGGATGGGAGTGGAGTTATTTAAGTTAAGCCAATGGTGGTATAAGAACAAATGGATATAAACAGGCTATCAACAAGATTAGGCTTGAAATTAGATGAAGGTTTCTAACCATCAGAGGAGTGAAGTTCTCCAACAACCTCCAAAGGGGAGCAGTGGGAGCAAAAAACCTAACTGGTTTCAAGAGGGAGCTTGATAAGTTTATGGAGGGGCTGACATAATGGGGTCACATGCCAAATGTAAGCAGTCTCATCTGTGACTGCTAGTAGCACATATCCCCAGTGACTGGTGATGGGATACTAGATGGGGAGGGCTCTGAGTTACTACAGAGAATTCTCTCTCAGGTGTCTGGCTGGTGGGTCTTGTTGACATGCTCAGGGTCTAAGTGACTGCCATATTTGGGGTTGGGAAGGAATTTTTCCCCAGGTCAGATTGGCAGAGACCCTTGTGGGGCTTCACCTTTCTCTGTAGCATGGGACACAGGACACTTGGTGGTTTAAACTAGAGTAAATGGTGGATTCTCTGTAACTTGAAATCTTAACATCATTATTTGAGGATTCCAGTTACTCAACCAGAGGTATATTGCAAGAGTGGCTGGGTGACGTTCTGTAAGGTGCAATGTGCAGATCAGACTAGATGATCACGATGGTTCCTTCTGGCCATAAAGTCTGAGAGTCTATTAATCATTATGTCAGAGGGATATTTTGCAACAAACCAAAAGAAATTATACTGCTGACAAGAAGATAAGGTTCTCCCCCTAAAATACTGCCCCAAAGAAACAGGGACATTTATATCACCAACTCTGGCTACACTGAATGACGCTATGGAATGTATATTTGAGGGCCCATTCTGTAACTAGTGCATACTTTAATGTTCATAAGCATTCCAACTGCCATACTGATGACTAGCTATGAATGAGTTATCTATATGCAATAATAGAGGATGGGCCAGTATCATTACTACCCCTCCCCCTCTATTATAGACATATCCGTGTATATATATATATTCATGTACACACTAGAATTATGGCATAAAGGCAGCTGCACAGATGTTGCTCATCAAGCTGCCAGTGTGAGGGAGTGGGAGAGAAGGATTATTACTTTACTGCTTAGATTTCCCTTCCCAAAAGCCTGTTTGTTTGGGTTTTGCAGAGGATCAGGGACAGTGTTTAGCCCTTTATGATTTACTAAGACTTCATGATATAGATATTGCACAATTAGGCTCATTATGAGCAGTTTAAGCATATGGTGTTGGCTGTTGTCAGAGACAGAATATCACACTGGTTAAACCAGTGATCTGCCTGTCTGGAAATTCTTACAGGAACATGAGATTTTGTAAACAGGCATTTCCTATGTTTCTAAACCAAATTGTTTCACAGAACTTATACTGTTTATGCAGGCAAAATACTCAATCAGATCAATTGAAAATGTGACTGTTTGAGAAGTATGGGATCAGTCCCTGTATTTAATTTACACACTAAATAGTTATAAAAAGCAATAATATTTTTCAACAAAAAAACACTTTGCGAGGCTTGATGAAAGATGCTATAGAAGTGCAAATTAATATTGTACATTATTAGATTTTGTTTTGTTTGGTTCTCATTAGCTTTTCAGTATTGGTATAGATGCTTGCTTATGACTAGCTGATAGACAATGCGGTGATGATTTAAACTTCCTAGAATTTCACAGTAAGTAGCAGATGTTCTTGATAATAGCTGCTGTCTGAAAAATCCAAAGACACACTTTAGTATGAAAATTTATGAAGTTTTAAATATGTGAAGTACAAAGTCATTATGGAGGCGCCTGGCAGCAACTCCATAAGTTAGGGCTATGTTCTACAATGGGCTGAAAATAGACAAATTCCTCTTTCTCTCTGAAAGTAGGTGGCCAATTGTTGTGAAGTGCCTATTGAATTTTCTGTGTAGTTTTTGTTTGGTTTCTGTTTATAAGTTTTTAATGGGAAATCTGAATTTGGACTCTGGCTAAAATCTTCCCTTGGCAGTACAGCTTTTCATTGTTTACCAATATCTTTTCAAAAGCATCAGCTATCTACACAAAACTTGGCAGAAGGATGGATGCTAACAAGGGTTTTTTTAAAAAAAGCAAAACAAAGAAGCTTGATTTAGCATCAGTTTTGCCATTATTTATGTTTTAAGTGAAAGTTTACGTGTCAGGCACACAAACCTAATTTTTGTTTGTTTTGTTGGCTGTATCAGTCTGATTAGTTGCCTGGGCTGGAGAGCACCAAAAAAAAAAAAAATCTCTGCTAGGAGCTATACTTTTCTGTCAGGTTTTATCCTTCAATGGAACATAACCGTTTCATGCGCAGCTGCTGACACATGAGGGTTCATTGCACAGATGCTGATGGATAAATAGTCAGTCTGAGCAGTAGTAGCTACCCCCTCTCTCCCACACTCATGTTTATCCCTTCCCCCTTTGCTAGCCCCACACCCCCACAATTAAGCATTAAAAAACTCTAGCAAATTAATACATAAAAATACTTTGCTGTGAAGCGGTTAGTGTTGGTACACACATAATATACCTGAAAGAAACTCACAAAAAACAAGGAAACGAAGAGGTAAGCCATCTAATACATACTTCTACTCCTCCACCCACAACCGCACACTTTCCCATTACCACTCCGCCACCGCAACCTTAAAATCTGACACCTAGGGATACCAGCCTCACATCAGCCCTTTTAACCACCCTTCTGCACCCAATCCTTTAGTGAACTTCCTTCTCCCAAGCACTACCATCTACTACCCCACATATCCACACCACAACTATTATTGTGAGGGGGAAATAACTGGTAAAGGGATGTGTGCAGAAGGGCAAAAGCCAGGAAGTGGCCAGAGTAATAATTGGTCTTGTTATTGTCATTCATTTAAAATCACAGTGTGAATTACTGCAGCAAAGGACAAAGAGACGTTGTTAATGGGTGAGCACAGGCTTGCTACACTGTAGGGGTCCTGGAAATAGAATCTTGTGTTATATCAAACAAGAAAGTAGTATGGTTATATGCATATAAAAATGGAGTTTATGAATGGCCAGAGAATAGCCAAAATATGGTTTAAAGAATCATGCTCCATAGCAAAGAAATTAATACTGAATCTATGTATCCTCAATGGGGTGCTTTTAGAAAAGATCCCTTGGGGGACACTGAGAATGCCAGAAATTTTTCAAAGGATTTAGACCCTTGATAAACGCAAAAATTAATTCAAGTGGCTTGTAGGCTCTCAATTGAAGAGGACAGGCTTCATAACACATGCGCAATCTCTCTTAAAGACCACTCTTTTCCACAATGTCTTAATACAATATCATGGCTAAGAATAAAATAATCTTTGCAGATTTTTTCTGTTTATGTAGCATTTACAAGTAATATAAAATTGTACATTTTAAAGAGATACAGTAATCATGTGTGTCATTGTTGCATCTCCTTTCATAACTGGATCTCAAATTGTTTTTAAAAGCATTCATCCTTTTTTCCAACTCATTGCCCACTGTGGGGGGAATATTAATTTTACCAACTTTAAAGATGAAGAAGCTGTGCAGCTAAAGGATTTGTCCAGGGTCACAGAGTCAGATTAGAATGCAGGTCTCAGGATGAACACTCCTCTGCCTTAACCAGAAGGCTGGGTAATTGCCTAAAACAAAATAACTTGCGGTGAAAGTGAGGATAAAAGGTGATGTGATAAGGAAACAGATTTCAGCTTCAGAGACCCTCGTTTTTGTTATAAATGAGTAAAATGTTAGAAAATATTTTGTGTGTTTTCAATATGTTACTTTTCTTTCCTTTCTTTGGTAAAAATACAAAGAACTGATGCAAGAGACAGGTTACAATGAAAAGGAAGAATGTGGATGGGGATATAGTTAAGAGCAGGATAACAGATCAAAGGAAAAGAAAAAGTAGTACAAAAAAGATTTTAAAATTAAGAAAACCCTTTTTTTTCCCCTTTGAAATTCTCTCTATTTTTGCAGGGGTTTTTTTACACTACAGGAGGAAACTGAAAATACCAGTTCTTAGCAATTTGATCCTTCCCTTGGTGTTAGGTTTGAACTTTCCCCTTTGAATTGTTAATGTTATTTTATTTAAATCTTAAAACCAAGCGAGCAGTTTTGCACCAGTCTGTTTTCTAATCCACATTCCTCATGGGGGAGGTGTCAAAAGAGCTCAAAATGGCTACTACTGTATCTGTATGACCCCAGCTGGCTGATGTTTAGAGGGTTCTGCTGGAGATCCAGAGGAGATGCTGACTGACAGATATGTTTTTATGGCAGCAACAAAGAGAAAAAAAAGTAAGTACTGTTATTGCTGATCCACAAGAAAAGATGGATTATTTTAGAACTTTTAGGAGACCAGAAAAGAGCAGGGACCCACACACTAAAGTTAAAGATACTATTGGAAAATGTGCTAGCAGCATTCATGCAGGGTCTAAGAAAAGCAACAATACCATTTACAATAACTTAGTGTGTTGATGAGTCTGCTTTGCTCCTGCCCATTCCATAACTGGATTAAAATGAAGAATTTACCATTCACCCTAAAATAAAGGACTCAACCCTGTTCCAATGGAAGTCAACAGGAGCTATGTAGGACCTAGGGTTTCTTCTGATTTCTTATAAATAACAGTAGATGGCAGCAATGGATAAATTAATTTGGATAAAATGACAACTAGCCACGATTGTGCCTAAAATTCACAAGAAGATCTTTAGAAGGGTGCATTTAGCTAACTATTTTCACTATGAATGATCAATTCATGTACCTCTGAGCTTCTGGTTGTAACTGGAAATACAGTGACAAAATACCACAGGAAAGCCCATTGTTGTGATATTGCTGTCCCAGTACGAAGTACCAAAATATGGGAATCCTCTGCTCCTGAGATTTTGGAGCCACAAGAGGTGCTTATTATCCAGAAAGAACTCTGACTTTTCAGAGTAAAGCTAGTTAAGGGGGAGGGGAAAAAAGAAAAAAAAATCACAAAACGTTTTTACGTCATTGTTTTTTAAATTCCAAAATTTAGAAAATTTAAATAGATCGATAGTTGATTAAAAATAGTGGTGGGGGAGGAATTTTATGAAAATTGTCCATTTTTCCATTTGTCAAAATATTCAAAATTAATATGTTTATTAGTTTAGGCCAGATACTTTTGGGGTTTCCCCATCAGTAGAAGATAAATAGTGGGACAGTTCTGCTTCATGACAGTGGAATCATTCCTTCCTCCCCACCCAAATCAAGGTGTTTTTTCCACATACTGTACTATACCATCACTTGAAGGCCCCTGTAGCCAAATACTTCAATCGCTCTTAGCACAGCGGCTCAGGCTGGGAAGCAAACCTGAGAGGATTTGTTTAAGCTAGCCTTTTGGAAGGATGTTTCAGATAGTGCTTCTAAAAGTGAAGCCGCAGGGGTCTCTTCCAAGGTTTTCCCCCTTTATCGCTGTTGTGTCTGGGGCATATAACAGATTCCCCATCCTACTATTTAACAGGATACATTCAACCTCCATTTTCCTACCTGTACAAATTACTTCCTTCCCTCCTCACAGAGCATGCCAAAGGTGTTTGGAGCAGAATACTGTTATGCACTGCACTCAGGGGGCCTGAGTTTGTTTGAACTAGACATGGGGCTTTTTTTTTTTTACTCCCTCAGACACAGTGCAGCAGAGCTCAGATTAGGATGGGGGAGGGGAGGAAGCACAACTATGACTAATAGCTAAAAATCACATCTAGGAAATTGTCCAGCTATATTAAAATCATCCAGAGTTGGATTTTTTTGAAAGCTTTTTCCCCTACCCATTCAGAATCACCGAAAAACAATTTTCAGCCAATGTAGTGTAAGAAAGCATACACCATCTTCTGTATTTTTGACTACACAAGCAGTGAGTGACTAAAGGAATCCTAATGAAATATTGCACATTTTACATTTTAAAACCTTGAGCAGCAGTATTTTCCTGACTGCCTGTCAAATGAAGCCTGTCAGGAGGCTGGCTGGCTCATGCCCAGTGTCTCCAGAAGGTTAACATTTTGAGAAATAATCTCAATCTGGCACATTTCTTTTTCTGAACTGCTAGAAAGAGCTAATATAGCTGAGCATACTAAATCCTTACAAGTCTGAGTCTTTGATGTTGGAGAATGCTTGTCATGTTTTTGAGGAAGACACCTGAATTTTTCACTCACTCCTCCTCTGCCAGCATGATTCAAGATATCCCCATGCGGCATTTCTCTTATAACAAAGGATGCCATCAGTACATCTGAAACTACTGTAAATGCAATGCAAATTTATTTTCCCTTTATAATGACTTTTAGACAGTAGGTACCCCCATTATCAATACAGCAGCACAATGCAATTAGTGTATCTAGTGTTTCCAGAATTCAGAGAGCAAGATAAAGCACTCTTTCATTATAATTTGCAAAGCCTGTTTAGAAGCAATAGTTAAAACTGCAGATAAAATAAGCAGTCCACCACTGCTGCTTTAGATTTCACCTCATTCCCTTGGGATATTGACATACAAGAATGCCATTAAAATGAATAATGCCTTATGATTATTTTGTCAGCTTGGTCTCATCTCCTTAGCACCTCTTGCTAAAGTCAGTTTTGTAAAGCTAAACGCATTATTTGGACAAGGACATTCTGTTTACATTCAAACCTTGAGGAAGGACAAAAAACGCCAATCACATCCTAATGTTTGCTTTGTAATTCTGATACTTGTTTTGGTTTAACTCTACAGAATATCTGTTGTATGTAACCAGGAGAAGTGCTTCACAGACATACAGAACTGTATTGGTCAGCAAATCATTTCCTGAAGAGTTGCAGGTTTTTTACCTTTGAATTGTCAGCAAAATTACACTCACCTATCTTCTCAACAGGTTTCAGCAGTCTGTGCATTACCACTCACTAGTAGACCTGGTAAGAATTTTTTCATTATTTTTTTTTTCACTGAAAAATGCTGATATGTTGAAACTGACACTTACTGAGAAAGCTTTGGTTTTGATCAATTTCCCATTTTGAAAAAAAAGTTGAAAAAAGTTTTGAAACTGTTGAAATGTCACTCCAATTTCAACAATTTCAAACAGAAAAAGTTCTTTTTTTTGTTTCAAAATAATATTCTGATTAGAAATTTAAGTTAATTTATACTAAAAAGAGTTTAAAGGTTTTAAACATCTTGATTGACCTACTCTGTATTTTTATTTCCTTTTTTCAGGTTCTTTGTTGGGGAAAATTTGAGATTTTGACTTTTTGTTCCAATTCAGAGTGGTGACATTTATGAAATCTCAAAAATTCTCATGAGATGGGAAAACCATTTCCCACCCAGCTGAGTATATAAAGCAAGATTTAGCCCAAGTCCAGCTCATGTAGTCCTACAGAAAAGTAACCAGAGAACCAGGAAGATTCTATGAGGTTCTGCTTGAAGACTTTGTAACTTGTCCTCTCATGGGGTCGTGCCCGCCCCTGACAATGCTGAAGCCTCTTAACACTGCTGAACATGTAGATCAGCAGTGAAAAGACATAAGGATCTTTGGAAGTAGGACTTATGTACATGGACAATTGAATCTGTGTCGCACTCTGCTGCCCATCCTGAACTGCCACATGGCTTCTACAGGAGACTTGACTCCATGAACTCCCTGATAAGGTGGAATGGTGATAATCAGTGCGGCCATTTTGCTGCATTGATCCCACCTCTCCAAAGTTTCCTTACCCCTGTGCCACACAACACGCAAGTGGATCTCTAGGCTGTGCTTTTTGCTGGGTTTGATACAGTCTGCCTTCACTTTGTGAACATTTAAAAAATAAATAAATTACAGCAGTGGGGAATGTAAAGGACACATTTGCTTTGCTGTCACATTTTCACCAACTGGATATTACCCTAGTAAATATCACCTCTCAGTCTCATAACAGAGCTTGATAGGGACGGACGATGGGTAAAAAATGGGTGTCTCTGGATAAAGACATTTTGAAATATTTTTAAAACGTGTCCTAAGCAATAAACACCAAAAAAAAAAAAAAAAAAGAATTCACATTCTGTTTTGGTCCTTTTTTGTTGTAAATAATGCTTGACGCAATAGAGGGCAATGTATTTTACCTTTCAAAAAACTTTTTTTTTTAAACTGGGAACGCTTTGCACTAAGCAGCTCTTTTGCTACAAAGGGCTTTGTGGCATTCCCCATGTGATAGGGAAGTATTATCCACATTTTACGGATGAGGATGCAGATGCACAGAGAATTTCAGTCACTGCCAAAACTGGGAATAGAAACCCAGGACTTCTACCTTACCGAACAAGCCCCTACTCCAAACATGACATCATTCCTCACAAGAAAGCTCATCTAACACTTTGTCTTCACTCCTTCAACAATTTTTTTTAAACAGCTAGATGATAATTTGTCTATAGTTAACCCACTGTAAAATCCCAAACAAAGACAAGGCACCACAGTTTTTACTGCAAGATAATATTCTACATGTACCCATGGTTGACTTTGCCTAGTTCACCTCACAATAAAAGTACTGTCCCTTGTCTACAGTGGGATATCTAAGGCACATTAGTTATCCCATGATAAAAAAACCACATTTTTTAGCAGTAAAGACAAAGACTAAAACTGTCGTAAGCACGTATAGAAAGAAATAGAAAATCACCCCATGTGCTCCTGTTTTCTTCCTTTTGAGCTCCCAAGGACTATTCAATCTAAAGGTATGCTCTGATTATATAATTGGGTCAAACTCAGTGGAAGCAGTTTAACAAAATAGAGTAATTTAACACAAATAACTATAGGAGAGAAGGAAGGCAGCTTCCCCCCAAATATCCTTTAAAACCCTGATTATGCCATCAAAAACTGAAATGCACTCCCCTTCCTTTCAGATGTAAGTAGCTCACATAATGATGGGGAAATTAATGTGAATTAGTAACAAAATAAGATAATGAGATTGAGTTGTCATTACACTGGATATCTTTTTAAAATTATTAAGTTCACCGGACCCATGTTTTGGCTATCAGACTATTCCCAAAGCTCCATTCCCTTGGGGAAAACAACTGTCTCATGTATTAGATGCAGGGGTGGCCACCCTGTGGCTCCAGAGCCACATGCAGCTCTTCAGAAGTTAATATGCGGCTCCTTGTATAGGCACCAACTCCGGGGCTGGAGCTACAGGCACCAACTTTCCAATGTTGGGGGAGGGATAGCTCAGTGGTTTAAGCATTGGCCTACTACACCTAGGGTTGTGAGTTCAATTCTTGAGGGGGCCATTTAGGGATCTGGGGCAAAAATTGGGGATTGGTTCTGCTTTGAGCAAGGGGTTGGACTAGATGACCTCCTAAGGTCCCTTCCAACCCTGAGATTCTATGATTCTATGAATGTGCTGGGGGGTGCTCACTGCTCAATCTCTGGCTCTGCCAAAGGCCCTGCCCCCCTTCCACCCCTTCCCACCCTCTCCCCTGAGCCTGCAGTGCCCTAGCTTCTCCCTCTCCCCCCAGAGCCTCCTACATGCCACAAAACAGCTGCTTGGGAGGTGCAGGAAGGGAGGGGGAGGCGCTGATCGGCGGACTGCCGTGGGTGGGAGGAGCTGGGAGCAGGAGCGGGGAGCTGTTGCAGGGCTGCTGATGTATTACTGTGGCTCTTTCGCAACCTACATTGGTAAATTCTGGCTCCTTCTCAGGCTCAGGTTGGCCACGCCTGCACTAGAGTTAAAAGACAGATGCATTTTCAAAAGTGCATGGACACCACTTAACCTGCACATGGAAACCCTAAGTAGATATGCACAAGCCCTAATTCTCATGGATACATATCTATGTAAATGTTTGTGCAAAGGAGGGTCTGCCAGCATGTATCAGCATTTGTATGTATGCAAAGTGGCTGTGTGGACATTTAAAACCCGTGCCTTATATATGCTTTTAGTATCGCACTGGGTTAAATGCAATTGCTGACGAAAAATAAAATTAGCACATCTCATTATTTCATCTGCATATGAAATTTCAATAGGTCCTCTCCCTGATGTAAGCAACCAGCATTTTTATCCTTCTCCATTAATTTCCAATCCTTTTGCACCTCCATTCATCCTAAAGGACTCTGGATCTTGCTTTTACAGTAAATGTAGCAATAGAATGAAGCTATAACTGCAACAAGTGGAAGGAATGATCAAAAATAAATGATAAAGGAACAATATGAAGGCTGGCAGGCCTAAAAATATAGTGACTTTGCAAATTGTGCTATATTGCAGGACTTACCTCCAGGATTTCAAGTGCATTACAAGTGTTTTTTTTCCAATTGTCAATTAATCGATGCTCATGTGGGAACTCATACGCAATGAACTCCTATATGTGTGCTATATTCATGAAGTAATTTCGTTATTGCTGGGCCTTTCAGCCATCCATCTCCTGTGTCACATATAGGGATTGGGGACGGAGTGAGAGGATGGAAGAGAGGGAGGGAGAGAGAGCGATAAACTGTGCCTAGAATCCTGAAGACAAATCTTTCACATCTCTAGGGGATAATAGTCACAGCAGGTTATGTTTCTAGTGGAGCGTGTCAAAAGTTTTTAAGTGAGGGTTTTGCTGAAAACATTTTTTCCCTACAAAAATAATTTCGCTTTCAACATAAAACCCAAACCTGTTTTTTGGTTACCAAAAAGTGAAAATCTTTTTTTTTTTTTTTTTTTTTTGGGGGGGGGGGGGAGGTTGGGAGAGGGAGGAGGTGAGGGGAATCCTAACCACCTCTAGTTTTTAGTCTTTTAAACAGAAATTCCCTCCTTGTGATCGACACTAATAAGCAGCCTTTTAAAATTATCTCTAGCACACACCTCCATTATGAATAATATATTTAATGGACAATGAAGAATATAATCTAAGCAGAAACAAATATTGTTCCTGTGATTGTACAGAGTACCTACAGTAGATCTGAATTCAAATCTGATCGCCAAATGCTCTTCTCAATGTTCAAGAGTAGGGCGGAGCAGGCACTTCCAGACCCATGAAAGGAGGATCCCAGAAGTGTAGTATCAGCTCCACAGCAAGCTACCCTTCTTCCTTTGCTGAATTCCTTCTGGGAGTGCTCTTCAGGATGAGGCACTGTGAGTGGGAAGGAAACATAAGCCTCCCCTTCCCCCACCAAACCTGTAAGGAAGGAGTGAGGGAGTAAATGCTAGATGAACATAAACATACTTGTCTCTCCTTCCATGCTGTGAAATAGACCCCCTAGAGGCAGGCATAATCAGGGGAAGCAGCTACATGGGCGGCGCAGAAGGCAATGTGAAAAAGCACAGGACCTATCTGTGCATGTCCATAGCGTTTGGTGGATCCCACAAGATTCTTCTATTTCACTGGCTAAACATCCTGACTATTCATCTGCAGGGGATATACCTCCTTCCCTTCTATCAGACAATAATTTAAAGGACATTCCATGACAGTGAACAACCAAGGTTCCTGTCCACTATGCAGAAATAGTCCCCACAGGGAAAAATCCAGCCCTTTAACCTTGAAGACATATGACTAAAGAAAAAAAAAGAAAAACTACATTTTCAATATTTCTTCTTATTCTTTTTTCTACCCAGACACTTTGCAATGCTCTGTATGGCTGTCTGTTTTTGTTTATAAAACAGCACTGGTAAAGGACGAGACAAATCTATTATTATTATTATTCAGCCAATCACCAAATGGTAATATCTACATAGCATTCATCAAATACTGAATAGAAATAAGAATGCATAGATAAAATGGTAATATATTATCTGGAAAGCAAATTTTGGACAGTCAGAACTACAGATTCAACATGTGATTCAAATGAAAATAAAAACAGTACATCTAGAGAAGCTAATAGTTATCTGTGCTGTATATGCTGCAAATCTATTTTAGAGATCTGCTGTAATGTTATTAGTTATATAATAGATTGTGAATTTAAAACCAATAATTCAATTCAAAGTGTGTGTTTAATTCTTCAATACAAAATGATTTGTGCTGTGAATATGCTGGAATAATTCAACATGACTCCTAGAAAAAATAGCAGTTTAAATGTTTTCAATATAAATCCAAAAATGGCAGTGGATGAAATGCAGTGCTGATCTACATCCCAAGCAATGCCATTGGTTTCATGGCATTACAGTCCATGAAATCCCAGTGATTTCAGTGAAGATGAGTGTGGGAGGGAATGTATATTAGTGCAGAGTCAAGCCCTAACATTACAGATCTTTTATACTTTCAGTAGAATTTCTTCCGTTTGAATCCAGTAGAAGCAAAACTTTAACTAGATTTTTCCAAGCAAACTGTATTTTTAAAATGTCTGTCTCCCCATATTATCATGACTCAGACAGAAATCACATTCTCCAGGATATCCTCTGCTGAAGTTAGCATGTTATTGTCTGTAACATTAGTTGAGGGGGCTGTAAAAAAAAGGGACCTCCCACTGGAAGTGAGATCTTTTTGTTGCTGGATATGATTTTCTGATGTATGATCTTCCAAGCAAGAGATTCAGGGATCTATCAGCTATACTCATAACTCTTTTCCCATTAGAGTGAAAGGTGGTTGGGATTCCATCACGGTTTTCTCCCAGCAACTCCAGAGACCTGCATTTTCCATGAGCAGTTGGTTGTTGAGCACATTGATAGGGGCTCAGATATGCAAGATGATGCTACTCTTAGAAGAAGTGACTATGTCATCTTTCTTTGTGTATGGAAAGTGCCTAGTGTATGGAGCGTGGGGGACAACCAAAATCTAGACACACGTGCCAACATAGCACAGATTAAATATTAGCACGGGGGCGACCAAGGATCCCAAAATAAATTATTTACATTGGGATACATGGTAACGCAACCCCCGCTATAGCGCGGTCCCCGCGTTAACGCGGACCAGTACTGCACATGACTCCCAAACCCCGCGTTCTAGCGAGGGTGCGGTGTAGTAATACATGAATGGACATAGTATAAGAACTTAGATTAGATAAATACAGCATATTAGAGACAGTAGCTAGGTTGACAGATAGTACATACAACACTGTTCATCCCCCACCTAAGCTCTGATATGTCTGAGACTGTTCTTTCCTTGATGGCCTTGGGAATGTGTTTTGCCTCCTCTTGTGTCTGGGCAATCCCATTACAAAATGTTTGCAAAAGCAAAATCTGACAGACAAAAAAGGATGTGCTGCATCTAAAAACTCAGCTCTTCTAAGCCAATAAAACATTTTAAAAAATAACAACAAACCAAACAAAAAAACACCAAATCCTTTTGTTTTCCTTTTCTGTTTTTAGATATCTTTGAAACTGCTATGAAATGTCCCTGAGCGCCTAATAAATTATCCATTTCAAAGCCTAGTCTGTTCCTCTCCACCAGATGCTATTTTCCATTTTCTAGAAAACTTCCCACTATTTTTATGCACTTATTAACCCTAAAAGTGTTCAGGGAAGGCAAAATGACTATTGCAACAGAGAAACAAATCACAAGCCAGTTTTGGAACACTAAAAAGGGGGGTGAATGCATCTGCATGATTATGTATATCATTACTGTGATGGGTACCAGGAGTTGGCCCTCTGGCCAGGTCACCAGTTGAGTTTTCTCCCTACCGGAGGCAACAGAGTCCAGCAAAATATATACACTCCAACATACCCAGAAAAGCAAAGTGTTCAGCCTGCCTCTGGGCTGCTTTGAGTGGCACTTCCTTGACTCAGGGGCTTACGTCATCTCTATCATCTCCTGCTTTCCAAGGGGTGGAGAAGGGTGGTTGGTAGAGGAGCCCAGGCCCTCCCTCTCCACCGGGCTCTGACCCAGGACCCTATGAGAGGCAGTGGCAGCAAACACTTTGGAGTGCTTGGAGCCTGCCTACCTGGGCTACTTCCTACTTAATACTCACTTCCCCACAAGGCCTCAAAATCCTTCACTTAAATAACAAATATAGCAAAATAGCAACAATAACTGCATCTTTAACCCAGTTGGGCTCAGCTAGCAGCCTTCTTCTTTGCAGGCTAGTCCCAGCTTCCAACTGGACCAGGTTCCTGGGTTTCACTCCCAATACCCGAGGCTGTAAAGCTCTTCCTCTACCCAGGGTTTCAGGTAAGCCATGCTCCCTGACTAGCCTCTTTCTCCAGACAGGCTTCCAGCTCAAAGCTCAGTCCCCCAGGTTTCTCTCAGTCCAAGAGAGAAAGTTCCCAGCTACCTCTCACCTGGGTATCCTAACTGGACCCTTCTCTAGAGCCACCCGCAGGCCCCTCCCTTGCAGTAAGGACTTCTACTGTGTCCTTACTCAGTTGCTCTCAAGCTAGATCTCTCCTCCTATCCCATATCTCCCCATTCTGAGGTGTCCAGCTATCTTTTAAGCTCCTCCACCAGCTGGAGTAGGTGCTGCAGGATAGAAGCATCTGGGCCCAGAACTGCTTCTTGACCCTCTTCTGTCCCAGTGTGGGGTTTATATTCCCCATTACAACTGCCTTCTGGCAGAGTGTGAGTGAACTGCACTGATAACAGGATTTTTTCTTATCTAGGCCCTGATTTAGCAAAGCACTTAAGCACATTCAACTTTATGCATATTTAAATCCCATTCAAGTCATGGTCAGCCCTATGGCAGGAGTCTGATTGAGCAGCTGACATGTTTACAAAGGTGTTAAAAACTAACACAACTTTTAAAATAGCACTTAATACATGTTACCTAATGCGTTAAAAAGAAATTCCTGAGTTTGGAGAAGGCCTTTGAGAATTAATAGGAAGTCTGACACTGCAAAGACCATGGCGTTACAGGATGTGTGGTAACTTGTAACTTCATGCTGAAAATTAACCCTTAATAGCCTACTATTGTTATAACACAAGTGCTCAGGATTACACAGATTATTGGACCAGTGGAAAGATGGTTGCAACAAATGTCACTGTACACTGTGATTTTAGAACTGGGGAATCACAGCATGCAGTTCCAGCAACAGAAATCCTAAGAAAATATTTATGAATAGGCGGGGTGCTGGAACAATTTCTATAGTGGGGGAGCTGAGAGCCATTGAACCAAACTGTAAACCCTGCATATGATGGAAACCACTTCAAGCCAGGGGATGCAGCAGCACCCTTAGCACCTCTAGTTCCAGCACGTATGAGGATGGGGCTAAAGGACTGTAATACAGTAATGTCAAAATACTTTCCATTGTATTTTTATATTACCCAAAATTAAATCATAAATAAGAAATGGCAATCCTTTCAATTTGCTTATGAAAGATTCCCTTAGTTATGACAATACTAAAACGAATATGCAGGATCAGATTTCTAGACTTAGTCTGATTTTCTATTTGTGTAACTTTCAAGAATGATCCCATGTGATTAAATACATAAGCAAAAGGTTAGTATAAAAATATGCTGAAAAATTTAGGAGCAATTTAGGGTTTAATGAGGAAATTACAGTGGGGGGGTTTAGTCTGACAGTACTTATTCGGGAACAGACATATTTATTTACTTTAAAAAATGACTTACTTTTGACCTCAACTCTTGGTAACCATTATCTCTGACCACTATTGCCCTCGTTCGTTCTATAAAAGTTACTATGAAAGATAAAGGAAAATGGCTACCACAGAAATAACAGAATCTAACCAATTAGTTTTTCAGAGCTACACCACAGTTTGCTCTTTATAACCCCATCTCCTTAAATCACATAAATGCTGCTAAGGTCAGAAAAACAACTCCACAGGGGTGTGGATCTTCACTTTGGTACCCACAGAATATGACTAATAACTACATTTAGTTTTTTTTTCCCCAACTTTCCTTGTGTTTGCTGCATCTCATTTCTTTCATTGCTTTACAATAATTAACCTTATATGCACTTTTATAATGTTAGTTTGGTTATTAAAATATTTGTTTTAAACTTGCCTGAGTACTTCTGGCACGAGCAGGAATAATTCAGAGCTATTTTCTCAAATAGTACAGTAGCGTGGCGGATCCTAAACATCTGTGAGAAAGTCAGGGCTTTATTGCAGTAGAAAACATTGAAAAATAATTATTTGCCAATCATTATTACAGTTATTGTGCCTATCCGGTAGGAAACTGCAGTAGTCCTAAATACCGCTGCATGGTAACTCCTGGGAAATACTGACTTCAAGATGGCATCAACTATGCATCTTTTAACAGTATGCCTTTGTCCTCATTTCAGGTGTCAAGCGGCATTAAGAATGTACTTTCAGCATAAAACAACTGGATTTCAATTGAAAGTGTACTGAATTGTATGACTTTTAAAGAAAAGCTACTGATTTGTATTTTGCTTTTATGCAATGATTGATAACCTCACCAATTGTTCATGAAGTGATATATCTTACTACAAGTGGTGCAATTCCTTATCAGTCACATTCAATCTGAGTAAAGTCATCACACAAGCTACATTCATCAATTAACTTGCAGCTCATCTAGTGCAAACTACAGATTTCTACAGACTATTGACTTCTCATAATGTGGCAATGTTATGCCCAGTAAAAGTATCAAGTTAAGATCCCTAGACATACTTGTAGATAATGTGCAAAGCCCATGCTATTAAAGTACAAATGGGCTGAAGCAGTGTATGTAGATGCTCAACTGAAATAGAGAATGATACAAGAGATTTTAGCATATATTTCTGTGATGGTCCATGCACAAAGGGTATCACTCTCAGGATAATTAGTTTTGGAGTTTGACAATGGGATAACAGGCACCTCTATTATAACTGGCAACTCCAGTGCAGGGCAGTAATGACCATAAATTGTCATAGAATCATAGAATATCAGGGTTGGAAGGGACCTTAGGAGGTCATCTAGTCCAACCCCCTGCTCAAAGCAGGACCAATCCCCAATTTTTGCCCCATATCCCCAAATGGCCCCCTCAAGGATTGAACTCACAACCCTGGGTTTAGCAGGCCAATGCTCAAACCACGGAGCTATTCCCCCCCATCATCTGCCAACTATAGTGTGGGTTACTATCCTGTTTCTAGAGGATAGGTGTCCGTATCATAAAACTTCCCCCACAATTGGTATTAAAAAAAAGGCAACAGTAAGTTCTGATTATTAGAACTAGGCAGTTAGGAACATAAGACTGTCCATGCTGGGTCAGCCAATGGTTCCTCTAACCCAGTATCCTGTCTGACAGTGGCCAATGCCAGATGCTTCAGTGGGAATGAACAGGACCTGGCAATTTTGAATGATCCATCCCCTGTAGTCCAGTCCCAGCTTCCGGCAGTTGGAGGTTTAGGGACACCCAGATCCTGGGGTTGTATCCCTGGCCATCTTCAATAGCAGCCACCGAGGGACCTATCCTCCATGATCTAATTCTTTTTTTAATCCAGTTATACTTTTGGCGTTCATAATATCCCCTGGCAATGAGTGCCACAAGTTGACTCAGTATTATGTGAAGAACTTCCCAGCCTTTTATTTTAAACCTGCTGCCTATTAATTACATTGGGTTACCCCTGGTTCTTGTGCTACATGAAGGGGCAAATAACACTTCTTTATTTACTTTCTCCACACCATTCATGATTGTATAGACCTCTATCATATTCCCCCCTTAGCTGCTCTTTTCCAAGCTGAAAAGTCAGTCTTTTTAATCTCTCCTCACATGGAAGCTGATCCATACCCCTAATCATTTTCATTGCCCTTCTCTGTAGCTTTTCCAGTTCTAATACATCCTTTGAGATGGGTCCACCAGAACTGCATGCAGTATTCAAAGTGTGAATGTATCATGGATTTATGTAGTAGAATTTTGGGTATTTTCTGTCTTATTAGCTATTCTTTTCCCAATGGTTTCTAACATTCTGTAAGCTTTTTTGACTGCCACTGCACATTGAGCTGATGTTTTCAGAGAACTATCCACGATGAATGCAAAATCTCTTTCTTGAGTGGTGACAGCTAATTTAGAACTGATCATTTTGTATGTAGAGTTGGGATTTTTTTGTATGCGTGCACTACTTTACACACACAATTGATTTTCATCTGCCATTTGTTGCCCAGTCATCCAGTTTTGTGAGACCCCTTTGTAACTCGGCACAAAAAGCTTTGGTTTTAACTATTTCACAAGTTATAGATATGGCCTCAAGGAAAAAAAAATCAGGGCTCGCCCTTTTACTGGTGGTTGTATTCATTTGGAGGGCATGGAAGGACTGTCAGTTTGGACTAATGCTGGGTGAATACAGCAAAATAAATTTTGTAAGTCTTTGAATATTGAAACAAGTTCACTTTTATAGCATCTCTGCTTTCTTGTATTCACTTTCCAGAATTTTCTAATGAGCTATGCTAACACACATACTGATTAAGAGTGAACATTACATTTGAATGCTCAGTTTTTTAAATTAAAATAATTTTCATTGTGCAAATTCTGAATTTATTACATGAATATGCAATTTAAATGTGCACTTCAGGTGGTTAGTTATGTAAGCATCCAAACAGGGAAGAGAAATAATATTATGTGCCTCATGTAATTAGATACAGTACACATTTTGGATATTCACAATGAACTGTGTGTAAAAGGGCTGTAGAAATCACAAATGTATGAATAATTTTGGATAGTGAAGATGGTTTTGAATGTGTTGGTCTGTTTAGTAGATAATTAATGGGTAAAAAGTGCCAAAATTTCATCAAATAAATTATTCATTAAGAATTATTTGTCCAGCTCCAGTTAAGAGAAACAGACAAAACAAAAACAAAAAACCTGTGAACTCTCTGATCTCTTGCATTCACTTGCCTAGATGACTAGTTCACTGCAGCCGAACATTCACTTTTAAGTCTGAAAATGAGCGACAGGGGGTGGATCACTTGATGATTACCTGTTCTGTTCATTCCCTCTGGGGCACCTGGTATTGGCCACTGTCAGAAGACAGGATACTGGGCTAGATGGACCTTTGGTCTGACCCAGTATGGTCGTTCTTATGTTCTTAAAAGTCAATTACTTATTTAACAGGTTTTTATCTGATATTTTCTCCTTGTATAGCCCCCTCCCCACTCAAACATCCACAGATCTAGGGTATGTTAGTTGAAATTATGCTGATTCACTAAGCAAGTCTAAAAGACAGAGGTCAGTAAACACATCTCTGAAGAAACTGCTGTGGACCATTAAACAGGCTGAATCTGACAAGGATAACTTTAAAACCTCAAAGTCATACCAATCCAGGGGTGGCATTTGTAATAACCAATGTATTCTAAAAGCCCAGATTTGTTTTTAGTATTGAATTTCCAACAAAATATTAGACCTCTTTTTATCCATCTCCTTTTACAATATAAATATAGAAAATGTGTGCAGCTTTTGCCAGTTTCTTAAAAACCTAGCAGAGATCAGGGATGTTCTTTTAAATCCTGTCTCACATCCAGATGTTTAATTGGAAGGAAAGTCCAATAACGTTATGGAGCCTCAATAAATAAAATCCACTTACTCCAAAGTTGCATGTTATGCCTTGTTTATCCCCTTCTTCCTTCCCTTTTTCTCTTCTTCCAGATCTAAGCCAATCTATCATTGCTACTATTTTTTATCATTTCTGATGATGATTGCCTTGCACTTTAATTTACTACAAACTCAGTGGGAATGTATAATACCGACCTTGATGGGATGGAACATATTTGTCAGTTCCTTTTACTATCTAAGGGTAAAATTTTAAAACCCATTTTTATGCATGCCTTCCCACTGAAATAAACTGGTCCAGAAAACACTTAAGCACATGAAGTCTACTCGTGTGCTTCAATTACCCATGTGGGTTTAAGTGCTTTGCTAATTTGTGGATCCATGTAAAGAAAGACTATTCATGGCAGAGCAGTACAAAATTTTTCAGCCAAAACATTTCTTCAGAAAAAAAAAATGCAGATTTAATTACAAGCATTTTGCCAATTTGTGTCAGTTTTCCCTGAATTATTCATGTTCAAAACAAAACAAAATTCTGAAAATGGAAATATGTAATTGTCATTTTCAAAATATTTTGATTTTTTAAAGTCCAAAATAACTTTATTTCAAAATTTTCTTCAAATTTATTTTTAAGAAATGTTTTAAAATGTTTGAAATGTAAATGAAACATTTTGGGCCAAACAAAGCCTTTTATTGAACCTGAAACTTTTTTCCTTCATTTTTTTTTCAGAATTGCTGCCGCACCAATAATCCATTATTCACACAGCTGTAATTATAATGATTTTGTGAAAACTAATGGACCTAGTGTTCCATTTATAGCAAAACCTGTGCGCTTGAAGACTAAGGGCTGATTTTTCCCTTTAATTTAATTTTGTTCTGGAAGCTGTCTGTAAGCCATTGGCTGATGCCTGTTTTGTCTGTGGCCTTGGACAATTAAACTAATCAAAAACAAAAATTCAAGGACTTGTATAGAACTTTTGATATGGATACTTAAAGATTAATGGAACACTTTAACGTACTCAAAAACTAGGTACCTAATTAAAATGTCCTACATTTGAACAAGACCTCTATTGAGACAAATCTAGGCTCTTTTAATGATCAATATAAAATATGTACAAAACGCTTCCTATGGTGCTAAGTGAAGTATTAACAACAATAGTCTATTCTTACTGTTGACTGCACTTAGCGTCCAATTAATTTGGATGAGCTTGCTATGAAACAAAAGCTCCAATTACAGTTTGCTCTACATTTTGGGGGGGGGGGGGAAAGTTCAGTTTTCTGCAGCCTCTTTTCACCGATGTTCTTTTATTGGACAGATAAATCACAATTGAATTTCTTTAACTTTAACTGGATTTAATTTTTCTTCTTCTTTGTAAATGGCTAGCAGTATCAGATCTATCCCCGAGACACTTAATAGGCAGTGTCTGTTTCCTGAATATACTGCAGCAGAGATACAAAAAAATGTTCAGTAATCATCATACTCCTCAAAATACAGAATTAAGAGGTAATACACATGTAGCCATAGGTATCTGCTCTTCACCAGAAGATAATCAAAATGGAGTACACATTCACATTTTCTCGGGCATCCTCAGGGCTGAAATTATACAAGTTTATAGGGGGAATCAGTTAGAATACAGTGGGGTCCCTCGCTGTTTATTGATCCAGAAATAAATGGGATGGTTAACCTGTTAGTAAAGCAGCATGAGAAAGAGTCAGATCATAGAATTTCGGCAAATCAATCTTGTGTTAAGACCCATTTCTTTTCTAACAAAAGTTTTACAGAGAGTAAGAGGTCTAGTAGTTTGAGGACATGACAGAATCAGAAATTCCTGAGTTCTAATTCTATCTGAGATACTTCGTCAGTCTATGGCCTTAATGTAAGCGGGGGAATAGTCCCGCTATTGTGGGGAACTTTCCTCGTCTCTGCACTACCCCGGTGAAATGGGCTAGCGGAAGGATCTGAGTCCTCGCTCCCACCTCCTTTACCCAGAGGCCTCCCTGCCCTCGAGGACTCCCCTTGCACTCTCCTGTCTGGCAGAGTCCTCGTAACCCCAACAAGGCTGGGCCCAGGATTCCTGGGGGGCTCAACCCCCAACCTTGCTGTGGTCACCTAGGTCAGGGGCTAGGGTGTCCCCACTCCGGGGTACTCTCTCTGAACAGGATGCTTCCCTGACCCACTGATCACTGCATACAATTCAAAGCAAAGGCAAATTATTTAATTAACAATTAATTTGTAACAGGAATAAGGAAAAATGGGAAAGGCTAATGAAAACACATCGCCCCGCTCTGTGGCAGGGAACATCTCAACAGTGTCTCTGCAACATCAGGACAGCTCAGTCTGTTCCTTTGCAAGTCCCAGGCTCCTTCTCAGGCCTTGGCTGTGCTGCAGGGACGCTGTGGCTTGGACACTTGCTCTGGCGGTGGCCACACGCTCGCAGGCTCTGGGTGGCAGGACCCTTCTTCCCAGCGTCGCCCCCGCCCCGTCGGGGTTACGATCCCCCTGCACGTCTGGCCTGCAGGGCCCCTTGGCTGAGGCATCTCCCTGCGCTGGGCCCACTGCCCAGGGTTCCCCTCGCTCTCCCCAGCTGCTCACCGCACCCGGCTCCGGACTGCTCCAGCCCCAGCTCCACCGCTCTGCCTCAGCTCCAGCTCCTCTGCCTCAGCACGGCTGCTGCTGCTGCTGCTCTGCCTCCAGCTGCCTGGGCTGCTGCCCTGGCCCCTCTGGCTGCTGCAGCTTCTCCCCCCAGGGCAGGTCTGTCTCTGGGCTGCAGCTCTGCTCCCAGGGCAGGTCTGTGTCTCTGGGCTGCTTTTCTGGCCCCTCCAGATCTGGCCCAGCTCACCTCCGGCCTCTCCTTAGCTCAGCCCCACTCACTCTGACTCAGGCAACTTCAGCTCACACGGAGGACGGGATTCACCCTGACCTCCTGACTCCCTGATTCGCCTGCCCGCCCTGTCAATCAGGCTGACCTGGAGCATTGGCCTCTCCCCATTGCCCCTGGGGACTGTCAGTCCCATCGACCCTTCCCCTTTTGGTACTGGGAGCTCTGAATGTTAGTAAGGGGATAACAGTCCCCTTACATTAAGCAAAAATCTTAACCACTGTGCTTCAGTTTCCCCATCTGTAAGATGGGTGTAATAAATACGATGGAACCTCAGATAACAGATCCCATTCATGCTTACTCCAAAGTCACTGGGAGTTTGGATATTGACATAAAAGGGAGATGGATTGGGAATCAGCAGTTGCAAAGCACTTTGGAATTTAAAATTACTAGTTAACACAATGGTGCGGTGCGTAACATCTTCACTTTTACAAAATGTGTGTGTTAATTCAGCAAGAACTGGACGGAGACAATTTGGGACAGATGTGTGCCCTGCTCTGGCCCCTAAAATGTTGGTGTACTGTATTGGGGCTGTGAAGGAGGTGGGGAGAATTTCCCCAGCAGAGGAGCAGCATAAGAAGCCCTATTCTGCAGCCCTTCATTGGCCCTGGGACTTAATGTGTGATGGTGGGAAGTTCTGGGGGAAGAATGGCAGTGCAGCACTCCGGGTCACAGGGATTCTGGGCTGTGGTGCAGCTATATATGGTTAGAAAAGTCTCAAGAGCAGAACTAATTTAACCTGGGAGTGGTTTTGGTCTGGTCAGCAACCCTCTATTTCTGTACCTCTCAGAAGCACAGCACAGAATCTACTCTGTTAAGCTGCTTAAAAGTTCACCCACAGCATGGGTCAGAACCAAACCTGTGTAGGAGGACTGAAAAAGTTTGGCAACACTTATAATTAAAGTGTGTTTTTCACTTCTTTCTGACTAGCTGAAATGCTGCACGTGAAACTATCCTCATGGGTCAGATCTTCAGCTGGTGTATACCAGTGTAGCACTATTGAAGATAATGGAGCTATGATTATTTAAACCACTGAGGGTCTGGCCCAAAGTATTCCCAGCCCATCTGACAGCTACACTAAACTGGAAAGAGTTGATTTAGCCTTGTTGTTGTTGTTGGCGTCCGTTAGTCTCAAGAGACGATGGATATGCACCCATGGGGAATGTTTAGTTAATGGTTGTGCAGCGTCTGCTGTGGCTGTGGAGCCCCACACGAGAGCGGCCCGAGAGCAGTAATCTTAGGAGTAGCCTTAGGAGTAATCTAAAGCTCACTGAAGACAGGAGAGGTTTTTCATTGATTTCAATGGGTGTTAGATCAGACTTCTTTTGAGGTTCACACATCATTAGTTAAACCATGGGCCTATGAAATAAGCGGAAAGGAATTTGGGAGTCTCATGCCTTAAACAAAATGATAGGATTCTACAGTACTGCTATTGTAAGACGTGTATGCCTTTGACTGCTGCTGTGCAATGCTGTATTAGTTTGCATTTATTTTGTAAAAGGAATCATAGGCTTACTTATTTAAACCTGTTTAAAAAAAGTCATTTGAGAAGATGCATCAAGATCATTCCTTTGATTACACATAGGAATAGATGGTGCATGTTTCCTTCTTAATGGCCAGTATAAAGGGGGTGGGAGGAGAAGAAGGGCAGGGACATGGTCCTGCCTCCCCATTCCACATTACTCAGCATATTTAGCTGGTCTTGGACAGAGGCACACACCGTATGCTCTAGCGGTGTGGAGAGAAGCATTCCCCCTGCATCACTGGGAGCTTTGGGGGTGCTCCTTCCTACCTTCCTTTGGCAGCCTTCCTCTAGAGTGTCTACTGCTGTGACATGCCTCTGCACTGAAACCTGTGCAAGGCATTGCCTTCCAAGAACAATCTGTCCTACAGTAAAAAGGAGCTTGGAGGCTTCATCTGTGTCTACGCTAAAGAATACAACACAACTGTCTCTCTATTTGGTGGAGGTATGCCAATATGCATCTATGTCACACTGGATACTCCATTTTGGATACGGGGTCTTTAACTTCTCTGTTGCCTCTTTACTTCCATGCTGGACTGAAATTCCAACAGGGTAGTGTTACAGGGCTGACAATTGGGGTCATTTAATCTAGATGGTCCTTTACTGAAAGATAAACATCCTAGATAAGAGACAGACTTCTACCCTTAAGAACCGGTTTCTCAGAGCAGAGGCTGCCTGACAACGAAGTTGGACTCTGTGGACACCTGTTCAGATTTTCCAGAGAGTAACCTGAGCATCTCTTAAAACTGTTTTGAGTTGATCATAGTGTGGGTAGGAGATGGGAAGGCTATAAAAAGCAGCTTTACTCAGGGGGTTCTTGGGCCATCTTTCACCATTTAATATGAGGAAAGCTGGTACGGAGTCCAATCAGGTGTGTGGGGGGAGACCCTGTCTACCTGAACACACATGGTCCCCCAAGGGAGGGTGAGCAAGAGTGAGGGGCATTGCGTTCAAGCTGTTTGTTGTTTTCTATATGCATTGTACCTCCCTCATCTATGTATTTATCGTGCTTAAGTAAAGAACAAGAATGTGTTAAAATTCTGTGCAGAATGTCCGTGTGACTATGTGGAATGTGCTACACCTTCCACATGGCCCCTTGAAGAGATAAACCAGAAGACTTGCAACTCTGGGTGGAATTCTAGGAAAGGGCATGTTTAAGTTACAGGGGGAGTCTGGAAGTTAATAGTGAGCACAGGGGCTAGGCAACTTGGCCCTGTGGTCACAGCTCTCTGGAGGGGGGTGCTAGAAAGAGGATCTTTACCACAAAAGTGTACCTAAGGAACCCACGACTGGAACAGCTCCTAGGCTCTGTTCAGACTCCAGAGGCTTAAAACAGCAGGGATTCAGAAACTTAAGTCTCCTCACAGCAATCTGGTGGGCTGGCAGCAGGGGACCCCGACAAGATCTGTCACAGAAACCACT
Source organism: Macrochelys suwanniensis (assembly GCA_033296515.1). NCBI lineage: Eukaryota > Metazoa > Chordata > Testudines > Chelydridae > Macrochelys > Macrochelys suwanniensis. The sequence continues at coordinate 94,530,276 of CM065776.1, read as the reverse complement.
GTGTATTTTTGTATATTTTGGAATGGCTGGCTCAAGAGCTGGAACATAAGGATTGAAATACTTTGGTACAGCACTGGGGCAAATCTTGCCTACCCACACTATGATCAACTCAAAACAGTTTTAAGAGATGCTCACTTTTCTAAGCATTTCCAAACTAAAATACACAACCAATTAAAAATAGATGTTCTGGTCATTTGTTAAAATTTAAACTCTCTAGTTAAATGGAATAACCTCCTCCAGGACCACTCAGCTTCTTCCCTTCCTGCTCTGTTGTGCAAATACACACACTTCCACATAAAGAAAAAACGAAATATCTTTGGATTTGCAAGCGCCTAAGGCTTGCCATGGGCATCGTTAAGAAAAGTAACTATCACCAAAATAGCATTTTTAGCAGAATATGGAAGAACAATTGGCTTTCTAACTTCAGTATCCCAATATGAAGGTTTCATATCTTATGTGGCATTAGCTACTAGCAGATTAGATATTTCCCATGAGGTGTTTTTGTTATGATGTATAGATGGACTTTAGCAACATCCTTCAGGATGTAGGGATTCTGTGACTTGACACAGAAAGCAGAGCCCAGGAGAGCAGGAAAAGTGGCTTTAAAATACTAGATTCTGAACTGCTCTGGAACCAGTGCAGCTCTTGGAATAAACTAGATGAACCATCTAAGTTAGAGCAGCCCTATCTAGCTAGTTAAGTGCTGTCTGGAGACCAGAACTGCAGAACACTGTGGTATGTGGTTCCTGATTGGCCCATCACGCTCCTAGCCCTCACTTGCTCAGAAAATTTGAGTTGTACTATTTTCCTTAATTTTATGGAATCCAAAATTTCTTCTCTAGCAATCCTGTGTGATCGTGTGTTAAAATTGCCTAAATATCTCTTATAGTTCTACATGATCTCTTAGGACTGGTCTACAGTAACACTGTAAGTTGATCTAAGTTATGCTAGTGAAGTTACGTATGTAAGTAACTTAAATCGATGTGCCTTAGATTGACATACAGCGGTGTCCACATCACACTATGTCGACAGGAGATGCTCTCCCGGTGACATAGCTTCCACCTCTTGTTGAGGTGGATTATAGATGTCGACAGGAGACTGTTCTCCCATCAACTTAGTGTGTCTTCACCAGACCCACTAAATTGATGTCTCTCTTTTTCTATTTATTCACAGAAAAATTAAACAAAATCTAGATATGTCAAGTGTGTAAGAAATAATGAATCGACAAGATATTTTCCCACTTAATTTAAGTGCTGTTGTTTTTTCAAGGTTAGAAAGGCTCTCTCCTTTTCTTGAAATACAGAGGTCAATTTATCCAGTAAAAAGGAAAACTTCTAGTTAATTAAAGTCCTGGAATTTGGACACATACCCTTAACTTTTCAAAAGGTTACATGAGATCCAGCAACATAACTTCCATTCCCTTTGATCCTAATCAGCTCTTTAGATTTTTGGATACATTTGTAACATTGATACTGATGCCTAGGCATTTTACAAACAGTAATCACTTCTCCCACTATTGAAATACTGCCACCTCTGAAGTGAAACACAGAAGTCATTTAACAACACATGACGATACCATATAACATTTTAAAACAGGCAGTGAAGGATTATAAATCCAATTGAAACTCCAGAACAAATTTTAGGTAAGCAGAGCCTAATTGACCATACTGAATTTTGGCCAGGATACTTAGGTTAACATTTAAAAAAAACAACCTTCTAGTTGACAGAATATAAAAAAAATTATGATTTCTATGGGCTACTTTAAAAACAAATTTACTTCCTGTGACATACTTTTCTTGTGGCCATATCCTGAAATAGCACCTAAAGATTATCACTTTTCAATATGTTTAATTCAAAATTAAATATTAAAGTCAAGTAATTTGAAATCTACTGATGAAAAGTGCGATATAATAGCTCGGTAGTATTAATATAGCTATTAATTATGATTATTTTGAACTTGGATCTGACCAGAGATTTTCAGTTGCAACATTCTGATTTCCTTTTAATACCAATATGAGCTCATTAAAATGTCAGAGAGATCACTCCAAGTACAGTAAGATGACCAAAAACCTGATATTTAAAATGATAAAATGATATTCAGCTGGGAAAATTCCAACTAATAAACCATAGGAAATACTTTGAAATACATATTTATTGAGAGGTAGAAACCTGGAAAGCAATAAAGTCAAACAGACTTGGGGTGATTGTAACCAGACAAGATTTTGCAAAGTGACAGACCAGCAAAAAAGGACAATGCAATGGGAGACTGCATATTATGAGATTTTACATCACAGAATAGGGCACTTTTAATCTGTGTATGTATGATATTTGTAGATATTACCAGAAAGATCATAACCAACTAGAATGGCTTCAGAATGGCTTTAGAATGGCTTCAGAAACAGCAGTAAAAGGGAATGAGAAAGAGAAAGATCATGATTGTTCTCTCTTGTTTCTGTTTTCAACTCCCGTCCCAAACCTTACATCTTGTCTGAAGATTTAGGATCAGATTCTCTGCTGCAGGGAGACTCACTTAGCTCAGGAGGATAGTGGGTCCTTCAGCCTTTTAGTTATGGCTCCCTGATTCTCAAGACATATTTATGCCAGCCCCATGGAGATGGTATGTCAGCTGAGAACCAGGGGAGTGCTGCTGGGCTCTGACCCTCTTCACAACATACCTCCAAAGGTGGGTGGAGGACAGTTAGGATAGGAGCCAGTTATGTTGGCTTTACTCCATTTGAGAGCTCAGGAAATTCTCAGCTAGCTAGGTCCAGCTTAGCTTCCCTTGTGACTGGATGTGTCCTTGGCCCATAATGTATGCTTCTTGGGAGAGGCACATAGCACTTTTATTTGTCATTACGGTTAACCAGAAGTAATCAGTGACTAGAGTGCTTGGGGAGACTGACAAAGGAGGAAATATTAAGAGCTAATTAAGTACAGCATAGCTTGCAATGATGGCAGCGGAAAACTGAGAAAAGGTCTAAGAATGATTTTTCTGTCTGTCTTCTTCATGGGGAAAGAGGAGAAAGGCATACAAGACAAAACCAGAACTGTTTACAGTGCACATAGTACACTAAGGAGGGGGTAGAAAAATCGTTTTTAGATTTTTCTCTCTAGCAGATGCTGTACTGAAGCTATGGTAGAATAGGACTGGCTGGGAAGCTGCCCTGCCTTCTGCAACTCCTGCAGATCTTGAATTTTCCATTTACTACATGTAGAAAGGGAATACAAAAAGAACAGACAGGCATCTTTGTGTGAGGAAGGAGGAACTGTTATTTCAGTGTTATCTTTTTCAATCCTCATAGGAACAGAGATGGGGAGAATGAATGGAGCAGGGGAAAGGAAGCCTGAAGTTAGAAACGAAACTGGTCAATGGAGAAATACGTTCTGCTGTGGACAAGTGATGGAGGCAGAGGGGAGGAAATATTGCTTCATAATATGTGGGGGATATTCTGAGCTTTGAGATATTTGGTGTTTTGGAAGGACCTTGGTGACCAGCATCTAGAAAAGGGCCCTATCCTTCTTCCTGAGCTCATTTGCCACTTGGTTTGAAGGAAAGACATTTTGTTTGCAATGGTCATAGACACAACTATTGTACCTACCTTAAGCTGATGACACAGGAATATGATAAGATAAAATAAAGCAGAAGTGGCCCTGAACCAAATTCCTATATCTGAAGAGAGCCAAGCTTTGACAAAATTCACATTCAACTCCAAACTATGTGGCTCGTGCCCAGTGTAAAAGCATTTGTAGAAACAGAGGGAAGAGATTGTTGAGTTATTAGGTTGCCACAATCATCATATACACTGATCAAAAGGGATATATTTTTAATTCTGCTTTTGCCATGTGACTTTTTTGGATATAAATAATCCTGTCTAAAGGAGAAAAGGTCTACCCAAAACTTCATCTGAAACTCAGGAGTGTTTAGCCACTCCACTCTAGAAGGGCTAGCTCTAGTCCTTGAGCTTATTAGAATCAGGCCTCTTTGGAAAAGGCTATATGAGAGCTGTTAATGTTTAGATTATTGTAGTCTCTGAACAAGACAAGACAGACAGCCTTAATCTAAAATAGATGCAAACCGCACAGGTACTCACCACTCAAAAATGATAGCTAAGTTTTCCAGCAGTAAATATACCATAATTAGTCTTTTGTATTCCCAGATTCTCCACACATAAAACGAAGACACTGAATTCTCTGTCTAGTTATAACACTAAGGGGGAGGGGGGGAAATGGAAAGCCCCTTAGAATATTTTCAGAAGTGTTTCTTACAATATACTGTACACATTAGCATTATCCAATAGGTCACAAGCCTTGCAGCTGCTTTCTCTCAATGTGCACATGATATACCAGACAATTATTCTGACATGTTTGAAACATATTTGTGCCTCCAGCTAAGCTTGCACTTCCAATTTAGAGGCCTTAAGTAAGCTCTAGGTATTTCTGAGAGCTAATTAAAACTTCATTATTAGTACTACTTCAGTAACAACTTTCCCATTTTGATAAGAAATCCAATGACTGACAGGCACCTCTTAGTTCACCGAGCTAACACTTATTAATTAACTGGCACAGAAAACTTGGTGACCAGAACCTCTCATTAACAAGAAAAACAAAACTGAATAATGACACTAACTATTCCTTTTGTGTGTCAATAATGAGAATGCTGGGGAAATGCAAGTTTAATGAGGAAGGTAAACGTCCAAAGCAAATATGGGCAGAGTTTTGTTCGTTTGTTTGGGGTTTTTTGTTTTGTTTTTTTAAATCTCCAGTCCCTTTTCCCTTTCGGCAGTTGGGCAATGGTAAGAAGGCGTGATGTTCTAAAAGAAATGCAAAACTATACCCTGGAGAACAAACAGGTTATCTGGTTTCTCAAGGTGGTATTGGTAACGTATGCTTCCTGTAAAAGGAAGCATATGTTAGGAGGTGAGGTGCAGCACAAAACTATTCATTCTTTTTGTGGAAATGGTTTACACATTGAAGAAATGCAACCCAGAGTCTGAACTAGGATTTTTATGAGCTCTGTGGGGTTTACATTTAGGGAAAAATGCCCCCAAACATTTCTGTTTATTTCACTAAGGAGCCTGGCAGTGTTTCCTATTCTCACACAAGTCCCTGAAAAGCAAAGTGGGTTTTTGGGTTTTTTTCTGTTGTCCTTTTTCTGCTGCCCTCTTTTCTTGTTTGTTACATTAAATGAGGAAATGCCCACTTTGGTTGCAAGGCTGAGCTTCCCACCCTTTCACAATATAACTCTGATTATCAAGGATAAAGACAAGACTGTCACTGCTAGACACACTGCTTCCCTAGGCAACCACCCCTGCACAAGCTTTCAGGGAACAGGGGTGTCTAAGCCATAGCTGTCCTGGCGCAATGGCATCTGGCCTATGTTGGTGTGAGGGTGAGGGAACAACCGCCTCCCCGCTCTCCTCCCACCGCCATCCAGAAATTTGTCCTGTTGGGATCCAGGAAGTTGGCAGGCGGAAGCCCGCCCACTGCTAAAGGATCTCCCCCCAGCCTAAGGGGAGGATCCACAGGTCCAGGATTCCAAATGATTGCGGGGGACAACTAAAGAGATAACAGGAATGGGAGCGAGTTCACAGGGCTAAACGAAGGGAACCTGATGGGGATACTGAGCAGAGAACCCCGGACAGTGCCCACTGCTCCTTGAAGGCATCAAGGGAGCCAGTGGATGCCACCCAGAGGAACTCTGCCTGGATGCGTGAGTGGATGGAGGAGTGGAAATAGGCCTCACAATCACAGGAGACCCCCATCGGCCAACCTCCTCTCTCTGATTTTGTAGATGGCTATTTTGGCTAGGGCTAGGAGGAGGTTGACAAGGAGGTCCCACGACTTCGTGGGGCCATGGATGGAGAGTGCATAGATGAGAAGGTGAGGGGAGAAGTGCAGAAAGTTGTGCTGGGCAGTGGAAAAAGCCAAACCAGAACTGTGCTGTTGTGGCAATTCAAAGTGACTGCTGTTCTTGCTAGGAGGGGGAGTGGTGCGTACATTTAAAGGTGCTGGAGCTACAGCCTTGCAGGTTCAGCTTCCAGAAAAGTACATGGACTAGAGGCACCTTAACAAAATTGGCGGCTTTTACAGCCACCTATGCAAATCTATATTAATGCAGTTCCTGACAAAGAATCGCCAACTTGCTAGGACTAAAATGTCTCCTTTAGAAAGATGCCATTGGCTAAAAACTTTACTCCTCAACCCACACTGCTGACACTTTTGCACTTCTAACCATTTTCTCCCATTCTGATGCTGGAGCAGAAAGGGGCATTTTCTAAATGGCCTAAATTAATAAGAACACTTAGTCTCTCCGAATTAGTGAGTATCTGTGCTCTCTGGAGAAATACTTGCTGAAGTTTTGTGCTGATTCTTAGGAGCAGGGACAACAGCTAAATCTCAGCAAATTACTTGTGAAAACCCTTTGATACAAGACACTGTCCACTTGGGGAAACTTGAAAATCCATCTGATTTACAAGTTAAGATGGATTCCCATATAAATTGCCAAAGAGAAGAAGGCCCTTTTCTTTAAACAAGCAATCACATTGTTAGATTTTGATCCATCATTTATTTTCAAAGGACAAGGAACACTTGACGTCTGCCCCCACTGTTGGCCTCCTCTACATTCTTCTGTTTCTGTGTCTGAAAGGAGTATGCATCAAGAGACAGCCACTGTACTACAATGAATTTATTTTCCCTACTGGGGTTTACAACTCTATTTGATGCAACTATCATTTAGAATATACCTTGTCTAAGGAAATCCCAACAGATCTGTTAGAAATCTTTCATGCTGTTTTATTCCACCACTAACAGAAATATGGCAGGTGCCAATACTTAATTAAACTACTTCTTATGGTCTGTATAGAAAAGAGAATCCTAAACAAGACCATGTTCCCTCTGTTGGAATTCCTGACTAAGTCATGTAACAATATGGTGTTTTGAAATACCTTTGGTCCAGGTGACAAACACTTTGCTCCCCTTGGTAAATAGCTACTCTCATGAGAAGTCCCACTGACTTCAAAGGGACTATTTGCATGAGTAAATTTGTGCATCAGGATGACTAAAAACTCCACAATATGGCTCTTAGTCCTCATTACACAATGGAATCCTGTTCATATTTCAGGTCTATTTCCCTTCAGTCCTGCTCAAGAGCTCCATGTTTTCTTCCATCATTAAACCATTCTGTACTACTTTGCCATGGCATGAGAGGTATGGATCCAGCTATAATAAAGGACTTGGCATCTTTCGCTCTTTATGTAAGGATTAAACACAAACTCAATTCCTCCAGGCTTTGTCATGAGCCAAGGTATTTCGAATGGACAGAGATGGAAAAGGGTACAGTTTCTATTTTTTTAAATTATTTCCTGTGGCAGTGACAATAAATTCACTGAAAATAGTTAAGGCGAGCTGGCAGAATTACTGGAACCCTGCAGAAACAGAGACTGCTAATTATTTTCTCTTTGAAATCCCCAGTTATCAATGAATGACTTCTCATTGTAATCTTCATCTTTCTTTGCTATTTCAAGTCACTCATGAGGAATTAAAGGATCTAATAGCCCATTCATATAGACTCAGGCTACAAATGTTTCAAAACTCATTAAAGGACCTGATGATGAGCCCAGCTGAAGTAAATGGGAATAGAGAGTAAATTCATAATCAGCCCCAAAGTTCAGTCAGACTTTTTCAGTACTTGGATGGGAAATCACCTAAGAAAACTAAGATGGTGCAGGAATTTGTACTGGTAATTCTGTAAATGGTATATTCCCATCTGAGTTAACATTGCACCAATACTTCACCTTCGTGTTGGGGAGCACTGTGCTGCTGAAGGTGTTGTCTTTCAGATTAAAGGTACAGGTCACTTTTGGGCACATGGCATTTTAAAGAAGAGCAGGTGTGTTAAACCTGATGTTCTGGCCAAAATCCAATTGGGTAATTACATTCTTCTACCTAAATTACTCCTGTCCTTGCTTAGCTATCAGGGAATAGTGAGTGTGAATTAAATAAGTAATGTTTATACAGCACTTTGTGGTGTAAAGTGGTATTATTTTTTTTCTATAGGTTGTGTAAAGATAGTTGGATAAAGGATTTCCCATCCTAAAAAGTTACGCAGTATTGCCATACTGTATGACATGATTTCTGTATGTTCTGTATATGATAGTTTGTAAAGTGATTGGGGATTCTTCTGGATAAATGAAAGTTGTTATCTTTCACCTGACAAGGAGAGCCATTTACACTTCTGGTGGTAATTGACTTGAGTATTCCAGCAAGTCTCCACCTGTGCAGCCATCCCAATGCCTTTGGTAAGACAGTGTTAATTCACTTTCTCTGCATCTTGAGTAAAGCGGGGATGCTAATTATTGTGCCTGCACCTCTCAAAACAGATGGTTTTTACCACAGTTGGGAAACTTGCGGCCCAGGTTTATAAAGAATAAACCTCATCAGGCAAACCCAAATGGCTTTTTGATAGAATAACAAAATCAGTAAATGAAGGAAAAGTAGTAAATGTAACATAACTGGAAATGAGGAAACCATTTAATGCAATCTCTCATGACGTTTTACTCCCAAAACTAATTCAAATTGATTTGGCTAGAAACACTGTCATATAGATTAAAAATAAACACGGCAAAACACCGTTAAAAATAAAGTGTAATAATATCAAGATGCGAAAAGGTGTCTAACAACAAACTGTGTAAAGTGGAGTTTTATTTTTATCTCTTCAGTACTAAAGGTAAGAGATGCTTATACCATATTGCAGAAATTTGCAGATGGTATTATATTGGGAGAAGTTTCAAATACCAGTTAGAATGGGGAAATAATACAAAAGTGTCTAAGGCCTGGTCTACACTAGGAGTTTATGTTGAATTTAGCAGCGTTAAATCGAATTAACCCTGCACCCGTCCACACAACGAAGCTATTTATTTCGACATAAAGGGCTCTTTAAATCGATTTCTGTACTCCTCCCTGACGAGGGGAGTAGCGCTAAAATCGACATGGCCATGTCAAATTAGGGTTAGTGTGGATGGAATTCGACGCTAATAGCTCCGGGAGCTATCCCACAGTGCACCACTCTCTGGACAGCAGTCCGAGCTCGGATGCTCTGCCCAGCCACACTGGAAAAGACCCGGGAACATTTGAATTCCTTTTCCTGTTTGGCCAGTTTGAATTTCATTTCCTGTTTGGACATCGTGGCGAGCTCAGCAGCACTGGTAATGATGCAGAGCTCTCCAGCAGAGGTGACCATGCAATCCCAGAATCGAAAGAAAGCTCCAGCATGGACTGATCGGAAAGTGTTGGATCTGATCGCTGTATGGGGAGATGAGTCCATGCTTTCAGAGCTGCGATCTAAAAAACGGAATGCGAAGATCTACGAGAAGATCTCCAAGGCCATGATGGACAGAGGATACAGCTGGGATGCAACGTGTCCCCGCGTGAAAATCAAGGAGCTGAGACAAGTGTACCAGAAGACCAAAGAGTCCAATGGGTGCTCCGGGTCTCAGCCCCAGACATGCCTTTTCTACGCTGCACTGCATGCTATCCTAGGTGGGGCTGCCACCACTACCCCACCCCTGTCCGTGGACTCCGATGATGGGGTATTCTCAACGGTCGCTTCCTCAGAGGTTTTCGCGGACAGGGAAGTTGATGAAGGAGATGAGGAGGACAAGGCAGTCGACAGCGCTTTGAACGCTGATTTGCCCGACAGCCAGGATCTCTTCATTACCCTGACGGAGATCCCCTACCAACCCTCCCCAAGGCGGTAACCCGGACAGTGAATCAGGAGAAGGATCAGTAGGTGAGTGTTCAAAACATATCTTTTGAATAGAATAGACATGGTATTTTAGCAATGGGTTTTTAATGAGTAATTTGACCTAGGCGCTTTAGCTGCATTCGTGAACAGTGCAGCCACTGGAAAAGTCTGTTAACATGTGTGGGAATAGAGCAGAAATCCTCCTGGGGCATCTCCATGAAGCTCTCCTGGAGGTACTGTGAAAGCCTCTGCAGAAGGTTTCTGGGGAGAGCGGCCTTATTGCGTCCTCCATGGTAGGAAACTTTACCGCGCCAGGCCAGTAGCAGGTACTCCGGTATCATTGCCTGACAAAGCAAGGCGGCATATGGCCCCGGTGTTTGCTGACATTCATGCAGCATACGGTCTTTCTCTGTCTGCGTAATCCTCATCAGAGTGATATCAGCCATGGTGACCTGGTTGGAATTAGGTGAATTTTATTACGGGAACTGTTTTCCTGTTCCTTGAAAAAAATCTAACAAGCGGTTTCCAGCCACGCAGTGGGGGCGGGGAGGCGGACCATTCATGCTGAGCAGTTCTCCGGCAGCTTGCAGGGATCGTTCCCGAGACCAGCCACGTGGTGGGGGCGGGGAGGCGGACCGTTCATGCTGAGCGGTTCACTGGCAGCTTGCAGGGATCGTTCCCGAGACCAGCCACGTGGTGAGGTGAAGGCTAAACCGACCATCCCAGAGAATGGGATGGCTGGGGTTACTGTGGTTTCTGCCGCTGCACGTTAACACGCACAGCGCAGCAGTAACTGGGCAACTGTAGGAGCTCTGCTTGGAATGGGAAAGGAGGGCGCTGCTGTAAAGTAAGCTTTCAGCAGCCTGCTAGCCGAATTCCGTTTCCCGGCCCCGCTTGTGTGATCTGCACGCCAAGACCCCAGGCACTCAATATAAAGATTAAAAATGCGACCTTGTACTGAAAGCAAATGCGATAGGTAGTGTGCATGGTCTTGTTCACCGGGAAAGACTATATTCATTGTTCTGGAAAATGTATCTTTCTAAAGAATTCACTCCCTTTTTTTCATCCCACAGCTGCAACTGTCTCTAGGGTTCCCCCGGCATCTCCCTCCCAAAGGCTGGCACAGATAAGGCGGTGAAAGAAATGAACGCGGGACGAGATGTTCTCCGAACTCATGCAGTGCTCCCACACTGAGGCAGCACAGCAGAGTGACTGGAGAGAGACCATTTCGCAATACAAGCGATCAGCCAGCGAACGGGAGGAGAGGCCCGTGAGAACAGGACGGAAGCTCATGAGGACAGAAGGGACGCTCGCGATGATCGGTGGCGGCAGGAAGACCAGCGGGTGACTGAAGCGCTGCTTGGGCTAATGCAGGAGCAAACGGACACGCTCCGGCGTCTGGTAGATGTTCTGCAGGACCGGAGGCAGGAGGACAGAGCCCCGCTGCAGCAGATCTCTAACCGCCCTCCCCCGCCCCAAAGTCCCATAGCCCCCTCACCCAGAGTCCCAAAAATGAGGGGTGGCAGGCTTCGTGGAAACAACCAGTCCACCCCTGCAGACAGCTCAAGTAGCAGAAGGCTGCCATTCCCCAAGTTTTGAAGCGTCCTTTCCTTCCCTCCACCCACACCCCGCCCTAGCCTCCGTCCCAGTTCCGTCCCTTTACTGAAAAATCCTTAATTAAAAATATGTTTCTCTTGAACAATGTTTCCTTCATTTTCTTTTTAAAGGAAGGTGTGTTTGAAGGGGGGAAAGGGGGTTGGTAATTGGAGAGGATAGGCACTTGTAACAGGGTACAGAAACGGGGGCAGGTTCACCTCAAGGTTAAACACACGTTAGAGTCACTAGTTACCCTGGTCAGTCTGGGAGCTAGTTTTCATGTTCTGCAGGACCGGAGGCAGGAGGACAGAGCCCCGCTGCAGCGGATCTCTAACCGCCCTCCCCCGCCCCAAAGTCCCATAACCCCCTCACCTAGAGTCCCAGAAAGGAGGGGTGGCAGGCTCTGTGGAAACAACCAGTCCACCCCTGAGGACTGCTCAAGTAGCAGAAGGCTGTCATTCCCCAAGTTTAGAAGCGTCCTTTCCTTCCCTCCACCTGCACCCCGCCCTAGCCTCCGTCCCAGTTCCCTCCCTTTACTGAAAAATCCTCAATAAAAAATACGGTTTTGTTGAACAATGTTGCCTTTATTTTATTTTTAAAGGTAGGGGTGTTTGAATGGGGCGAAGGGGGTTGGTAATTGGAGAGGATAGGCAATATTAACAGGGGAAAGAAACGGGGGCAGGTTCACCTCATGTTTAAACAAACGTAAGAGTCACTGGTTACCCTGGTCAGTCTGGAAGCTAGTTTTCAAAGCTTCCTGGATGCGCAGCGCGTCCCGCTGGGCTCTTCTAATCGCCCGGGTGTCTGGCTATGCGTAATCAGCGGCCAGGCGATTTGCCTCAGCCTCCCAGCCTGCCATAAACGTCTCCCCCTTGCTCTCACAGAGATTGTGGCGCACACAGCAAGCTGCAATAACAATGGGGATATTTGTTTCGCTGAGATCTGAGCGAGTCAGTAAGCTTCTCCAGCGCCCCTTCAAACGTCCGAAAGCACACTCCACCACCATTGTGCACTTGCTCAGCCTGTAGTTGAAGAGCTCCTTTTCACTGTCCAGGGCGCCTGTGTACGGCTTTATGAGCCAGGGCATTAGCAGGTAGGCTGGGTCCCCAAGGATCACTATAGGCATCTCCACATCACCAACAGTTATTTTCTGGTCTGGGAAGTAAATACCTTCCTGCAGCCGTCTAAACAGACCAGAGTTCCTGAAAACACGAGCGTCATGAACCTTGCCCGGCCATCCAACGTTGATGTTGGTGAAATGTCCTTTATGATCCACCAGTGCTTGCAGCACCATTGAAAAGTAGCCCTTTCGGTTAATGTACTGGCTGTCCTGGTGGTCCGGTCCCAGGATAGGGATGTGCGTTCTGTCTATAGCCCCACCGCAGTTTGGGAATCCCATCGCAGCGAAGCCATCTATGATCACCTGCACGTTTCCCAGGGTCACTACCTTTGAGAGCAGCAGCTCAACGACTGCGTTGGCTACTTGCATCACAGCAACCCCCACGGTAGATTTGCCCACTCCAAACTGATTCGTGACTGACCGGTAGCTGTCAGGCATTGCAAGCTTCCAGAAGGCTATGGCCACTCACTTCTGGACTGTCAGGGATTCTCGCATCCTGGTATCCTTGCGTTTCAGGGCAGGGGACAGCAACTCACAAAGTTCAAGGAAAGTGCTCTTACGCATTTGAAAGTTTTGCAGCCACTGGGATTCATCCCAGACCTGCAGCACTATGCAGTCCCACCAGTCTGTGCTTGTTTCCCGGGCCCAGAATCGGCATTCCACTGTATCAACATGACCCACTGATACCATGATGTCCACATTGAGGGGTCCCGTGCTTTGAGAGAGGTCTGTGTCATCGTCACTGTCCTCACCATGCTGCTGTAGCCTCCTTGCCCGATTTCTCAACATCTGCCTCTGAATAAGGTGGACGATGGCCATAACTGCTGCGATGATCGCAGCGGGCTCCATGCTCGCGGTGCTATGGAGTCTGCGCTGTCAATCAAGGGAAAAGGGCGTGAAATGATTGCCTGCTGCCGCTTTCACGGAGGGAGGGGGGGAGTGAGGGTTGAATGACAACAGTTACCCAAAACCACCCGCAACACATTTTCTGCCCCATCAGGCATTGGGGGCTTGACCCAGAATTCCACCGGGCAGCGGGGACTGCAGGAACTGTGGGAAAGCTACCCACAGTGCACCGCTTGGAATGTCGACGCTTCCCCCATTACTGTGGACTCACAAAGTCGAATTACTGTGCTTAGTGTGGACGCACACGTTCGACTTTGTAATATCGGTTTCAAAAAATCGGTTTAAGTAAAATTGAACTACTATCGTAGTGTAGACATACCCTAAGTGAGGTTAGACATTTGGGCAGAAAAAAAATAGAAAAATGAACTTCAGCTTGGAGAAATGAAAATTAATATATCTGGGAGGTAATTCATCTGAAATATGAGGTAGAAGTCTGGAAAGCAGTAACACTGAAAGAAATATAATATAGCAATTTAGACACGTTACTGCAATACAAAATAGCACCAAAGAATGACCCTGCAACTTTGGATTACATATGCAGACATTTCATGTCATGGAGCAGGGCAGTATCAGTAGCAGTTCCTATTTACATAGTTTTAATATGGCTGTACTTGGAAGTTTGCAGTTAAGTATGGGTACCTCATTATCAAAAATAAATGGCTATATTGCTGGGAGTTGAGAACAAAGGGGGACAAAGATTAGGGAACTGGTGGGAGTGACTTTTGAGGGAATATTTAGATAGCTTTGTATATATCGATTACCTGTGCAATAAATAAGGAGAAATGAATAGTAATGTAGAAATATTTGAAGGATATTAGCCATACTGCATAATGCACTAGTAAAAAATGCTCATGTACTATGACGAGGATATAAGAATCTGAACAGAAAGAAAGGAAAGAAAGAAATGGGATGGAACAAGAGGATACAACTAAGTCTACATCTACGCTAGAAGCTAGGGGTGCGATTCCCCTGCACGCAGACACATAGTACACTCTCGTTGAGTTAGCGTGAGTACAAACAATAATGTAGCTGCGGTAGTACAGCATGCCACAGTGTAGGCAGGGCTTAGCTCTGCTGAGTACATATCCATTAGTTTTTGGCAGGTTTGCACTCAGCATGGCTGAGCCATGCCTCTGCTGCTGCTACCCGTGTTACCACAGCTATACTGCTGTTTCAACTCACATCAACCAATGTTTGTAGTGTAGACATGGCCTTAAAGTCTGTTTGTTTCTGTCATAAAAGGACCTTCTGTCATCTGTCTTCTTCTCCTAGTTGCCTGTCCTCTTACTTGTGTTTATACTTTCGTGAGGCTTTTCCTTGGGGTATCAACGGCCTCATCAAACATTCTTTCACATTGTTAATTAAGTTTCTGATTCCCCAAGTCAAGAGTGGTTCCTCCCCAATTAGCATTTGCAGATCAAATTTTCTTTGCTCATATCAAAGACTTCTTTTGAATCCCTGATAAAGGTTTAGTGAATACCCCATTAAGAATTCCCTCCTAAATGCTGTTTGGTATCTTCCCAAAGGCCTGTCCAGTGGCGTAGCCAGGTTTAGAGCACAGGGGGAGCGGAAAAAGGCACCAGGAGCAAAAAAAAAAGCTCCGCTCTGGCTGAAGCGTAGGAGCAAAAGGCGTCGGGAGCAAAAAAAAGGCACCGCTTCTGCTCAGTGGGGGAGCGGCTGCTCCCCCTGCTCCCCCCCTGGCTACACTACTGGGCCAGTCACCTCCTGCTGTGGATTTGAGCAAATGCACCCTATTGAATAAGGTTTGTTAGTATTTTAATCACCTCCTCATCTCAGGGAGTTCCTTTGTTTCTCTGGCTGAATGGTTGATTTAACATACATCTTTCAGACATAATCTCGAATTCATCATTCTTTAATACTTGCAATTTATATTGGACAATCAAGATTGTTACACATGGGCTACATCATTCTTAGTGAAATGGCAGAGAAGATAAAAGGGAAGATTTCTTATCATGCAACAAAACACAAGGCTCAGCTAATGAATGGTCTCCAATGAGGATTGAGCCATTTTTTGTTTTTCCAAAAGGTCTACAGCAATATGCTGTGCAATCGCACAGCAACACAAAATCGCACACTTCTTATGCAACCCCCCAAGTGTCTACAAATAGATATACATATTAGTCACTTGTCTATAGCAAAGTTTGTAACAAAATTATTTTCCTGGTTTGGGAACCTAAATTTGGCCAAGTTTTAAGTAATGTACAACTCCATGTTTAGGTCCTATATTTAACATTACACAATCAATGGTCCAAATTACACCCTCAGATGTACTCATTTATTTCCAATGAGAATTCCACCTACTTAATGGAGCAAGATTTGGCTCAGTACATTACAATTGTATCTAATCAAACTTCAAGGTATTTGACACAGATGTAAGTTATTTAGAAAACAATTCTGCTCTTGAGATACAATTTGAAACCAAGAGGCATCATATAAATATTCTGAAATTCTCCATTTTCTCCTCTCCAGATTTTCTCCTTCTTTAATCTCATTAGTGGTGCAGCCCCATCGTCTACTGGGGGGGCCCACTGACAAAACCACTTCAAGTTTTTATAGCACTAGCTTGCTGACAAATTTGACTTATTACAATAATAGTTTTATTTGCAACTGAATTTGCTGCCAATACCACTGTCCTTTTCTTCTCTTAGTCTCACTTAAAAAAACCCCACAATGTTCATTTTGTGCTGACTACAATTTGAGCCTTTAGAACTCACTTTTCAGGTCAATTATTTTGTTAGTGACAGAATTCCTGAGCAGGATTGTTTGATGTATTCTGGCACAGAGTTCTCTGTTCCTTTACTATAAGGCGGCCCAGTTAATGGGCAAGAAGATAACACTACCAAACAAGTCTCACAAACTACGTTTCATTTAATTAAGAAGTGAGCATTTGCCTCAAGCTAGCTTCAGAAACAAGGGCAAAAAGAGTCCTTTCAGCAGCAGGGCCGTCTTCGACAATAGCTAGAGACTGAACCTGGGAGTGTGAGTTAGAAAAAACTCCAGGGGATGGCGTCATTCTTCAAAATGCTCATCTATTAGTTATACCAGCAATAACTTGTTAAACAGAGGTGAACTAGAGGCAGAAAGATGTCTGGAATTAAGATGGCGCTCCAGCCCAGGGCTGGATTACCCAATAGGCAGACTAAGCACATGCTTAGGGCACCAGCAAAGCAGGGGGCAGCAAAAAACATGAGATTTTTTTTGGAAAAAAATTGATATTTGATATTTCAAAAAAAGCATTGAAATAGTCATCATGGGAAAAATCAGAACTTTGTTAGACTTTCTTACACTCCACTACACACTCTTCCCCAGTTTTTCTGTTCTCTTGTTATTACTTATCCCCACCTAAACCAGGAGGGTGTCCTACTAACGTAGATTGAAATAATGTTGCAGATGGATTTAGTGACTGGTGGAATACTGTTTTAATTGAACAACATGAAAATAACACTACTCACAGAAATTCAATGTTGACATTTAAATCGAAGACAGGGTTTTGGATTGACACAAAAATTGGAAGAACAAATTAAAGGGGAGCATGAATACTGGCAACATGTCTTGCAGCATGTTATAGCTATTATTCAAACATTAGCTGAATGTGGTCTGCCTTTCCGGGGATCAAATGACACATTTGGATCATTGCAGAATGGAAATTTCTTGGGATTGTTGGAGCTTGTGGCTCAGTTTGACACATTTTTAGCAGACCGTATCTCAAAATATAGGAATGCTGGCAAAGGTAACCCATCATACTTATCCAAGACAATATGTGATGAACTCATTGGTCTAAAGTTTGTTCACCTATTGTGGATGAAATAAGTACTGCCGGGTACTTCAGTTTATCTGTCGACTCTACACCTGATCTTTCACATATTGATCAATTGAGTATTGTACTAAGATGTGTGTCTACAGATGGAAAACCAGTTGAACGATTTATAACATTCCTCAATTTGAAAGGCCATACTGGTGAAGAAATGGCAAATCAAGTACTGCATTATCTGTGCCAAGTTTGCAAAACAGATTTCTCAAAGTGCAGAGGTCAATCTTATGACAACACTGCCAACATGTCAGGGCGTTATCAAGGAATGCAGAAGAAGCTTTTAGAATAGAAAAAATATGCCATATTCATACCATGTGCTGCATACTCTCTCAATCTTGTTGGCCGCAATGCTGTTGATTGTTGTCCGGTGGCAGTAAGTTTTTTTCTCAACAGTCCAGTTACTTTATACATTTTTCTCTGCCTCAACACACCGATGGGCAGTTCTTAAAACATAATTGGGCAATGATCGTCTGTTGAAATCTCTAATATTCGCTGGGAGGCACATGCAGTGGCAACCAGTGCAATTCTGGAGTCCTACTCAAAGATTGTGGATGCATTAGAAAGCATAGCTGAAGACCAGTCACAAAAGGGAGAAACTATACGAGAGGCAGAAAACATTGCAAACAAGATGCAAGAACTAGAGTTTGTATTAATGTTGACCATGTGGAATGAAATTTTACAACACTTTTACCACACAAGTCAAGCTCTCCAAGAAAAAGAATTGGATTTGAAAACATGTGCAGACCTCTGTCAATTATTAGCAGACCACTTACACACTTTGAGGAATGATTTCGAAAGATTTGAAGACATATCAAAAGATATCTTGCCTGAGACTAACTACAAAGAAGCCCAATCCCTCAAGCAAATCAGGAAAAAACAAGCAAATGATAGCAGTGCAACAGAAACAGCATTGAATCCTAGAGACAAATTTCGCGTATCTACTTACTACACTATAATTGATACACTTGAAGCTCATATGAAGAGAAGAGGTGAAGTGTACAAAGAAGTATCAAGTAGATTTTCTTTTCTAAATTATATGGATTTATCTGACGAACAATATTCACAAGGTTCCCAAAAGCTAGTTGACTCGTACCCTGTTGACTTGAACATGAATCTCTGTGGAGAAGTACGGCAGTTCCACTATTATAGGCGCGCAAAGTTTAATGAAACAGGAAAAATGAAATTCAGTCACATTGATCTTCATGACACAATATTGAAAGATGGAATACAATGTATATTTCCAAATGTAGAGATCGCACTATGTATTTTTCTAACATTGATGATTACTAACTGCTCCGCTGAACGCTCTTTTTCTCAGCTGAAAAGAATTAAAAACCTTCAGAGAACAATAATGAGTCAGGACAGACTTGATTCACTTTCCCTATGGTGTATGGAAGTGGACATGCTTTGTCGAGTCAGCTTCGATGAACTTATCCAGAATTTTGCAATCAGAAAATCTAGAAAGAAGCTATTTTAATTTCAGCATACATGTACGTTTTGTGTCATTTCTGAAAAATAAAATTTTATTTTACGGTATACTATTGTTTTTATTTTGAATTACATATGGGAGGGGCACCATAATCTTTTCAGTGCTTAGGGCCTCTAAAGGTCTTAATCCGGCCCTGCTCCAGCCAGAGACAAACACTGCAGTGATAATGACGATACTGAGATATGATATTACACGGCTTACTTTTAAATGATGGCTCTAGAGACTAGGGACTACAGGGAAACTAGAGGATGTGGCAGAGCTAGATGATAACATGGCTAGCAAATATAAAGTATGTTGTCTGCCCCTTAACAAGGGGCCTTCATTACCACAGTACATTGCTGGGATTCTTTATTTACTTAGGGCTAGAGTGAAATTGCATCAGTGCTAATTGTATTGTCAGTGAAGTGCTGATCAATCAAATATTTAGTTTTGTGGGCTTGTAGGTGCTATCACCAAACTACCACCTACAACCCCCTGCTGCTGCTTTGTTATTTGCTTTAGAGGGACACATTTGACACACTTAAGATTTTGCTTTTATAAGAAGATAAGAGTGTGTAGTCATCACATTCTCATTGAAAAATAATTTTTTTTAAAATCCCTTGTCTCTTCTCTTTGTTTTGGTTTATTCCCAGTCAATTCTTTTACTTTTAAATAAACTCAGTGTTTCGTAATATGATCAGAAAATTACCTATATGAAATGTCTTTGATGTGCCAATAGTAATGTGGCCAAATTCTCTGCTTGCGTAACTCCACTGAAGCTGTTTATTTGCTATTCAGCATTTTGGATAACAAGCATATAAAAATATCAGTATATTAAAAATGCCAATACATAAAACATGGCTAATGTTCCATAATACAACAGAGATAAAAAACAATCAATAAAAATATCCCTAACAACCAGGATACAAGCTCACATGGCATAACAAATGCCGTTGGAAGGATGTGCAATATACTATTTCTTGCTACTTTTAGGGGGGAAAGCCGCTAATATAGATTTACAGTGTATTTTTTTACAGCTGTGATTCATACCAGAATTTAATCTGTGTGTGTGTGACAGTGTTTAAGGTTGCCCAACACCTTCCCGTTATCACACACTGTTTTGGGTTGTTTTTAACTGTGTCAAACCTTTACTATTTGGCATGAAATTTTCCATGCCTCAGACTAAATGTTTCTTGAAAGCTTCAGCTGAAATGGTTCAGTCACATCCAAGAATGAAACTAAGGAAAAAATACATTATTTTGATTATGTGAAAAAAAAATCTTAAATCTATTTCATCGAGACGTTCTAATGCTCTGGAGCAGGGACTTAACGTTTGGCAAGAGGACTGTCTTTGTGTCAGGAATGGGCCATTTGCTCCTCCAGTGAAAAACAGCCTACATTTGGCCAAGTTATAAACCTTCACAAAATTGCAGTTTGCACATGCTCAGTAATGAATTTGGTAGCTACATTCTCTGAAGATTCCATTTGCACTTAAGATACACCAGCCCCAGATGAAGTAGCCTGGTTGGGATTCAAAAGGGACAAGAGATAGACCTGGGGCAGGGATTGAAACAAGGAGCTGATGGTCAGAAACTGAGCTATGATGAAGAGCTGTAGTAGCCAGGGCCGGCTATAGGCACCAGCTAACCAAGCACATGCTTGGGGCGGCACAATTCAAGGGGCGGTACTCCGGCCCCTTTTTTTTCCCCTTCAGGTGGCAGGGCGTCATGCACGGGGGGTGCCCTGGGGCTGCTGCGGTTCGCACAACCGACCGCGGGGGACACTCTGGCTGGGGGCCGCCCTGCGGGGCACATGGAGCCACCTGCAGGTGCCGCAGGGTGGCCGCCTCCCAGCGCTGCAGCCAGGGCTCGGCAAAGCAGCCTGAGCTGCCCAGGGGCTGCGGCAGGGTGGCCAGAAGCGGCAGCGGGGCCATAGAGGGTAGGACGCTACCAGGCAGGGCCCGGGCCATGTCCCTCTCTCCGGGGCTCCGCTCCCTCTGGGGCTGCCCTGCCCTGGCTCCTCAGGCCCCTGCCGGGGTGGTCCCCCCGGCTCTGCCCTCCCGAGTCCCAGCTGGTCCTGGAGGCGGGAGCCCTGGCTGGAGGGACCCTGGGCTGAGGCGCGGCCCGGGAGCCCCACTGCTTACCCTGATCCTGCCAGAGGCCTGGAGGTCTCCTGCCTGGAGACCGACTGGAGGCAATGGGGGAGTGGGCGGAGTCAGCACTGGTAGGGGGAGTTCAGGGCTCGGGTGGCAGGGGGTGGGGGAGGAGTGTGAGGGAGAGCCCAGGGCTGGGGCAGCAGGGGGTGCGGGTGGGGTGGGAGGGAGATCCCAGCGCTAGAGCAGCAGGGGGTGGGGTGGGAGGGAGATCCCAGTGCTGGGGCGGCAGGGGGTGCGGGTGGGGTGTGGTGGGAGGGAGGGAGATCCCAGTGCTGGGGCGGCAGGGGGTGGTGTGGGAGGGAGATCCCAGCGCTGGGGCGGCAGGGGGTGCGGGTGGGGTGTGGTGGGAGGGACAGCCCAGCACTGGGGCGGCAGGGGGTGCGGGGGGGGAGAGAGAGCCCAGGGCTGAGCAGCAGGGGGTGTGGGTGGGGGAGGGCACTGGTGAGGAGGGGGATGAGAGCCCAGGGCTGGGCGGGAGGCAGTCAATTTTTTTTTGCTTGGGGCGGCAAAAAACCTAGAGCCAGCCCTGGTAGTGGCAAAAACTGGGACAAAGAGCTGGGAGTTGGAGAGGGGAAGCAGCAGGGCTGATGGAATTACTGGGTTTTTTCCAGAGTTCTTTTTAAACCCAAGGAAATTACACAGAAAACTGCATTAAAAACATTAAGGTTGCAAAATCAAGTAGTAACAAGGTAGGAAATGCCAGAGAACTATCTAACACATTTGTAAACAGTTCTTTTTACATACATTCTACATAGACTTTGTACAATAGTGTTCGTATAAAGGTTTTAGCAGCATTCATTTGGAATGACATATTTCACTTGCGGCTTTGCCACTCAATAATATGGGCCAACCTTATCATATAACAATGAAACCTTTGAACCACCCATCCCACCGCGTATTCTTTAATATTACACAATTTATATTAGCACAGCACAAGGGACTGAAATCTCTATTGTAACTCATTGGCTCTGCCACCAATCCTGCAGGAGGGAATTTCTTTTAAGCAGGTTTAGTAACCAGGGGATGTGTTTTTTTATATGCACACACAGTATTCTAAACACAAAAATATGTGATTTACCATACTGGATCAAAACCACAATCCATCAAGTTCAGCATATTGCCTCCAGCAGTTGTCAGAATCTAATGCTTTATAGGAACCTAAAAGACCCTGTCAAATACTGCACCAAGTTATTCATGCAACACTTTACATGCGGAAAAGATTCATTCTTGAACTTTGTGGTCAAGTCATGCTCTGAGGCATGAGATTTATCGATGTTGATTTGATTGTGTCTATCTTAACTAGTATGACTAAGAATGTTATTGTGGCTGTGATCCAAGGACGCTTCGGTACCATCTGTAGGGTGACCAGACAGCAAGTGTGAAAAATCGGGACAGAGGGTAGGGGGTAATAGGAGCCTATATAAGAAAAAGATCCAAAAATCGGGACCGTCCCTATAAAATCAGGACATCTGGTCACCCTAGCCAGCTGGCATAAGGTTTTTACAGGGATCCCCTGGATTTGGTATCAGTATAAAAAGTTCACCAAACTGTGTACAGATAATATTTTAGGAGCCGTGTATCTATACTGAAAATAATGTTCGTAAGGTCTTGAAATTAAGAAGGCAACCAGAATGTGACATTCTTTAGAAATGTTCCTTTCAGGTTGGGGAGTAACAGACACCTAGATCACGTTCTGGCCATTTCTGTAATGTATACATCACACTGTACACCTATTTGCATACCACGCTTGTGGTACAGATCCACATTTAGTGTGATCAGTTTCAAGTGTGTTCCAGTCTTCTAGGTAATAACCATATTCACCTACTCAGTTAAAAAAGGGGGATACAATCACTAGAGTACCTAAGCGGGACATGAGAAGAAGGATGGTTCAGTCCTTATTCTGCTAGAGACTTGCTTTGGGCAATCGCTTTGTCTCTCTCTTCTCTTAGTTCCGCATCTAAAATAGGAATAAGTTCCCTATCTCACAGGCATGGAGGGGATAAATACATTGACGATTGTGAGGTAGTCAGATATATGGTGCCAATTACCATAGTGTAAGAACCTAAGATAGATGTCCCACCCAAGTTTTTGCCACTCAGGTGTTGTCCCAGTCAGAGTGGTTGAACATCTTACATGTTCTTACTCATAGTTTAATTCCAACTTTACTCATGTGAATGTACCTCTGCAATAGATTAATGTATCTGTGCAGATTTTTTTAAAATACATATTACTTAACACACCTGTTTTGGTCTAAAGTGTAAACCCACAGCACATACTTTGTATACAAATACAATATTCCAAAATCCTCATAAAAGCGACTGCTCTGCATGTGCTGTAGCCATTATTCAAAGTTTAATAACTTGGATGTTTAACTTGTTTTGTAACAAAACCATTGAATCTTTCAAAATAAATTTGTGAATATAGAGTAATATTTTGCCAAATTTAATTTTTGCAATCAAAGCAATTTTTGGATTAGATAAGTACAAAAATACTTTGCTTTTCTTAAACTTTTTAAAATATTTGGGTGGTTTTCCTTTAAAACAGAAAAACAAACCTTATCTCCCATCTTTTCCATTCGTCACTCAGTTTTATCTGGCTGGTAAGAGGTTTATATTGGGAATGTTAGTATAATGTGCAATTACTGAAATTAAAGTTAGTACTAAGAATTATTAAATTGTGTGCTCCTTCCCTTTCTTTATGCTGAATTGTTCCTCACATTTATAAGCTCCTTGGAAGCTGGGAAAGCATTAGTTTATGCATTTGTGAGCAATGGGACTCCAGATTGTGTCTTAGATCTTTGGGCACTTCTGAGATATAAACAGTGCTTCTTTATTTTGCCACTCCAGTTGTAAGTGATTAGAGTAAAAGGGCTTCCATCACTTCCAATAGGAGGCAATACAGTATAGGGGCTATGTCCTGCTATGTGGAAGGCCTCAATGGCTTCACAGCTGAAGAGTTTTCTTCATGTCAATGCTCAAAGAATTACATTGTGGGACAAGGCAGGATGGATTCTTCACTACATGCCACCACCAGGAGAACGCAGTGGCATAGAGAATCTCTTCTGGGGTTCTGACCACTTAGGTGGACTCTACCCTGACCCAATACTTCTTGAAAACCCCTGCATCAACTCAGCCATTGTACTGGGAAGGGTGTCAGAATTTGGCCCTTGTAGTGCTCACTATCAATATAACCTTGAATGATGGTGACCTATGAAAGCTACTGGATGTTGTTTTCTTTCTTTCTTTCTACTGTATCTATCTCTGCAGTAGCTAGATGCTAAACAGCAGAAAGCAGGGGGGAAAAGCACTCTGAAGAAAGGTTATGCACCTAGAGTCATAGAGTTTAAGGTCAAAAGGGACCATGTCATCTAGTCAGACCTCCTGTATATCACAGGCCACCAACACCACACTGAACCCAACAACTTGACTAACAAAAGCGGCTAAAATCTAATCTAGCTATTGCCTATTGAGATTATCAAAACTGAACACTTCTGATAGTAGTAAAAGAAATCAATCATAAAATAATCTATCAGTTCTATACTATATACAAGGACCAGATTGGTCATGTCAAAAGATTAGGGTTCTGGCTTGAGTTCAGGCCACTAGTGACTGTTCTTATGCACTGGGAATTCTCTCTTCTCTGGCTTATTCCTATAGATATGACATTGTAGTCTGACAAGTATTTCTTTAATCTAACAGTTATCTTTCAGCACTTGGTATACTGGACGTTGTATTAAAAACCTATTTGATAACAGCAGATTTCACCTGGTCTTCCATTCAGCAGACATGAGAAAGTGCTGATGTAGTCTAATTTGAATTTTGTTTATTTATTTATTAAGTGGAATGAGACTTGACTTCTCTCTCCCTAGAGCTCTACTGGTTCATTGTTAACTACATTTTAATCTGACCCCTAACCTCTGCTAACCCCACAGCCCAACTCTCCACTATCAAAAGAAGTCAGAGTGTATGTAATATAATCATCTCCCTCAAAAAGGTTCAAAGCCTAAGCTCCATGTTACAGTCAGTTCCAATGGAATTCAAACTCATTTTACTTATGGGAACTTAGCAACAATGTCATTTCAGAAGCTTTGCCCTATCTGTGGGAGCACTGGGAACTATTGGCTTTATGAATATAAACTCTATATAGCTTTGAAAATGCCATTTTAGAGCAGCATTTCTTCAATGCATTCTCCTAATGCTGTCATCTCCTTCCCCTATTTTTATACAGCAACAAAGGGGAAAAAAGAAAGAGGCAGGCTGAGCATTAAAGCAAGAGCATTCAAATATAAGACTGAACCTATCCTTAACTGATTTCAATCGCTTTCATAAATATTGCGACACACTTTATGAAAGTGTAAGTCACATCAAACACTGATCTCAGACCCCAAAAATATCTCAGCACAGTGAGGTGAGCCAAGGAGAGAGGGGCAATGAGTTAAAGACACAGCTCCAGCCTCAGCTTTGAATTCCTTTCCTTTTAAGGGACCTTACCCTGCAAGCCCATTCAACTGGAGGCCTTTGCACAAAAGATGTGTAAGAAAAAGTGAAAAGTTTAAGTATAAGAGATATACATCAGCCTTAGCATAGCTTCAACGTAATCCTTTTTGTATTTGCTTTACTATTAAAGGACATGGCTTCCTATAATCCAAGTTTGTAAAAGATATGAAACATGATGTGACAGACTAGGCAACTTCCTGCAATATCTTGGGAGGCCATATTGTATTAAGTGTATGAATTGTTTATGCCTCATTGTGGGCCAGGGATTGTATGCACTCCACAGGAGGGAGGGGAACCATAGCTCCTCCAAGAAGTGAAAACAGTAAGGGATGAGCAAGGCAAACCACTCAGTTTCTTAGAGAACTCATGGAGGGTAGAGGAAGTACCAGAGGACTAGAGAAGAACAAATATGGTACCTAGCTTTAAAACAGGGAACAAAGAGGACCTGGGGACTTATAGACCTGTCAGTCTAACTTTGATCCCAGAAAAGAAACGAGCAAATTATTAAACAATGAATTTGTAAATACCTAGAGAATAATAGGGTATAAAGAATATCCAAGACGGATTTGTCAAGATCAAATGATGCCAAATCAATGTAATTATCTTGGTCAGGGCTTAGTGGATGGGGAGAAGCAGTAGATGTGATATGTCTTATTTTAGTAAGGCTTTTGAGACAGTCCCATGAGACAGTCTCATAAGAAAACTAGGGCAATGTGGTCTAGAAGAAATAACTATCAGATGGATACACAACTGATGGAAAGACTGTATTTAAAGTATACTTATCAGTGGCTTGATGTCAAACTGGGAGACTTATATTGGAAATAAGGACGGCCTCTGATAAGCTTTTAGCTTTCATGTAGGTTCTTCTATTGGTTTTATATGCTCTCTCTGTAATGCTTTTATCTTAAGAATAAAAGTGCTTTCTTAGAAGAAGCTGCATGGTCATTTTAACTGATGGAAATATACTGGTCAGAGCCCTTGTAGTGAAAGCAATGCACAGGCAAATGGCCTTACAGGTAGACGGCTTGCTGGGGATACTGCCATATAAGGCAGGGTTCAATGCAGTCTTAAGACCCCTGGTCAGAAGGAACTGAGACAGGTTTCCACCCAGGAGAGGTGCTTTGAGTGGGTGTCCTTGTGGGACCACAGAAGGGAGATAAAGGTGCAGTTATCCTGAAACTGTGACACATGGATTATAACCCAGTAATGAACACATGTATAAAGAGACATTTAAAAATAATGACCCATCAGGACCATGACACTTTACTGGGTAAACTTGCATTTAGTATAATATGTTTCTATACTATGGAGTATCATGCTGTTAAGAAATATATTGACAGCTCACCTTGCATTGTATTGTGAGTTTCTTGCTTTGCTGTTTGGAGATGGGGTATAAACATGATTTTTTAATATAGAGTAGGAGCTTATGATGCAATTGTAATTTGACAGGATGCATTTATTTTTCTATGGGCTCAGCTGTGTGACCTTTTCTCAAGATAGGAAACACCTGTTCACAAGGACGGTCATTGGACTTATTGGGGCTACTTATGAGATAGTGCTCACCAAGGGTGTGTTAGCAAATTAAGTGGGTCCACATATTAACTAACACAATGGTAAACACAATTCAGCACAATGACTGTCATGTTTAACCTTAGGTCAGCTCACTGGACAAACCCTAAAGTGTCAGCTCATCAAGGTTAATAGATAGACACTAGGGATAGCCATAACAAGTTTACACAAAGAGAGAGTTTTTGGTCTATACTGAACATTTAACATCATGTTAGACAACACATTCTCTCATGATAAGAATTACCAACATAAGAAAAGATTCCACAAACAGGCCTGAAAGATTAATATGGGAGAATTTTGTATTCTTATGCTAGCCCAGTGACATTCTGAGAGTTTACATAATATCAGTAACTTATGCATATTTACATATGTGATGGGCATATTTTAGAGTTGGAAAAATAAATCGGAAAGTATTTTGCTGCTATCAGCCACAATTTGAACCAAGTTATACTAGTATATATCCAGAGTAACTCTCTTGACTTGAACAGAGTTGCACTGGGTTTACGCTGGTGTAACAGATCAGAATCTGGCCCTATATGTTTATATAACCTGCTGATTAATTATAATATTGAAGTCATTGGGAATTACACACATGCTTACAGTTAAGCACATGCTTAAATACCTTCCTGAACAGGGATCCATATTAATTGGCAACATTCTATATTGCTCATGGTCCTATGAAGAGACCCAGGGCTACTGTGAAACTGTGGTAGTTTATTTAAGAAATTCCCAAGTAATGAGACAACTCAACAATAAATCGACAAATACTGCACTGGTGTTTTCCTGGCCTGAGCCTGACCTGTTTAAATTTTACAATGTGAATTTAGTGCTTGTGAAAGGCATTGGATTAAGAGGTTTGGAGGCTGAAATTATCTATATAGCCCCAGACAGGTACCTGGCCAGCAGTAGTCTGGTTAAATTCCCCCTCAGAACACACTTCTGTGAAACCTATCAGAGTTAATCTACCACCCAAAGAAGTCCTGCTTTTTTTTTTTTTTTTTTATGTATTTAGTTCCACAAAATAAATGAAAAATTGCTTCACCCAAAGTCTGGTCTCACAATGCTTTATGTCTCATGTTTCTATTTGGGTCCTGATCTGGCAAACACTTATGTATATGTTTAGCTTCATCGATGTGAGCAGTCCCATTGATTTAAAAATTAAGAACTGGCATATGAGAATTTGCAGGACTGGGACCTTACACTCCGATCATCTCAAGGCTTTTTCTTCTCTGTTTCATATATATTATAAGCCCACTATTGGCTCACCACAAATAAAATGGAATACCAATCTTCACAGAGGGTCAGATTTTTAATGGTACAGTATTTCACACACACAAGCCCTCACGCATCCTGGCAAGTCAATGTTTGTGGAAGCAAACCATTACTTATTTGTGTGTATTAGGATTTGCCCATGAGGAATGGTTCACACAAAATTGCACATTTAAAAAGGTCGCTCTCATAATTGCATAATCTTTCCCATCCCGGCCTAGTACTATGTCTGTCCTGGAGAAACCATCTTCAGGTGAGACTGCCAACTAGGGTTCAGAGTGGTGCTGGTTTTTGTGATGCATGTATAAAGGTTATTAAACCCTTTTAGGTGGAAATAACCTCGCCACTGTCACTTGAGGCTGGATTTGAACTGGAGACCTGGAAATGCAAAGCTCTGTAGTCTATTACACTGAAACACACTGGCCTATGGGTGAAAGCTTGATTGAAAGTCTGTCAATACAGAAATCAAAAATGTATATATTACTGTGGTCGTTTGGGGAAAAAGTTGGGGATACTGTGTGTATCTTTACCAAGCTGTAAACTGTTCAGCACTCTGCGTTTTCTATTCTCCAATTGCCTCCATGTTGGACTGGGTAGTATAGGGCTAACAAAAGAGGGTCATTGACTTAAGTGCCCAACTACTGACATACTATGACTCTAGACAAAAGACTGATCCCTAACCAAAGGAATTGACTTAGCATGGGAGAGGTTGCCTAGCAATAAGGTCACTTGGTTGGACTATGTAGTTGCCTGTTGAGACTGACCCCTGAGGCAAGTGACTGAGGGACTGGAAGTTTATAAAAGGGCCGAAGCTCCTCGCTCTCTCAGGCTAGATTTAGCCATTTTAAAATGAGGGAAGTTTCAGGGGTTGGGGAAGACCCTGCCTATCTGAACACAGATGGTCCCCCAGGGAATCCCGAGGGAAGGGTGAATTAGAGTGAGAGGAAATGTGTGTAGGGTTTTATATATATATATCTGTACTTCTTGTGGGATTAAGTAAAGAGCAATGATGTGTTAAATGCCTATGCAAAGTGTATCTGTGTGTTATATGTCACACCTATCACATACCCCCTGAGAGAGTTAAACCCAGACCTTTGGAGGGACACTAGAAGAGAGTGTGTTTAAGCTACAGTGGGAATATGAGGAGTCAGTACAGGTTCAATAGGAGAGAGCATTAAATAGATGTCTGCACTCCAAGAGCGTCCCTAGAACCCCATGATTCGGAAAGTACCCAGGCTCTGTTCAGATTCCGGAGTCTTAGAACACCAGAGGCTTTATTCCTCTTACAGCAATCTGGTGGGCTGCTGGCAGGAAGAGCTGGACCACATCTGGTGACAATTACTCACTGTACCTTTGAGGTCAAATACAGTGTGAAGTGTGCATAGTTTATGAAGTGTTGTCCCATTCCTTGATACTGTAATGTCATATACATATAGAGAGAGAGAGAGAGAGAGAGTGTGTGTGTGTGTGTGTGTGTGTGTGTGTGTTCATGTGCAAACTAGGGCCATGCAAATTGCCTAAGAGGCCCTTGGGGTTGCAACATTTGCATTCCCCTGACAGAGAACTATGTGTAGAAACCTTGGCCAGCCATAATATTGCAGACATATTTTAACACAACATAATCCAAAGTACTAAATTTAAAATACATCCCATAATTGCATATTTCCTACTTTAATGGAAAGAAGACAATTACTTAAGAAATAGCAAAATTAATTACGACAAAGGTATTTGTTAACAGTGGAGGCCATTAACATTTCTAATCATCGTAACTCCTTAAATCTTCAAATAATTACCTTTATTTTTCTCAAGCGAAATATTTGCTACAGTACGTTAGTGTATGCCAGAGTATGTTTTATTCACCTGGTAACAGCAGCAAAATATCAATATCTCTCAACAGTAAAAGTTCAAGGGTGTCAGATAGCAGATTTTTTATCATATGCTGACCTTTTTCTATAATGAAAGTCATGTGTAAATCTAATTGCACAATATATGTACATACTGTAATCTGGGGAAAGGGTTTGCTTTTCATGAGGTAGTCCTAGGGGGAGAAGGGAACGGTGCTTTTCCCATGTATAACTGCTACAGGCTATTTTGTTAAATGTTAGCCAGTGCCACACTGGATACATGGAGAGAGATACAATGTGTCAGGTGTGTGTGTGTGTGTGTGTGTGTCTGTCTGTCTGTCAGTGTACACATTTTCAAAGTTGGTGAAATATTTTCACATTTAATACATCTGGACAAGTGGCCTAATTACTGGAGAAGCTGGGCACAGCTCCCACAACTGATCTATATGTTTTACATGCCCAAGTCCTCTGAAAATTAAGCTGATTGAATGTCTAAATATGGATTTAGGAGCCTAACGTTAGGCACCTAAGTTTTAAATTTTTGAAATTTTATACAGACAGACACATATTCCTTAGGATAAGAACCAAGTATCTGAAAGGAACCCCTAAGAAAGGAATGCCTGAACAACAATGCATTGTTATGTGCTCTGGCTGAAATCTCCCTCCGCTGCCCCAATGGGCCAATTAGCCCCTGTGCAGAGGCCTATGCACAAGGCCTGTATACCACTTCACTCCCACTTAATCCTATTTTGAAGATTTGTATGGAACATAAGTGATGCATAGGCTTGGCGTTAGCCCGCTGAATAGAGGTGCTATTCACCCTCTGTTACATAAAGTGTGTGCTGGATTAATATCCTTTATCATTTGCTCTAGGATATCACACTAGTGTTATTTACCTGGCTCTCATAGTTAGGCAGAAGAAGACTATGCAGCAGAAATCATAATGTCCCATAATCAGCATCCCATACAAAGACCAGCCCCAATCCCAGAATGTAAATGTATATCTCTTATGCAACCTAACACAATGATATATAGTACTAGGCCCTTAAAATTCCACTTGTTCTGTAGAGGTGAGCACCACTGAATAGTCTTATATTTATTTCAAACAGGGACTCTAAAGATTCCCCCTTTTGGGGAGGAAAAAAGTGGAATTTTAAGGTTTCTAGACTGAAAGACTAATTACAATACCCTACGTCAGTGCACACAGTGGTTGCTTGCATGAGATGATGAATTTTCCACCTATACATTGTATTATTAGCTAGGTTTACTGAACTAGCAGGACCATTGTTCTGATCTGGTATGACAGTTTGGGTGTTCCTTTTAATCTTCTTAAGCAACCACTGCAACTTCTATTATTTTGCTCCAAAACAAAATATTGCTGTGATGAACAGGAAACACTCTAGAAGCATTTGGCTTAAATACATTTTGCCATTTAATTTAAGATGTCCCCTGGCTGGTATTTTTCTGGATATCTATTAAACATTCACCCAATTTATTTACATAAAACCTTTTTCCCCCCCTTGCACAAAGATGAGCATGCTCTCTCTCTTCTTTACAACACAGAACTGTTGTTTCTCAGCACAGCTCTTGTTCTTGAGGGTTTTAAAAATTCACAGGCAGCAAATGCTTGAAGTATAAAAGTGTCCTGTCAATACACTATCTATTTTTTAAAGACATAATGGTAGTGACTGTTGCATCATATCCACAATATTGTTTGGTTTCACTAGAGCAAAAGCAATATTCTTTTCCTGTGTCCATATTCTTCTTGTCATGGGGACTCAACCTGCAGGTTGGCAACATGCAGAAGATGCTGGGCCACAATAACTTCAGTGGAAGTTATAGGTGCTCAGCCCTTTTCAAGATTTAGACCCAAAGGGGTAGTTCACTGTGGGAACTGAATACAGAACATCCTGTCTAAAGTAAAAGGTCATAATGGGAAGGGGAGATTGGGGCAATAGGGACCCCAAAGGAAGAAGGGAGCAAGGTCTAGAGCAGCCCTTGTGATGTGGGGCAAGAAGAGTGCTGAGGAGGAGCCGAACTCTGGCCAAGGAACAGTGGGATGATGTCAATAAGACAGGTGACACCCATCCATTTTCACCAGGGCTGGGTAGAACTCCAAGCTGATTTTTACCTTGTTCCCATTAGAGATAAGGTCACCTGTGTTCAGACAGCCATTATCCAGGGCTCAAAAGACCCAAATCACAGGTGCTTCTATGTCTCCCACACCAACTGACATCAAATGTCAAAAGAAAGAGGAGCAAAGCTTCATTGTTACGCCAACAACACATGTACCCTGGAGAGCTGAGTTGGGGGCATGAATATACTTGTTAATAAGTATGCAACCTAGGGTAGTCTGACTTCTGAGATATATAGGACCTTTAACATATATTACTCAATAGTTGAGGGGTGTGCATTTTGCTCTCCTTTATCCTTTATTTGCTCTCTTGTAAGTTTTATAAAACCCCTAAGGAAATTTACAGAGGCTGGGATCAGGGCCAGTGCAAGGATATTTCACGCCCTAGGCGAAACTTCCACCTTGCGCCCCCACTCCGGCCAGGGAGCCCCCACTGCAGCAGCTCCCCACCCCAGCTCACTCCGCTCCGCCTCCTTCCCTGAGCACACAGGCGCCGCTCCACTTCTCCCACCTCCCAGGCTTGCGGTGCCATTCAGCTGTTTGGCGCAGCAAGCCTGGGAGGGAAGGAGAATTAGAGAGGGGGTGGCGTGCTCAGTGGAGGAGGCGGAGTGGAGGTGAGCTAGGGCAGGGAGCGGTTCCCCTGTGCACCCCACCCCCGTTACTTGCTGCGGGCAGCCCTCCCCGTGCCCCTCTGCCTCAGCTCACCTCCACTCCACCTCCTCCCCTGAACGCGCTTTTTGGCACCCCCAACCACTTGGCGCCCCAGGCAGCCATCTAGTTCGCCTAGTGGTTGCACCGGCCCTGGCTGGGATTTTCAAAGGAGCCCAAAGGAGTGACACACCCAAATCCCATGAACTTTGAACAGGAAATGAGTGCTTAACTTGACCATCTCAGACATAGCAAATACTGCAAGAGGACACAGTACCAGAAGCTCTTTTTCCTACCAAAGCTACCTTCATTGTTTCAGCTCAGCACTGACTATGGCTGGGTGTCAGTACAGCTGCTTTGTCTTTACAGGAGCATACCGTGATAGAGCTGCTCAATACGGAGATTGTACTATTCCAATACTAAGCAGGATCAGACTCTCCATTGCCCATATCTTCTCAGAGGTTTGGTTACATTTTAAGTAGTAATTTTGACAGAACAAGCAGCAGAGGACAAATGTGGGTTTTTTTTAAAATCAGGAAGAAATTGGAGAAACTAGAGAGACTCTTCACTGAATGGTTCTGGAAAGGGAATAAGGAGTGAATTAGAAAGCCCGAAATAGAAATGTTGTGTATAACTTTTGTGCTCAATTGAAACATATTATATCTTGGATGAAAACATCCCCTTTCTTTCCATCAGCGGGTGAGATTCCCAAGTCCTATCCTATATGATTAGCCAAGAGTAAACATTGGTAAAAACCTTTGGACATAATGTGTCAAATTTTGCTCTGGCATAAACAGAATCAACACCCATTTTATGGGTGTAACAATCACTTAGTCCCAGGGCTTTATTCACTCTAAGGGACCAAAATCTGCTTTCACTGAATATCAGTGGAGTCATACAGATGTCAGGATTGAACAGGATATGATCAATTGCAGAATATGACTCTCAGGTTGTGTATCAGATGTCTCTACTCTACCTTTCCTAGCAACATGTAACTCAAACTTATTCAGAAGCTACTTCCTTGTACTCATGATCCTCAAGAATAAGAAAATGAGATAGTAGAAGAGAGCTGATCAGGACTTCTGCTAGCATAGTCAAATTAAAACAAACAAACAATCATAATGACTAATTAAATATAAGCACCCTCCAAATGCATGGAATAAAAATAGCTAGATTCTTCCAATTTTCTCTAGGATGGGCCTGAATCTTGACATCTTCTATGCCCACTCTACCACACTGCAGTATATTCATAAGTTCTGCACTGGAGTATATTCACAAGTTCTGAGCATGCTCTTTCACCCCAGCACTATACAATGTAGGACATGTTTGCATTATATTCAGCAAGATGAATATGACCCATTTATAGCATCTATATTGGGGTTAGGGAAGAGAAACAATATCAAACACAGAAACACATCTGATATGTATTTTGCACACAGATAGCTAGATATAGTTGATATAGATATACATCTATATTGATACCTATACATTATATATGAAACGCCCCAGCAGATTGACGTATGTGAGGAAACCTCATGACCTCTTAAAATTAGAAACTCAAAATACAAGAGTGTAGTTAGGAAAGGTGATCAGAATTCACTAGTTGCTAGGCAATTTTTTTATGGAAAGAGGGCACATTCACTCATCTTATTAAAATTCATGGGAATTGAAAATATCCGAAAGCCTGAGTGGGGTGGGGACAGAAAATCTATTTAACAGAAATGGGAAACTTACTCTAAATTCACCTTGAAAGCACTTTCCCATCACAGTCTTACTGAGAGACTTTTGATTTGTCTCTTACCTAGCAGGTAATTATAGAACTTCTTTTTCCCCTGACTAATGCATACAAAAGGGGATCATTTCAACATTTTATGCAGATTATCATGGTTTGTTCTTACTAAGGTCTTTGTTGGAATTATTTCCTTTTTACTCTATCTCCCTTAACCAGCCTTTTCTTTTTAATTTCCTTTTATCCCCCATATTTTGTCCCCTAGCTCTATCATTTGATATTATAACTGCTTTATATTGTTGAATATTGCTGAACTCTACGCTTCAATTTTCCTTTGTCCCTATGACAGAGGCCCATTTGTGGTTCACTCCTCTGTGTCAGCAACTTTTGTCAGGCCTGAGATACTCACTACACCTAACACACCATTGCTATAATCTGTATCTAACTAAAATACATTTTGTAATATATAATTGGACAATTAATAACTCACTAATCATTAACATTCTTGCATGATGTACATACATGGTTTATATTAAGAGTTATGGACATATGCTGGAATCATGGCTAAGGTGTGTTTAAACTAGGCATGTCGAGGGGAATTGGTAAAAAGGTCTGCCCTAGACAAAGGAATGTGTTTGCTTCTCTGACCAGCCTGGTTGACAGGCAAAAACAATTAAGGTCAATGTACATATTAGGTAAACTAAGCTATCAAGCAGGGGAGGAGGAGAAACTTTATCAGGACGATAAAGACAGGGTGTCTGACCCTCAAATGATAAGCAATTGAATCAACTGATTGTAAAAAATATTACTGTTTTATAAAAGTACGAGCGAGGTGTTTCATGAAAGCCTATGAGACACTGGTGACTAACATCATTGTGAACATTATGTATTAAACTATATAAGGAATTAAGGAAACTCATTGATATTATAATTTACAGTCTGTGACCAAACAAAAGGAGAAACAGGTTTTACCCAGGTAGGAAGGAAGACAGCTATCTACTTGTCTCCAAAAAAATTAGGCAAGGTGTGACCAAAACCAATGGAAGCCCCACTTACACAGAAATCATCAGAGGGATTGGTAGTCCGTAGGAAGGGAAGAACAGATAAGGTCATCCTGATTCTTGAAACAAGGTAATTTGGACTTTGGAAGATATAAGCCATCTTTGCCATCCATCACTAGACAGACAAAGACAGAGCTCTTGCAAGCTAAGAAAGGTGGGTCCTTCAATCAATGGGAGTGGAAGTCTCTGGGAACTGAATATAGGTAAGAAACCAACTTAGGCAAAGATAAGGGAAGCCAGCACCCAGTAGCGGCGCCAGGGTTTCTGCCACCCTAGGCAGCAGCGCTCGGTGCTTCAGCGGCAACTCCTGTGAAGCTGCGTTCTCGGCGACGTTTCGGCGGCCGCTTTTCTTGCCGCCGAATCGCCTCCGGGGAGTCACCGCCAAAATGCTGCCCGCCCAAATCCTGCTGCCCTAGGTGACCACCTAGGGTCGCCTAGTGGAAGCACTGGCCCTGCCAGCACCTTGTACTTCTGTGGAAGGTCCAGACAGAAAGTCAGCCATCGCTGGGAAGAAGGAAGATTGGTGAGAAAAAAAATCTTGAATAAAGCATGCATCTTGCTAGATTAAGTTTTAGACTTTTGGATGCATGTTTTCACTCTATTTGCTTGTAACCATTTCTAACTAACTTTATCTTCCTTTCTTAATAAATTTATTTTACTTTTTAATCTAACCGAACACTGAGTTTAACTTAAAGTGAATGTTAACACCAGCTTATGTGGCAAGCTGCTGGGTTTTGTCTCTTTAAAGGAGAAAACACCTTATTCCTCTAAATGTTGCAGGAGAGAGGTGGATGTTGCAGAGCACAGGGTTTGGGACTGCGGATGCATTGGAAACACTTGCTGACACACTGGTAAAGACGAGAGTGGGTCTGTGATAATTGCTGGCAGGCTGTTGGATGCAAAGCGATTGAATCAGAGCTGTACCTTATACGGAACACAAAGTGCATGCTGGCTGCATGTGTCCCCCAGGCAAGAAGCCACAAGTAGCAGCAGCATTTTTGGGTCATTCAGAGTTATAATACAAGTGGCGGCATGACCTCTGACTGGTCTGAATTGCACCCCAAAATGTGACAGTCCCACTGTTTTCTCCTTTATTTTCAGATTTACTGTTGTCAATACATTTAGGTGTACGTGAAAGGAAGTTGGGATCTTAACTAAAGGTTATATGCTCCCACTCTCCGGTGAGTAAAAACATTGACCAGTGAAAACCCAGTGGGATGCTCTCTGGGCTAAATTCTTCTTACAGGGATTTCAAATGGAGCTGCACCCACGTAATTGAGAAGAATTTGGCCCTATGAGTTTAAACTTTCTCAGCAGGAATAAATCAATTTACATGATTAAGAATCTGGTCCGCCACCATAGAGTCTGTCTCTTCATGATGTTTCCTATACTGGCTCCCACTCCTCCCTGGCAGCATGGCTCTCCAAGAACCCACTGCCACTGTCTGACCCCTTGCACCTGTCCTCTACACCTTCTAATGGTCTATAGGATGAAAAAGGGGAGTTACTGCAGCAGTAAATACTGAGTGAATTTCCAATTAAAAATAAAGTCAGCACGTTGTGTGGCAGGGAGAGCTCAAAATTAGCCATTTAAACTATTCAAAGAGGGCTCACATGTTGGGACCTACAGTGGTTTCTGTTTATATCCCTCAAAGCTGTTTTCTGTTTGCTTTTTTGAATCAGAGATAGGGTAGGGACAGTGTCCTCAAGAATGGATAAAAGAAAGGGCTGTCCTCTCCAGATATGGAAACTTCTATTACATGAAAGCGATTATAATAGCCAAAATCCCAGATTGGTTTCTAAGCCTCAACGCTAGTTGTTCTGATGTGTTCTTCAAAAGGAAGGGAGAGAGAAAGGATTACTTATTTTGTTTATTCTCTAATGCCCTTGTCCAGGGCAAAGAAAGAAAATGCAGGCAATCAGTGTTCCCAAGGGAATGGTTATACTATATATTGGGAAAGCCAACTAGATAAATGGATATGAAGATAAAATGTTCTGAATGTGTGTAGAAGATGAGTTGTTGAACTGCTCCTGTGTTGAACTGCTCCACCTAGAGAAGATAGGAATCCAGTTTTGTTAATTAGGCATCTATGATCTGAGGTTTTTGCAGGTGATAGCCAAGGTGAACATGGAAGTTAAGAGATCCACAATCCTCCCCACAAAATCACAGAGCATTCTTGTTTGTAACAAAGGAAGGGGGAGGGGAATCTTTCAGGCAGAGGGTCAGTATTAATGCGAGTAAAGGACCTTCCCCAAAACCATCAGCAACATCGGCAACCATCAGCAACATCAAAGCTCAAAATAAACCAGCTAAAGGTTTGAAGCTTTCCCCTTCAAGGTATGGAGTTTTTCCTTCTTCAAGCAGCATGCCAGCCGTCAATTAAATTGTCCTGTTCTATATACTCTTCAGTCAAATAGCTGCAACTGCCCTGCCCTCTTTCCTTGCGCTCCTGAGGGGAATTCCTTGGGGTTCAAACTCTATCTTTGAAATACTCTCTTAGGTCTCAACCCTGCAAACACTGCTACTTTTAAGCAGCTTTCCATACATGAATAGTCCTGTTGAGTTCAGTGAGACTACTCCCACATAGCAAGTTACGTCCATAAGTGTTTGCAAGAAGCACCTTATTCCTTAAAGAGCACATGGCAAAGTCTAGAATTCACACATGGCACTGTCTTCTTTTCTAACTTTTTTTCCTTCCTTTTTAATTTTTTCCCACTTCATATTATATCTTAGGTTTTTCAATACAGTCTGGTACAAAAATGACAACCTTTACATAACATACATGTGAAATGAATTCCTTTTAAATCCTTCCACTTACTCTGTATATTTGGTGAAGTTCATTTTTAATAAAGATTTTTAATATGACTTCAGTAAAAAAAACTCATTTATTCTGAGCTTTATAAAATAGCACAATATTAAATCTTATAGCAAAGGCCAGTACCTCTTTCGCTAGACACAATACCTATTATTTAATTTGGATTCCCAATTCTTCATTGTGCCTTCCACATATATATTTTAAAAGGAAGAAGCCTCTCCTATGACTACCTTTAGGAAGAGGAGGATAAGCAATAGCTTTGTTCTTTTGCAGGTAAAACACTGGGTTCAACTTTTCAGAAGAAGGAGGAAATTAATTGCTGCTCTGTGACACAGGTGAAAGGCCAAAACAAAAGTTACAATACTGCCTGCAGTAACAAACCCCGCTGTACTAATATGGAATACAAACAGTCTAAGGCAATACATTCTTTTTCTATTCTCACAATAGTCAGTTCATAACTATAAGGTTTTGTGTTCTCCCCCAGAGAAACTGTGAATGCCACCATTTTTCACATCCTCATTTCTAACACACTACAGTCAATACAATAGACTCTGTTCTCACCTAAGGCTGACACTGATCCAGGATTTCCCTGGAATGTCTAGGAATCAGATTCCAGTTCCAGGAGAAAATTAATCAACTATTCCAAAATCTAGGAATATGGCAACACTCCATTTTGTAGGCCCTGTTGCCACCTCAACAACTGAATCTTGTACTACTCCTGACCTTCCACTCACAGTGGGGCATGTCCTTAGCTGGAGTGAATCAGCATAGCTCCATTGTCTTCAATGCAGGTTCACTGATTTACATCAGCTAGGGATCTGACCACATGTGTCTGTCCAATGGCTTAATAAACAAAATCTGACATATTCTCCAAAAATCATGTGTTGGGTGAAGATATGGATAGGATTCATTTAATGCAGATGTACAAAACCTGAATTGCTATGGTCATCTTCAGTGATTTTCAAGTTGTTTTGATAACCAAATATATAGCCAGTATTTCCCCAGGTATTTAATACAATAAATATACTGAAGTATGAGAAACGTTATAAACATCAAAGTAACATGTTGTATAGTTATCTAAGTGTATAAGGCAACCCTGGGAAAGAATTTTATTTTATGTTTTTCAGGAGGGCAAACGTACTTCTTCTAGAACAATAGTTCTCAACCTTTTCCATACTGTGAATTCATGTTGCAACACGCACAGATTTGGAAATCACCCCTCCCCCAGCTTTATTTCCCCTTCCATCTTTCCACAAAGAAAGAGAGCATTGTTGTGATCTCCCTGAGTCCTGGTTCTAGAGATCATGACACCACAGGTTGAGATCCCATGCCCGAAAAACCTCTTGACAATTTTAATGAAAATCAATGCAATGGGGAGAAGAGATTCTGAGTGTGTCCATTTGTGAGTCCCACATGCAGGGAATAAAGTAGAGAAAAATGGCGAGAATGGAAAGAGCAGGGAGGAAATTATCAATATTGTACACTAGTTGTACATTATTGCTCATCAGCTTCTGAGAGTTGCCATAAGTCTACATTGATTTTCTTGATCTAGGAATGAAATTCTTAACAGTCAGCAACCCTAATGCTAGACTATTATATTTTGGATAAAATTGTATGCTCTTTTCATATACACACAATAGAAATGAATAGAGGATATATATTTTCCAAGGACCAGTCAGTCCATTCAAAGGAGTGCACTACATGAGATAGTGCTTGAGTTTTAGGCCAGTGACTTACCCAAATGTTTCCATCCTGGTGATATGGCTTCCAGTTTCTCCCTGTATCACTATAGAGCATCCGGTATTGAGTCACCCAATCAGAGCTGCTGTATCTGCCTTGCGTTGCGATAGTGCTGATTTGTTTCCTGCTCCCAAAATCCACCTGCAGCCACTGATAATGGTCACTATCTGATGGAGACCAGCCTCCAGCCCCTGTTGAGACAAGAGAGACAATCAAATGTCTTAATCCATACTGCTTTTGAAGTGAAGACATTGAAAAGATGCTAGTTGCTGGGTGTAAGCAGAGAGCATAACACTAACACACTTAAAACATATACAAAAGAAATATGATGAGACCTAAAAAAAATTGTCCCCTCTTTTATATATGCCTCAGGAAACTCAATTTCTTTCAAGCTGTTTCAGATTGATACTATAACTTTTTTATGATGTAGTTATATGATGTAACGGGAAAGTCTCATTTGTAGCGTATCTTTATAATTCCTTAATTAGAACTTATTAGTATGTGTCAAGCTTTAATTGTTAAGGGTTGACCAATTTTCCATGACGTCCTTTGTCAGTCATTTGACGCAAATCAGTGACAATCTATTAATTCCTTATACCCTTTAAATGCTATTTTGAATTAAAAAAAGATGATACAAATTAATTGGGAGGGAATAATAGCAAGCAACTCTAATTTCCTTCCCTGCCAGTCCAGCATTTCACTGAAATGCACAGACCTCAAAGAATATCTATCAGCAGTAGTTAAAAAGCAAAGATACTGCAGGAATGGCTCCAATTTTGATTTGCTGAGTGTACAGGATGTCAGAGTACATTAACTGATGCTTGAAAAATGTATTATCACTCTTTATGGGGCTATGAATTAACTTGATAGTAATATTATTAGCAATATTCTTTTCAGTCACTAGACTGTGTTGAACTGTTCTTAATAAACAAGGACAATGGTGCATAGATAAAAGCGAGTGTTGAGGCATTAATGCAAGTTCTTACTCTACTAAAGCACAAAATATTAGAGGGGGAAATAGCAGTTAGTTACACACAGGGTTATAAAAGACATTGAGATTGTGGCATAATGCACTACCCTGTGAAAGTGATGGGGTTTTGCAAAATTATATCAATAATTGTAATTACATTGGGAAAAAGCAGGGAATAATTATATTTATACTCAAAGGTGAGATTACTATGCAGAAAAAATCTGCAAAGATTTAAAATGACTCCAAGGATTTGTTCCAAACTTGCCAGGATCTGGCAGGTACTATGTGATAGTGCAAAACCATTTAGTTTATCATGTGGTAACTTCTATTACTTTTCTCCATTAGTAGGACTAAATTTACACCCCAGTCCTTCTAGGCAGCCCCTAGGTTGCCTTCTGATCAATCAGCTGGCTTTATTGAATAAAGTAAACAACCCCCACCAACACAACCACAAAGAACTATGGTCGCATACACATATAGGCAAGATGGTTTTCCATGAGAATCAAAGCCAGAACTTTCATCAGCAGTACCACAGGGCAACTACCAGAGAAAGCCTTTAATTTGGAGAAAGGAGGCAGTTGTATAGTCATTGAGACCAACCAATGGTGGAAGTCAAAGTCACACAGAGTTGGCCTTTTTCAGCACATGCCCACTTAGTACATATCGCTTCACCTTCTGTCTCTAAATTGTTGAGGTGGTGATTCCATCATTTCACACACGATATGGGTGCCTTTTGATACTATATTACCTGTAGTGAGCTAGTATTGTAATAATGTAGTGAACTGTGTGTCTATGGCTGTGATACAAAGAGCACCATAGCATCAGCT
Source organism: Macrochelys suwanniensis (assembly GCA_033296515.1). NCBI lineage: Eukaryota > Metazoa > Chordata > Testudines > Chelydridae > Macrochelys > Macrochelys suwanniensis. The sequence continues at coordinate 94,488,355 of CM065776.1, read as the reverse complement.
TGCTCGCTGTTGTCATAATACTGAAAAGGTGGCATGCGATATACCATCGGAAAAATAACTCACTGATCGTTAATATTCTTGCTTGATATATGCATGGTAAACCCATAAAGGACTTTATATGTACTGGGAATATGTTCTTAAAATGTACTTGGCGAGCAGTGTCTAGGCCATGCCTGACAAAGAATGTGGTTCTGCCTGTGTGAGTGTGTGTCTGATGTAAATTAAGCAAGGTGTAACCAAAGACAAAGGAAAGCAAGTGGAGAAAGATCACTACTTATGAATCTTGGCAGGGGATGCAAACTGCATGCCCGGAAAGTCTTCTTGTCTCTTGAAGCAGGGTCAAATAACTTAAGAAGAAATAAGCAAAGAGAAAGCCATTTTGGCTTCTACCACTTGAGGCACTAAAGGGTCCAGAGCTCGTGAAATCACAGAACGATGGATCCTTCAACCAAGGAGGGTCTCTGAGTGAAAAACCTGCTTAGGAAAAGACTAACTTGCTGAAGTCAAGTTTTAGTCTTTTTAGAAGCACTTTTTTTAAAAAACTTTTATTTGCTTGTGATCCTTTCTACCTTTATTCCTTAACCTTGGTATCACTCAATCCTATTCATTTTTATTTAATAAACTTGTTTTACTTTTACCATAAACCACTTCACTGCTTGTTTAAAACAGAGTGTTGTTAACCCCACTTGAGGTAATAAACTACTGGGTACTGTCTCTTTGAGGGAGCTTAATTCCTGTAAGTGTTCTGTGAGAGGGCTGGACACTACAGGACAAATGGTTTGGGGAAAATTCAGGACTGCTGGGGTCACCTTTCAAAAAGGAACTTGCACCTAGAGTTGCAGGGCAGGTGTTGACACAACCTCTTCCAAGTCTGGGTTGAATCTGAAAGCATCACAGTGGCTAGAAATTTTTAAAAGGTGTTTATAGATAAACACCACCATGACCAGGGGGGTAGTTTAGTGCTCATTTACATGCATAGTATAATGTGGGAATTTAAAGCAATTATTAAAAGCATCTAATGTGATATTTATTCACACACATACACACAATCAGATTTACTAAACCTTTCACAGAAAAATGAATAAGGCAGGACAAAACAGAATATACTCCCTTTATTCCCCCTTTGCACGGTTTTGAGTGACTAAGTACATTTATTTGTGGCTCTGGTAGATTAGCCCCCTCCAGTAAATAAATACCAATATCCCCTTCCAGGTTGGTATATCTGAAGCTGATGGCACACAATGATACAAAGGTGTCCCTGTGAAGGTACTCTGCCCACTAGTTTTCTGATCCACTATAGACAGGATGTGAGGAGCAAAAACGGTACTAAATAGATGCGCTTTAAACCAGTTGCAGTCTTTACATCACAAAGCATACAGAGGTTTCACAGCAGATGAAATCTGATTGGTTTCTATTATTTCTTTTCCTTTTTATTTTTAAAATTGTATTTAGCATTTATAGAATATTTAGGATTGAACTCTCTGGAAACTCAATCTTTTTTATCCATAGAGCAGTACAATAGAGAGAGGAACAACAATGAAATTTTCCCCACAATATCCCTACAATGAACTATTTCTGAAGTGCACAATAGCAAAAGGTACTACAAAGTATTACACAGTATTTAGATGGTAAATATATACAACTCAGGGCAATAGCACCACCTAGTATTAAGGTAGTATTGCCTGACCTATGGGTTGTGTACTAATTATATTGATTATTTAAGAATTCCCAGTTAATACCCTCGGGTTTGATAGGTTCTTGTTGCAAGATCAGGCCCAATATTATTAGAATTACTGTTCAACTAGGAACCCCGATGTACATGATTGCAAACACTCACACTTAAGAAAAAATTCTGTATTAGTAATAGTTTTATTAATACAGTTAGCAAAGTTACAAACACTGCAACCCACCAAGGTAGTTAGAGATATTACAGAATGTGCATCTGAGCATCCATATATTCACACCAGACCTACCTGAAGTGTTAGTCATTATCTTCTTCATCATCGTCATCTTCCTTGTCACCACCACCAGTGGTCATCATTCGGATGTCTCCCAATAGCTACATCTCCCAAAGCACACAGGCTGGGATTCAGTTTTTATGTGTTATACTGAGACCATTATGCCTAATGCATATTAAGTAGGGGTTTCAACCCCTTTTCTTTATTTGTATTTCTTCAAACTACTAACATTGGGGTGCCCTTTTCCCATAGGTTACTCGTCCATTTACCTCAAGCTTATTAGCATATATAACTATCTGTTACAATGGTATTCTTGTGGACAGACATCTGCAAATCAGGTGCAAATCAGGTGCCAGCTCTTGCCAAGGCTTTAGGCCTAAGCTGAATACTGATAAATTCATTGCTAAAAGCCTGTCTGGTTCACCTATGTGTTAGTATGGTTAAGATGGTGTTGAGCATATAACAATGTGTTTAGTGTTCAGAATTTATGAAATGCTTTTAAGTTGCTTCATGCATTAATCTCACTTACAATATCTTTATCACATGCTATAAGGTAATAATAAAGTTTTTGTTTTGTAAGTGTAAAAAATGTTTGCTCTGAAACTGTGAATCTGTCAGGAAGGATTCCTTCCTGCTCATCAAGAAGGCTATCCAAGCTAAATGGAGAGGCTATGTACAAAAGGGGCTCATCCCATCAGCCTGAATTCTGAAAGAAGAAAATAAAAATAGCTGAGAAGAAAATCTCTCTTTTTTTTTTTTTTTTGCTGTTTGGACTCTCACAGTGCTGGAGCTATGAAACAAAGCAGAGATCCCCAGGATCGACCTGGGTTAACCCTAAAAGACATCCAGAGATGACACATTACTACAACTTTGTCACCTTTAAAACTATACAGTGTAACTCATTTGTGTGTCCTTGCCTGCTCTAACCTTGTAATAACTCTCATTTCCTTCTTAGTTAACAAAACTTTAGTTAGTTTATTACAGGATTGGCTATAAGCATTATCTTTGGCCAGAGATCTAAGGCTCAAATTGACCTGAGGTAAGTAACTGGTCTCTTGGAACTAGAAGCAACCTGAATCTTTTGTGATCTTGGGTGTATAGCAACCAACTATAGCTAAGCCCAGCTTGCTTGGGTGGCAGGATAGACTGGAATATCCAGGGGACTTCCTGTGACTCCATGGTAAGACTAAAATAAGAAAGAAAAACTTGTAGCACCTTAGAGACTAACAAATTTATTTCAGCATAAGCTTTTGTGGGTTAGTACCCACTTCATCAGATGCATGGAATGAAACATACAGTAGACAGATATTTATACAGTCAGAGAAACATGATAAGGTGGAGGTGCATAGACCAACCTTAAGAGGCTAATTAATTGAGAGGAACCATAACAGCAGGGGAAGAAAAACCTTTGAAGTGATAAACAAGATGGTCACACAGGTGTGAATGAGGATCGTTAACTTAAGGGAAATAGATTCCATTAACGTAATGGCCGAGCCATTCCAAGTCCTTATTTAATCCTGAGGTAATGCAATCTAGTTTGCATATCAATTCGAGTTCAACAGTTTCTCTTTGAAGTCTGTTTTTGGAGTTAATCTGTCGCAACACTGCTACCCTCAAGTCTGTCACTGAGTGATTAGGGAGGTTGAAGTGTTCTCCTACTGGTTTTTGAATGTTATGATTCCTGATGTCAGATTTATGTCCATTTATTCTTTTGCGTAGAGACTGTCCGGTTTGGCCAATGTACATGGCAGAGCGGCATTGCTGGCACATGATGGCATATATCACATTGGTAGATTGGCCAAACTGGACAGTCTCTACGCAAAAGAATAAATGGACATAAATCTGACATCAGGAATCATAACATTCAAAAACCTGTAGGAGAACACTTCAACCTCCCTAATCACTCACTGACAGACTTGAGGGTAGCAGTGTTGCGACAGATTAACTCCAGGCAGGCTCCCCCGTCGACTCCGCTTACTCCTCGCGCTGAGCTGGAGTTCCGGAGTCGACGGGGAGCGCTTCTGGGATCGATTTATCTACATGAGACATGATAAATCGATCCCAGAACATCGATCGCTACCTGCCGAATCGGGCGGGTAGTGTGGATGTACCCTTAGACATACTTGTGCTATCTCTCAACTGAGCTAACACACCAGAATCAGTGGTGTAGAGGCAATACTGTGCTGGCTTCCCCTACCCCATGCTATCATGGTTACACTACCATTTTTAACATGCCAGCACAGATGTCAGCTAGCATGAGTATGTCTACATGAGCTGGAAGTCACACCCTAGGTCATAGTGGTGACATATCATGGACTGAGTAGTCAAGGAGAATGATTCTGGGACAAAGACTCAAGGTGGGGAAGAGACAGGAAAAAGTAATGGAATGTATTAAGTAATATATTAAATACTACTAAGTACTCCATAAAATCAGGTCCTAGGAATCTTAAATCAGACACCCAAAGATATTGGAAACTTTTGACCTCTATCTTTTCGTGACTCAGTTCTGCATCTGTAAAAAGAGGATAATACCGCCCTGTCATCTCACACAGGTGTTGCAAATGTACATTAATATTTGTGAAGCACACATTTCCTGTAGTGATGAATCCTATGAGGAAATTATTCAATTCCTGTACTGAATACAGAATTATTAATGTGCTGTAAATAAGGCCACCCACTGAACTAAAAAGATAAAACCAAATATTGAATAGCTACTCATTAACTATATGAACTTGTAATAAAAGACTGCATCATAATGCAAATAATCCAGGGGACAGAATTAAGGCTGCATTGACAACCTTAATTTTGGTATTTCTTAACTTTGGAGTGCTTGACTTTAGCAAACAATTTTTTTTAACATTTTTAAAAAATATATAGATAGTTAAGAAACAGTATGTGATTAAAGACTCAAAGATGAAAGTTAGTGTTGCACATATGACCTTGACTTTTGCAGTTTTTATATAAAAAGTACCAGTATACAAAAGCTAGTATGAAGCAAATTACTGACATAAATCTGTAAAACTGATGTCCTTCCAACAACATAATTGTTTGGTAAGCAGGGCCGGCTCCAGGCACCAGCCTACCAAACATGTGCTTGGGGCGGCACCTTACGGGGGGCGGCGCTCAGGGTTTTGGGTTTTTTTAAAACATTGCGGCCGGCTGAGAGAGCGGGCCAGGGCCGGGCTGGCCACCCTGCCCCTGGCGCTCCGGCCGCGAGAGCAGGGCCAGGCTGGCTGCCCTGGCCCGAGAGCTCCGGGAGAGCGGGGCCCGGGCCAGACTGGCCGCGGAGCTCCAGGAGAGCGGGGCCCGGGCCGGCCGCCCTCCCTGCGGAGCTCCGGGAGAGCGGGGCCCGGGCCGGGCTGGCCACCGAGCTCCAGCCGTGGCCGGGAGAGCGGGGCCCGGGCCAGGCTGGCCGCCCTCCCCGCGCAGCTCCAGAAGAGCGGGGCCCGGGCCGGGCTGGCCGCCCTCCCCGCGCAGCTCCAGGAGAGCGGGGCCCGGGCCGGGCTGGCCGCCCTCCTCCGGCGCTCCGGCAGGGAGAGGCGCTGGCGGGGGGAGGGAGTTGTTGTGGCGCAACACTGGGGGGTGGTGTTTTGTTTTTGTTTCGGTGGGGCGGCGCTTGGGATGGGTTGTTTTTTTTCTGCTTGGGGCGGCCAAATAGTTAGAGCTGGCCCTGTTGGTAAGTACAATGTCTCATACGCTGTAATGTAGCCGAAAGTTACTTTTCATACACACTTGTTTACTGTAACTGTATTGTAGTTGAAGAATATTTTATGGTAAGTACATATATCAGAAGGAAACCTAACTACAGTCTAATTGCATTCTAACTACAGTGGGGTAAAGTTTTATCGCAGTTACATTGGTATTACTGAGATCACAATTTGGCCTGGTGCAGCTAACATACCTTTTGGTGACCTGCAAACTGTAGCTAGCTTTTGGAATCTTTTCACCCCAAAAAGCAATTGAAAAGATTTGGAAAACTTTGAACGACACTTGATTTTCTCATCTTTAATCTGAGGTGACACCACCAGCTCACTTCACACAAACCTGCCACAATTGCTATCACATGTTAACAACTCAATTACCAATACCAGACTGGGTCCAGTGTGAACTGATGACCTAGAGGGGAATGGTGCTGCAAGCCAGAACCTGTAACGTGACCTACTCAACTCATTTCTTACAAGGTAGAAGCATTAAAGGATTTGTAGTCAACAATGTTCTACATGCCAGCAAAAGTTTATGTCCCAATTTTGCAGCACACTATTGTTTAGGATGTGCTCTCATCTTTCTACTCAAACAATAAAGGGAGAATGGAAGTTGTTTCAGTAGAAAAGGGAAGTGAAAGTCACTGGGCAAAGGGATGAACATATTTTATATTGCTTCATATGCTGCTTAGCAGAGCAGCATGTGAAGGGAATGGTGATCAGCCCCAAAGGGAAGGCAGGTGTTAGACCTTCACCAGAAACACACTGTGAAGATCAATGAAAAGTTTCCTGTTACTATTTGATCTATCAAGCAGTGTAATTTGGAGGAGTTGATTACTTTGTTCATTTGGCTTGTGAAATGCGTAACCTCTATTGATCCAAGGATTAAAAAAGATTCTTCCTTTTTTTTTTTTTTTTTTTTTTTTTACACCAAGTACACGCTCTGGAATAAGTTGTGAGAAAGTTGGATTAAAGTCGTCGCCCCCGCTGTGTGAGCCTCACTGGGGCCTCAAGTCAACAAATCAAAGCATATGCTGAAGTCCATGCTCATTCAGCAGAGCACCAAAGAATTTGCTTAACTTTAAGTGTGTGTAAATTGTATTAAAGTTCATGTGATTTATGCATGTGCTTAGTGTTCAGCATGTGCTTACGCGTTTTCCTGGATAGGAACTGTTTGCTGCATTGGGGCCTGGAGGAATAGTCTGATATTGCACAGGCAGGAGGAGGGGTTGTTAACATGCAGAAATATCTTGCAACATTTCTCCCTTCCTAGAGTGGTGGAAAACTTTGAATACAAAATTGATGTCAACATTATGGTTATGTTGGAATTCTGTGCATTTTTTAATCTGATATAGATGCATGAGAGTATGGTGAATTACCCTTCGTGAAAAACTGATGTGGCTAGGATATTGGAAGTTATCAGTAGGAATTAGTTTGTATTGAAACTGATGATGAAATCAACTATTATTTTATTAAAGCCGTTCATGGTGTTCTTAGCACTTTGTTATAAACTGTTTAATTTTTTTTAGTTATTGTTTATATCCTGCATTTTACGGCATGCATTCTCTGCATTTTTAAAAAAAAATATGGGGGAAACCAGACATCAACTATATTTTTGATGGTAGGCAATTAATTTTTTATTTTATATAGCGCATATAATGCCAAATATCACAAATTGCTTCACAGACTGTGAAAGCAATGCAGGTGAGCTACACATGGTTAGAAGGCATTAAATCTACATAGCAATTAAAAGAAAGTAAATATATTGAGGTAAAATGGGCTCACTTCATTAAAGAGACAATGGGCAGGGGTGTGTGTGTGTGTGTGTGTGTGTGTGTGTGTGTGTGTGTGTGTGTGTGTGTGTGTGTGTGTGTGTGTGTGTGTGTGTGTGTGTGTGTGTGTGAGAGAGAGAGAGAGAGAGAGAGACAGAATTGTAATACATAAAATCACAGACAATATCTTGTTTCCCAATTTTATTTTTATGCGATTCCAGAATCAAATGTGATGATACACACTGTCCTATTCACCAAGAGGCAGTGACATTGACTAACAGAATACTTAATAACTTGAGCCAGATTCTCCTACCCTAACTCATGCTGGCTAGGAATTTACATCACAAGCAGTCCCCATTAACTTCAGCTAGAGTCAGGATGTCCGAATCTGGCCCTCTGATAACAAATAAAAGAGAACCATTAGTTTAGCAGTAGGGATGCCAGCACTGAGAGCTGAACATAGCAGGCCCATACGAGTGCACACGCACAGGAAGCCTCCCTCTTACCAACTGCCTGACCCACATAAAGGCAGCCACAAATGTAGTCCCTTAATTAGTGTGAGCAGTTTCCACTGCAATGAAGCACACTACTACTTAACAGAAGCAAGCACACAAGTTTACATCCCAGCCACTGAGGCAGTTGCTAGGATCCTTCTGTCTCCTCATTGCTTTCAACTCTGCCCACTCAGGGGTACTGAACAGATAAAAGAGGGAAAATGTGAGGAATGCAGAATTGCACAGAAAAGCATCAACCAACCCCCGGAATTGTTAAAGTTAAGGGAAGTTCAAGAACACCACATATTATCCATGCTTTCTCACTATGTTTATATCAAATACGTGGGGGAGGGGATCCATTTCACAATTCTCTAGGAAGAGATGAAGAACATGGCCATACATTTTCTTTTTTTAATTATTAAATTGTTTTCCTCAATCTCAGCAATGACACAACACTTTTTTTCAGTGCCTTCAGGGTTACAGAACTGACAATTTGTTCCATTAAGACACCAAACAAGCAAATAATATTACAAAGAAATATGCACGGGTCTTTCAACCAGTGAGAGAAACCAGGACGGACTCATGTAAAGGGATGTAGTTATAAAAGGGAAATTATGTTTTTCCTCTACAAATTCAAACTATACTAAGGGTGAGCACCAGTTCTCAAGTCCATTTATGAATCCATTTCAAGTGCAATGGGTTTGGGGCAGGTGGTAAAAGTGGAGAGAAACAAAAAGATTCAGATATACTTCTGATTAAACAAAACAAAAAACTCAAAATGCAGAGTAAGTTAATGTTCACAAAGCTGAAATTCAGCATACACATTCTCTCTCATTATTATTTTTAGGGTATCACTAAGAAACCCTAGTTAGGGACCAGGATCCCATCGTGCTAGGTGCTATACAAACACAGAACAAAAATATGCCCCCCCACCCCATCCCTAGCGGCTTACAATCTAAGTACAAGACAAGAGATGACAGGTGGCTGCAGACAGAGAGATGGGGGAGTGAAAGAAACAATGAAATGATGCTGGTCAGCATGATAGGCAGTGGTCTCACCACCACCATTGTTTAATGTGATTATATTGGAATGCAAAGAGGTGACATTTTCATACCAAAGGTTGCAAATTTTCATCAGAATATATTGCAACATGAGACATTCAAAAAATTCAACAATCACTTTATGGGTGTTAGCAAAACGAAAACAAGAAAGAAAAACTTGTAGCACCTTAGAGACTAACAAATTTATTTCAGCATAAGCTTTCGTGGGTTGTTACCCACTTCATCGGATGCATGGAATGAAACATACAGTACACAGATATTTATACAGTCAGAGAAACATGATAAGGTCGAGGTGCATAGACCAACCTCGACCTTATCATGTTTCTCTGACTGTATAAATATCTGTGTACTGTATGTTTCATTCCATGCATCCGATGAAGTGGGTAACAACCCACGAAAGCTTATGCTGAAATAAATTTGTTAGTCTCTAAGGTGCTACAAGTTTTTCTTTCTTATTTTCGTTTTGCTGACACAGACTAACACGGCTACTACACTGAAACCTATCTTTATGGGTGTTATTACTGTGATTAGTGCAATAAGGGACTATGCATTGTTCTGCAATGCCGTATTTTCAAAACACGGTACAGAAAGTTTGTTCTCTTCCTTCTCCAGACTGAGATACAATAAAAGGGTTTTATCATTGATAAATATATATAATTAAGTACAAAATATTCAGAACATTCAAAATGCTGAGTATGTAAGCATTTTCACATTATGTACATTTCAAATGCAAAACTGGTCTCTTTTCATTAAATGTTTCACTGAAATGGACCCATATTGGTAAAAATGGGCACTTTTCAGTGTCATTACAAGGCTGTATGAAGTTCTGTGATTTTAAATGTTTTCAGTTTACCATTTTTCAAATTATGGATAAAATCACGAATGATTTCATGCAGGTAACATCATAGACTGTTTGAGTGTATTTATTATCTCCTTTCATTGGATTTTTCCATGTGATTACTTACTTGGGTGGGGGACAATAAAAAAAATAGCACATCCTTATATGTTATGCAGAATATAGTACAGTATTCCAAGGATGGGAGGAAGGATTTCCCAAATAAACTCAATTTGGGATTCTGTTTGAAGTAAATCGGGGTTAAAATCCTATTTTGGTTATGCAGATAAAATTCAAGCTCTGAAATTATCTCAAAGTGGGCTTTTTGTGCATTAGATATAAACAAAGTCATGTGGTGTTAACACAGGTTGAATATACTTTCATTTGGTACATTACTGCCAAGATTATTATAAGAAAGGTTGGATTGCTACAGATACACAAATTCCCATGCACTTTTAACCCATAGACTTGCGGTAATTTTAACTCAACATCAAGGGTTCCCACTTGGGAAAGGATATATTATCTGATATAACACGATGTCCCTGGGCGCATCAGTGGCAGGGACTGAAATCAAGTCCTCTGGATCTGATAGCACGAGACTCTACTGAGTTTACTCTACTGAGTCAACTCTACTGAGTTGAAGAAATAGGTTTCTTAGCTCAGAGGCTGAAGCAGACTCTCAAAACCCTGTATGTATTTTAGCCACTAAAGGGGAACAAAGCACCACACCATATTAGCAGGGCCGGCTCCAGGCACCAGCTTTCCAAGCTGGTGCCTGGGGCGGCAGGTGAGAATGGTGTGGCAGTCCGAGTTCTGCGGCGGCAATTCGGTGGCAGGTCCGCTCTTCCTGCCGCTGAATTGCCGCCACGGGACTCGGACTACCGCCCCATTCTCGCCTGCCACGGCGGCAATGGGGAGGCACATCCGCTGCCCTTCCGTTGCCGCCGCGGACTGGGACTGCCTGCGTCGGGGGCAGGGCCCCGCTATGGCTGCGTGCATATTAGCATAGGTTAGACTTTGCCTTGAGGAATGTCATCCTGAGCTTCAGAGGTCTGTCACAGCTTACATCCTCACATGCACCACCATTTGGTAATGCAGAGCTCCTGGATCTGGTGGTGGCTGTCGGAACTGCCTAGGACTTGTGAATTTGAAAGCATGCACCTCCATTTAGTTTAACAATGAGAAGGTTGAGTGACTTGATTACAGTCTATAAGTATCTACAAGGGGAACAACTAGTTGAGAAAGGAATAACATGATCCAATGGCTGAAAGCTGAAGCTAGACAAATTCAGAGTGGAAATAAAGTATATTTTTTAATGTGACAGTAATTAGCCACTGGAAAAAAATTAAATCAACAATTTTTAAATCAAAATTGGATTTTTCCCCTAAAAGTTCTGCTCTAGGAAATATTTTCAGGGATGTTCTAGGGCCGATTTTATACAGAAGGGCAGACTAGATGATCACACTGGACCCTTCGGGCATTGGAATCTATGTGAACAAACAGCCACACTAGGTTAGCACAGTTAAATATACACATATGTAACTTCACCAACCATTTAAATACACCAAACCGTTTTATATAGCAGGTGAAGTTCATGCCTTTAATCTTGTTAATAGGTATCCAATATGGGTTTGGGGTACCGAACAATGATATAGTAACAGAAATAAAATCAGTGCACAAGAGGAAGAGGAGAGACTATTATAGAAAAACAGTCATCATATTTTTGTAACAATTATCTCAATTTCTCTCCTCATTCAGATAACTCCCACACATCAAGTTGAAGTCCACTGCTAAGTACGCAGCGGATATATTACAATTTCCCCTGCTGTCGACACAGCCATCAAGTTGTTCATGATTCCACTATTTATTTTTGATGTGTCAACAGAAACGTTATGAGCTATTTTCCTTGTTTCCCAACACCAAAGTAAATACCAAAAAAATACGAAAGTAAATCCACATCCCAATACTTGTCACTTCATAGATAAAATGAAGGAAATACTCTCTCTCTCTCTCTCTCTCTCTATATATATATATAATGCCTTTATTTTTTTTTATTTTTTTTTTTTGCTGAATTCCCAAGAAACTCAGAGGAACAAAAAAGTAACACTGCCTTTTTAAGACACTTTACTGATAATGAATACCTGCATTCCAATGTTTCTCAAGATACACTCCTGGATGCCTAACTGCTTTGCATTAAAATAAGAACACTTTGCATTTCAATAGCACTCCCCAAAGAGCTCCAAGAACTTAATAAACATTAATAAAGTAAGGACTTGTCTACACTACAGTTTTGTCAACAAAACTTCTGTCAACACTCAAAAATCACTATAATAAAAATCGGTATTTTATGTTCACACTCGCTCCTCTGTTGGCAAAGTGTGTCCACAGTTGGGGCACTATCATTGACAGTGTAAGCAATGCACTGTGGCTACCTATCTCATAGTCCAGCTCCACACCTTGTGCTCCTCTCCCTATATACTGAGCAGATCCAGCAGCTCCGCAGTAGTCCAAGAGGGAGAGCGTTTGCTGCGATAACCTGCCGTGGTCACCTGGCAAGATGTGATGAGACCTCTCCACGCCGAGCAAACAGGAAATGGAATTTCAAAAACTCCTGGGGCTTCTAAGGGGGAGGGGCGGATGGTTGTTTACCTGGTTGCAGGACAGGAGTTCAAACTGCTGACCCGAGTGATCACGATGGGCACTGTGGGACATCTCCTGGAGGCCAATTAAAGTGACAAAAATCAAGCATGGTGTCTATCCTGGCACTTTGTTGACAAAAATGTTGCACAAAAAGCCTTATGTCTCTCATTAGCGTGGTTTTATTGTGTCACCAAAACGGCATTTATGCTGCTAAAAGTTGCATCACAGTGTATACACGTATTCACTCTTTTGTCGACAAAACTTTGTAGTGTAGACAACGCCTTAGTCTCTCACCACCATTGTGTGGAAGGAATTTTTCTAGCCACTTTACTATTGGAAAATTGAGGCACTTAGAATTTTAACAATTAAACCATGGTGACAAGGTAAATCAATAGCAGAATGGGAATCAGAACCAGACACTCAGGTGTATTGCTTGATCCTTGGACATGTCACGAAATCCATGAAAAATCAATACTTTGGGGAGATTCTGAAGAATCTTAAGCAATGCAATGAAATTATCTGCATGTGAAATAGTGATGGGCAAACCCAGTAAATGTTTGAGTTCACATTTGTGTACGCACCCAGAGACGTTAAGATTCTTAACTGAACTATCACATGCTATTTAGCTTGCAAAACTGAACTTGCGAGAGGTGGTTTTCATGTCTTTTCAGGTGCATACTGCTTCTCCTCATGCTGGAAATTCCACAGAAACAGCTCTCTCATATAGTGTTTTGACATATTCACCTTCATTCATAATTGGAACCAGGAAAATGAAATTTGCACTAGAAGAATCAACTCATGTGTTATTAGTACTGGTTTGTCCCTCACTAGTTTAAATACAATAGAAAATTGTACTGACCTTTTAGTAAGATCTGGTGATATTTTTCAGTGAGGGCTTTCTCCTGTGCTTATTCAGGTCATTGGATCTTTGTCACTTATTTGAACAGGAACAGGAGTAGGCCCTTAATCAGAACTAACATCAGAAACAAATTAGAAAGACCAACAACATTATTATTTGAAATTAATTGGGGCCTTGACTCTGGGGTTCAGTTTTGTGTACTCTAAGAACATTTTAAAAATCTCTGATAAGAGGTCAGTGATATGGTTCTTTGCTGACCAGGTTTGTCTCATCATTAGCTTGTGCTCTTGTCTGTTTGTTGTATCCATCTGCTGTTTTAACTTATATTTAGATTGTAAACTCCTCAGGCCAATGACTTTTTTATTATGTGTTTGTACAGCACCTACCACAATCCTATTTGTACTGCAGTAATACAAATATTAAAGCTAATACTTTGCAAGAACAATATGTGCATGTACAAAAATTCAATATATAATTGCATGTGCACTTCTCTTTGCCCAGTTTAGAAACTTAGAGTCCTACTGGATAGTTTATTTCAAGAAAGGAATTTTCAAGTGTTTTAATACCTCCCCAGCAATATTTCAGCCCTTCCAGTCAGTACATGGAGCTGGTTTTTCATTCCTCAGTGGGTGCTGATCTTTTTCTTTTTAAAAAAAATTTCTAGTAAACATACATTTCTACAATCAATCCAAAGAGGAGATGTAACTTAGAAAGAAGGAAACAACTGGCAACAGGAAAAGAGTAAGAAATGGGAAGTGAACAAGAGGAGAGATGGTGGATGGCGTGGTGTGTGAATGAAGAACATGAAAAATGAAAGTATACAACCTGAACAGATTTATAGTGTGTAAACAGGGAATTAATTCTCCCCTGACAGCTAGCTAGGAAGGGGAGAGACTTTGGGTGTGTTTGTGTAAATACAGTTTGCTCCTGCTCTGCTTAGATATCCAGCAAATAGAGCCGTGTTTTGCTCAAAATACTCAAAGTAATCAACTTTGGCTGGTGTTGGGTTACAAATCACTTTACTACTGAATGCAGGGGTAGTGAAATGCTGTTACCAAAATGTTGTAATTATTGTAGGAATACAGGGAAGCAGGACTGTGTGTAATGTGTCCCAAATAAGGGGGTCACCTTCAGCTGAAAGGACCTCATTAAGCCAGGGGCTCGAATGTCAGAGCCCTGTGAAAGAAAGAGGGGTAGGGACAGGTGTCCCAGCCAGGAGCTATGTGGACTCTCCCTAGGAGTCCCCAGACTGGTTTAACATGTTCCTCCCAAGTGTTTAAAGAAAGAGCTAAATAAGCTTCCTTAGGAGCCTCTTTTGTTATTTTAAATGATCAATCAGAGCTGAAATCAGTTGTGGTGGAACTGTGTTTCTGCCCAGACTGCTAAGAGCTGAAGACCACTAAGATACTGATGTGCAGAGGTCACAGCAGAGAGGCAGGTGACAACAGAAGGTGACTGACAGTCGGCTGGAAAACGAGTGGCTGGAAAGGCGCAATGAGCAGCCAGCAGGGCAGCTAGCAGAGAGGCACAGCGAGCAGCCAACAGGATGGCTGGCGGAGAGGGGTTGCAGGCAGTGCCCGAGCAGCGGAGTGAGTAAGGTGCCTCCTTACCTCCACCCACGGTGGGAGGTGAACTCTGCAGATGCACCTCTGAACTTCTGCGTCTGCACTGACCAAGGATAGCAACTGTGAGTGGGGTGCAGAGAAGGTATGGGCATGCCTAAGGGACTTTTGGATCACTGGACTTAAGAATCTGAGGGGAAAAGGACACTGCCCAACTTCGTTGGGGGTGGGTCTTTTGCTCGTGGTTTATGCTTATGAACCCTGTTTGCGGTGTTTTCCCAAATTAACGCCGAGTTACTTCCCTCCTTTTATTAAAAGTTTATTTTCTATACTCAGGCACTGTGCTTGCAAGTGGGGAAGTATTGCCTCTCAGAGGTGCCCAAGGGTGGTGTGTAATTTTCCCAGGTTACTGGGTGGGTCTCAAGTCAGTTCTGTGTTATATCGATGGAAAGGAACCCCTAGATATTGAACCCATCCCTGCAGAAGGGTTACAAATGTATAACAATGGATCATAGATCGCTCAAGTCAAGTGAGGACCTTGCATTATATCTGAAAACCTTTGCATAGTATTCTTTGCAATGCAGCCAAATCACAAAGTTCATAAACCTATAACTCTGTGCATAAGGATGTTGAACCCTTCCATCTCTGCACTCGGAGGCAATGGACAAGCCAGTTATCTTAATGGCTGGATGTTTGGAAATGCTGTAATATTCAGGATCTGAATTGCACAGGCTGACTGGTACTAGTTAGTGTGGATTTGTTAAGCATTAACTTTCACCGATAATCCAGTCAGAATTCCTGAATGCCACATATAAAGTTGTTACTAAATTTCCCCCAGTTTCCATCGTGCCACTATCGAAACAATCAACAGCACGTTTTATATAAATCTGCTGTACTGTGTAATATAGTGATGGAATTATTCTATTTCTGAGCTATACAGGGGAGTTTCCTGTCTTTCTACAGAATTCTTCCCTTCTCATCCTGGGCTAGAGAGCAGCAGGTGGTCTCTAAACCAGTAGCGTAGCCAGGTCCGGATCACAGGGGGAGCGGCACTGTAAAAAGGCGCCTCCCCACTCCCCCTGTACTCACCGGGCGGTCTGGTATGGTGTACTGGCAAGAGCCAGCGCCGTGCCGGACCGTACCAGCTTCCCCAGCAGTGATTTAAAGGGCCCGGGGCTCCAGCCGCTGTGAGGAGTCCCGGGCCCTTTAAAGAGCTGCAGGGGCTCGGGCGGCGCTTTAAAAGGCCCGCGGCTCCCCGCAGTGGCAGGAGCCGCGGGCCTTTTTCAAGCACCGCCCGAGCCCCACTACCAGAGCCGGGCTCGGGCGGGGATTTAAAAGGCCCACGGCTCCTGCAGCCGCAGGGAGCCACGGGCCTTTTAAAGCGCCGCCCGAGCCCGGCTCCGGCAGCAGGGCTTGGGCGGCGCCGCTTCGCTCACAGGGGGAGCGGCCACTCCCCCCTACTCTCCCCCAGCTACGCTACTGCGCTAAACACAATAAGAGACCAGAAGGTGCCAGCCCTGCACTCAGTTGAAGGGAGGAGACTGTAGTCTGCGAAGAGACTCCACTTAATTTGCAATAATGGTCATTCAGCTAGTCCGTTAATACTAATATCTGTCAGCTCTTTCATATGCAGCGAATGATTAACTGCTGAAAGGAGGAAAACATGCTGGGAGAAACAGCATCACATTGTATCCATCCCAAATACTTGTATTATCCTTACTTGTAAAAATGATATAAGAATGGGGGAGGAGGGAAGAGACAAATTCCAATTCCCCCTTTTAGAATTCACTGTTGCTAGACATTCACCTAACTGGAGCATGGTGACATTAGAAGTAGAACTGTATGAACAGTGGTGTTTTGGGGGTTTGCAGGCAATTCCAAAAAAATCTAAAACAAACTAACAAGTTAAACTAAATATAAAATTTGCCTCAAGGTTTGGTAAGTCAAAATGTTGTACAAATGGTTTGGGATCAAATGAAAACATTTGTTTAGAGTTTGATGATTTAAAAAAAAATGTTTTTGATTTAAAAAAAAAATAAAATTAAAGGATTTTTTAAAATAAAAATGCCAGAATTTTTGTTTTTAGACTTTTTTTTGTTTAAAAATCAAACAATTTGGTGTCACTGAATCTTCAAAAATATTTTGTAACTGCCCCCCAGCTCCAGATTAGGAGGTTAGCATTTTGTGTTAATCCCTAGTAGGTTAATGATTTTCCACATGCAAAGCAAGAGTTTTTCCTGAGGTAGCACTGTGGAATTAAGTTCTCAGTGTTTCATTTTTTTCATTTGTATAATGTTGCTAATAAAGTATATTACCTATTAGAAGAGTAACTAGATAATGGGCCAGATCCTGGATTCTTTTCAAAGACAAATCTTCCATTAAAGTAACTGGGAGAGTTAAGTATGCAAAGAAATTCAGGATGAATAGCACTTTTGAATGCTATATAGGCCTGATCCAAAGCCCATTGAAGTCACTGGCAGGCTTTCCATTGACTTCAGTAGGCTTAAATCAGGCCCTACTAGTAGCATAGTTTGTCACTCGTGAGCATCTCCTTTTCATTTTTATTAAAAAGTACAAACCCCATTCTTATTATCCAATTCGGATTTATTTGAAACAGAGTAATAACTCTGTTTCAACTTTCATGTTTGTTCTTCTAATAGAGTCTCAAACACTGGTGTTCTAATTTTAGCTAACTACCCTTTGTTCCTCCCAAACCCCACAAGAAACTAGATGAGGGAAATAAAAAGGCTAAATTAGATTTTTTTAAAATTAGTTTCATTTTAATTTAAAAATTGAAAGTTAAGTGCAGTTGTGAGCAGCTGAGCTAACTCAGGGGATGTTCGTTATTTGGGTATAGTCCATGAGATTTTTTTTTAAAGAAAAAAATATTAAAATCATTGTATTATTAAAAATATCCCAGGTGATCCCTCCAACAGTGAACTTAATAGGAATGAATCCACTGATATGATGCATATTTCTTAATGCCAAGTACCTTCCAGTATATCCAATGGAGCTCAAACTCTGTAGTGGGCATCTGTAGAGAGGGACCAATTTGCTCTAATGAACATCTAAAAGGTGAAATTGGTACAAAAAGTTCTCTCTGAGCTGATGTACAGCTCTCAGAGTTATCAGACTCAAAACAGAGGAGTAAATCTTACTCTGAGGAGCCTCCAGTGGGAAAAAAAACACTTAGCAGCACTGGTTAGTTCAAAAAACACATCACTTGAAACTATACTTTCCCCATATGGTCTGCTTTTTAATTACATGTGCAAACACGCACAGAGAATCTCATTCACAACTGCAGCCGAATGGAAAGTTAAACACATAATGGAAGGGCTTTAAATATACTGTGTGCATCATCCTTATTCAGGCCATCATGCATCTGTGCTTCAGATAGCAAGTTGAGGGGACGAGGGGAATCCAGCACCCAGGCACTAGGACTCAATCCTATGCTTTGCTGCACTGGTGTACAAGAGGCAAGAAAAAAAGTATCGTGATCTTCCCTTCCCTACGTACCCTGAGCGACCAAGCAAACAGGACATGATCCTTTCATTGTACATTAATACACTGCATCTGGGGTCTGGCTAACTCCTCAGTTTATGTACCTTATCCTAAAGGACTAGCTGGCAGGTAACAGGAATTCTCTCTCTTTCTTCTCCTTCAGCCTCCTCCCTCCCCCAACTAAGAAATCCTGCCCTGGTTAGTGGAATATATGTGGCAGAGATTACATCAAGGACCAGATCCTCAGCTGGTGTAAAGCAGTTAAATGGAGGTATGTTAGTGTGCACCAGTTGAGGGCTTGGCTGCAAGGCTGCTCTCTGTGGCTCATCACTGAAATGATCAGAGCAGGATTTGATCTTTGGAACCACATTGAGCTCATACAGGTGAACACTTAGTTTCCTGCCAATAGTGGGACTACTCAAGAGTGGGGTGCACAATCTGTCTCAAAGGGATTTTTATTTTCCGAGGCAAAGAGGAATGTTCTATGGGACAGAAGATGGTATCCTTAATCACACTGCTCAGTACCTTTGCCCCTAGGACGTCCCACTGAAATACATAAAGCTACATATGGAATGACATGAATAAGCATATGTAGCGGGGTGAATACCCCGCTCCTGCCCTGAGGGGCTTGAAACAGCCCTGGGAGAGGGCTGAGGGTGAAAGCTAGTCTGATTGGCAAAGCAGCCATAGCTGTTGCCAGTTAATCAGGGCCCAGCTGGCCCTTATAAGAGGGCAGTGGGCCTGGAGCAGAGACACACTCTCTCTGCCTTTAGAGGGAGAGTCTCCCTTTGCTTGTAAAGGGAGAAGGGCTTGGCTGCAGGGACCTGACCAGGTACCTAGGGTGGAGCCAGGGGCGGCTCTAATGTTTTTGCCGCCCCAAGGAAAAAAACACCACCACCCCGAACGCCGCCCCCGAAATAAAAAAACAACCCTCTCCCCCCTGCCCGCCTCTCTGCCCCGGGCGGCGGGGAGCGAGCGGGACATGCCGGCGGCCCCGCTCTCCCCCGCCGGCGGGGAGCGAGGCTGCCCCGCTCTCCCCAGGCCGGAGTGCCGGCGGGGAGGGCGGCATATCTGGGAGGGAGGGGGAGATGAGTGTCGCGGCCGCTAGGGTTCTCTTCTTCCCCTCCCTCCCTGGCTTGTAAGCCTGGGAGGGAGAGGGAGAGGGGGCGCATGAAGCTGTTTCGCATGCCGCCGCTCGGGGAGAAGCTGAGCCAGCGGCGCAGAGCTGAGGTGAGCTGGGGCGGCCGGTGCACATTTCTAGGGGCGGCATAGCCGGTGCCAGAATGCCGCCCCTAGAAATGTGCCGCCCCAAGCACCAGCTTGTTTTGCTGGTGCCTGGAGCCAGCCCTGGGTGGAGCAGGGCTGGGGAAGGCCAGAGGCGCTGGGGAGCTCCGGCCTGAGAAACCCCCAGGCTGTGGCCTAAGGTTAGGCCAGACTAGGTACTGGGGTTGCAGGGGCAACCCACGGGTAGGCCGAGGCAGCAGGTCCAAACCCCCTTTGCCTGTGATGAGTGGCTTATACTGCAGTCTGCCCCAGGGCACGGGGGCTAGCTGGTGACTGGCAGTAGCCTATGACTGAGGCGAGGTGGGGCTAGTGGGTTGGGGGTTCCCCTGGGGAGGGGAGACCCAGATCTGGGGGGTACTGCCAGGAGGCAGCACCCCAGTTAAAGGGGCGCCGGGTCCTGGGAGGGACTCGTCGGCCCGAGTGTTCAGGCGGATCACCGGCCGGCAGAGGGCGCTCCAGAGGCTGGATGAGCTAATTCCCAGAAGAAACCAGCAGGAGGCACCACAGGGGTGAGTCCAACCCTGTCACAGCATATCACAATCTAACCTTATTAACAGGGATTTACACTATTGTTCTGCCATCCTTACTCACCTTACACTGTGAGTTGTCCCCAGTGATAAGGGGTATCCAAATCTAGTTCTTATTGTTTTGTAGAGACTAGGGGTAAAATCCAGACTCCGTTTCAATCGGGGGGGTTTTTGGCCACTGTATGTTGTATTGTAATGCTTATATAAAATGAAGGACTAACACTTGACAGGGCTGCTTCTGCTGCACTTGTCTGATTAGTATCCGATCCCCCCCACAAATATAATTCTCCTGGTTTGTGCCTTTGCCCCAGCAACCCATCATGTCAGTGCCCTCTCTCTTGGTCTGTTCTTCCCTAGGACACATTCTGTCCCTCTAGGGACCAGTTCCCAGTAAGTTCAAAAGGAGATGAAGTAACATAGCTCCTGCTGTTAAATACAGCTTTAAAGTCAAGCTCCCTTGATGACTGCACTAAAGATTCAATCTTCATCTGCTATCCTATTTATATTGGTAGTGCCACCTAGAGCTCTTAGATTTCTACAGAACCTAAATGTGTTTTATTTTTCTTGTCTCTCCTCCTTTATCCTCTTTAGCTTTCTGTCATTTTTACTTTGTTTTTCTTTATTTCTCTTCTATTAGGGGTTTCAAGAAAAAACAGATTCAAGGGTCCTCTCTGCTTGCAGGCTTTCCCCAGGGTGTCTCCCACCTAATCCCACCACTGGATTTAGGGTGACCAGATGTCCTGATTTTGTAGGGACAGTCCTGATTTTTGGGTCTTTTTCTTATATAGGCTCCTATTACCCCCCCGTCCTGATTTTTCACATTTGCTGTGTGGTCACCCTAACTTGATTCCCCTCTTAACTTGGAATGGCCAATCCTCTAAAGGTTCAGAGTCTAAGTGTAATTTAGAATTGGTTGAAAAATGGAATTTCCATCCTGAGGGAAATTCAGAGATTTCAAAATTTGGTTTCATCCCAAATCAGGACCAAAAGTCAAAATCTTTGAATTTTTCATGAAACAAAATATTCTGAAATATTTTGTTTTGACCTCATTGAAATGTTTCAACTATTAATAATTATGTTCTATAATTATATTATATAGCATAGAATCAAAATAATAAAGTGAATGTAAAACATTTTGATAATTTCTTGCCAAAGACATTAACAAAATCAAAATGTTCATTAAGCTCATTGAGCCTTGGAATAGAGTCTTACGTATTTACTCAAAAAAGAAAACACCATCATGTGCCCAATATGACCTTGGCTCTTTAATATTTAACAATCTTTCCCAATTAAGCTGTTCAGGCCACAGACTTAAATATTGGTTCATCTACTTTAAATTGATTTATTCAGTAGTGAAGGCTGAAACTGCTGAATGAAACAGCAGGGAGGTGGGACCTCACATTATATTTGAGTGTCTAGACTAACTTGAGCCTATTCCCATTAGAAGAGGAAAGGACTGATCCACAGCAGAGCTAAAGGTCAGAGCAAAAGTGACATTGCCTGCAAGAAGCAGTGGCTGGGGCAAAGAGGAACAGCCACAACCACATATAGTAGTTTTGGGAGAAGGGCAGCTTAGCCTGAGGAAATTATGAGACATGTCACTGACTGCAGAGAGCAGGGTGAGAGTGGAAGTAGCTCTGGGCTCTTGGTTACTCAATAAAAATCCCTCCTCATCCCGGTGTGAGGGATAATCAATATTTTTTAAATCATTTTTAGATGATACAAAAAGTGCTATGGAATTGCAAATAATTATTGATAGTTCTTTCTACTCTGACACACTGGCATGCACACACAGATGTACAGTTGTGCACACAGCAATATTTGACTGTAAGGGACTAATATAGCTTTATCATACGCACCTTTTCCCATGGTTTTCCTTAGAGGCTGGGGTAATGAAATATTTACACCCCAGACTACAAGCAATTCTCCCTTTACTGAGCACCAGTGGAATCAATGTAAGTTACTACCATAGCCCAGGGGAGACATTTGGTGGAGATATCCATGCAGCTACATACTAACTACTGTTAATGCCCACAAAATTCACCTTTGTGATATAACAGATGGAGCTGCTGTTCAGGAAAGCTCCATGGTATACATAGAGACCATCCCTATATGGGTTCTCCTTAGACTATCCCCAGGCTATGCAAAATACACTGCCTGGTTATTCTGCTTTTTGGGTGCTGTGCTACTGCTGAGCACTGGATGGGCAAGGTTTGAACCAATACTATATAGTCTCACACATACATTTTACAAAGAGCTGGTCTTTCTCTGCCCTTAGCTATATGAATGCTACTGTCATTGAAATCAATGGCTGAATCACTGGGAGTAGCCCATGTCACAGAGGACAGAATTAGGCCCAGTATATAATGTGTACATTTTGTTTCTGTTTTAAGACAAAACTAAAAAAAAACCAACCCAACACTTAAATACTTCTACAAAATGCAGATCCTTTGATTATTCCTCTGAGTGGCTTTAAAAGGGAAAAGACAGAAGGTCCAAGATGATTAATTATAAGAGACTAACTCTCATACTATATACATTGTAATCAGTCGATAACCCCAATCAAATATTTAAAGCTATTTTTGCTTGTTCTATTTTGAGAGCGAGAGAAAATAATGTATGAACAAAAACTTTTGTTAATTGTAGGTTTATACAACTCTCACATCAAATCTCTAGCCTCTGAGCCAGTAATATTTTTGGCTTATTTAAAATGAAAATCAGTAAAAAAAGCTGACTGATATTTTCCCTTCCATCAAACTCCTTCAGATATTAAATTCCTTATTACTAGCAGTGAATTATCACTCTGCAGTAAGACCAGCACTCTTGTACACAGGTTTAAAATATGAGTTCAGACAGAATTCTCCAGTTTAAAATGAATCTCCCTAATGTATAAGCTGGTCCTATCAAATCACTTACCAGGTATTAAGAAATTAGGACCGGTTGATGTGTGAGACAGCAAGTATAATTATGGTAATACAAATTCAATATTTAATTTCCTATTTAAAAATAAAAATAAAAAGCAAGTAAACTTCTGAGATTTACTCACTTAATTTTATCCTATTTTAAATGATATCTATATTAGCAAGAATCCTTAAGATATATTTTATGCAACAATTGTATTATTATGAGTTGGATTTAAAGATGGCACAATTGTGTTATAATGAAACACTGTGGAATAAAGAGCTCTCATTGACAATGCTACTTACTCATCCTTACCAGAGTTCCCCATATTGTTCTCAATGAGGTATTAACAGCTCTACATGCTGTCAGTCTCTCTCTAGCAAGCTCTCTACTATATTAAAGCTATTTTGAGGACTCAAGACATTGGTTCAGATCTTCACAAGCACTATACTAGCCCTTTCCTCAAAAGTGCAACTGAATTTAACAAATAAAACCCAATAATGGCAGGAAAAGCAAAAGAGGTACTAAAATGATAGAAACATTTCTTATGCCTCATCTCATGCAACTTTTTACAGAGTAAAACAAAATAGAAAATATCATAAAGTCAGGGGAAATGCTATAATAGCAGCTCAGGGTCATGTTGCATCATAGATTCAAAAGCAGAATTCTCCATTAAAACCATTGAGGATGTTCACTTGAAATATGGATTTATATGAAAATTAATGAAGGCAAAAAGGAAAATTAACCACAGCAGACGCATCAAAATCTGTTGGATTTTGAGGATGAAGAAAGGGAAAATTTCATCCATATCCAATATTCATGCACCCGCATAGTTGAAAGAACACTGTGGTAGCAAAAGCAGAGGTACAGAGCTCATTAAGTTTACCTGATTTTCAACTTTCCTCCTTACCAGTGGAGTCACCATTTCACTATCTTTTTCCAGTGTTTGGACAGAAGGACAGTGGGAACATGATCCTGAAAATCACTAACCATGTCCTTAAAGTCCAGTATTGATATAGGACTATTGACTTAAGTGAGACTATTGCACATTGAATTCTAATCAAATGGCCAAGCACTTTATAGAACTGAGCCAGAAAGCTCAGCACCTGGCAAGTTCAAAGAGCTCAGGAAAAAATGTATTTAAAAACATTTTCCAATAAAAAATGTCTGATAAAAATTATCCTGAAAAAAACATTGAGTTTTCCACTCATCTTTATTCATACACTTAATTCATAGTTCTCTTGGGAATTCAACCTAGTACAATATATACTACAATCAGAGCCTAGTGGTATGTCTTGCACATTATCAGATCTCCTAGAGGATCAAACCCTAAAAACAGCAAGGTCATTGCAATAGTCCTGATCACCATTGTTTTTTTCCAACATTTGCACCTTTCGCCTAACAAATTTATGGTCCAAAATGCTGCATATGTATCAGTCTAGGAAGCATGGCAAGTGATCAAAAATGAGGTGGCTGGTGTCATATTTATATCTCTGGAGCTATGTGGACTAGTTCATCAACTGAAAAATTATGTGCCGGTCAAAACAAATTGTGTTATATTCCATCATGCCAGCTCTACAGTGACAAATTTCTCCAACATAAAAGCTAAGGTTTCAAAGTGATAGGCATTAAGAATCAAGAGACTATATATATCCATGTTCATTCATGTGTCTCAAACATGCAGCAATGTTTATTACACATTTTTCAGTCAGCCTGCTGAGTTTCAGCACAAACTTATTTAACTCCAGGTTTCTCTGACTTGGATTAAATATCAAACAATGGTGCCAACCAGCATGAGTGCAAAGGGTTTAATTCAAAGGCTACTGAGAGTCAGTGGGAGTCTTTCTGTTGCCTGCCATAGGTTTTGGATCAAGCTCTAAAGGATCCTGATTCTCTCTCATTTTGTGTGTGTTGTGAAACAAGGTAAGATGGCTACACATGAAACAAAAATCACAAAAGCAAGGAAATTAAAAGTTAACCCACTTTCTGCTCCTTCGCCCATAGGCATGCACCTCATGATTACCACAACTATTGCACACCACCATAATCTGAACTCTGCCTCACCTACGGACACCAGCTCTCAAGCACCAGATTACCCCCTCTACTTTCCTTTCTGAATACTTTGACTACCCAACCTAAATCATTGCACCAAAACACCAATGACTAATAGTGTTGGGATGGGTCACCTGGTGAAAGGAGTGTTCAGAAGGGAAGGCAGAGGGGTAGTCTGGTGCTGAATGACTGGTGTCACTGTTCCCTCTAAGCTGTGCGCGTGTGCGCATGCACACAGATTCTAAACCCTGCGCACACGGCGAAACACCATGCGCACAAAAATTTGCACAGAAGCACAACAATTTGCACAGAAGAATTTTTTTGTGCACACGGCCTGTCAAAAATTAGAGGGAACATTGGCTGGTGTCCTTAAGTGGGGCAGAGTTTAGGTTGTGGGGGTGTGCGGTGGTAGTCATTAGATGCATGCCTGTGGGTAGAAGAGCAGAGAATAGTTATCGGAATAGTATTGTGGTGGTTAAAACTGAAGGCATATACTGGACCTGCTCCTGAAGGAATCACTAGAAATGAAAATAAATGTATTGTGACAGACAATAAATGTATTGTCACATAAATGTATTGTGACAGACAATAAATGTATTGTGACCCACAGACAATTCCTAAAGGGCCTGGCTTTTCCCAGACAGGAAGAATCCCTGGCTGAGAAGCTGTTGAAGAGTGTGCTTCCTGCCTCAGGGAGAAAGGGAAGCTGTTTGCACCAGCAGTAGGAGGGGAGCTGCCTCTGCACCCTCTTCCAGTTGTTAAACTCAGCTGATGATAGTGTCCTTATTCTGGGGACTCTGTATGGCTGTGCTAACCCACCAATAAAGAGACTGCAAGGTCACATCATAAAATACTCTTATTTCTCCAGTATAGAAGTTAATGCAAATTATTAACTTGCAATTGCATTTTCATTTTTTTAAAAAAATCTACTTAGGCTGAATGTTTAGCTAAGGATCTTAACTCTGTTGTGGTGGTTCATCCATCTGCTTTGTAAAGAAAATCTTGATTCATGGTTGTACATATTTTGTAACTTTTATGTCTCTCCAAACAAAGTAGGTTGGAAAAAATAAATAAAACAAAAGAGTTTAATTGGAAATAACAAAAAATATTTTTGACACAGTACATTAGCCTACCAAAAGTGAACATGTTTATGAACCTTCTGACAACAAGGTCTCATATGGAATATACACAATTAGACTGGGGTTCTCTTTAGACATCATCTTCCTTGACTAGTACTCTCCAGACACCATTATCTGCATGAGCAGGTCCAGCATATCACTTCAGTTTTAACCAGCAAAAAGGTATTCAAATGACACCTTCCATTTAAAATATGTTCACTATTCGTTAAGAACATTCACAGAGGTTCCTCAGCCAGTATAAATCAGCAAAACTCCACGGCTGCAAATCTGGCCTACTGACATTCCTTCCCCTGTATCTTCAGTGTAAATGTTAAACAGAGAGATTGCTTAAACTTTAAAGAGCAGATTTTCAAAGGCACAAGAGGAATTAGCTGCCCAATTTCCATGAAAAAAAAATCAATGGAATTTGCGCTCCTCACACCCCTGTGCCTTTGAAAATTTCCTCCACAGGGCATTTTTTTCTGTTTCCACATTCATGATGTGTTTTATGGTTTGCCTCGCTTCTTTAAAATTACTCCAAATTAGTACTATGCCACTGGCTAATTTGTGAAAATTGTGGATGTCTTGTGGGAAGAAGCATACCTAAGATCTAACTGGCCAAAATAAGCAAGTTACACATGCTGACTAGTCCTTATCAAAAATGTTGAAAGTACTCAGTAACAAATACTCACTTTATTAATCAATATTAAAACTGACCTTAGGCATTATCTTTCATTTTAAGTTATTTAAGGCCATACTCATTACCTCTGGATCATAGAATCATAGAACTGTAGGACCTTGAGAGGTCATCTGGTCCAGTTCCCTGCACTTATGGCAGGACTAAGTATTATCTAGACCATCCCTAACAGGTGTTTGTCTAACCTGCTCTTAAAAAATCTTTAATGACAGAGATTCTACAACCTCCTCAGGCAATTTATTCCAGTGTTTAACCACCCAGACAATTAACAAGCTTTTCCTAATGCCCATCCTAAACCTCCTTTGCAGGGCCATCCTTAGGATTTATGGGGACCTACACAGTATTATTAAACTGGTGCCCCTATGCCAGATTTGGGGCTCAGTCACCACCCCTGCCCACAGACCCCCAGAAGAACACACACACACACACACACACACACCCCGCATTGCTGACACACACCGAGTGGAAGCCCGGGCTCACAGCAAAGAGGATACTGAACTGCCTGGCGGAGAGTCACAGTTCCCCACAGAGACCCGACCCCCATACCCTCTCCCTCACGCAGAAAGCGCCGTGCCAGCACATTCAGCTCTGTGAATATGGCCCCTACCCTCTGCCTAGTAAGGAGACTGCAGTGTGGGCTGGCTGTGCGGGAGCTGACCCACTCTTACCTGCTGTCCCGGTTATAGGCATAGACTCCATGGGTGGGTGCTCCGGGGCTGGATGGAGAGGGGGAGTCGAGCACCCCCCGGCAAGATGAGAAATCGGTACCTATGGTCCCAGTGGTGCCCTATATTTTCAGATGCCCTGTGCAGCTGCATATGCCTATGGACATCCCTGCTCCCTTGCTGCAATTTAAGCCCATTGCTTCTTGTCACATAACACTAAGGCTATTTAAGACTAAGTTCACAGGGGAAGAGACTGTTATTTACTCTATGTTAGTACAGTGCCCATCACAAAAGTGCCCGGACATGGTGGTGACCTGATTATCAATAATAATAGCCCACATTCATATTCAGACATTAGGTAATTTCTAGTATCAATATTATTATATTTTACATAAAAGATACCTGCTCCTGTTTCAACACAGTTATCCAAGTCACAATCCTTTCTGCTATTTGTAGACAGGCAGATAAAAACACTTTATGAAATACTGCACATTACAAGATAACACCCACAAAATAATGTTAATAGTTCTATAACTATTAGGTAAATTACCTGCTTCTGGACAATATTAGAACACCTTTAAAGATGACCTTACAGTATTATGGATAAATAATACCTAATTTTAATTGAATCCGTTAAAATAAAATAGGCAATTTATATTTATTGCGCATAATAAAATACATCATTAAATTACTTTCTGTAATGGATTCCAGCACTTCTTCATATAGAGAAAGGAGAAGATTCAGAATGTGGCTCGTTATACCTGGCAGTGGCACCATGGTCTTTGGCTCTTATCTTTAGACCAGGGTTGGGCAAACTACAGCCCACGGGCTGGATCCGGCCTGTCAGGAATGGGGAACCATGGCCAATGGGAGCTTTGGGGGAGGTACCCACAGGCGAGGGCAGCGCGCAGAGCCCTCTGCTCCTCCCTTCCCCAGGGGCTGCAGGGACGTGGTGTCGGCCGCTTCCAGGAGCAGCGTGGGGCCAGGGCAGGCAGGGAGCCTGCCTTAGCCCTGCTGCCACAACGGAGCCGCTCAAAGGAAGCAGTGCCGGGTGGGAGCCCGCATCCTGAACCCCTCCTGCACCCCACACCCCAACCCTCTGCCGAGCCCCCTCCCACACTCCACACCACCTCCTGCACCCCAACCCCTTGCCCTGACCCTGAACACCACACCCCCTTCCACACCCTGCACTCCCTTCCACACCCCAAACTCCTACCACAGCCCTACATTCATGGCCCTGCATGCAATTTCCCCACCCAGATGTGGCCCTCAGGCCAAAAAGTTTGCCCACCCCTTCTTTAGACTGTAACTTTTGGGGGTGTGACGGGGCAAGGCCTGATGGCTATAGGAAAGTGGTAAGGAACCAGTATGTTCCAACTGGGATCCGGGAAGTGGGCGGGCAAAGCCCGCCCACTGCTAAAGGATCCCCCCTTCAGCCTAAGGGGAGGGATCCACAGGGCCTGGATACCAAGTGATTCCGGGGGACAAAAAATGAAAAAACAGGAACGGGAGTGTGGTCAAAGGGTCAAACGAAGTGAACCAGATGGAGACACCGAGCAGAGAACCCCGGACAGCGCTCACTGCTCCTCAAAGGCGTCAAGGGAGCCAGTGGACGCTGCCCAGAGGAACTCTGCCCGGATGCGTGAACGAACAGAGGATCAAAAATAGGCCCCACAGTCACAGGAGCCTCCATCGGCCAACCTCCTCACCCTAGTCTTGTAGATGGCCAGTTTAGCTAGGGCCAGGAGGAGGTTGACCAGGAGGTCCCGTGACTTCGTGGGGCCGCGGATTGGAAGTGCATAAATAAAAAGGTGAGGGGAAAAGTGCAACCAAAACCTCAACAAAATGTCTAAGAGGAGCCGGAACAGGGGCTGCAGCCTGGCGCACTCCAGATAAATGTGCGCCAGGGTCTCCCTCACGCCGCAAAAGGGACATGTGTCGGGGATTGGGGTGAACCGCGCCAAGTACACGCCCGTGCTCACGGCTCCGTGAAGGAGCCGCCAACTGACATCCCCGGCGGGCCTTGGGACTAAGGAGGAGTAAAGGCTGGCCCACCGGGGCTTCTCACCCTCTAGAGGTGGCAGGAGGTCCCGCCATTTCGTATCGGGGCGGGACGTGAGGGTGAGGAGATGAAGGGTGTGGAGCATGAGCGTGTATAGATGTTTCCTTGGCGCGGTCTGGAAGCGGACCGGCTGCAGTTCGTGCAGCCGGCTCACCGTGAAGGGACAGGGGACCCGGTTGGGTCCACGGGGCAGGGGCCCAATAAAAAGGTCCGGAGGGGTTGGGGTGAAGGGAGGGCGGGGCATACCCTCTCGCAGGACCCGGTCGACGTAAACCCGAGCAGCGGGTGGCAAAGCAGCCTTCACCTCCTGAAGTACGCGCCTGGGAGTACGAGGTCTGGAGAGCCCCATGCGCTGAGCAAGCGTCAGGGGATCCAGCCAGTCTCCCCGGTCGTAGTCCAGGAGGTCTCCGACCCTAGTGACTTCTGCCAGGACCAACCTCTGGCGCACCGAGGGGGACTCCGCCACCTGCACACGGAGCTGGGGGTTGTGTAGCAGGGGCTCCGCGAGGAGATCTGTCCCCTCGGTGGCCGCCACGGACCTGGTCGCTGAGAATAGCTTCCAGGTCCGGAGGAGGTCCTGGTAGAAGACCGGCAGCCCGTAGAGGTCTCGCGGAAGACCTCTCGGATGGAGATAAAGGAGCTGCCGGTCATATCGGAGCCCTCGGAAACGGCGCAGGAAGGCGTGCGCCAATACGCTCCACGCCGGACTGCCTGCACCATAAAGGAGCCTCTGCAGGGCCTGGAGATGGAAGACATGGACCTGAGTGTGTGGACACTTCAGGCCCTGCCCACCCTCCTCCAGAGGAAGATGGAGAACCCCTGCAGAGACCCAGTGCAGTCCTGACCAAAAGAACTCTAGAATCGACGTCCGGAGGTTGGCCAGGAAACCCGGGGCCGGGACCAGGGTGTTGAGCCGGTACCACAGCATGGACAGGACTAATTGATTGATTACCAGTGCTCTCCCTCGAAAGGAGAGGCATCGGAGCAGTCCTGTCCATTTCCGAATCCGCTCTATCACCCTGCCCTCTAAACCTTGCCAGTTCTCCGGCGGGGATGGATGCGTGGCAGAAAGGTAAACGCCGAGATAGAGCAGCGGACCCGCACTCCACCTGATGGCCTGAAGCGCGGGTGGGAGAGAGCTCGCCTGCCACCCGTCCCCTACCACCAGGCCAGAGCTCTTGACCCAGTTGACCCGGGCAGAGGAGGCCGCCGAGTAGATCGTCTGGCAAGCCTCCACCCGCACCAAGTCGCCCGGGTCCTGGACCACGAGGAGCACATCGTCGGCGTATGCCGACAGGACCAGCCGCAGCTCCGGCTCTCGGAGCACCAACCCCGTCAACCTCCTGCGGAGGAGACAAAGGAAGGGCTCGATCGCCAGAGCGTACAGCTGGCCCGAGAGGGGGCACCCCTGCCGTACTCCTCGCCCGAAGCTGACCGGCTCGGTCAGGGTCCAGTTGAGCCTGACCAGACACTCTGCGGAGGCGTACAGCACCTGGAGAAAACCCACAAACTGGGGCCCAAAGCCAAACGCTCGCAGAGTGCTCAGGAGGTACCCGTGATCCACCCTGTCGAACGCCTTCTCCTAATCCAGAGACAGAAGGGCGAACGACAGACCATCCCTACACCCAAGCTCCAAGAGATCCCGGACCAGATACAGGTTGTCGAGAATGGTGCGGCCCGGGACGGTGTAGGTCTGGTCTGGGTGGACCACGTCCGCCAGCACGGACCCGAGCCGCAGCGAGATGGCCTTTGCTACGACTTTATAGTCCGTGCTGAGGAGCGAGACGGGACGCCAATTCCGTAAATCGCGGAGGTCCCCCTTCTTCGGCAATAAGGCGAGCACGGCTCGCCTGCACGAAAGAGGGAGGACCCCGCCCTGCAAGGACTCGGCCCAGACGGTGACAAGGTCTGGGCCGAGGACGTCCCAGAACACGCGGTAGAACTCCACGGTCAGCCCGTCCAGTCCCGGAGATTTATTAGTTGGCATGCGACGGAGGGCTTCCGAGAACTCGGCCAGAGTGAGAGGCAGCTCTAGCCGGTCTCGGTCGCCCGTGCTGACCGTAGGGAGTTCGTCCCAGAGCACTCTGCAAGCGTTAGGATCGGTCGGATCCGGGGAGAAAAGGCTCGCGTAGAAGGCCTTGGCCCTCCCGCACATCTCCACCGGATCCTTGAGGGGGGTGCCATCTTCCGCGAGGAGACAGGTGACGTGTTTCTTAGCCCCCCTCTTTTTCTCCAGGGCGTAGAAGAAGCGGGAGCCGCGATCCATCTCCCGAAGGAGACGGATGCGGGATCGAATGAAGGCGCCCCGGGCCCGATGACATTCGAGTTCCCGGAGCTCCTCCCGCTTCTCCCGGCACGCCCCACAGAGGGATGGATCCTCAGGGCTGGCGGCCAGACGCCTCTCCAGCTCTAAGACCTCCCGTTCCAACTGCCCTATCGTCGCATCCCTCCGTCGGCTGGCGCCCCGGGTGTAGTCACGGCAGAAGAGCCGGGCGCGTACCTTCCCTAGATCCCACCATCGCCGCGCCGAGGGAAAGGCGTGCCGTTGCCCTCGCCAGGCCAGCCAGAACTCCCGGAAGGACGCCACGAAACCCACATCCTCCAGCAAACTGTTATTAAAATGCCAATAGGCCGGCCCCGGCCTCTCCGCGCAGAGAGAGGCCGTCACGGTAGCGAGATGATGATCAGAGAACGGGGCCGGCCGGACGCTGGAGGAATGGGCCCGCGAAAGGTGAAAACGTGATAAATAGATGCGGTCCAACCGGGAGTGGTGCGACCGATGGGCCTCCACCCGGACAAAGGTGAAGGTTGAGCTGTCGTCCGGGTGGTGGTCGCGCCAGACGTCCACCAGGGAGTGATGTTCGACAATCTCCCTGAGGACGTCCGCGGCGGCCGGGCACTGCTCGATCCCCGAGCGGTCCCGTTTCTCAAGGGTGTTGTTAAAGTCCCCGCCCAGGACCAGGCACTCGCGAGGATCCAAGGTGCCGAGGAAGGTGGACGCCTGCTGATAGAAACGAAGTTGTTCCGGGCCCGGTGTCGGGGCATAGATGTTGATGAGATTGACCACGAGCCCCTCCATACGGACCCGTAGGTGCAGCAGGCGGCCCGGCACAGCCTCGGCAACCCCCAGCACCTCAGGCCGTAGGTCGGGGGAGAACAAGGTCGCCACTCCAGCCTGGCGAACAGAGAGATGGCTGAAGTAGACTCTGTCCCCCCATTCCAGCCGCCAGCTGTCTTCAGCGGCTGGATCCGTATGGGTCTCCTGCAGGAATACTACAGAGTACCCCCCCTCCCGAAGGAAGGAGAGCACCTGGCTCCTGCGGAGACCCATCCTACAGCCCCGGGTGTTCAATGTTGCGAAGAGGAGAGATGCCATGAGGAGGGCTGGGGGGGATCCTTGCTGGCAGAGTCACTCACGGCCCCCATCGGGCCGCGTAACAATCCGTGACCCACCCCGTAGGCGAGTAGTGAGTCACGGAAAAGGCGGACCCGTTGGTAGGCCGTGGCGGCCTGCTTCCCAGTCCCTTTGCCCTCCCCCATGAGGGCCCTCGCGGCCCGGAGGATTTGGTGGAAATCCCCCCATCGCTGGAGAGCGAGCTGTACTTTGTTGCGGGAGCCCCGGACGTCCTCCAGGAACTCCCGCAGCTCCTCTCGCAGCGTATGGGGGGGCGGGGTTACTGGCTCCCGGCTGTCGAAAGAAGGGGCCCCGGACACAGCCCTATGGCCCACCGAAACAGACAGGCAAGGGGCGGACCCTCGACGCAGCTCCTGCTGGGCCGGCACCTTAGGGCCCAATCCGAAAATCGGCTTAATTGGGGGAGGCGGCGGAGGGAGAAGAGCAGCCTCTGGTGGGTCGGGACGAGGAAATACTGGGGCCGCTCCCTGGGGGCCATCCTCCGAGAAGGGGAGGGAGACAGGCCCAGAGGCGGCAGTGTCATCATGGGAGGTGTGGGAGATTGGGATGGCATCAGGGGCGGGGCAGGGATCAGAAGTAGGGGCAGGGAGGGGGACATGAGCAGGGCCGGGCTGAGGAACGGGTAGAGGATCCTGAGCCGCAGGAGCTGGGCCACTGGGAGGTGGCCTCTCTTGGTGTGGCTGAGGGATCTGGGAGTTGGGAAGGGGACCCCCCACGATGCCGGGCTCTAGCATGATGGTTTGTGTTACAGCCACGGCATCGGGAGGTGGACAGATATTTGCGGGGTCCCCGCCTGGGAAGGAGAACTGTTGTCCCACCCCAATGAGGGGTACCCCCTGGGATTCGGGTCCCGGCCGCAGGGCACCGGCTGTCGCTTCAGGAGGCTTGGCGGCCGTCAGCGAGGTGTCACTTGCGACCGGGCAGGTGGAAGAGCCCAGGGGATCCTCGGAGGTGGGAGCGGAACCGGCGGTCAAGGGGAGGGAGCATGGGGAAAGGGGGGAAAGGGGCACCGGGGTGAGGTCATTGAGATCGAGGCCTGCCGGTAAAGGGTCGTCCTCCCCCTGGGTGATTGGGGTCAGACCCAGGGCCTCGATCTCCTCGTAGATGGAGGGCAGGTCACCTTCTGCCACCCCGGGGTTCTCCCCGCCGGCACCTGAAGCAATGCTCGGGTTGGGGCGTGCATGGTTGACAAACGGGGCAGAAGGGGCTCCATCAGGGGCTCCCGAGGGAGGGGCGGTAATACCTTCCGGTGCTGCCACGTCTTTCCCAGCCGGTTCTGGCGGACTAAAGCCGCTCGGGGGCAAAGCGGAAGGCTCGGCATCAGTTCCCCCCTTCCTGGTTTTCCGGGGGGCTTCCGCATCGGTGGAAAGGAGCGGGGCTCGAGCCTTCCGCTTGCCCCGCTTCCCCTGTACTAAGGCCCAGCCCTCCATGGCATCATCTGGGGGCTGGCTAGTAAGGGTCGGGTCGGGGGGGGGCGCGATTCCTTAGGGACTCGGGGAGGTAGTGGTGGGGCAGCATAAGGGAGAGAAAAGTCTCCCTGGGGCGGGCCCTCTCCCACGCCCGGCGATATCCCTGCCTCACCCTCCTCCACAGGCCTCAGCAGACTGTTCGCAGTGGGCCCCTCCCGCTCGTCTGGGCTCACTGGGGGAGGTACTCCCAGGGCCCGAGCGGGAGCAGCGGTGGACTGGGAAGGAGGAGGGGCGGCTCTGGGCACCGGGCATACAGGGGCGCCGGCGATGACGGGGCCGACGCCCTGCCGGGGCTCGGGGGTCTCGGATGCTCCTCCTTGCCGGGCCAAGGGACAGTCCCTCCGGACGTGTCCCATCGCCCGGCAGAGGTAGCACCGGGCCTCCCCCGTGGAATAGTACACCCAGTAACGGGCCCCGTGATAGGGGACCATAAAGGACCCCTCGAGCGCCTCCCCGTCACGTGCCGCCGGCGGCATTTGGAGCTGCACCTGCCGGCGGAACGAGAGGATGTGACGGAGGGCGGGGTCTTTGCAGCCCAGTGGGAGAGGGCTGACTACAGAGATGGGTCTCCCCAGGGCGGAGAGGGCAGGTAACAGGGCGGCATTGGGGAGAAAGGGAGGGACGGAAGTGAGGACTAGGCGGACGCCCAAGTCCTCCAGCGGCTTTAATGGGACGAACACGCCCCCCACCGCCAGGCCCTTCTCCACCGCCTCTTGGGCCGCGGCCTCCGATGCGAGGAAGAAGACTACCTTCCCGTACATTTTGGAGGCCGCTACGATGGCCGTGGGCCCCACTACCCTCGCCAACGCCCGCACATAGGTTTCTACGTGGGGCGAGGCGGGTACCAGGAGGCAACGGACGCCATGCCTCCTGGTCAAGGTGGGAAAGGGGCCCCGGCCGCTATAGATGGTAGCTGAGGCGGTGGGAGGGTTAGGTGACGTTGCGGCAGGTGGGGGGGTTGCCGCCACCTGGGCGTACGCTCTGGGGGCCGGAGGTGGGACACCCGCAGAGCTGGTAGAGGGAACAGCAGGGAAGGGTGCCGCGGCCGGTGGCAGGGCCGCAGCAGTAGTGGCTGCCTCTGCCATGGAGGGTCTGGCCTTTGTCGCGGGGCCCTTACCCTTCTTTTTACCCTGGCCCTTCCTGCCGGCTGGGGGGGCTCCCCCAGGATCATGGGGGGCGAGGGACGTGGCAGCAGCGGAGGTCTCTTCAGTGTCCGCTGCTGCCGGTGCCCCAGCGGGGGCGAGAGCAGGTGGTTCGGCAGCGGCGGTCGAGGTGGAGGCTAGGGAGGGTGACGGGGGAACAGGCGGAGGAGGGGCGGCCGTGCCGTCTGGAGGGGCTCCTCCCTCCATGTCGCCTGCCATGACGAACAGGGGGGGAAGGGAAAACTCCTGAGAGGGGTCGGGGAGAGGAATTGGGGTGACCGCTCCTCCCTGCTAGGCTGCAGGCAGGGGAGGAGGGCAATAAAAGTGGGGACAGGGTTCAGGGTTATCTCGGACTAGTGCGGGGGTAGGGTTCAGTCACCGACACAAGATGGGAAATCCGGCTCCTCTTGTTGCACTAGGGGAGGGGATGATATAACAGCATGGGGGTGCAGTGAGATGGGGTCAAAATTAAACAGGGGAGGGGCACAAGCGCACGGGAGGGGGCGTGGGTTCACGGAAGCGGGAGGCTAATCAGGGCAAACGGAGCTTCAGGGGGAGGGAGACAACCAACTAAGAATGGGGCAGAAAAACAAGGGACTAGTTTCAGGGCTAGGGCAGGGCAAACAAACAAGGCTGTAGAGGGAGAGGGGCGGGGCAGGCAAAACTGAAAATAGCAAGGAGCTGGGACCAGAAAAGGGGGGCAAACAACTGCAAGGGGTAAATGGGGCAGGTGGCAAGGGACAAAGCAAGGGACGTGCTGCTGGGGGGAAGAGGGTCAGTCCAAGGGGTATGGAGGGGGCACGTGCACCCACGTGCGCTTGCAGAAAGTCAATGGGTGGGGCTGGTTGCCACTGCAGGCCCAAATGATGTTAAAAGTTTGTGGCAGGCCATGGAAGCAGCTAAGTCCAGAGGCTGTAGCACAAGGCAGATGGTGAGCAGCCAGCAGAGGTGGTGGAGGGGGCAGCGGTGGTGGTGGGGGTTATGGGGGGGCACAGGTGGACCAGGGGGCAGGCTCAGTGCCACACCCCCTGTGCCCCTACAAACACAGTCAATACCCCCACCACTAGAGCACAGTTCGAAAGATTACTCAGTTCTTGGAGGCCCCCTCCACGGTGGTCTGCAGAGTCTCCGCCGACGGTCTTCCGGGTCTTCCTCCTCTGGGTACCAGCAGCTTCCTGGCAGCAAACAGGGCAGCAGCAGCAGCTCCAGCAACTCCAGGCGGTGGTCCGGTGGTCAGGCAGGACCCCTCTCAGCTGGTGGTGGTAGTGGTCACAGCAGCGGCTGGAGCAGGAGCCCCTTACACCCCTCCTCTGGGGAGAGGGCCAGCAGGCCCCCTCCCCCCCAAGGGGTTGCTGCAGTAGCAGGAGTAGCAGCAACCAAGGTGTTGGGGGGGGGGGGTTTCAGCTGCCAGGCAGCCAGCAACCGGAGAGTAGAGTAGTGGGAGGGGTGTCTGGCCCAGCCAGGGGAGAAGCTGGAGCAGCAGTAGCAGCAAACAGCAGCTGGGAGGGCCCAGGGCCTAGCAGCAGCCCCAGCAGAATGAGCAGGAGGAGCAGCAGCAGCAATCCTCTACCTCCTTCCCGGCCAGAGGGCTATAGGAAAGTGGTAAGGAACCAGTATGTTAGCCCCAGGCTAAACAAATCCCTGATACCTTATGGCAGTTGCTCCAGGTTAATCAAGACACCTGGGGCCAATTAAGAACTTTCCAGAAGGCAGGGAGGTTAATTGAGACACCTGCAGCCAATCAGGGGCTGGCTGAAACTAGTTAAAAGCCTCCCAGTGAGTCAGTGAAGGGTGGATGTCAGGAGCTGTGGAAGGAGGTTGTGTGTGAGGAGCTGGGAGCAAGAGGCACTAGGAGCTGAGAGTAAGAGGGCATACTGCTGGAAGATCCTGTGGTGAGGATAAAGAAGGTGTTGGGAGGAGTCCATGGGGAAGTAGCCCAGGGAGTTGTAGCTGTTGTGCAGTTGTTCCAGGAGGCACTCTAAACAGCTGCAATCCACAAGGCCCTGGGCTGGAACTCGGAGTAGAGGGTGGGCCCGGGTTCCCCCCAAAACTCCCAACTCCTGATCAGACACAGGAGGAGTTAACCTGGACTGTGGATTCTACTAGAGGGGAAGATCTCTGAGGCAAGCAAAATCCGCCAATAAGCGCAGGACCCACCGAGGTAGAGGAGGAACTTTGTCACAGCGGTTATATTCACAAGATAAAGGATTTCCTTGCCTGCATAGTGAAGTACAGTAGTTTTCTGAAATCATCAGGAGTGTGTGTTCCTAGAGGAAGACCCTTCATTGTGTATTTCACTAGTCACTATTATACATGATTTCTCAAAATACATTTTATAATGGGGTCTTTTGGTGGGGTGTTTTGGGGAGGAGGGGGAGGCTGGAGATCTGTGTTGAGTATTCAGGGTTCAGCTCTGCTCTTCAATATGTGCTAAGCACATCCCGGTTTGTCTTGAAGAATCAGATAATTGTACCCTTAATGCTCAGCCCTTGCAGTTATTTAGCCTGTTGGAAAGTACATCTTAAGCATTGAGCACTTGAAGTAGGAAACTTTGCCAGTGAATAAAGGCAGCAAAATGAACCGATTCACAGAAAAACAAGCTGTTTTCAGGTGACTGAAAAGGAGATGTTTTTCTTGTACTAATAGCTCAGCTACTTCCTTCAGAGCCAAGATTTTGCTTATTCTGTTTCCTTAACTCTATTAACCTAG
This sequence comes from Macrochelys suwanniensis, assembly GCA_033296515.1. Classification (NCBI taxonomy): domain Eukaryota; kingdom Metazoa; phylum Chordata; order Testudines; family Chelydridae; genus Macrochelys; species Macrochelys suwanniensis. The sequence continues at coordinate 94,449,931 of CM065776.1, read as the reverse complement.
GAGTTGGTTTTCTGATTCACAGAGTTTGCTTTCATCTTAGTCCCAACACTATTTTTCAACAAACCCTGGATCTTTGTCAACATGTCTCTCCAAGGTACGTTTGAGGCCCTTTTCTACCCCATTTCTTATTTGCAGGTAACATCGCTAGCTCCTTAAAAATACCTTCCCCTTTGTATTTGTATTTTATCCGGGTGCATGTTATTCCAACAAGATTTAGGCTTGGTCTACATTACCAACTTATGTCAGTATAACGACGTCACTCAGGGGTGTGGGAAATCCACACCCCTGAGAGACACAGTTATACCGACCTAACCCCTACCCCAACCCCCCTGCCCATGTAGAAGCACTGAATGGCAATCTAAGCAGAGAGGCCAAGTACTGAATTGGAATGGAGACTGAATTAATAAAAACTCCATGATTCAAATCAGTCTGTAATTAGAAGGGATTAGGATGAGACTAATGGGAAGCAGATTTTCCCACATATGCATACTGTGGGGTTCTTGCATATTCCTCTGAAGCATCTGGTGCTGGCCACTCTCAGAAACAGGATACTGGACTAGAAGACCCACAGGTCTGATGCAGTATGGCAACTCCTATGTTACAAGTCTGTACTAGCAGCAGACTATAAAGTGGGCACTGGAAGCAAGTACTTGTGTGTCAGGGGAATGGAGTAGGTGGATAAGTGCATGTCTAGTCATTCCTAAACTCTAGACACTACTTAGCTGATCAGGATGGTAAAATGCCTGGGTTTATCTGCCTTTGGTATCTGTGGAGAACAGCATTGCTACCTTCACTAGCCAGGACCGGATTAAATTCTGGTTTAAACCCTAGTAAACTCTATACCTGAAAGTAATAATCTGCCATTAATATTGAAAAGCAAAGATACTTAGAATGGGAGTTTCAAATGTGTCCAGCACTGACCTAACACTGCTCCCCTTGAAGTCTGTGGTGACACTCCTACTGACTTCAAATAGGAACAATTAGGCTAAGACTGAATATTTTTTAATGCTCAGAGCAAACTGTCACTTCACCTGAGAGCTTGGGGCCCACCTTAAATATGGGTCAGACAGGCTTACAGCACTGAAGAGATGATAGCAGTATATCAAGGGCTTAATTTAGAAATGTGTTCTTGGACTTGAAATATCAGCCCCCCCCCCCCAAACCCCTCCACTCCCCCACCCCAAAGTTATTAAGCTTGCTAGTTCCTATTTTCAGGGTTGCTTAGTTCTCAAATCTCTCTCTGACAACAAATTGACATATAGGAAAGACCCAAGGGAAAAAACCTCTTTATATTTGGGTCAGTTTAATTAGGACATTGCTTCTTAATTAACCCCCAACAGATTCTAACCTTCTTAGGCTCTATTCATCAGCCCTTCTTCATGAACTTGCCTCCATTCATGGAAGCTAGCGCTATAGTGTAACGAGGGGAAAAATTTCTATGTATCACTCCAGGGAAGGATTTTCTCTTCCTTAACAAGCCCTGAATAGAATCTTTACAACTCCCTAGCCCTTCACCCTCCATTGTAACTTGCATGATTGTGTGAGATTCATGATCTTACACAGCCTGGATTACTGTACTTTCTCCTTTCAGTGTGTGTATGTGATTTTCTCTTAACACTACAGTAAGTTCTGCACACACATTGGGAAAGAATAGACTTTTCTGTGTCTTATAAGACAGAAGTAAAACAGCATTGAAGTTAAGGCACTGTCTTTCAATTTCTCTACATGCATGGATTTCAGTCAGCCTTTTTCAGCTACAGAGATTAATTTTGTGTCTTACAGGATTGCTCACAAAAGAAAAGACTCTTATTAATGTTCTCTCACACACTGAGTAATTCAAAGTTGCTTGTGAATAATCAAAGACTAATTGCAAAGGCTGAAACATGAATAATAGCCTCACACTTCCATTCTGGAGAAGAGACCCTCATTTTATCGTATTATTTCTTTCCCGTTTCAGCATTTTACAGTACTAAGAGGTTATAATGGTAGCCAAATAGCTTCCTATTTTGCCACTATATATGCCTATCCATGACTCATTTGTAAAGGACAGTGCTCCAGCTACACCAGAGGGGACAAGAGACCTAATTACCAGCAGTACTACCTCACTCCACATATATGAATAAAAAGATGCATGTGTTCTATATTTATATTTCTCGTGTGTTTCAGGAAATCAACTACATAAAGGTTGTGACACACTGTACCCCGTGTAACTTTGTACCCCATATTCACCACTTTTAGATCGTTATTTTATATTTTGTACAACATATGCCTTGTGACGTATCATTTGAAAATTCAATCTGCTGAACATCATTGTACTTTTATAATGTGTGTACCAAAACGGTACATGGAGTTATAAGATTTTACTGTGTGATTGTTACGTAGAATTACAAAATATTTCAGTAACGCCCACAAGCCAATTACTCAAAGAAAGGCATACTGGCTCCCCAGCAAAATGTCAGAGCCATTACCTGTTTAATCGGACATTCAACAGAAAGGGGGAAGATACAGACAAGAGAACTTACAATTCAGATGAAGGACAGTTTGCAAAGCACATACACCATGGAACTGCATGACCCATGACCCAGCAAGGACTTTTTCAGCAGAAGGGCAGGGGGGAAGGCCACTGGCTCTCTCTTCTTCCCGATCTCTACTCACAGGAGCAAGATCATTTGAAAGACAGAACCATCAGGCTTTCCAGTTACCATGGACTGCTGAAAGTTTTTGGGTGAGAGACACCTTTTTGCTTTTTACTCTTATTTAGCTTAGTAAAGTTTAGGAATTAGATTGTGATTTTCTTTTATTTCTATGGTAACCATTTCTGACTTTTATGCCATAACGCTTATAATCACTTAAAAATCTGTCTTTAGTCAATACACTTGTTTTATTCTTTTATCTAAACCTTCATTTTGACTGAAGTGTTTGGGGAATCTCTACTCAGGTTATCCTGGGGCATAATCATTTTCTTTGATAAAATGACAAACTATTAATGAGCTTGCTCTGTGCAGTAGTGTGCTGGACAGTGTAAGATTCACATTTCTGGGGTGCAAGGCTGTGGCCAAGAATTTGTGGGTGTTACGCTGTATGTAGTTCATGAGTGGCTAAAAGAGCACTCATGTAACTTTGCTGGAAAAGTGCATTTTGGAGGTTGGCCCCAACCCTTCTGTGCACATGTTGCTTTTGGCATTAAGGAATGACGTTAGTGCATGCTGCCCCTTTTTAAATAAGGTGCACTCCATAGCCTGTTCTCCCTTCAGTCTCTTGAAAGTTGGCCAATAGAATTAGCATCTTTACTCTTTCAAAATGTCTCATTTGAATTTTAGCACCTGATTTGCAAAGATGATGTAACTTGGCCTCCTTTTGTTCATGTGTATCACTGAACATGCAAACATCCGCAGGAGCACTTTTCCAGCACTAACATTTGCATGTCTTTTGACCAAATCCAACATGCATACGAGCAAGTGATAGAGTTTACGTTCACAAAACCCATTTTGTATTGAGGAATGCTTCAGAAATCTGTATCCAATAAAATCAATAATGAATACATTTTAATGAAGCATGGAGGGAAGTGTAAGTCAGAATGTTTGATGCAATGAAAGCATTCAACTCATCTGCATGTGCAATTTGAAGCAGCAGACTGGTCTATAACTTATGATCGGGGATCCTATTTTTCCACGATAAAAAATCCCCAAATTCTCCAATTAAAAAAAAACAACCCATAAACATCTTTGTTCTTCCCTGCTTAAATTGAAGCACTGAATTTTAGTTTCCCTAGCCACTATTTATATTTATATATATATATAGTGTGTGTGTATCAGTTAAACACAATGTTTTATTGATATATTTACAATTTTTAAACAAGCTCAAAGCCTACTAGTGCCAATCATCATAATAAAAACTTTATAGAAGTGCAATTTGTATTTCTTATATATCCCAAATATTTCTATGTCTGTATCCTATATTTCCAGGGGATTTTTTAAATGTACAAAATATACAGCTCCCGCTGTCAGCTCCATGGCTGGGCTCCCTCTGTCAGCTGAAATCCTATTAAAACCCAATCTGTTTGGCCCACAAAAGGTTGTGCTCAGGTTTATGTGGCCCTCGTGTGTAATAAGGCTGGGCACCACTGGAATAAGTGATGCTGGTATTTTCAGTCAACTTTAGTTAATACTTATGTTTTTATTTTTTCACAAAATGTAAAAACTAAAGATTCACTGTAAAAATTTAAATTCTGTATTTTTCCATAGCAAACAGATTTCTAGAATCCCTGCTTATGATTCAACTCATATTTAGCATTAATTTATTGTTACATGAAAACTAAGAATATAGCTAAACCTGTGTGTCTTGGCAAGGTGGAGTGGGGTAGCAAAAATAGATGCCAAATACCCAGCTGCTCTTTCTTTCAGTGAGTGGCTCTCATTAGCAAAAAGCTAATGCGAGCCATGCATACACTAGTATTAGCCTCTGCTAACATGAGGTTTCATATAGAGTAGAAACTACTTTTCCGCTAATTAACATCGAGACAAAGTCATGCAAAGAAACTTCTTTGACCTTCATAGATTATATCTGCGTTCTTAATGGACAGCTTGATGATTCTTGCTTTTCAGTACAGTCTCCAACTATGTGAAATATTTTCCCTTTGCAAATGGCAATCTTGGTCCTGTCCCTGTTGAGTCTATGACAAAACTCTAACTTAAATGTGAGCAGGACCAAGCCTTAAAACTCTGCTTCATTTTGTCAATATTGCCCAATTTTTGTTTTTCCCCATCTACAGCACCAGGCATAATAGGGCATGTGAAACAATAAGAGAATGGAAAGAGTAAGATAATTTAAACAAATCTATTAGAGATTCACCGTCTAATACTCAACATTGCAATTGGATCCTTGCACATACATGGAGTCCCTAGAAAATCAGTAAAGTAGTTATTAGTTATTTTAAGATCTAAATGTTTTTAAATGTTGAAAGTTTTAATTTGATATATACAATAAGCCAATTATGTAATTGAATAGCTTGGTATACAAACAAGTTACAAATGGGAATATTATCACATCCCTAATACATTCACTGGGGCTTGGTGAATAGATATGGTTTGGTGATGCTTCATTTAGTCTGTTCCTCCAGCCCCACTAGGGTGACCAGAAGGCAAGTGTGAAAAATCGTGACAAGGGGTGGGGGGTAATAGGAGCCTATATAAGAAAAAGCTCCCAAAATCTGAACTGTCCCTATAAAATCAGGACATCTTGTCACCCTAAGCCCCACTTTAAGCTGACCTTTTCTGTTTCTCTTGTGTTTTGAATAATAAGAGTACCATTTTCTCTCTCACACACACTCTCTCTCTCCCCCACCCCCAAAGTTACGATTTCCAGGATTGGCATATCCCTGCTGCACACTGGTAGCTTTTCCTTTTTGCAACTCTTTTCTCTCTTCACAAAGACAGTTTTGGGGATCATTGCTATGTTCTGGTCAGTTGCTGCTTCTTACTGCAGCGTATTCACACAATAGCTTTTCCTACTGCCTCATTATTTCATCAGCATTTGAAAGGGCCTGTGGGTTTAGACAAGTGGTTAGTGGGAATGTTTTACTTGTGCTTTTAAGCATCAGTTTTTAAAAATATGCATTTTCATTAGAACCAGATTGTTGAAGCACAGAAAACAAGCACTGGGGTCAATTGAGTGGCAATCACAACTGCATCCAAAACAAAAAGGAATGCAAATGCTCACAGAGCTAAAATGAACTGCATAAAAAAAAAAGCAATGGTGCCTTGTTATTGACTAGAAAGGTGAGGCATAGGCAGAAAGCAGTATGCAGAGGATGTGGAGCAGACAAAAGTGAGACAGAGATATACATAAGCCAAGAATAATATTTGACTACCACCAAGAATAGCAATGCCTTCAGCCTTCACTACAAGTTTTTTCTCTGCAACTTGAAAGAACTTGTGAATGATGAACTAACTGAGCCTGAAGTGTTTTTGCATTCAAAAAAGGACCACCACAGAGAATGCAAGTTGCTATTGGATGAAGGTTTTATTGGTATTAGTGTGGGGCTGTATTATTCATGAGTGCCAAAGTGTTTTCATTTGGATTCATTCAGGGTATTAAAGGAGCCAAGCTTTTCAAGTAGATAAAACAAAAACATTACTTTTTAAAAAAACTCTCTCTCAAACATACTTAAGAGTTTTTGCCTATAATGCATGTGGCATACACAGGATGACGTTGTGTGGTGCAAAGGTTTTATCAGCATTAATTTGGGATGACCTGTATAATTCACTAATGGATTTTCCACTCATGAATAATATGGCTATTCCTAATTTTTTCAGTGGAAAAATAATAATTTAGTAGATTAATAGACTGTAAGGACATAAGGGACCTTTAGATCATCTACTCTGACCTCCTGTATATCACAGGCCATACATTTTACCTAGTTACCCCTGTACTGAGCCCAATAACTTGGGTTTGACTAAAACATATCTTCTAGAAAGGTACCTGGTCATGATTTCATTCTTAGTCTGTTCCTCCAGCCCCACTAGGGTGACCAGAAGGCAAGTGTGAAAAATCACGACAAGAGGTGTGTGTGTGGGGGTAACAGGACATTTTCACCATTCATGACTTCATAGATAATGAGACACCCACCCTGACCCAATATAACCAAATTCTGCTTAGATATAGCACAAGCTTTCTAATGGCTAACATTAAGCTACTCCACCACATTCTTATAGGGCACAGTATTGATGGTGGTGCAGCCATCCTTCTTCCATTCAACCTTGGAAAAGGTTCCTTTGGAAAAACAAAACCCTCTGAGTGTGTCAGAGAGAGCCAATATCAACATCACGTTAATTCACAGATCTGCAGCCAGGGAAGGTTAACAAAGAAGAACAGATAAAAAGCTATCTAGTATTGCTCATCACCTTAGGAGACTATAACTTCCACACTGACACAACCTCTGACACGATGGCCCAAAATCCCTTCCAACATGAAACTTTCACAAGTAATTTCTGTACACACACAACAGCGCTGGTCACAGCCTGGCTCTGATTAGATGTAAAGAAGTAGACACAGAGAACACAAGAATCACACCTCAGTCATGGACAGACCACTACCTCTTTTCAGGTACAGTTTAAGGTCCACCTTAAACCTAGCAAACTTTCTGGTTCCTTTCCTGTGGGCATAGCAAAATTCCTGAACATTCTCAGAGTAAACTTCATCCAGTCAACAAGTCAATGAGTGGAAAAATAAGTGAAACATTATGACCTTAAACTGGCCAAACCCGTCACCACAACTGGCACCTATACATCAGAAGCTAGTACCTCTCATTGCGAGAACCGCCAATCTACTTCTTAAAGTATATCACCTGCACTAATGAGACACATGGCTGACACTAGCACCTACACAACATACATGGAATTGAAAATACAGCTCTCCCCTTTTACACAACTAACAGAGAAATCAGTCACCACATATACCTCAGATCCATGAAAACATTTGGGAACACATTAGATCACTAACTATAGAGGTTGTTGGAATCATCTTTGGAAAGGGAACTCTATCCACCACCCTAAAATCTTGCTGCAGTGTGCCAAGTACTCAAGAAACCATAACCTGATCCAGTGAACCTTGCCAAATATTCCCCAGTATAGAACATCCCATTTTTAGAAAGGAAATTGAAAATAAATATAAACGTGACCTATGACTACATCTGCCATGGCCAAAATCCACTCTGTTGGGCTTTAGACCAGGATATAGAACAGAAACAGTACTGATTGCACTAATGGATATCTTCCTCTGTCCATGGGCAGGGAGAAAACATTCATGCTCATTTTATTTAATACTCCTTTTGTTGTCTGTATCTATAATATTTGATATATTTATTATATAGGATTGTCATAGAGTAAGAGTCAATAAAAAGAACACTGATTGCTCAAATCTTTTCAGGCCATTCAGTAATGGACAGAACTTCTTCTCCGTCATCAGGACACTCACTTGCGGAGTCCCATCAGCCTCTTATATCCCTCGCGCTATTTGTCATCTGTATGAAGCATCAGGGGGAAGTTGACACATGAATACATATGCCAGAAGCTTCTTGATGAAAGCCAGCTCTATATTTCATTTATTCAGTGATAAGAACTCTATCATGCAGCTGTCCCAGTGCCTGGATAAAAGGCAGCACAAGAACCCAGGCAACAGTGATGTGTTGGTGGTAACAGTTTGCAGAGTTAACCACAAGCTCACCCCTTTACCAAAGGAGTCTTCCCACAGATCATCAGTTTGGCTAACAGCTGTGGAGAGCTTCCAGATTCCTCACTGCTGCTGAATACTCAAGCTAGCTACAGTGGCCAAAAAATAGCTCCTACCTTCTCCAGCTGCTCAGAAGATAATCCCCAACTGATCCAAAAGTGCACCTCTGACTTGCTCATTTACAGTCTACTGGGATTATGTCCAATGTTCCAACCCTTCAAGGAGCTTCTGAGAGTTGTCAATTACATTACATTAGCTACATTAGTTTAAACAAGCCACAAAGAAGGTTTCTTTCTTTGTCTGAAAAGTGGACTGTCTTCCCTAAATTAAAATACTTTTAGGTACAAGATGTGTAGCATTAATTCTTGTGCCAGTGACAAATTTAAGGTCTAAAAGCTTGGGAACTGTCAAGGATAGATAATATGCCTTATGTCAGTGGTATTCTGTGAATCTTCTTTACAATGGGATGCAGCCCATTGATTCTATTCACAGCAGGTCATGAGTTATCAGACTTTATAACCTTGACACTGTCTATATGAAAGCTATTGTAGATAATTTTTTGAGGGTTCTAAAATGAACTAGTTAACATTTTTCTTTCCCTTGATGCTTCCTACTTAGATTGTTACTAACGCATGCTAATTTTACAGGAGAAAGAATATGAGAAAATGGTATCAATTTTTTTTAGAACTCTGAAAACTTTCTTATCCTTCCCTTAGCCCTCAGCAAAACAGGTGTTTAACAGAATGTGAAAGAAAAGTAGTCACAAATACAAACCACATATTACATGTCATAAATGTAAATGGCTATATTTTGGGGGCAAAAGGTAGTGACACACACAAATGAAAGGGAATGGCGAAATGTCTCTCTTTAAATAACACTTTCATATTGAACGGTGGTGTGAATTCTAGCACAAAAGAGCACAAGAAAACACACTCATAGTTTTGTATATTAGGTCCAAAGAAAACAGGGAGGTCATGTGGAAGTATCTTTGTTTCATGTCATCTCTTTCAAAAGGTAAAGACTAGCTTTAAGATGGAAATCTATTTAGAGGGTATTAGCAGAGCATATCATGTAGTGAATCTATTTCTGGTGGATTTAGAATTGATAAATTTGATTTACTTCTGTCTTCTCATTCATAACTACATCACCCAATGATACCATTTTCCAGAGTCAACTGACTGAAAGTGCTGTATAAGCTGATTTTTTGTTTGCTTTTTTGTAACTTGTAAAGCAGCAGTTTTGTGAGCACAGGTACTAGATTTATAAAGATTTTATCTGGTCTAACAATGGGCTTGTCAATCTAGCAGAGAAAGGTATCACATGATCCAATGGCTGGAAGTTGAAGCTAGACAAATTCAAACAGGAAATAATGCATACATTTTTAATGGTGGAGTAATTAACCATTGGAACAACTTACCAAAGGTCTTGATGGACTCTCCATCTCACTGGATTTTTAAATCAAGACTGGATGTTTTCCTGAAAGATCTGCTCTAACACATTTTTTGAGGAAGACTGATGGCCTATGTTATACAGGAGGACAGACTGAGTGATCACAGTGATCCCTTTTGGACTTGCCACCTCCATTGGCTCTGGCTGAATCCCAGTCACTATCTGGGATGTGAGACTTTGTATCCCCCATCCCCACCTGTGTCCCCCCTTTTCCTTCCCACCTTATTTCTTCTCTTTCCTATCCCTCTCCTTTTTCCTTCTGTCTAACAGAAGTCTGAATTAGCTGACCATGTTTTGCTACACTGAGCCTGTGACTAAAGAGGTAGTTAAAAGCAATGCCCCAAATAATGCGATGCTGGTATGAGTTTGCGAGGTCTTGGAGTAGTTAATAAGACCGTGTGCTATGCCTTTGTTTCTCCTGCAGTGAGGCCACAAATAAGAGTCAACACCAGAGACAGAAGTTACATTTTCTCCCTTTGCTATTCTTTTCTCTCCCCTTTTATGCATGTGCTGCCTACCGGGAGACGTTTGAGGTAAGTGCTGCCCAGCGGGAGCCTGCACCCCAAGCCCTGAACCCCATCCTGGAGCCTGCACCCCGTACTCCCTCCTGCACCCGAATCACCTCCCACATCCCGTACCCCAATCTGCACCCCAACACTCTGCCCCAGCAAAGAGCCTCCTCCTGCACCCAAACTCCCTCCCAGAGCTTTCACCCCACACACCCTCCTGCACCCCAACCCCAGCCCAGTGAAAGTGAGTAAGGGTGGGGAAGAGCAAGTGATGGAGGGAAGGCGGGGATGGAGTGAGCAGGGTGGGGCTTCGGGGAAGGGGCAGGGCCTCAGGGAAGGGGCAGGGTAGATTCTGGGTTTTACTTAAATTCAAAAAGTGATCTTGTGCGTAAAAAGGTTGGAGACCACTGCTGTATAGCAAACTCCAAATCTTGTTTAAAATTCTTTAATGTTGGACAATGACAGGATCATGTTAACACCTTTAACTGTTTGGTCACATTTATTCTATTTAAATTAATACAGCAGGTTGTGAAAATTATTCATACCAAACTGCAAACCTACTCAAAAAGAGCCTGGGGCCGAAGTTTCATTGTGCTCATGACACTTAGGCTGTGTTTGCACAAGACTAGTAGTCAATTCCTCTGTACACAGAACTATGCAAAATTTTAAAATAAAATTTTTTTCAGCAAAAATATGAAGTGTTGGGAACACCTAAACATTTCATCAGTTTGTGTCAATTTCAACAAATTGTTGTGATCAGAAAATCCTAACGAATAAACAAACACATAAATAAATCCGATGCTGAAAAATTCAATTTTTTATTCAAAATTACTTTTAGTTTTGATATTTCCTTTAATTGTATAAAAATAAAAACAAACACACAAAATTGAAATGAAACATTTCATTTCGGCTTGAACAAAACTTTTCATGAGACCCAAGACTTTTCTTTAACTTTTTGATTCACTGAAAACTTTCAAAAATTTCATTTTCAGTTTAGCCTGAAATAAACCCTCCACCCCACAATTTTTTGGAATTGCCAGCAAACAAACATCCATTATTTACTGAGCTCTATTTCTACAGCTAGGAAATGGTTCAACATTTCTTTCCCAACTGGCATTCTTTCCTGCCTCCAAAAATAGCCGTTCTCCTCAACAATCCCAAAATTTCTTCTACCTACCTCCTCTAAAGACAGATAACGTAAATAATGGGGGAGGGGAAGGGTGTAATACTAGAGTGTGCTGGGTTCTAGGAGACCCTGAAAGGTGTAGAGAAGGACCATGTCTTGGAGATTTGAGTTTTCAGATTCAAATGTCCAACTAAATGTAGAGGGATGGGTTTAATTATATTCCCTCTGAAGAAAACTGCAAGCACCAGTTCACAAATCCCTTCCTGAACCAAGCCTTGCAGAGCTCTAAGACTTATGCATGAAACTTCCCTGAGTATTACGAAAAAGAAAATTTCCTCAGCATACAGCCAGGTAGCTTAGGGTTCAGTCTCATGCTATTAGAGTGAATGGCAGACTTAATTCCACTTGTCTGGACTACAGCATATTATAAGGCACACTATTAAACAGTGTTGCACGTTGTCAGGTGAAAACTGCACATTGGTTCAGATATTTTGAAGATAGTACTCATATTAATACTGAAAATTCAGCACTACAAAGTAGGTTGAGTTCAACTTTTATGGAGTTGGAGTTTAATATTTTCAAGAGCATGTTTCCTTATTTTAAAGTATTTTTTGTTTTTGTCTCTTTCGATGTAATGACTCAGCAAGAGACGATTTCTTCTTCTAGAAAGTGAAGTTGCCTGGGGAGTCCCATTTCTCAGTAATGGTACTATGTCATAACAAATATCTGTATTTCTTTACAGTTAATTTAATTAGTGATATCCCTATTTCCATGATGTTATAAAATAATTCAGCATAACAACAGAGTTATTTTCCCTTAGCTATAGAAATAGAAACTGAAAGAGAGCTAGTCCGCCTGTCATTTACACTGGTATAAATCAGGAATTGTTTCAATACCACCAGTGAAAGGGAGAACAGAATTAAGTACTGTATATTTACAAACTGAAGTTTCAAACGGGGGTAGTCTTTGACTAGTACATCTCTTGAAAGAAGGAAGGATAACAGTCCTAAGCAATTGCTATTTGAGCAAAAAGATGCCAGAAGGGTAATATTCAAGTGACCCTATATAGTGGAAATTAAACAGTTTGCTCATTAATGACAGTACTACAGACCCATAACACTAAAAAGTATCATTAACATTACAAGATCCCTGCACTGAGGAGCTTCAAAGGGTTGGGAAAGGGAGGGTAGATCTAATTAAAAGGAAAAGTTAAATACTAACAGGTCCATTTCTTCTCTCACAACAGGGTAAATCAAGAGAAATGATTAAAATAAAAGGAAATGCACCAATGTAAAACACGTATAAGAACCTACTTCTATCCATCGTACTCATGTTAAGTTGTACTGCTCAAGTAGTCTCATGGATTTACTTGATTTACACTGAAATAAATGGACCTACTTGAGCAGCGGGGTGCAAAAGGAGTAGCAGGCCTAAGTGAGAAGAGAATAAAGTCCAAAGTATCTTTAGAATAAAACATTGCATTATATAACATATAGACCATTTCAAAGTGCTTTGCAAATGTTAATTAAGCCACACAACACTTCTGTGAAGAAGGCAGTAGGACATTTTAGAGGCAGGTTTCAACACAAAGGATATAAGTGACTCATTAAAAGGCATTTAGCAAATTAAAGGAAGACTCTGAAGTAGAAACCAAAACTCAGGACTTGTCTCAGATCTATAGAAAACACCGTTTACTGTAATTTAGAATCCTCTTCCTCATTTCCCCAGTAACAAACATGATAAAAGAAGAATTTCTAATCATGCCACATTTATCCTGAAATGTTTCTTCTGCAAACTGAGAGATACATGACACTTGGGTCATTTTCTGAACTTGATGGTCATTAGGAGATATGTACAGGTTATGGTTATTAATATATGTGTATATATATGTGTAAAAATTTTTAACTGTGGTGCAACTACAGCATCACCTCACAACAGGGAGTGAAGCAATCAAGCAGGGGAGGGGCACCTTCCAGGCTAGGTTTTACACAAAACCATTTTCAAGCAGCCTGTCCAGCCAGGCAGACACACAAGAACATATGAACGGCCATATCGGGTCAGATCAATGGTCCTTCTAGCCCAGTATCCTGTCTTCTGACAAAGGCCAATGCCTGAAATGGGCAGCAGGTATAATAGGCCAGGCGCAGCCGCTGCCACGGGACCCCCGTTGCAGGTTTGGCAGGAGGAAATTTTTGTTTTTTATTATGCCCCATGCAGGTTCCAGGGCAGCTGAGGAGGCACTATGTACTATTAAGCTTCCTGGGCTCATCAGTAATCTCCAGGGAGATTACTGATGAGCCCAGTATGCTGTCTGAGTAACACATCACCTCCTCAGCCAGCCTGAAAACTGCATGGGGCATCAGGGCTCTGGCCGCAGAAGGGGGAGGAGGTCTAGGGGCTCCAGCCATGGAGGGGCGGCTGGGGGGGCTTGGGCCATGGCGGGGAGGGGGCAAGCGGAAGGGATGGAGACAGGGGCTAGCCTCCGCGAAGTGCGGCTCCACCATAATGCCAGATGCGTCAAAGGGAGTGAACAGAACAGGGCAGTCAGAGTATTAGGGACACCCAGAGCGTGGAGCTGCATCCCTTACTATCTTGGCTAATAGCCATTGGTGTACCTCTCCTCCAGGAATTTATCTAATTTTTTTGTGAATCCCGTTATACTTTTGGACTTCACAATACCCGTGGCAACAAGTTCCACAGGCTGACTGTGTGTTATGTGAAAAAGCACTTCCTTATGTTTGTATTAAACCTCCTACCTATTAATTTCTTTGAGTTACTCGTGGTTCTTGTGTTCTGTGAAGGGATAAATAACACTCCTCTATTCACCTTCTCTAGAATCATAGAATCATAGAATCTCAGGGTTGGAAGGGACCTCAGGAGGTTATCTAGTCCAACCCCCTGCTCAAAGCAGGACCAAACCCAATTAGATCATCCCAGCCAGGGCTTTGTCAAGCCTGACCTTAAAAACCTCTAAGGAAGGAGATTCCACCACCTCCCTAGGTAACCCATTCCAGTGCTTCACCACCCTACTAGTGAAAAAGGTTTTCCTAATATCCAACCTAAACCTCCCGCTCTGCAACTTGAGACCATTACTCCTTGTTCTGTCATCTTCTACCACTGAGAACAGTCTAGATCCATCCTCTTTGGAACCCCCTTTTAGGTAGTTGAAAGCAGCTATCAAATCCCCCCTCATTCTTCTCTTCTGCAGGCTAAACAATCCCAGTTCCCTCAGCCTCTCCTCATAAGTCATGTGCTCCAGCCCCCTAATCATTTTTGTTGCCCTCCGTTGGACTCTTTCCAATTTATCCACATCCTTCTTGTAGCGTGGGGCCCCAAACTGGACACAGTACTCCAAATGAGGCCTCACCAGTGCCGAATAGAGGGGAATAAGCACGTCCCTCGATCTGCTGGAAATGCCCCTACTTATACAGCCCAAAATGCCGTTAGCCTTCTTGGCAACAAGGGCACACTGTTGACTCATATTCAGCTTTTCGTCCACCGTAACCCCTAGGTCCTTTTCTGCAGAACTGCTGCCCAGCCATTCGGTCCCTAGGCTGTAGCAGTGCATGGGATTCTTCCGTCCTAAGTGCAGGACTCTGCACTTGTCCTTGTTGAACCTCATCAGATTTCTTTTGGCCCAATCCTCTAATTTGTCTAGGTCCCTCTGTATCCTATCCCTACCCTCCAGCGTATCAACCACTCCTCCCAGTTTAGTGTCATCTGCAAACTTGCTAAGGGTGCAGTCCACACCATCCTCCGGATGGTTGATGAAGATATTGAACAAAACCGGCCCCAGCACCGACCCTTGGGGCACTCCACTTGATACCGGCTGCCAACTAGACATGGAGCCATTGATCACTACCCGTTGAGCACGACCATCCAGCCAGTTTTCTATCCACCTTACCGTCCATTCATCCAGCCCATACTTCCTTAACTTGCTGGCAAGAACACTGTGGGAGACTGTATCAAAAGCTTTGCTAAAGTCAAGAAATAGCACATCCACTGCTTTCCCCTCATCCACAGAGCCAGTTATCTCATCATAGAAGGCAATTACATCATTCATAATTGTATAGACTTCTATCATATTAACTTTCAGTCCTCTCTTTTCCAAGGTGAACAGCCCCAGTCTTTTTAATCTCTCCTCACATGGAAGATGTTCCACACACCTAATCATTTGCGTTGCTTTTCTTTGCCCCTTTTCCAACTCTAATGCATTTTTTTTTCAGATCGGGCAACCAGAACTGCACACAATATTCAAGGTATGGGCTTTTCTGTCTTATTATCTATCCCTTTCCTAATGGTTCTTAACCTTGTTAGCTTTTTTAATTGCCACTACACATTGAGTGGATGTTTTCAGAGAGCTATTCATGAAGGCTCCAAAATCTCTTTCTTGAGTGGTACCAGCTAATTTAGACCCCATCATTTTGTATGTATAGTTGGGATTATATTTTGCCATTTGCATTACTTTGTATTTATCAACATTGAATTGTATCTGCCATTTTGTAGTCCAGTCACCTAGTTTTCTGAGATCTTTTTGTAACTCTTTGCAGTCAGATTTGGACTTAACTATCTTGTGTAATTTTGTATTGTCTGCAAACTTTGCTGCCCCACTGTTTATGCCCTTTTTCAGATAATTTATCAATATATTGATCAGCTGTGGTCCCAGTATAGTTCCTTGGGGCACTCTGCTATTTATCACTTTCCATTATGAAAGGTGATCATTTATTCCTACCTTTTGTTTCCTACCTTTTAACCAGTTACTGATCCATGAGAGGCTCTCTTATCCCATGACTGCTTACTTAGCTTAAGAGACTTTGGTGAGAAACCTGTTTAAAGAGGACCACTAAAATTAATGGAATGACTTTGAAAATGAAAAGAAAACCCCAGTCTTGAAAAACTATGAAAGGAGGGAGAATCCTTTTCTGAATAGCCATGAATCACCATGCCAGAAGAAAGAGGGGGCGGGGGGGAAGAGAGAAATATTTTTTTTAAATCTCAAACCCAAGCCTGTTTTTATCAACTAGAAATTAAGGACCAGTATCTAAGCAGGGACGGGTGCAGGCCGTGAAACACTGGATCCCCTCTATGACAGAGGGAACCACAGGAAACGGAAACTGTTCAGAGGCATTATTGTATTAGAACTTGTATTAGAAAAGGGAAATTAGCTAATAGAGACATGTAAAGCCTGAGGTTGCGTCTTTATGTTTATTGTCTGTGTAACTTGTAGGTGTTTACTTTTCCTTACCATTTCATGAGTTTTCTATTCATTAAACTTTTTGTTTAGTTTTACTCCAAGCGGGTCTCTAGTGTGCAAACGACGTGAGAACCAAAGTGAACTGATACTTGAGAGTGGATTTCACGCTTCAGGGCTGATGAATCAGAGGGGAAAAGTCTGAGTGTCTGTTAGTTAAGAACTCGGGGAGATGGATTTGGGGAGACTCAGGGCCGGAAGGGGTTGTTGAGGTCACCTTTTAAGGAGTATCTAAGATGGTGGAAGCCAGGGTGAGGCCTTATGCTTGTCAGTTGGCTGCTGGTATCAGAGCTCTGAGCCATAGTAGCATAGCATTAAGGAATGCAAAGTTACAAGGCAGATAGTGACAGAATTCCTTATTGGATGGGGTCATTCCCAAAATGTCACAGCAGGGTAAGCTGAGGTAATGGTCCAGTTGTTCCATGATTAGAGAGATCCTGGCTTGGGGGATGGGAAGGTGAGGGGAGGTCTGTCCCTCTGATTTTCTCTCCCTTCTTTAGTCTGGGTGAAATCCCTTTATAATTGCTGCACAAGGATAAGACCTCCAGGGACCATAGTTGGGGCCAAGAAGGGGAAGGATCTTCTGTACATAGAATTCTCTCTTTTGAAGGCATGTGAGATCATTCTACCTAAAACAGCATTAATTTACTTCTGGTTTTATGCCTGTAATCTTCATTGAGAGTGTGTTGGGAGTATTTGGTTTTTTTAAAATGCTGATTGGCAAGGGCGTCATTTCAGAATAATTAAAGGGGAGGGGAAGTTGTGTCTGCATAGAGAATGTTATATGTGATCATATTATATCCTCCAAAGTTGATGGGGGAGGAGCAGAAGACGTAATGGAGTATAGAGACCGGTGAAATGTCCGTGGTGGGGGGTGGGGTGGCAACTGCTCCCCCTTCTCCACTAGCAAATGACACCTCTGCTGACTGGGCTATCTAGGAAGAGATGAACCAGAACCAGAAGAGCAGTGCAGAGGCCAAACCTTCTACTGGACTGGGGATCCCAGCCTTGCAGATTCTCAGGATCCACAGATTTGAGAGGTTGGAATCCCTGCCCCTCCTCAACATCAAATCCCCTTTTAGTTGTGAACTCCACAAGGTCAACCTCACTATACATCTGCCACAATTTGTTTGGGAGGGAAGAGTTTTGATATTAATTTTCCAATCTCTTTCCCAAACACCCATAACATTTTAGTAAGACATTTTAGATGATCTATAGATATATCTATATCGATATAGATATATCCCCCTTACCTTAGCAAATTATCAGCGACACCCTAATGCTGGAGTCAAAGCTATGGGAATTCCCAATGCAGGAAGTTAAAGGCTGCACTGCTTGGTAGTCCTCAAGCTGCATGAGTTAAGCTTGCAAGGCCCTAAAGGGAAAGGCTACTAAAATGCCAGACAGAGCAAAGCAGCAATGATACTAGCAAGATTGGGAACAAGTCAACCAATGTATACAGAATGTCTGGGGGGATTTACCATCGCTTCAGTTGCATTGACCTTGTAAATGTTCCTTCATCCTATAAATATAGGGATAGCCTTTTAACTAACTGTCAGCTATGGCTATGTTAACATTAGGAGATGGGCCCTCTGCTGACAATCTTTGGCTCTCACTCAACTGGTGCAAAAGAAAGACTCAAATGCTATTGTAGTTTGAAAAACAGACATCCCTATCTGTTACAGAAAACATTTCACCAGACTACTAAATTATCATTAGGGTCAACACCAACACCAACACCAACACAGTATTGCTGTGCATCAATGTTGACATATGGTTTAAAATAAATAATTAACATGTAAGTATATGAATGTTGGGAAGGAGAGATCTCTTACCTCCTCTTTTGTTTAGCTTTGCATACCCTGGTGCATAACTACTAGTCATAGATGATGAACTGCTGAAGGAGGAGTGGGATAATGCTGAGACCAGTGGTTCATCACATTTTTCTGAAAGACAAAGAAAAGAAATACATTTATTTCCACATTGCTGTTAAAATGTGTCAGACACACTAGGGAGAATCTATACCTTGGATATCTTTTCTAGTTACTTGTG
Organism: Macrochelys suwanniensis; assembly: GCA_033296515.1. Taxonomy (NCBI): domain Eukaryota; kingdom Metazoa; phylum Chordata; order Testudines; family Chelydridae; genus Macrochelys; species Macrochelys suwanniensis. The sequence continues at coordinate 94,431,315 of CM065776.1, read as the reverse complement.
TGGCCCTGATTACAAGAGTATCTGATTTCAGAGTAGCAGCATCACCATTACATTCTAGACTCCGGAGTGGTAGGGAAGTACTATCATCCCCATTTTGCAGAGGCGGAACTGAGGCACAGGCTGTCTACTAGTGATAGTGCCCTAGCCACTTGGGTGTCCTTCCTCTCATTAAGAATGCATAATCTAAAAAAAAAAATACCCTTCTGCATTTGAAATATCTTTGAGCAAGATAAAATAAAGGTAATAAACATAATTATAGCAACTATCAGATTAATAGAAGACAATATGTGCACTTTCAAAGCTTGATCAAGGTGTTAATAACCTGACTAATAATTTGATTCATAATTTATCAAAGAAAATAATTTGTAATCTATATAGAACTACAAATTGCAGATGCAGTGAGAAAAAAAGGAAAGATAAGGGATATAATATGCCTTTTTTAAAGTAATCTTTATAATCCTTTCAAGCACTATCCATCTATTTTGCATAAGATGGAGAAGGTTAACTTGGTGTTACTGTCCAAGATGGAGAAAAAAAAATCAGAATTTCTGCTTTGTATAACAAAGAAGAGAGTTTAAAACAAAATCCTTTCCTATTGTTGGATCAAATTATGTAAGTAAAGGCGGAAATGATTGGCTTTAGATATCTCAGTTGCTTAGAACAATTAATATGCAGACCTTCATTCTAGTTTCTCTCATATTTCTGCGCTAGTGTGAAATATATGAGTTTTAATACTTTCATACATCTCAGGTACAATCTCACTACAGAGAAATTAAAAATAACTATTCCAAACAATTCTGATAAATGTTTTAATGCACACACCCCACCTGAGGCTCTGCTATAAAGGTAAAACATCTCCTGTTTACATGAATACAGAAAGTTAGCTCAATCCCAGATGGGCAGCATCTCTACCACAAAAGCACAGCAATTAATTTTGGTCCAATTAGAAGAACATGATCAGGGGAGAGGCTAAGAATGGTTCTTGCATGCAGAATGAATTAACTATAACCTCAAGAGAGGGTGTTTACTATGGGTCAAGTAGAGAGCATGAGTGAGGTAAATCATTTATAATGATTCTGGTCTACTAATATTTCCAGTCACAAAGAATTTCTCTCTCTCTTCCTGAATAAACCAAACATATATCTCTATATAATGAAAAAAAGGTAAAGAGTTCCACAGCTATGAAACAGAACAATAAAACAGAAGGGGATTCTGATTCAAGCTAATTAGTATTCTGACATTTAACAGTCTAATTTAAATGCCCTCGCAAATTAGCTATGGTTAGTTAAGAAAGAAGGGGGGGGGGGAGATATTTCCTACTAGCATAGAAATATAGGCACACGCTAGATAAAAGGACAACTGTTAATTGTTCTAATGACTAATGTTCTAAAGCACATAATTTCTATCTTTAATGACATAATTGGGTTTAGCCAAATAGAAAGAGGGGGAGATTTATTTTAAATTCTATTTGTTCATTTTACAAAACAGAACTTTTGATTTTTGTTGTTGTTTTAGCTCCTAATTACACAACAGAATGCAGACAGACAGATCTCCGCATTGTTTGAGAGTGAAGTTCCAGGCAGACACAGAAGTATGTCCAACGCACAACTCATTTCAAGATCAGGGCCTCAGGCACTAATACAGACATTAATTAACGGAGTTAATTTTTGTGGGGAACTCAAGTTACTTGAACAATCACCATAATGGCCATTTTTCACATGAAAAGTACAATTTAGGCCCCAAATCTATGTATTGAAAAATATTTCGTTGTTGAAAATTCAATTAAAATTTAGAAAACAAAAATTAGACATGCTTTTTTTCATAAATAGGTGCATAGACTTAGGCTAAGTCTATATTTAAATGCCATAATAAATGGCCTGGTTTAAAAAGTCCTGAACACTCATTTTCTGACACTGGCTTTTAAGAATATATTGGCCTGTGTAGAACCTGTTGGTGGCTCAGTACTTTTGAAAATCAGGCCACATGCACACTTAAATGTGTATGTAGGAGTCTAACTTGCAAGTCCTATTTTTTTAAAAAAATCTTGGCTTACATGCTGGTTTCATTGAATCCTGAACAGTGGCATCACAAAAGCACATGAGAACTGATTCAACTGCTCATTATAAATATCAAAAACTTAGACTTTTCCCCCTAGTGAGTTATTCATAAACAGAACATTTTCTAAAGTATTTGGTATTTGTCAAGTAGTTTGGATAAGTAATTTTTGGCCTATAGCTTGTTTGCAAAACTGTTTGTTTCAACAGTTCATTTTAGTGCTAAGTGGCCAGCCAGGTAAGTTATATGACATTATCTCTGTACCCTGGTTGGATGGTTAAACATTTTCAGAAGAATATTTAATGACAAAGTGCAACTAAGAAATAAACTTCCAGGACACGTTTTTGGCTAATAATCAATAATAAACAAGATCCAACGTCTTTGGCTATTGAATACTCACTATTAATGAATAATATGATTACATTGTGAGTTGACCTTGTGGCTTTAATTCACAAAATGTTTCATGCATCAGGGGCTCTATTTTCAATTTAGTTTCTTATCTTACACTACTTGACCAACTCTTCTAGAAACTAATTACAAACCAAAAGTTAAATTGGCCGATCAGTTACAATGGATGACATAAATAAATAAAGTTTTGTTTTTGTTTTTAAAATTATCAGCTTAGAAGGTATTAGTAATAAGGGTATATGAGAGAGAGAGACTGACTTGTTTTTACCTGGTCAGTGCTCCTTCTGGATAAAAACTATATACATTTGCTTAGGAATCAACACACACCTATTTTACAAACCTCCCAGAAAGTTGCAGTTCCTACCTTATCTCATGTACACTAGGACTGAAAGATCAACTGATGTAAGCACAGAAGAAAAGCTTTATTATTATGAGGATGCTATATGGCGTCTGAGCCTTCATTCCTTGCACATTCATACCTCCTATTAGAAAAAGCTTATATTGAAGAATATGTGTTTTTAATATCTTTTTATTATCAAATGCTTAACATTATGTGCCTTTTCTCTGTATTGCCACATTTTCTGGACCATAAACCCTTTTATGCAATATTTCCTCTGAGGAAAAAAATGCCTGCATCTTGATAGAAAAAAAAAAAGTAAAAATGAGAAAAATCTATTTATAAAGTACATTAACAAAATACAATAGATCTCTCTAGTGTCAGAACTAGATAGAGATCATTGAGCATAATGGGAGACTATGGGTAGATTCTTAAGAATATTTGTGGCATAAAGGATTTATTCTGATGGCACACTGAAAAATATGAAAAAAGGTAAAGTGGGATATTTTGACCGAGTCCTTCTTTTCAACAAGGATCTATATGGGAAACCTAAAACTGGATTTTAGGCAAGCTGTTCAGAGACAGCACTCTACAGCTGAAAGAGATGGCTCCACATAGCAGGTGCTTATCAGAAGCTCTGTTCTCTCACCAATTCTGGTAGCCAATGAGAAGATCATAACATATAAGGGCTTCTCCTCCTATTTGGAAATGTCCGTTACTGCTATTGCACTTTAAATAAATCAAAAGAAAAAGATAGAAACGTGATCAGAAATGGTGCTAGTATTGAAATCACTGTCCCTTACATGTGTTGTCCATGTGGGCACCTTGCATATTCTCTCCCAAAAGAGCAAAGGAATGAAATAAGGAAGCCAAAACCAGCTGAAAATAAAATTGGGCCCCTGTAAGCAGAGCCATGGCAACATATTCCAGGCCTGGTTTGAAGACTCAAATCTGCCCTCCACTGCGAAAAACAAAAACAAACAAACTTGCAGTCACTGCTAAGTACTTGTACAAAGGGAGCCTTCTCTGAAGCACTCTCATTAATCAGCTGAACCCAGTCCTATCTACCTTGCTTTCCAGTTCTCTCTCTCTCTCTCTCACTCGCTTTCTCTCAAAAAACAGCAACAAAAAACAAACCAGATCACATAACTTTTCCTGCCCTGTGGACTATCTTAGATAGGTCTGGGTTAATTTTAGCTTTCTGAAAAACTCCTTCCATTAGCAGACACAGACACTGAAAGACACAAAAAAAATAGGCAGTGCTGGGTCTGTGATAGGAAAACTCGCATCTAAAGACCTTTTCTGAATGAAGCTCAGGAGATCAACTGGCTCCTTTATTTCCAAGTCATCCTTAAAAACACATGTGCAAAAAACTGGCAAAGAAATTGGTTTTGCTTTTAAAGGGCTCAGAGTAGCTGCTTGCTAAGTTTCAAGCATGCCTCTTTGAATAAGTCTACACAGGAAGCAAGAGCCCATGGCAGCAAGTATTAGAGCCAGGGTATACAAACACAGGCTTATGATATGGTGCTAAAAATAGCTGTGTGGATGTTTGGGCTTGGGCTGTGAAGCCCATCCCCCTCCCTTCCTAGGTTTCAGAGCCCGAGCTCCAGCCCAATCAGGGGCGGCTCTCACAATTTTGCCACCCCAAGCAGGGGCGGCAGCCCCGCCCCCGACGAAGGCAGACATAGCGGGGCCCCGCCCCCGACGCAGGCAGTCCCAGTCCACGGTGCAAAAACAAACAAAAACAAGAAATAATCCAGGGCCCTTTATGGGCCTAGGCCCTCTTCCAGGGAAACTGTTTAACTCCCTTTGCATGTCCCTGCCTGTAGGTCAATAATTTAGATATCCATCTTGTGAATGTAACAGCTATTTTAATCACTAGCCTTTCACCAACATGTCACATTCATATACTTTGAGGCTACAGCTTGGCTTTTGCACTGACTTGAAATGGCCAGGGTTGGAAACAAGTCGAGTAAATGATGTAGATTTCCTGTGGTGGTGGTGTATGCTCTCCAACATAGGCGCCGACTCCATGGGTGCTCTGGGGCTGGAGCACCCACGGGGAAAAATTGGTGGGTGCTCCACACCCACCGGCAGCCACCCGCCATCCCCGGTCCCGCGCCTAGCTTACCGGAGCACCGGGCGATGTTGCGGGGCCCCGCCCCCAACGCCGGGCGACGTGGCGTTGGCGTCGGGGGCGGGGCCCCGCGGGCGTCACCCGGCGTCGGGGGCGGGGCCCAGTGTCAGGGGCGGGGCCCCGCCCCCGACGCCGGATGTCAGCCCCCACCGGCGCCACCGGACGTCGGCGCCTGTGCTCTCCAACATGCACTTTTCAACTATATCAATTTTTAACACTTATCTTGGGGGAGCATCTAATAAGCAGGACAAGACACCGCAAAAGATCTCACTTTCATGTTGACAAAAAATCACTCTCATTTAAAAATCTCTTTATGTTAAAAACCTCCCCTAAGTGAATTTGTGAGTTAAAAGGAAGGGTTCTATTTAAAATGAATAGACTACTAAAATGCTATTCAAATTGCATTAATAACTTATGATAGTATATAGCCCAAAAGAATTAAAATTAAAAGATTGCTTATGTAGGGCAAGCTAACATTTCTAAATCTGTATGAGATTTCCACTATATATATATAGTGGAACATTTAGCCTAACTTCATAGCCAGAAATGGTGTGATGCCACAGCAGGGACACATCGAGGGACCTTAGTATTCAGTTTTCACTGTTTTCTGCAGAATCCAATCTTTCACTTACTGAAAACAGAATCATAATCCTTTCTGATACAGATATACAGTAGTCTTCCCCATATAAGTCAATGTACTGTGCCCTGTTAATCAATTACAGAACACTGCCTCCAGCCAGAAATAGCAGCAACAAAGGAATAAACTCTACCCCACACCATTTATATCAGAGACATGTTACTGCCAAACACAGCTTGGGACTGTTTAAATGTTAACATTATGAAGCAAGAGCAGTCTTCTTCTCTACTCCATTTTGTCCTAATAGCCTTGGCAACAAGAGCTTCTGCCACCATAATAGGTATAATGCAACTTCAATTGCACTTACATTCCAGTTCGAGAAGAGAGTGGGTGTTTTTTCCAAACGTACCAAAACGGCTCCTTCATAAGGGCAGGCAAAGGCAGAAACGTTTATGCTTATGTTCTGCTCTTTACCATGGGTGCAACTCACCCCCATGCAGAGGACAAACACAAGTCCTGTGCACCACTTAAGGAGCGAAAATCCTGTCACCACTGAAGTCACTGATAAAACTGTCATCGACTTCAATGGGGCTAGGATTTTATTTAAGACCTCTGAAATTTCATTGGGTTTGGAGTTCCACCTGAAACACTGATTGAACCTGTAATTTTGTTTAACTAAAGATACCAAAACCACCAGTCTTCAAGTGCTTTGGAGGGACCACATCTACGCTGGACTTGAACCTGACACATTCTGCGTTCATTTGGTAAGGCTAGGAACATTGATCAGAGCAGGACATGGATTTTATTGTTATTCCTGCGTAGATGTAAACACTTTGAAGTTGCTGTTCTCTTGTGAATTTTAACTTTGAACTCAAAGGATGAGAGAGATTACAAAGCAAGGACTGATCTAAATTATGCAAGAGGCCTGCATTCTTCAGCACTCTGGTGCTGCAAAATGGAAATTCTGTGTTGACTGCAAATAAATGTAACAGGGGTTCTTTCTGTGGCAAATTCTAGGACTGTGAAATAACTGAGTTACACAGAATTTTTCCAATATGGCCACTGCTCACACTTCCACTTGAAAATGTCCATGAATGTGCTCAACGCAATTTTTTGCCTGTACGTTAACAATTAGATTCCAATGTGGTTCATTTGAACCCAACTTTTTTGAAATTCAGGGATTGCGAGAATCCATGCAAGCTATACATAAAGACCTGCCAGATACTTAGAACTAATTTTAGAAAGGTTCAAATAGCTCTTTTGAAATGACCATTTTCTTGTGACACATGCTGAAAATTGAATGGAAGTCTGCTGAAGTGAATTTCCAGTGTAAATGACTCACTACCCCTCCCTTGATATTCTTAATTTAATGCATTTTTTAAATGTCTCCAATTTTTGACATGATTCATGTTTCAGTGCACTTTTTAAAGCCTGGCAAACTGAAGCAATGAGCAAGAGATAAAATATGCTTTAAAAAAATAGCACAAATGAGTCACATTACAGCATCAATCATTCAGAAAATGCCAAAGAAACATTTAAAGCAAAGTCAGCACTTCCTCTATGCATTTTCTCATGTTGTCTCTAACTTTTAAACCTAATAAACTTGGTGGTTCATATAATAAAGGCATCCGGAATGAGACTCACAAAAGTAGGGCTAGATTCACTCTTACTGGTTCAGGAAGGTGCAAATCATCCCTTCTTGCAATAGCCTTGTAAACTGTGCACCTCACTAGAAATCACCTAGGAAACTAAACCAAACTGGAAATTCATTAATACCCTCCACCAAATCCACAAAGGGGATGAACAGGTGAAATTTATGATGGAGGGAAGAACAGGAAAACACCCTCATCTGCTTTGCTTTCTATTATCATACGCTCTATGCCCCAGCGACTTCACCTAAGAGTCTGAGGCAGGGATTAGGATCATCTATGAGAGACCTCCTGTTACAGGTACTGTTTCACTGGCTGACTGTTACAACAGATGCACACACCCCTCTGTTGGCATCCTCCTGCCTGACAATCACTGGTAATGCCATCATACATTAATCTTCACTTGGTGGCTCCACAGACACATGGATGGCAGAGACTGTCTAAAGGTTTTATTAAATCTTCATGTCCCTTAGCCACATCTCTTCTTCCAGCAAACTCCTCAAGTTGATGGTATTAATTACCACTACAAGCCCTCTCTGGGCTGACTTTCTGCCACTCAATGACCTCCACCATATTGTGCACCAGCAGAAGCTAGAGCAGACTGAGTGACTATAGTCAATATATTAAAAAGTAATATGCATGTTGAATAGCGCACACTGACTCAGAGTTTGGATTTTGCAAGAAAATATGCAGAGAAAAGAAAAGCTGATTATTACTAAATAGAAAAGTAAGGATTACTATGTATTATTCATAATGTGTATTGCCATATAAAAAGATGCATCTGAAAACTAAGAACTTAATTCTGTAAACATTTATGCATGTGAACTGTACTATTAACATCACTGGCTTTTTGGTGATACGAGAAAAATGGAGTGGGGGGAATCCTGGTTTTTGTTTGTTTGCAGCAGGCTGCTCAAGTACTTAGTGTCCTAATTGCGGAATATGATTTCTCTAACAACGTTAACTTTTCCCATTGGTCTTTTTTGAGTAGATATAAAGAGACTTTCTCCAGACCACGCTTATTTTCTTTATGTTCAAATAGTGGTGGCATAGGTGGGTTAGAAATGGCATGAGGATATGTCTGTCTGGACTTTTTAAGAAGCAGAAGCAATAGGTATTTCCTTGGTGCTTTTCAGGGATGGGCTGGAAGGGCACCTGGAGTGCTCCCAGGACTCCTTGTCAAAATTCTGAGGGAAAGATGGGGATGATTTCCAGCCATCTGCTGGGGAAAAAATTCTCTAGTAATTGGTAAGGTGCGGCTGTTAATGATTACACTGCTCTACAGCCAAAATGCTTCTGAAATAAATGTAGTCAAACTTTACTAATTCTGGGTCACTGAGAACGAAAATGATGCTTAAAATTGTTGATTGGCTCTAGTTTTCAAGACATGCTATTGGGTCAGTATATACGACCCTTGACTTGGGAATGGCGGAGGATAAGTGAGTTATAAAGGGAAGGGATCTCAATTTAAACCAGAAATGACTAAAATACATCTTTGACTGGATCTATGAATAAATCTATGACTGGGTTTGGACAGTACTTGCTTTTTAGGCAAAAGAATGAATGATGCAATCTGAAGCTGGTATTGCGTCATACATGATATGAATTGCATCATGTTATTCCTAGAAGTCATGGATGATGCAATCATAATGAAGCTTACATCACTCTGCTGAACAAATTGCTCTATATCAGCTCTAGAAATCACATAGTGTCGTGCTCTCTTATTTGTCAGTGTTTGATTTTGCAAAGGGACACATTTCTGTTTAGCCAAAGTGAGCAGAGATGCCTCATACTTGTGTGAACAGTGCAGATAACTTCTGCTATGTTTGTGGTGAAGTGACTTTTGCATCACAAAAGCGCAGTATAAGCACTATGGTTAAGAAAGCCTATCACCTTTCTTTTGGCTGCAAAATTGGAGATCAGGACAAGAGGTGGGCCCCACACATATGCTGCAACACTTGTGCAACAAATCTTCGCCAGTGGTTGAACAGGAAAAGGAAATCTATGCCTTTTGCAGTGCCAATGATTTGGAGAGAGCCAACGGATCATACCAGCAATTGTTACTTCTGCATGGTGCCTCCAGTTGGGAAAGGTGTGTCAAAGAAGAAAAAGTGGACTGTGCATTATCCAAACATTCCATCAGCTATACGCCCAGTACCCCACGGAGAAGGACTGCCGGTTCCTGATGCACCAGAATCATTCTCACTTGAATCAGACGAGGAAGAGGAAGAGTATGAAACTTCTGGTCCTGAACCATCAATGTCACAGGACCCACATTTTCTCCCATCCTCCTCCTCTGAACCACACCTCATAACACAAGGTGAACTGAATGACCCTGTCAGGGATTTGGAACTACCCAAGAGTAAGGCAGAGCTTTTGGGCTCCAGACTACAGCAGTGGAATCTCCTGGCAGGTGATGTTAGGGTTTCCATGTTCCGTGACCGTCCAAAGGATCTTGTCCCATTCTTCTTCATGGAAGGTGATCTTGTAGCCTGCAACAACATCGATGGTGTGATGGCAGCCCTCAACATCGTTCACGATCCAGATGAGTGGAGACTGTTCATTGATTCATCGAAGACGAGTCTTAAAGCTGTTTTACTGCATAATGGCAATGTTTTGCCATCAATTCCAGTTGGTCATGCAGTCCATATGAAGGAAACCTATGACAACATGAAACAACTTTTGAGGTGCATAAACTATGACCAACATCAGTGGCAGCTTTGTGGCGATTTGAAGGTTGTTGCTCTCTTGCTTGGTCTGCAGACTGCATACACAAAGTACTGCTGTTTTCTCTGCGAATGGGATAGTCGTGCCAGAGATTCCCACTACATCAAGAAAGATTGGCCACTCCGACAGTCATTGGAGCCTGGGAGGAAAAGTGTTCAGCATCCACCGCTTGTTGACTCAAGGAAGATTTTACCACCACCCTTACACATCAAGCTGGGTCTGATGAAGAACTTTGTCAAGGCCATTGACAAAACACAAGCAGCTTTCAAGTACCTCTGTGGAAAATTTCCAAGGTTAAGTGAAGCTAAGATAAAGGAAGGTGTCTTTGTTGGTCCTGAGATTCGTGAACTTCTTTGAGATGATGCATTTGACCATGCACTGCGTGGCAAGGAAAAAAAGGCATGGAAAGCCTTCCAGTTAGTGGCAATAAATTGTCTCGGAAACAACAAGGCAGACAACTACAGGTTGTTGGTGGAAAACCTCCTCAAGGCATACAAAAGCCTTGGTTGCAACATGTCACTAAAGATACATTTTTTGCACTCTCATCTAGATTTTTTTCCACCCAACTGCGGAGCAGTGAGCGACGAGCACGGCGAGCGATTTCACCAGGACATTGCAAAAATGGAGAAACGCTATCAGGGCAAATGGAGCCCATCAATGCTTGCAGACTATTGCTGGACAGTGACAAGAGATGCTCCATTTAAGGAATACAAGAGACGAGCCAAGAAGCGCCGAGTAGACACTGAATAGGACTAAACTATGTACATAATAGTTTTTTGCCTTTTGTTTCATAATAAATTTTATTTATATAACCCCTTTGCTGATTTTTAAAGTGTTACATAAACAGGACAGGTGAAATAGTATCATGTAAAGCAACCATAAACACATGAAAAGACCTAGGTTTACAATTTATGATTAAAACTCTATGTATATTGTGTAGATATTAGACATAAAATGTAAAAACTTAAATATCTTAGAAACAGTAGCCAATCAGTTGTTTTAATTGTCATATTTGAATTCAGCACATCAAAATACATACTAAATAGCACATTTTATCTCTGAAGCAGACGACTTCTCAAAAATTGTAGACTAGTGTTACTTATCCCTGGGGCTCTTAAAAGTACTTCTGAAGAGCAAATGGTTTCCCTTTTGAATGGTTCAGATTGCACCAAAGTGTACATGTTTTCAAAAATATTCAAATAGGCCTTGAATAAGGTCATCATCGTCATCCCTCCCTATAAATTAAACAAGTTAAATACCATGTTACCCACAATATCCTTTTCGGGAACAAGGTAAACACACTTCCAACAAAGCACAGCTTAACCTAAGTTTGTTTGATTGGTGCCTCTGGGTCATTCTCTTTGCCTTTTCCCAGTTCTTAGGAAAACAGCTCACTTCCAAGTCTCGGCTCCCCTGAGGAACTACTGAGGAGTATCTCCCCCAGCCATTCTTCCTCCCTCTTCTGTTAAGTCTCAGGCTTTCTTTGAATATCATGTCTTCTCATGTGACTGCCACCTGATCGCTAATATCATTCCCATTAGCTGGGAAGTGGGTGATACCTAGCACAGGTAAGCCTGAACCCAGCTCCTCTTAAAGGATCAGCTCACGCTATGATAGAGTCCCTTCTGAATCACAGCCAGCACATCACTGATGCTATCGTAATGTTGCCACTCGTCACTGGTTTTAAGTAAAAAACAATTACTGTCAACAATGGATTTGGAAAATAAAATATGTGCACTCTGAGTTGTTTAGGGAAGATCAGGAGTGATATGTAAACTGGAGAGGCTGTCTAGTTCAGATGTGGCAAGGGTAAGTTACTGCAGTACTTGCAACTGAATGTTTGCTGGGTTTAAAATTGCTGCAAGCCATTTGTAACAGAAGGCGAAACAGATGAGTCTATTTGAAGAGAAGTGTTAAAAGACAACATCTCAGCCAAGAAATATAGAAAGTCATGACTTTCTGACCCAAAAAAAGTGCTTTTAATCTTCTGATTTTCCTTATGTAAAGAGCAGGTCAGTGGGGCATAAGCACCAGCATTGCACCACATAAGCAGAAATGTTAAATATTACTTACTAATTACACAGAGAACAGTAAAAAAAAAGTAAACTGTAAAGCAACTTTTAAAAACATTATTAAAACACAAAATAGCCTGTTTTAAAATCTGAATCATAATGCAAATGTGGGGTGGAGGGTGGGAAGAAAGGCATATCAGCAAGAGTTAGTGTTATACAGTGTGATAAATGCTAGTTAAACTGAAGTTCACCTGAAGAAAAGTCCTGTGTAAACTTGAAACCTTATCTCTATAACTGAAGTTAGTCCACTAAAAGATATTACATCACCCCCTTGTCTCAATTTAACTAAAGACCATTTTGTTCCCTTAGAACATTCAGAGAGGCATTCTCTGCAGCATGCTCAGAAAGACTAGACCATCAAGTAGTTGCCAGAAGCAAGAAATCATGAGATTGCCAAGGTCACTCTGGAATTAGGATGAAGATACATGGGAGTTGGCTTATCTCCTTCTCAGAACCAATATGAATATTAATATGACTCTTTTTGGATTGCAGACACATCGGTTTGTTGAGACATCCATGCTTGCCATGGTGCATAAGAAGATTTTAGGATCTAAGGTGAATGCATGTCTTATTCACAGGAGTTCACCCACCTCAAAGAGAAAGAATAAATAAGCATAATTTGCTGGAATGTTTTATGAGCTGTTTCAGCTGTATTCTTCAAGTGATGCTAATCTAAGGATGGGACATCACAAAGTAGCATGTGGTCAATGATCAAAGAACCTTTGTTATAAATGGAGATATGCCAATCTCCTAGAACTGGAAGGACCTTTCAAGGTCATCGAGTCCAGTCCCCTGCCTTCACTAGCAGGACCAAGTACTGTCCCCTGACAGATTTTTGCCCCAGATCCCTAAATGGCCCCCTCAAGGATTGAACTCACAACCCTGGGTTTAGCAGGCCAATGCTCAAACCACTGAGCTATCCCTTCCCGCTTCTGGACAATGTTATTGAGGAGGACAGACCCGGCAGGTTTAACTGTGGCTATAAAAGAGAAGACAGTCTTGGACGACTGCCACAGTCCCGGGCTGAGGACAATAAAGCTCTAGCCAAACGCTTCATCATTGTAGGACAGAAACACGTAACCTTTTCCATAGTGTTCTAAAAAAAGCTGTTGATGCGAATAATGACTATAGATGATGATGGCTGACAAAGGCCAAGCTAGGTACACCTGATTCCACATGCCATTAAGCTACCCTGCCAACTTAGTAGGCACTCTAATGTTAACGGTAGCATCAAATAAGTAAGGAGATTGCAATGAATAAAAAAAAAGCAAAGGAAGGGAAAGAGATATTTACAAATGAGGCTGGCAATCAGTTTTTGATAGATTTTAGATGGTTTTGTTAACTTTGTTCAATGCTTGGTCTATCAAGTACCGCCTGAGAAAGGGTTATGACTGGCCAACACTGTAGTTTTTGTTTTGTTTTGTTTTTAAGTATGCTGAATCACAAGCCACCATCACCACCATGGTTAGCTAGCCAGTTCTGCTAGTCATTAGTTTTTTGGATGTGTTGAATCACAAGTCAATATCCACCCACCCCTTCATGGTCAGCTGGCCAGCTCAACTGGTTGGTAGGGGAGAAACAGGGAAAGCATAGCCACAACTTGTTTCTGTCCCCTTTTTGTTATGAACATTATGGGCGGTAGTCAAGAGCAATCCTTGTTCACTAAAAGCCATCGCCTGTATTTGGGGGATGATGCGTGTTTCAAGACTCACACATGTTTTACAGAACAATAATTCTAGGACTCTTCTAGGATTAATTCTAGGAGCCTTCACTCTGCCAGAACCTTGTTAACAGCTACTGTGCATACAAGTCAGATAATTTACCAGCTACCTTCACAGTTTGGATATCACACAAAGTATATCATATCCAGCCTTTGTTTACTTTTATCTGCTGTTTCTGCCAGCATCTATTTGCTTTTATCTGCTGTTTCTAACTGTGCTCATGTGAATTACAGTGTCCTGTCCTTATTTCGCGGTGGGCAGGGGGAGACTACAGACCTTTCTCATATGATTGACATCTCACACGACAGTCTTGCTAGTGAGGCAAGTTCACATTCAGCTGCATGAGAATATGAGCCCAACCGTAGCTGAATCTTTTCTGTGAATATCTCTAGAACTCAGCTGTCATCTGAAGATTAGAGCATCTCATATTGATCCCCTGGAATGCTTCTTATTTCACCCAACTTGCATACTGTCAATAGAGAGTACATATAGCTGCTCAAAAGGGTGGCGGTGGCTGCTGTAATTAGGAAGGGGGAAAATTGTAGCTGCTCTTTTTCCTCCTGCAAGGTGAGGTGACAAACTAAATTAATTTAGTGGTCTCTGCACAATCTTTAGTGCTGAGTTACTTGTTCTGAGTTTTTTTTCTACAAACAACCACCACCAAAAAAAAGGGTAGGTTCTCTAGCTCTCTGTCTGTAATGAAACCAGCAAGACTAAGATAGTGGTATTAAGGGGTTGCTTTTGTTCAGAGTAGGAAACTATTAATAAGTCCCATAGTGTTTTAGTTCTGGTTTCAAGCACTGTTTGTGTTGTCACTTTGGACAAGTCATTTAGGCCCCGATTTTAAAAGGTATTTAGGTGCCTAAAGATGCAGTCAGGCCTCTAGTAGGATTTTCAAAAACATCTAGGTGCCTAATTCCCATTTCTGGCTCCCGGGGCCTCACCTGGGATGTGGGAGACCCAGGTACAAGTCCCGGCACTGCCTGATTTGGAGCAGGGAGATTAACCTTGGTCTCCCACAACTCAGGTGAGTATTCTAACCACAGGGCAATAGAGTCAGTCTCTCCCTTGCCCAATTAATGTTTCATTATTTATACAAAGTGGAATAGCTCTAGCAGTAGCAACTGACTCACTGACAGGGACTTGAATCCAAGTCTCTCATGACCCATACCGGTGTGTGTGCAGGTCTCTTTCTCTCCCACCCCCACTTCCCCTTCTCAGAAGGTCTGTTCCACTCCCACACAGAATGAAAACAAATATCAAAACCTCAAAATCTTCACAAAACAGAACTCTTATTTTCCAGCCATGTCTAAAAATCAGGCTCTTAAGCAATCCATGATCCAGATTGCTGATC
Source organism: Macrochelys suwanniensis (assembly GCA_033296515.1). Lineage (NCBI taxonomy): Eukaryota > Metazoa > Chordata > Testudines > Chelydridae > Macrochelys > Macrochelys suwanniensis. Next base: position 94,416,278 of record CM065776.1, on the reverse strand, counting down.
AGTCAAAGGACTAGAATGCTACTTATCCCATAAAGTGTTTAGAAGTATTAGGAACAACATTGATCTGCTGGTGAAACAAATGCAAATGATGGCATAAGAGTGCTATAAAAGTGCAAGTTATTTTAAATGCATACAGCTACAAGCATTATGGCATTTTTGACTGCACTGCATCTGACCAAATAGACTCCATAATATTTTTTATAAAGTAGAGCTTTTAACTATTGAAAATTACCAAAGGCTTACAGTAAATAATTACTATTGTCTAGAACTTAACTGGAGACAGACATTTTGTGCTGAAATACTTATTCCCATTAACTGACAAAGAATCTTATAATTTTAAAAACTGTAAATGAATTATTTTACTTTATTGTCAAACAAATTATTTTTAGAGCTAGTCAAGACAATGGGGGGTTTTCTATAAAAAAATCAGGAGTTTTAATTTCATTTAAATGTTTTCATGTTTTATTCTGTTTGTTTTTTATCCTGTTTTTCTTAAAACAATCAACAATTTCTCATTTTTTAAAGTTTAAAAACATTTCATCATTTTCCACTGGAAAAAAAGAGAAAAAATAACAGTATCACACTTTTTTTTCCTTTCATTTTTTCACACTTTTCCATTGGAAATAAAAATTAACAATGTGAAAAAATGTGTCTTCCTCCAATGTCTCTCACTTTTAAATTTTTGCAACTTTTTAAGGTGGAAAAGAAAGAGGGAAGGAGTAAAACAAAGAAAAAATGAATTTTTCCACGATCATGCTACTGTATCTTTTTTTTCCCAACACATCTTTGTACTAGAAATGCAAGCTGTACATCTGGAAGAACCCTATGAGGAGACTTTCATTTTTAGGTCAGATGTGTATGTGTTCTCTTTCATAGGCAGGTAGATAGGGTGACCAGACAGCAAGTGTGAAAAATCGGGACAGGGGGTGGGGGAGTAATAGGAACCTATATAAGAAAAAGACCCAAAAATCGGGACTGTCCCTATAAAATCGGGACATCTGGTCACCCTACAGGTAGTCCTATTGGAGCTGAATATTGTAAGGGTTGGAGTCAGGACATATTAGAAGGTTGAGATGACAGAAGAGCCAGTCTGAGGGGGACTATTACCGGGATAGAGAAGGGGAGGGAACATATACAAAAGTGCATAGTAGTTCAGAATGAACATGAAGGTAACAGTAGCATAAATCAGGCATGAAAAAATGGCATCACCCCTTAACTAAAGTTTTCACAGTGCCACTTTATCTTTTCAAGTTTCATTTAATTAAAATAAATACACTAGCTAGTTATTTGGCTGGTGTTGTGTAGTAATGTAATTTTGCTATGAACCAGTTGTATTGCTTAACAACAGGCAATTGCAAGACTCCTCAAAGAGCCATGTTGACCACAGCAGTCTGAGATACAAGCCTATTGGATGAATTAAAGCCTCCAAATCACACAATTTCACAGCAATCTGAAAATACAACCAGCCTGATTCCCTTCTTTCTGATACAAGTTTTATACCAACATAAACCCATTGACTTCAGGGGAGATATTCCCAATTTAGCTTATTGTGAGTTCAGAATCAGACTTTATGGGTCTGAAAAATTGACAGGTATTTGATCTCCTCATTCCTAGCACTGTACTTTAGCCACAAACCTCTTCTTCCTCTGTCATCTTTGAGGAGAAAACTGTTTTCTCTGATGGTTAAATTATTTAATATGCTGAAGGATGTAAAGCATAATCCATAAATGGTTAAGTAATAAAACACTGATTAACGGAGTATACAGAATGTAATAGATTTCATTATAGGTGTAGAAACTGTACAAAATAACAGAAACTAAGCCTGATTTCTAGCTATCTTACACACACACATACACAATTACAAAGGGATCTCACAAAACTGGGCGACTGGGCAACAAAATGGCAGATGAAATTCAGTGTTGATAAATGTAAAGTAATGCACATTGCAAAACATAATGCCAACTATATACATGAAATGATGGGGTCTAAATTAGCTGTTACTACTCAAGAAAGATCTTGGAGTCATTGTGAATAGTTCTCTGAAAACATCTGCTCAATGTGCAGCAACAGTCAAAAAACTAACAAACAATGTTAGGTACCATTAGGAAAAAGATAGATAATGAGACAGAAAATATGAGAATGCTACTACATAAATCTATGGCACGCCCACCCTTTGAATAGTGTGTGCAGTTCTGGTCGCTTCATCTCAAAAAAGATAGACTGGAATTGGAGAAAGTACAGAGAAGGGCAAGAAAAATGATTAAGGGGTATGGAATAGCTTCCATATGAAGAGAGATTAACATGACTGGGACTGTTCATCTTAGAAAAGAGATGACTGAAAGGGGATATGATAGAGGCCTATACAATTATGAATGGTGTGGAGAAAAAGTGTTATTTACCCTTCACATATCTCAAGAACCAGCGGTTACCTAATGAAATGAATAGGCAGGAGGTTTAAAACAAACATAAGAAGTGCCTCTTTATACAATACACAGTCAACTGGAACTCGTTGCCAGGGGGATGTTGTGAAGACCAAAACCGGGTTAAAAATAATTAAATAAGTTCCTGGAGGATAGGTCGATCAATAGCTATTAGCCAATATGGTCAGGGATGCAACCGCATGCTCTGGGTGTACCTAAGCCTCTGACTGCTAGAAGCTGGGACTGTATCATTTGATAGTTGCCTTTTCTGTTCACTCCCTCTGAAGCATCTGGAACCAGCCACTGTCAGAAGACAGGATACTGGGTTAGATGGACCATTCATCTGACCCAGTATGGCTATTCTTATGTTCTTACTAGCTCTGTATTGGTATGCTGCCTTCATTTTTATCACCTTTTGGCGGAGCCAGCTCTATCATTTCTGCCGCCCCAAGCAGTGTGCTGAATTGCCGCTGCGGGCGGCTGAAGGTAAGACCTGCCGTCGCCGCTAAGAGCTGCCGCCGAATTGCTGCCGCCACAGGTGGCTCAAGAAAGTTCCCGCTGAACTGCCGCCGCCATTGGCAGCGCGTGCCGCCCTCACGGCACACGGACTGCCGCCCCTTCCAGATTGCCGCCCCAAGCACCTGCTTGGAACACTGGTGCCTGGAGCCAGCCCTGCCTTTTGGAGAAAATCCACAGTTTCTATACTCTGAAGCTAACTGGCTGGCTGACTACTTATCAGTTGCCTGCTGTTACTAGTGCTTATAAAACCAACAACCAATAGGTGCATAACTGATAAATCACACAGTACTATACTGATAGCTTTTTCTTTGGAGGAAAAGACAAAACCTGTTTACTTCTTTTCCGTTCATCTTTTACCGTAGGCTTTCTTTTTAACTATAAATCTACAAAACTCTAAGAGCATCATTTGCACCACACATCTTCCCAATCCCCACATCTGAATCAAGAGAGAAATAGTGCAGTGTATTTATTCACTCTGTTTTGTAAAATAATTCTCTCTCCACCATGTTAACTTTTTGCAAGAAGTGGTGTCAATTTCACCAGACACTTTATGTCCTAAAGACGCATTGATTTCAAGGAAATATCATTACAGTGTGCCAGCACAGATATTTTATAGCAGAAGACTGACAAGAAATGCATTAACCCCTCTCACCTCTCCCCACCCCTGGCATCTACCACAGGGAATACATTGCATACATTCCTGGTGCTCTTGCTAAGAATCTCTTGCTATGAGATCCCGGAGACAGGAGGAAAGCCTTTAGCTGAGCAATTAGTTCCTCTTTTTGATCCTCTAGAACCAGGTTCTGGTATTTACATTTAAGGGGACATAGGAAGGCTACATCCCTTCCCTGGATTGAAGACGGTTGAGTTATTCATTTTTGATCCAGGGAAGGTGCCTTATGGTGCAGTAAATATCCTTCATGTTATGGTTATATTTTGTACAGCGTCCAAATAGATACACTTATAAACTGAAAAATGAAGCACTAAACCCCTTTAATGGATCAGACGTTTGGTTCAGAATAACATTCAGATATTTGAAAGCTTATCTAAATGATACAGACTTCTTGGGTCTGCAAAACTGGGCTAGCAATATCACGAGGATAGGCCCTGGGATTTATTTGTACTCATTACTTCCAATTGGGCCAGAAACATCATAAAAATACCAGACACTAAGTACAGAATCAAAAATGTCAATAACAAGAAACAAATATAGCTCACATTTTCTAGCCTCAAAAGGTTCAATTTCTTTCTTGACTGCAGGGGACACAGAGAGGGGAGGAGATTTCAAAAAACTTCAGATTGTATCTGAACTTTTTTGTCTGTCCTAATAGCCAAGCTTGCAATAAAACACTCCCCAATTTAGGGTCAGGGTGCGCCTTGAAGGGACTGGTTCTGTGTCAGAGGCAGTGATGCCTCCCCTTCGTTTCTGCCCTGCCCATTCCCACCCCTCAAGGTGCTAGGAGGGAGCACTGCCTACAGTCAGGGAAGCTGAAGGACTGTGAATGCCACTCATCCTCCTGTATGCGTGCATGTGCAGGGCATAGAGTTAAAGTACATTTCGCTCTCTTCAGTGACCAAGCAGAAACTAGCCCTCAGTATGGATCATACATCACTCAATTAAATTGTGCTCTGACCAAGGGACTGTTGGACATAGATAGGCACTTATAAAATACTTGAGGTGTCAAAAGATTGTAGGTGCGTTTTATGTGACACAAAGTTCAAACTAGTTACCTAAAATGATCAGAAATTCAGAGATACTAAGGCCTGAAATTTCTTATGTCAAAATCTACAAAAGTGCATGTATTCCCCTTATGCATGGAAAATAAAAGAACACAAATGAGCATTTGCATGTGCAACAAGGAGCTTGAATCTGGGAGGTGCTGACTGCTCTCACAACTTGTTAAAGTCATTTGCACTTGAAGCTCTCAGCATCTCAAAGAGGGGTTCATCCACCTTGCACGACGTGTGTGTGTGTGAGAATAATCATATTCACTACTGTCTGAAAATGGAACCTGTTGAGATGAACCGTAGGTATTTTAAATATTTGATCATTAATTTCTGTAATATCACATTGCTGAGATCAGACACAAGTATAGTATTAAGGGAAGCTGCATGCACCTATGGTGAGACCAGACCTTGCTGTGTATAAATTTACATATCCTGAGTACATTAGAACACTTTTCTTCATGACAATCTTGCAAGCAGGGCAGATAAGAATGTCAGACTAGAAACTAGAAAAGGCATTTATAGGGCACTTCCTGTTGCCCTGATGCCAGAGCACCTAGCACCACAAGCCAGCAGCTGGTCTGTCTGATTGGATTTTATTTGTTTCAGCTTACTAAAGGAAAGATAAATTCAGAGAGTAAATCCGTGTATCTTGTTAGAAAAAGAAGGAAGTATCAGATGAGGGTTACCAACTGTCTAATCGCACAAACCCAAACACCCTTGCCACACCCCTACCCTGCCCCTTTCCAAGGCCCCTCCCTGCCCCGCCGCTTCTCCGAGGCCATGCCCCAGCTCACTCCAGCCTCCCTCCCTCTGTCGCTCGCTCTCTCCCACCCTCACACACTTTTACCGGGCTGGGGAACGGGGTTAGGGTGCGGGGGAGGGAGGGTGCGGGCTCCAAGTCAGTGGGAATGTCACTTTTGAAAATAGGCTTAGGGAAATGCTTTTGAAAATCGTATCCAATAATTTTAAAATACCACTATAATTTTACAGGTATTGCTTTACAGGTAAATACAGAGCCGGCGCTATAACTAGGCGACCCTAGGCGATTGCCTAGGGAGCCAAGATTTGGGGGGCGGCAGGCGGCTGCCTCCAGGCTCCCTGCTCAGCCGCTGAGCGGGGAGCCGGGACTCGGAGGCAGCCACGGCGAGCCGCCCCCCTACCCGCCCCCCCACTCAGCGCCTGAGCAGGGGGCAGCCGCGGCGAGCTGCCCCCCTGCTCCCGCGGGTGGTGGTGGGGTGCTGCGTGCCCTCGGCCTGCGGGTGGTGGTGGGGAGGCTGAGCTCCCGCGGGCGGGGGAGCTGGCTGCGGACGGAGGGGGCGACATAGGGTTGGTGCAAGGAAGTTTCGCCTAGGGCGCGAAACTTCCTTGCACCGGCCCTGGGTAAATAAAAGGTATGAGGTAAAATGTTCAGAAATGCCTTTGAACCAGATTTTCTAAGGTATTCAGGCATCTAAAGATACAAGCTGTCTATCTCCCAACTGAGGCCCTTCACTTGCTTACGTGCTTTAGAAAATCCTACTAGCAGCTATCTGTGAGATCAGATACCTAAATACCTTTAAGAATCTGGCCCTAAAATGCTTTTGAAAATTTTAACTCATTCCTTTTATTTACTTGTATAGAAATATACATCTATAATGGTATTTTTAAAATCTAGGGTGGGACTTTCAAAAGCATTCAAAAATTGGTGTAACTGCCTCCATTAAAAGAATGAGGAGTACTTGTGACACCTTAGAGACTAACAAATTTATTTGGGCATAAGCTTTCATGGTCTAAAAGCCACTTCATCAGATGCATAGAGTGGGACATACAGTAGGAAAACAAACACACACACACACACACACACACACACACCATGAAAAGATGGGGGTTGCCATACCAACTCTAAGAGACTAATCAATTAAGGTGGGCCATTGAAGTCAATAGTAAAACTTGATGTTAGTATGAACAGATTAAGGTCAATGCCAAGAGATTTGACAATTATATCCATTCTGGGTGAAATCTTGGAATTCTTACTCAGACTTTCCTCACAAAATACTCCCTTTGAAATAGAATTAATTAATTAAAGGCAAATAATTAATCACATATTGTATGCCTTTCCCCTACTCTGCTTCTGTGGGACTCTCTTCCTATGTCTGTAGAGCACAATGGTGTCCCAATCTCTACTGAAGTTGTTAGGAGCTACTGTAATATAATAGTTTATCCTCATATATGACTTTTTCAACTTTATGTATTTACAATACACTATTACTCAAATAATTTGTCTGAGAGCAAAAATATTCTTTTCCGTGACATCAGAATAAGTCACACTCAAAATAGCTTTTCTGAACCATGGCATATTGTTACTGAAGAAATAGGGTGTATTAGCATGTGTGCTTAATGCATATTTTATCTTGAGATCCTGATACAACATCCAATTAATTCTGGAGAAGATATGTGGCCATGAAAGTGTGAACACTTGAGTAAACATGTTTTGTTCCAAAAGAAATCTAACAATTTCATCCCCCCCTTTACAAAAACAAACCTTAAAATAAAATAAATAAAATTTTAAAACAGGGAATTGCATCCAATGGCTTGTCTGAGTTTTCCAACAGCAATCACATAATGCTTTGATGATGGGTTTGACTATGCAATTAATCACTGCATAAGTACAATGCATGCCAAAATGTGAAATCCTTTTGTTAGTGTTCTTACTACACACTACACAAATATTTCTGGCCAAAATACTTATTAATAAATGATATGTAACAAATGAAATTGAAGTGACTTGGAGTATTAATAGTGTGGTTAATGACTAAGGATGGGTGAACTTGGTCAGATAAAAATTATATTTAACCACATTTTGTTAAATCTTTGTTTGCTAGGATTAGTTTTCATTCTGAAGATGAAAGTTTGGGTTAATTTATTGTTAATAATAATGTATTGTTTGAGTTGGAATGAATTGAAGTATTAACAGTGAGAGTCATTATCCCTTCCTCTTTAAAATAATTTTGTGCTACTGAAAATTCTGATTAAACAGCCCTGGAAACCAAAGCCCTCCATTTACTATTGACTGATGAGGAATAGCATCAGCACAAGTTTCCTCATACTGTGCAACCCTGAAACAGATTCTAAGTCTATATACAGATATATGATTGAAAAGGTGAAGGAGGGCTCCTTCTGTCTTCTGTGTACTGCACCCTTAAATGTAAGAGAATCTTCCTGCCTGCCAAAATGGAAGCTGGCATTTAAGAATCACCTGGAGGCAGAATGTTACAGACTGAATTACCATGTGTTCTTGTTCTCATAGAGCCTGTGTGTGTCCTTTTATTAAGGATTAAGGAAGAAAAAGAGACCTAACACAGGTATGTACATGTATGTATATGTATTGTATGTATATCATTTTATATGTTGTGCATGGGTGGGGAAGTGAGAAAGGGGAGGGAAACAAGAGCACCTGTCTAGGGAGTAAGAAGATAGTTTAGTTCAAAGCCCATCTTTATCTGACCTGGTGAGCATACTAACCAAAAACAAACATTGCTTATCATCATTATTATGATATTTTCTGTGATGTGAATGCATGTTCACTAGGAAGTGGACGGAGATAATCAGTTTATTTAACAATGGCCATCAGATAATAGCAATTTTCAGCCATTACTGACCTGAGGTTAAATTCTGACACCCTCTCTCATGCTGAATAGTACCTTGGCTCCACAAATAACTTCCACTGAAATCCGTTTGGCTCTTTCTAGATTCTAGTACCATTCAACATGAGATAAAGGTCTCAGAATCTAGCCCCCGGTCTGCATTTTAACTAGCAGCGGGTTTGGGTGTGCCTACATCTGCTGAAAACAGACCTCCCAACCAGAATGTAGACATACCCTCAGTCATGAAGCCAGGACAGAATTTTTTTTATTACTATTATTTTTTTAGAAAAGATGACGCAATGATGTTTATAAAAGAAATTATTACTACATCTTATTGTTTCCCTTGAAAAAATTATCTGTTTCAATCCTTTCCAAACACAATATGGAAACATTCAGCCAAGTGTTTTAAATATTTGTGGTGGAAACAGTAGAGTTAACTGAGCATCCAGGAACAAATCAAAGCTATATGATTAGTAGGCAGACAGACTTTGCACAGTTCATGCATTCATGCATGCTTGTTGAAAAGATGCACTGACTGTTATGATGGGGAGAAAGGATGCTTTATTTTAAAAAGGCCAGTCAGTGAATTCAATTCTGAACTTAATGGAAGTTACATCCTCTGAATTATTTTTAAAGGGGCTTTGTAAACCAAGAGAGTAGAATGTAGGCATTTTCCTGTTATAAGATCATTTGTTTGAAAGATTAGTTATAGCAACTCTATGTAACTTCAGATTTTCCCAAGTGATGGATTTAAGTAATGTTGAACAAATGTAGCTAATGTTGTTATACTGCTGTTGAAGTCTTCATATCTCTATCACATCAAGATGGAAATTCATGGTAGTAAATATGGTAATAATGTGGTGCCTTATCTAAAGGTTGGATGGAAGGGCTCATCTGATTTCTTTAAGAATGATATGAACATTGTGTTGTAACATGAACGCAAATGTTGACCTTTGGAGAAAATATGCTGCCTATTTACTTTCAGAGCACTATTGGGATCCAATACAGTGTTTCTTGCAACAGCGTTAGCCACACAGATTATCCTGCTATTAATGTATCACTGTTGAGCACATATTGTTTTTTCTCATCTAAAGTACAATTTATCAAACACAAATGGTTTGAAAACAGCACTGTCTATTATTGTACCCTCATTAGCACACACATTTTCTACAAAGGCATTTGAGGCCTAGTGTACTATGTAATTATGCTTGGTAAAACCTTATCATTAGTACACGTTAAACATGTCGACCAAGGAAAACAGCATTGATAGATTAGCATATCTGACAAAGTTGACTTATCTGATGAAAATTAGAGGGAATGGCTATAATTATAACTAAACATAAAGTTCCAACAAACATACTCTAACTCATTCACGTGCATCCAGAATTTGCATTGTGCTTTAAATGAATAATACATGTTGATTATGTTTCAGGTCATCTTTAGAACTTGACAGAACTGATAAATTTCCAGTTGACTGTGAAGTCACAGGCACCCATGCTAATTGTCAGCAATGTCAATGTCAATAATATTCACTAAATGCAAACGTCAACTTTTTTTTATTAGTATGTACTGTGACCTTCTGGGGTGCAATCCAGATCAGGGCGGTGCCGTGTCACTACCTGCAACCTGCAGTGCCTTATAATGTCTTGCTGCTGTAGCTCTCCCTAGAGTTGCTAACAAACAGCCCGCCAGCATGTAATTCACTCCCCGAGTGTCTGTGTGCAGTCGCAACCCTAACCCAGAACCTCTGATCCCAGCAGCCTGACAGCAAACACCAGCCGCACCCTGGCACCCACCAGCCTTGGTTACTATTTGCAGGGTGACCCCAACATACTCCCAGTCCCTGATTTTCCCCCTAAACCTATATTGTGCCCTGTCCAGCCCTCTCCTGGACAGCTCTGATATATTAGGTCCATTTTTCCTCAAAGGGTACAACACCCAACAGCATTTCTCAGCAGTTGAAAATCACGTGGCTTTCAACCTCATGCTTTGTAATACCATCCCGTGCATGGTACTAATACCCAGAATAGAGATCCTACTTCTGTCTTTCAATTTATACTAAATATCTAAAAGCACTGTTCATATTGTTCTGCTATGATACAGTACTATGGTTTTAAATCATGATTACTATTTATGGACTGGATTGCCCCGGTCCCTTATTCAACTATGGAAGCAACCCCCTGTATTTTCTTATTTGGATGATTATGGCTGCCCAGTTGGTATTTTTACTAAGGGGGTTGGAGGTGGGAACACCAGGGGTTGCTGTAAGCAAATAGATGAAAATTAGGAGCACCCATGCTCCAGTCCCATAACTGTGAGTTACAGTAGCTGATTAAGTGCATAGGTGGTAGGGGAAAGCAGGCTGCAGCACTTCAAAAAGGTCTACACAGTAGTGGTCCTCCACACAGTAGCGGTCTTCAAGTCACAATTCTTTTCCAAAGCTCTTCCTGGGGTAGCAAAGCTAAGAACCACCCCTTACCCTTGGCTGAAGCCAATGGGTCACTGTAGCCGTGGTTCACAGTGTGTCTAGATAGCAGGCTACATAAATGACAATAAGCCTTTAGTCACCGTCTAATAGTATTGTTATTATTTATGTAGTGCCAGAAGTGTATTGGTATGACAACTGTCCTAAAATCATGCATTGTCTTACATTTCATGTCACCATTTCACAAATGATGTACTCAAGGTCCCACAATGTTGTTGAGTCAGGAATAGAACCCCTTCAAATCCTGGCCACCTTTGACCACATTTCAACAGAGAAAAAGTTTCAGAAACATTCTTTGATCTATCCATAAAGAAGAGAATGTTGTCACCACCCCTTGGAGCTTGGTCACATCCCTCCAGATTGAGAACTCATATCCTAGAGCATGCTCCCTCTAACTTGACTCCTTGTGATCCTAATTTCCGTTTTTATTGCTAGAGGATGATTATCGTGTCTTTTTAATGAAGAATAGTCTGATCTAGCAGGGAACTCCCCATTGTAGCAAGAACATTTGTCTCCAGACAACTTAAGTCAAAAGATATTGAAAATCAATATTAAATGATCAGGACATATGAGGTTCCAGTAAACAGACTGTGAAGAATGAAATGTTAGCATTCACTTGTGCAGTGTGTACAAAAGTTGTTTAGCTTTTAAGAAACTGATTGATATAGTTTATGTATCACTTTGAATTTCTCATTGTACTTAAGTATATGAGATAGTCATGTAAAAATATTTCCCAATAAATCTCACTCAACCTATTTTTTTGGTATAAAAATGATAAATGGAATTGGTGTATGTCAAGAATGTCTTTTGGTTTTCTCAAGTAATTGACTTTAAAATGCACAAACTAAGTTCAAATTAATGGTTTCCTGTATTAAAAAAGAAGGGGAAAAAACTTACTTTCATTTCAATTAATTATATTTCCAACATTAATTTAATTAAACCACACTTAATTTCTTTTACAAAGTTAACTTTTATGACCAATGCATTTTTTCAGGATAGTAGCCTGGATGCGTGAAGAATTAATCTTGTCTTATAAATGAATGAACAAGATCTGAGGAAGATAAAATTAATCATAAAGTGATTGCAGTTAACCAAAAAGTTCCACTTTGCTCCCTTATGGAGCATGATGGAATATCATTTTACTGAACTCCATTATCCTAATGAGAAGATATTCCACACTTGATCTTAGCCAAAAGGCCGGAGAAGGTATTTTAATGACTTGCTGCTGCTGCTTAATGAGGAGATTTCATAATTACTGAAACTACATCTGTTTGATTAATGAGGCTCTTTCAGGATTCATGCATATTCCTTCAACTCAGTTGATGATATACATTGCACACGCACATACATATGGTATGTTACTGGCTTCCCTTTCTGTAGTTGCATCAATAAATCATTACTGAAAAAAGGCAGCAAATGGTACAGTACAATTCTGATGTTCATCAGTATGAGCAACAACAGTAGATGCATATTTTTCTCCATTTTTGGACCTAATCTCATTGCCCTTATTTAGGCAAAACTTTCATTGAAGCCTGTGGGCTCATAGTTAACCTTTTAAGTTAGCCATTATGTCCTTAACACTGGCAATTTTAATAAGAACCCAAATGCACTTCCAAAAGCAGTTTGTTTTTGTGTTACCATGAATCAGGTAATAGCTATGTTATAAATTCCCCACAATTGCTCTCTGCTTTGTTTTCTTGTGCTACTCTAAGAACAAGTAAGCTTGACATTTTTGGAGTCAAATTTCTGAAAAGTGACCTGATTGTGGGTGCCTCAATTTGAGGCACCTTCATGTGGTCTGGCTTTCAGAAATGCTAAGAACTTACAACACCATGCAAAGAAAACAGTAAATACTGTTCAGCACATTTGAACAACAGACCCAGAGTGTCTGAATACAGATACCAAAAAATGAGACATCCAAAAATTGGACACCACTTATGAAAAGTGGCTTTAATAGAAAAAAATATGCAGTATCTACAAAAGAACCCCAAAGCACTGATATAATCTTGGAAACTATGTAGAGAGTCAGGAGTGCATTATAAAAAGGAACAATTCCCTTTCACGGCTAGGTCATTAGTTCAAAACCAGACAAAGCTGATAGTGATCGTGACCAGGGCCAGTGCAACCACTAGGTGAACTAGGCGACCGCCTAGGGCGCCAAGCGGTTGGGGGCGCCAAAAAGCGCGCTCAGGGGAGGTGGTGGAGTGGAGGTGAACTGGGGAAGGGGGGCATGGGGAGGGCCGCCCGCAGCAAGTAACAGGGGTGGGGGGGCATGCAGGGGAACCACTCCCTGCCCCAGCTCACCTCTGCTCCACCTCCTCCCCTGAGCACGCCGCCCCTGCTCTAATTCTCCTCCCCTCCCAGGCTTGCCGCGCCAAACAGCTGATTGGCGCCGCATGCCTCGGAGGCGGGAGAAGTGGAGCGGCGCCAGTGTGCTCAGGGGAGAAGGCGGAGCGGAGGTGAGCTGGGGCGGGGAGCTGCCGCGGGGGGGCTGCCCAAGTGGAAGGGGGGGTGGGATACTGTCATGGGGGGGCGCCGCAGGGTGGAGGGGGGGCACCGCAGGGCTGGGACCTGCCGCAGGGGGGGCTCCCTGGGCGGAGGGGGGGTGGGGAGCTGCCATGGGGGGGCGCCGCAGGGCGGGGGGGGTGGGGAGCTGCCACAGGGGAGTGCCGCAGGGCAGAGGGTGGGTGGGGAGCTGCCGCAGGGCTCCCCGGGCCGGAGGGGGGGCGGGGGGCGCAAGATGGAAGTTTCACCTAGGGCACAAAATATCCTTGCACCGGCCCTGATCGTGACCAAATGATGAATGCATCCAATAGCTGTTGAGAGTATAACTGTAGGAAATAATAGCGGCTGACAACATCTCAAAATATGTAGGCAGAGTATACATAAACAGTGTGTCCAGTCCTAATTTACTGCATCAGCAGGTAAAGAGCATACTGCAGCCAGTTCATCTCTTCAGGTTTTGTTACAAACTTGAAGATCAGATCATAGTTGTGGAAAAATTTGCTAAGGTCCGCTACCCTCTCCAGCAGCATGGTTTTCAGCACACTTCGTGGTTCTCTAATCCAAAATGTTCAGATCTTTGTGATTTCAATACAAGACAAGGAATAGCTCCTTGCAAACCTCTGGGAATACGGGTGTAAATTGCACTCCTCCACACATGGGTATGAGTCAAGCCCATAAAACACACCTCCTGGATGACATAACTACAAATATAAAACAAGCAGTGCAAATTGACTCTAATTACCCTTCCGTATCTTTATTTGTGTCATTACATTAGCCTGGCTGCACACAATTTTACCTGCAGTAACTAGAGGCGGAGATTTCAATTCCAATTCAGGTGGATCGTTCTTCACTAATCAATTTCCCTGCATGTCAGAATGTGATAGTGTATTGACTGAGAGACAGATTTAATGCTGGTTTTCACATCAAGATTCAGGTTGCATTATAAAACGATATGAGAGATTAACTACTAGCAGAGTTGATAAGGATCCAAGGCACACTTTTAACATGTGCTTTACACCAGGATGTTGTTTCTGCATGGTGACTATTTAGGGAATACATTTAAAGGTACTTTTTATTTCTCAGAAAATCCTGCTTTATTGTTGTCATCCGTGTCTTGATTACCTTATGGGTGGACATTTTATACATTCATAAAAGTAGTGCTTATACAGTCACATCACTGGAACTCGTGACAGAATAGAGGGCCAAATACTGCTTTAGTTAGCCCAATACAACATCTTTGACTTTATGGGGATCCAATGTTTAACGAGAGCAGAATTTGGCCCAAAGTAGGTATTTTAGGTGTAAATAGTAGCTAGCTCATATTAACTGCTAATCTGCAAAGTAAAACTATAACAGCACACACTGCATTCTTTTGTTCTGCAGTTCTCTTCAGTCCTAACTCTTATCATTTGCTGTATTTATCAGTGTGTGCAGCAAAAGTGACTTACAATTAGTGAAACAAAGATATTTCACTAGCATAAAAAAATGTTAAGAACATTAAATTGGAAAAGCACTTTTAATTTGAACAGAGGGAGTGGGTAGCTCAAGAACCAAATCAGTTTTGGTTGGATTGACAGTTTTCACTTTGTGATTACTTAAAAGTGATTTTTCTTTCCATCCCATCACAGCTGGCAACCTCGCAAGCAGTCTCAGAAAGGCCAAGCTCTGAATAGGATTTGGAGAATAAATTATCCTTCTACTGCTAGACATGATCCCTCCATAG
Source organism: Macrochelys suwanniensis (assembly GCA_033296515.1). NCBI lineage: Eukaryota > Metazoa > Chordata > Testudines > Chelydridae > Macrochelys > Macrochelys suwanniensis. The sequence continues at coordinate 94,401,275 of CM065776.1, read as the reverse complement.
CAGTGTGGAACCACAATGGCAGGCAGTATGGGAAAGCTTGTGTGATAGACAGCATCATGGCCAAAACAGGGATTGAACCAGGGACCTCCTGAGCTATAACTTGAGTTAAACAGCCAGATGCTCTAGCTGGGGCTATAACGGACTCATATCTCCTGTAGATTGGGCAACTTGTAATACCCACTCACCAATGGGTAACACTTGCACAGCCATTTGCAGTGCCATATCTTTTCTGTGCTGGAAATCAGTCTTCAACAGGAGTTTTACTCGAGTAAAAACTACAGAATTGAGTTTTGAGATTGCATTACCAACCAATGTTAAGAAGCTTTCAGGGGTCTTTCTGCACTGACCCTGGCTGGGTTTAGAGACTGCTACGTAGTTTAACTGTAACATTTTTTTAAAAGTACCACCACCAACAAAACAAAAGTATGCTGCAAACTTTGCAATCAGTAACCCACAGAAATAGAGGCAAATGGATAAAAAAAAATCCCACTTAGTGATATACTGGAGAGCTGCCAGTGGCAGTAGATAAAAAGGATGTTGTAGGGGGGAGGGGAAATTAACTAGAGCTCTTTATTATTATTATTACTCTCTACAACAGAGTAATTCAGTAATAGAGAGTTTATGATGCTGTTTGAAAACCAGGACAAAGCTTTTTCAGCTCATTGGTTTCCATAAATCAAAAAAAGGAAATTTAAAAAAGATGTTATGCTTTCATAATATATGTATAATGTGCATTAATGATTCATTTTAGGCAACTGTAAACATTTATTACTGTTCCCTTATCCAAACACTTATAAAAGGAGAGTGGTTTTCTCACTCCTTGCACTCAATAGCAATGCAAACACATGGCTGCAAGCTCCCTCTACTGGTCCTCGTGAACCAAGCCAATGGAAGTTGAAAATGATCACAGTATGTTATTCTGGAAGTTTTGATACAACCAAAATATATATTTGATAACAGGCTACACATTTCTCTTGAGAAATTTCTCTATACAAATGGATTTTTTTTCTGTTTTCCCCCACAAAGGACTAATGTTATTAAAACTACAGCTCTACAGAAACGTAACTTTTGAGGGAACTGAAAACATTTGCTTTGTCGATGTTTTGCCAGTGCCACTGCAAGAAATCTCTAAGACTAAAATGACTCATGGTGATGAAAATGGATTTCCCTCTATAGAGAAAAAGGCTTAGGGTAGGTATGGCTGGGGGGGGGGGTGAATGGGAAAGAGGATGAGTAAGACAGACAATTGTTTACCGCATCACCACATTGAGATCCTATTCGTAAGATCATCCATGTTTGTGTAAGTGGGGGAATAGTCCCGCTCTTGTGGGGAACTTTCCTCGTCTCTGCACTACCCCGGTGAAATGGGCTAGCGGAAGGATCTGAGTCCTCGCTCCCACCTCCTTTACCCAGAGGCCTCCCTGCCCTCGAGGACTCCCCTTGCACTCTTCTGTCTGGCAGAGTCCTCGTAACCCCCAACAAGGCTGGGCCCAGGATTCCTGGGGGGCTCGACCCCCAACCTTGCTGTGGTCACCTAGGTCAGGGGGTAGGGTGTCCCCACTCCGGGGTACTCTCTCTGAACAGGATGCTTCCCTGACCCACTGATCACTGCATACAATTCAAAGCAAAGGCAAATTATTTAATTAACAATTAATTTGTAACAGGAATAAGGAAAAATGGGAAAGGCTAATGAAAACACATCACCCCGCTCTGTGGCAGGGAACATCCCAACAGTGTCTCTGCAATGTCAGGGCAGTTCAGTCTGTTCCTTTGCAAGTCCCAGGCTCCTTCTCAGGCCTTGGCTGTGCTGCAGGGACGCTGTGGCTTGGACACTTGCTCTGGCGGTGGCCACACGCTCGCAGGCTCTGGGTGGCAGGACCCTTCTTCCCAGCGTCGCCCCCGCCCCGTCGGGGTTACGATCCCCCTGCAAGTCTGGCCTGCAGGGCCCCTTGGCTGAGGCGTCTCCCTGCGCTGGGCCCACTGCCCAGGGTTCCCCTCGCTCTCCCCAGCTGCTCACCGCACCCGGCTCCGGACTGCTCCAGCCCCAGCTCCACCGCTCTGCCTCAGCTCCAGCTCCTCTGCCTCAGCACGGCTGCTGCTGCTGCTGCTCTGCCTCCAGCTGCCTGGGCTGTTGCCCTGGCCCCTCTGGCTCTGGCTGCTGCAGCTTCTCCCCCCAGGGCAGGTCTGTCTCTGGGCTGCAGCTCTGCTCCCAGGGCAGGTCTGTGTCTCTGGGCTGCTTTTCTGGCCCCTCCAGATCTGGCCCAGCTCAGCTCTGGCCTCTCCTTAGCTTGGCCCCACTCACTCAGACTCAGGCAACTTCAGCTCACACGGAGGGCGGGATTCACCCCTGACCTCCTGACTCCCTGATTCGCCTGCCCGCCCTGTCAATCAGGCTGACCTGGAGCATTGGCCTCTCCCCATTGCCCCTGGGGACTGTCAGTCCCATCGACCCTTCCCCTTTTGGTACTGGGAGCTCTGAATGTTAGTAAGGGGATAACAGTCCCCTTACATTTGCAGTCCTTTAACAGAAAGACTGTGGAAAAGTCTGTGTTTATTTTAATTTGGTGGAATCAATTATAGGTCAGGAGCTCTCTGAAAGTGAGAGGAAGTGATACGCCAAGAAAAAAAGCAAACGATTAATCAAAAAGTACCCAAAGTAACTAAAGCCCTAAGCCTACAAACCTTTGGACTCTTGCTTAGTGTCACTCATCTTGCTATCACAAAGCCATAGAAATGAAGGCAGACGTTTACAAAATTCCACTATTGGAATTGCTTGGAGAGTAATTCTTCAAACACATACACTTAATTTTACGCACGTGAAGTCAGTGGTATTCCAGAGGGATAGAATCACTTATTTCCATGCAAATGGGGATCATACAGCACCTCTGCATATCAGAGATGTTTAAATATGGATTTAGAAGCTTGCTTTTAGGCACCACAATTTGAAAATTGTGGCTTGTTTCTTTAGGGAAGACCTCAAACAAAGATCTCTTCACCAATGATGTCTTTATGCCTTCCTGCATGTAAATGAGTATCATGTGTAACATATTTGTCTGAATTAGGTCTTTTCTACACATACCACCACCAACTTGGAGAGGGGAGGTGATGCATCACAGTAGATGCACTCCAACCAGAGAAACCATCCCATTGAGGAAAATGGACCCATGAAGTAACCAACTACAGGTTCCATGAAGCACTGTGGAGCACTTCCAAATCGATGACTGATTGGAAGTAAGGAGTAATGAAGGTCACTTTAACCCATGATAACCTACATCCAATCCTATGCCACAATACCTCTCCTTCTGCTTAAGGCTGGAGTGCTGTTATAAAGCTAGAGAACCCCTGTCCATTGCAGCCTCTTCCATTATAATGCAGTTTCAAACTGTTTTGCTGTTGTTCAGTTTCTCTTCTCTCTGATGTCATTCAGTTTTAACTTTAAATAAAAATCCAACACCTTCCTACTGTAAAAAAATTTTTTGAATTTTGGGGGAAATCTCTAGTTAGCTGGTTACCAAAAGAGCATTTTTTTTCCAAAATGTCAATAAAAATTACATTCAAATTTTTTTAAAATGGAAAAAAAACAACATTTTAACACCCCCCCCCCGATATTTTCCCTGACCAGTCCTAATCACAACAAACAGCTCTTTAAGCTCTATGGTTGAGTACAACTTCCTGTCTCCTAGTTATTTGTAAATGAATATATACTAGTCGACTCCTGGGTGTGTTTTTTCTCGAGTGATATAAATGAGATATAAATGATATCTGCAAAACTGGCCACTGAATTAAACAGTATTCTTACATTATCAGGCATGTACCCCAGCAGCTTGTAATCGTTTAGTACAATGCATCTGTACATATTTACAGTTATCACTGAAAAAATATATATCTGGCCTGTATCTGGATATAGAATCTCTGTTGATAATTTGGAGAATAAATGGAGTTTGGGCTCCACTAGCAAAAATGAACGATTGGGGAGAATGGATGACAGGAATTGGTACAAGTCTAGTCAAGGACAAACCATTTCCAGTTGTCATTATGTGGAATTGCCCGATGTTTTGAAGCACTTATATTTTTAAAAAGTTAATTTTGGTGCCTCCTTTAACCCCATGGGAAATCCTTGTTGACTGATATTTTTTCCCCTCTCAAAAGAACACTGGTTATAATAGGGACGTCTCTCCTGTTAATGTAACACTTGTGAGAGTGTAGAATTTGCCCCAAATGCTCTTTCTATGCCAACTCTGAACATAAGGACTCCCAATAGCCTTTGTTTCTAGCTGTAATTTAACATCTGCATCATGAGCTAGGCAAAATATCTGGGATTTACATTGTGCATTCCTCTCACTAGAGCCAGAAGTTTCATCCGTATATAAGGAAATGTGCTTTCATGCTGCTGACATAGGCTATTTCTTTGTGGTGCACATCAGACCTAATGGATGACAGCAGGGGACAAATGAACAGTGCTGATTTAATTGGGGAGGTAAATGCCATACTCACTCGGACGGTTAAATAGAACAAAAAAAGGTGAAAGTTGATCAGGAGGCGCCTCTTAATAAGAGGTTTTATGTAAGCAAATAGTTTATTTTCCACAGAGCTTGAAGAGCTTTTAAATGTAAACAGTTGCAAATGCAAGTGAGTGAAGTGACCTTTGGGGGCAAAACCCCTCAGGATTCTTCTTATTAAAAATGCTGATGTCCCTTCCAAGTACCTACATTTATTTCAAACCACAATGTGCAAGCTGCCATTAGCACTAGATGGAATCCAGACTCCCTAATTAAAATCAGAAACTCCCAGTGCAAAACAGCCAATTCTAATTCATTCACCTCAAGTGCCATGAAGCCAATGATAATATGCATTATTTCAATCACTGAAGTCACAGAAGAATCAGCTAATTCTGGTTTTGTATTGCAAACAAATTTTCTGATAAGGGAAGGAAACACAGAGCTGAACTAAAATGTACTACATACAAAATGGTGAGCAAAGAGATTAAAGGAGTACTATCCCACCTACAGAATCAATCCTAGCTGAATGTAGACTATAGCTATGGTCACAGGTGTATAAATGGGACCATCTTACTAAATAGTTCTGATTTTTATATATTCTGATGTTTAGGTGCTTACTTTAGTGACAAAAATGATTGACTCCTGTTAGCATTGCAAACCCAACACAATGACAGGGAAGTGAACTGGATTCATTTCTTGTTTATGGATCATCATCAGAAGTTTTAACTAATGAAGTGAAGGCATACCAAGCTGGAGGTGTAATTTCTACCTCAATGCTAGTTACGATCATGCTAGTACCAGTAGCGTAGCCAGGGGGGAGCAGGGGGAGCGGCCGCTTCACCTTGAGCAGAAGCGGCGGAAGCGGCACCTTTTTTTAGCAGCACTAAAAAAAGGCGCCTCTTCTTTTTAAGCTCCGCTTCTTACACTCACCCGGCGGCGCTCCGGGTCTTCGGCGGCATTTCGGCGGCGGGTACCACCAAAGACCCGGAGTGAGCCGCCGGGTGAGTACAGGGGGAGGCGCCTTTTTATAGCGCCGCTCCGCCTGAGCTCCGGACCTGGCTGCGCTACTGGCTAGTACACTAAAAATAGAAGTGCAGCCATGGCAGTGAGAGCGGTGGGAGGGACTAGCTGCCCGAATATGTACTTGTCTTGAACCATCAGGCCCCTGATTCAACAAGGTACTTAGGCATGTGCCTATGTTTAGGCATGTGAACAGTCCCACTTAAGTCAATGGGACTGACAAAATGCTTAAAAGTAGATATGCAGTTAAGTATCTTGCTGAATTAGGCTCTTCTGATTGCAGAAGCCTTTTTGTTGGTTTTAATGTGTGAGTTAGCAAGCACCCGGCTTGATTTTCAAAACACAGGAAGTCAAAACTATCTTTTACTAGTAAACTGCGCTAAATTTGATATGGAAGTCACAGAGACAATCAACATAAATCAATCATTTCCATGGTCGCTTTTCAGAGTACAACCTTACTTTAATGGAGAAAAATAAAGAGAAAGCAACTATAATCATTGCATGACCTAATTCCAGATGTTTTCCAAACTTGGAGGTCCCTGAAAAAACACTTCATTCGCAATTTATAAAAACCCTACCAGAGACTTATAGAGCCACATTTTAAATGTTGAATTCAAGTCTATTACAATTCTTCAGCAGAGTTTATTCAATTAAAACTATATTCTGATTTGGCACACCCTTACTGTTTAAAGTGTGTTGTCTATTGATCACAAGCATTTAAACTTAAACTTTACTAAATGATCATGCAAGTTTTTTTTATATGTAGCCAGCATTTTATCCATCACTCAAGTGCAGCCACTTCTGGAGTGAGATGCTGACATTGTTTACCAGAGCACACTACCACTGCAGGTTAGGGGAGGGATAGAGGAGGAATGCTATTAGATTTGTTTACTTTGGTTCATAAATCACTAATGAAAAAAAATGCCTAACACACACACACTATGTGGTATTTACAAAAATGTACAAATTACATTAATTAATTCAGCAGTTTATCCCTGCCACACAGCAAAATAAACAAATAAAATAACTTTTTAACCCCTTATTATTCACTGAGAACACACTTGCGAACAGCCCTCACTTTTTTAATAATGAAGGGGCTTCTTTTCAAACATCTCAGCCACTTATTTGTTCCATCTTGGCTGAATGGAGAGAGAGGGGCCGTTCTCAGAGAAGCAGGTCCCAGGTAATCATAGTGCATTTAAGCCATTTAGGTCTTTATATGTCAAAATACCACCATATATAGTTAGTCAATACAGTACAAAGCGTCATGCACTTGCAACAGGATATCAATTTTTAACCAGTGGGCTACCATATTCTGTACCAGCCTCAGGTTCTGAATGTATTAAACGGTATCCCCATGAAAATTGTGTTATTCAGATGGATAGAAAAGGTTCTGTCAAAACTGTTTTTTAGTGGAAAACTGGGTTTTAGAAATGTTGCAGTTGTGCCTCATTGGAGTAGTAGTAGTTGTTTCCTCATGCTCTCTAATTTTGCTCTGTTGGCCAGGGTTCACAGCTGGACTACATCTCCTATCATGCACCAAAGCCAGGGATTCCCCATGATGAACAAGGGTCATGTCTGATGCATAGGTTTGGACAGATGATGCTTATGCTGACTTGGCTGGTTTTTGTCCCACCCTTTGTTTGGCCTGGGTGTTGAGTGGATTTTTTTTTTTATTTTTTTTTTTAATATGAGCTTGCTTAAGTGATATTTAAAGTTGCTGGGTGCAATAAGGGTGATGTTTTGACCAAAAGATGTGTTTGAATGGAAAGACAAGAGATACACAAATGTGCTGTAAAAAGATAATTAGAGAGAAATAGGAAAGTTCCCCAAAACCCCTATAGAGAGTAAAGGGTAAAGTAAAATAGCATGGACCGCAAAAGTCATGACAATTGAAGTTTATGCATACATATTGTAGGAGTTGCATAAGATGCACAATACTTAATTGTGATTGGAAGATAACTAATGAATATGTAATTTGGATGTGTATAAAATATGGTGGAATGTAAGGGGTAGTTGGAGTACAGTAGGAGAAATACATCGTGACCCGCTTATGCCGCCAATAGAAAGTAAATGATCACTATTTTTTTCTACATATCTGTCGTTTCTTACTTTAACAGTAACTGTAATCACAAGGTATGCTTTTGTTTAAGAACATAAGAATGGCCATACTTAGTCACCCCAAGGGTCCATCTAGCCCAGTATCCTGTCTTCCAACAGTGGCCAATGCTAAGTGCTTCAGAGGGAATGAACAGGCAACCAGCAACTGACCCATCCCCTGTCGTCCACTCCCAGCTTCTGGCAAATGAGGCTAGGGACACTCAGAGCATGGCAGGGCCGGCTTTAAGCCAAGTCGTCCGATTCCCCGGAATCAGGCCCCGCGCCTAACGGGGCCCCGCAACGTCCGGCACTTCGGCGGAGCATCGGCGGTAGTTTTGCTGCCAGCTCCGCCGTATTCGGCAGGAGTTTGGCCACCGCCGGCACATTCGGCAGCATTTCTGCAGCAGCTCAAGCGCGGCTGCCGCTTTTGGCAGCATTTCGGCAGAGGGGCCATACCGTCGTTCTTTGCGTGGGGCCCCGCACCCACTAGAGCCGGCCCTTGAGCATGGGGTCACATCCCTGCCCATCCAGGTAAATAGCCATTGATAAACCTGTCCTCCAAGAACTTATCTAGTATTTTCTTGAATCCTGTTATAGCTGTGGCCTTCACAACATCCTCTAGCCAAGAGTTCCAGAGGCTGACTGCATTGTGTGAAGAAATACTTCCTTTTGTTTGTTTTAAACCTGCTGCCTATTAATTTCATTGGGTGACCCCTGGTTCTTGTGTTATGTAAAAGGAGCAAATAACATTTCCTTATTCACAATTGTATAGACCTCTATCATATCCCCCCATAGTCATCTCTTTTCCAAGCTGAAAAGTCCATGCCTTTTTAATCTCATATGGAAGCTATTCCATATCCCTAATCATTTGTGTTGCCCTTCTCTGTACCTTTTCCCATTCCAATATATGTTTTTTGAGATGGGGCAACCAGATCTGCATACAGTATTCAAGATGTGGGTGTACCGTGAATTTATATAAAGGTATTATGATATTTTCTGTCTTCTTACCTATCCCTTTACTCATGGTACCTAACATTCGGTTAGCTTTTTTTTTTTTTTTACTACCACTGCACACTGAGTGGATTTTTCAGAGAATTAGCCATGACTCCACAATCACTTTCTTAAATGGTAACCGCTAATTTAGACCCCATCATTTTGTTTTTCAATTTGCATTACTTTGCATTTATCAACATTGAATTTTATCTGCATTTTGTTGCCGAGTCACTCAGTTTTGTGAAATCCCTTTGTAACGCTTCACAGACTGCTTCAGACTTAACTATCTTGAGTAATTTTGTGTCATCTGCAAATTTTGCACAGCTGTTTACCCCTTTATACAGATCATTTATGAATATGTTTAAGACCACTGGTCCCAGTACAGAACCCAGGGGGACACCACTACTTACCTCTTTCCATTCTGAAAACTGACCATTTATTCCTACCCTTTGTTTCCCATCTTTTAACCTGTTACTGATCCATGAGAGGACCTTCCCTCTTCTCCTATGACTACTTACTTTGCTTAAGAGTCTTTGGTGAAGGACCCAGTCAAAGGCTTTCTGAAAGTCTAAGTACACTATATCCACTAGATCACCCTTGTCTACATGTTTGGTGATCCCCTCAAAGAATTCTAATAGATTGGTGAGGCATGATTTCCTTTTATAAAAGCCACATTGACTTTTTCCCAACAAGTTGTTTTTATCTATGTCTTTGATAATTCTGTTCTTTAATATAGTTTCAACCAATTTGCCTGGTACTGAAGTTATGCTTACCGGCCTGTAATTGCCCGGATCACCTCTGGACCCTTTTTAAAAAATTGGTGTCACATTAGCGATCCTCCAGTCCTCTGGTACAGAAGCTGATTTAAACAATAGGTTACATGCCACAATTAGTAGTTCTGCAATTTCATATTTGATTTCCTTCAGAACTTTTCGGTGACTACCATCTGGTCCTGGTGACTTATTACTCTTTCATTTATCGATTTGTTCCAACACCTCCTCTAATGATACCTCAATGTGGGACAGTTCCTCAGATTTTTCACCTAAAAAGAATGGCTTGGGTGAGCGAATCTCCCTTACATCCTCTGCAGTGAAGCCTGATACAAAGAATTCATTTAATTTCTCCACAATGGGCTTATTTTCCTTGAGTGGCCCCACTGATTGTTTGGCAGGCTTCCTGATTCTGATGTACTTAAAACATTTTTGCTGTTAGTTTCTGTGTCTTTTCCTAATTGCTCTTCAGATTCTTTTTTGGCCTGCCTAATTATACTTTTCCACTTGATTTGCTAGAGTTTATGCTCCTTTCTATTTTCCTCAATAGAATTTAACTTCCAATTTTTAAAGGATTTTTTCACCTCTAACTACATCTTTTACTTTGTTGTTTAAGCATGGTGGCATTTTTTTGGTCCTCTTAGTACATTTTTTATTTGGGGTATACATTTAGTTTGAGCTTCTACTATGGTGTTTTTTAAAAGTTTCCATGCAGCTTGCAGGCATTTCACTTTTGGAACGGTACCTTTTAATTTACGTCTAACTAGCTTCCTCTTGTTTGTGTAGTTCCCCTTTCTGAAATTAAATGTTACTGTGGTGGGCTTCTTTGGTGACTCTCCTGTCCCCCCTGCACACACGGAGAGATGTTAAATTATACTATGGTCACTATTACCACCAAGTGTTACAGCTATATTCACCTCTTGGAACAGATCCTGTGTGTCACTTAGGACTAAATCAAGAATTGCCGCCTCTCCTCTTGTGTGTTTCAGAACTAGCTGTTGCAAGAAACAGTTATTTAGTGTGTCAAGAAACTTTATATCCGCATCCCTTCCTGAGGTGACATGTACCCAGTCAATATAGGGATAGCTGAAATCCCCCTTTTTTATTGAGGTTTTTACTTTTATATCCTCTCTAATCTCCCTGAGCATTTCAGTCACCATCACCATCCTGGCCAGATGGTTGGTAGTATATCAAAGGTCTGAAATTAATAAATCTGAGTGTCCAGGACTGAGTTGGTGGCATTTCACCCAACAAACTGCAACTTACATAAGATACAACCACATTATTTCTGAATTGAAATGTTCAGTTTTTGATATTTTTGCTGAAAAAAAATAACTTTTCTCTGGAAAATTTCAGTTAATTTTTTTTTTCCATTTTCAACAAAATTTTGAGAGGCACACAAGCATTCTTTGACCAGCTGTACACATTACAATAATGTAGCCTTGAATAATCAGAGCAAGGTCCACATTTAAAACAAAACAAAAACAAAAACTCCTGGCCAGATGCAAATTATAACCAGGTTGCAGAACTTCCTCTTCAACAAGCAAAAAAATAAGTTTCTAACCCTTATGGTTGCAGAGAAAAGCTAGACAATGTGACCTGAGAGCACCCTTAGAGTTAAAAACAAAGCACATGAAAATAACCTACAACGTAAATTAAGCAAACAAAATTCCTCTTTTTTTCAAATCAATCCATGTTACTTTGGGGTCTGATTCATGATTTTTGAGAACATGGGGTTGGCAATATTGTAACATACTTCAGTCAGCACGGCCCAAGCTTCCCCATTAACTCTCCTACCAGTCCCATAAACTCATTCAACAAGAGGGTAGACAAGATGCCACACATGAAGAGCCCAAAAGGTAGAACAAAACTACTCTCTGGAACCTCACAGACAGAAATGAACGGAGCCACTTAAAGGAGCCCTGTATGCTACAGCTAGGGTCCACTGGTGAGTCAACAACACTCTGTCATCAATAGTATTTAAAGCAGTCAATATACCTAATATCATCAGCCTGGACTTTGTCTATTGCCACATTATCCACCAACATAAAACAACAGTTTCCAGTCTATACCATGGCCTACATCAAGAAGATCTAAGGCATACAGGTAGGATTGCCAACCCTCCCAGTTTGTCTGGAAGTCTCCCAGAATCGGGCTTCATCGCCCAGTGGCTACTAAAGCCAATCTTTTTAGGCCACTAAGAGTCTGGCAGCGCAGCGGGACTAAGGCGGGCTCCATGCCTCTGCGAGAAGCGGCCGGCATGTCTGGCAGTGGCTCCTAGGCAGAGACGTGGCCAGGGGGTCTCTGCGCGCTGCCCCCACCCCGAGTGCCGACTCCGCAGCTCCCATTGGCCGGGAACAGGAAACCGTGACAAATGGAAGCTTCAGGGGCAGGGGCAACACGCGGAGCTGCTGCCGGACATACCACCACTTCCGGGAGCCACCCTTGGTAAGTGCCGCCCAGCCAGAGCCTACATCCCAAACCACATCCCGTTCCACAACCCCCTGCTCCAGCCCCCTCCCACACCCAAACTCCCTCCGAGAGCCCGCACCCCAAACCCTCTCCTGCATCCCAACCACTTGCCCTAGCCCTGAGCCCCCTCCTGCACCTAAACTCCCTCCCAGAGACTGCACCACAACCCCCTGCCCTAGCCCTGAGCCTCCTCCCACACCCAAACTCCCTCCCAGAGCCCGCACCCCCTCCTGAACCTCACTCCCCTGCCCCTGGCTCAGCCCAGAGCACCCTCCCACACTCTGAACTCCTCGGCCCCACCCCTCAGCCCAGAGCCCACACCCCGTCCCGTACCCCAACACACTGCCCCAGCCCAGTGAAAGTGAGGGAGGGTGGAGGAGAGTGAGCAACAGAGGGAGGGGAGCAACAGAGGGAGGGGGGCTGGAGTGAGCAGGGGGCGGGGCCTTGGGGAATGGGGCAGAGCAAGTGTTTGTGCGATTAGACAGTTGACAGTCCTACATACAGGGTATGTCTACACTGCATCTGGTAGCGAGCCTCCCAGCCTGGATCCGCAGACTTGCACGACTAGTGAGCTAAAAATAGCTGTGTAGACATTGTTTTGATGTTGTGATTTGGACTGGAGCTTGGTCTCTCCAGCCCCTGCCACCCAGGCTTGAAAGTCTGAGCTGCGACATCTACACCACTATTTTTAGAGTACTAATGTGAGCCCTTCCAGCACAAGTCTGTGGACCTGGGCTGGGAGGTTCACTCCCAAATGCAGTGTAGACCTATCCCTAGGCACTGTGATCATTATCTCGTAATTACTGTGATAGCTAAAGCTCTGACTTTTTTTGGCCAACCCTCTTTTCGATGAAAAATATTGATTCAGAGACATCAAAATATCTTGAGAATTTGTATCAGTTTTTTTTCCCCAATTAGATTGTTCAGGTCAAAATAACTTTTTATTTAAAAATTCCTTCAATTTTATTTTTTTTAAAAATTGCAAAACCACAAACTGCTTGAAATCTAAATGAAACATATTGTTTTGGGTCAAACAAAAGATTTTTTTTTACCCAAAACATTTTTTAGACTTTTTGATTCACCAAAAATTTCAAACAACTTTGGTTTTGGCCCAACTGATTTTTTTTTTTTTAAAAAATCAGAACAGCCAGTGAAACAAAAAAAGCAGCATTTACACAGCTCTAATACAGCTCTTTAAACTGGGGGGAAATTTTAGACAGGTAGTATATACATAAAATAAAAAGTGCTGTGGACACCAGGATCAAGATCCTCTGTTTACACCTCCCGAAGCACAATTCCATGAATAGGGCATTGCTCCTATAGCAGCTTAGAAAGACAAGCACCAACACAAATTCCTTCAGCAAAGGTGTTTTTCTCTTGAAAATCTGCCATTAAAGAACTGATCTGGCTCAACCTTCTCTAGTTTATGAGACTTGATAAGAGCACTGGCTGACATTGCATGGTTGTAGTGGTATAAATCTAAAACAAATTAATAAAAGCCAGTGAATGCAAGAAAACACACAAGCAACTTGATAAAAAGGTGCTACTAATTCACAAATCACTTCTATTTCTTTTCTCCATAAACTGTCATCTAAAGTACAACACTTTGATTACCTATTATGTAACACAAAACATGAGAATTTTTAGATACTGTATAAGGTAAAAACCTTTAGAAGGTAAACAAAACAAACAAACAAAACCACCAAGAGATTACAAACGGGGAAAGCCTTCGAAAATAATTGTTTTCCTTTCTTCTGCCCCAATTTATGGGACAGCAGTTCTAGTCTGTTCTATATAGGTTCTTATACTGGCGTCATCACCAAAGTACCTTTCAGTAGAGCATTAAATGACATGACTAATATCTGTCATGTGTGGTTCATTCTCTCCTTTAGCACCTATCTACGCTGCAATCAGGAGGTGTGATTGACATACCTGAAGTAGATCAAAGCTAACTCAGGTATGTCTACATATGCTGCAATCACACCTGCTGGTTGCAACATAGATTTACTCTCATCCACTCCCCAAAAGAAAATAGAGGGTGGAGGGTTAGAGAGGTGTTGGTAGGGTTTTCTTCCTGTTTTTAAAATACACACACTAGAGTCTGGCGGAAAGACTGAGAACACAAAACAGACTCTCTAGATTTTAATGCAGCAGTTTACTGACTAGTGGTGTATCATCAGTGACAGAAGAGATACTATTGTGGGATATTCTCTTCTGTAGTATGCTGCTTCTAATGAAAGGGCTGTTCTTTTCAAAAGCACTATATTATTGACTTACACTATAGTTTAAAGAAGATCAAATCAGCTCAATTAGTATGTTCATTTGTATTCAAGAAACACCACCCACAGTTCACTTACTGGCGCTTTCATCCTGGAGGTAACAAAAATGTTTGTGCATAATATATCTTTTCATCCTTTAAATTGTAAAGGTCATTAGATAGAAAGTTATTGCTTTTCTGACTGCAATGGCACCAGCCAGGCGATTCCTATGGACATCCCATTTTAATATCAGCACATCTGTCATAAGCTATTGACATATGAAAGTGAGACAAGAACACTTGCTATTTTTAATTTCCCCTACCTTTCTAAATACTGAGCCCTATTTTGACAGAGGTCAAAACAAAAGACACTTATCCTAAGTATCTTCTCTATCCTTATCCTAAATTGGTTTCTACACAGATACTTGATTGGTAGATTTGGTGAATATTTTTCTATCTATCTGTGAAATCATCTACTCAAATAGAAGTAGACTATTATGCCCATTGTCCTTAGGGTAATGGGCATAACAGGGACAGTCTATAGGGACAGTCTCGATATTTGGGCCTTTTTCTTATCTAGGTGCCTATTGAGCCTATCCCCCACTCACATCCCAATATTTCACACTTTCTATCTGGTCATCCTAATTGTCCTCTGGAAGGGGTATTTACAAAGATGATAATTCTTCTGGTGCTGTCACACCTTTTCATAAAGAACCATCTTTCTCAGCACTTCTTCAGTACAGTGGATCTCATGAGAGATCTAACGCCCTGCTTGTCTCCAAAAAGAAACCACCATGCATATTTTTTCAGAACAAGATGGTCATTTTAGTGCTCTACTCATAGGGAACGCTGGAAAGTTTCACAGGCAGAGAGTCGTTAGGAAACATTACAATTTACATGCTAAAAATTTTGTTTCACTTTTGAAGAGGGATGTTACCAATATCTTTGATATTTCTAAGGGCCTATCATATCGGTGTCTAACAATGTACTGTCAGCGCATCTGTTGTATGCACAATTGATCTACCAATTTTCTCACCATTTGGATAACAAAGATGTGTAACATTTTCCCACTGAATAAGCTATTGGTCCAAACATTTTCACTCAGTTCTAGTAGCAACTTCTGTGCTATTACCTACCCTCCCTGTCCAAGGGAAATAGCTAGGGAAAAGGGGTTTGTAGCCAAGGAATTCTTATGCAACTGTGATCCCTGACAGCTGTAGCAGTCTCTTGAAGATATTGACAGCTAGCACAAATGAGAATAGACAGGAGGCTGCTCTAATTTGCACAGCTAGCTCAGCCTGATGTAGAATGGCTCCAGAATGGCGAGAGTGCACAAGTGGATGAAAGTCTCTTTTGCTGCCCTCTGCTGAAATGCACCAGACACTCCCTATCTGGGCCTCTCTCTTAGATAGAGAAAAGCTTTTGGACCTGATTATCCAGTTAGTTGCACACTTTCAACTACCACTGACTTCAATGTGTGTTATATGTACAAAACTGGCAAGATAAATCATGCTCATTAGTGTATTATAAAACAAGAAGCCTCTGTAGTTTGACTGCACATTCAGATCCAATCTTGAATAAAATGACTGAAGGAAAGAGAGCTCATAGTACTTTTTTTTCCTGGAAACAACTGGGAAGTTTCTATTCCATTTCATTAGCTGAAAGAGGACCGGGCCATTATTGACTGAAATTTGGAGGACTTTGTGATTATTTGAAGTAACCTGTTGGATTCAATTCAGCTTATAGTGGATGAGGGTGCATCATAAAACCCATCACAATTGGCGCTAATTATCACCCTATGCTGGAAGTCTTAGCAGACATGCAAAGTTCTAGCTAGGAATGAAATCTGAGCTACCCTCTTGGCCCTAGAGGACTAAGATACAGTAGGATGGTGATCCAAGGAAACTTACACGGTTGCTAGAAAGCTGTCAATGCACCACCTCTCCCCAGTAGTAAATTCACTTAAACTTTTTAAAGAGAAAAGAACGTTTCAGATGGTTTAACTCAGTCTCCAGGGTTTCTATTAGAACAGCAGTAAGCTTGGTGTCTGGCACTCGGTCAATATAAGGGGGGAAAAAACTACAAAGTGTTGAGCTGAACTGCTATTAAACTGAATTTTGGTATTTAAGATGAACTGGTATTATCTGAACCATGCAAGAAAATCAGAACATGAAGTTAAAATATACAAAAGGAAGCAGACAAGTAGCTCACAGTGCAGCACACCTCTCCAATTACCTCACCTCCCCCATTTCCCCCCCCAAAGCCTACATCCATAGCAGGACATAAATTATAACTTGCTAAAGTTGCATTTTCTCTGATCAGCAGTTGCAAGCTGTAGTGAAAGATCCAGCTCAGCTTTTCCCTCTTATGTTAAATTGTCAGGAAAAGCCAATAATGGTGTTACATTTCTTCCTTGCATCAGCAGTTTTGATGCATTTTGGGTTAAAGGATCCAAATGAAGCAGATGCTTAAAACCAGTGGGGAGGGAGAGGGAGGAGAGAGAACAGGAAGTCAAATGCTTTGACTTCTCTGGAAGGCAAACAGCCTGAAATTACCAGAGACATGCTCAAAATGGTAACAATTCAAAGGCTCGAAATCAAGCCACAACTCTATTTGTAAGTAAGTAATACAATGACATACACAAATAATAAATGAATAAATTTTCCCTGCACTTGACAAAGATACACATACAAAAGCTCATTCCTTTGATGAATAGGATTAATACTGGAGGGCGGAGAGGAAGAATGCAGTCTCCCTTCTTATCAAGAGGCAAAACAAAGTGAACCGTATTTGTGAGAAATGGAAGAAATGCAACTCTTTTCAGTATCATGCATATTGCCACCAGAAAACAACCTCTTAAATGACAAACTGGCAAAGCATTAAAACAAAAGGAAAACAGATTTCTGTTCAGACGTCTCCTATTATTTATTCATTTTTATATAGTTTTTATAGTCCCATTAGTGACACATTAGTAGGTAAATAATTAAACAATAAATGAAACACAGAGAAGGGAGAAATTTGGAATTATTTCATCCCAGCAAAGTAATGACAATTAGAAAGTTGACGAATAACTAAAGGCCAGATATTCTTCCCATTGAAGTCAATGGGGATTCAGACTCCAACTTCAATGGCAGCAGGAGAGTTTGGGGCCTGAGAGGAGCTGAGCACCAAATGCTGCATTTTTGCTCAGCTGTTACAAGAGTCATTGATTCTGCAATTTCTATTTTTTTAATGTATTCATGACTTTTCATTTATTACATGGATTTTTACATGTGGGTGGTAGGGTGACCAGAGGCGAGGACCAAAAAATCGGGACTTGTCCAAGGGGGGAGAGAATCCCTCCCGCCGGACTAGAATTAAAAAAAAAAAAAAAAAAAAAACGGAAAAACTGAAGAAGCCCGGGATATTGGGACAAATGGCGTCCCAAGCATGCGTCGGTCGGGACGCGGGACAAAAGAAGGAAAATCTGGACGGTCACCCTAGTGGGTGGGTATATGTAGTGGCCTGGAATGGTCTCCCTCCTCCCGTGCACCTAATGATTTCCAAGTCTCTCTTCTAAATTAAGCCCTAGTTTAATCAACAGCAGTCTGGGCCACGCCCCACTTGGCTACACATTATTTAGGGTTCTTTAAAAAAATGTAGATCCATGACGATGGGAAGCTGTGAGGTATGCATCTGTTGTGGTGGTGAGGAACCAGGAGTTACCTCCAGGAAATATAGTCACAAATTTCAAGAAATTTTAGACATCCGTTAACTTGATTTATAAAGTTGATCAAAAAATTGGGGGGGCGGGCGGAGGGAGATTGAGAATGTTCCTTTTAGTTTCTATATCTACCTCATCCCCAGCATACCTTATACAAATAAAATAAATATTGAAATATGAACTGTAGACAAATGTTTTCATAGGAAAAAAAATTCTACCATCTGTGTTAGGTTATATTTTCCAAGCCAATTTCCCAGTGAGAGGTGCTAGCAGCTTGCTCTTTAAAAAATGAACATTGAGATGAGCCATGACACTTCGACAGCCCCAAAATCTTAGCATTTGGATGGGTGCGAATGGGACACCTGCCTTTCAAGCTCCAAAGACCAATGCTGAAAAATGTTGAAACCATATACCAGACCATTTTCTTTTCCAATTTTCTCTACTCAAACATCATATCTTTTGACTGAAGGGCATGAAAATAATCCCATCTAAAGAGAATATCAAGTCTGCATCATTCATCACTCATGTAAGCAGAAATGCTGATGTTGCTGATCCCATTTGATTTGGCTCAGTAAATTAAGACTAAACAAGACACCCAGTGATACACAGATATACCAAGCAATTCTAAATTAATGTTGTCAGGCTGTCTGGAGTGGCTCACGGCCAGGAGAACCTACTGCAGGGCAGACCATCCAAACAGGGCAGACACCCCAAACTGGTGGTATTTTTATAATTAGATGTCACCAACCCACTAACAAATATACTTCTGAATCACTATACCAGTTACCATGGAGTCACAGACAGACCCCTTAGGGCCAACAATCTATCTTGCCACCTAGGCAAGCTGGATTTCGTGATAAATGGTCATGGACACCAACAATCACTAAATAATATTCTGTTGCTACCAGTCCCAAGAGACCAGTCACTTACCCGAGATCAATCAGTAACCTAGATCTTACACCAAAAGACAACACCTGTAGCCAATTCTATAATAAACTAAATATTTATTAACTAGGAAAAAAGAAATAAAGAGTTATTTACAGGTTAAAGTAAGCAAGCATATAACAAATAAGTTGCTGTCTAATGCCTACAAGTGACAAAATTGTAGGGACCTGTCAATTCAAAAAATTTTCAGGGCAAACCCAGGGAGAACCCTGGGCGATCTCTCATTTCAGTTTATAGTCTATGGCTCTGTGAGAGTTCAAATAGCAAACAGATGATCATTTTTCCTCATGAGGCCTTTTTATATTGTCTTCCCCCAGAAATCAAACTGACACACAGGTCCCTTCTTCTTAGAAGGTGGGGGGAGAATGCACTTCAAGTCTTTGATCCTTGATCTGGCACAATGGCTCATTTGCCTTTAATGAACATGATTTAACATCTTCTTGATAGAGACCATCATTTGCATTACACAGAGCTTTTCCCCCTGTTCAATGGAGTTACATAGTCACAGAGGTTTACAATGCAAATGTTTGCCATCAATTTCTAACAGGGGGTATAGCTGAGTGAGAACAATACATACAGCATCCTACAAACATTTTATACAACACTCAGAACATTATCGATTTAACATCCTATATTTATTTTGATAATGCTAATACATGGGTAAGCAAGACTGGTTTCCAGCTCTGCATTTGTAAGTGTTCAGTGAGGCCCAGGGCCTTGGCATGGCAGACCAAATACCAGCTCAGCATCACAAACACATTGATTTATTTTTTTCCTTTTTAAGAAAATGCATGTGATTACATATGTGCCAACTGACAACAAATAATGATGCAGCTGAAGATCCATGGAGAAACAGTCTCCGAAGAGATAATGCTTGTCCCTTTGATCACTTTACTAAAACCACAAATAGCCTAGGCATTTTCTTAATTGATTTTGTTTTCTGCTGATAAAACAGCAAAGCCCATTGAACATTGAGAGAAAGTAGTCTCCTCTCCTTGCTAGAAGCATGAGGTTTTGTTGTTGGGAGCATAGCCTTCAACTGGCGGATGGAAGGTGCTGATTGTTGCAAGGTGTATGGAATAGGGGAGTATTCCTGTCTCCTCAAGGTGGTTTCTTCCTCTGGAGTTGTGATGTCTCAGTAGGGTTAGTCACATAGGCGCTGACTCCGTGGGTGCTCCGGGGCTGGAGCACCCATGAGGAAAAATTGGTGGGTGCTCAGCACCCACCGGCAGCTCCCCGCCAGCCCCGGGGCCCGCGCCTAGCTCACCTCACCACCTGTGGGATCAGATCCAAAAGAAGAGAAGATATTGTAGAGAAGGTAGAGTAAAGATATCCTCTGGGAAGGTGTAGGTTTCAGTCTGTCCCAGTGTGTGGAGAGTTCCAATGAACGGTACTGACAAATCTGGCTAATTCCTAATTATAATGGGAATCAGTGTCTTACTGGGGTGGGCCAGTACCAGAGCAGAGTCTAGCATGGAACTCCTAGATACTCTTACAGGGAGATTGGTAAAATGATCTAAGAGATCTTTTCCATTGCTAACTTCTCTTACATTATACTGTGGTTTATTTAAGCAAAACACTTTAATCCAAGGTTTCAGTGTAGTAGCCGTGTTAGTCTGTGTCAGCAAAACAAAAATAAGAAAGAAAAACTTGTAGCACCTTAGAGACTAACAAATTTATTTCAGCATAAGCTTTCGTGGGTTAGTACCCACTTCATCGGATGCATGGAATGAAACATACAGTAGACAGATATTTATACAGTCAGAGAAACATGATAAGGTGGAGGTGCATAGACCAACCTTAAGAGGCTAATTAATTGAGAGGAACCATAACAGCAGGGGAAGAAAAACCTTTGAAGTGATAAACAAGATGGTCACACAGGTGTGAATGAGGATCGTTAACTTAAGGGAAATAGATTCAATTAACGTAATGGCCGAGCCATTCCAAGTCCTTATTTAATCCTGAGGTAATGCAATCTAGTTTGCATATCAATTCGAGTTCAACAGTTTCTCTTTGAAGTCTGTTTTTGGAGTTAATCTGTCGCAACACTGCTACCCTCAAGTCTGTCAGTGAGTGATTAGGGAGGTTGAAGTGTTCTCCTACTGGTTTTTGAATGTTATGATTCCTGATGTCAGATTTATGTCCATTTATTCTTTTGCGTAGAGACTGTCCGGTTTGGCCAATGTACATGGCAGAGGGGCATTGCTGGCACATGATGGCATATATCACATTGGTAGATGTGCAGGTGAATGAGCCCCTGATGGCGTGGCGGATGTGATTAGGCCCTGTGATGGTATCACTTGAATCGATATGTGGACAGAGTTGGCATCGGGCTTTGTTGCAAGGATAGGTTGCTGGGTTAGTGTTTTTGTTGTATGGTGTGTGGTTGCTGGTGAGTATTTGCTTCAGGTTGGGGGGCTGTCTGTAAGCAAGGATTGGTCTGTCCTCCAAGATCTGTGAGAGTGAGGGATCATCTTTTAGGATAGGTTGTAGATCTTTGATGATGCGCTGGAGAGGTTTTAGTTGGGGGCTAAAGGTGACGGCCAATGGTGTTCTGTTATTTTCTTTTTTGGGCCTGTCTTGTAGTAGGTGACTCCTGGGTACTCTTTTGGCCCTGTCAATCTGTTTTTTCACTTCAGCAGGTGGGTATTGTAGTTGTAAGAATGCTTGATAGAGATCTTGTAGGTGTTTGTCTCTGTCTGAGGGATTGGAGCAAATGCGGTTGTATCTTAGAGCTTGGCTGTAAACAATGGATCGTGTGGTGTGTCCAGGATGGAAGCTGGAAGCATGTAGGTAAGTATAGCGGTCAGTAGGTTTCTGGTATAGGGTGGTGTTTATGTGACCATCACTTATTAGCACAGTGGTGTCTAGGAAATGGACCGCTTGTGTGGACTGGTCTAGGCTGAGGTTGATGGTGGGATGGAAATTGTTGAAATCATGGTGGAATTCCTCAAGGGCTTCTTTTTCATGGGTCCAAATGATGAAGATATCATCAATGTAGCGCAAGTAGAGAGCTGAGGAAGTGTTGTTCTAAGTCAGCCATAAAAATGTTGGCATACTGTGGGGCCATACGGGTACCCATAGCAGTGCCACTGACTTGAAGGTATATATTGTCCCCAAATGTGAAATAGTTGTGGGTGAGGACAAAATCACAAAGTTCGGCCACCAGGTTAGCCGTGGTAGTATCGGGGATACTGTTCCTGACAGCTTGTAGTCCATCGTTGTGTGGAATGTTAGTGTAGAGGGCTTCTACATCCATAGTGGCCAGGATGGTGTTGTCTGGAAGATCACCGATGGATTGTAGTTTCCTCAGGAAGTCAGTGGTGTCACGAAGATAGCTGGGAGTGCTGGTAGCATAGGGCCTGAGGAGAGAGTCTACATAGCCAGACAATCCTGCTGTTAGGGTGCCAATGCCTGAGATGATGGGGCGTCCAGGATTTCCAGGTTTATGGATCTTGGGTAGCAGATAGAATGCCCCTGGTCGGGGTTCTAGGCACTTGTCTGTACAAATTTGTTCTTGTGCTTTTCCAGGGAGTTTCTGGAGCAGATGGTGTAGTTTCTTTTGGTACCCCTCAGTGGGGTCAGAGGATAAAGGCCTGTAGAATGTGGAGTTACAGAGCTCCCTGACAGCTTCTTGTTCATATTCCAACTTATTCATGATGATGACAGCTCCTCCTTTGTCAGCCTTTTTGATTATGATGTTAGAGTTGTTCCTGAGGCTGTTCATGGCATTGTGTTCTGCACGGCTGAGGTTATGGGGCAAGTGCTTTTGCTTTTCTACAATTTCAGCTCGAGCACGGCAACAGAAGCAGTCTATGTAGAAGTCCAATTTGTTGTTTCGACCTTCAGGAGGAGTCCACGCAGAATCCTTCTTTTTGTAGTTTTGGTAGGAAGGATTCTGTGGGTTAATATGTTGTACAGAGGTCTGTTGGAAATATTCTTTGAGTCGGAGACGTCGAAAGTAGGATTCTAGGTCACCGCAGAACTGTATCATGTTCGTGGGTCTGGAGGGACAAAAGGAGAGGCCCCGAGAAAGGACAGATTCTTCTGCTGGGCTGAGAGTATAGCTGGAAAGATTAACAATATTGTTGGGTGGGGTAAGGGAACTGCTGTTGTGGTTCCTTGTGGCATGCAGCAGTTTAGATAGCTTAGTGTCCTTTTTCTTTTGTAAAGAAGCTTGTGTTGTAAATGGCTTGTCTAGTTTTTGTAAAGACAGTCCATGAAGAAGTTTGTGTGGAAGGTTGGTTTTCCATAAGAGTATCCAGTTTTGAGAGCTCAGTCTTAATCTTTCCCTGTTTGCTGTATAGGATGTTGATCAGGTGGTTTCGCAGTTTCTTTGAAAGTGTGAGGCACAATCTCTCAGCACAGTCTGTGTGATAAGTTTAATAACTTTAATCCAAGAGAACTCTAACCTCATATTAAGATGATTTAAATCAAGTTGGATGTCTTTAAAAAAAAATTGTTCTAAATCATTCACAAGATATAGGCAGGTTACAGTAATAACCAGATGAAATCAATAGTGGTTAAACTAGATCAAAACAATAGTTTTTGACCTTAAAATCCATAACATTATTTGGTGGTGGAACAGGAACTCTTCACTGACACTGGTATTTTATATTCCAAATGTTTTCTTCAGTTGTGCAGGAGTTCTTATTGATCTCACAAACATGAAAATTAAGGAAAAAAACCCACCTCTCCACTCTACAATGATGTAACCATCACTAAGTCAATTTCTGTTACACTGAATTTAAATGGGCCAAAAGGCCAATCTTGAGTGCTTTATCTGTTTACTCCTAATACAGTTTTCCTAAAATGGGTTCATACAATGGAATGATGATGACACAATAGTATAGTATACAACGTGATACTGCTCCCCGAGTTATGCATAGTTTTCTTCAGCCCAACATAACGATTTAAGTTCCTCCTGAATAAGATTGTTCTGCTGAGCTCACATTTGTGATGCTTAGTGCTTACTTTGAAGAGCTTTAGATAGCTTTAATTAAACACTGTAATACTGAAATATATTAATGCCATGATGCATCAATATTAATTAAGGAATTAACTCTGCTCTGGTACCTTTGGCAGATGCTGCTTTTGCTGCCGTGTCTGCTGTACAGCATTCATATTCCATATTATATATATATATATATATATATATATATATATATATATATATATATATTTGAATTGTTAATGCCATGTGAATTAAGAAACTAAAGATATTTTTTTCTGCCTGCTATATCCCGTTAAGCACTGCCGTAACAACCCATCCTGCAGCCCAGACTTCACAGGCAGACTGACACGTAGGACGACATCACAAGCCGAGCTGAATCACATCAAATTAATAAGCAAGCTACAAAGTAAATGAAATGTCAAAGCAGTAAGGCTATTGATTGACCATTTAGTACAAATGATAGAATCCTAATTAATAACTGCAGCTGTCTCTGAAGAGACAACTGTTTGCCTTCCATATAGATTTCCTCTCTTCACTTTCATTGGCTTTAGTTTTTATGCTGTGTTTGATGTGAATTTAATGCTTCCCCACTTCCCCTCCTTATTCAGTTCTGTTGGAGGCGGTCATTACTTTTAGGCATGGTAAGTCTCAATCAGAGATGGAGAAACCACATGGGGTTCAGGTTTCTGAAGTCTTTTGAACCAGTTTTTGAGTTCACAAAACTACCATTTCCCCCATTAGTTAAACCTTTTTTTTTTTTAAAAAAAGGGTGAGATAATTAAAATATAAAACGTGTTCATTACAGAAAGAAAGCCTGTGCTATGTATTAATTTCTGCCTAATGCTAGTCTGGCTATATTATTTATCCACATACACACATGATTCTAGAACCCTGAAGTGCTTTAAAAATGTTAATAAATTTTTGATTTCTGGGCAAAACCTAAACAAAACATCCCATATCTCTAGCCTCTGCTAGCTCCCTACCAAAGAAAGACAGTGAATCTGTGCAAGAAAATTTATACTGTAACACTTTAAAAATAATCTAGAAAACACCAAATTATAAATTCTAAAATTAAAGAGATCAGCTAAATGTAACTTTTATGTAGCAACAATATCTTACATATTCATGAAGAAAACAAGGAAGCTTCACAACATTCATCTGAAGTACAATTATCTGTATTTTTTACAGATGAGAAAAATCACAACAAGAGGCTACCTGATTTTTTCAAGGTCACAAGAATTCTGTGGGAGGGACAGGAATGGAGAACAGGTCCATCAATGGCTATTAGCCAACATGGACAGGGATGGTGTCCCTAGCCTCTGCCAGAAGCTGGGAATGGGCGACAGGGGATGGATCACTTGGATGATTATCTGTTCTGTTCATTCCCTCTGGGGCACCTGGCATTGTCCACTGTCGGAAGACAGGATACTGGGCTAGACGGACCTTTGGTCTGCCTCAATATGGCTGTTCTTATGTAATGAATCCAAGGTCATCTAATTCCCAGACCTGAGTTGTAACTACAAAACAGTACTTATATAATTAATTGATCATAGTCAGGTTCATAAGAATACATGTATGTACACATCAATGAGAGCACGAGGAAGAGGAGGACTACACTGAAACTGGAACATTTACTGAAAATGCATGTCCATAGAATACGAGATGTAACTGTATTATTCCCAGACTTAAAATTTAATTTAGAATTATATGATGGGAACAATAAAATATCCATTATTTAGGGCTGTTCCATACATATGCAGCACCATGGGTGAAATTCTGGCCCCACTGAAGTCAAGGGCATTTTTGCTATTAACTTCAGTTGGTCCAGGATTTCAACCCATGACTCTTTTTTAAAATGTAAAAATATCCTTTGCCATTGATCCCATGATATGCAATAATATGAGCAACAATGTCATACAAATGAAATACAGAGGTTTCTACCTCTTCCTTGAACTCAATTGGAAATTTCCAATATGTAGTTCTGAATAGCATCCGTAGGTTTGAACTGCCCAAGGGTATACACATCACAAAACTACACAACCTCTTATCTATTTGTTAACACGGAGTACCACCATTATATTAACAACACATGGTGCTGAAATATTAAAAAGTTATTTTTAAGAAAAATGATGGGTTACAACATAGCTCATAACTCAGACTTAAATTCATAGTCAGTCCATTACCACAGCACTTTATTTGAACAGAATTCTGAGGGCCTATAATGAAACTGGTCTGCAAGAAATTTACAATCAACTGAACAGAGAAAAATAAATCCAGTCTGATACTTGTTACATGCACTTAATTGTGTTCAAGGATATAAAAAGAAACAAGGAATGACAGATTGAGAAAACCGGGATGATCTAAATGAAAGCAACCTCCCAAACACTAACATTTTTATTTAGTATTATTTGGTTTGTAAGCAGTTTCCTGTAACCCCTTCCTAATTAGGTAGTCTAGATATTTTGATTTGTAATGGGTACGTCGTCTCTGTTCTTTTACAAACCCATCACTCCTATGGATAAAGTAACAGAGACAGATCTCAGGTGTGAAAACTGCAGCTTTATTTTTGACTCATAAACCCAATCAATCATCCAACAGATGAAAACAGGTGCCATAAATCATAGCTACTGATGCATGCATAATCCAACATGCCGCTTCATATTACAGTACCTGCTCTTGGCATGGGCCAGCGGGTAACCACTGTACCCACACTTCATATGTCTACTTCATTTAATGAGGCTTCATTTAACCTGCTTAGTCACATTACCTTTCCTAAGGGTTAATTGTAAATTCACCCTTTTGGGGGGACAACTTTTCCCAATTTAGTTCAGTGTGGCTAGAAACAGTCTGTTCTCAACTCTAAAATAGACAATGAGAGTTGCAAAAACTCTTACAGAAGATGTCCATGCATACCATTTTAGTAGAGCTGGTTGAATTTTTTCCCCCTTAAAATAAAACACAATGGGACCCCGCACAGTTGAGGCATTTACTGTAATAAAATTATGACCAATAACAATTAGTTTGAAGCAATACACATTTTCTGTGCCATCTCCTGATGTTCTTCCAGCCATAGTCACCTCAGTGAATAATCAGCTTTTCCGTTGGTGACCTGATAATGACCAGACTTTATGCCCCAATTTCACAGAAACTGCTATTTTGCTTCATTACAATGGGCTGAGTTTATGTGGTTTATCTCAGTTTAGGATACTGATTTGTCAGTGCAGCATAAACTGACAGCACTAGCTAAGCTCTCATCTATTGACAAAAAAGGGTATACATCACAACCGCACAATTGTTACTGCACAATTTGGCCAGTGTAGCTTTTGACTACAGATATATCTTCTATCTTTACTTCCCACTCCTGTAACTACAAAGAGCTTACAATTTGCCAAAGAATAACAGGTCTTTTGACTTACTCAGCAAAGGTAAGGTTTCAAACTAATTAAGATATGTTATGGAAAAAGAATCTCCCTGACTGTAGGTTACTCAATTTTGTGTGTGCGTATATATATATATTTACAGAAAACACTAGTGCATTGCTTTTCGTTTTGTGTGTGCTTTAAGCTGTGGTTCTAAAACTAGTTAAACAACAACATACAGTTTTACATTTATGCTATGAGGAGAATGGACTGGTTTCACCAAAAGGATCAGAGGTGGATAGTTTATGTTTTTTCTAATGAATTTAATATCTGCCTGTTAACTTTTAAATCAACCAAAATAGCAAAGAATTAGTATTTAGACTCCAATGATGGGTGAGCCTCAAAAGGGATGAAGATTCATTTTAACTAAACCCCCAAATTTTGGATGATAACTTTTTAAAGTCACCTTTGTTCCTTCTCTACTCTGCATCTTACCCTTCTGCCTCCCTCCTTGTCCAAACCTTTCTTGCAGTCTCATCTCCGACCTGCCCCCACAAGACCTATCCCCAATCCTGCTCTTCAATGGAATTTACATCTACTTACTCCATGACTGAATTCAGCACAACTGCACCACAGCTTTCCAGGGCTGAGGGAACCTGCTAGTTTGGTAAGTGTGTGTTTCAATACCTCACCTGAACACTCTGTGTGGTTTGGCAACTCTTTTCACTTTGGATTTCGGTTAATTTGATCTGTAAACTCCAAGTGAGACCAGGTGTAGCCACATGAGTTTTGTCAAAACTATAGTGTTCCCTATCAGCAAATGAATGTGAGACCCTCTCTGCATGGCAATGTATTCTAGAGGTTGGTTTGGAGATCTACCATCATGTCTTCAGGGAGTAGCCAGGTGACACTGTCTTGGATTTTTTATTGTGGGAGGATATTGCTCTCCTATCTTGCAGGAAGCGGACAAGGGAGCAGAAGCTCTGGATCAGGAAGGGAGAAACAAATCAAATGCTTCCCTAATTTTTAAAAAACGAATCAGTTTAGTCTGGAATTCAGAACTTGAACTAGTGCTCTATCACTAAACATAAGCCACTAACAGCTTAGAGGTCTATGGTGTTCTGCTACGCAGTCCATATGTGAAGTAGGAGTACAGGAGCCAACACCCTCCCAGAAAAAACCATCTAGAGTTCTTTCTACATTCTCCTCTCTCTTCATCTCCCCACATGATATAAGGAAAGCCTGAGAACCTGCCCTTACAAGGCAAGGCTAATCCTACTAGGGAAGAAAAGAAGAAATAGGACACCATGATCTGTTGCTGAGCCTCCCAAAGGGACAGGACTGGAACTTGCAGTGTCTGCCGTGGATGAGCTTGAAGACCTTAAACCAAAGGACACCAAAGAGAGTTAGGCCAGATGTAGCCATCGCAGCTGATGGAACTGTGCAAGTGTGGCACAGGAAAAAAAAAAGGGGTGGGGGGTGATCAGCAATTGGATGGGGTCTGGCCTGAAGGATGATGGTGGGGGAGAATTCCACTGAGTGTAGGGGAACCAGCAGAAGGATATGAAGGTATGTGGGGAGTAAGGCTGGAGTGATAAATTAGAAGGAAATGTGAGCTGCCACTGGGCAATAGTTCTCTGAGAACAGGCAAGAGATACAGACTGGGATCATTTCCCTTCCCTGTCCTGGGACAGAACAATGACCTTCTTCAGGGAACAGCAGGAGTACAGTAGACTGGTATGTTTGCTAGAGAGCAACTCTCACAACAGAACAGCATCCCAGTTGTG
This sequence comes from Macrochelys suwanniensis, assembly GCA_033296515.1. Taxonomy (NCBI): domain Eukaryota; kingdom Metazoa; phylum Chordata; order Testudines; family Chelydridae; genus Macrochelys; species Macrochelys suwanniensis. The sequence goes on along the minus strand of CM065776.1, from coordinate 94,372,416 downwards.
AATGTGCTACATGAGCATCACACCTCTTTTCACCCCAGTCAGACCTCCAATATCCTCTCTCACTCAGGTGGTGGAAAGAAAGAGACCAGTAGATGGAGAAGAGTAGAAGTATACTGTAAATCAGTCAGTGCCCATTAACTCTCCTCCACAGGTTTCTCACTAGTTGGTACACTTTTGCCTATTTGAGAATGATAACAGAAGCCGATAGTTTATGTGAAAGTGATTATGGTTAGGTAAATACCCAGACACACAAAATCATTACATTTGCTTCCTATGAAAGAAAAATGACAAATGAAAATAAAAGACTAAGCTGTATTTTCAAAATGAATTAAATATGTTCACTAGCGTGACACCTTTCTGCATAAATATTTATTGTACTGTAAAACAAATTTTGACAAAGCATTCCTACAGTTGACACCATAGTAATATTGACTAAGGCCCAGATTCACAAAGGACGTAGGCATTGTGACAGTGAGCATCTCAGCGCCTAACACACTGCGAGTCACAAAGGGCTAGTCTACACTTACCAGCTGGATCGGAGGCGTCGGATCGATCTTCTGGGTTCGATTTATCGCGTCTAGTCTAGACGCGATAAATCAAACCAGGAAGTGCTCCCCTGTCGACGCTGGTAATCCAGCTCGCCGCGAGGAGTAAGCACTGTCGACGGGGGAGCCTGCGTGCCGCATGTGGACCACAGGTAAGTTCGAACTAAGAGACTTTGACTTCAGCTACGTTATGAACGTAGCTGAAGTTGCGTATCTTAGTTCGACAGGGGAGGTTAGTGTAGACCAGCCCAAAGCTTCAGTCAGGCACCTAGAATTCCCTATACAATAGATTGGGAGAGACAGGTGCCTAGAATGTGATTCACAAAAGCCTGCACACTAGCTGAAGAGTTGCCTAAAACTGCCAGTGGGAGATGCTGATGACAGGGGTGTATGCTAAGCCCTGCCCCCTCATGGAGATAAGCAGCTAAGTCTGGGGATGCAGGGAGGCACCTCCTTCTGCTTACGATTCTCAGCAGGCAAACCCTCTCTTGGAATTAGGGGCCTTAGGCATTTTTTGCAAAAAGTTGGTGGGGGGGGCATAGAAGGAGGAGGAGGACCCTCCCTTATAACTTTTAGCCCAGTGGTTAGGGTACTTACCTGGGATGTGGGAGAGACACACCCGTAAAGTCCCTCCTTTTTTCCAATGTATGTCTGTCTCACTTTTCTGTTAATATATTCAGTGTTTTATGGTGCACACAGTAGAACATTTTCCTTCATTAAGATTTTTACTTTATTTCCCTTTTCCCCTTTTTGTTAAAAAAAAAAAAAATCAACCAGAAACAGATCAGCCAGCTTTGTCATAATTTGCAGACCTATGAATGCATATCACTCTATCCCAATGCTCCGCTGGCTGATACTGTTATTGTAAGTGGGAAAGTTGCTGAAATGTGCCAGGATCCTGCTCTCTGAAGAGTAACTCAGAGACCAGGATTCTTTTACATTTCAAATCTCTGTCAGCATAGAAAAATAAAGCACACATTGTACAAATGCATTATGTCTACAATCACAAAATAAATCCAGTGGAACTAGCTTTGCTGTTGGTGGACTGTCCACCTGAAAAGCTAAGATCTTCATGATTTTGCCACATTTGTTTTGGCCGAAAAATTTCTTGGGCTCAAATGGATATGTATACAATGTAATGGAAGCATATCGTTAATGGTGAATTTAATCATATCATTAATGGTGAATTTAATAATAACAGTGTGATCTTTCAGGAGGGCCAGCTCCAGGCACCAGCATTCCAAGCAGGTGCTTGGGGCAGCAGTTAGAAAGGGGCGACAGTGTTTCCGCGGCAGCGGCAATTCGGTGGCAGCTTCTCTGTTCCACCGGCAAATCAGCAGCAGCTTCTCCCTTTTGCCATCCACGGCGGCAGTTTTTTTCACTGCTTGGGGCGGCAAAAACTGTAGAGCCGGCCCTGTCTCTCAGATATATACAACTGATCCATTAGAGCATTATCCGCCATCAGACAGTGAAGCTATGTAATCTGAAGAAGAGAGGCTTGATAAGGTCTTTGAGACCGATGCTCCAAAATAATTGGCATTCAGTTTGTCTTCTCCGAAGAAACAGAAGCACTATCTCCAGATCAGATATATATGGTGTGACCAGTATAACATTTCTCCCATGGGTAACAGCAATAGTTTACATTCATATAGCACCTTCGTTTCCAAAGGATCTCAGAGAGGTGTACAAACTTCAACTACAAAATTATATGCAAACTGAATCATGGAATCGCTTATCACCACTGAAATGCAGCCATCTCTAGCATGAAATGGAACTGCTGTTCAATAGCACAGAGGAATATTATACAACAGTTGAGATCAGGAAATGAAAAATGATTAAGAAGGTAGAATAAATAGCCAAACTTGAATCTAGGCAGGATATTAGGATTGAAAAATCTTAATTTTACAAAAGTACAGTAGGAACTCTCCGGCGCAAATAGAAATGGTCAGGGCCTCAGTTTTGTATTTCATCCAGAAAACATCATCTCCAGCTGCTCAATGTCCCCTAAACACTATGCTGCTGCTGTTGCTGAGTCTTGGTTTAGGAGAATGAGTTCCCTCTACTGAATAGTCAACATCATGCCCTAGCGACCTGTTTTCTTTCTTGAAGTCTCCAGTCCAAGTACTGACCTGATCCAAGAACTGCCTTGCTTATGAAATCTAATGGGATCATAGCACAATGTGTTATAGCTGCTGAAAACCCTTGTATTGATTTTTTTAAAGTCAAAATATGTGCTGAAAGGATGTGAATTAGTGGTTTCAGATGTATATAATGCAACTATTTGTACACAACATTTCTAGATGTTAATACAACAAAACATCTGTGTAATCACACACTTTTGAAAAGACAGCTTTCTAACAGAAGCAAATTACATACACATAACTTGGTACATCATACCAATGAGTACCCTCTGAAGGACAAACAGTAAGCCTATGTCTACACTTGGAGCCGGAAGTGTGATTTCCGGCTCGAGAAGACATATTTGTGGCTAGGTCTCATTCATTGAGCTAGCATGCTAAAAGCAGTAGTGTAGCTGTGGGCAGGGGCAAGCAGCAGCACAGGCTAGCCTCCCCAAATACAAACCTGTCTAAACCATGTGGGTACATGCTCAGGGTGGCTAGTCTGTTTTCTACACTACTGCAGCTATACTATTATTTTTAGTGCACTACCTCAATGAGAGCTCGTGCAAGTATGTCTATGCAAGTATAAGGGGACTGTTGGCCCCTTACTAAAACTCAGTGAGGGTTTTTGGTTGGCTAGGTCCCAGCACCAAATAGAAGGGGAAGGGTCGATGGGAAACCAGTACCCTGAGACTGACAGTCCCCAGGGGCAATGGGGAGAGGCCAGTGCTCCAGGTCAGCCTGATTCACAGGGAAGACAGGCTAATGACGGAGTCAGGGGGTCAGAAAGGTCCCATCCTCCGTGTGAGCTGGAATCGCCCTGGGTCGGACAGACAGAGAGTGGGGCCAATCTAAGGAGAGAGCAGGGCTACAGCCACAGAGCCAGAGGGGCCAGAGAAGCAGCCCAGGGGACTGGGGGCAGAGCAGCAGCAGCTGTGCTGAGGCAGAGTGGAGCCGCAGCTAGAACAGTGGGGCTGGAGCAGTCTGGAGCCGGGTGCGGTGAGCAACTGAGACCAGCCAACGGGGGACCCTAGGCAAAGGGCCCAGTGCAGAAAGACACACCCAGCCAAGGGTCCTTGAAGGCCAGACTGGGAGGGGGATCTTAACCTGATGGGGGGCTGATGCTGGGAAGAAGGGTCCCACCACCAAAAAGCCCAGAGGTGTGTGGCCACCGCCAGAGCAAGTGTCCAACCCGCAGCATCCCTGCAGCACAGCCAGGGCCTGAGGAGGCCGGGGACCTACAAGGAACAGACTGTGAACTGCCCTGACATTGCAGAGACACGGTTTGTGATGTTCCCTGCCACAGAGCAGGGTGATGTGTTTTCCTTTAACCTTTCTCATTTACCCTTATTCTTTTTTAAATTAATTGCTGATTAAATAAATGGCATTTGCTTTAAATTGTATGTAATGATCAGTGGGTCAGGGAAGTGTCCAGTGTAGAGAGAGTACTCTGGAGTGGGGACACCCTAGCCCCTGTCCTAGGTGACCACAGCAAGGTTGGGGGTCGAGCCCCCCACCCCAGGAATCCTAGGCCCAGCCTTGTTGGGGGTTACGAGGACTCTGCCAGACAGGAGAGTGGAAGGGGAGTCCTCGAGGGCAGCCAGGCCTCTGGGTAAAGGAAGTGGGGGTGAGGACTCAGATCCTTCCACTAGTCCATTTCACCGGAGTAGTGCAAAAGCCAGGAAAGTTACCCACAATAGCAGGACCATTCCCCCGCGTACACAAGCTGGGAATCACACCCCTAACTCCAAGCTTAGATGTAGCTTCAGACTGCATTACTGGCTTTACATACACACTCAGATAAAAGAGGCTGACAGTAGAATTAGAAAACTGAACATCCAGGGATCCTGGACAGACACTGTGACAGACAAGGGCCCTGTTTAAAATTAAGACTCTGATCCTAAAAATTACTTCAAGACAAACACAATGTTTAACACATGGGAAGTTGTACTGAAATCAATGGGACTACTGACGTGCTTAAAGCTAAGCACATGCATAAGTATATTGCACAGGTGGAGCCTAACTCATGGGCACTCAAACAGATATGCTTTAAAAATTATTAACATCGAAGATCGGTAGAGTAATGTTGCATGACTGGCCCACTGGGACATCATACAATACAAGTCTAAAAAACGTATGAGCCTCTACCACTTGAGCTGAAGGAATAACTCCAGGTTGTAGTTGTAACACTCATACCCTCTGTAGAGCAAGAACTAGGAGAAGACACTGTACATCAGGTTATATGACAATAACCTATCCCATTAAATCAATGGCTCAGTGCTGGTAGGCTCATAAATTGTAACCACAGTCATAAGTATGGGAAATGGTTGGGAAAATAGTGTAAATTTATTGAATTATATTTACATTATATTATGGAATAGTATTAAGAATTAGCATAGTTTTGATTCATTCAGATTTTGTGTGCACGCATGCATGGGCTAGATAATATTTAGTCCTGCCATGAGTGCAGGGGACCGGACTAGATGACCTCTCGAGGTCCCATCCAGTCCTATGATTCTATAAGAGAGAAGGATATTAAAAATGAAAATATTAATCGATACTACCACATTGTATACTATGGGCCCACAGAACAGACATGTCGTTGCACAAGAATCACATTTTCTAGAATCTGTGGTACAGTATATTAACTTGGAGTATTAAATCATATGATTTTTCACTTAAAATATTATAGACCCCTTCATAGAGTATTCCTGACAGGAGGTCATATGGAAATTAGTATTCTCTATCCTTATACAGATAACCTATGGGAATAATAAAAGCAGTGACCAACTGATATATTATCTATGCCATATTCACCTTCCACTTTGTGTTACAAATTCTGTGAGACTGATTCTGGTTTCACAGCTGTGGGAATCAAGGTAATTCCACAGAAACAAGATATAAATCAGGCCTAGATACATGCAGATTAAAAACCAAACACAAACATGTGGATAAAGTGATGAATACAGTGCAATTTGTTTATGGTGCTATGCAGAAATACAAGTACCATACTCATTTCACTTGAAGATATCAGAATTAAGGCTACTCCACTCCAATTAAAGTAATCAGACAAAAATAAAGTCACGTCAAAGGTTTCATTTTCAAATAAGCTACTTATTACCCATATCTACATCCACAGATAAATATTTCTATGAAATTTAGGGGTCAAAACCTCAGTTGCAGCCTAGGAACGTATGGCAGCCGTGAAAGGGTGAAGGTACAAAGTGTTTAGCTACACTGGCACTCCCTTGATCCTGGGGATGGTCTCTGCTGGGCTGAGAACATAATTTAGTATGAAACAAAGCCACCTGCACATCCCAGATTGCTCCTGGAAATAGCAGCAGTGAAAAAAGTTGGTTTTAAGGCAACCTTCCAAGTTTGGGAATCAGTAGTTTAACAATTAGGGGACAAGTAATTCAGACTGTCCAGACTGGTGACTATGAGTATGTATTATGCAGTAGTTACACCTCTCTACCTAACTACATTGGGTACACCTTTGTATTGAGGCATTTTCTAGCCAGTAGTAACAAAGGTGCTGATCCTGTAAAGGGGTCAGCGTGGGCATGAGACCATTTTAATCTGGGTCCAAACAGTTTGCCAAAATTAGAGTGCTGAAAGCTTTAATAGAAATTACTCAACACCACATGATGAAACAGCGATCAAGAAAACATTACCACCAGATGTAGTGGTAATGTATGTGCCAGCTGAGAGGTTCTACTTTCAGTTGCACACAACATATCATGTGTAGGTACATCTACACTGTACATTCCTTACAACAGCATGCAGAGTACATATACTACATGCCCCCCTAGTATGGGTATAAGTAGCAGGTAGATGGTGAGGCAATGCTTACGTGAGTAGAGTTAATGACACTCCTAAGCCCTGTGAGTATGTACCCTATATGGAAGCAACAAAGGGTCCTGTGGCACCTTATAGACTAACAGAGATATTGGAGCATAAGTTTTCGTGGGTGAATACCCACTTCATTGGATCACCCATGAAAGCTTATGCTCCAATACCTCTGTTAGTCTATAAGGTGCCACAGGACCCTTTGTCGCTTCTACAGATCCAGACTAACACGGCTACCCCTCTGATACTTGATACCCTATATGGCTCTCTACTCAATCAACCTTCCACATCTACGTGGCTATTTCGGAAGGTGGGGGTGAGGGAGGAGTGGTTTTTGTTTGTTTGTTTTTAAAGTGATGCAATACCTCGCTGCCTCCTGCAGCTGGAGTCTTTCCTTGCTGCAGGCAAAGACTCCAGCACTGGGGAAAGGCTCCTGCACCTCCCCACCATCAGAGCCTTTCCCTGCCACTGAGAGTGGGTGTGAATGACTCAGGCAGTGGGCAGGCAGCGGGGAATGGCTCAGGCTGCTCACAAAAAGTTCAGCTAAACACCCATACATTTTGAAGCCTATCTGACCTGAAATGTTCAACTTTTTGAAATTCTCCCATCCTCATTAGAGATTTCCTTCCTACCAAAAAAAAAAAAAAAAAAAAAAAAAAAAAGAATGATCAGTTATGCTGAAACCCAGATCACATGTTCATGCGAGACAGGGTTTTCCATCGTAGATTCAAGGCACTGCTTGCCATGGGAAATAGGATTGAAATCTCTCTCAAAAAAACCTATTTTGATTGTATGAAAAAATAAAGTCAGCGACAATTGAAGTACCATTTTTTCTCCCTTTGCTTTTGTCTGTTCCATAAGCCAAAAAGAGCTGATGGTTAAAAAACCCTATATGATTTCGCTATCAATTCCCCGCCCCCCCACCTTGAATGCAGTCTAACATGGAATTAGAAGCATGGTGCAAGGAGTTTGAGTGCAAGAAGCAGGAACATCTGTTCTAATCAGAACTTTGGCAATTAATCCTTCTGGGGCCTGGAGCAAGTCATTAAACCACCTTGTTTCAGTTTCCTCATCTATAAAATAGAAAATTATTTTATTTCTTTATTTGTACCATGCTCAAAAGATGTGGCCACCGCTTCATAAAACAATTCTGACAAGGGTCGGAGGACATAAGTTACAAAAATAAGGTCATGTGGTTACCTCATTTTAATGCACCAATCCTATCCTACAACATGTACAAACTCTTCCCTTTTCACCTTCCCTCACTATCCAGGCCCTCCCAGCTCTCTCGCTCTCTCTCTCTCTCTCTCACACACACACACACCCCACCCCACCATCTGTCCTCTCTCCACATACAAGCCTAAGATGTGTTTTCATGTGAATTCATCTACCTCAGAGATGTTACAGATTAATTACCTAATGGTTCTGAATAAGAAAAGTGCCATGTAAGACCCCCTCATTATTATTATTAATACTAATGGGCATTAAAGCTACAGCGGTAACAGTAGTATTTCCTTCCAAAGGGCATGTCTGTGAGCATGTAGACATACATTATAATGACAATTTATTATCACATTTTAATATATCATCCATAATATGTTCATAAATTCAATTTAAGTGATGGTGTAAACATGATAATCACCATGTTATCGCATCTATAGGTAATCATTTCTGCTTGAGATGTAAGTATTCTTCCAGGCTATAATTAAATCTGTAGTGTCCATTTAATAATCTACGACTTTGTCATTGGTTAGACACATGCTAGTAATTATATTTGCCATGTTGCTATGTGTCGTATACTGTAAAATAAAAGGAACAATCATCAGCATGGGATTTAGAGTGAAAATCCTATCAAGTTTATGTACTGATGAGTATGAAATTCCCATTTAATGCCAAATGAGTTCATCCCAATAAATAGCAAGAAAATGAACAATGATAGGACTATTATTTTAAAACACTGTCCTCTTTGTAAACCAATAATGTCATTCCAGAGATTCTATTTAAGCAGCCTTACTTAACTCAATACAGGATTTCTCTTGGATTACAATTCTCTGAAACAAGGAATGTTTTCCTGATTGCAATCAGCAGAATCAGAATTAACTGTAACCACTGGCATTCCAGAATTGTGGCAGGTAAGTGCATGACACGTGAAATTCACCCCCATGCAGAGAGCTAACAGAACTGTAGACTGATGATCTATTATGGGAGTCCCGCTTGAACCTTAATTTAAAGAGGCTTTTTATGGGCATTGTGCAAATACTAAGAGTTTAACCCACATCATATATGCTCACCCACATGGTTTGATATGTCAGAGGAATTTAGTAATCAATATTTCAATCAGCTCCACATGGCTTGAAGTGTTAGATTGCAGAATTGTCACTAAATACACTATTGCCACCCTTATTCACACCAATAAAGAACAGATTAGCAAACAATATATTGATTTGTACATGCAAACAGGACACAGACAGCATAATATGGTAAAATGAAGACGCCACAACTTTATTCAACACCAATACTTAGCTGATATGAAGTAAACCACATAAAACTACCTAGCAATGTTGTTCCAGCTGTACCAACGTCCCCAGAAGACTGTAAACCTGATGGTGACAGAGTATTAGAACCTTGCCTCCTCTACTCCCTCAGGCCTGGGTATAAAAGTCCCAAAAGAGCCACAGGCTACAACGGACAGAAATGTACCACCTCATCATGCCATTTGCGTGCCCAGGGCCAATGCCCAAACAACCCACTAGTTTTTTTTAACTATTATTTTTAACTCTTTCAACCCATGAACAGCCTTGGGACCCATCACATTTGAAGCAAGTGTAACTTAAATCCCCAAGAAAGTGACCTCCTGGAGGCTAAGTGGAAGGTGAAAAACCCACATAGCCGTTTGCCACTTTAGCATATACAGACCCTTTAACTGGCGATCAGCCTCTCCCTCCAGCATCTTAAGAGATCCAGCAACTAGATTAAAAGTGGGAAGGCAAGAACTGAAACAAGAAGCCTGCCATAGGTCCCACCCATGAAGCAAACTGTATCACCCTCTCCCCCTCCCCACCATTAAATAGGAGCTACTCACCCAGCCCCATAGAACCTCCGCTGGTCAACAGCAGCAGCAGTGGTGGGTGGGACAAGCTTCAGAGGCTGGACAGAGACACAACATGTAACTCCCTCCCCCCACCATACCATGCAGCACAAGGAAGAGGGAGGGGGAAAAGGAAGCAGGGACTTTAGCAGCAGCACCCACCTGCCACAGGTAAAGGGAGGTGGGGGAAAGAGGGAGCACATGGAATACTGCTTCAGCTGTTCCCATCCACGATCTCCCCTCCCATTCTGGAGGGTGCCTCCCTGGCTTCTGGCTCCACAAAAGCCCCACCAGGAATTAGAGGGATGAGCACTGGAGATGAAATGACACAAGCCTATGCCTTAAAGTGTCTGTTGAAATAAAATTATGAAAAACTCCATTGTGCTGCCGGCATTTTTTTAAAAATGTGAATCATTTTTAATTTTAATTTCCTTTTTAAGAATGTCACCTCTGATTGCCTTTGGCTTAGAAAAAGAAATCATGACATTAAGTGTAACAGGTTACGTTGGTGCAGAGTTATAGCCCGAGATTTTGTACATGCAGAAGTACTGAAGTGAATAAAAGCTGCAGATGGGCAAACAGTTTGAAAGAGGTGGCACAGCATCCGACAGAAGGGATGAGAGACTTTTTGTTGTCAACATAGACAGGTGCCCCCATCTGACAATAAGACAGTGAGAAATGTTATTGCTTCTAGTCTGAGAAAAATAGGTGTGACAGCACTGTTTAGCATATACAGTCTGAAAAGTCTGAGCAAGGGGCTTCTTTTAAATAAACCATTTTAAAAGATATTGGATGGAAAAAGCAAAAATTCACCGCGGATTAATTTGTTTGCATTACAAAAACTAAGATTATTATTCTGCTCCTGCAGTCAACAAACACCATTTTAATCCTGTTAGAGTGTGTATTTTGCTCCTTAAATGCAATAACAAATGCGTGAACTAAAAGTAATCCATCTCATTTGACAGTAGAGATTTTTCCAGCTTTAGCTAAATCCATACTGCAAGGAGACTGAGAAAATAGACCTTCCAGGACACAAATTGGATTTTGCTTTTTTGCTAATACCTTGAGCGACAGTGCACCAATTTTCATTCAGTTGCACTCCTGTAAAACTGATAAAGGGAGATGTCTGCATTCAGGGTGAGCCATGGATCTGTGTGTGTCATGTCATAGGATGTCCCCAGTTGTAGATAAGCTAGTGCAAAACAGACAAAATGTGGAGTTCATCGAGAAAAAAAGATGAGAAACACTTCCAAGTGGCATAACTTGTTATATAACCAGCCTGGTTCTTGTTATGGAGTTGTTGCTGTGGGAGCCACAAGGATTTTAAGGAAATCAGGTTAATCACATAAAAGGTGAGCACAATAGACTTTTAAAGTGTAAGAGGAGTAGAAGACTGCGTGAGAACAGGTCTGAATCAGGAGAGGTCACATCAGGCCTTTTATCTGCAGACTCCTAGTAGCGTGTAAAACTTTACTGAGGGCTAGAGGAGTAGGATGCAGAACAGAGGAGGAGGAAGCTCCAGAAGAGATATGGGCTGTGGCAGCCAAGGGGAGTTTAAAAAATAGGGCATTTGAAGACTGAGTTTGTAGACATTAGGTAAGAACATTCTTTATAGCACATACATATGTAACTTCAAATGAGACATGCAAGACTCATCTTTCCTCACCTTTCCTATCCATCCACACAGCTAAAGCTCTTGTCCAGGCTGTCATCATCTCACAACATCCTTCTTTCTGGCCTTGGCAAATGCAATCTTACCTCACTCATATCCTTTCAGAATGCTGCTGCAGAGATCATTTTTCCTAGCCTGTTGCTATGTTCACGTCATCAATCTCTTTGTTTTCTTCCTCTTCTTTATGGTATCAAACATAAAACTACATGTATTCACTTTCAAGGCCTTTCACAATCTATCTCCACCCTACCCATCATCTCTCGTTCACTATCAAGGTATCAATTTCTGACTCTGATAAATCCATGATACCAGCCTCCCTTGCTCACCTGTTAAATTTTGAAACCAGCACCAATGTGCTTTCTCCCAATCTGTCCCTCATGCTTAATAGGCACTCTCCATCAACATCCACATAGTTACTTCATTATCCTCTTCAAATCCCCCCTTACAACTTTTTTGCTGTGATACCTACAAAAACTTGTCAAAGATTCGGGTGGTGGTATTCTGAGACCACTGACTATCATGCTGACCAACCTTGTTTCCTTGCCAGTCTGTCTGTCTCCATCTCTTATCTTATCCTTTGATTGTAAGCTTTTTGGGGCATGCACCATCTTTTGGTTCTGTGTTTCAACAGCAGCTAGCACAATGGGATCATGGTCCATGACTAGGGATCCAAGGCACTATTTGTATTACTGTAATAATCACTAGTAATATGCTCTGAGTTTATCCTGCTCCTGAGTTAATGTGCTGGTTTGTTATCAAATCCTCGTTTTGGACTGTCGTAAACTCAAGATAACAAAATGTTTGTTAATTTATGCTTTTTTCATCTCTCCAGACACTATTACTTTTATTGTTGTTGTTAATCTGTATTACACAGACACCTAGAAGCCAACAGATATCAAGGCCTCCTTGTGCTAGCCATGTACACATGCATAGTAACAGACAGTTCCTACCCCAAAGAGCTTACAATAGAAATTGACAAGACAAACAAAGGCCAAGACAGGAAGCAGAGGGACAGAACGATTAAGGTCAAGGTAACATAACAGGTTAATAGCAGATCTGGGATTACAATCCCGATCTCACAATCAGGGGTGGTTGGGAATTACTTGACAAAAAAAGATTTGTTGTCAGAAAATGCCGGATTGTCAAACCAGAACTTTTTTGTGGGAATGTACCAGTTTAGATAAAACTTTAACTGGAAAACTCTCACAGGTGCTGGATGGAATATAGACAACTATAGATAGAAATTTACAAACCCCAGAAGAGCCAATAGCCTAGTGGTTAGGGCACTCACCTGGTTTGTGGGCAACCTTAATTCATATGCCTGCTCTAATTTGGAAGATGGACTTGAACCCAGGTCAGTGTCCTAACCAGAAGTGTAACGGCTATTTTGGGGGTCTTTGGTTTCCCCAGATGCAGCATGGGATTTTTTTTTTTTTTTTAATATCTGGAAATTTTCATGGGAGGGGAGAAAAGTGTATCATCCAGCTTTGCCCAACTCACATTCCAGAGCCCTATCCATTAGACTATTCCAGCCCCCATCATGGTGGGAGGAATATAAACATGTAGACATTTGGACCAAAAGACAAACAGTGTAATCTTTCAGTCCTTACTCAGGGGGAAAAATGCAATAATTTGCCATAGCTATGTTTATTAAACATAAAGAAACACAAAGTAATTGCTAATAAAAAAGTAAATTTGCCAATAGATACTGCACAGATGCTTGTTCTAAACATGGGTGAAAATTACTGTAATATCACTAAGTAGTAGCTATTGTGACAGACCCAGACCAGTTGGGTGCAGGAGTCTGGTAGAAGGAACACACACTGGATGAATAGTTTTTTGTTTCCTGAGTGACCAAGGCAGGGGCCAGAGCAGTCAGGAAGGTGCTAGAAGCAATTAAGTCAGACAGATTCCATAGGACACCTCGAACCAAGAAAGGACTAGAAGCAATCAAGGGAAACCAGATAATCAGATCAACTGAAGCCCATTTAGAACCAGCTGAGACTAGTTTAAAAGGAAGCTCCTTCAGAGAGGTCGGCTGGTAGGAGCTGGGAGTAAGATGGTGTGTTGTGGGAAGACTGGGAGAAAGAAGGTGTGCAGTGAAAGAGCTGGGAGGACAAGCATGGTTAAGTACCAAGGAGGGTGCTAGGAGGGGCCATTTGGGGAAGTAGCCCAGGGATGGTATAGCTCCGGTAGTATAGGAAAACTACCTGTTGCCGGGGTCATTAGGGTCCCTGGGCTGGAACCCGGAGAAGAGGGTGGGCCCAAGTTCCCCCCCAACCTTCCCCACACCTCTACAAAATGTTCCCTGAGTAGGAAGACAGGGACTAAAGAGGGCTCTTACACCAAACCCATTGACTGGCCGAAGATGAAGGTGGATCAGTAAGCTGTAACCCTTGCCTCTATGAGGGGAGAGGGGCTACATTGAGGGCGACAGCACACCTCTGAGGCAAGCCCTAACTGCTTGGAAGCACAGGACCCCCTCCCAAGGCAAAGCCGGAGCTCTGCCGCACTATATAAAAATCAATGTAACATAGGTTAAATGGATTAAAACTGGCTAACTGAATTGGAAAGAGAATCATCATACAAAGGGAGTGTTTCTAGGGAATCCTGCAGAAATCTGATCTCAGCTCAATGCTATTCAATATCAATGAGCTGGAAGAGAATATAAAATCACTGCATTGACAAAGTTTGCAGATGACAAGAAATATTGATGGAATGGTTAATAAATAATGAAAAGGACAGGCCAGTTCTATAGATCTATTCGGATTGCTTTGTAAGGTGGGCTCATCTGAAAAACATTTATTTTAAACACAGCTAAAACAAGGTCCACATCTAGGAACAAAGAGTATAGGTCATAATTACCAGATGGGCACTGTATCCCAGAAAGCAGCAACCCTGTAAAGGATTTAGGGTCATGATGGATAACCAACTGACTATGAGCTCCCATTGTGATGCTGCAGTTAACAGAGCTAATGCGATCCTTGAGCGTGTAACTGGGGGAACATCTATTAGAACAGAGATAGTATTACCTCTCTTTCTGGCATTAATGAGACCATTACTGGAATACTCTGTCCAGTTCTGGTGCCCACATTTAAAAAAGGATGTTAACAAATTGGAAATCAGACAAGAGCTTCAAGAATGATTCAAGGTCTGGAAAAAACATCTGAGAGAAAGTGAAGAAGCTTAATCTATTTGGTTTATACAAAAGAAGGTTAAGACATGACTTGATCACAGTCTTCAGGTAGCTACATGGGAAGAGATTTCTGATAGAGGTTTCTTTCATCTAGCAGTAAAAGGCATAATGAGATTTAGTGGTTAGAAACTAAAGCTAGGCAAATTCAGACTAGAAGTAATATGCAGTTTTATCAGAAAGGGTAATTAACCACTAAACATCTTACACACGGAGGTGGTGGATTCTCCATCATTAAGTATTTAAATCAAGGATTGGATGACTTTTTGAAAGATATTATCTAGCTCAATCAAAAATTATGAGCTCCATGTAGAAATTACTGGGTGCAATTTCCTTGATAATCCAAAACAGATTATCACAATGGCCCTTACAGCCTTAAAATCTATTACTTACAAGCAAATGCTTTTTATTTAAATGGTGACCCTTGTATCTAGTTAATATTCAAATCCATTTTTTTTAAATGTTCCCCCCGACTTAGCGCATAATAGCAGATATATCATAGTTTCAGAAAGTTAAACTTTGGTGCTCATAAAAGAGATGAGCTAATAGGGCTATTTAGAGTTACCTAGTACAAGAGCCAGACTACAAACTTCCCCATACACCTCTCCTAATACATCTCATTTCTGACCCACCACATGGCTAGCTGAGCCTCTCTTGAGCAAAGCCTGCCAATTTGCCTCTTCAGCGTGGTTATTTGTATTAGACTGATAAAGGACTAGGATGACATCACCAAACTCATACCCACTTTTTGTGACCTAAACTCAGTTCTCTAGAGGTAAAGGCTACCAAGTTCATTAACCTCCTGTACCACCTTAGCCCTTAGGGTATTCTCAGTCATACATTGCACCAGCACATTTAAGAGGAGGTAATCTGTCACCCAAAGCTTGGCAGTCTTGTTTCAGAAATGACATGGACCATAGATGTGTCAGTTTTATTGAGGAAAAGTAAATGGAATGCATTTACAACATACTGCACCATATTTTAGGCTGAGCTGCCAAAAGAGCAGCCTCGCTCACAATGTCACAGTGCATTAGCTAATTTCAGTGATTAATTTCTGGTCGCCCTGTGCGGTCTCTATGCACTGTGTGTAAATCTGTGTCCTTTCCCCTTCTACTTATGTTACTGATGAGCCAATCAGGACAAAGATGTTCAGCATTTGAACTGCTAAAAAGGTTGGAATTATGACAACGGATGTTAAAGGGATCTTCTAAAAATCTGAAGATGAAAATGATTATTTACAGCCCTAATGCTCAAAAGAAGAGCTCATCAGCCCTTCCCCCACCAAGGTCAAGTACTCTAACTTCCTGAGCTGGAGAGAATCAGCCCATCAATGCCATGTCTACCATAGCTCATCCAGATGGGTCCCTCTAGAAAAGTGTCAGAAGCCACTTCTGCCTCCTCAGGGTTTGTGCATCCCATCTCCAAGTTCTTCAGGCTTTCAGATGATGATAATTTTGACGTGAAGGTCCGTCTGTCAGATTCTGATCACATTTACGCTAATGTAAATCTCATTCTATGTTTTAAGTAGCATAATTGAGCAAATAATCTGGTCCTGCAAGTATCTCTAATTGACTAAACTATTTGGATGTTGCGTACAGAAGAGAGGATTTTTTAAACTAGATTTGCATATAAAATGATTTGATTTAAAATTAATCAAAATCTGTGAGCATATTCTGATGGTGCTTTAACATGGTATCTCCGTTTTCTAAATATTTTATTGCAGCATAGGCATTGTTACGGTTTCTGGAAAACATGCATTGTTTTGGTGCAAATATGGTCAATTGTAATATAAAACCTGAATGAATGTGCATATAGCATTCTTTTTAACTTTGGACCTTTGCAAAAGCTGCATTTACTCTCTTCCTCAACAAATTTTAGTGGATTTGCTATATTCTATATTGATGCAAGACTGTGGTCACATCCCACTCCTACCCAAGTGTGGCGATCTGCACTAGCGGATCTCAGTGTTGGATTAGAAACGAAAATAGGAGTGAGTTTGCTGAAATAGCCACAGAATGTAAACATAGTGTTTTCTTTTTCTGGGGTTTGGGAAAACTGAACAAAAGTATGTTACGTCTGAGTTCTGCAAGTGGTCCTATCTTGCTAGTTGTGTGACACAGACACTGAGATCTAAACATGCCTAGACCATAGGCTCCTTGAAGCCTGGATCCAAATACACAGTTTGTAGCTTGATCCCATTTCTACTGAAAAGACTGAAGCTCAGTGATTTTATGACCATCATCATTCACAGCAAATGCTTGCTGTTTCTATGTTTAGTCATATTAAGTGATACTTGAATGAGCTGAAAAGCAACAACTCCATGTTGTCTGGAGCATCATGACATAGTTCTGAAGTTTCTCTGAAACCCAGAGAGAATGACGTCTGCATTCTTAGCACATTACCTACCAGTGGCCCAGCCAAGCCAACAGACCAGCCATTTTATTTATACATTGTCCTTATTCCTGATGTACAAGGTGGCATTCTTGCTTTTATTTCACTTTGTTGATCACTCCCTCTTGTAGATGAATTGCAATCATTTATTTCATTTTTTTTTAAAAATCCTCTAAATGTGAAATTTGATCAGTAGTTAATCCAATTAAAGTTTCCTTTATAAGGGTCTAACACTCCTTGTGTTTTGAAGCTTTTTAAATTAATACTGAGTAAGTGTTTTGTTTACCCTTCTGGATTACAGCCTCTAGCATGTCTCAACTGCTTTTGTCACTTAAAATAAGCAAAATGCAGATACCCTGTATTTTGGCATTATGCCTTTTCATTTCCTCTGGAATTCAGGTCTTTTATAGTCATCTTGCACTCATTTCAAGAAGCATTACAATTTAACACCAGGTGCGCATGTTGCATAGATAAGTTCATTACCATTTATCCCCATGAAACTAAAGATTTGTTGTTTTATTTCCCCCCCCCAGAGTGAAGGTGGATTTCCCCCCCCCCTCTAATCCTCTTCCTTCTCTAATCCTTTGCTATTGAACACTGCAAAGGATTTGAAGGTGTCTAGTTTTAATTAGATGTGTATTTTCAGATTTTGCAGATGCTGTACTCCATCTTTCACAAGCCTGCGGAAGCTGATGCACCATGTACAACCTATCTTCTCCTGAGTACTTCAATACTCATGGGATGCAAGTGTGTGTTTTAATATCAGTATGCAGTAGCTATTCAGGACTGTGAAATAGTCACATTACTTTCATTCAACGATACTTGATAACTAGAGAGAAACAATCAAATTAGAAAGATTTCAACCATCCATAAAAATGGAGCAAGCAGTTAGAACTGAAGCTTGGTCTACACTATGCTAGATCTCTGGTTAGGTCACTTGTGTAGCACCTCACATGGATGCACAAAATTACTCTTCCAGTTTATAAGTTCTTGCCCCTTTCATACCAGTTCTATTTAAGATCCTAAAAGACAATGGGCCAAATCCTCAGATGGTATAATTCACCATAATTCCATCAACTTCCGTGAAGCTATGCCAGGATACAGCAGCTGAAGATCTACCTCAAAGACTGCTTAAGAGACACCATTAGAACAGGGAAGCTTAAAACAAGATTTGTGTTTTGGAGTTGCGGCTATGTGCACATATCTCTTCCAGCTTCCCTGATTTGTTCTTGTAATCATGAAGGAAATATACTTATATGCAAGAATCCTGCTCTACTATCATTTCATAAAATGAAGCTACTGAGTAGAACATTTGGATTTCAGAATTTTGAAGACACCAGTTATTGAGGTTCAATGTGAAACTTGGTTCCTAATCTAATGGTTGGGGAGGGTAAAGACCGATGTGTCAGTCTCATAAAGGGGACAAAAGAGAAAGGAAGGGGGTGCAGAATGAAGGAAGAGATAGAGTGGGGCAGAGCCCAGCCCTTTATATTATTATGAAACAATTTGGTTTGCTGAGAAATGGTCATCTAACCATCTCCAGTCTTTGCTAAACAGCCAATAGCTTTTAGCACCAACCTCAACTGACCATCTAGGAGGTCCACATGAACTCAGTCAACCAAATTGTGTTTGGCCAGTGAAGGATGAAATGTGCATGCATGTTGTTACCCTCTATCGTCCCAACCCCAAACAAATACAGATTATTTTAATAATAATGGGGGAGACAAAGCCTTAACCTTATGCTGAAATGACTGTAAAACATGAGAAAAGACCGGTTTTAGTGCAATGAAGAATACGTTTCTGTATGGGAAGCACAGTAGAAATAAATTATGTTTTAATATACAAGTTAGCATTAGCCATCCAATGTGTGTTAGCCGTCCAAAAATCACTAGCTAAAGAGCTTTATTGAGAAAAATCAGGTATTATAATTTATAAAACATAGCTTTGAAAGTAGATTTTGTATTTTGAAAAGTCAGGTTGAAGTGGATGGGGATCTCTCACAAGTCTGTATTCTTACGTCACACCTCCATCTTCAGTCATAGGAAAACACTGAAAATTCACTGTGCTCCCTTAACAGTTAGTGATGCCTGCGATAAGCAAACTGTCCCATGGGTTTGCTCAGTCTAGTAATCAAAATCTTGATTACTGGACATACTGCCTCACTTCAGGAAAGTAGAGGGATGAAGACATCCCATTCAAAGTTAGCATTTGCAAACACGAAGTTTTCACAGATGGATATATTTTCAGAGAGCCACACTGTATGTCACATAATCCCATAGCATCTGTTCTGTAAAGCAAACTGGCAGAAGCTTTTATCTTTGCTGACAGTACACTCTACGAAATGGATGATGCACGAAAGAGCATTGCTTCCTTATATACGGTATTTTAGGGTTCTGTATTGAAATAATAAAGGCAAATGCATTCGGGGAATTAACACTATTTTTGGTGTAACATACTATTTCAACCACAAATTATTCCCATAAATCTTTACACTAACTGTTCTTGTATTAACCTTCTGTGTGACGGGCATGAAGAAACATAGGACATACACCCACCTCCCCCCCAAACAAAATACACTCTAAGACAAAAAATGTAAATAGTACTGAAAATATGCCTTTTAAAAACTGTTAAGACCAAAAATGTTTGAAAGTCAAGATATTTTAATTTAAGGCTCCAATGTCAACTTTAACTGTGCCTCAATATCCCTACCCATCCACTAGGCAGAGGCTGAAGAGCTGCTTTAAACTTATGTGCATTTATGCTTTAATTTTCCAGTACATACAATCTCAGAGTTGGAAGGGACCTTAGGAGGTCATCTAGTCCAACCCCCTGCTCAAAGCACGACCAATCCCCACTTTTTTTGCCCCAGATCCCTAAATGGCCCCCTCAAGGATTGAACTCACAACCCTGGGTTTAGCAGGCCAATGCTCAAACCACTGAGCTATCCCTTCCCCTCAAAGTCAGATGCCATTGCTATCCCCACCAAAAATTGAAGTGCTGGTCTGAGTGCTCCCCCCAAAACACTGCCATTTATAACTATTAGCAAATACACTGCACATTTAAATTCTTGGCTTTGAATAAAGAGATTGTCCCTTTCATTAATTTCTCCTCTGGCAGATGACAAATTTTGTTAGCTTTTCTTAAGGATAGGATTTTTCATGCAAACTCTATAAAGTCAAACTGCTCAGAACTGTAATAATTTATCAAACTGCTAAATTCATGGTTGAATTTGTTGCAATGGATGTTGACAGAATTTTTTTTACTGTTAATTAGCTGAAATCAGAATAAGTCTAGAGAGCTGAATTAAAGATGATCAGTGCAAACAAGAAAAATAAGGGAAACAGTAAAATCAGAATAAAAGGTATCATTAATTTGAATGAAGAATCGCCAGGCCGAAAACTACCATTACTTCTTTTGATAAAATTAAAAGGAGGGTGGAATCCAATGCAATATGAACATTTCAGAAAAGATCAAAGTATGGTTCCTCATGAAAGCCCAATGGGCACCAAGCTGACTTTCAGACCATACAAAGGGCTGTTAGGAATAGTATATCATCAGATGAGTGAGAAGTTGCTATGTCTAGTCAAGGAAACATCCGGGGTTAATCACCATTTTCAGAAAAGATCCAAAGAAAATAATATATTGTGCAGTGAGAAAATTCATAGATAATATCAAGCTAAGAGGAACTGTAATTATCCTAGCAGACCCAAAAGCTGCAGAAAGGCCTAAGGAGTTTGAAGAAGTGGGCAAAAATCAGCTGGATGAGATCCAGTCTGTATAAATAAAACATAGTCTACTTAAAGAACCATATCAAGTGGAAATTACAGGGAAACATTTCGTTAGAAAGTAGTAATGCAGGAAAGATGAGCAAACTGGACATGCCGTTTCATGGCACAATGCTGTTTTAATTAAAAAAGTAAAACATTATGTGCGTCGATGTAGCGACATCACAAATAAGACCAGAACAATGGTGATTACTCTTCACAGGCATGCTTGCAAGCAACAAGCAGCTTTTTTCTCGTTATAAATAAGATATTGGCAAATTATAATGAACCCAAATAAAGGCAACAAAGATCATTTTAAAAAGTTATAAAGTCAAAGAAAGAACCAATTTGGACCATTCCCCATCTCTACATAAAAACCCAAAATGTATCTTCATAGTATGGGAAAGAAGGAAAAGGAACCACTCATTTCCTTGTCTCCCTCCAAAAGTATGGGAAGGCTAGGGAAAATTCCCAACAAAGTTACTAACCTAACAATAACTTAACATCTGAAAAGATTCACTCAACATCTTCCCCTCCCATTATTAATTTTCCCTTTCCTCCTTTCAGTCAGGGTTGAAAATAAAATGTTGCATTCTGAGAGGGGCTTCTCTCTGTATTTCTAACCTAAACAAACTCAGGAAGTACTATAACATCTGATGAGAATGCCTGTTCTTATGCCATTTTTCTAGTCCAATAGCTGGATAAGTCTGAATAATCATCCACACATTTGGATGCCTCCCCGCAGTCCAGCTTCTGAACCTTCAGGGAATTGCCCTTTTCTTAAGAGGGCATGAGCTATAAAAAAGATCGAAGGAATTTTAAGTGTGATTATACTTTGACCCCCCCAAAAATGGCATCAGGAGAAGTTCCATAATTATTCTTTTCAATAATTTCCAGAAGTTGTGTTTGCGGCAGTAGCAGTTTGAACACTGCCTTCGTATTTATACACAGGCAATGTTCAAACTGCTACAAACACAACTTGCGTCCTCAGGCTGGGTTCTGTCCTGCTCGCGCAACATCATTAACAACAGAGTTGTTTGCTAAACTCAACTCCATTTTCTCCAAAAGCACTGCCCAGAGGTCACCCAGGGAAGCATTTGGGTCTGTAGTTGGAACTTAATAATTCCAATATCTGAACTGGAAGAGACTCCAGCTCCTTCTCCCTTATATGTATTGGCTTTATACTTTTAAGATTAATATGAACCAGGAAAATTGATTTGACACAATAAAGCACACAAATATGACCGTGAGCACACAGAGAAAGTGGATCTGTTGAGTAATAAAGTGCCATTGTTTACCCAGTCACTTTCCCAACTAGAACAACACATCGATGTACAGCCTCATTCTGTGTTTTCTCGGATCTAATTTAATACATATATATTAAAATAATTTAAATTAATATAAATCATAATATAATTTCAATAAAAAATAAGGTACTATGTAATAACTCACAAAAGGAAGCATGTTATACAAGCAAATATTATATTAAGCATCTCGGGGATTAATATTAAACAAAAATATTACATGAGCTTAATGTAGGGTTCTCAAATAGCCTTAGAAGTTCTAAGTTATTTAACCCCATATCTCTATGAAAACCAGAAACATCATTTTAGCCTGCCTTGACTACAGCATATGGATAACTTGATTACATGGTGAGTAACTAAATGCAGTGGAATTGCTTCACAGATACTAAGCCAAAGGAATACAAATTGCACTCTAAAAAGAATAAGTGAAAGGTAAAAGCAGAACTGCAGGGAATATGCCAACAGCAGTGAGCACTTACTGAGAGGCAACATAAAGCTTGGAAAGTTATTGGGGCCAAAAAAGATTCTTTTTTCCTACAAAGAGAGAAAGGATTCTAGCTCAGACGCTCGCCAGAACAACAAGTGAAAAAAAATAGAAAAAAAACTACATTAAGACTCAGTGTGATAAGAACGATCCAAAGGCATTCTAGCTATTCACATGCAATCCACTTGACCCAATCTTAGTCCATTTCATTCCAGTGGCCTGTCAGAAAAACAAACAAAAAAAGCATCTAAGGAAAGTAGAGCGAGTCTTTGAGTTTGCTTCCTCAAGGGGTTGTTTCAGACACAATATCTTGGATAAAAAAAACACATTAAAATATGCCTGTTTTAAAAGCTCTCTAAACTTGATTGCTCTTCAGAGGATTTAAAAGAAAAGTGCTACTGAAGTGCTACTTTAATTTCTTTATTTCTATCAGTCCAGAGGCAGAGAACTCTGACTTTGAGGGCATTATATTTGGCACAAAACAGAAAAATTGCTTTATACAAACCGGCATTGAGATTCCAGAGAGCACAGTCTAAAAAACTGAGTTCTTTAACAGCTTTCATCACAGGGACATGTCCCTGCCTCAGTCACCTCTCTAATGACAATCCCATAAGAGTGTCTTGCTCCAGCAAGATCACAGCCAGATCTTCCACTGACATTTACAAGACACTCATCTCATTCTATCAATTGCGGTCTTTTCTTCAGCAGAGCAGCTAAACATAATGTAATATGGAAAAAAATTCTCACCAAAACATCCTATGCAGAAGTAGCTCTACAAAGGGTTATAAAATTTCATATGGGTTTTAAGTGAGACACTTTGAAGTGCCAGCACAATTAACTAGAATGTTTAAACAGGTTTAATCCTCAGTTTTTATCCGTACTTGTCCATTTCAACACTATATGCATCACATAAAGAAAGATTGATAGATTATAGCTGCTATTACTGCTGGTTAAAATTTAATGCACAGAAATAACCTATGCCTAGGGTTGCCAACTTTCTATTCACACAAAACCAAACACCCTAGCCCCACCCCTTCACAGAGGCCCCACCCCCTACTCCATCCCTTCCCCCAAGCCCCACCTCCCACTCACTACATTCCCCCTCCCTCGGTGGCTTGCTCTCCCCCACCCTCACTCACTTTCACAGGGCTGGGCGGTATGGGCTCTAACAGGGGTTGCAGGCTCAAGGGTGGGGCTAGAAATGAAGGGTTCAGGGTGCGGGAGGGGGTTCCGGGCTGGGGTAAGGAGTTGGGGTGCAGGAGGTGGTGAGGGCTCCGGCTGGGGGTGCAGGCTCTGGGGTGGGACTCGGGATGAGGGCCTTGGGGGCACAGGAGGGGGCTCTGGGTGGGGGGCAGGGGGTTGGGGCATGGACTTACCTTGGGTGGCTCCCAGTCAGCAGCGCAGCAGGGCTAAGGCAGGCTTTCTGCTTCTCCTGGCTCTGGGCTGTGCCCCAGAAGTGGCCAGCAGGTCTGGCTGCTCGGTGTGGGGGCCAGGAAGCTCCATGAACTCCTCTCACCCACAGGCACCACCGCCCCTCAACTACCATTGGCCACGATTCCTGGCCAATGGGAGTGCAGAGCCGGTGCTAGGGGTGGGGGGGGCGGCCTGTGGCGCCTCCTGGCCCCTGTGCCGAGGAGCCGGACCGGCTGGCCATGTCCAGGGCACAGTGTGGTGCCAGGTCAGGGAATAGCCTACCTTAGCCCTGAGCACCACTGACCGGACTTTTAACAGCCTGGTTGGTGGTGCTGACCAGAGCCACCAGCGTCCCTTTATGACCAGGCATACTGGTTGAAAACCGGATATCTGGCAACCCTACTGTTACCGAAATATCGGGTCCGCCTAGCTGAGAGCCAATAACAGCCAGACAGGGATAAGGAAAGAGGGTTACTTTATTCTGCAGAAAAAGGAGAGTCTGTGCCAAGTGACAGGACTCTAATTAACACAGAAATTACAGGTCTTTTATACACACTTAGACAAAGCCCTGGTGTGTTAACATTTGATTGGTGCTTGCTAGACCTCGGATGTCTGCTATCTGGTCAGTAAAAACTGGTATAGGATAGTTGTCTCAGCTGGAAAACACTATTCTTGTGTAGGCGAAGGACAACTGTAAAAATGCAAGGTCTTGCGTAGGCGAGGCGTCTACTTCCACCTAGTGGTCTCTGATTACCATGGCTGCTGACTGATTATGACTTTCACACAACCTATGCCTAACTTTGAAGACAACTTTAGGAGGAGTTTGGACTATTCTCATAAACATTAAGGGTTAATATTTCATTAATCTATCTTTGATGTAAGCTGTTTATGCCAGAGTTCCAGGACAAATTCACTTGTGTGTGAATATCAAAGAAATATTAAGGGTAAAAATGCAATGCAGGTTTTAATTCACTCAAATGTTAATTTAGTTCAAAGGAAATGTGAATGGTATTGTCTTCACTTATCTATAACTGGTCAATTTCTCCCATTACCTTATATTATTTATATATCTATATCTATATCTATATATCTATATATAGATATAGATATATATCCCTGTACTTAATTAACCCTAGAGCACAAGTATGTGTCAGTATTCAGCTGAGAATTTACTTGATGTGTAAACTTCATGAAAACGAATGAAGGATTGTCATGCGCTATTACATTACAATGTACATAGCATATATGTCGGTAATTATGTTTATCCTTGAAACGCAATTGAAGCCTTGGAAATATAAATGAAGAAGGTTGCTAACTTCAAAGCAAGGATCATTGAGTTAACAATGAGAATTCACAGACTCAATCAGCATTCTTCATGCACAGCCAACAAAGGAAGGCCCATGGGTGTACAGAACCTGTGAGCTAGTTTTTTGTGTGAAGATATAAAATATGTTTTCAAGGAAAGATCCGTCATCTCTTAACTATTTGGGCACTCAAAGAGAAGCATACCAGCTGCAAGACAGAGATCCACAAAGTTATTTGGGGGTAATTCTGAGAGATTTATGGAAAATTAGCTGATTACTACATCTCTGCTATTATTTATTTCCCACTTAAAAACTTAGACACACCCACCTGTTAATGTATTTTACCTGCTTTAACCTCTCACTAACTAATTTTTTTTTCTTTAGTTAATAAAACTTCAGTTAGTTTACTAGAGAAATTGGCTCCCAGCATGGTCTTTGGTGAGAGATCGAGAGTATCCATTGACCTGGAGTGAGTGACCCACCCTATGGGGTTGGGAGTAACCTAAAGTGGTGTGATTTTTTGTTTTGATAACCTTTTATCACTAAGTTCAGTTCGTCTGGGTGGCAAGACAGGCTTGAAGGTCTAAGGAGACTGTTCGTGACTCCATGGTATAGTAATCTAGGAATTCACATTTGTTACTGGCTTGGTGAAATTGAATTATAGAATATACCACCAATTTGGCGTATGTACCCTATTTTCTGACTGTCTGACCTGAGTTTGGCACTCACAGGTGTGAACCACTCCAGACAGCGTGACACTGTTCTCCTTAGAATCCACATTCAGGATCCAGAAACATGAAGAGCATGTATTCCATTTGTGTCACTAGGATAGTTTTTAACTGAATCCATGATCTTCCAACCAGGCTCAGTTCAATAATGGCCATTTTCCAGTGGAGGATTTAAAAAAAAAATGTATAAACACTATTTTCAGCTTATATCCTACCATTGATTTGAAGTTCAGTTTGAGTATAATATCTATGCATGTTCTTCTATTATGCTCCCAGGAGGGTGAGGAGGAAGAGGAACAAAGAAGTTCACAGTACGCAATGTTCATCATGAGAGCACTGGATTTCAGCAGCTTTATATTGTAGACTGAAAACTGAGGAAACTCACTAACTACCTCTAGCAAATTGCAATATTTATATAGAGTTTTGGGGAATGTTTTAGATACACCAAAAAAACCCTATACAGCCTGACCTTGCATTTTCTTAGTCAGGCAACATGGCAGTGAAAACTTTGCATGATTAAGGAATACACCAAAGGGCTTAAAGTGAACAGTTATGGAGACAGAGACAGCTTTGTCTGATGCTCCTACCAACATAAACGTTCTGGAAAGCAAAGTGGACCATTTACAGCAATTCTTAGGGAAGAAAAAAGAAAGTGATGTAATTTACAAACACCAAGCTTAGGTCAAATCTTCACAGAGCCTCAAATATGTAAGATCACTTAGTGCAATTGAAGGCTAGCTCTTCTTCTAAAGAGATTGCAGTTTTACTTAATCATTCACCCGCATCTTCATCTAGAAAATTACACATTGTCTGATGACAATTCTGATACTAGGGCTGAGCTTCTCAGAGAGAGAGTCTGGTTGGGGCACTGTGATGCTCTTCTAACAGAGGAACCAGACACCAAATAAAGAGATCTCTTGCAAGCACTGTAAGCATAGAGTAATCACTGAACACCATTTTTCAGGAACCTTGTTTGGTTTTTATAAATAGTGCTATCTGCAACCTTGCTAAGCCCTGAAACACAATGTTTACATACATTTTACTTTTATTAATCAGTGGAAATGATCTAGTGTTATTCCTGTTTTCTTTTGTAAAACTATCAATGCTTCCACAAAAGAGCTTCCCCAGGGCCTTACCAAATATAATTTTTAGCTACTAGTTGTTTTTTTTAAAACTGTATATAAATCTGCAGCCCTGGAATGTTACTAATAAGGGATTTAAAATTCTCAATTTCCATTTCAGAATTTTTCATTCTCTGTCTGTTTATAGGTCAATATACACAGGAAATGAGGAACAAGTCTTCCAAAAATTATGCTAAGGCCTTAGCAGGAGGTATCGGTCAATAAATGTTGTTAGAAATAGAGCTAGGAGCTCTATTTCAAATGATTATTTTCCTTCAGAAAATGACCTTTTCTCAAAAGTTAAATTTAATTAAAATCATTTTTGAGTTTTATTTTTTTTCTAACCAACAAACTGAATTATTTTTATTTTGTTTCCCCCCTGGTTCTTATTTTGCTTAGTGGCAAAATGGAAAGTGGGAGTGGGGAGAGGAAAAGGTGGCAGAAGGTGGCAGTGAGGAACAGAACAGAAAATTTTTCAGCTCACTTTTCCCCACAAAAAACAACTTGGACACAAAATCTTTGTGAATTATTTGCCAATTGTATCTATATATGTTAAAGTTATTTTCTCCAGAATGAACCTAGGAATTTCACAAGTCAGTATTTTTTAGGGCTTTATTGGGAGTTTTTAAACAGAAACATTCCTTGCTTAGACATGGGTCTCCCACTAAGAAAGGTGGTTGCTGGGAGCTTGAAACCTTAAGTAGGTGCAAGGTGCAATCAACTCTAACTGTAACAACATCTTTAAGTGCTTTCCTGAATAGGGACATTTCCCCGACTTGGGGCCTCAGTAGGTAGATTGGTCAGAAAAGAAGGCATAGCATTTTTATTATGTCCAGAGCACACTGAGACTACACAGGCTTCTGCAAACATCCAATACAGAATGGGTATGTTTAGTGTCTAAGTACAGACATTAGCAAAGTCATGCCAACAATGCAATTGCAAACATAATAGCTATACAAAAAGGAGGTGATGTAACAAGATTCTTACTTTGGTAAGCGGCAGAGCACTTGCTCCAGTCCCCTGCTCTAACTATATGATATACTTTACTATTATTTTAACTAATAAGTTAAATTCAGTCACTGAACTCTGTGGAGACAGGAAACTTGTATCAAGTCAGCCACGTGCATACACCCCCAAAAACTATTCCTGCCTCATCAGGGCTGGCTCTGGCTTTTTTGCCGCCCCAGGCAAAAAAGCCACGAGCTGCCCCGCTCCCCTGGCCGGGGCGCCAGCCGGGAGGGCGGCATGGCCGCCCCCCGCTCCCCTGGCCGGGAAGAGTGTTTTTTTAAAAAAAACAAACAACCCTCAGTGCCGCCCCCCTCCAGGTGCCGCCCCAAGCACATGCTTGGTCGGCTGGTGCCTGGAGCCGGCCCTGTTCCTCATGAAGCTTCAGAGGGAGTGGAAACTACTTGAGCCCAACAGATGTTGGGATTCCAGCACAGCTCTGGTGGGTGAAAGAAAGAGGGTCAAAGACAGGTTTAATGTATAGAAAAGAAAATCCCACTTGTTGAAATGTGTGTAGCTGGGAAGAGTTCTGTCCTCCCAACCCATCTGTAATAGGTGGTAGGGAATCTACAGCACAGTGGGTTCCACCTACTCTAAGTTCCCTTTCAAAAGCCAGAGATTACTTTTGTGACCTCCTGGGGAGAGTGTGTTACAATTTTCCTTTCTGTGCCCAGTCCACAGAGGATACGTATTTTACAGCTAGAGAGCTTTAGCTGTTCAGTTCAAGCTGCTGTAACTCATTCTTTTAGCTACTAGCACCCCAGTTCAATTGGTGCATCAGCCATTATAGCAGTGGTCACACCTTCTTCAGGGTTTCAGGAGCCATTCATTCTCTTCCAGGCAGATTTACACTCAGAGAGGGAGTTGTTCCCCCTGCTGGAATTTCACAAGGCACTATATATTCAGAATGCCTCCCCAACGTCATTCCCCACGCATGAAGCTAATATGAATTTTAAAAAGGATAAATTTGCATTAATTACTTGTAGCTTTGTCCCAGATGAACTCTATTATGCTAAATAAAATCAAATTCCTATTTATATAGTGCTGTGCATCCATTGGGGGAAAAAATCATAATGCTTCTTTTTCTGAGTAACATCAACCTAAAATATAATTAATGAGGAAGACTTTCAACACTGAGGACCTGTATCCCTCGGTGCAAACTAAGTTCCATGCGAAATGTTTGATGGGGAAGGAAACCACAACATGTGAAAATCCCTTTTCTTAATGTTTAATCTGACTTCAGTTTATAATGAGTCAAAAGGTTGACCAAGGTTCAACCAACTTTTATTCTATTCCGTGCCCAGGTTGAATGATCCTGAACACATTTTAAGTGCAATGTATATTGAAGCCAGGCAAAATGCTATAGCTGTGATGGAAAATCCAACATATGGAGGTTTCCAATGGATTTCAGGGTACTGGGGTGTGTGTGGTGGTGTTTTTTTGTTCTGTGCATTTGGGCAAACTTGAAAGTCAACTGGAAACTTAGGCTGCTGTCAGGTTGTGAGGGCAGGAAGACTCTGGATTGGCTGAAAAAAACAAATGTGTATGAAATATTTGCCAAGCAAATAATTTCACAGCTCAAGTGAAAAATTTGGTTTTTACTTTAATTGTTCATTTAGTAGAGTTGTTCAGAACTATGTATCTCAATTTGTAACCAGTTTTATAAACATGCAGTGAAGACTCAGAATTCTCCCTTCAATGTGATATGGACTGCAGTGAAGCATATGCTAAATTCTGCCCCTAGATATTTTGTTGTAAGTGTCTTCTACTTCCTTTGGATATATTCTCTCTAGTCAGATAAGCGGGGAAAATATGTTGTTACCATTGATTGATGGCTGGGTTTTTTTGTTTTTTTAATTTTGCTGCTGTCAAGTTAAAGATAATGCAAGGAACTATAAAAACTAATTTTCAAATGCTTGTTACACTCCCACTCTGTTTTCCCCAGTGACTCACCTACACATCTTTGAGCTGCATCTACTTCCAAGAGTGTATCAAATGTGATTTAAAGAGGTTCAGGAATAAATGTATTAATTTATTCAACTGGTTGATGTTTCCTTTGCATTTGACAGCCTACATGGTCTTGGTGAGTTTTCTTCCTTTCCAATTTGCATATGTTCCATCCCGCTTTAGAACATTTTTGGCTGTTTTTGCCATTGAATGTTTTCTTCAGTAAGACTTTCCTCTTCCCCCCACTCTCCTATCATCCACAATAAGTCACTAGGTCTCTTGCTTAAATTCTTGAAATATCTTTTGATAGCTAACCATGTTGCTTCCAAGTTATGCCCTTTCTTTCATGTATGGCAAAGTTACAGTTAACTATATTGCTATTTCTGATTTTAAAAGTCTAAAACAGGGGTGCCAAACCCATTAGGTGAAGAGGGTCAAATTCTTTGTTTAATTCATATATTCCAAGGCCAGAAGGCACCACTGTGATCATTTGGTCTAACATGCTATATAATGCAAGCCATAGAGCTTCCCCAAAATGATTCCTAGCACGTTGTTTTAGAAAAACAAACATCCAGTTTTGATTTAAAAATTGCCAGTGATGGAGAATCCACCATGATCCTTGGTAAATTGTTCCAAAGGTTATTTATTCTCACTTAAAAATGTACACCTTATTTTCAGGCTGAATTTGTCTAGCTTCAACATCCAGTTATTAGATCCAGGTTTTTTTTATATATATATATTTCCTCTGCTAGATCAAAAAGCTCATTATTAAATATTTGTTACCCATGTAGGTACTGATAGACTGTAATCAAGTCACCCTTTAACCTTATCTTTGTTAAGCTAAATAGATGGAGCTCTGAGTCTATGGACTGGAATATAAATTCTAGACTTCATACTCCCTTCAGACCACAAAGAATTCCGCTCCCCACCCCTTCACTTTATATCAGTTGGAGGTTTGCATAAAGAGGAAGGGAAGAATACAGCCCTTGGTAACAAAATGTGTATTTTTTTCAGTCCCTTATTATCACATTCAGCATCACTCAGTAAGAAAATCTGCTCTAACTTAGAACCTCTTAGACATCTTCCCCTCTCTTCTTTCAAGGTCATCCTGTTCCTCCCTCTCTCTTCCCTTATCTTTGAGAGTGTCCTGTTCTTCCTTTTGCATTTATTTATCTATGCCAACTCCTGATCTCTGCTTCCCAACAGGCTTCACTCCCACCCTCTTGCCCATTCCATCCAGCAATGGAAAAGTTAGTGTCAACATTGAAGGGTCACCACCAGGCTTTAAAGTTGACACTCCTGTTAGCTGAATGGAGAGTGGGGCAGCTCATATCCTTCAAACTTATTGCAACAGGCTGTTTGCAGTCTCAGGTTGTTTACTGTATTGGTTTACACTAGGTTCACATTTGGAAACTTGTCTTCACACCCATGGGGTGAAAAACTTACTTGGTTTTTTTTTTGTTTTGTTTATGGTTTTTTTAAAAAAGAAAGCTAAGATCTTTGAGAATCGGAATATGTCATGTGGGCCACATAAATACATCATGACATGATGTGGCCCAGTGGCCATATGTTTGATACCCTTAGTCTAAAAGAAGCCTAGAGAAGAATTCTAAGGGCATTTTACGCATTACTTCAAATAAGGGCTGCGTACAAGTCTAGGCTGGAGCTGTAGGGCCATAGCTATGACATGAAAAAAAAATGTGCCCAATGTAAAATTATAGGCCCATCTCTTAAAATTCCTGGCCTGTTTCTCAGGAGTAGGGCCCAATTTGAGTATTTTTAGTTTGGGCAACTGACTTTTTTTGACCATGGCACTCTAATGGCAGAACTGCAGCTGTGAAAAAGCATGACTTATTTTCAATCAATACCATCAGGCTTCAATTGAGAATTCTAATTTTAGGACAAAAATCTGGGACCGAACACAGAATTTCTAAGTGCTGGGAAAGTAATTTTTTCAGATCCAAATTTCTCTGCATACAGTAACACAGGCTTCCATTATGCAATAACGATGCAAGGTTTTTTATTTTTTTATGAACAATTATCCTTGAAATAGCAGTGGTTTTCATGGAAAAAAATAGGCACCACCTGTTATTTCTTTTGTAAAGTTCCAGAAGTTTTACTCAACACCCAGGTTTCTCCCATTCTTAATCTGGAGTTTATTTATGTACAAGCTTCAGCCTCTGTTTGCTGAATTTAAAAAAATAGACAAATTGTAAATGCCAGGCAAACAGATATTATAATGGAAACAGTCAGCTTGCCCTTAACCATAGTGAAATGCAGCTATTAAAAACAAACATTTCCCCTCAATATATTTAAAACATATTACCTAAAAGTATCACATAACAAATGCTATTTTACCTTTTTTTAAAAAAAATAAAGCTAATGACAAATTTCAAGTAATAAAAGTAATGATGACCAAACAATACCCAGGAGAGAACCATTGTCTGCAATGAAATGCTCCTACCACAAGATAAAGAGATGCTGAAGCCAATTGTGAGGATAATTGAAAATAATGACAATGATGTCTCCTATATGCAGCCCTTTTGGCCTGTTTGCTTGTAGATAAAAACAATAACACTTATTTGTCAGAACTATCAGATACTATGGAAACCGCTCAACTTTGTAATGATAAAGCCTGGGGATCCCACGCACATTCATCAAAGTAAACACAGGTGACTTAAGCATTTAAGGCCATCTGTCTGCTATAAGCCACCTCCCTGCTGTGGTCAAGACAGCTACCTGACAGTAAATCTTTTGCCTGTTCTATATTCAGAAGTGAGAAGACATTTCCTGCTGAGTGTATCTAAATGTTTATACGTTAGGACATTGTGTCCATTACTATGATTAGAGTTCAGAGTCCCAGGCATGTGTAAAACAGGATATTGCAGAATGAATGAAAGTAAAGAAAGCACTTCTTGACAAGGCAGATTGACTCATGACAGGAAAAGGAGCGTGTTTACTCTCAAAAGACATAAGGACAACTCCTCCAGGCATTTTTTTCAGCTATGTGGGGGGTGGAGGAGATGGAGGCAACGGAATATTGGGCCAGCTCTGTGCCAAGTTTTCCTCCCATTTGTGGGGTTTCCCCAAGGATCAGCCAGATGTCTGACATCCTGAACTCTGACACGTTCTTTCTTACTGAGGGTGCTGAATACCTTGTGGGATCTATGGCATTTCTGCTGGAATTTTCATTTGTGCTTTCAGCTCTACGTGTATTGGCTTCATTCTTGTACTTTACAAGATATAATTATGAAACACAAAGAAAATCAACCCAAAAACCTTAATAAGGTTTGAAAACTAAACTGAGCCAAGTGGGTCAAACCTGTCCTCTCCCCAACATCTAACTCACTGCACAAACCCCACACTTTGTATCTAACGTACAGCCTGATCCTACAGGGTGCTGGGTGCTGGGTGCTGGGTGCTGGGTGACCTCAGAAACCATGTACTCATGTACAAATGACTGAGTCCAAAGCCCACTGAAGTACATTTGAATCTTTCTTTCATTGATCTTTAGTGTCCTTTGATTTAATGGGCTTTGGATCAAACCAATCGAGAACACAAGTACCAGGATTGGAGAAAAGTAAACTGTGGTAAGCTCTAAGTTCTTAATGGGAGCAAATGCAGGCTCTCAATTAGGAAAGGGAAATGTTGGGAGATAGACTCTCCCTCTCCCGCAAAAGCCAAAAGATTGGAGGAAAAAATTGGGATAGACGAAAGGGCTGTTTAGAGCTGACAGACGCAATTAGATTTTTTTCTCTCTTTTATAGCTTGTATTTTTGGTTTGTTATACTGTATTATAGTGGGATGAATTTCTCTGTGCGTATTCAACTGTGAAGTATGTAATTTATAAAAAAATATTAACTGAAAGCTTCATCATCAGTATAGAATCCTACTACTGGTGTGCAAAATTCAAAGATTTTGGGTTGAGAAGCAGCCAAAGCAGGGACCTCTGGACACTCAGAGAACTTTCTACAGTTTTGACTGGACTTCCTGCCCTGTGATGATTGGCTGTTTGCTCTGTCTCCCTCTTCTCCCCTCCCTAAAACTCGTCACCTCAGCTTCATTCCTCACCTGCCTTATTCTTTGCTCCCCTGTCCCTCTGACCTCTACTTTCCTACCCTTTCTTCCCATTTAAAATACGTCTCCGAAGTAGCCCACCAAAATAATGATAATGGAACTAACAAAATTTGCTACCATCACATTTTTCATTCTGCTTGTAAGTCACATCTTCCCCCAACCCAACTTGTGTGTCTCTTATTTGTTTCGATTGTAAGGTCTTTGGGGCAGAGATTGTCTATTACTCTGTTTGTACAGTGCCTAGCACAATCGGACCCCATTCTTGGCTGGCCCTTAAGCATCACCATAATAAATGTGAATGGTAAACATGATGTGAGCAGAGGTTGGATAAATTTCATCAACAGTATCCAAACTTCTAAGCTGCAAAATTTGGATGGCACCCTGTAGCAGCATGGCACCCACCTCTCACAAGCACCCCTTTTGGTCGGGTGTGTCTGCAGTCTTTAAATAGATCCAGCCTTCATATCAGGCCATACCCCCCAGGGCTTTCTCCCTGGAGGCAATGGTTTCGCCCTCTTGGTCTACTCTGGCCCCAGCTCTCCAGCTGGGCCACTAAGTAGATCAGTTCCCTTTCTGGGATTTTCTCACTATCCAAGTGTAGGCCAGATCCCCAGTGGCCTATGGGGTGGGGGGAAACCCAGGCCCATCCACTACTCCATGTCCAAGTCCCACGGGTCCTAAGAACAGTAACCACGCATTGCCATGTCCCTCTAACAAAACTGCCTTCATTTCCCTGGGCCACTTCCTTGCGGCCCCAGCCTTCACTGATGCTTCACCCTTACCTCAGGGCTCATCTAAATTCAGGCCCAGCAGCCAGGCAGGAGCTCTCTTTTGCTGCCCCAGTCCCTGTGAGCACTGAGCTGTCCATGGTACTGTCCAGTTCCCTTTGGCCAACCAGGAGCACTGTTCACACTCCTCTAAGCTCCAGCAAGGAACTGTCTCTGGCTCTGCAGCTCCATTTATATGGTGCTCCTGGGCCCTGACTGGCTGCTTCCCATCTAGGCTGTTTGGAGGACTCTTCTACTGCTCCTTTCTTGGCACAGGTGTCACAGCAAGGGACGTCTGAGCCCAGTCCGCCCCATCACACAGTCTGATAACAGTCAGCTTCCATGAGAGATTTATGGAAATTATTGCTTCTAATTGGGTCAAGGAAATATAGCTTCTCTTTCCCCATATTTTTGGCATTTCTGGTTCCAGCCTTGAAACAGAGAGCTGAGGTATTCAAAAATTAAACATAATGGAAGTGTTAAACAGAAATGTAAACATTAAAAACAAATGTAAGGAAGTTTCTGTTCAGGCTTGACTATGTAAAAATCTTTGTTCATTTCTATAGTGTGGCAGGTTCCCCTCCCTCCCCCAACCAGATGGTGTTTTCTGATGGGCCTGATTTTTCACCCTTTGAAATCAATGGTCAGCTACCACTCAATTCACGTCAATAGAACAGGATCAGGCTTCCAGTTACTAATGGTTCTCCAGGTTTTCAAATAGTTATAAAATGAACCTTCATGCTGAGAAGAGGAGCCCACTGCTCCACTTTACAATAAATGTAAATATTTGGCTATTGGCACACCACTATGATAATCTATCCTCCTGCTTTTGTTCCATTATTTCTGTAGTGACTTAATAGTAATACTATTGTTCCTTCTGTAGTTAATCCTCTAAAGCCATTACCAAGGATTAATTGGCACAGAGATTCACAGGTATATAAGACATGTACAGCAAATCCTGATATTGTAAGAACATAATAAAAAAAACTTGTAGTTCTGAGACTAATAAATGGACCTGCAGAAAGCAGCATGGCTAGTGAGCGAAATCACACTAAGCAGTGATGGGGCAGGTATTTTATCTGGTGTTATTGTACAATAGGGAGCCTATAAATTATGAGTAGCACACAGTACTGTTATGATGAGTTATGATGTATCTGTACCACTGTGCTGCTTAGATTTTTCTCCTATTCTTCACTCAGAGCTCAGCGAATTTCAATTATGTTCAAATAGTTCAATCAATACATAGGCTGCCATTTGTAATGACACCCTTGGATGGGCCACCACCAAAGACTTGATCCCAGACATTTCGGATCTAAAGCAAGAGTATGGTCTCTTAGTGCCTGCAGCCAATGGCTGACTTAAACTTCTATGGAATGGTCTAGTCACTGGAGCAGGATAAAGATCTTGCCAATGTGGGTTACAGATAGCCCCTGTTTTTCAGCATTTAGCTTTAGACTCTCCCAAGGGCCCTGAAAGCCATTTCAAAAGGCGAACATCTGCTAGTAACAACCACCTGGACACATCAGTTCCTTCACTTGCATTTATTTTTCTAGCAGACTCACAATTGTCACTCAAAATTCTCCATGCTTACCTCTTTTAATTCATGGAATTTAATAATAGTGAAGCTACTACAATAATACTATGGATTACTACACTGGGATACTGCAGTGATGGGCGGCAGTACTAGATAGATAGAAGCTTTATTAGTAACAGGAATAAATTTAAAGTGTATGATTTAAAAAACAAACAAATTTTGAACTATATTGTGAATTCCCCAGTAACTTCAACCCACGGTAAGACATGGAAAGGGACAGATCCTGCTACCCTGACTCTGCCCTCACTTAAGGAGAGATCCAAAGAGTGTTCTGCTTAAGGACTGATTCAAAATTGCAGTATCTGGTCCTATATCACTATTTATTAGTGCAATACATAAATATCAGGTTCTTTCCCTGAGAAAGTCATAATGTACTGAACTCTACTGTTAACCAAAATGAATAATCGTTACTGATTTCTGAATAGTTCTACTGAAGTCATCCAACTGGCATGAGTAAAATCTGCAAGCTATAGTTCTATATGACACAAGGAAAATCTAAGGATGATAAATAGGGCAGGGATATTGATCATCAAGGAGGAACAAAGGTTAATTTAAAATATCATGATATACTGTTGTTGAATACACACCTTATTAGTTCCTTTTAAGTACTCCTAGGGGAATTGTGCACCACTAGGCATGCACAGAATTTATGTCCCCCGCAGAAACATGACTGATGAGGAAGCAAAGAGAAGCCACTAATAGCGGTCACACAACGCTCCCTAGCAGTATGTTTCGGGTGCCCAGGACAGCCAGCAGAGAGGTAAATCACTGTGGGGCATTGGAGTGGGACTGGGTAAGACCTAGCTGGTGGCTCCTACCCTGCGCCAGGCTCAGCTGTTAGTCCTCTTCTCCAGCACGACATCCGGGGCTGTGTCAGACCCAATCCCAGATTTCTTCCTTGGCTGTAGGAAGCCTCCCTGCCCACACCTGATGCACCTGGCATGGAGAGGCAGGGCCCTGGGATGTTTCTGGGGCAGGCCCAGTCCCTGCGCAGTGTCAGGGTTGGGTGCAGCCTCACCATTCAGTCTATGTCCCAGGGGGAAGCTGCACAGTGATCTCCCACGTCTGTGCAGACAGTGGGCTATGCTCCCCAATACCATACTGGAGTCTCCACATTTATTTGACAAATCAAATTTGCAGAACATCGCAGAATTTTAAAATATTTTGCGCAGAATTTTTATTTTTTGGCACAGAATTTTTAATTTTTAGGTGCAGAATGCCCTCAGGAGTATTTTAAAATAA
The DNA here is from genome assembly GCA_033296515.1 of Macrochelys suwanniensis. Lineage (NCBI taxonomy): Eukaryota > Metazoa > Chordata > Testudines > Chelydridae > Macrochelys > Macrochelys suwanniensis. The sequence goes on along the minus strand of CM065776.1, from coordinate 94,334,808 downwards.
AAAGCCTGCACTTATGCGAATATATTATTTATAGCAACACAATAGTGAAAGAGTGAGACCATTACGTGCACAGAGAGAAAATAATCCATAAGGAAAATTTATCTTTCCATTTTCTGAGTTGGTATTTAAATCCCAAACTGAATGCTACATTAACATTTTTCATTGGAATTTAATCTGGAGAAAGTTGGCATTAAGGAGTTTCCCTAGCTTAAATGTGACTGCTTGTGATGGTCATTTTTCAGTAGCAGAAAACCGTGAGATAAATTATTTTACTGAGAATGAGTAACAAAATGTTTTAATGAGGAGAAGCTCTTCAAATAAAAACGTTCTCACAGTTATACCACTTGTTACCAATTAGCTTCTCTTAGCAGGAATTTTTAATTCTCTGTTAAGAGCAGGCCCATCTTAGTAACAGACCATGCATCATCTACATTGGCAGTCTGGAGAATCCATATCGGAAAAGTCTAGTATGAATCAAAAAGAAATACAAACCTGTAATTTCCTGTTCCTTGAACGTTGTGATTCCCCCATTCATGCACCGACAGATCACTCTCCCTAGTATCTTTTACAGTTATGGATGGGATTTCCAAAACAACAAAGTGACTTAGGAGCACAACAGTCACTGAAAGGCCCTTTTGAGAATTCCACTCTATATAGAAAAAAATAAAATGTCTAAGAATACACACACTCTCTCTCAAGCAGAAGCTTGCCTAAACCTGGCTCCTACTGTATATTGCTCAGATGCTGCTGTCTCAGCCTTTTTGAGTATAAATCTATGGATTTGTTTCAAAGCAATCTAAACATGCAAACTCAACTTTTATGTTAAACAGAATTCTATTTCAGATATCCGTGATCCTGTACTCCTTCCACAGGTCAAGCTCTGTTTGACTGTAGTGGTAGTTTGGGTTAAGTAAGGAGGGCATTTTAGATTTTCATCCTGCAATGACTTAGGGTATGTCTACATTGCATTCAAAGGCGTAATTGCAGCATTTGTAGACCTACTCAAGCGAGCTTTGATTTTGCTCACTCAAACAACAGCAGCCGTGAAGCCACAGTGGCAGGGACAGCAGCATGGGCCGTACAAGCTTACTTGGGATCCTGTGAATGTATTCAAGCAGCTACCCCATGTTGCTGCCCATGCTGCTGCAGCTTCACTGCTATTGTTATTCAAGCTAGCTTAGATCTAAGCTACCTCAGGTATGTCTACACATACTGCACTCATATGATAGCACTGCTACTTCACTGTAGATATACCCTTACACATATGCTGAGCTTTATGCACTGTGAATAGTCCCAGTGACCTCAGTTGGACTATACTCACCTTGCACAAAGGTAAGCATGAGTAAATCTTCACATTCATGGGTGAGTCTTTGTGTATACTTGAGTGACAACCAGGGGTGAAAGTAGTAATAAATTCTTACCGGTATGGGGGTCAGCCTCCTCCAGCCAGCCCATCCACGCTGCCTGGCCCAAGCCGCCCGGGGGTCCGGTGGCAATTTAAAAGGGCCCGGGGCTCTGGCCGCTGCCGTGGTAGCGGTGACAGTGGCCAGGAGCCCCAGGCCCTTTTAAATCGCGGGCCCCAGGGCAGCTGCCCATTTTGTGTTCCCTCTACCCCCGTTGGCAGCCCCGGGGGGGCATAAGGGGCAACGATGTTAAAGCACTGTGGCAGCACTTTAAGGAGGGTCCTGTGCAGCGGCAGCACTTTAACACTGCTGCCCCTTCTCCCCCCACCCATTGGCGGCCCTGCCAGTAGTGACCCTTCTGGCAGGGCCACCGACAGGGGAGGCAAAAGGGGCAGGGACGTTAAAGTGCTGCCGCGGCAGCGCTTGAACATGGGCTGCGTACGGGCCTATACCCACTTCTTACCAGTAAGAAGCTGGTACAGCTTCTTATCGTACCGGCTCACTTTCACCCCTGGTGACAACTCACAGTTACTGCTGAGCAAGTTATTTCTACTAAATAATTTGATAAACTTAGCCATTCGTGACCAGATTGCAATTTTCTCCAGTTTATTCAATGTTTGAATGTATTAGGCAACTTTTAAAAAACTATATCAATTCATCACAAACATATATCTACAGGCATTCAATAATCAAGCTGCACTGGGTATTTGTGACTAGTCAGATAAGTCTCATCCTACCAGGAAACTGAAACAACTTCATGTAAGTGCAAGCACTCTAGAGCAAATATTTGCAGAAGTGAATTTAAAATTTATTTGAAATCCACTTGCCATGAATATTTGTGCCAGTGAAGCTTGATGGCTCAATGTTCATTGAAAGCAAACACAAAAGGCATGCAAACATAGCAAAACCTATTAAAAATTCAAATCCTAGTAGAAAATATTTCACACTATTTGCCCAGGTATAATCACAAAATGGACATTTTGAAGATCTTTAGTTATGAAATGTCCCCAACAAAAGATTCAAATAAAAACAGTTCTCAATACTAATATGATATTTATTTGAATGGCAAGGTCAAATTTCTCTCTCTTTCTCCTCTATAACCTTATCCCCCTGCTAAAAGCAAAAGATACTTTCCCCATCATCGGTCTAGTAACATTTAGGATTAATGTAATTAAAATGAGAATTATCCTATGAACTTCAGTAATGAAGCTCTCTATTTTCCTTTGTTTAATGCATTTATTGGTATTTCCACTGTAATATATTTTAGTTATTTTTATTTATTTTTTCCAAATACAACAAATATACCAAAATACCAGATTCATCACTATACACAAAGTAAATAAAGAGGGTTAAAATAAAAGGAGGGGAGGGGAAAAGGCATCTATCTTCAGGGTCCACTTTAATCACAGACCTCTAGAAAAAGTTAGCACAAGTAGCTTTGATTTTTAGTGGCTCCATTTTAATAATTATTTTATCATTGCATATTAACTTATTCCAATATATTAAATTAAATGCATCAAGGGACCTCAAAACAAATTAGCTCTCAGCTGCCTCAGGTCTTAAAGGTCTAAACCATGATTTTGTTTTCACTCCGTAGATTCTATAAATATGCATTAAACATGAAAGGGAAAAAATAAAACTGTTGTAAGCTCTGGCATGAGCGCTCCATAGCCAAGAACCATTTACCATGAATGTTTTTGTTTTTGGCAAAAGCTTAAGAAACTTGCTTTGAAATCTCTTGGGAGCAAATATTTCCAAATCCAAATGGCAAATATGTCCCATGCAAATTCCATTATTGCTGGTCTTCATGTCTAGCAAAACATGATAAGATGTATTATTGCACAATAAACTTTTACTTTATAGATTTTATCCCCATCTTATCTCTGTGTTTTTATGCGTATTGCAGTTTATATACACAGTTCATGGTACATTCTCTTGTGTTTTACAAGGGGGGGAAGAAAAGGGAATATTAATTCTTGTCAACCCTGCCCACAGCTGAAGCACGGCCTGCTAAAGGGAGACACCGCTCAAGCATAATCATGAGTGCTCTACAGGGTGTTGCTGGGCTTCTCAGGCTTGGCTTTCCCTTGGAGGGGCTTGCATATGTTGCTGGACTCTGCTAAGCTTTTCAGGGAAAGTTTAATCCTCAGCGGGGCTCCAATGAGAGGGATGGTCCGTTGCTTAGGGCACTAACCTGCAACTGGAACGGACTTCAATTCCCTACTCCACCAGACCTCCTGTGTGACCTTGGGCAAGTCACTTGGTCTCTGAGTCTCAGTTCCCCATCTGTAAAAGGGAATAGCACTTCCCTAACTCTGTACATTAAAGTTGCTGAGGTGATCAATTACTATGGTAATCAGGGCCATATCAGTTAGGTGTCTGTTCAGATTTTATCTTTTCTCATACTGAAAACTATACCTTACTCCCTGACGGTGACACTAAAGATCAGTACCACCACTAATAGAGTAAAGAGTTACTCAACATGAATAAGGGTGACAGAATCTGGCCTTTGAGCTATTAGTCCATTAGATTGATGAACATTGCATTATTACCCTGTAAAACTGTCAGAACGTTATTTTAAAACTTCACATTCAATATAATGGGGACGATTTTCTGCTCATTTTCACCACTTTAAATCGGATATAAATTTATGTCGATTACACTGGTGTAGATCAGATGAGAATAAGGACCAATGCCTGTGATTTTGACAGGTTTCAGAGTAGCAGCCGTGTTAGTCTGTGTCAGCAAAAAGAACAAGATTACTTGTGGCACTTTAGAGACTAACAAATTTATTTCAGCATAAGCTTTCGTGGGTTAGAACCCACTTCATCAGACACATGGAATGTTTGTCTAGAAATTAGAACATAGGGCTGTGGTTTCAGACATCTTCTAACGTGTCCTCTGACTTTCAGCATAACACAATAGCAACTTACTTTAACCTCTCTATATTCTAATTTAATGATTTCTGAAATAGGCATAATCATACTTAGTTTCCTATTCAGTACTGCTGGCATCATGAGGCTCAATTAATTAGTGTCTGTAAGGTGCTTTGAAATCCTCAGGTAAAGGAACTATTATGTTATTTATCACTAGCTTGTGCTGTATGGAACTCCTATATGGAACTGCACTCCTAGTATGGTTCCCTCTAGTTAACCCCATTTTGCTTTGACTGGTTTGTTTTTTCCCGTCATGTCACTAGTCAGCAGCAATATAGCATCTTTGTGCCATCTTCCCTTCAGCAAGCAAAGCCATGCCAGTGTTACTAACTTTGCTTCCCAACATTCAAGTCTAAAATTCCCTCTATAGATTCTTATTCTTGGTCCATAGACAGATACTTGATGATGCAACTGGGAATGCTATCTGGTCTGTGTGGAAGCCCTAGAGATTTAACTATACATCCTTGGCAAAAGGATTCTCACAAGTGAATCTCATAGTTTCAGATCAAAAAGAAGCTTCGGTGAACAGAGTCCTTATTTAAAATCTCCAAGTATAAATTAGAAATAAATAATATATTGTTATGCTAAATCAGCGGGAGTTCCTCCTTCCTCTCCCACTAGATAATCCCCTTCTTCACTCACATTGAGAGATGATCTCTTAAGTGCTGGAGGAAAAAAAAAACACTTGGGATGTCTACAAAGAAGTATATGACAAATATGCCCTTCTGGCTCCAAGGAGCTCTTAAGATAATTGATCTACAAACACACACATTATCAGATGGTAAAGCAAATTATAACTAGCCACTAAAGGCACCGCTAACTCACTAAATAATTTCCTGTCATTTCCGTACATTGAGGCAGCATATGTTTCTTTTGGGGTTCACATCATAGTTCAGTCTATTTTCCTTGTAAACTCTGGATGGTGATGCACCAAACAGGGGAAAAACAAACAAACAAAAAATAATGGCAGGTTTTGTCCTTTGAAAATGAAAACATCTCCCTAGGTTATTTGCTGGAAATTTGTTGCAATCGTTCTGCAGGTTTTCCCCTCTTGTACATACATGATTGTGTGGTACAGTACGGTATATTTTTTTCTGGATAAAGAATATATAAAAAACCCTTTACATTTAGACCGACAATAAATGATTAAGAGGCTTATTCTGTCCTTGACGCATAAATGTATATCAAAAGGTGGATAAAGCCTCTGAAAGTTTAGATTTTGGGGGCATAAAGGAGGGAAGTGAGGGGGAGAGGAGAGGAAGCAAACAAAACCACAAGTCTGAATGGCTCAGAAGAGAGTGGTAATAAGGTACGGACACTTTAAGTACTTGGTCATTGATTCAAATCTGGCCCAAGTTAGTGGGGACTAAAATATCCAACAGCTGTTCAGTGGGCTATGTGAAGTGAATTGCTAGTCTAAGTCCAGTGCATGGTAGGCAATTATCTATATAAATGTAACTGGTACTTTTGCGGGCACTTTCAAAGTGGCCAAGGATGAATGGCCCATAGAAATCAACCCATTTTTTTACTCGCAGAGACACATTCATGAGGAATGGGGCGGAAGTATGCACAGCTGCTGCGTTAATACTAAGCATGTATATAGTACTTTACATTTTCAAATCACTGTATAAATATTAAATTTATCTTTATTGCACCTTTGCGAGGGAGGTAAATTTGATCACTACTTATTCTTTTTAAAAAGAGAGGATTTCATTGTCCAGAAGTTTGGCATTGTTCAGAAGTTATAAAAAAGATTTAGGTTTTTAGTAAAGACCCTATAATTTTAAGTGGGTATGATTTTGTTTTTACATTTCTGAAATCCCTATGTTTTTCCCATTTCACCTCAATTTGTTAGGCTTCCCAGTTATGAGGAGAAGTTATTAGGAATCTTTACATCTTTCTGAATACCAAATATACTCTGTGATGGATGGGGAGAAATATGTCTTGATGAAACAGGCAGAAGTGGGGAAATGATTTGTGAAGAGGAGGGTTTTTATGCCTACCTCAGGCTAAATTTTCAGAAATGTGCACATAAGATGCATAAATCCTTTACATAGTGTTTGTTGCCTGCAGAATGGCCATGGTAATAGCATATATAGTTGTAAGCAGAACATTAGGAAAATAGCCAATTATGGGCACAATTTTATATTTTACATCCAACTTCATGTTTTCTTGCACGACTTAAGCCTGCAATTTTGAAAAATGTGCCGCAATTGTTAAAAGAATGGGCAATTACAATACTGGGTAGTACTGTATATATCAAAAGAGCAGCCGTCACATAGATTGTAGAGTTAATCATAAATGTGAGTTGGCATTAAAGCAGTGTTTTAAAAAATCATGCGCGTTTAACTTCAAAACATCAACATCTTTTCTAAGAGACCTAAAGTTTATTTTGCTTGTTTTATTATGAGTATAACTATAGGCAATACAGTCGTGACTGTGATCTCCTATAAGCATGCATCCTCACCTTTAGGCACCGCTGCATGCCCAGACACATCATTACAGGGGACTTTGCCTCTTGCACCCCCATCATTCCCTCAGCACCAGTTCCTTGGCCTGCAACGGCCTTGCTCAGTTTGTGTCTCCTCATGACACCCCCAGTGTCCATGGCTTTGCCCTCTGATCAAGTCACATAAAAAGTCTAAACCCCCTCTGAGATAGTGTAAACAAGTTAAAATACAGATTCAAACAAATCTCCAAATTAAGAGCCCTTCCACGGGCCACTACAGTTCCCTTGTTGTATCCTGCTTGTTAAACCCTAGTCCTGCACTTCTCTCCACCAGAGAGACCTGCCAATTCTGCAATCTCTCTCTCTCTCCAGCTGAGCTACCTTAGTCAGCCAATACAGCTTAGCTCTGCCTCCTCTATCTAAGATGCAACTACTTACTCTCCTCCCTCTCCCGCACAGGTCAGAGCATGATTAACTGGGTCCTTTCCCTTGTTTTGCAGGTGATAGGGGAGTTAAGCCCCAACACACTGCTCTACTCATAAAATCATAGTTCATAGAATCATAGAATATCTGGGTTGGAAGGGACCTTAGGAGGTCATCTAGTCCAACCCCCTGCTCAAAGCAGGACCAATCCCCAATTTTTTGCCCTAGATCCCTAAATGGCCCCCTCAAGGATTGAACTCACAACCCTGGGTTTAGCAGGCCAATGCTCAAACCACTCAGCTATCCTGCCCCCCCATGAAGGGACAGCAATGTATTGCAGGCTTGTATTATAACAGGGAGTTATGGTCAAATTATGTTTTCCAGATAACACTCTCCTAGAATGCAGCCATCTCAAGTCAGATGATATCTCACCACTTGAGATTTGTTATGTACTTGACTGCACATCTGGCTGATAATTGTAATGTATTTTGTAACTACTGAGTCGAACTGTCCTGACAGATTTCCAGTTATTTCCCATTTTTATCCAAATAAATTGCCACCCTGAAAATAGCTTTGAGTTTTCCAAATGTTTCCCAAAGAAAAATTACACTTTCCCAGGTGTAATCTAAAAAAAACCCCCAAACTTAATATAGTATTAATTTTTCTCCCATTGAAGTCAATAATAAATTGTTGAAGTCTGTCTTGGGTAGAAATAATGGGAAACTGGATGGAATTTCATGAAGTTTAGATTGAAAACCAGAAAAAACATGGTAGTTTCACTTCAAGATTTTAAAAACTTTCAAATAAACTCAAAACAAAATTGTGGCTATGTAAACCTCTGAACTGGCACCACATTTCCGTGTCATCCTACACAAATCTTGACACAAGTTCACCCACATAATGGACCAGATCTAAAGATGATTATAATGGAGCTTTGCCAATTTATGCCAATGACACTGAGCTGATCCACATCAGTTGAGTTTTATTACACATGCATACCTACTGAAAAATGAAAACACTGTGTACTTCTGTAGTGCCTTTATATGCAGTGCTTTCGAAATGCTACGACACCCAATTTCACACAATGTTTATAAAAGAGTTATCTAAATTATACACACAACCATATTTAAAAGTCTCCATTCCTTTAAAAATGGGGGGAGGGGCAGATGTCTGTTGGTAGTAGCTGTGCCAATGCTCGATTATACAAAAAGTACACAACACTAACAATGCTCTTGTAAGAAACATGCATTAGGCATCTACCACTCTGCTGTTTATTAAATCATAAAAAGAGGCATAAAAAAAGGGACACAATTCAGCCCCATATTTTTAATACGGCGTTTTGGCTTTCACTCCTTGACTTCATTTTTTGTTTTTGCTTTTAGAAAAGGTTTTTTCTAAAAGCAAAGCTGTATGACTGAGTTTCACCTCAACTTTCTCTCCAAAAAAAGCAAGAAGAAAATATTTAAGAGAAAACAAATCACAAATGCAGGAAGTTCCAAACTTAAGAGCCTGTAACAGTTACAAGATTAGATTTACAAGTCTGTAATACATTGCTGTCCGGTTATGTTCTGTTAAAGAAATAGGACAACTATGGGAAGAAAAACAGAATGAGGGTGGGTGAAATATATATATATTTTAAAATGCAATATTTTTCAATTTTCAGAGGGGGTTTTTTTGGTTTTTTTTTAAAAGGGGATTTACAGAGAGGAATAACTTAAAAACAGTTTACAGATCTATTTTTTTCCTTTTATTATCTTGTCTTATTTTCTTCCTGCCTTTAGCTACCAGAATAGTGTATTAGGAAAACAGATGAAATTCCCCCCAAGAGAATTTATTTCAAATGAGCTCTATTAGTTTTGCTGCTACTGACATGATAGTTCTTTGCAGAGGCAGCCCTCAGTTCTCAACATCTGCTCACTGATCTCATTGGATTGTGAAAGCAGCTATTTTAAGTGCAATTTTTAAGTTCTGCTACTAAATAAAGAAAATTCCCAACAGTCAGACACATCTGGACTCTACATGTGGCAATGTCTCTATATATAGATACACAGAGGTAGCAGTTCCTGGTTCAAAACGTCTGTGCTCTAGTCTGAAGAAAAGCAATGCAAGCTTCCAACGCAGGAGAAGCTACAAAAAAGTCAATGAACAAAGCTGATATAACTCAGTAAGAAACTAGCGAGCAGAAATTATTTTGTGTTAGTTCCCTGGATTCTTGATTCAGAAAGCTGATTTGGAGTGGAAACTAAATATAGATAAGAATCTTCTTACCCTGGATTCAGGCTTGAAGCAGTGCTGCAAAGCTCCCATTCACTAACAAAATGCCCCCCAGCTGTTTTTAAAGCGTACTTACAGTCAGAAAAAAGTGTATGCAAAAATGGCAGTGTCTTACCTGACAGATCTTCTCCCTTTGGGTCTTCGGAATCATGTGTGCTTACTTTACTATACCAACAAAAATAAAATGTAGTAAAAATGTACTTGGACAGTAAAGTCAATGCAGCTATTAGTGAGTGAGTTGTATTCTATTCTGGCTTGTGTATTATTAACAGAATGATTAAATAAGGTCTGACTGCCAAAATCTTTGTCCTGAAGAGTTCAGAAGTGCAAGTATCAGCTGTCCCTATAAGGATCCTGGGGGTCAAAATGTTGACATGATGCCTGAGCAAAAGAATAGACAGTCAAGACTACTGATTGATATGTAGTTAATCAAAACAATAGATTAGATGGATAGGATCCCTGGCCAAGTTTCTAGGCTAGCATTTAAACAAAGAAAAAGTTTTTACTTAACTTGGCAAACTTGATATACAAGTTTTTGAGAAACACAATGCAACCACCAGAGCACTTTTAAAAGAAACTAATTAGACACAGAAACCACAACTTTGCCCCTTCACTTGGTCTCTAACATATCAGCACTTCTCAGTTAGAATAAAATTCCCATATTCTCTATACACTATTTAAAAAATATTGTCTTTAGCTAAAAGAACTAATCTGGAGTATGTTTGCTGTCAATAAGCCTTGACCAGACCTCCCAGTAACTATCAGCACAACACTCCTTACTCTAAACAAAATGTGACATTTTAATCAAGTGTATTAACTGAGATAGAAACAGTGCAGCCTTCTGAAACCAATGCTTCATCATAAGTGAATGAAATCATGGTCAGCATAGTCAGAGGCAGTGGACTCTTATCACTTCATTTGTATAGAACACGCTGCCAAAGTAAGCCAAATTCTCTGCAGGTATAAATGGGAAACGGTCCATTGAAGTCGATGCTCCTATTTATACCAGAGGAGAATGTATCTCATTGAGTCCTATTGAACCCAAGGGGGGAATTTTCCATATATATGCATAAAATGAAGCATGATACAAAATCCAGTGTTACATGTGTGTGTAAAGAAGGCTTACCATATGAATTCTGCTATAGGACATTTGGGAGTCAAATAAGCATTTAAACTTAGGTCAGTCATCATAGAAGGATCCAACAGTTAGTTTTCTGCACAATTTGGATCTAAATAATTGTAATTTCAAGGAGGTCAAGTAGTGACTATTCTCTTGCAGTATCTCTTCCAGTTCTTGAGCATCAGTAATATTGAAAATAAAGTTAAAATGCAGTGAAACTCATTCCACCTATCAAAGATCATGACTTAACTCACTAAACAAATTTTTTTCCCAAGAAATGTCTCCACATGTTGTAGTTTTCATATTCAAAGCAGCACAAGATGGAAGAGCATTTCACACACTCCATTTCATAGGAGGCAACAGGGAACATTAAAATAATTTTTTCTTCTTGTCACTTTTTAGAAAAAGTTTAGTTTGAAATTGCATTTTGCCTCTGTTTCAGTGCTTACCATAGTTAGAATACCACAAACAGAGAGCCAGGGGAAGCCTTATAAGTGTAATTATAAAGTAACTACTTGCTTGTCATGTATTTTAAACTTCCCCAAACTTTTATGCTATTCCAAGTGGGTCATTTTATGTCCTACATTTACTACATTTTTAAATAAATAGTTTAGTTATCAATTCACTGTGTTTCCAGGGGGACAAAACATTATGGAAAGAATTGTAGAGCAGAAGGGATTGTGGTTTAAGGGTTAGAGCAGGTGTCAGGATACTTTGGGAACGGTATCCAGCTCTGCCACTTGACCTCCTTGGGCTTATTTTCAGAGATACTGAAGCCCACAAATCCAGCTGACGTCAATGAGAGATGCAAGTGCCCAAAGTCTGACTTTCATGCAGGCTTTTTTCACTTATATATAAAAAATGCATATTAAAGGGCCATACCTCTATCAGTGAGCGTGACAGAGGGCTGGGTAACAGCAGCTGAACCAGCACCCTAGTCATTGCAACTCCGATGGGTTTCCTGGGAGTAAACCTGGCAATGATAATTATGCCTAATTGATAGATTGGGCATGGTCTGGAGAGATCTGATGGATAATTAGCTCAGAAAGTAGAAAAGGCATGGGAAGGAGGCCCCATGAGGAGAGAGGCAGGCTCTTGGAGTTGGTCCCAAGAGAGAGCTGAAGGAGAGAGCTCCTACCTCTCTCATCCTTGACCTAGGGAGCTGATGATGATATGCTGTTGTAAAGAAGGTGCTGGGCAATGCTGTAAAGGCGGTGAGAGATGTTGGCGTTCGTTAGTCTCGAGAGACGATGGATATGCGCACATGGGGAATGTTTAGTTGATGGTTGTGCAGCGTCTGTTGTGGCTGTGGAGCCCCACACGAGAGTAATACATGCATGCACACCTCATCAAGAGTCTTGCTGACCTTCCAGTTTCGTATTGTGTATACAAAATAGAAGTGTTTGCTCATGAACAAACCAAATATTTGATGTTCTGGCCACAAGCAGAACAAGGGAAGCAACCTGACTGAATCTAAGGGTATGTCTATACGTACAGCACTGCAGCAATGCAGCTGTACTAGAGCGCATCTGCTGAAGCTCTCCCGTTGGCATAAAAAAAAAAAAAATCAGCTCCACAAGCAGGATAAGCTATGTTGGCAGGAGAAACTCTCCTGCCAACATAGTGATGTTCACACAACCACTTATTTCAGTGTAACTTATGTTGCTCAGGGGGTAGAATATTCACAACCCTGAGTGACGCAAATTAGCTGACATACACTCTAGTGTAGTCATAGCCTAAATCAAAACTGGATGGACAAGTGAGAGGAGGACCAACGTTGTTAGGACTCCATCATGCTGCTCAAGGAGTTCACATTGGGGGGGGGGGGGAAGTGACGCCCCTTAGTTTCAAAATGCATTCATATTTCAGTAATACTCACTGCCTTTTAATCCAAAAACCTATGAGTTGGGCAAGGAGGGAAAGTGCACAATAACTGGAATGGATGGGTAATGTCCATCTTGAGTCTCCAACAATGCTAACACATTACAGGTCAAAGATCAGATATAGTTTCTGGAGACTGGAAATCACTGTTTTAAAACCACCTGTCATTCTTGAAGATCAGAATATTTTTACAACATTTAAAAGCACAGTGTCAGTAGCAGGCATGAAAAAAGAGACCAGAGAGAGATGATCACATTAATGCACCATAGTGTTTTGTTTTATATTCCTTTGTAATCACACTTTTCATGCTGTTCACATGAGCTACAAATGTCTACTTTCAGCATTTTCACACTATTCTGTAGAAAAAAAGAATTAATGTAATGAGATTAGTATTACTACTAACTAGTGTATAATTAAGTTACATTTTAATAGAAATTGCAAGAGTACCATTTTATGAGCCTAAATCTAGCTTTTTATTTATTTAAACCAGGACATTTTGCTGGAGGAGGAAGAGACAGCTCTGAGGATTAGGTCCTGGGATAAGGAGTCTCAACTTCTAAATCACCCATTCAAATCTAAGTGCTGACTAGAAATGACTAAAACAACCCACAAATCAGATTCATTTTCATGACTTTTCCTGTGTTTCCTGAAATTAAACCATTTTCAAAAATGAGGCACATGAAATTTCACATTTTTCACAAAAAACACAAAACAGGATTGCTCTAAAGGGATAACTATCCTACTGTTAAACAGAAAATATAAACATTTTCCAAGCTGCATAAGTACATTTATTTGAGAGGAGTATCAATTCATATTCACATTCAATGTGTTTTGTAACACTGCACCTATATTTAGAGGGGGCCCTTTGAGTATGACTCCTCTAAAGAACTTTGGACTAATAATTTGAGGTAAAATTAATCACTGGCAACTGTTTGAAACTGCTCAGGGGTCTGGAATATTGGGTGTCACCATTGTAGAGACAGATTAATGGGGACAGTGAAGGTGAAGGGGTAAAAAGTGCTCAGTTGATGCAATTTATCGCCTGGATATCATCACTATATATGTAAGATGTATATCCTGATTTGTAGGTTTTTTGCTGTCATTAGGCAGGCAATCCATGACTTTGCTAAACCTCCCTCAGAGGGTACAGTACTGAGCCCACTGTAAATACTTCTTGAAGTAATTTTCTTTTAGGCATGGGTATCCATTACCTTAGGAGGGAAGAATGCTACAGAAAATAGCTTCTCGACTTTCAATTCCCATAATATTCCAGAAGCAGGATTCTCATGGACTACCAGAAAGGCTTTGAATGAGTCAAAGGGAACATGCCAGAGAGCTGGCATTCCCCCTTCTGTATCACTGTGTGCTATATCCACAAGCAAGCAGAGAGAAAAAGGGCATCATTTGGGCCCTGGAAACACACACAGGGAAATGTGGAGAAATCCTACTGCTCCAAAAGAACCAGATCTGGCTTCCATTTGTACATGCACAACTCCAATTGTCTGTTTATTTAGTCTTAAAACACTGATTCATATACACTCATGACAGAATTGACACAGTAGAAAACCCATGTAGGCAAAAAAGGGTTTTGCCACCTTAAATTATCATCTGCACCTGAAAATGAGTAAAGATGTGTTTTCAGGAGTTATGCACAGAGAAATGGAAGCCATATTTCTAAAATTTGGACCTCTAGGGACTTTATTCCATCTCTTGCCAATGCAATAGGATTATTCCCAATAGTATATTATCTGGTACTATTGCCCAGTGAAAGAACCAGATATAGGCAGACTTTTCACTAGGTAATTCCAAAGTCATAATGGATTTGTTACTATGTACTATTGTCTTTTAGATAAGACTGTTTGTTTGTGCTGATGCTGCAGTTGGATAAAGCTATGAGCTGGAAGCTCTGGAAAATTGGGTGTGAAAAAAATATATCTTTCAAAGAAAATGAGAAATGATGCTGCCATTTTCTATCCACTGTGTAATAGATAAACAGCTTCTTGTCATTTTATATGTAGTTCATGAGAGATGAGCATTGCAGCTTTCAGCCCCTGGTAGTTTGCCTGTAATATGTTGAGAATAAATTATTCATCTACTAGCAGAATTCATTACCAGGATCTGATAGTACATGGCTGAATTGCCTTATGAGATTCATCTCAAATAATCTTTTGTTTTAAATGTGTTTGTTTCAAACCCAAAGTTGTTGGCTTGTTTACAACTAAACAACTGTGCTTCAAACTTCACCCACCTCCTGCCCCATTAGTTATTCTGGCTGACTTTTCCATTTAGTTGCAAATTGGAAATGAAGAATAGCCTGACTCATTTTCTAGGTGAAATAATTATTTGTTAACTAAAATATAGTATATATTTTGGTTTCGTGTAACAATAACAGAACAGTAGTTTAAAGACTACTGACACAAAAAGTGTTTAATATTTTGTTAGCCTGTGAAAGAGTTTCCAAAGGGAAGTGTAGAAACTGCTTTGCAATAAACTGCTCCATAGGGAACAATACTGCACTGGCAGAGAAATGATCCTCAGCAGACATATCATACAATATCATCCTAAAGATTAATTTGTTCCAGGAAGTCCAAAACTACTGACCCACATCAGCCAAATACGCGCTAACCCCAAATTGTAATACTGGGAAAGTTAATGACTCAGAAAACCAAAACACAAATAAATCCCATAGGGCTTAATTCTTTCCTGCTTCAAAGATCCACTCCGAGTGGGAACATCGGCAAGCAGGTTATAGCACCCTGATTCTGTGAGCTGGCCTGAGTCAGCCTTGGCAGTACTACAGCCAAGGGTTGTTATAACCAACACTACACTTATAAGTGTAGGTTATAGTGTAGATATAACAGACAGTAGCATAGTGTGGTCCTTAAAGGTCTATATGTCATCTGAGAATCAGCATAGTGAAGAAGGAGCTCCTCCCTACCCTTCCCTTGACACACCACATCCTAAACCCTGTTCTTATCAGCTGATCAGTCACATCCATCTCCTTTGCTTAACTTGGGCTGGATTGCAGAAGAGAAAATGTTGCATAAAATTCAAAGATTATACCATCTCTGCTCTGCCCCCAGTGTATCTTGTCCAATCTATGCCTGTCTTTTAGGCTCCAACCCTGCATTTATGCACGTGAATAACTTTACACATGGGATTAGCGCCTCTGAATTGAGTGGAATGACTTATGTACACGTGTCAGTGTTTTGGGGATCAGGGTCCAAGTCAGTAAAATGATCAAGGGGAACAAGTGTGTGTTTTGCAAATCACCGAGCTCCACAAACACAACATTCAAAGTCTGTCACTTTTAGTTAGGGGTGGGCAAGCACTCCAGTTGGGGGAGTGGGGTCGCGGCCTTGGGACACTCTGCCTGGCGCTCTGGCCAGGGGAGTGGGGCTGCGGGCTTGAATTGTTAATTTTGTGAGCATTCATGGTCCCCCCGCGGCAGTCAGGGGGGCGGGAAGTGGGAGGGGGCAGGGGCCAGGCTGTTTGGGGAGGCACAGCCTTCCCTACCCGGCCCTCCGTACAGTTTCGCAATGCCAATGTGGCCCTCGGGCCAAAAAGTTTGCCCACCCCTGCTCTTAGTGATTGTGACACTATTACTCAGCCAACTATCATCATCCTTGGTTTCAGCCAAAGGATAAACTGCATCAGGAAAACAATGCTGTTGGTTGCAGCAATACCAACATCCCACAGGTCACAGAGCCAGGGCTCTAGGCACCAGCAAAACAAGCAGGTGCTTGGGGCAGCACATTTCAAGGGGCGGCATACTGGCACCGTCCCAGCTTGCCTCTACTCTCCCGCTTGGGAGGGAGGGGGGAGAAGCCGAGCGACGGCGCCCTTGTGGGAGGAGGTGGCGGTGGAGCGGAGGTGAGTTGAGGCAGGAAACGGTTCCTCTACCCCCCCGTTACTTCCTGCGCCCCCGTCCCAGCTCACCTCCGCTCTGCCTGCTCCCCTGAGTGCGCCGCCGCCACTCCCCTCCTCCCCAATGGGATGGGGGAAATGCAGCATACCCAGGGGAGGAGGCAGGGCCAGGGATTTGGGGAAGGGGTGGAGTTGGGGTGGGGTCAGAGGGCGCCCGAAAAAAAGGGGGGCGGTCAAAAAAATTTTTGCTTGGGGCAGCAAAAATCCTAGAGCCGGCCCTGCATAGAGCAGATAGGGTTTTAATGGCAATCATTGTAAATGACTTCATACGTCTCTCTCTTTCTACGAATATTTTAGAACCAACCAGAAAACATTATCTTCCAGCCTAAACAGCAGCAAAGAGAAAATTGAACAAGTGAGTTCCGAGAACATATGGCTACTTGATACCTGTCCTTATCTGAAACTGACCAGAAAACGACCCATCTTTTAGGATTCTTATAGTCATGTGCTGATGCAATGAATGTATGATGACTACAGCCTCTCTGGGCAGCTGTTCGTTCATGTAGAGCTGCCAGCTGACTTCTCCATTCATGCTATCAAAAGCCTTTATTACTTTAATGAAAGTCACATACTGCAGTTAATGCAACTCCCTGGCCTTTTCATGAAGTTGGTGTAGTGAAGATTATGTTGGTAGCACCCACCCCTTACTATGAAAACATGCAGAGCAGAGTGAAATTTGGAATTTCTATTCAGTGGGAAATTCTGACACTGCAGCATTTGTTCTTGCCCCCAATCAGAATGAAACGTTAAAATTTTGCAATATTTCATAGAAAGGAAATTTCAAAAAATTTCAATTCAGAAATGTCAAAAATATTTTGTTTTGACATTTTACTCAAAACAAAGTATTTTGGCATTCCCCAAATATAAAAGCTTCATTTCACTTTATTGAACTAACTTTAAACACTTTGTTTTGAGTCATTTCAATATTAAACTGCATTTTCCTATAGTAGTACACTGCTTCATGAAAGTTGTAGTTTGAGAGACTGATTCCCCTTCCTCCCATTCCCCACTATGGACCAGGCTCTAACGAAGCACCACATATTTTGAAGGAAATTCACATGGCGTTATGGGAAGATGTTCTCCAGGGCATAGGCACCGACTCTGTGGGTGCCCTGGGGCTGGAGCACCCAGGGGGAAAAATTGGTGGGTCAGAGCACCCACTGGCAGCTCCCCGCCAGCCTCCCCCTCCCCCGCGCCCAGCTGACCTCTGCCTCCGGAGGCGCCGCCATAGTCAAGCCGCTTTTCCTGAGTTCACAGGCTTGCCACGCTCCAGCTGATTGGCGGCGGCAAGCCTGGGAGGGAGGGAGGGAGAGGGAAACAGTGCAGCGGCGGCACCTCGGGGAAGGGGTATTGGAAGGAGTCAGAGGGCCCTCTCCGCCTCCTCCCCATACCCCTCCCCTGAGGCGCCGCCGCTGCATTTCCCCCCCCCCCCTTACTCCCAGGCTTGATGCCACCAATCAGCTGGAACGTGGCAAGGCTGTGAGCTCAGGAAAAGCGGCTTGACTGTGGCGGCGCCTCCGGAGGCGGAGGTTAGCTGGGCGCGGGGGAGGGGGAAGCTGGCAGGGAGCTGCCGGTGGGTGTTCAGCTGCTTCTCCCCCCTCCCTCCCAGGGTTGCAAGGGGTGGGATGGGGGCGGGGCCGGGGCGCGAGCACCCACCAGCGCTGACTAAAGTCGGCGCCTATGCTCCAGGGAGTCTAGCCCATAGGAGAAAATGGAGTCCCAAACATCAATGTATTTAAGTTAATGTTTGTTGAACTGATTAAAAAAAAAATGTTGGCGTCCGTTCAAAAAATAAAGTCTTCTGAATCAGGTTAAAATGACCCAAACTTAGATATTTCATTTAGATCTTCCCCAATAGAAAAACCAAAACAAAATTCTGATGGAAAATTTTAAAACTTGGCAAAAACGGCATTTTTCTGTCAGAAAAATCATTCCCACTGAAAACTCCAAATCAGTTCTAACAGATTTCCACTAAGAAAAATATTAGCCACAATTTCTCTTATAATTTAGTTTCGTTTATAAGAAACCCTGAAAGCCCCAAACATTGATACAGAAATTAAAATACACAGGCCATGCAAAAATTAATTGGAATTAAAAAAAAATATCAGAGGGGTAGCTGTGTTAGTCTGGATCTGTAGAAGCAACAAAGAGTTCTGTGGCACCTTATAGACTAAAAGATGTATTGGAGCATAAGCTTCCGTGGGTGAATACCCACTTCTTCAGATGCATGCAGTGGAAATGTCCAGGGGCAGGTATAAATAAGCAGGGAAGAGTCAGGCTAGAGATAACGAGGTTAGTTCAATCAGGGAGGATGAGGCCCTCTTTTAGCAGTTGAGGTGTGAACGCCAAGGGAGGAAAAACTGCTTTTGTAGTTTGCTAGCCATTCATAGTCTTTGTTTAGTCCTGAGCTGATGGTGTCAAATTTACAAATGAACTGAAGCTTGGCAGTTTCTCTTTCAAGTCTGGTCCTGAAGTTTTTTTTGCTGCAGGATGGCTACCTTCAAATCTGCTATAGTGTGTCCACGGGGAGATTGAAGTGTTCTCCTATAGGTTTTTGTATATTGCCATTCCTAATATCTGATTTGTGTCCATTTATCCTTTTGCGTAAGGACTGTCCAGTTTGGCCGATGTACATAGCAGAGGGGCATTGCTAGCAGCAACTACACACTGCACCATAATAACTCTAACTCAGGAACCAATCCATGCAAAAAACCTTGATGCCAACTCTGCCCACATATCTACACCAGGGACACCATCACAGGACCTAACCAGATCAGCCACACCATCACTGGTTCATTCACCTGCACACCCACCCAGGGCAGGTGCAAGGCAGTTTGGCACCCTAGGCGAAACTGCCCTGCGCGCCCCCCCCCTCAGCTATCGCCACCCCCATGGCAAGCCACACACACCCCGCCCGCAGCAGCCTCCACACACACCCGCGGGGGGGGCGGGGGCGCGGGCTGGGCTTGGCTCTGCTCCCTGCGGCAGGCTGGGCTCCCGGCCCCGCGGCGGGGGCTGGGCTCTGCTCCCCACCCCCCCATGGCGGGCTCGGCTGGGCTCCTCGTGGCTGGGCACTGGGCTGGGCTCCCCGCCGGCCTGGCTCCCCGCGCCCCCCCCGTGGCCTGGGGTGGGGAGGCTGGGCTCGGCTTCCCGCACCCCACGATGGGCTCGGCTCCCAGCGCCACCCGCCGGGCCGAGGCGGGGCTGGACTCTGCTCCCCGCGCCCCCTCCGCCTGTGGCCCACGGCGGGGGGGATGGGACTAGGCTCTGCTCCCTGCCCCCACGGAGGGCGTGGCTGGGCTGCCTGTGGCAGGTGCGCGGGGCTCAGCTCCCCAAGGCCGGCGACGGGGACACTGGGCTCTGCTCCCTGCCGAGCTGCAGCGGGCTCGGCTCCGGCCCCCAAATGCTGGCGCCATAGGCGACCGCCTAGGGTCGCCTAGTGGGCGCGCTGGCCCTGCATCCAGCAATATAATACACTCCATCATGTGCCAGCAATGCCCCTCTGCTATATACATCGGCCAAACTGGACAGTCCTTATGCAAAAGGATAAATGGACACAAATCAGATATTAGGAATGGCAATATACAAAAACCTGTAGGAGAACACTTCAATCTCCCCGTGGACACACTATAGCAGATTTGAAGGTAGCCATCCTGCAGCGAAAAAAACTTCAGGACCAGACTTCAAAGAGAAACTCCCAAGCTTCAGTTCATTTGCAAATTTGACACCATCAGCTCAGGCCTAAACAAAGACTACGAATGGCTAGCAAACTACAAAAGCAGTTTTTCCTCCCTTGGCGTTCACACCTCAACTGCTAAAAGAGGGCCTCATCCTCCCTGATTGAACTAACCTCGTTATCTCTAGCCTGACTCTTCCCTGCTTATTTATACCTGCCCCTGGACATTTCCACTGCATGCATCTGAAGAAGTGGGTATTCACCCACGGAAGCTTATGCTCCAATATGTCTGTTAGTCTATAAGGTGCCACAGAACTCTTTGTCGCTTCTAAAAAAAATAGTTAGCTCATCCTGGAATGAGCCAGCCACATTCAATCAGTCAACCAGTGGGATCAAAGAAAGTCTCACCCTACTTAAACCTCCAAAATTCCAACTCTCTCAACCTTTCCCCAAAGCCCTAAAAAAGGCTCTAAAGATCAATAGGTTCAAGGCATATTGGACTGGGGGAAGAAGTCACATGTCTTTCCCAAAAGTGTTTTAACATTCGTTACTGCTCCTCATCTTTCATGCTCACTTGCCCAGTTAAGTCTGTTTTACTCACTTCCATTAGCAGAGTGAGAGGGGAGCACCTCAATTTTAGGATGAAACACTACCAGCACCTGGCTCTTATACAGCACTACTATATCAACTGCTTTGAAATCTCTGGATGAAGGTAGATAAGCATTGTTATCCCCACTTTACAGGTGGGGAACTGAGGCACGGGTAAATTAAGCGATTTTTGAACGTCACATAGGAATCCAGTATCAGAGATGGGAATAGAACCCAGGTCTCCTGAGTCCCTATCCACTAGGGAACACTGCTTTAAAATTATCTGATAAATTATGTGGTCAGTAAATAGTAATGACAATGAGTCATTTCAGTTCACCAAGTATTTTTATCACTCTTTCTATAACATATTTGCTGATAATATTACTTTACATTAAAGGGATCACAAATGTACTTTCAGCTAATGCACAGGAAGTTAACTCAAATATTTATTCTACAAAATTATATGAACATCATTCCAGATGTATTTTAAATGAGTATGTCCTTTGCTACACACACTGAAAGGCTTTGTTGATTTTGCATCTGATCTTAGATTTGGTGCACTTAAGCTGCTAGAATTTGGAAAGATGACCTGCTCTTCCTAAAGGGAAAAATCACTCCGTTAATAATTATGATATGATTCTATGAATCTGCTGCGAATTAAAACACAAAGTTTGATTTAGTCACTGATTGTGCAATGAAAAATATACTTAAATACATAGCTTGGTGCCAGAACATTTTCTAGACCCATCGTGTCAGTTGTGAATATTCTGGAACTGGAATTCAAATATTAACACTCCTTTGTTCACTTTTGTATAAAGTGTAAAGAAATAGGTAAGTTCATGGAAGTTAGGTCCGGTCCATCAATGATTATTAGCCAAGATGGTCAGGGATTCAAGCCCACACTCTGGGTGTTTTTAAACCTCTGACTGTCAGAATTTGGGACGGGATGACAGGGTATGGATCACTCAATATTTGCCCTGTTCTGTTCAATCCCTCTGAAGCATCTGACATTGGCCACTGTCAGAAGACAAGATACTGAGCTAGATGAACTCTTTGCCTGACTCAGTATGGCTCAACCACCCTGCAATTCTTTGGTCCATAGAATCAAATGTGTTCACCTGCAAGGATAATCTATTTTGCAGGCTTTTCTGGGAAAGAAGGGTCATATGCAGCCACTAGAACAGTGGTGGGCAACCTGCGGTGGGCTGTAAGACCATTTGTTTACATTGACCTTCTGCAGGCACGGCCACCGCAGCTCCAGTGGCCGCGGTTCGCTGTGGTTTGCCATTCCCCTGATGTCAAGTGACGTGCTACGAAAGCTATGCACATTTGTTCAAGAAAGTCTGTATTACATACTTATAGTTGACGAAACAGCAGAGACTTCTGTTAAAGAGCAAGTATCCATCTATTTCAGGATTGTTAAGGATGATTTTTCTGTTGATGAGCTTTGTGTGGGGGCAGGGGATTTGATGAGACACCTCTGACCGATGCGAATACCCTCTTTACTATAATGAAGGATGCACTGCTCTGGTTCAGTTTTGACCTGAGAAATTGTCAAGGTTAATGTTACAATGGGACTGTGAATGTCAGTGGTGTACAAGCTAGGGTCAAGCGTGAAGAATCAAGAGTTGTATATGTACTCTGTATGGCACACTCATCAAACCTGGCTGTGCAAGATGTGGTGCAATGAATACACCCTGTTCAGAACTTCTTATCTCTAATGTGTGAGTTGATCGGTTATATCAGAAACTCTCCAGCTTTGAGATCTTGCAAGAAGTGGAAGCTCCTGCTGCTCAACGTTTTCGCCATTTCTGCCCCAAAAGGTGGTGTGTCTGTGCTGCATCCCTGAGATCAGTGGCTTTGTATGATCGTACACCGATGACGTTTTTGGAGAAAATCAACAGCACGTGGATTTGTTACTCAACTTTGTAAGTTTGAGACACTTTTGAATCTGCAACTGGTTCTACTTATTCCTGAGCAAGTAGAATTAGTTAATACGAGTCTACAAAAGACCTCAGGAAGTGCAGAGGATGATTGTTGCTCTAAATGAGACTATTCAGCTATTGAGAAACAATGCTTTTGAAGATCTGTGGAAAGAGGTTTCTGCAAAGGCTGAACAGCTGGATCTTGAGAAGCCCTGTCTGCCTCATGTAAGGAAAGCACCAAGGCAAACTGATGAAGGAAGCAGTGCCCATGTTTTTGCTATACCTAAGGATGTGCATTGAAAATTATTCAACAAAGTTTTTCATCATGTCATGAGGAGTCTTGATGTAAGATTTCAGTCTGACATTCAAGAGCATTTGACACAAATGGAACAATTTACGACTGGCAGCAAGATGGCTAAAGTCAAACAAGTAACAGATTTTTATGCAGATGACTTCAATAAAGAGAGATTGAAACTACACCGTGACATGTTCTTGGACATAGCTCAACAGAAAAATTTAACACAGTCTCTAGTGTTGAGGATGTTGTGTCATTTTTAAAAGCTAAAGGGAATGAACATTTGCGCCCTATGCTTCCAGAGTACTGCAAATTTATAAGAATCCTTCACACTGTGCCTGTATCATCCTGCACTGTGGAACACTCATTCTCCAGCCTCAGAAGACTTAAAAATGATTTCCGGTCATCAATGGGACAGAAGCGACTGAAGAATATAGCTGTCCTTAATGTGCATCAAGACCATGCCAGTGAACGAGGTGTAAATAAGATTGCTGACAGTTTCATCCAGAGAAAGCTACAGTGAGACGTAATATCTTTAAACTGGGATGTTAGTGAAGACACTTGCAGGTGGGTGCAATGATTTTAATATACTGTAATTCATGATAATGTAATTATGTAGTTCATTTTTATTTTAATAATGATTAAATTAAGATACCAATAATAGGCACACATTCAATAACTAGAATATGAAAGTAGTGTATAAAACTGCTGAAAATAGCCCCCCTCCAAAAATGGCAGAGCACCCCCCCAACACACACACACACCCCCCTCTTCCTTGAGATGGGGAGGCAGAAAGGAGTGTGCAGCGGGCGGGAGGCACTCAGGGGAGAAGATGTAGGGAGGGGGGCAGAGCAGGGGTGGGAAGAGGTGGCGGGGGGGTGGAGTCCTGGGGGAAGGAGCAGAGCCAGGATGGTGCACCCACCACCAAACCAAAAATCAGCACCTATGCCACAAGACCTGGTATAGCGGCCTTTACTCATGCAACTAATCACACTAAAAACTCAGTGGGACTACACATAAGTAATACCTTCTCATGAGTAAGGATTGTAGGATCAAGCCCACACTTAATAACAAAGAATTATCATATACCAATGTTCCCTATGTACCTAAAACTATTATAAACATATTTCCACTTTTCCTTGTGATTATACAAAGATAGAAATTAGCACAACATTGAAAATTCTTACAGTATCATCAGGATGATCGGTAAATTATGTTAGTAGTTGTTGCATTATGGTGCATATAGAATGTATCACTTGATAAAAGAGTCATTGTAACGCTCACATCAGCTCATAAATGGAGCTCTCATCTAGATCTGTGATCAAAATTCTTTCCCCTTATACATTTTCTATTTTTTTCTCATTTCCTAGAAAAATCTCTCTCTCTCTCACACACACACACACACACACACACACACACACACACACTTCCACATTCATAAAAATGTTCAAGGTTAAAAAGGATCTCTTTAAATACTGATTAAAATGTAGTTCCCTGCACTTTCACAGTATTTTATAGGATTATTGTTCAACCACATGGCTATAGGTTGGCCTGCCATTGCCTTGTGCTATACAGGTATTAGCACCTACTAAAATGCCATATATTAGCTAGAATAGGGCCAGGCCCTCCACTGGTGTAAGCTGACGTAATTCTATTAACTACAATACAGACACTGTTTTAAGGACTGTAGTTCTATTGGCTTCAGTAGAGTGACAGTGATTTACACCAGCTGGTGACCTGGCTCAGGAGCACTGAACTTAGACCTTTTTTGATGCTGACACAATAAGACACAGGCACCATAATGCGGCTAAACGTGGAGGCCAAGACTTTATTTACCAACTCTTACCTAACTGGGATAACCATCCCAAACTGACAAGCAGCATAACTCTAGTGCCAGTTGAGCCTTGCACTGATGGCCCAGGTGCACTATAACCCTCAGGATGAAGGCCAGGTCCCCTCTACATCTATCCAGAGGCCTGCCAAGAGACCCTGCCTTGAAGCCAGAGTCCCATCCTGTCCCCTCCTCCATGCCAGAGATAGGAGCGACAGAGAGAGAACATGCTAAGGAAGACAGAGGACACCTCCCGCCCATGAATTGATATGCTCAGGGCCAATGCCCGAGCAGCCCACTGGGCTACAGGGACCTCATATTGGACCCTCTCACCCACCAACCACACTGAAATCTGCGAGTTGAGAGAGTTTAGTTTAACCCCTCAAAACCAGACCTGCTGGGTGCTGGGGAAAGGGTGACAACATCTACACAACAATTTCACCGTATGAGAAAAATTCCTTCTAAACCCCAGAACTGGCAATCAGCTTTTCACTGGGCGTCATAGGAGATCCAGCAGCGAGGTGAAGAGGTGGGAATGCACCAGGGAGCCCACAATGGCTACATTGCCCAGACAGCAAACTATAACCCTTCACGCTCCACCTCCACGTGTGAGCCGGTCAGCTGGCCTTTGCACCAACGCACTGCCCAATGGCAGGAGCAGTGAGCGGAACAGCCGATATTGCTTCCCAGCACCCACCACCGCCACCACCAGAGTCGCACTATAGCATGAACAGGGAGTAGGAAAAGAGAAGCAGCAGACTCCACCCACGGATAGCAAGGGAAGCTAGGAAAGGAGAAGCACGTGGAACATTGCCTCAGCTACTCCCAGTTAAGATCTCTCCCAATCCCTGGCTGCAGCCCAGCTAGTGGTTTGAGTATTATATACATTAATATATTTATTAAGTGCTTTTAGTGACTTTGATAATGCCATATATTAGCAGCCCTGGAGAACAAAGTCTTTTAGTTAGTTACACACCCAGAATGCCACAATCCTCACCTGCATGGAGCATTGCTGTGGTTCACTGTCTGTCTCCAGGCCTAATCAATCCTTGGCCCCTTTGTCATTGCACTGGTAGACACTCATTTATATTATAAAAACATGTTGTGCTACCCCTCATGTGACTTCACGCTCTACATATGTTTTACAGTAACAGTTGTTGAAATATTTTGCATGGCATTTGCGTTTAGAAGAACATTCTGTAGCTCATGGTTCCTGCTGGAGAGCAGCATGGGTTCACTCAGCAAAGCCTTGGGCCTTAAAGACAAGTTTGGAAGGGCTCCTGCAGCCGTATCTGCAAGTACCTCATGCTCCACATTTTAAAATAACTTGGAAATTGTAGTAAGTGACATTTTGCAAACTGGTGAAACAGGTTTTGCGCTGCCTTGCAAGAGCCCCCCCAGTTTGCTATCAATCCATTGTGAGAGGCACTTGGCACTCTACAGAGGCAGATGCTACACAGGCAGATGTCCTACCTGCCACAGAGCCCTTGGGGATGAGCAAGTGCTTGTGCCATTCAACTGCAAATCTCTCCGAGTGATTAAAGTACTGACAGGCTCTCAAAAGAGACTCATCCAGATCAGATCAGCCAGAAGGAAAGAGGCTGCAATGTGAGAGGGGGTGAAAAGATGCAAGATCAGGAGATGGAGAGGAAGGATAAACAAGGTCTTGGTGATGATGTGCCATAACTTTTCCATAAAAGTACCTTCAGAACAATGTAGGTCTATTGCTGTTAAATTTGTTGTTGTGCCTATGAAAAGAATTACTCTTGCACTGTATGGAGATTCTTTCCTATGAGTGTTGAAATGAATTTTGTCATCTTGACAAGCCAAAATAACCCAAAGCTAAAGTACAAAGGCCAAAAATATTTAAAATCTTCTGTGGGACTAAGCTAACTGTGTGATTACCAATTGTACGTAACCATAAATTTTATTTATCAACTACCACATCTACCATAATATTCATAGCACTATTAAAAAGTAAAACCTTTTGGAGTTATTTCAAAAACATACAAATCCAATGTAAACCTATCCAGTGAGGCAAGTGGGAGACGTAAGAGTGGAGCTGGGATTGGCAAAACACCAGTATGACAACTGTCAACTTGGTCATTACCAGGAACTGAACCCAGTTTCTACAACCAAAGCATAAGTCTGTTCAGTCTGAGTTAACTGGCAACTGTAGTAGACTTTTATTCTCTGTCCAAGGGCAGAGTGACACATAAAACACACATCTAGCAGCAGGTATGCACTGGCTTACATTTCTGCAAAAGAATAGCAGGCTATCATGGGGAATGTTCCAATGACTATTTTTAGAGGTAGAGTTGGTTGAAAATTTGGGTTTGAAAAACGTGTGATGAAAAAACAGCCTGTTTTTCAAAATAAAAATCACCATGGAAAGTTTCTCTTTTTGTTTGAAAATTTTCTGGTTTTCGTGTTTTTCTTCCTTTTTCTCGCCCTAATTTTCCTTTTCTCCTTGGAAAATGAGGGAAATCAATGAAAAAGGGGAGAAAAAAGGAGGGAAAAATCAAATCAGACATTTTTGGATTTCAAAAAATGTGTTTTCAGTTTTTGATTTATGTTTGTCAAATCAACCAAGTATTTTTGAAGTAAGTCACAGAAAAAAATAAAGTAAAAACAATTATTTAAAAAGCTATTTAAAATAAAATTACAGCAGGTAGACCATATTCTACTCTCACTTACACTGAGCCAATCCAGAGTAACTGCACTGTTCGGTTCCTTATTATAACATCTAAATATATTCCAAAGAAGAACATATTTAAATCAGAAATTTTTTTCTGTATAGTTCTTAGAAATATCCTCTTCCATTGTACCAGCATTAACACTGAAATAACACTGAAGTCAGTGATGTGGCACCATGCTAAGGCTGGTGTGAGATCACAATCAGGGCCAGGAAATGCATCTCACCAGCATTTTTAATGCATGGAAACTCCAAAAGGATGTGACTGTAGGCCTGTTCTCCCCGTGTGTTTCATAAGGCCCTCCAAATACAATCAATCACCACTAACAGTATGGGCAGATAGATGTTTGTGGAGGCACCAGGTAACTGAAGGAGGCCCAAATTCAAACTAGCATCAACCATTAATCAGAAGTTTTCGAAGGAAGAATTTTATTAAATGTTAAATGAACTTATCCTAAAGAGATTTTTTCCCCTCTCTTAATTTTCCCATTCATTTGAATAATAAAATGCACGCGTGTCCTAACCTACATCTAGGTCTGTCAAATTGTTGGCTGTTAGTTCATTACTCTTATCTGTATTATAATACACTTTCTGAAAATAATTTACTTCTGATTGAAATTGGACATGGGTATTAGAATCTCTCATGCTTTTTTCTTTTCTTTCAACATTTATTTTTAAAAGTTATGATTTCTATAGACAGCACCAGCTTTCCATTCGAATATTAATTTTTTTCTTGCCAGCGTGTCTTTGTTTCTACACAGGTGTATGCTGATACTGTTTATAGACAATAGTATCAGTGGAAAGTATATAGCATTTTCTTCTTGTAACAAACTCTGGTTGTGTATTTTACCTTTAAGCAAGATAAACATGCAGCATTGCTTATAGTGTCACTGGTTAGAATTTAATGCTCTGAGTGATCATTAAAACTTGTTTGAAATTCTGCATCCATTTTTTACTGCTCTTTACTGACTGCAACTTCTACATAATCACATCAGTTCTGAATCTTACATTTTCATTAATAGACTTGCTTCCTTCCTAAGCATACAACGTGCTGTCTAATATATGCACACCACAGAAGTGCCTGTGGCTCATGGAAGGGATATGTTATGCCAGGGATACAACATTTGCAGCGAGTATTTAAACTTAAATGTACTACAGGACATTTGACTGCTCAATGTTATGCAAACAGATTAATAACAATGTTACTAAATCTAGAGTGAGTGGGAGTGCTGATGTATAGCAGGCTTTATAACTGAAATTGGTTTGATTTATAACAAACAATAAAAAATAATAGAAGTTAGAGAGGATCTTATGGCATTTTCCTCACTGGACTGGGATAGCTTTTCCTTAAATAGCAATAGCAACATCTTACATTTTCTATATTTGGCAATTTTCACCCTGATGGATTGCAAAGTAATGTGTAAGAGCACTGTCTTCTCTTACTGGTTTTAAACAAGTCTGCGGTCCCCAAAATTCTTTGCTATCCCCATAGGTGAGGTGTGACACAGAATTGCTAGAAAATGCATTTCTAAAATTAGGTCAATTCAGTACGGTACCAATTAGTGCCTATCTCCCTTCCCCAGGTCAGATTACCAGTATTTATGATGTAAAACAGGGCAGAGTTTAATCCATTCTAGTTCCCTGTTGAGGGTTTCAGCAGATGGGTTAGTCCAAATCCTTTAGTCATGAAATGAACTTTTGGCCCCAAAGAAAGTTTTGTACACAGGTCTCTATCAGCTCCTGACAAAAACTACCTTACAATGGTCAAATCTGACCTTAGCCTGGTAAAAAACTGCTATTCCTTTCGTTTTATATGCTGCATATCAGAGTATTAAGAACATGCACATTCAATTATAGCATTGCTTAAGTGAGTGGACAGTATAGAAATTATGACAGCTCCTTGACATCACTGACCCACTGACTGGCTGTTAGCTGCTGGTGAAAAGATCGATGTCAATTGCCCGAAAACAGAGGGAAGGCCATCAAATGCATTAGTCATGAAATAATACTTCCAAAGACTCCCTAGCACTCCATCATGCAACTAGTAACAAGCTCTGGACAGCTTTTTTGGAATTTTGGAAAGAAATTAAATGGGTAGGATTCTGTAAATTGAAAGGTTTTTAATGCTACTTGTGTCTACCAATTCAACACACCTGTGAGGAAGATAATGAGGTTCATCAGGATTAATGGAGAGTCACGCCTAATGCAGTTTAGGCATAATGCATTGCATCAGACAAATCTATGGAATGCAAATTGTGGTTTTGTTTAAAATTCCTCCTTTATTACCTGTTATTTAGACTCGCTGATATACTGAGGTGGGCATTGTGTAAAAGAAAAGAAACTCATTCACAGAAATTAAGAGATGACAGATAGACAATATAATCAATCTACTATCAATGTAGTATTGTTTTCTACTGTTTTTTTCCTAATATCTAGTCCAATGCAAGCTAAGTTTAAACTGTATTGTTTAGGTCCCTGAACGAAGATGAACCAATGGGGGTGAAAAGTCATAAGAAATATTCTGGCACTACATCCAAGTAACTGTCACTGAACACATATGTATATAAAATTACTCTGGCCAAGTTTTTCAAACTAAATCCATATGTACACAATGAAATAAGTAGTTAGATTTTTAAAGGCTCTCATTGACAGGTTCTGATTTTAAAGGCTGCCCATTGACACAAGTGCTGGAACTAGGGGTGCTGGAGGTAATTCAGCATCCCCTGGCTTGAAGTGGTTTCCATCATATACAGGGTTTACAATTTGGTTGAACGGCTCTCAGCACCCCCACTATAGAAACTATTCCAGAACCCCTGCATTGACATGGAATTTGGATACCTAACTTTAGAAACTTGAGTTTTAAAATGTTCAAACCAATATAAATATGCACACTGCATGTAGGTATGTTGTATGTAGAAACACACACGATACTCCTAACTTGTGGAACTATGATGAATTCACTTATGTCCACTGACCACATCTGCTCTCTGCATACTAAATTATCTTTCTTAGGACTATTTTCTAGCATTCCAAATCTGCAGCTGAGCAGATGCAAAAAGCTTTTTTTAAAAAAACAAACAAACAAAAGAAGTCAATGCAATACAAGAATATTTGCTCCTACCCCTTCCCACAAAATTATTGCCTATCTTGAAACTTGGGTGGTATATTCTGCTTGCCGCAATCACACACTTTTATATCTAAAGAAATCAGATTTAAAAGTCCATTATCTCATGGCCTTGCAGAGCTAAAAACAGACCATTGGAAAGAGGAAATTCTCAGTTCCCTCAGGAGGGGGGACAGTCCTTGCTACCAGATTTGGAAGACTTTCAAACAGCAGTCTTTAATACATGGCCTTTTTGTACAGAAAAGCCAATTCAGGTCATTTTTATGGCTCCCTCCAAGTCCTATCCAGTTGAACGCAAGTAAATGAGTTTTATTTGTGGAAGAATATGGGCTAATGCATACTTCTTTTAAACTTCACTTTAAAACATGCACAACGAATCACTGTTACTGAAAGCAAAACACTTAACAGGCTTTGAAACTTTTGAATTTTATATAGATAGACGTTTATTGCTACAGCTAATATTCAAGAAGTACAATGCAATGATGCAGTTCATAAGTGATGAAGTTAGGATAACAATATTCAAACTGTGAAGCTATGAGTAACATAAGAGGCAAGTAACGTATAAATATCCTGGAATGAATACCTACATACAAAACCCTTTTGTGACAGTTATTATAATAGGCCTGTACGAATAACTTTCCTAAATCTACGGATATTTAAGAGTCATTCAAATTTGGCATACAAAGTGCCAGCCAGGAAGAAAACTTCTTTGAAAATTGACAGATACATGAAAAGTTGTTTTGAATGAGAAATGGACAGAATGTGGGTCTTTAGTCCACCTGAGCTGCGTATAAGTAAAATAATAATAAATAATAAAAATAGAGTAACAGCGTTTACATAGCTTCTTTCATCCAAATTTCCAAGTGATTGATAAACTTTTCAATCCTATAAACATCTAGGTACATTGTTAAGTTTACACAGAGATAAAGTTCAACATATGCATAAATATTTGCTCAAATAAGGACCTGTATATCCAAGGAATCGCTTCACTCATGCCTGAACTGTTGCCATCTCTAGAAAACAATTCAACAATGCTCAAGAAGAAAACATTTCAGGACATAATTATTTACCCAGTTGGAACTTCAGAAAAGTGTTAAGTAAGTATCTACTGAAACGTAGCTAGAACATGAAGGATAAGATGCTTTAAAAGAAAAAAAAGAAAAAGAAAAAAAAAGAAAAAAAAAAAAGAGTCATGGGATCATCAAGTAAATTACATAGCCAAGACTTCAATGTTAGGTCTCACCTAAAAAGTTAGTACCTTTATCAGCATGATTCTTCCTGTCCATTTTGAGGCATTAATTTAGAACTTGGGTTTTCCTTGGCAATTTTTTATTCAAGTAGCAAACAGGACTTGTGTGGTTTATAATATCTGACTAGCTCACAGATCATGGTAATATACTTAATATTGTACAACTAGCACATTGGGCACCCAAAGCCACCATCTGATCATCAGTCACTGCTGGAATTACCACCTTACTCTTAAAAAAGAGTTTCTACTAGAATCTGAACATTGGCAAATGAGTTGAACACAATGGTCTGTAATTTTTGAGATTACTTTCAGTGTAGTACAGCCTCAAGGAAGATGCTATGTTTCCATTTTGAAAGGCAAATAATGTAGTCGTCAACTCAGTCTAGATATAGCAGTCTTGATGTCCAAGGATAGACATATCCTGTTTGGAAATTTTGGGGTATTTATTCATTCAATTATTCAAAAATATCTTAATGTATAATTTAGAAATTTGATTAAAAACATGCTTTGTGTCAAGTAAAATTAACAACAGCTTTAGATTAAAAAATATGGGCAAAAAATTTAGTGTGAGTAGTAGGTGTTTTATAAGCACTACCGATGAATTAGATAAAGGAATGTCCCCCCTAACAGGATACAACCACTTTTGATATTAACACTCAATACATTATAGCCTGATATCCAAGTCATCGTTGCTCACTATTTGAGTGTAATATCCTGAACATTATGATAATACATCACCACATTCAGGTGCATATCAATTTTAAACAAAAAAGTCCATACTGAATAGTCTGAGGATCACTAATTTTTTAGTTTATTTTGATTCAACCGGCTTTCCCCTCCTCTACTCTTATTTTTCTGACAAGCCCTGTACTTCTTATGAAACAAGGAAAACTTTGGGGTGTATGTAAGCACACGCCCAGAGTTCAGGAACTGCACTTACTAAAGTGATCTTAGACAATAGACAACTACTGTTCCTGGAGACCGGTGTCCCACAAACACTGCTTATAACTGACTTGATGGGGAAAAGCAGGGAGTAATTAGCTTGCATTCTGACTGAGCTACAGATATTCCATCATTTCACGAGCAATCACCTTATCTACCCAATGAAATTTCTCCCACCTTCCTGTCCACTTTCTAAATAAGTAGTCAGTTAGATAAGGTTTCTTTTGCTAAATGATTTTACTCACTCATTCCCAGATGAGTAAGAATGTGCTCACTTGGGAGCCAGAAGATAATGTTCTGTTAGTTTGTGTCAAACCACTATAGGTACGGTTATAGAAAGTCAATGGTGATAATAGTTTCTACTAAGCCTATTTTCTTAAGTAGATATGCAATTTATAAAAATTGCTACTGGTATTTGACACCTTCTGCACATTTTCTCACAACTACATTCTTAATTCAACTTATTGGAAGATGCAGAATAATTATGGTGCAATAAGCAGGACTGTATGAAAGGAATATTTCAGAGTTGTTTTACCTGTACTATACAGAGGACATATATCCTTACATTTCTTTTATAAAGTGTACGTAAAAATAACTCGGCCCTTGAGAAATCTGTTAGACAGCATGCATATTCAAGTCCTCTCTTTATTCACAGAAAAAATAGGCAGACAGCAACAGTATAAGATTTTCCCCACATACTGCCTCACAAATGCATTCCAATCCTGTTCAGGATGGACCACCTCTAGGGAAGAGAAAGTCAATCCAGGACCACGGTCATTGAGTCTTCTAGCCTCTTTAAAGATTCCATCAAGGATATCAGTAAATGTGAATTATGATGATGATGAGGAGGACATAAGAATTGAGACAACTCAGCTTCAATATATCAGCCTCATACACTGAGAATTTTTGGTTATTCCTCAGCAGAGCAATAGTGACAGTAGTTGAGAGCTGCATATCACATGATTAATTCACTTTTTTGCAATTAGTTTATTTTGCCATCAGGTTTTTCCCTTCCCTAATTAGTTATGGCTTGCGTATTCAGATTGTTGAAGGGAGGGATTTCCCTGTATGCTGTTTGACACCTCAGTTCCAGGACTGGTATGTGTATGTACATAAAACAAATTACAATTAAAATATAGCCTGTGTCACTGATTTTTTTTTCCACTAGGAAGCCAACTTGCAAGGCCCTGGACAGATGTTAACACTTAGCAGGGAGAAAACATACAAAAAAATTGGCCCTGAACCTGCAAATACTTACACTCCCGTTTAACTTTAAGCATGTGATTTGACAGAAAAGAAGTCCCATCTGATGTGCTTAAAGTTAAGCATATATGAATAAGCACTCTCTCAATTGGGGCAGCATTTGGTAAATCAACCTAGCATTCCCTTGTAGCATGTTCATCACCAATGAAATGACTGAAGCTGATTTATTTTAAATCCATGAAGAACTGCCCTCTGAAAAAAAAAAAATCAATGAATTTCCATGCAGCATAATGACAGTCAGCTAAGAGAAACTGGAGGAAATTGAAGAATATATTCACAAGTGTTCCTTCACTTCACAAGAACTTGTGAAGACAGACAATTCTGAGCTAAGGAACTTTACTGACAGACAAATTTAATCAAACAATTCTAGTACCGAGGGATTTCTCTTATTGATATTGTATTTCTTTTAGCTATTAAATTAATTTAAAAGCACTAAAATGTTGTGGGTCATTAAGGTGCTTTAAGAAGAGAGAAATTGTCTGTAAGCATTGTAACACGTTTGAGTAATTATATTTCATATTCTATCCTATTGCTTCTCTATATGATTATATTTGAAAATGAAAATTAATCAAAATAAGAAATAAAGAGGTAGAGTGTAGGCATTTACTGTGCAAATTAAATTAGAGGAATGTCAAACAAAGCATCAATTTCCTTCAAAAAAATTAAGCAAAAAAATCTGAGTGATCCTCCCCTTTTACTAAGGCTCCCAATAGAGAAAATATAATTGGTGGCAGGGGAAAAAGGGAAGGAGAACATTAGTTACTCATTTCCTTGTTAGCCATGCAATGTGCATTTGTCTGCCTTAAAACATGGTTAGAGATGACAGCATTGAAAAATTCAGAATTGTTTAGTATGTCAGAGTTTCAGACATGAAACCATTCAGATAACATTGTAAAAAAACCAGCAATTTTGCTATGGCATGGGCAGCCCTTTTCTTTATATGATAAAAAAATGAATTTCACAAGGATGGCTACTTGGTATATTTCCTTTAAAATTAATAATACTAGGAACAGATAGCAAAATAGGATTTAACAAAGATATTCTTTTCTGTATGGAGATGCAGCAACTTATCAGCATGTTAAATACAGGACACTTCATTTTAACCTTGAGATTAATTAAAATTAGAGGTTGTTCCATTGACTTCAGTTGGTTTTGATCAGACCCCATGAGAGCAGAGAGAAAAAAAAAGATGTGTTTCTAAAGTTTAAATTTGAGAACACCATAAAATTACAGCTAACTTTTGCCCTACTATGTTAAAACTCATTGTAAGGCATCTTGGGCTCCAGGAAATTCCATAGGCTGGACATCATGGACCAGGTGGTCAATGCATGCTCCCCTCAAGGAGACATGATTGCTTTGTGCACTAACGGGTAGGAGCAGAGAGAAGATAATGGATGAAGTCTACTGAAACAGGAGATATGAAGGATCTTCATGCTGCTTTCTGGTATTCCAGTCCCAGAGGTACAATATTGCTAAGTCTTAGTAATTTTAAAACAATATGTCAAATCCTGACCCCACTGACGTCAATGGAAAACTCCCCTGAACTTGAATGGAACCAGGATTTCACCACATAGGTCACACAACAGGAAATCATGAGATTTAAAGAAAAAAAATCAATTTTTAAGCCAAAGTGTTGGGTTATTTTTTATTTACCTTTTGTTTTTTAAATCTGGAGGGTACACCTAGGTCATGCTTCCCAAATGCTCTCTGCAACAATGAGAACTAGGGATGATGGGGTGTTTTTGTTTGTTTTTTAAAGAAAGCTGAGATTCTCACCTAACCAAGTGTCTCCAGGAGCAGTAGCTTTAAGAAACACACCTATGATGAGACCTATGATAAAATCATGAAAGTTCCAAAACTGCAACTCTAAGAGGATCCTGCCCCAGTGATCATTATGCTAGGTTTCCACACTGCAAGGATGGGAACCACCTAGACTGAAAAACATGGGACCAAGCAGCACTGTCTCCCTCTGGTTTTACTGTCAATTTCCTTTTGGCTTTGAGGGAAGCAGAGTAAAGTGGCTGGCCCCTGGTCATATCCACTTTTAAGCCATAACAAAACTAGACCTACAGAGCACCAGCTAAGTGGAGATACATTGTGGGGGCTTATGCAGTCTTCAGAAAAGGATGGCAGAGGTGGTATTTTGTTCTGATTCCAGGCTCTCTCTTTCTCTCTTCCTTCTGAGAGCGGGGAGGCACTCATTACTTTAGCCATAAGAATGATGATGAACATACCAAGCCATCTAAGCTTGAGAAGTGGGTTCCTTTTCTTCCTTTCATTATGCTATTGCATAGCTGTGCATGGGCATACATCCATGAACATATATCCCGCTCAGTGAAGCTTACTAACTAGAAGCTTGATCCAAAGTTCATTGAAATCAGCAGGATTCCTTTCACTGACTTCAGGCTTCGGATCAGGCTTCAAGGGCTCAATCCTGTGAGGCACTGAACACCCTCAATTCCTATTGAAATCCTTGGAAATTGAGGGTGTTAAGCACCTTACACAACTGACCCTTAAGCTAGACAGGTAACATCTGTATAAGAAAAAGGAACCGGAAGACAAAAGCCTGAATGGTGAGGAAAAAAAAATATAAATAAGGAAGGAGGAGGGAAGGTAGACAGACAGCAAAACTACTATTTAAGACAGAGCACTTAGCTTAAGTCTACACTGTAATATAAACCCAGGCCTTGGACCCAGGGTCCCAGAACCTCAGGGTGAGGAGGATCCAAGCCTGAGTCAAACTGGGGCTCAGGGTTCAAGTGCTATTGCTTTTCAGTGCAGACACAACCCTAGGAGTCTGCCACAAGTATCCCACAATCCAACAGGCCAACTTTCTTTGTCCTCTACATAGGCGCCGACTCCGTGGGTGCTCCGGGGCTGGAGCACCCACGGGGAAAAATTGGTGGGTGCTCAGCACCAACCGGCAGCTCCCCGCCAGCCCCGGGGCCTGCGCCCAGCTCCCTGCCAGCCCCAGGGCCCGCACCCAGCTCACCTCAGCACCGGGCGACGTTGCGTCGGGGCCCCCGCAACGTCGCCCGGCATCGGGGGCGGGGCCCGGCGTCGGGCGTCAGCACCCAGCGGCGCCAACGGAAGTCGGCGTTGCTACCTCTGGACAGTGATGTTTGGTGGTCAGACACGTTTTCCTACACTGCATCGGGAACAAAGAGCTAGAGTGGTCACATTTTGGGAGGTCTAGGAAGTCTAGGATATGGGTGGTTGGACTCGGGCCCACATAATGCAGTCTAGACGCTAGAACTCCAGATTGAGACCCAGGGTTCAACAATTCCTATGGTTACAAATGAGCATAGACACTCAAGTCCTAGGTTCACAAACATAGGGTCTGTTAAATTGAGTTCTAACAACTCTGGGATTATACTGCAGTATAGATGTACCCTTAGCATTGGATTTTCACAAGTGCCCAGTGTTTGCCTGACTCCCATTTAAGTCAGTCAATGGGAGAAGAAATGGGGTAATGCTGGAAACTTCTGAAAATCTAACCCATTCTGTCTTATGTCTTGTCTATGACTTGATATCTTTGAGTTACCTTGTTTTAAGCAGTTTTTAAATATAAAATATAAGAATATTTTATATACAATTTCTTCCATGTTGATTTTCAAGTGGCACAGAAACCGTCTTCTAAAGATCACAGATTCATTCAATGCAGTGCCTTAGCAAATGATGTGAATGATCATGGATTTAATTAGCTATTCCATTTCTTTAATATTTCTGGGAAATCATTTGCACTTTCAACTTTTTTCTTACTTCCAGAGTTAGACTGTGAAAATGGTACTGGAAATGGAAGAACTTCTAGCACATTTATGAAGTGGGTTCTTACGTCCCTCTGGAGTTGTTGTTAAACCCTTTCCTTTGGTGCTGTTCTTCCAATGTTTTCCTTACAACTTTAATAACATTTCCTGCTTATATGCCCACCTGCAACCCACACCTAATTTGTGGACATTTAAAAAATATATGATTTCTGGCATTCATGATCATTTATAACTCTAAGGAGATCCATAGCAAATCTTCATCCCTGTAAATAGTGCTAAGTAAATCATTTGTAGTAAATTTAATCAGAACTTGGTCTTATAGACTCAAGAGTTGTCTAAAGAGTTTGCCATGTTTATGAGTAAATTTGTATATTAAATACATTTACAAAGTAATTTTGGAAAATTATTCTTGGTCTACATCTAAAAGCAGTTCATTAAGAATTAGATATTCAGAGATTATGGTTTGTTTTGATTGGAACGGGCAAGCTACATGACATTGTTTCTATTCCCTCAGTGGATGAGCATAATACTTGGCATTGGCTTACCAGTGAAAATATGCCAATTCTGAATTAAAAGTTCACTTTTAATTCAAAGTTTAATAACATTCCCTAAAAAATTGTTGTTTCTGGAACATTTCTATTACTAAATCTGTTTTCTAGAAAAAGAATACAAAGGGAATAAACTCAGCTAAATTAAATCTGAAGTTTTATTCAAATGAATACTTGCAATTTTTTAAAGTAGTCACTCAATGAGGATATGAATTAGTGCACCATTGCAAAGTGTGTTATTGCCATAGTGCACATATCAAATTTACTTTTAAACATTTATAGTTTGTATAACCAGGTTACCCCTTTCACTCATTCACAAACACACACACAGCGAGAGTAGAATATTACAACCCCAATATAAAAAAATAAGTCTCAGACTTAATTTTTGAGGCAGGCATATCATGGATCAGTAATTACTCTACTGAAGAATTTACCTGAGGCCCATTTTACATCTCAAGTTTCCAGTTAATCAACCAATTAATACTGGTTTCCAGAGAATAGTTAAGAGTGCATGAAGTTTTCCAGCTTTACAGCCAGCACAAATGTGCAATAAAAGAAGTTAGAGAAGGTCTCGACTTCCCTTTGTGCTTTCTGCATCATGTGAGTTTGCAGAACTTTGGGGAGGCACTAGTCTCCTACAGTATGTCTCCTTGCAGGACACGAAGTTGAACTGATGACAATCCGTTTTG
Source organism: Macrochelys suwanniensis (assembly GCA_033296515.1). Taxonomy (NCBI): domain Eukaryota; kingdom Metazoa; phylum Chordata; order Testudines; family Chelydridae; genus Macrochelys; species Macrochelys suwanniensis. The sequence goes on along the minus strand of CM065776.1, from coordinate 94,295,803 downwards.
TTTATGTCGATCACATGTCAAATTAAAATGTCTAAAAGTGAATAGGTACCATATGGAAACAGCAAATATTCAGCAGCATGATAGCAATTAGTCAGTTTTCCAAGCCACCAATCCCATGTTCTAAAGTATACTTTAGAACAATATGAATAAAATAAAGAGTTTCAGATTTTTGTTTGTCAACCTATTTTTCCCTTTAAGATCCAGCGCTTTCCTAGGTTTTCCCTTGGGAACGACAATTGTGCATGACCAAGAGGCTAATGTAGGGGGTGGGAAATGTTGGGAACTGGAGGTCAAGTAGAACATCTTACTTCTGTAATTATCTGTTGTGGGAATATCTGTTCCTGATCTTTTGACCTATTGAGTTGCAGAGTTTTTAATTTCCTGTACAGCACTCAGAGTACTAGATGGGCACTTTATGAATATAAACAAACAATTCCAGAGGTGCTGAATCTTTTCCCCCTAAAAATGTCTCATAAAATTGTTTTTTTTATGTTTGTAATATCTAAACTTTCCAATAAATAAGTGCAAGCATTTTGAGATGTGACCTTATTCTTCACAGTAAGATTGGTGTCATGGACAGAAATACAGCTTACAATAAGCTTTCCAGCCATCTTAACAACAAATAAAAATGATAGTACACTATACACTACTGCTGACCAAATCTGAAGGGAGATCCACAAATACTGCTACAGTTTAGTTAACAGCCATACAACACACCTGGATCTTATTTTCACTCAGTGTTGATCGGTACTACTTTTCTAGTAAAATTACAACCACTAGCATAATGTTGTCAGGCTCAATTTTACTGAGTGACATTTCATCTTGGCATTTGACAGGACAGTAGTAAAAAATGAAAGGTCTTCTTGAACACCATCCTCCCTGAATACTGCTGTTGCTAATGGCATAGATAAACAAGGGCATTGTTATGTACTGCCTTTTCAACATAACAATATTAAACCGATAAGTCACAAATATGATGAACTTAAGCCATTATAAAATGTACACACCCCCGCAAAAAAATACCCAACTGCTTTTCATCACCATCTAGTGGCATTAAGAAATGTTAATTGGAAGTGCACAAGCTTTCAGAGCTATAACTGTTAAATTAAATTTAGCTCAGAAAATGGATAGTCAATGTATCTTTTTTAAAATGCATTAAAAAAAAAAGAGAGAGAGAGAGAGAGAGAGATTTAGAGTATCAGTGTCCCCTTTTGGGACACAGCTTATGTCAGCATTAACATCCTAGCACAAAATCAAAGGATTACAGTTTTTACAGCATAACAATCAAACCTCAAATCAAATTTTGCTTTCTTCAAAAAGCTATGACACTGCTATTTTTGGGCCCAGTTCTCTCTCATGCTATACAGTACCTTATTTTAATGCACTTTAATTCCCCTCCTCGCCCATTTTTATATACTCCAAGAATAGTCCCATTGAGATCAACTACCATTCTGGATGAGAAAACGCGGCAGAATTTTGTCCATGATGTATTTTTGAATTGACTATAATGCTCTTGTAAGTGTTGCATCATTACATAATGTTTTGGCATTCTGAAATAATCTGTAATGGTCGGTAAGAGTAGCAAATGGTGACTAAACACAGATACCTGCAAAACAATGTCGTTTCCTCACACAACCAATTATACCTCAAAATTACATTCCATCACCCTCTCCCCTCCCCAGAGATGTGGCCATTTAAGGTAGTATTTTTAATAATAAAAGCCTATTCAGGGGACTTCTGAAAACCACCATATCTTTTGTAACAGCACTTACAATATTATGGATGCCCTGGCTTTTTATTTAAATTAAGACAACAGTCACTGAAACTGACATTGTGCTTCATGCAAACATGGTACAGTAGCAACTGGATTTTTAAGTGTGTTTTCACCCACAGGATGCATGGGAGACTACCAGAGACGCAATGACATGTGTGGCTGTACCTGATTGACTCCCATTAGTGCTAATACACTATGTGCATGTACCCTGGAACACTGAGGTAAGTGTATTCCATGGCATTTTTTTTAGACTCAGCAAAAGTTCCCCTTGCTTGTCTGATTGTTTCGTACAGATCAAAGGCTTCAGGATTTAAAAGTTAATAATTAAACACATACTGAACCCATTTCAGCCTGAAAGACTCTCTCATTTAATTTCCATTTTTGTTGAAAAACTAACACAATGTGCACAAATATTGTATAATAATGACAAATGATTGCCCAAACTCAAAAAAAGATCAGACATTAAATTTGATTTACTACATGATTTAAAAAAATCTTCAACAAAATATAATAAAGAAAAAACTAATTAACATTTAGGGAAGCTAATATTTAATGAGTAGCCCTGGGCAATATATTCTTAACTCAGCTAAAATCATACAGCTTAAATTTCACTTGTCAGCCTTCTCAGTTTCTTGCTAGGAAGTATATTATTAAATGAAGAAAAAATTAATTCAAAAACAAATCCAGATACTTTATTCAGTGTGTTTAACCTAAAGTTAATGAATGTGAATAGATTCATAGATTTTAAGGCCAGAAGGGACCATCAGATGATCTAGTCTGACCTGCAATACAACACAGGCTGCAAAAAGTCACCCAGTTACCCTTTCATTCTGCCCAGTAACTTGTGCTTTAGCACAAGACCTAAGAGAATTTCAGCTGAACAGCTTAAACGATTTCTTTAAAAATTACCCATAATTACTACAGGTACTCAGATACCAACCTGATGGATGAAGTATAAAACTAGAAATTTTGGAAAGCATGAAATTACCTACAATATGCAATGGAAAATTTACATTGCACAAAGCGTGCTAGGGGAACAAAGGACAACCAAATTAACAGATGTCAATAGAATAAAATGTAGTCACAAGATAAGGGTTTCCATCTGTCAGTTAAATACAATGGTTAATCCTGGCCACACTGAAGTCAATGGCAAAACTCCAATTGACTTCAGTGATGCCAGGATTTCACCCAACATATTTATCAAAAATAGAACTGGAGGAAAATGTAAGTAAGTGAAAAAATGTGTTCACGTTTAAAAAATGGCCCATGTCAATTTCCAGTTAAAATATCAATGTGCTATAGGAGACACCTACTGAACCTATACCTCAAAACATTTCTGCAAAATTGTGGAAGAACGGTGGACAGTAAAGAATTTAAATGTATTTGTGCAGATCATGGTTATGCCCCTTAGGTCTAGAAGCCATGCGTTCATTTTTACCATACCACCACTCAATCTTTTCAATTTGGATTATTTCCTAAATTACTGTCAGATCAAAACATGTGCTGACACCTTATTCTGGTAGAACAGCATAGCAACGAATTGGAAATCCCCTGTGTCTCAAGATTTCTGGGATACGTTTTAATAACACTGCTCTACAGCCAAAATGCTTCTGAAATAAATGCAGTCAAACTTTACTAATTCTGGGTCACTGAGAACGAAAATGATGCTTAAAATTGTTGATTGGCTCTAATTTTCAAGACATGCTATTGGGTCAGTATATACGACCCTTGACTTGGGAATGGCGGAGGATAAGTGAGCTATAAAGGGAAGGGATCTCAATTTAAACCAGAAATGACTAAAATACATCTTTGACTGGATCTATGAATAAATCTATGGGTTTGGACAGTACTTGCTTTTTAGGCAAAACAATGAATGATGCAATCTGAAGCTGGTATTGCGTCATACATGATATGAATTGCATCATGTTATTCCTAGAAGTCATGGATGATGCAATCATAATGAAGCTTACATCACTCTGCTGAACAAATTGCCCTATATCAGCTCTAGAAATCATACAGTGTCGTGCTCTCTTATTTGTCAGTGTTTGATTTTGCAAAGGGACACATTTCTGTTTAGCCAAAGTGAGCAGAGATGCCTCGTACTTGTGTGAACAGTGCAGATAACTTCTGCTCTGTTTGTGGTGAAGTGACTTTTGCATCCCAAAAGCGCAGTATAACCACTATGGTTAAGAAAGCCTATCACCTTTCTTTTGGCTGCAAAATTGGAAATCAGGACAAGAGGTGGGCCCCACACATATGCTGCAACACTTGTGCAACAAATCTTTGCCAGTGGTTGAACAGGAAAAGGAAATCTATGCCTTTTGCAGTGCCAATGATTTGGAGAGAGCCAACGGATCATACCAGCAATTGTTACTTCTGCATGGTGCCTCCAGTTGGGAAAGGTGTGTCAAAGAAGAAAAAGTGGACTGTGCATTATCCAAACATTCCATCAGCTATACGCCCAGTACCCCACGGAGAAGGACTGCCGGTTCCTGATGCACCAGAATCATTCTCACTTGAATCAGACGAGGAAGAGTATGAAACTTCTGGTCCTGAACCATCAATGTCACAGGACCCACATTTTCTCCCATCCTCCTCCTCTGAACCACACCTCATAACACAAGGTGAGCTGAATGACCCTGTCAGGGATTTGGAACTACCCAAGAGTAAGGCAGAGCTTTTGGGCTCCAGACTACAGCAGTGGAATCTCCTGGCAGGTGATGGTAGGGTTTCCATGTTCTGTGACCCTCAAAAGGATCTTGTCCCATTCTTCTTCATGGAAGGTGATCTTGTAGCCTGCAACAACATCGATGGTGTGATGGCAGCCCTCAACATCGTTCACGATCCAGATGAGTGGAGACTGTTCATTGATTCATCGAAGACGAGTCTTAAAGCTGTTTTACTGCATAATGGCAATGTTTTGCCATCAATTCCAGTTGGTCATGCAGTCCATATGAAGGAAACCTATGACAACATGAAACAACTTTTGAGGTGCATAAACTATGACCAACATCAGTGGCAGCTTTGTGGCGATTTGAAGGTTGTTGCTCTCTTGCTTGGTCTGCAGACTGCATACACAAAGTACTGCTGTTTTCTCTGCGAATGGGATAGTCGTGCCAGAGATTCCCACTACATCAAGAAAGATTGGCCACTCCGACAGTCATTGGAGCCTGGGAGGAAAAGTGTTCAGCATCCACCACTTGCTGAATCAAGGAAGATTTTGTTATCACCCTTACACATCAAACTGGGTCTGATGAAGAACTTTGTCAAGGCCATTGACAAAACACAAGCAGCTTTCAAGTACCTCCGTGGAAAATTTCCAAGGTTAAGTGAAGCTAAGATAAAGGAAGGTGTCTTCGTTGGTCCTGAGATTCGTGAACTTCTTCGAGATTCATGAACTTCTTCGAGATGATGCATTTGACCATGCACTGCGTGGCAAGGAAAAAAAGGCATGGAAAGCCTTCCAGTTAGTGGCAATACATTTTCTCGGAAACAACAAAGCAGACAACTACAGGTTGTTGGTGGAAAACCTCCTCAAGGCATACAAAAGCCTTGGTTGCAACAGGTCACTAAAGATACATTTTTTGCACTCTCATCTAGATTTTTTTCCCACTGAACTGCGGAGCAGTGAGCGACGAGCACGGCGAGCGATTTCACCAGGACAGTGCAACAATGGAGAAACACTATCAGGGCAAATGGAGCCCATCAACGCTTGCAGACTATTGCTGGACAGTGACAAGAGATGCTCCATTTAATGAATACGAGAGACAAGCCAAGAAGCGCCGAGTAGACACTGAATAGGACTAAACTATGTACATAATAGTTTTTTGCCTTTTGTTTCATAATACATTTTATTTATATAACCCCTTTGCTGATTTTTAAAGTGTTACATAAACAGGACAGGTGAAATAGTATCATGTAAAGCAACCATAAACACATGAAAAGACCTAGGTTTACAATTTATGATTAAAACTACTTCTACACAATATACATAGACATAAAATGTAAAAACTTAAATATCTTAGAAACAGTAGCCAGTTGTTTTAATTGTCATATTTGACTTCAGCACATCAGAATACATACTAAATAGCACATTTTATCTCTGAAGCAGACAACTTCTCAAAAATTGTAGACCAGTGTAATCTGTTAAAAATGCAATTATTAAAATTTTAAAAAAGTATGCAGCAAGGAAGGAACAGGTATGAAGATACAAAAAAGGCTTTGCTAGGGAATGTATGCAGAAAATTTATTCATGTTGTGTTATGTGGCTGCTGGAGCGACTCTAGGCACATACAGGACCTTTTGAAAAGCAGCATGGGTAGGAAATAAAAAACATTTACCTCATTAGTCTCACATGAGGTCTAGAGTCTCTATCTTCACAACAGTAGCCAGTGACAGCTCTAACTATGCTAGAACCCAAAGTTAGCTACTTAAAAAACACCACCACACACACACACCCCGAAGTCTATAGCTGGGACTATTTTTTCTATCTTTTTAAAAACAAAGCAAACTAGATTAAACTACTTTTCTCTAAAAACAAACAAAACAACTCATGAGTGATAATTGGGATTCGACAAAATACGAAGCCTTTGTCTGACCACCATCCACACCCAAGCTGTAAAATGGCCTGAGTAAAATGAAGAACACATGAAACCATTCGCAGTTTTTATTTTGATTGTCAAAAACCAACCCTCAGTTTCCTCAACTTATTTGTTAGGAAAAAAAAAATAGTAATAGAAAACTTAAAATAGATTGAAGAAGTGACCCATAGTTCTCAGGTTGTGCTCGACTTTGTACTTGGCTTGTGTATCAGAGCTCAAAACTTCAGTCATCTTAACTAGGTATAATATTTAGCAAAAATAGCATTATTTATTCAAAATGCACACAATTGCATCCAATGAAACATGTGTAAAACAAAAATATGTTCCAATTTAGGCAGAGCCAAGAGGGAGATATTTACTGTTGACAATACTCGACTGCAAATATTGCTGCTTATAGCAAACACACTAAGCAAATGTAATAATTTCATCTAACAGGCACAGATTCATTAGTGAGACTTGGTCACTGTGCAACTGCTGAGTAGCTGCACTTTTATTAGGTGTGTGAATTGAGTGATTATGTGCTACAGTAAAAAGAACAGGAGCACTTGTGGCACCTTAGAGACTAACACATTTATTTCAGCTACAGTGACTCAGAAACGGGATCAATCATATGAGTAAAGTGGAGAATCTTTTTATAAATCAGGGGTTCTCAAACTGGGGGTTGGGACCCCTCATGGGGTTGCAAGGTTATTACATGGGGGATCACGAGCTGTCAGACTCCACCCCAAACCCTGCTTTGTCTTGAGCATTTATAATGGTGTTAAATGTATTAAAAAGTGCTTTTAATTTATAAGGGGGGTGCACTCAGAGGCTTGCTATGTGAAAGGGGTCACCAGTACAAAAGTTTGAGAACCACTGTTATAAATAAACTCCATCCAATTTGATTTTTTTTTTTAAAAGAAAATTCTAGTGCCATCCAGAAGTCTAGCTGAGATGAGATAATAGATCTGAAGGTATTTCTTTATTTTTTAAAAGTGTCTCATTACATTCCTGGTATAACTCCCTTTGAGATTTAGCCCCTTGAGGATAGTTTTTAAAATTAAATGATCTATGTGTACAAAAAGTAATACTACATTGGCTTATTGTCAACTGTTGCCTACACACAAAACCTCAGTGTTTAATTAAAAGGTGTGATGTTGACTAGATATGGATTCAGAGTTACACCTGTGAGGAAAAACAGGAAGCTACAGACAAGTACAACTAATAATAGTAGAGCCCAGATTTTTCCTAGATGTGTTAGCGGACAGATTCCTTCACTAAATCATCGAAGGAGTGAAAGATGGGATGAATCAGCAAGAAAACGTACCTTGTGGAGATCAGAAAGCATAAGGAAAAATTAGAACTGCCAAAACCAGATTTGGACCATGTAAAGGAAATTAAAACCAAGAGTAAAATGTTTCTATAGCCATATAAATAAAAAGAAAACAAGAAAGAAAGAAGTGGGGACGCTAAGCACTGAGGACTGGGTGGAGATGAAAGATAACCTAGGCATGGCCCAACACAAATTCTTAGCCTCCGTTTTCAATAAGGTAATGAGGATCTTCGGGTAGTGGCAGGGTGGTTAAAGGAAATGAGGATATGGAAGTAGAAATTACTCCATCAGAAGAAGTCGTCAAACTCAAAACACTTTATGATACTAAATTGGGGAAGGGGGTAATCTCCATCAAAGAATATTAAGAGCACTGGCACATGAAATTGGAAATCCAATAGCAAGGATTTTTAATTCATCTGTAAACTCAGGGGCTGTACCATATGACTGGAGGGTTTGCTAATATAGTACCTATTTTAAGAAAGGGGAAAAACGTGATCTGGGAAACTACAGGTCCTTTCATTTGACCTCAATTGTATGCAAGGTCTTGGAACAAAATTTTGAAAGAGAAAGTAGTTAAGGACATAAAGGTAAAGGGGAACTGGGATAACATACAACATGGTTTTACAAATGGTAGACTGTGCCACACCAGCCTGATCTCTTTGAGAAGATAACTGATTTTTTTAGACAAAAGAAATGCCGTAGATCCAATGTATATGGATTTCAGTAAGGCATTTGATACAGTTCCACATGGAAGATTATTAGTTAAATTGGAGAAGATGGGGATTTTAATTTGAGAATTGAGAGGTGGACAAGGAACCGATTAAAGGATAGACTACAATGGGTCTTACTGAAAAGTGACCTATCAAGCTGGAGGGAGATCACTAGTGGAATCCCTCAGGGATCAGTCTTGGATCAATTATTTAACATTTTTATCAGTGACCTTGGCACAAAAACTGGGAGTGTGCTCAAAAAACTTGTGGGTGACAAAGTTGGGAGGTATTGCCAATACAGAGGAGTACAGGAATGTCATACAAGAAGGTCTTGAAAACTGGAGTACAAGAAATGGAATGCAAAGTGCAAAGCCATGCACTTAGGGATGAACAACAAGAATTTTTGCTATAAACTGGATGTATCAGTTGGAAGTGACAAAGGAGAAGAAAGACTTGAGTGTATTAGTTGATCACAGAATGACTATGAGCCACCAATATGGTTTGGCCATGAAAAAGGATGCATCAGGTCCTAGGATGCATCAAGCAAGGTATTTTCAGTAGAGATAGGGACGTGTTAGTACCATTATACAAGGAACTGGAGAGACCTCATCTGGAGAGTGTGCGCAATTCTGGTTTTCCCATGTTTAAGAAAGATGAATTCAAACTGGAACAGATGCAGAGAAGGGCTACTAGGATGATCAGAGGATCGAAAACCTACCTTATGAGAGGAGACTCAAAGAGCTTGGCTTTTTTAGCCTAACCAAATAAAGTTAAGGGGTGATATAATTGCTCTCTATAAATACATGAGAGATAACTCTTACTCTTCCCTGGTATTTAAGTGCCCATGTTGACACAAAACCAAATGGATATAAACTGGCCATCAACAAGTTTAGGTTCAAAATTAGGTAAAGGTGTCTAACCATCAGAGGAGTGAACTTTTGGAAAGGCCTTCCAAGGGGAGTGGGGGGAATCTAAGTATCTTCAAAACTGAACTTGATAACTTTACAGAGGGGATGGTATGGTGAGACTGCCTACAATGGCAAGTAGCCATCTATGACTGCTAATAGCAAATTCCCCCAATGGCTGGTGATGGGACACTAGATGGAGAGGGCATTGAGTTACTAGAGAATGCTCTCCCAGGTGACATTCTCAGGGTCCAACTGATTGCCATATTTGGGGTCAAGAAGGAATTTTCCCCGCAGATCAGATTGGCAAAGACCATGGAGTCTTTACACCTTGCTCTGCAGCAGGAGGCACAGGTCACTTACATTTTAAACTAGTGTAAATGGTGGATTCTCTGTAACTTGAAGTCTTTACATCATAATTTGAGGACATCAGTTACTTAGCCAGAGGTTAGGGGTCTATCACAGGAGTAGTTGGGTGAAGTTCTGTGGCTTGCCATGTGCAGGTGACCATGATGTTCCTTTCTGGCCTTAAAGTCTATGAACTGATGAGCCTAAATCCCATTTTCAAAAGTGACTTGGACATCGAGCCATGGTCTACAATACATACTTATGTCAGTGTAACTATGTCACTCAGGAGTGTGGAAAATCCACACCCACCCACCCTAATTTTATGCATAAAGTAGAATCTGAAAGAACTTATTTATCAAAAAGCGACAAAGTTCTGTGGCACCTTATAGACTAACAGACGTATTGGAGCATAAGTTTTCGTGGGTGAATACCCACTTCATATGCATCTGAAGAAGTGGGTATTCACCCACGAAAGCTTATGCTCCAATACGTCTGTTAGTCTATAAGGTGCCACAGAACTCTTTTTGTCGCTTCTACAGATCCAGACTAACACGGCTACCCCTCTGATACTTATTTATCAAGCAATATTTTCATGTTTTCCCTGCCTTGTTCCACTGGACTACAGAAGTGCTGTTCTGAGTGACAGGTTAATTTTGTATCTTTCACTATTGAAATCTTGCTTGATTTCTCTTGGGATTTTGTAAAGGTGTTGTAGCCCTTGTTACCATTGAAAGTGATGCACAGAGTAAAAGTGATCATGTTGGTACTGCACATCCTAGCCCAAATCCTGCAGTCCCTGGTATTAAGTTTTTGTTTAGGCAAAACTCTTATTGGTCTCCGTGCTAATTTATCCTGTGTAGGTATGGGTACACTGTATTGTGAACCTGGGCATACGGACTCTGTTTCCAAACTCACTCTTAGTCTTGAGCATCCATGCTGCATTGTAAACTAAGGTTTACAGTTGCTGGACCCAGGTGTCACAGACAGTCTCCAGACTCGGTCTTCAACTTGAGTTGCACCCACAATGCAAAAAGACAGGACTTGGGGACTTACTGTGCACTGTAGATAAACCCTGAATGGCTTATAGAATTTTCTTCCACATTTGAGAGTGGCTCTAGGGTAAGGAATTCATTCAGCAGTTTCTACTGTTACGACTGTTTTTTGGGGTTTTTTTTAAACTTTATTCCCAACATTTTAAATTCGAAGATGCTGACAAGCTTACATTTAGACAAGGTACAATAAATTCAGCTCTGAAACTAATATACACAAACACGTAGGGACAAATCCAACGGGCAGGGAGAAGAAAGGTCCCTAGTAGCCGAATCATTATTCCTTCCAGAGCGTCCCCTGTAGAACTGTCATTCTCCTCCCTCCGCCTCCAACCGCAAACTTCTTAGGGGGATAAATGGCATACTCTCGCCCTTTAACGTCTTCATGTCAATTTATCGGAGGGGTAGCTGTATTAGTCTGCATCTGTAAAAGCGGCAAAGAGTCCTGTGGCACCTTATAGACTAACAGACATATTGGAGCATAAGCTTTCATGGGTGAATACCCACTTCTTCAGATGCATGTAGTGGAAATTTCCAGAGGCAGCTATAAATATGCAAGCAAGAATCAAGCTAGGGATAATGAGGTTAGTTCAATTAGGGAGGATGAGGCCCTCTTCTAGCAGTTGAGGTGTGAACACCGAGGGAGAAGAAACTACTTTTGTAGTTGGCTAGCCATTCACAGTCTTAAAGGTAGCCATCCTGCAGCAAAAAACCTTCAGGACCAGACTTCAAAGAGAAAAACTGCTGAGCTTCAGTTCATTTGCAAATTTGACACCTTCAGCTCATAATTAAACAAAGACTGTGCATGGCTAGCCAACTACAAAAGCATATGAAGAAATGGGTATTTACCCATGAAAGCTTATGCTCCAATACGTCTGTTAGTCTATAAGGTGCCACAGAACTGTCGCTTCTTGATAAATAAGTTCTTTCAGATTCTACTTTATGCATAAGATTAGGGTGACTAGATGTCCCTTTTTTAAAGGGACAGTCTCGTTTTTGGGGGACTTTTTCTTATATAGGCACCTATTATTCCCCGTCCCCTGTCCTGTTTTTTCCCCCACAGTTGCTATCTGGTGTGTGTACGTACACACACACACACACACACACACACACACACACACACACACGGACGCCATTCCTTTTCTGTGCAGAGATTATTTTGATTTCTGGGAGTATCCATCTGGACACCTTTAAGAAACATTACATTTCAGTTTTAAATAATAAAATTCTTGATTTAAATTACTGTAAGTGCTACTTATGTTTTGAGCTAACAGCCTAACTCGCCAGTCTCATCTCTGTCTCAGCTAAAATAACAGACTGCCCACACAAATATAATTCAGCAAAAAGGCATGACAGCATGAATGCAACATTAAAGACGAGAATATAAATGCAATAGAAGTTAGAGACATCAAAGTTATAGTTCCCACAGCAACATAAATTATGTCCCTTGCACATTTCGTAGATAGTATGTGCTTTGTGGCATTAAGTTTTATGTCTTAATATACATACACAATGGGGATGAGTGTGTGTTACAGCGGAAAATTTAACTTTGTGTTTGTTACTTAATACTGTCACTGTATTTTTGCACTGAATTCTCTTAAAAAAAATTAAAATAGAAATAACTGATTGCACACACACACACAATGGCCCATTCTTGTAGTCCTCAATTCAATCCAGCTCCCAATGAAGTTTTTAAGTGCCTTACCCGTGGAAAACTCTTGTTGAAGCCAATGGGGCATTTCTCTAAGTCTAAGTAATGATCTCTGGATCAGTCCCAATTTTTAATTAGCATTATATACCAAAAAATGCACTACATAATAGTTCCATAGTGTATTGACAAAGAAAGATGCAGTTGTAAGGGGATATACAGCATAGTGTATTTAGAAAATGCAGTGGAAAAAAAATCACATAATGGATATGCACGTAGTAACTATTTTAACAAAGAACTTCATTATTCCTCACAAATTTTCTCCAAACATGTTAAAGCCCACTGACCTCAATGAAAGCTGAAGCAACAAAATGTTTGAAGTTATGCAATGGAGTTGTGTTATCTGAGAAAAAAACAAAAACAAAAAAAAGCAACTATGGATTAAAAAAAAAAAAATGCATCAAAGTTACCGTTATTCATTCTAGAATAATTCAAAAGCAGACACCAAAACCAAAAAACCCATATGCCACCAAACTGAACCAATTGGTGTTCGACCTGAGAATAAGTAATGTTTCACATCCTAAAGGTGCCCTGTCAACAATAATTCCAATTGTTTAAAAATATAAATAGGGTTGACTTGATTTTTGTTAGAAGCATAACAGTTTGTCAGCTTGCACCAGTAAGCCTAAATAACTTGTTCACCAAAGTTTGTATCTCAGCAACTAAGTTGATGTAGTCCTTTGGATCATATATTGTATCAGGCATTCTAGTCATCCTGTAAAAACAAGGGAAATATCCTCATAATGGAAAGGATTCAAGAATTTAACCAAAATGGAGGTAATTTATTTCCTTGTATTTTGCTGGATGTCTATTTTGCACTGAAGACTATTGCCAGGGATGTTGTCACTAAGCAAAACAATTTTCCACCCTATCACCTCAATATGGTGGGTTATGAAGTGTTTAACTTCAGAGAGGAGAGTTGAGTTTTAGGTAGCATGTCAACCGATTTGATAAAATGACAACCATAGCAAGAAAATATTTCAGTAATTTGTGAACAAATGCACATTCTTTCATTATAACATATTCTTTGCTAGATATGTTTTTTGCCTTAGATCCCTTTGGCATCATATAGTTACTGCAAAAGTGACTATTGTCTACAGCTCTTGACTGAAAATAAAGGGACAAAAGGATTTAATTAAAATAAAGCTCTCTGTTGATGATCACCCATGTAAGTAGCTCATTGTATAAAGTGGGCATGAATTCTGGACTTGTGTGTTTTTGAGAACTGAATAATCCAGCTTTATTCATTCAATAGTTGTGTGTCTTGGACAGAGACGTCAAACACTAACACTAACAGCAGTCACCAAAGAGAATTATTTTTTGCGGGGGAGATGGGGTGGAAGGATGCAATTAGCAGAACTAGTTGCTAATCCTGGGCCAGACGCCAGCCAGTCCCTGTCCAAGTGAGCAAACTCAACTGGGCAGAGAACTTTCCCTCCCATCTTGTGCCTCCTGCTCAGGGGCTGGCCACAGAGCAGTTCTTGCACTCCAAGTAATAGTTCTACGGATTAGTGCTCTATGAGGCACTAGCCCACCCCCACTCCTCAAAAGGAGGGAAAGGGAAGGTATGGCCAATACTCCATCCCTCCCAGAGCCAGCCAGAGGAACTGGCTGATCACAGACAGGAGCATATTATGATGGTCTTATCTATTTGGAAAGTGCTTAGAATATAGTGAGCACTAGAACAAATACCAAGAAGCTCCCCATGGGCTTGATCATGCATTACTGAATTGCAACCGATTTCCACAACAGCAGGATCGAGCCATATCTAAGGAAAGGGTTGTAGTAGCAGGTACGCTCCAACTGCACACCAGGAATTGTAAGAGGCTTTCATTCAGGTTGACCATTTTGAGGTGGAGGGTCTTGGTAGCAAGACTTCTGGACATGCAGGGGGCAGTAGCGATAAAAGGATTTGAGGTGGTGAGAAAAGTGAGATCCATAGATTAAGGCCAGACATGATTGACTACCTAGTGTGACATGAGTAACACAGGTGAAATAATCTCACCCACCCAGAATTATATATATATATATATATATATATATATATATATATATATATATATATATATATATATATAAAAAAACCCAATTTGTTTTTTCATTCTAAGAGGAATATCTGAGACAACTGAACAAAAGGAGCAGTCTTCAAACTTGCCATTAAAATTACTAATATACAATATTATATCAGATATATATGTAGTGTTCCTAAAAAGAGTTATAATTTGAATAGCCAAATATATCACCAAATAGCCTTTTAATCACTTGCAGATATTTTTAATTCCTTTCATTCTGATAAACAAAAAATAACCTTCACCACAATTTTATGTTGGGTTGGGTTTAATTAAATGCTTCAAAAACATCCAGGTTTCATTTATGGATCTATTCTGCTCTATAAGCTTATAATTTAATTTAATTTAATAAGAGCCATTCTTAAATATAAAGTACGCTAAAAGCAAGTTAGTGACACTGTACAAAAGGGCTCTACATTAATTTCTCACTTGTGGAAAAGAAAACCAATGCTCTTTGCTATAGAAGCTCATTACCACGTGACACACATAATGGCAAACCATGAATTGGACCATAATTCTCCGCTCACTAACTTTCAGAGACTGAATCCTGATTATTTAACTATTTATCTCCTTGGGGAAAAGACTTGCAGAGGGAAGGTAGAACCCTAGAGATGGATCTGTTCAGGTAATTCACATTTTAAAAAGCAAAAACAGACATTGGTAGGAGTCTGCTGTGGAATTTGTTCTGCATGATGTAAAAGCCAAAGCTCCAGTGGGATATTACTGTGTTAAAAAGTAAACAAAGATGGCACAATATATTGGAAAAAACCTCTTGCAAAAGTTGGTAAAGGTAACCTGCAGAGTTTGACGTGTATTTTCTATCTAACCCTTCGGATGAAAAAGCCACTTGTATCACCCAAGATGTACAATGGGAACTCAGGTTTCTAATTAGCGTCACATCCATGTGAAACTGTGAGGACTCAGTCTGCTAGAATATTCAAATACACATCTGCAAAGTTGTCTAGTTAGCAGCACACCTCTATACTAAGCAAAGTCTTGACTGGAATTACAATGATTCTGGCTTACATGTAAAGAGACATACAACATGGCTCTCCGTTACCCCTTAATTTTTTTTTCCTAAGGGCTTGTCTTCACTACCCGCCGGATCAGCAGGTAGCAATCGATCTATTGGGGATCGATTTATCGCATCTCATCTAGACGCGATAAATCGATCCCCGAACACGCTCCCCGTCGACTCCGGAAATCCACCTCGGTGAAAGGCAGAAGCGGAGTCGACGGGGAAGCAGCATTGATCGACTCACTGCCATCCTCACGGCCAGGTAAGTCGATCTACGATACGCCGACTTCAGCTATGCTATTCACGTAGCTGAAGTTGCGTATCATAGGTCGACCCCTGCCCCCCCAGTGTAGCCCAGGGCTTAGTGACCTATATTTGTAGATTCCTACCGGTGAACTCATGCAGCAAAGATCCTATTTTCTTCTGCTTGCAATGAATGGATTTAGAAAGACAACAGTGATCTTTATTGTGCATTGTCGCACTCCCATATGAAAAATGCAGTTTTCACTCTCATGAAGTCTTTAACTAGCTTCAGGAACAGCTTCCAAGAGCATCAGCGATGCCAGAAGTTTTCTGAACTAATGGTTTACTGAATTTGCACTGAATAAACCTTATTGTGTGTGTGAATTAAGCCATTAAGACTCTCAGCTTGACTACTGTGATGCACAACAGCAGTATGTCTTCTATCTGCTCCTTCCCACAGTGTTAGTAAACCAGGTACTGCCAATTAGAGTAGCAGGACACTAAGTGTCTTTCAGAATATAGTAATATGTATTTTTCTTGCTATTCTCCTCTACACCCAAGTGCTGTATGTTTGACTGAGCAGTCTTCTTTTTGCTACCTAAGGATGCATCAATTATAGCTCCACTTCAATGTCAGTTTGAAAGTGTCATGCACAAGATTCTGTTTGCGTAAAGCTACAAGAACTCCTACAGTAGCCAATCCCGGAGCTTCAGAAAGAGTGTACAGAATAGGAAAATTTTGGAGTGATCCACCCAATCTTTCATTCTCTTTTTCTGTGGTCAGAGGTTTAGCGTCATATCACGCATGGGGTTGCATCTCTGACCATCCTGGCTAACTTTTGGTCATCACCACATTGAACAACAATGAGTTCAACCTGTAAATCGTGTATTGTGTGAAAAAGTAATTTATTTTGTTTGTATTAAACCTGCTGAACATTTATTTCATCTGGTGATGCCCAGTTTTTGTATGGCAGGAATGGGTAAAACTTGTCAAGTTGCTATGTCTATACCTATCATGATTTTATAGATTTCTATCATATGCCCCCTTAGTCGTCTCACTTCTAAGTTGAGCAACCCTAAACTTTTTAATCTCTCCTCATATGGAAGCCATTCCACACCACTGATCATCTTTGTTGCCCTTCTCTGAACCTTTTTCAGTTCCACAACATTCTTTTTGAGACTGGGCAACCAAAACTGGACACAGTATTCAAGGTGTGGATACACCACAGATTTATATAGTAGTAAAACATATTTTCTGTTTTATTTTCTCTCCCTTTGCTGATAGCCTTTTTGACCACTGCTGCACATGGAGCTGAAATTTTCAAAGCACTATTCCCAGTGATGTAAAGATCTCTTTCTTGAGTGATAATAGCTACATTAAAACTCAAATATATGTGTGTAGCTGGGATTTTTTTTCCAGTGTATATTTACCGGAATGTGGAATTTCATTTTCCATGTTGTTACCTCATCACCCAGTTTAGCGAGATTCCCTGTAACTATTCATAGCTTTGGATTTAATTATCTTGTGCAAATTTTGCCATTTCACCATTCAGCTACTTTTCCGGATCATTAATTAATATGTTGAACAGCACAGGTCCCAGTACACATCCTTGCAGGACTCCACTGTTCACCTCTTGCCATTGAGAAAGCTGACCATGTATTCCTACTCTGATTCCTATCTTTCAACCAGGTAGTGATCCATGAGAGGACCTTCCCTCTTGTCCCATGACTGCTTACTTTGCTTAAGAACCTTTGGTGAGGCACCTTGTGAAAGGCTTTCTGAAAGTCCAAATACACTATATCCACTGGATCACCCTTATCCACACACTTGTTGACAACCTGATAGATTGGTGAGGCAGGACTTCCCTTTACAAAAGCCATGATCATTCTTCCCCAACATATCATGTTGATCTGTGTGCATGATAATTCTGTGCTTTACTATAGTTTCTACCAATCTACCCAGTCCTGAAGTTGGACTCACCGGCCTGTAATTGCCGAGATCACCTCTGGGGCCCTTTTAAAAAATATCAGCGTTTGGGATCTCAAGCATAAGTTCCCAAATATGAAGCTAGAATAAGTAACAAAAAAAAATAAATAAAAAAAATCAAACCTGTGTTTTTCCTCTGTCTCTGTTGAGGAAAGTTGAAACAATATCAGTTAAGAAGCCTAGAAGAATAAAAAAAAATTTACTGAAGCACTGATTTCTAATAAAAAAAGCTTTATACTGTTCTATGAAAAGTTTAAAGAAGTCTTCTAAATAAAACATACAAAAGATCTTTAGTGCAGTGGTTCTCAACTAGGGGTATACATACCCCTGGGGGTACTCATAGGTCTTCTAGGGGATACATCAACTCATGTAGATATTTGCCTAGTTTTACAACAGGCTACATAAAAAGCACTAGCGAAGTCAGTACAAGCTAAAATTTCATACAGACAATGACTTGTTTATACTGCTCTATATACTATACACTGAAATGCAAGTACAATATTTATATTCCAATTGATTTTAATTATATGGTAAAAATGAGAGAGTGAGCAATTTAATAGTGTGCTGTGACGCTTTTGTATTTTTATGTCTGATTTTGTAAACAAAGTAGTTTTTAAATGAGGTTTCCTTGGGGGTATGCAAGACAAAAATCAGACTCCTGAAAGGGTACAATAGTCTGGAAACGGTGAGAGCCACTGCTTTAGTGGATAATATTTTCTATCCATTAAAGTAATTTTAGTGGATACAATGGGTTTTTTAAATTAAAAAATGCACATTAAGTGTAAGTTAAAATTTACCACCAATATCCATTTAAATCCATTTCTACTATCTCCATGAAAGCCATCATAGACCGAATATCCTGGTTTTAAAGCAAAACATCATTTAAAAAACAAATATCAAATCAACACATATGAAACTTCTAATCGCAAAGAGGTGAGATTGCAAAAGTCCCTTAAAAACAGGCTGGCTGCAAGTTGAGCATCAATCACTGTCACCTCCAGAGTGTGTCAGCAGCTGTTCCATATACTGACACTGCAGCGTGGTAAAGTAATTTATTTTTGAGTACACCATCTCCATTTAGGTCTGTACATCATACATCCATAGCTATTACCCTTTGCTCTAGTTCACAGTTACTGGCAGGAACAGCAGTTCATTGAGTTGCTCCAGCCCTGGCCTCATGCATATGATAGGTGAGAAGTTCCTGTCTAGCCACAGCAATGAAAGCACATCAAATAGAAGAGACACCTGCTTGTGCCATTTTCACTTATTTCAGGGAAATAGAGGAGATGTGATCTATTTGTGTATGTGACAAAGTGAGTGAATTTTCAAGCATTGTATCCAGTCTCTCTCTCGCCCTCCTAATGTTCTAGCATAAAGGTGATAAACAAAACTCAGAACAATCCCATTAATGTTTGAAAGGAAACCTAATTGTTTTTCTGTTTTAATTTTACTGTTGTGCTGGCAAAGATGCATTTAAAGTCTACATAATGGTCAGGAAAAAAAGTGACCATAAAAATGGGAACTTCTGACTCAACATATGTGTTTGCTGCATGTATTCAGATTTTTATCTGCTGACTTTTATTGACAAAAATTAAGTTTTGCTACTTTTTACGCCTTCTAGCACTGTGGAACCAACACAGATCTGGGCATAGTAATTAGCCTCTGATCAATTCTACTTGTCCTTGTGCATCAGAATTATTAAACTGGGTTTTTAATGCAGATCCAAATTCTGTCCTCACTTACACCTGTACGTTCCCATTAAAGAAAACAGGGTTGCACAGGTATTCATAAGGCTTAAATTGGCTTGCAGAATAGCGATGATGTCTGAACCACTAAGAAAATGCAGCTTGAATTCAGGGTTCAGATTGAGATCTATAAACTGATAGTTCTTACAACCCATATTTTTCCTTGTGCACAGTTGATACAGAAATCAATGGAAAGCATTACATATGGAACTCCATTATACTGTTTTTATAGTCACTTTTTAGAGTAAAAAAAAATAAAATATCACTAAGTTTGAAAAACTGTTTTCAGAACCTAAGCTCAGTTTGCTCAATTGAACAGAAATGTTACTTGGCCTTTCTGCTACTCAACATATTTCAAATACTTATTTATTAAAGCTACTGTTGTATAAAGCAGAGTCACCAAGCATAGCAGGTTAGCCAGTTTTATTTCCTCTATATATTTGGATTTGGTGGAGGCTGGAGAGACACCCAAAGGATAATCTAATTATCTTTCAAAGAAGGGTTGCTGATTGATAATAAGAGATGAAAACAGCCAAATCCCTGCTGCAACAGACTGCGGTGCTGCCTCCTGATGTTTTATTAGAAAACCATAACAATTCTACAAGTGAAGGAAGGGGGAGTGCACTAAAGTGGATATTTATGAGATTACAAAGAAGTAGATAAGTAGTCTCTTTAAACATACTAAGTAGGCTCTTCTAACTCAGAACTTACTTGCTCTCCATTTTTTTCTTTGATAATAACTGCATTTGAGTTGTCAATCTGTCATGCAATTTACAGAAATACAATGTCTGTGGTATTATGACAAAAAATCCTTATATAAATATTTTATATAAAAGGCCTCTGAATGGCTGGCTATCATTCCATTCCCACTGCCAAGGTATCTGGTGTAACAGAACGTGTAAGTCAGGATTAATTTAACCTGCTCATTGACAATCCAATAGCACAGAACAGCCAACGTAGTCTAGTAGATAAGGTACTAGACTGGAAGTCAGGAGATACAGGTTTTATTCCTAGCTCTGTCACTGGCCTGCTATGTGACCTTGGGAAAGCGACTTCACTTCCAGGAGCCTCCATTTTGCCAGTCAATACAGTGCCCTATCCATTAGATAAATATAGCCTCTCGTCATAATACTACTTACCTACTTAAAGGTGATCTGAGAACTATTTCCACAACATTATACCTCTATAGGATGGATATCCAACAGTATATGGCCCATTCTGTACAATTATGATTGCTTGGAACCTTGAAGAATGCTGTCAATATAGTCAGCACAACAAGTTTTCACAAAGACCTGGTGAAGCTATTTTCTACTTTAATACCCACAATCATTACTTTTACTGAGTGTTGTCAGGAATCAGTATGGATATTTGATTGCAATTACATTAACAATGCATACACCCGTTTGCTCCAGCCAACAATAGTACATAGTGATTACTGATGCCTGTGTACTACATACTTTCACTGGAAATCCCATGTCCCATCTTCATTTGACCTATTGAATTGCCTGGTCAGAGTATTATCTATGACTTGGATCAACTAGAAACATGTTTTTGGGGTACAGCTCTATCTACTTGATATATTTCATAGCCCCAGCAAATCTCTACTTGATGGGGTATCAGGAGCAGTCTTCCATTGGACATTTAATGTGGTAAATAAAGCTTAACATTTAGGCACGTTCTTTGGCGTATTAAATTAGCAATAGCCAGAGCAGTAATGCCTTGCCATCAGAACGTTTTCTCTCCCTACTCCATTTCTTTATGTACTATGCACCTTGTAATAGCAGAAAGGATTGTCTGAAATACATCCAGAATTATTGGAGTTGCTACCTTAAGATGAAGACACACAGCCCCTATTATAAAAACAAGCTATATTTTGTTGTATATATGGAACATCTGCTCTCTTCTGAGGATGTACCTCATCATCCCTGAACTACTTTTTAGACAAGAATTTGTGTGACTGACAGATCAGCGAAGTGGACACTTTTAAAAATGAACAATGCTGTGATAAAAACACCATGGGTTACTCAACGTGCTACCCTTGCCATTTATTTTGATTAATTAGGAGTTATTATTCTGGCAATCCACCAGTGCAAGTGATGGTTTTGGCAAAAGTGAAGTTAAGATGGACACGAACACCTTGCAAAAGTGTCTCAGTGCCACCTTTCTACTAAAAAAAAGTACTAACAAGCAAAAAAATTACATTCATAATTCTTGTAGTATAACCAGTTTATTGTAACATCACTCTTGCCACACACGCTATTGTCTGGCTATGTAATCCATCACAAAATAAATTATATCCAATAGCTGATAATGAGGAGAAAAAAACCCAAAACCTATTCTGGTTGGATAACATTGTCATATAAAGTTTGTTATTTTAATCAAAAGATAATGTTACTGGGACAGAAAATTGTCACAAGATAATGGTCTCTTGCTGCTATATAAATGCCAAGGGAACATCTGGGTCAAAAGATGCATTACAATTACTTTATTTGTATTACACTAACAGATTTTAGATTAATTCATTTTATCTGATGGATGTCAGTCCAGTACAGTGGAAGCAGAATGACAAGATGCCAAAGAGGTGGAGGTAGCGTGTGCTTCACCCAATCAGGGAGAAATTTATCCATGAAAGTACAGTTTTTATAAAGAGAGTACTTACATGGAACAGCTAATTTATTTTAATGATGTTTCATTTAAAAAGCGTTTATCGGTGACTAACTGTTAGCAATCTGACTGGCTGGAACAGATATCGTTACGGATCATGTTCACAAATGCAGCTAAGCCTTTTTATTTTTTTTGGTTAATACATGCATTAAGAGCCTTAGTACAGTCCTTCAACATAAATAAACCTCTCTGGCATGATATTTGCTATTGAGTTACACTGATCACCTTTTAAAAAAAAAAAAAAAAAAAAAAAAAAAAAGGATATCCATGTAGGTATTTATATGGCCCCCCAACCCCATGATACATGGACACCACAAAAACATCAATTTATCCTCACAATTCCCCTGTGAGGGAAGTATTACTATCCCCACTTGGCAGAATTGAGGCATAGAGAAATTAAGAGACCCGCCCATAGTCATACAGGAAGTTGGGAATTTAACCCAGATCTCCTGAGCCACAATTCTGTGCCTTCCTCACACAACCATCCTTCCTCCTTCAAAGACCTGCTCACCTGCAGACAGGTGGAATTTTAAGTCTCCAGGTGTACAATTATAAAACATTTAAATGCCACCCATCACTTAAAATCCACCATGTGTGTGCGTGCAATACACAAAAATGAATTAGGCTGAACAAGGTCCCTCATATGATTTGTGCCTGACCTTCTCTTTCATGTAGAATTAACTGTTCTGGAAACTAATCTCTTTGATTGGCATATTCACACTAAGAAATTGGACTGCTTGCCAAAGGTCATATCTGATCAGCTCTCTCTATTCTAATGCTAGCTTCTTCCCTTCTCCCCCACTCTGTAAATGTTATGTTTTATTTCCTGAATACATCTTGCAGGTCATGTTTACTGCTGGTATTTGTTTCAAGCAAACATCAATTTGAGAACCATGATTAGAATTTTTCAAGAGCTTAAAATCCCTTTTAAAAAAAACCTTCTCAAAATACTGTAAGTCCATAGAAGATGACATTGTGAAGGTGTGGTGGCCAGTTAGCCACCTTAAAAAAATGTCCAGAATAGGCACGTCTTGAAGTGCTGCTGCTGCAGTTGCCTTTGCTCTAGGCGAATGGGCTCTTACCTGGAACTCAAGGTGTGCTGCAGCAGACAAAATGTTGGGAACCATTGATCTAGGTATCCCAAGATACTGTCACCATTTCATCTCATCTGGGCTGTCACCACGAAGATCTTTGTGAAGACCTGGGTGCTGTGGTTAGTCTGAATAGAAGAAGTCTGAACTGGTAGTGGTCCTGTCCTACTGGGTACCTGAGGAAGCTTCCGTGGGACCAATGAATGTGCACAGAAAAGTAAGCATGTTTCATGGTTGAGAGCCACAAATCACATCTCCACCTCTGTGGAGGGGACTATCAATGCCTGTGCAATCATTCTGAATTTTGACTGGAAATAATAAATAAATAAATAAACAAACAAACATTCAACAGCTGAAGACTGAAAATGAGCCTGCAGCCTCAATTTTTCTTGGCAATGGAAGTATGGCGAGTAGAACCCCTTTCCCCTGATGCTAAGGAGGTACTTGCTCTACAGCTCCTGACTGGAGCACAGAACTCACTTCCTGATACCAAATCCTGTTATGAAAGTGGTCCCTGAAGAGGGACTGGGAAATTCGATAATGTAGCTGAAGTGGATGCTCTCTGGTACCCACCTATCTGCTGTTACTGCCCTCTAGTTTCATGTGAAGAGGGTGAGATGGCCACCAAGTGTTCTTGAAAATAAACCGGAAACGATGTTGGGGCTGGAAAAGAGAAAATATTTAAATGAAATAGCTAGAGCCGTCAGTTCTGGGTGTTCAAGAGAACAATATTAGGGCTGCAAGCTGGTTGTTTCTCTTGGATTTAAAAGGCCAGCTGTCCTTAGAAGAGCCTGCTCAGCATTATTCCTGGAAATGTAGTGAACCTAGACCTGAGAATTTAGTTATAATAAGATAATTTGTGGCTGTAATTTCTCATTTATTCTGGGTAGTCCTGGTGAGAGAAACTAATACTTCTTAGAGCTATATGTGGATCTGGGCAGAGATCTCCTTCTCCTATACAAAAGTTGGGGTTGGCTAAGCTTTTGGCACCTTCCATTCAATCCAGAATCTGTGCAGGAGGAGGAGGAGGAGAACATAGGATGAGCTGCTGGTGGTGAATAGGCAGGCAAAAAGATTGTTCATAGTTGTCCCTCTGCACATGTGGAGTTTAAGCCAACAAGAGAACAAAATCTACAGCATGATGAGTGCTACAGAACCTTTTCCATGAAGCACCTCTGCCCCCATTTACACCGTGGAAGTCCCGAGAGCAACTGGAGCCCTATTTGATGGCAAGCACTAATATCAGAGAGTTGTTACTCATCTTATGGCCCATTACTGTTTACAAAAGAAAAACAACCCAGAGAAACAGTGGACATGGAAGAAGAGAATATATTTGCTAGTGGGTTTGTGATGCTCAGCCAGCAAAAATTAAACAGGCAGGCTGGGTGACCCTAAATCAATCTTTAAGGAGATATTAGAAAAGTATTGAAATGGTAAACAGGACCATTCTTTGAAGATAATTAGCAAAGCCAGGTTAAATAGACCAGAGTTCTCAAGATGTAAACTTATATTGTTGAGAATTAGAAGCAGATACTAATTGTATGTCTGTTAAACTTCTAATAAGTTATAGGTAAACAATGTGATCTAATTAACTTGTAGATGCTTAAAATTTGGTTCTTATCTGTAATGTTTTATTCCTATGTTCTATTGATTCAGAAATCAAAAGAGAATATTAACATTTCAATGAAACTTGTGGCATAATATTGTCTTTATTGCTCTTCAAAGTTTGTAGTAAACTACCTATGAACAGTTCAAATGGTTAATTGTCTTATGCTAATCAATGCAACTAGTTATTGGCGTATGGCTAGGAAATAGGAATTAACTTCAGAACAACAACGTATGTAACCTATTCTTCATTCAAGGAATGCCGGCAAGTGATCAAAGCAGGCAAGAGGCTAATCCGCTGAGTTTCAGCTATAAACGAAGCTTCAGACCTGATCTTTTTTTAAATCTCAGATCTGCTTAAACTGTCAGGGGATGTTCAAGTCACAAGACTGAAGTCTCCAGGTGTACCCCAGATTACCCCTGCAGGTTCCCATAGAAGAATTTGAACAAATTCGACACATGGACTGCCTATTGGATTATAAATTACTGATCTAACTCTAAAACAGGGGTGGGCAAACTTTTTGGCCCTAGGGCCACATGAGGTACAGCCCCCCTCTGCTCTAGAAGGACTTTTACAAACCAGCAACCTAACCAGCACCTGATACTGGATCTGACCCCTAGTTTCAGTTTCAGACTACCAAGCTTCTTCTCCTAGTCCTGCCATCCTTTGCTTAGGATCCTGAGCACCACCTAATCTAGATAATGCTGCACAGGCATGGAACTATTTACAAGGGTATGTTGCACTAGTACAAGCCTCCTTTTACCCTTGGCGCAGTGTGTCTATGTTGATGTAGACTGGTTCATATTTCCCTAACCTACAAAAGCCCTTAACTGTATAGGAAATCCCAAAGGAATCAAATATACCACATTCATATCAAAATACCATCTTAATCAAGCATACAATGTTATTAAGGGGAAGAATTTAGCGAAGCACAGCAAAAACATTGTTGTGTTAATATCAAATGTGACTTGATACGCCTTTAGAGAGACCCTTTGAATTGAATTTATTCATGTCTTTTAATAAAAGTGGGGAAGTGACGTGAAATGCAGTGTTTTGGGGAAACGATGGGAGTATGTTATATAGTAATTTTCAAGTTAAAAGGTGAATGCTGAAACACAGCTAGTTAGAAAGAGCTCTTAAGAGAATGACTAAAGGCTGTGGCCACTTCCTGGAATGGGAAACACTGATACTGAATTGTAGTGCATGAATAGCTTTAGGATATCAGAAAGAAGACAATGGCTAAGTAACAATGTTCATTTTAATAAAGATTTTAGCTTGAGCAAATAGAATCATGTATTACTCTTATAGGTTTGACCTTGTTGTTGCACATAGAATGTAGCATTTAATTTTACAGGTAAGAAATGCAGAGTGAATGGCAATTACTGAACAATGTCTCACTGAAAATAAAACGGCATTGATAAAAAGTTAATCATGTCTGCTCACAATATTAGGGAGAAGCAGAGAGAAAAAAGGTAATTACACATGCTGCACTTATTTTGAGTCTCATAAGTAGGATCAGTACACAGTGCTTTCTAATATATGCAATACTAAATATTAATGAATGCCATAACTATATATGCTTTATGTTATAAGTCATGAACATGGCAGCATTTACACCAGGCAATCACTTTGCCAAGTAAATAGCCACTATCCACTGATAAACAAAAAAGAGTCAGTTAGAAATCACCTTATTCATAAAAGCAGAATACAAAAAAACCAAGAAGTGGATCTGGTTAAATTTGTCCCTCATGAACTAATGCACGCTATAGATTTGTTTTCTAAAGCAGCCAGAATGCAGGTAGTCAACAATGGTCGAGTGAATCACTGTCATTCTTTTTAAAACAGTATGTATTAAATATACCCCTGCTTTATTTATTAAAAAGTTTCTGTAATAGTCACTGACAAAGATATTCCTTCAGCGTGTGTGTAGCACCGAGAGCATTATTCTGAGATAAATGATATTTTTATTAATCAGAAACTAAGTTAAAAAACCCCTACCTCATAAGACCCTGATTCAGCAGACTCTTGGGACAGATTCTTTACATGATGGATGTGTAACAAGGCCTTGAGGCAAACTAAAATTACATTTGTACCCACTTTAAAGCATCGTTACTCCATCAGAGAGTGTTAAATGAAACTCAAACCTATTAACTTCTTTATGTGGACTAGCCAATAGAGTGGGGGCACAGACCCATGCTGTGTTAATGCAAGTTTCTTCCCTGACTGAGGAAGTGTATCCTGAGTGCTAGCAGTCGACAGCAGTTCAGCTCCTGGAACACCATACCATTCTCTCATGAGTCATCATTACAGCTGTGTGAATAACTGATCTCTCAGTTCATTGGCAGTATTGAAAAAAATCTCAAAGAAATTTGTTTTAGGTTGACTCAAAACAAGTTGACCCGCAACCCCAAGGTGTTAAGTAAACTGAAAAATCAAAAGCATTTAATTCTGAAAACAGACTTTTTTTGATTTTTCGTCCCCTTATTGAAACAATCTGGCAAAAACACAAAATTTGTTGAGTTTTTTTGGGGGGAAGTTTTGGCCAAAAAACTTGGACCAGCAAGCACTTGACAAACCATAAGGCTTCCAACAACCCTATAACATGGATCGGTACCAGGATTGTATTAAGCAAGTGAGCAAAGTAAGGCACAACGAGGGGTCAAGATCTTTGGGGAAAGAATTCTTTGCTCTGTAAAGCACTCCTTGCACAGAGTTTGGCACTGAAATAGTAAGACAAAACAAATGTGACTTGCTTTAAGTCACAGAAGGTGAAATCCCCCACTACGTGAGCGCCAATTACCCACTTAAGCCTCACTTCAACTCTATTAGTTAGGCTTTAAATGGGGGTTAAGTGGTGGAGATGTAACCCACAGAGCAGTGTGTTTTCTGCGCTCCCCTCTGTGTCTAATATACTGTTGATGTGAGTCTGCTTTAGGGTGACCAGACAGCAAATGTGAAAAATTGGGGCAGGTGGTGGGGGGTAATAGGAGCCTATATAAGAAAAAGACCCAAAAATCGGGACTGTCCCTATAAAATCGGGACATCTGCTCACCCTAGTGTACTTTAGCTCTCAACTAGAGACTCTGGCTCCTTAGCTCAAGTTGTAGAGACTCATTCTTTCAACTCCAGAGTTTAACCTCTTGTGTTGACCAAGATATCAACCATGACACACAGACCTCATGCTGGCCTTCCATACAGAGGTACATTTCACCCTCAGTGAATTCAGAGTAAGAAATAGAACCCAGGATTCCTGACTCTAGACTTCTGCTCTAACCACTGAAAAAACATTACCAGGACTCCTGGTCACTGGCATGTGACAAAAATCATTATAACAGCAGATCAACCATAAGCTTCTTCCTGTTCTCCTCTACCTGTACTTGTTATTTGGCATTCTTTTTTTTTTTTTTTACAATGAACAATAAAAATACAAAAATATCTATTATTCATATGCATGATGTATATATTCATTACTACAGTAACACTTATGCTCCTGGTAACGTGTCTGCCACAGGCACAGCTGATGAGCACTTGGAGAGTAGCGGGAACAACTGTACCAGGGCCCTAAGCCCAGAGGGCCCCCTCAAATATCTAAGACACCTATGTAAATAAAGTTAAATGGGAGGGGTTGGGGACCCCAATTAACATGAGGTACCAGGGCCCACATATCTCTGGATGGGCCTGACCACAGGGACACTTTCATATGTCAAACTGAAATTCACCGCTTTAAGTCAGGTTTCATCAAAATTTTCAAAAGCATTATATTTCAGTCTGCAGCACCGAGAAACCGTATCATGTTATACAATGCTTGCACTGTTGGGTTATGTGCTTAAGTTGCATTTGATTAGCTATTTCCCCCCTAACCTCCATTTCATTAAAAATGTATTCCGTTGCTTTAGGTTTGGGTCTTTTATGAGCGTTCCTTAAGGTGAATATGTAAATTAGATTTTAGCTCTTCAAATTGTAGAGGAAGACCAATCTCTAATTTAAAAACCTAATTATGAACTATTAAATCCTAATATTTGAGCACATATTATAAAAACACATTTACCAATTCCCTTAAGAACCACATTGAAACAAATTCATAACCAGGGCTTAATTAGAAATGCAATAAGATTAATAGAAAAACCTACGGATGAAATAGGAGGCAGCAATGGGGCTGCTGCCACAATGGTATAAACACAAGAGGAGATCTGGTGTTCGGAATCAAAAAGACTCAAGTTCTTGCACATCTAGAAGTCCCCTTACCTCAGGTGGAGTCAGACCAGGGCCCTGGGTCTGAAGATGGACCCTCTCATCCTGTGCAAAGATCAACTGATTTTAGTAGGACTATGATGTGCCCACATTCATCCAACTGCAGGATCAAGGTTGATAGCTACAAAAGGATTCCTGCAATGGTCTTCCCCATGACAATGATGTAAGCGACTAATGGAACCCAATTAAACATTTTTGCTTCTGAAAATCATTTGAGTATCAGGGGGTAGCTGTGTTAGTCTGTATCCACAAAAACAAAGAGTCCTGTGGCACCTTGAAGACTAACAGATTTATTTGGGCATAAGCTTTCTTGGGTAAAAAAATATGGGTTTTTTACCCATGAAAGCTTATGCCCGAATAAATCTGTTAGTCTTTAAGGTGCCACCAGACTCCTCATTCTTTTGAAACATTTGTCTTCTAGCTAACTTCACCTTGCTGTCACTAGGTATTTATTGTGTGCAGAATGAACGTGACTCACTAGCCAACATACCGGACAATATATTGGTACATAAAGAGATTTAGTCACAAAGAGAAATGTTCCCTTTTTTGCCGTGCCAGAGGTTTATACACCGGTGAACACGCTGATGTTGAGAACAATTACAGTATACAAATGTCCCTTGCAACAAGATGAAAATATCTCCTTAAGTCTAGGAACAAAGTGTGCATGTGCAGAATTCTCTCAAAAATGCAACCTATAAACAATTAGAAGAGGAAGACTGGCCTTTCAGCTTTAGGAACTTGAATGGTAGAAGCAATATTGGTTTGATTGTGTTCACCTAGCTCCTGTGAGGTTTACATCACAAAAACATGAATGATCTATACTCCAAGAGTGAGCGGAACAGCAAAAAGTGAGACATGTCAGTATTAAGGCACTGTGGCAAAGCAATGCAGAGAAGTTTGTATTACCCAACCTTTTACTTTTCAGTGTCACTGCACCCAAGGAAGTAGTAAAGAAATGTAAAGAAAGACTGAAGGAAAAAAAGTTATGGTAGCAAGGAACAATTAAAAATACAATTCAATTTTTATTACTAAGGTGTTTATGGTCAGAGGGACTTGAATGCCAACTACTACTCATTGCATAAATAGAAATCCTGCTCCTAGACACATATACTATATGAAAGATGGGGCACAGTATTTAGTGTTATGCAGGTTTCCTGTGAGGAAGAGGTCTGATTGATCTCTATCTGATGTCTTCGTGAAAAGTGTTCACCCACGGGTGATATGGCTTTTATCATTTGAGTTCATTTGAGAGCATAGTGATTGTTTGATTTCACCCACAAAGATGATGTTGGGGGCAATGGTGCACTGGGTTAGGTACACCGTATGTCGTGTTAGGCACGTGTAGGACCCATGGATCTTGAGAGGTGTGTGATCGGGGGGCGGGGGGGAGGGTGTTGATTATTGTAGTATTGGAGATATATCTGTTGTACTGGCAGTCTGGTGCTGCTTTGAGTTGTGTGACCTGGTCTGTGAGGAGATTCCAAACTCCTCATCAGAAGCAAAGGTTGGGGGGCTGTTTGAAGACCAGAAGGCAGAGTTCAGGAAAGATTTCTTTTAGGGTCCCCATCAAGCATGGGTATAGTTGTTTGGCGATATGCTGTATGGATTCCAGTGTGGAGTAGTATGTGACAACTAAGGAAGGGGCGGGGCGCACAGCAGCAGGAGTTTTATTTCTGTATTGAAGTAGGCTCTCCTGGGCATTTGGCTGACCTGTTTCATGATGCAATGTACTTCACACAACAAGGACACTCCATCAGGGAAGGCAGTTTTGAGCATGTTAAGGTGTATATCCTAGACATTCTCCTTGAAGCATATTCTGTGGTCTCTGAATGCCTGGCTGCACAGATTTCCTTGTGTGTTCACCTACAAGGTTCATGAAGCGATCACTCTACAGCTGACCTATCAGTCCTCATCCTCAAAGGAAACCTTTACAACCTTCATAAGACAAGCTTAGGAGCTTAAATTCATAATTTTGCTAGACACTAAAAAAACATGGTCTTAAAAACATTGGATTTATGGGCTATTACAACAATCTAACACACAAACCCCAGTTTTTGTCCGGTCACTACAAGGGTGTTAACGGGCCACTAATTTGAATGGTCCCTTATGATATGTGCTAACTACTTATGCTAAACTCTCTGTTTGAGCTTGTATTTAGTTGGGACACTGAGTACTTTCCCCAGACCTGAAGAAGAGCTCTCTGTGCAGCTTGAAAGCTGGTCTCTCTCATGACCACAAGTTGAGTCAATACAACATATTATGATGTCTAATATCCTGGGACTGACACAGCTATAACAATGGTGCATATACCCGCTTCACAACAGTAGAGGAATTTATTGCACCTTTATATTTAATTGGGAACATTTCAATATAAAGATTAGATTACACCTGGTTACCCGCTTCTGGGTCCAATGCTCGACAGAGTGCTTGCAGATCCAGAGATTGATTCATCTCTTGATGTCTCCTGCAATGACAAATAAGGTACGTTCAGACATGTGATGTACCCCAGTTACACATCTATAGGGAGAACATAAGTGCTACACCAATACAATTTCCAGACCCTAATTGTCTAGACCCTTTTTTACAGCCAAAACCAACCAATGTTGCCTGCGTCTCTGGCCCAGTCTTAAAGGAATGTGTACCAAAATTTGCAGGGTTGAGACATAAGTAGGCTAATGCCCCATTGCTGTGTTGGATGTCTTTTCTTAGAAATTGGGTGGGGTAATTATTTAATTACTGCTAGCCTGGTATCGATTATTCCCTTGACCCACCGTTGGACTCAGCCTAAAAGTTGTAAAATACAAGTCTACTACTCCATATTGAAAGCCTGTGTCACCCAGAAGTTAGCCTAGATGCTGTAATAGGAAAAATATTCTCACTCTACACACACACACACTTTTTGTTGCTTTTCCAGCCAACAAAAAAGGTTAAACTGAGTTCCACTGAACTGTCACATCCTTTTTAATTTTTGTTTTATGGGCAGGTTGTTTTTTGGTCTTGTGGTTTGCCCCTAAACTTATGGTTCTTTTCTGAAAAAACTTAAATGGGTGAAGGTTTTTGAGCTCTCTGCCAGAAGCAGATTAATTCTTCCTCAGGAACTCATGCACCAGTGGGCTCAGACAATGTGTGAACATTGGCACTACTGTGTTCCAGCTACCTCAAAATTTCTTTCACAACACTGGCTCCATTGTCTGGAATAATAAAAGCAGAGAAAGACCTTGGGTGATAAGCTATATATTGATTTGATGTTAGTTTTGATAGTGGGCTGGCTGGGTGTCATCTTTCTGACACAGAGATGTAAAGCTCTTTTCATTTCTGAAAGTCAGTGGAAGAGACTCTGACAGATGCTTCTGGGAATGAAACGGTGTACTATGTGACAATGTTTACTCAGACACTGCTATTGCTAAGATTAGGGCATAGTTACTGCAAAGTTTCACACCATATCTAATACACAGAACTCATTCTATCAGACACAACGGTAATTACATAATTGTAGTCTGTCTCCTCTTAATTGTGCAGTAAACTGTGTTTACATTCACTCATAAGTCTTGTTTTTATTATGTTAATGATAGTCTCCTTACAAAACTATATTGTGCAAGTTCCATTTCATATATGAGGTAGTATTTTCACAAACAGTATTACAATGGGCCTACATCACATACAAATACTGCAGAACAGGGGTCAGCAACCTTTAGCACACGGCCCACCAGGGTAATCCGCTGGCTGTGAGACATTTTGTTTACGTTGACCATCCACAGGCACGGCCCCCCAGTGGCTGTAGTTCGCCATTCCTAGCCAATGGGAGCTGCGGGAACCAGCGGCCAGCACATCCCTGTGGCCCATGCTTTCCTGCGGCTCCCATTGGCCAGGAACGGTGAACTGTGGCCGCTGGGAGCCATGCCTGCGGACAGTCAATGTAAACAAACTCTCACGGCCTGCCAGCGGATTACCCTGATGGGCCGCATGCTGAAAGTTGCCGACCCCTGCTGCAGAACATCTGGTATCCATAAGAAAAGTGATGTTTGATACTGGATTGCCATGACAGCTTTGTTCTCCATTATAACCACTCAAATAAAATTAAACATTATTTGCCCAGTAGAGCTGTTAAATTCACTCAAGCAGAATCCTGTGACAGATGCATCAATGTTCAAAGTTGCATTGATTTAACTAAATGTAATTTCTGAACCAAATTAAGTTCAACTGATGCAATCCCCCCTGAGCAGGTATCAGTGTGCAGCTATCATAAAGGCGGCATTAGCCTACTTATGTCTCAACCCTGCAAATTTTGGTACACATTGCTTTAGGACTGGGCCAGAGACGCAGGCAACATTGGTTGCTTTTGGCTGTAAAAAAGGGTCTAGACAATTAGGCTCTGGAAATTGTATTGCTGTAGCACCTATATTCTCCCTATAGATGTGTAACTGGGGTACATCACATGTCTGAACGTACCTTATTTGTCATTGCAGGAGACATCAAGAGATGAATCAATCTCTGGATCTGCAAGCACTCTGTCGAGCATTGGACCCACAAGCGGGTAACCAGGTGTAATCTAATCTTTATATTGAAATGTTCCCAATTAAAT
The DNA here is from genome assembly GCA_033296515.1 of Macrochelys suwanniensis. Classification (NCBI taxonomy): domain Eukaryota; kingdom Metazoa; phylum Chordata; order Testudines; family Chelydridae; genus Macrochelys; species Macrochelys suwanniensis. Next base: position 94,262,141 of record CM065776.1, on the reverse strand, counting down.
ATAAAGGTGCAATAAAACTCACAAATGAACCTAAAACTGTAATTCAGTTACAGAAAATGAATTTAGTAGAGGACCACTTTTGCAACACTTTGAATAATAAAACCTCACTTCATTGTAGAGAAAGTGCTTTGTTAAGAAAACAAGCATACAATTATCACTTGCACTAATTCATCCTTGAGCGTATCAATGAGTGATCAATAGGTTTGCCAGTTTTGGTTGGACGTATTCCTGGAGATTTAATCACATGGCCATCTTTAATTAAAAAGATTCATCTTTAATTCCTGGAGACTACTGGCTAATCCTGATGGGCTGGCAACCCTACCAGAGTCAAGTACAGCCTTATAACCTAGAACTAAACAATTCCCTTTTAATGTTAATTGGAGCTCTCTCAAATTTAACAAAACTACTTTATAATCCATTATACATGTACTACTAATTAACAGTAAACCTAAAGTTACTATATTCACATTTCTGCCACCTCCTTATTGACTCAATACATTAGAATTATTTAAATTAACATCTGCACCAGTGTCCTTCCTATACATTTAGCATAATATTCACGATTCTAAAAAAAAATAAAAACCCCACTAAAACCAGTTATAATAAAAAATAGCCATAAATCTTGAAGACTGGTCTGGTAGGAAAGAGATACCAGGCAGTGCAAGAGTGTGTGGTCGGGTGGGGCGTGCGCACACATGCAATCATGCTAATTGCTGATGCACAAGTAGCCGGTGTAAAGCGTGGATAAACACTAGAAGAGTCAGCTCCTCTGGATGCACACAGTCATAATAGTTCCAGTAAAAGCACCAGATCTCAACTTCCTAAATCCAAATGGGACACAACCAGGGCCGGCTCCAGGCACTAGCCCACCAAGCACGTGCTTGGGGCGGCACCTGGAGGGGGGCGGCTCTCACGGTTTTTTGTTTTGTTTTTTTAATTAAAAAAACAAACCCCAAAAAAACAATTTTCGGAGCTGGCGCCCCGGCCGGGAGGAGAGCGGGGCAGCCGGCAGCTTTTTTGCCTAGGGCAGCAAAAAAGCCAGACCCGGCCCTGGACACAACATAACCTCACCTATTCTATTTCCCAGTTTCTTACAAGCGGTTTCTGTTCTCTTTAGAGTTTCTCAGGCTCAGTAAGTCTCTGTCTAGACTTTTCTAGTTACAGAATCTCTCTCAGAACCAAAAAGTGGATATTTTATAACCTCTGAATATAAGAGGATCTCAAATCCAAAACATTACTGCACCCACACTTGTTCTATAGAAGAACTGTATATGTAATAATATTGAATTTTTACCAATTGTTAAATTTCCAATAACGCAAAGCAAAACTGAGCTATTGAGCCAGTTAATGTCAGAGAGCTGCACATTAGAGGTCTAAATAATAATAATAATAATAATAATCCTAACAAGATGCAAAATTATTCAAAGAAACACCTCTTTGCACATCATTGTGAACTTAATGGGAGCATTTTTGTGAAAAAAATTGCACTTAATCATGCAATATTTTTAGCAAAGCCAGGCCCAAATTTAAATGAAAATGGATGCATTTCCAAGCAAGACTGAATTCATTCCAGAACAAAGGTAAGTCTTAAAACAGAGGTAACAGCTACTCATGTTTTTTGCTGAAAATGAGCGCCAGTTCATTAATACCCACATTAATCAAAATATAGGGATAAGAATGTGAAAGGAAAGTTTCATTATTCCTATTCAATTATTCAAAACAGACAATTTTTAATCTCTGCATAAATGTAGTACATATTTAGGACCCAATCTTGCAGTTGATAGCACACAGGTGGACTGCTGAGGCTGTGCAGTGCCCCATTGACATTATGCCAACTTCCATAACCTTTGCATTAATTCTGTTACCAGACAGGTGACTTGCCTGCAAGCTGGAAGGAGAAGACAGAGTTCTATTCTACGTATACCATAATGTATCTGTTCTGAAAACATGGAGATTAGGAGGCATCATTTACTTTCTGCGGTTTACTCCACTTTACCCACCCTATACATCTGGCCACATTCTCCCATTTTTTAAATACAAGACTCCATGAAATTAATGTGATGTCCCATACAAAAATTGATGGTGTGACATGGCTCTTCCTACTCCACAGGATAATGCACCACTTCCAATATAAATCAAAGTCTGAACTACCTTTAGCTCAAATGTCTCAAGGTTTGTGATCTAACTGGCAACCCTACATCTGGGACCCTCAAACAACTATATCACATACACCAAGACTCTCCTTTCAATAATAATAAAAGTCTTATTTTTGCAGTGCCATGTAATGTAGTTATTCTACTGTTGCATGCTGTGCAATACTACCTGCTTTGGTAATAAAACAGAGCCCGGATGTCTTGCAACTCACCCTTTGTAAGCTTGACTTTCCAAAAAATAAACTTCAACAATATTTAATTTGTTTAAAATCACCATTGTAACAATGTGTATATAACAAAACTAGTGCTTTACTATTCTTCATACATAAAGATACATGATCCAAAATACCCTGAACTAAAAACTTTTGACCCTGGTCAAAAAATTTCCATTTTTATTATTATTAATAAAAGGAAAAGTCTGAAAACTGAAATTTCAGACAAAAACTGGTCTTTAGTTTACAATTATTTTGTTTTTTGACAAAAGGTTGAAATTTTCCAAGGAACAGTCCCTGTTTTCCAACCAGCTCTACACCCTGGACTATGTCTCATCTCAGGAAGCAGAAGCAGCAGTGCTGTAGTTTGAAAGTTTGCCTACAAGGTTTTGTTTGACTGGTTTACGTACTTTTCTACGAACATTGCTTAATATTAGAGCTGGGTGGGAAATATTTTACCTATCCTGCAAAAAGTTTTGAGATTTCAAAAAAAGTTAGTGTTTTGCACTGGGAAGAACCTAAGACCCATCAAAGTTTTTCCACAAAGAGTCAGATGCCCAAACCAGAATAGCCAATAGAAGAGCGGTTAGAGCACTCACCTGGGACGTGGGAGACCCTGTCGGAATTAGACAGAGCAAGGACTGGAACCTGGTTCTTTAATATCTCCTGTATCCCAATTGAATGCTCTAACTGCCATGCTACTAACTATTTCTGGGATGGGTCTCTCATTTTGAGCAGACATTCCATCCCTGGACCTGAAAAACATTCCTGAATGTTTTGTCAGAACTACTCCTTTCACAGGAGACGTTTGGAGTTTGACAAATCAGATTTTTTTTCTTTGAAAAATTCCTGACAAGCTCTAGTTATTATGCCTAATCCTGAAGTCCTTATCTGACAAAACTCATTAACTGCATTGACTTGACTCATTGTGTTACTATTAATGAAGAATATCAGTGTAACAAACACTACATACAGACAGACATCATAGGTTATGTTTCAACTGGTATAAGTCATTTACCTCAGTAGGCCTATGCTGATTTATATTAACTCAATTCTAAGCCCAATACAGTAATTAACTATGAACATATTTTCATTGGTTACTCATTACTACCAGTCATATCAAACTAAACAAGAGCATGTAGCTAACCATGTTTAAGATCTATTATTTATCTGACAACTTTTTTCAAAGTTGACAAGAGCACAGCTACTTTAAAACAAAAGGATGAACAAGTGATTTGCCTTGATTTCTAGTTAATTAATAATTCAATACCATAGAGTTCTGAATATAATTTAACTACCAAAAATAAGTTTACCTTTGTGATGATGCAAGACATATATAGAGAAAAACAAACATGGTAAAACATTAAACAGATACTTTAAATGTTTTACAATTGGTATGCCAAATTAATCCCTTTTGTACTTTAATGGTGTTACACCAGATACACATTTCACCAACTTAATTATTGAAGAATGGCAATATGTTTTGAGAAAATTGTCCTGAAAGTCTGATGACATTTTTTTTGGCCTCACATTGTTTCAATGAGAAAAATGCACGAGCGTGCATGTGTGTGTGTGGGGGGGGGGGGGGGTGCGCGGAGAAGAGAAAGACATGGCTCTGCTCCTGCCAACCCCTTCTGGGATTCATAGATTCACTGCGAGAATCATTTAATTCCAGAGGAAGTAGGGATGGAGCAGTCCCTGCACTCCCCCAACCCCTGAAGTGCAGGGTTAGAAACTCAGACTGGCCCTTTTCTGGCACCAGGACCAGCCTTATGGATGGGCAACATGGACAACTGCCCAGGGTGCCATGACTGGGGGAAGAGTGTGGTCAAGAGGCTGCGGAAGGGCCATGCCTACCCGGGAGGCAATAAAGGGAGCTGCAGGGCAAGAGCCAGGTGATCACACACATCCCCTAGCAGCATGACACCTGCAGCACTACTGCCATTGCTCCATTTGCTGCTGCTCTGCCTGCTGAGGGGTTTCCTGCTGCTCATGGAGCAGTATTTTAAGGGCCGCCAAGAAAGTTTGCCCAGGGTGCCATTTTCCTTAAGGCTGGCCCTGTAGGGGAGGGGGGGATGGTGTCAATCATACAGCTAAGGGTAACCTAAAATTCCTCCTTACCTGTAAAGGGTTAAGAAGCTCAAATAGCCCAAGTGGCACCTTACCACCAGGACCAATAAGAGAGAAGATACCTTCAAATCCTGGGAGGGGGAAAAGCTTTGTCTGTGTTTTTAGTTTCTGTTCTCTCTTAAGAATAAGAGGGATTGGGCAGAAAACCATCTCCTCCAACCCATCCTCAACCAAATCTCCAATATTACAACAAGTAAGTTAGGCATTGCGTTTAGGTTTTATTTTGTTTTGCTTGAATTTTCCCTGTGTTAAAAGGGAGGTGTTATTCCTTTTTTCCCCTGTAACTTTAAGGTTTTTCCCAGAGGAGGGGACCCGCTGAGTTTTGAAATTGAGTACCCTGTAAAGTTATTTACCATCCTGATTTTACAGAGATGATTTTTACCTCTCTTGTTTTAATAAAATCCTTGTTTTAAGAATCTGACTGATTTTTCCATTGTTCTAAGACCCAGGGGTTGGGTCTTTGATCACTTGTAACCAATTGATTAGGAGATTATTCTCAAGCCTCCCCAGGAACGGGGGTGTACGGGCTTGCGGGGATATTTTGGAGGAAGGGGAACTCCAAGTGGTCCTTTTCCCTGGTTCTTTGTTTAAATCACTTGGTGATGGCAGCGTATACTTAAACCTAAGATGATAGAAATAAGCTTAGGGGGTCTTTCATGCAGGTCCCCATGACTGTACCCTAGAGTTCAGAGTGGGGAGGGAACCCTGACAGGGGGACTGTCAGTTGTTGAAAGAAAGGCTCTTTAAGCTGTCCAACCCACTCTACCCCTTTTAAAGTGCCAGGCAGAATCTAAACCTGGCCATTTAATGTTGAGATATTTTAAACTCACAAAGGCTTGTATAAACATTTAGTTTTCCAATACTGTACATAACATTAAAGAATACAGTCCTGTCCCCCACCTTATCTGTTCAGTGTCTTGTTTTTTCATGATCAACGGTGCTTCCCCACCTTTTAATTTCCAACAAAGTCAAAATCCTGCAAGTCCACTGCTCCTTTAAAACAGCCAAGCAGTGGATAGAAAGTGCTAGCGGTGTTTTTACATACAATACCTTCTCTGTTTCCATTTGCTTAAGTATATTTCATCCTTGGTGCCCCTAAACAGATACCAAACTTGCATTGCTAATCATACCACTGGCTCAGAGGCAAAAAGTTATTGTAACATACCTGATCCCCAAGTTCCCATTCAGATTCCGAGAGAACTGCTCAGAGGGTAATTCCTACAGTGGTCTAGCATATTGTGAGGGATACGTATGAGGGGGTAGAAATTAAACATGCAGTTGGATTACTGATTGTCATCTTTGAAAGTAGCAGACTGTGTGTGTGAATCACTTAGCTTATTAAGCTATGGTTCCAACAGCAGAAATCATCATCAGGATGGAGCCAAAAATTATTCTCTGTTTCCTTGGAACACGCAATAATGAAATAATCTGGGCTGCACTAAAACAAGACTCAATTTAAATTCCAAACCAGGTCGACAAGGCAGATTCTAGGATTGCTTCATGTTATTTTGCTTAACGCATATTGAAGTCTACTTCCACTTTAGAGAAGTAAATGGAAAGAACCTGTATTACTTTATATTAGGGTGCCCAGACAGCAAGCATGAAAAATCGGGATGGGGGTAGGGAGTAATAGGAGCCAATATAAGAAAAAGACCCAAAAATTGGGACTGTCCCTATAAAATTGGGACATCTGGTCACCCCACTTTATATAAACTCCATTACAGCTAGATTCTGCCCCCGCCCCATCATCATCTCCCTACTCATGTTGGACTAAATTACTGCTCAATGGTAGTACTACTGACATCTGTGTAATTAAAGTACAGTACTATGCCAAGTAAAGGTGCCAGACTGAGCTCTTAGCACCCTGTATGGTGAAAGCAATGTACATCTTAGCTGTAACTTTTAAACACAACAATGGCCTTTTATCTACTGACCTGATAATGGAGATCACAGCTTGTAAGATCTTTGGGTTAGGCCTGCCTTTCTGTTAGTTTTCATACAGCACCTAGCACAGGCCCTGATCCCAGACTGTGGGCAATAGGCACTACCACCATATCAATAATACAAATACTAATAATTACCAACAGTTCTTTCTTGTTCTCCTGAGTATGTTCGCTCTCATTCAGGTTGTCTGTCATGTTTACACCCCTATAGCTGAGTGGAGGGAGGTGGTTCCATTCCCACACAGTGCTATCGGAGGTAACCACCACCACCATGCTCTTATAAAGCACTTTTCAGGCACATGAACAGCTTTATCAAGGAAGTTAGTAACAATCCCCATTTTGTAGATGGGGAAACTAATGCACAGAAGAGAAGAAATTTGCCCAAGGTTACCCAGGAAGACAGTGGCAGAGTCAGGAAGAACACCCAGGTCTCCTGAGTCCAAGTCTAATTCTCTTTCCACTAGGCCACTTAACGAAGTTATTTCATGTTCCAGTTCCAATCATTTACATATTTAGAGTCACCAAATGCTAGAGACTCAAATTTTCCAAGGAGAGCACAAAAGATCCAGTTGAAAATAAAAAGGTAAGCACAAAGAAACCATTAGTTCCACACTGTTGCCTGAGGGGCAAATCCTGCCTCTCTCCCCATGTGAGGAAAAAAATAATCCAAAAGACAATGGAAATGTCTCTCCTCCTCTTCAAAGCCCAACAATAGCAGCCTGGCTCTTACCTGTTCTGTCATAGAAGTAATAACGTAATGCAACACACTGGGTTTTCCAAGCTAAACAGCATTTTGAGACTAGCAAAGTTAAATTAGTAATAAGAGTAGACAGCACCAGAAGATTATTAGTAAGCTATATTTAAGGTCAACAAATGGTTGTTAAGAGCATCTCTCTGTGGTGAGGATCTGTATACTGCCAAAAAAAATAAATCCAGTTTTTTTGAGTCATACTTCACATATTTGCAGTTCTCTTGAGCACAAAGGAAAAAGGGCTACATTTATCAGAATTTATTTACAAGAAATAATTTTACTAGCTCTAATTTTCAGGGACTTTCAGATGGACTGAAAATTTTAAGCGCTTTGTACGTAGCAAATATACATCACATTGGAAGATGCCTATGGCATTTCATCACACTGTAGCAGAACCATGCTGATAACCCAGAGATTTGGGGAAGTGACATGGATTCAGATTTCTCAGCATCTGCCAACTCAGAGCTACTGGGATTCAGAGATGTAGTCACACTGCAGCTTGCTAGATCAAAAAATACTGATCACACCATCTCTGTGATAAGCATGGCAGTAGCCAGCAGAACAGTAACCCCTTTTTCAAGTCACAGAATATTATTTGCATCAGCTAGGAAGAGAAGCAGCTTGGTATATATACCTGAGTGGCGAAAAAGTATTATCTAGTACCTTCTTTTTTGTTCTGTGTTTTGACAGCACCTGGCACGAGGGGGTCCTGGTCCATGACTAGGGATTTGTAGGTACTACAACAACATGAATGGGAAAAGGAGAAATTAAAAGTCTGATTTAGATTTACCCCAGTGTAAAAACTTGTCTTTCAAGGAAGTAATGTGTCAACCAGGCATTGTGGCTTTGACAGTGGGATATGAAAATGGAATAAAGGGACACTGAGGAGAAAGCTGATTTAAATACTTATCAAAGTGCTGGCTGTAGATAAAAAAGGAAGTGAAAAATGTTATTCACCACAGACTCATCATTTAGAGATTAGCATACTCAGCCTTGTAATGATGATATATACGGTTCGCTTTTAACAGTAGTGTTTCCATTTCTTGGCATTTATTTAGCAAAAATGCAGGGACTTTTCTAGCAAAAAATATTGTAAACTTCAAAGGACCAACACTAGGGACACTTTTGGCACCTATCCTAACAGACACAGCAGTCAACTAAACACCTCTCTCCAGAGAGGTAGTGAGGCAGATTAGGGGAAGTAGGAGGATGACACAGTGGAGCACATAAGAACTGATTATAAAAGCCTATGGAGATTTTCCACAAATATCTCCCCTCTGCTCTGAAAGGAACAAGGCCAAGCACTTTTTCCAGCCAGGGAAGACTAGCTTTGGTAGTTTCTAAAGAAGTGGCATTTTAAAAGCTCATAAATCACATGGAAACCACATTGCAGAGTGATGCAAAATTCCCTTTAAGGATTGATTGTAGTGCTTCTCTCGCATTCCAAGTCCAAACTAGAGTGGGAGTGCAAAGGACCAATCCTCTTCTTCCACACAGTAATACACTGAGCTACTGGGTCAGTGACCTACTGCTCTTCGAGTTGCACCTAAAATCCCTCACTGTGAGACAGGTGAGGTCTAGTTGCCAATTAATGGGATTGAAAGACTGGACTCCTGAAACATAGTTCTGGCTCTGATGCTGACTTGCTCATGGACACAGAGTGAGTCAATTTAATTCCCTTATCTCAACTTCCCCATTGTAAAATGAGAATACTATATATTTAAAACAGTCATAACATTACTTAGACCCTAATTCAAAGTATTTAAGCACATGCTTAACTTAAAGTTACCTTAATGCTTTATTAAAGTATCCATTGATTTCAATGGGCTTCAGATCAAACCTTAGATCAAAGACATTTAAAGTTAAGACTTCTACTTTGCAGACAGATTGGATTGACAAATATGGAAGAGAACATAGTACTTTAGAAATGCAGAGTCTGGGAATTTCAGGTCAACATCTGCAATTTTGAAATTCATTACCTTAATTTACAGCTAGTATCCACTGCTTTAAAAAAAGAATTGAACATGTGAATTCACATTACATTTCCAGATACTTCAGTTCAGCATATCTTATTGGCTGGTATAGCCCATCACCAGCCTTGACAAGAAATTAATGCCTTTTTTTTTTTTTTTTTTTTTTTTTAAGCACTGCTGCTGCTCAAAGTGTACTTCTGTGGCAACTCCCCTCCTTTAAATTGATTTATGAACCAACTACTGACAGAAAGTCAGTTCTCCCACTCCACTGAACAGACAGAATGATTCACAGAGCTACTACCATTCCAAATTAACACTGAAGCAGCAGTGTTGTTTGCAGATCTTGGAGCACATTTTTTGTTCTAATCCATGTGGTTTGTGCTGTGAAGTAAATGAGTGAAAATGTGGGTCTATTTGTTGAAAGACAGCTTAGAGACAGAGGATTTTCTAAGTCCTGAAAAAAAAAAAGAACTTTTGCAAATCAAAGCTTCTCTCTCTTCCAGAGACTATATATTAAAAAGAGAAAAATCAACTTTTAGACCTAACTAATGATAAAGGACATAGTAATTGGTAATGTGGATGCTGGACTTCATTGCCTCACAACCTAATAAGTTTCACAACTAACTGCTAATTGAGTCCAAAAAGCAATATGAGCTCTGACTGTTTCAGTTTAAATGGCCATTTTCCCCCAAGAACAAGACATGACAGCTTAAAAATCAACAAAATATAGGGATGCAAAGCATGCCTCTTATCAACATTCAGATAACTGTCTGTCTTCATGACAGTTTCTTCTGAGTTTTATTCAGAAAATAATATAATTTTAATCACATATGCTTTCTATACTATTATAATAGGGCCAGCTTTTCTGACCTCATTGACACTAAGTGTGAAACTGAAATAACGCCACTGCTTTCAGCAGAATTACTTGTGGATTTACACTGGTGTTGCAGAGCAGAGTTTGCCCCCGTGTGTATTGGGTAACCATTTAACAGTCTGGGATGTTGAAGCTTTCATGTGTGTAAGTTATGTACTCTTTTCTAAATGGCTGTAAATTAGAAGAAAATTATTTGTATCCCCAAACCATTAGAAAAGTGAATATTTTTGTGTTTCCTTCCCTAGAGATTTTCTGTTTCTAAAACAGATAATGAAGTTAACTTTTATTGAGCACTTGCTAATTCTTGAATGAGTTTTAAAAGGAGCTTCCCACCCTGATGAGATGTTTCTCTGAAACTTATCAGTTTTATATCCTTAATGCATCAGAACATTGGTACCCGTATGGTTTGTACATCAAATGGCTAAAAGGAACTCTGCACTTTGCTTGAAAGCAGGAAACCAAAGCATTTGTTAGGACTCTGTGGTGGAAATAAAGGAATAACAGAAGATTGCGTGGAGAGGTCAGGACTTCAATGAACACCTACTTCTTTTATAACAACAATTCCAGTGGACAACAAAGAGGGATCAACTCTGAAAGGTGACAACTCCATGAACTGTGCACAGTTAAGTTTTGTGAGGCTAAGTCTCAGACAAGCATAAACCACCATCTACTTCCTATTAGCTAAGGAAGCCTGGAGTCTGAGTCCCAAGCTGACATTTCAGTCCACACTAAATCTTCATAAATCATGAGCTGTTATCAGAGCTGGCAGGAACCCAATATTGAACCAAGAGCTGCTTTTAGATTAGCATCTCTACTTGGAAAGATTAACATTTATTTTATGCTTCGAAATCCTGTTTAGGCTGCAAGAGGCAGAGAAGCTGAGAGTTCCCCACCTATTCTGCCATCCACTAGATCAGCTCTAATAGGATTTTACCACCTGTGCAATGGAGGAAAGAAGTGTGTGTGTGGGGGGGGGGGGGGGGGAAATCGGGGGATTCATTAAACTGCAATTGTGACACAGAGTTATCTCTACTTTCCAGCCTGATGCTCTGTATCAACAATCTCAACAGAAGAATTTTGGTCATCTGAGTGATGAATCTTACATAGGCAAACAAGAAAGCAGTGGAGCTCTGATTACTTTTGTTCTTTTCTAAATGCAATAGGGGAGGGGAGGAGAAGCAAAGTTGCCAATTTCAAAACACAATTTTAAAAAGCTGGCACAAGATAGGCAAAAAGGCTATGCACCTAGAACATAACTTTGGTATCATTCACTAGCTAGACCAATTTGTTTCCTTTTTACTTATAAACAGCCCCTTCCTTTGACCACTGCTTATTTGACACAGTCCCAATTTTCAAACACAGGTGTCTAAATGTAGGTTCCCATTACAGAAGCTTGAGTTTTAGAGCTGCTAAGCACCCACAAATCCCACTTAAGTCCATGAGAATGGCAAGACCTAAGCACCTTAAAAAAAATAAGTTAGACACTTCAATTCAAGATTTAGGACTCTAACTGTGGTCCAGGATAGGCTTCCACTCACCACCACAGCATCCCCTAGCATCAGAGCAGCATTGCAGAGGTCTTCATCTCCAGCACCCCCTTTGGCCCTGCGATGGCCTGTTTCTTGCTACATATTCCATAGCCCAACTCTCCAGCTAGGTCATCTTTAAGGAACAGTTTTCTTTTACAGAAAAGAAAGTCTAGCTGAAAATCCAAACTAACATCCAAACACACAGTTCTTCTGCCCTTCCTGGGCAACACAGAAATGTGCTGCTCTTCGCCCCTACTCCTGGGCTCAGAGTTTTTCTCTACTTCTAAAGCCAAGTGCTGCCTAACAGGATTTTTTCCCTGAACATGCTTCTTCCCAGCAAGTTTTCCCTCACTACCTTCCCTCTCTAACAACTACAGCAGCTTCTTTCACAAACCTGCCTACTCCAGGAGCCTAACCTAATTCCTGTAAGTCCACTCTAGCTTGCCTTCACTAGACTCTTACTAAACCAAGGAAGCTCTTTCGTTTTAGGTCCCTTTCCCAGACTGAATGCTCCTCTGTGGCACTGACCCTTGTACAGCTGGGCTCACTAATGGTCATTAAACCACCAGATCAGGATCAGCTGGGAGACAGTTGCTACCTGATAGCTGAGCCTGAGTCCCCTCAAACGGGCTAGCCAGTCTGTGACATCTGGTTTAAGTTTCAAAAGTGCCTGAGGGAATCAGGCACTCAAATACTCATTCATTAGCCTACTTTGGAAATCCCAGCCTTTGTCCACAATGAGCTATTAGGTGACACCACTAATATCGGTGTAAAAGGATCTGTCATTACTTCCATCAGAAATCCTTTTTGGCAGGCTTTATAGCTTACATTAAAAACTCCCTTCAGGTTGGAAATGTGATCTACTAGGTAAGGCAGAGCACGGGGCACTTTGACTCCTGCATGCTTTGCCACTGACTGGTGTAATCCTAGGCAGGTCTCAGTCCTGCTTACTTGAGTTTACTTCTCTGAAATGTAAAGAACACCTCTCAGGAGTGCTGTGAGTCAATAATTAAGGCCTGTAAAGTGCTTTGAGATCCTTAGATAGAAGCTGCTTTGGTGCATGTATTATTGCAATATATGCTGCCAGGTTTGAGCTCATTTAATCCCCTCCCCCAGTATTGAGATGACTGAGTTCAGAAGTTTGCAGTAGTTGTAAGATTATACAGTCATCTATTCTTAAAACAATATTTGGCCCTGTGCTGAAGTAAAGGGTATATCTCTGTTTTATTTGGGGGGGTTTAATCTTGTTTTCCTCTTTCCTTCTCCCCCCCCCCCCCCAGCTGTGTCTAAGGCAGACGATCCTCAGCTGTGGTAAATCAACGTAGTTCTAGTCAAGTGAATGCAGCTATGCTGATTTACACCAACAGAGAATCCAGCCCTCTAATTCTACAGCAGTTAGGGTATCCTTCAGACTGAAATTGAGTGTGTACTGTGAATTGTCAGCTCTAGACAGGGGCGGCTCTAACGTTTTTGCCGCCCCAAGCAAAAAAACAAAAAAAACCCCAAAACACCTAAACGCCGCCCCCCCCCAACAAACTCCAACGCCCGCCGAAAAAAACTTCAACGCCGACGGGGGAGAGCGGGGGCTGCGGGCATGCCGCGCTCGCTCCCCGCCGGCCGGGGAAGCGAGCGCGGCATGCCCGCGGCACCCCACTCTCCCCGGTCGGCGGGGAGCGGGCGCGGCATTCCGGCTGCCCCGCTCTCCCCGGCCGGAGCATACCTGGGAGGGAGGAGGAGACGCGCACCGCGGCTGCTCAAGTTCTCTTCTCCCCCTCCCTCCCAGGCTTAAGAGCCTGGGAGGGAGGGGGAGAAGCGGCACGCGGAACAGCTGTTTCGCGCGCCGCCACTCGGGGAGAAGCCGGCGGCGGCGGCAAGCTGGAGCACATTTCTAGGGGCGGCATGGCCGGCGCCAGAATGCCGCCCCTAGAAATGTGCTGCCCCAAGCACCAGCTTGTTTTGCTGGTGCCGGCCCTGGCTCTAGAGTCACGTTTTTATGACAGATTTTAAACTGAATTAGTGTGGACTTTCCCTCCCCCACCCTGTGAAAGGATGAAAACAGTATTGAGGCCAGTTTGCCTCTAGCACCTACTAATATTGGCAGCAGGAGGGAAAAGACCAAAACAGTTGTGCAGGGATGCACACCAGAACAACAGTGGGAGCAGTTGCTGCTTTATTTTCTGTTGCCAGAGCCCAGTAAAGCACGTGAGCATATGGTTAACTTTAAGCATGTGATCAATTCCACTCATTAGAAGAAGAGCTCCTGTGCTTTTAAAGTAAAGCACATGCCTAAATTCAAGCACTACACTTTTTACAGGATAGCAACCTTGTATGTGAGTTTCTCATAGCCTGGAAAGTTTGGAGGATTCTTTCAGGTTGTTGCAGGAGTTGGAGGGAGGGGCAGGAGAAATGATGGAACGTCTCAAAGTTTGGTTTGTTTAGACATGAAATGTTCAGATGCTACTCTCAACCACCAAAACAAAACCAAACAAAAACAACAATCCTGAAATCTACCATATTAGGATGGAAGTTGTACAAGAATAAACGTTGAGGAATTTCTGATGCTCTTTGGTTTTAGAATTGGAAATACCAATGAAACAAACCATAAATGCCGATGTGCAAAATTAAAATAACTGGGTGAGGGATTTTTCTGATTCAAAACTCCTGCACCCCTAAACACTCCCCCCCCCGCAAAAAACCCCCCACCTTCCTGTGATTGGTGCTGACAGTACTGGGTTTCTAGCTACTTTATTGTTATTGTCACAGTTTCAGGACTCACTGAAACCTTTGACTCCACTCCTGATCCTCCTGGAGGCCACCCATTTAAAGGTTTCAGGCTCTCAATCATCATCTCTTTTAAGAAGAGACCTGCATACCTCTTCCTCCATAACAGGGGTTTAGGCTTGCAGTCCTTCTGCACTTCACTTTGATTTCCCAAGCAGGTCTGACCAGAGCCCAGCAGATGCAGTTAATCTTTCTCCAGGGGCTACAACTGTGTATACCAGTTACCAACCAGCCTTCACAAATCAATTAGAAGTTGAAGCAATACCTACTAGTCCTTGCTGACTCTTAGCCTAAAAAAATATATCATTTAATTATCTTTCTTTGGGAGCTGTCCACTGGTGGTGTCATCAGTGAGCTCTCTGTCAGAATGTGTCAATAACTGGCATCGCCTGACCCTACCTAACAGCTTTACAACAGACTCACCAACCAAGATCATAATTTTATAAAAGGGTGCTCTTCTGTTGCCCAGAGCATCTCCTTCTACTTAATCACTTGTAAAACTCCCTGGCTTCTGCTATGACCAAAAGAAGGCTGAGGGGACATATGATTGCTCTCTTTAAATATATCAGCGGGATAAATACCAGGGAGGGAGAGGAATTATTTCAGCTCAGTACCAATGTGGACACAAGAACAAATGGATATAAACTGGCCATCAGGAAGTTTAGACTTGAAATTAGACGAAGGTTTCTAACCATCAGAGGAGTGAAGTTCTGGAACAGCCTTCCAAGCGAAGCAGTGGGGGCAAAAGACCTAACTGGCTTCAAGATTAAGCTAAATACATTTATGGAGGGGATGGTTTGATGGGATAACTTGATCTTAGTCAAAGGTCAATTAATTGCCATCAGTGGTAAATAGGACCAATGGTCAATGATGGGATGTTAGAAGTTACTACAGAGAACTTTTTCCTGGGTGTCTGGCTGGTGAGTCTTGCCCACATGCTCGGGGTTCAGCTGATCGCCATATTTGGGGTCGGGAAGGAATTTTCCTCCAGGGTAGATTGGCAGAGGCCCTGGAGGTTTTTCGCCTTCCTCTGCGGCATGGGGCACGGGTCACTTACTGGAGGATTCTCTGCATCTTGAGGTCTTTAGACCATGATTTGAGGACTTCAATAGCTGAGACATAGGTAAGAGGATTATTCCAGGAGTGGGTGGGTGAGATTCTGTGGCCTGCATTGTGCAGGAGGTCAGACTAGATGATCATAATGGTCCCTTCTGACCTTAAAGTCTATGAGTCTATGAGGCTATGAGACTGACTATACATTGGTTTTGTCCTCTGGTAGTTGGAAAACCCTAATTTTATTTAGCCTTTTGTGATATTACTGACGTAACCTGTGACTGTATAGATCATTGCTGCAACCACTGTTATGTATTTGCAGCAAATATTGTACGAAGGTTGTCATGTAAGGTGTCTATGGAAAGGTTGGGATTGGCTGATTAGGATTATGCTAGCAGTATGTGTGTATCATTTTTGTATTTAAAGTTATAAGTATTGTCTCTATACTGTCTGTATTTCAAACTTGTGCTATGCTTCTGGGTGACACCCCAGAGAGTTTGGCATCAGCACTGCCTAGCCTGCTTGATGGCCCATTAAGGACCATCGGCTATACAACTGACCCATTGAAAGAAGACAGGTACACCTTGTGACTCATCAAGGCATGCAGGGACATGCCTATGGACAGGACTCTAAGATTTTGTCATGCCATGTGCTGGAATGCTTGTCTTTGGAACAAAGAAAGAAAGGCCACATGACAAGAGAGTATAAAAGGCTGCTGCAGCTCCTCCATCTTGTCTTGAATCCTGCTTCTTGCCTCTGGGGAAACTGTGCTACAAACTGAAGCTCTAAACAAAGGACTGAATGACCCATCCCAGCTGTGGATGTACTCCAGAGACTTGATTTGAACCTGCAGTTTATTCTATCACTGCTACAAGCCTGGACCAAGAACTTTGCCATTACTGTATGTAATTGATTCCATTTAACAAATTCTAGCTCTCATCTATATCTTTTTCTTTTTATTAATAAACCTTTGGATTCTAAAGGATTGGCAACAGCCTGATTTGTGGGTAAGATCTAACTTGTATATTGACCTGGGTCTCGGGCTTGGTTCTTTGGGATCAGGCGATCCTTTATTCTTTTACTGGGGGTATTGGTTTTCATAACCATTCATCCCCGTAACGAGTGGCATTGGTGGTGATACTGGGAAACTGGAGTGTCTAAGGGAATTGCTTGTATGACTTATGGTTAGCCAGTGGGGTAAAACCAAAGTCTTCTCTGTTGGCTGGTTTGGTTTGCCTTGGTGTGAAAAGGAACCCCAGCATTGGGCTGTAACTGCCCTGCTCTAAGCAATTTGTTCTGAATTGACACTCCCAGAAGTGTCCCACCAAAGGCAGCATCGTTACACCTTTTCTGTTAGAAACAGTTAGCAATGGCTTCAGACAGAAGAAGTTTAAGATGCAGTTGGAAAACAAATGAATTTGTGGCCCATGAAGAATAAGTACTAGGAGTATACAAGAAACCTCTGATTTTCAGTGCAAGTCAGCTTTGTCATGGATGAGAACTGAGAAACAACCAACAAGGTCGGCAAAAACAGCCAATGTTGTCAAATATGTATTGGTCTGTAAATTGGATTATACTCAGGAACTGAGCTCTCTGTGTGTGTCACATGCATTTCATTTTAGAATAATACATTGGAAATAGCTTTCAGTCATAGAAGCCAGAAGAAAAAATGTGTGTGTTTTATACAAAATTAGGGCTTCTCTATTATTGATCGGAAAATCCTATTCTGAATAAACTTAATTCACTTGATTAAGCTAATTTGTAACAAGGCACTCTTATTCTAGAATAAGAGTGTCCACACATGGAATTAATGAGGAATAGTTATTCTACTTTAAATAAACACCCTGCCATAATCCCAATTTATTTCTCGCTGTAGGCAAGCCCTTATTAAGGGGTGAACCACAGAAGGTTTGAGTCAAAGTTCATAAACTGCTTGCAGACCTTTCCCCCTGCCCCTGTTGTCTAAATCAATAGGATTTATCTTTTATTACTGTTTTCTTGGACCATTCACTGGAAAAACCCAAATATTCTATGACTAACCTAATTGCCTTCTATGATGAGATAACTGGCTCTGTGGATGAGGGGAAAGCAGTGGATGTGCTATTTCTTGACTTTAGCAAAGCTTTTGATACAGTCTCCCAACAGTGTTCTTGCCAGCAAGTTAAAGAAGTATGGGGTGGATGAATGGACGGTAAGGTGGATAGAAAACTGGCTGGATGGTCGCGCTCAACGGGTAGTGATCAATGGCTCCATGTCTAGTTGGCAGCCGGTATCAAGTGGAGTGCCCCAAGGGTCGGTGCTGGGGCCAGTTTTGTTCAATATCTTCCTCAACGATCTGGAGGATGGTGTGGACTGCACCCTTAGCAAGTTTGCAGATGACACTAAACTGGGAGGAGTGGTTGATACGCTGGAGGGTAGGGATAGGATACAGAGGGACCTAGACAAATTAGAGGATTGGGCCAAAAGAAATATGATGAGGTTCAACAAGGACAAGTGCAGAGTCCTGCACTTAGGACAGAAGAATCCCATGCACTGCTACAGACTAGGGACTGAATGGCTGGGCAGCAGTTCTGCAGAAAAGGACCTAGGGGTTACAGTGGATGAAAAGCTGAATGTGAGTCAACAGTGTGCCCTTGTTGCCAAGAAGGCTAACAGCATTTTGGGCTGTATAATTAGGGGCATTGCCAGCAGATCAAGGGACGTGATTATTCCCCTCTATTCGGCACTGGTGAGGCCTCATTTGGAGTACTATGTCCAGTTTTGGGCCCCACACTACAAGAAGGATATGGATAAATTGGAAAGAGTCCAGCGGAGGGCAACAAAAATGATTAGGGGGCTGGAGCACATGACTTATGAGGAGAGGCTGAGGGAACTGGGATTGTTTAGCCTGCAGAAGAGAAGAATGAGGGGGGATTTGATAGCTGCTTTCAACTACCTGAAAGGGGGTTCCAAAGAGGATGGATCTAGACTGTTCTCAGTGGTAGAAGATGACAGAACAAGGAGTAAGGGTCTCAAGTTGCAGAGGGGGAGGTTTAGGTTGGATATTAGGAAAAACTTTTTCACTAGTAGGGTGGTGAAGCACTGGAATGGGTTACCTAGGGAGGTGGTGGAATCTCCTTCCTTAGAGGTTTTTAAGGTCAGGCTTGACAAAGCCCTGGCTGGGATGATTTAGTTGGGTTTGGTCCTGCTTTGAGCAGGGGGTTGGACTAGATGGCCTCCTGAGGTCCCTTCCAACCCTGAGATTCTATGATTCTATGATTCTGATTAGGTCTGTCGATTAATCGCAGTTGACTCAAGCGATTAACTCAAAAAAATTAATTGTGATTAAAAATCAATCGTGATTAATGGCACTGTTAAACAATAGAATACCAATTGAAATTTATGACATATTTTGGATGTTTTTCTACATTTTAAAATACATTCTGTGACAACACAGAATGCAAAGTGTACAGTGCTCACTTTATATTATTTTTATTACAAATATTTGCACTGTAAAATGATAAACAAAATAAATAGTATTTTTCTATTCACCTCATACAAGGTCCGTAGTACAATCTCTTTATCGTGAAAGTGTAATTTACAAATGTAGATTTTTTTTTTTGTTACATAACTGCACTCAAAACCAAAACAATGAAAAACTTTAGAGACTACAGGTCCACTCGGTCCTACTTCTTGTTCAGCTAATCGCTAAGACAAACAAATTTGTTTATGTGTATGGGAAATACTGCTGCCTGTTTCTTATTTAGAATGCCACCAGAAAGTGAGAATAGGCATTCGCATGGCACTTCTGTAGCTGGTGTTGCAAGGTATTTACGTGCCACATATGCTAAACATTCGTATGCTCCTTCATGCTTCGGCCACCATTCCAGAGGACATGCTTCCATGCAGATGATGGTCGTTAAAAAAAGAATGTATTAATTAAATTTGTGACCCAACTCCTTGGTGGAGAATTGTACATCCTCTGCTCTATTTTACCCGCATTCTGCCATATATTTCATGTTACAGCACCAGGGCCGTCCCTACCAATTATGGTGCCCTACTCAGCCCGAGCACCTGGTCCCCCACCCACTCCGCAGTGGGTCTGGGCTGTGCTCAAGGCCTGCGGGGCTGGGGAGGCAGGAGCTGTGGGGGGCTGCTTTGGGGGGCTCCACAGGCCTAGAGTGGCCCGGGGGATTAGCAGGGGGCCTGGCGCCAGCAGCAGGAAGAGGAACGACCCGGCCCCAGCTTGCTCCGCTCCCCCGGCCCCAGCCGTGTCGCTCGGGGGAGAGGACTTCGGGGGAGGGGTCTGTCCACCCCCCCACCCCCCCGCACTCACCGCCAGCAGGAAACGGAACAACCCAGCCCGGCCCCAGCCCATTCTGCTCCCCCTGCCCCAGCCATATCTCTCTGGGGATGGGGTTTGGGGGAAGGACCGCCTCCCACACTCACTGGTGGCAGGAAGTGGAGCGACCCAGCCTTAGCCCGCTCAGTTTTCCCTGCCCCGACCCCAGCCATGTCACTTGGGGGGAGGGGAAAGGACCACCCCCCGCACTCAACAGCAGCAGGAAGCGGAGCGACTTGGCTGGGAGCTGGCGGACTGGAGCGGGCTGGGGCCAGGTTGCTCCACTTCCTGCCATTACCGGTGAGTGCGGGGTCGCTTGGGGAACAGGCTTGGAGGGGAAGAGGTGGAATGGGGGTGGGCCGGGGGCGGAGCAGGGGGGAAGGCTAAGAGGGGGGCGAAGGGAGTTGGCACTAGTCCCCACACCGCACTAGGGATGGCCCTGCCCCTTGCAGTGGGCGCAGCCTGCGGGGGGATAGGGCTGGCTGCCGGAGCTGGTGCTGCCTAGGGCACCATTAAATTTGGGGCAATTTGGTGCCCCAAATTTCATGGTGCCCTACGCAGCTGCATATTCTCCGTATGCCTAGGGACGGCCCTGTATAGCACACTCAGATGATGACCAAGCTCGTGTCTGTTTTAAGAACACTTTCACTTCAGATTTGACAAAACACAAAGAAGGTACCAATGTGAGATTTCTAAAAATAGCTACATCACTCGACCCAAGGTTTAAGAATCCAAAGTGCCCTCCAAAATCTGAGAGGGATGAGGTGTGGAACATGCTTTCAGAAGTCTTAAAAGAGCAACACTCCGATGTGGAAACTACAGAACCCGAATGACCAAAAAAGAAAATCAATCTTCTGCTGGTGGCATCTGACTCAGATGATGAAAATGAACATGTGTCTGTACGCACTGCTTTGGATCATTATCGAGCAGATCTCATCATCAGCATGGACGCCTGTCTTCTGGAATGGTGGTTGAAGCATGAAGGGACATACGGATATTTAGCATATCTGGCATGTAAATATCTTGCGATGCCGGCTACAACAGTGCCATGGGAACGCCCGCTAGGTGACACTGTAAACAAGAAGCGGGCAGCATTATCTCCTGCAAATTGTAATCAAACTTGTTTTGTCTCAGCAACTGGCTGAAATTGGACTGAATGGACTTGTAGACTCTAAAGTTTTACAACGTTTTATTTTTGAATGAAGTTATTTTTTGTACATAATTCTACATTTGTAAGTTCAACTCTCATGATAAAGAAAACCACTACAGTAGTTGTATTAGGTGAACTGAAAAATACTGTTTCTTTTGTTTTTTACAGTGCAAATATTTGAAATAAAAAAATAAGTGAGCACTGTACACTTTGTAACTGAAATCAGTATATTTGAAAATGTAGAAAAATCCACAAATATTTAAATAAATGGTATTCTATTATTGATTAATCACACGATTAATCTTTTTAATCGCTTGACAGCCCTAATTATCATTTTTCTACATGGATCAGCAAGGAATTACATATATGCTTTAAAGCACAGCTGGCCCCTAGCTGAAAAATTCCAATCCAATTTTGAATTTCAAATCTTCCTTCCCGCTCCAAATTTGGGAGTGTTTGGTTCCGGTTCAGTCCATTATAAAGAAAGTGTCCGTTGAATAAAATCTGAATCCAGTTTTACATTTTGAAATGCCACTAAGTTTGAGGATCTTTGTTGCCGGAGCCAGTGGCACATGACTACTTTAGGTTTGGATCAGGCTTTAGTATGGGACAAAGCTGACAAAGTACATGAGAGAGATTATAATCACATACACTAAGACCTCCAATCCAACTGTGACTGAGGAAAGTGTGATGCGGGGGAGGCAGCTGAATGTCACCAGTCTCCCATGCAGCATAAGAGCCATCCTGCTGTGAGAGTTCCTGTACCAAACATGACAGAAAGATCATATTGCTGCCCCTTTGAGCAGGATCAACATTTATACCACATCTGCTGGTGGACAGCATGAATGTTGACGGCAACATATGTGCTGGTTTGCCCAGACCTAGCCACATCTCTTTTCCTAAAAATCATATCGGAGTACCCTTGCTATGAAGCACACCTTTGTATATCATAGGAGGATATATTTCACTCTCCCTTTATCCTTATGCATAGGCAAGAGCCACATGTATCTACTACAGTGAATTGATCTATGCCTTATAGACCTGATCCCAAATCCATTAAAGTTAATAGAAAGCCTCACAGTGACTGCAGTGGGCCAACTGCATCAGGCCCAATATGAAGTTCCATATTGATCCTATTTTAAGATTGTGCAGCACATTTCGTTATAACACTCTGCTTTCAGCTGCCTATAATTTTGCCAAACCAACTGTCTGGACTGAAATTTTCCATGCGGTGTCCGTGGCTCAGGTTGAATTTTTCGGGAAAGTTGCAGCAAAACACAGCCATTTTAAAGAATTTCATTTTAATAATAAACAGGTAGTTTTGCCAGAACTAACGCACTTCTTTTTAATGGCGTGTTAGTTCCTGAGGAGCTTGCAGCAGGAATTTAAAATTTGGTATTGTCTCTGATGAAAGAGCTCCCACAGCTATACGCTTAGGTAAACCATCTGTAAAATTGGGCTACTCCTGCATAAATAACATATTGTTGTAAGCGTGATTGTACGTGTCCCCCTCTCATTACTGGACCACACAGTGTAACAGTCTACTTCTACTGATGGTTACTATAATTAATCATTTAGCTCAAATGGTAGAGGTCTGAGTACTGATCCTATTAATGACTTACATATGAGTCATAGGCAGGGTCATACATTGTCTTTTTTTGTTTATTTCTCTTCTAATACACCTGGAAAATTGCATTAAAAGATATAATAATAAACTATATTGTTAAGGTTGCAAAGCCAAAAGTTAGCAAATGCAAGATTTAAAGTGGCCCATGCAACCTTTATTTCCCTCACCCTTATGCATAAGTATTATAATACTGTCATTAATTACATGGCACTTTTTTCTACCGGATCAATGCATCGTTCTGTTAGAAACTATTTAATATTAAATTCTTAATCTGTGCTGGAATACAATAACATTTCTTTGGATTTACAAACAGAATCCAGCTCTCTCCACAGGATAAGTTTTACCCCACGATATAGAAAGCAGTGCACCTTGGATTTTTCTTAGTTTACACTCCTACACTTTTTCCACTAATTCATAATTACTTTAGGTCGTTCTCCTAGAGATATATGTCTTTCTGTATAACACTAATAATGTAAACTACACAACAGAGGGAATCTGAAAAAAATGATCCCCCACAGAAGAGAAACAAATATTCTAATCTGACCACTAGGAACTCCCATTGGCACTTAAAAACAAACAAACAAACACGAATCCTGATCAAATAAATACTCAAATACTATTTTAAATTCATACTCATTACTCAAAAATACAGTAAGGTTCATTTCCACATACGTTCATGGATAAGAACCCTGGATCCCATTCAAATCTCTGAATTGCGAGTGGATTTCATTTAGCAACACTAAGCTCCGAAGGAGGAAGAATACCCAAAAGAGAGGGGATTATTCTGAAGTCATTGAAGCCAACCACCAGGCCCTGCCCAAATTGCAGAGCTGAATTAGCCTTTTACATACTTCATTCTAATGACTTTTACTTATCCCTGAGGGTGTTAAACTGTTAGTACTTTAGCACTGATTTGAATTTTAAAATATGCTAACGCAGCCTGAGAATGTCCCCAATGGAGGGGGGGGGGGGGGGAGGAAAAAAAACAACAACTCTCCTTCTTTCCTACTCGGGGGTGCCTTTTTCGGGACAAAGAATTTTAATGGACACCTTGCAATTGTATGGCTAACTTTAGAAGTAAAAAGAGATTCAGAAAGCTAACTGTGCAGAAATTTCAGTCTGGAAGCGAGTTAAAGGAAATATGTGGAGAACCATTTAAAATACAGCATATTATAATCTAGATACATATGATACAGAATTTAGCCCTGTTTCCTTTACATAGCCAGATGTCCCTAGCAACCTGCTCCTGCATTAAAGTAAGGGAGAGTGGACAGAGGTCCTGAGAGGCAGTGATGTCCAACCCAGGTAGGGTGACCAGATGCCCCGATTTTATAGGGACAGGCCCGATTTTTGGGTCTTTTTCTTATATAGGCTCCTATTACCCCCCCACCCCGTCCCGATTTTTCACACTTGTTCTCTGGTCACCCTAAGCCCAGGGGCATGTGTGCAGCTGTTGCTCTCTCTCTTTCTCCAATGTGGTCTCTATTCTATGTATAGTGTTTGAAGCTCACAGTTCTCTGAGAAATCCTGTATGTAGACTCCTGTACACCCCTGAGACTCTTTAGCTCAATTAGTCTTTGGTTTGGATTTTTACTTGATTTATGTAACACAAAGTTCCATTTAGATACAGGAGAAATCCAAGCATTGTCTGGAAACGCACAGATTCAGGCACCCAAACAACCATAACTCTACCTTATAGTATGTAGTAGTATGGCATCACAATGATTCACTTTGGTGTTTATGGTTCCAGATTAGATGAAACCAACTTTTGAAGTACTTTTTTAAATTTCATTTTTTTCTTTTCCCTTCTGTTGTCAGGCACTTTAGGACCAGGAATATGTTTGTGAATGGTTAAGAAAATAATGGACATCCAGGTAGTACAACCTGCTTGGAGACACAAAACGTTGTATAAGTTTGACCTGAAGAAAAGCTCTGTGTGGCTCAAAAGCTTATCTCTTTCATCAGCAGAAGTTAGTCCAATATTACATCACCCATCTTGTCTCTCTAATACCCTAAGGCCAACATGGCTACGACAACACTGCATAAAATTTTTAAGCCCTTAATCCAAGCTGTGGCTGGCAGCTGGATTTGACAGTTTCAATAGTTTATCCACTTAATGGTTCAAGTGTTTAGCTTCCACAGATTGAAGAATTCACTGTCTCAAGCTTGCCCACTCCAAATGGCTCACCACAAGAGGCACTTAAAGAACTTATCCTAAGCTATTGTTTCTGCCTACTTGAGTTCTTCTTGAAGAGAAACCTGTCTGATGGTTTGTCACAGCTTCTGCAGCTCTCACTGATTAAGACCAATATGCTCAACCTTATTCTTCAGACAGGTTTCCAGGTTTAGGTGATATCTATGTCCAACTTTCTCAAAGACGGAGTGAAGTACAAGAGAAGTCTCCCCTATTTTACAGTCCCTAGCAAGAGTGGATGCAATTACTCACTCAACAGGGGAAAAGAACTTGGTCTTACAAAAGGAGAGCATGGGCACAGTTAAACACATTCTGCAGCAAGCTGTCTTCCCAAAGTAGTACAGAAAATGTGATCAAGAAGTGAGCAATTATAAATAGCCAAGACAAGTTTGAACTGTTTCCCTTTCCTCCTTGCACAAGAATGAAGCCTGTCCTGGCAACTGCCATGTCAAATGTGTAATCACTACTACAGATCTTTGCCCCTTGAGGGACAATGTATACTTATGGGATGGACCAATGATCAGATAAAATAACACAATTTTATTTCTGTAGCTATGTATGTCTTAATGACTTTATATTGCCAATAGGTGTCTAATACTAAATAAACCAAATAATAATTATAATAATTTGCAGTTCTCCCCTTGTCATCCAAGCACCTCAGAATCCTTTAACATTAATTAATTTTCACTCTTGCACAGCAAGCACAAACTATTAATTTTACAGATGGAAAACCGCAGCTTAGAGTGGCTGGGTCATGAAGTGAGTCAGTAGCCCCTTTGGCTCTTGTGCTCTAACTACAGTTGGTTCCTCCTGGGTGGAAATTATTGATGTGTGGTGTTAGGCATTTAGGTTTACATTACTGAGTGTAGAGGTACTATGTCCATGACAAATTCATCTCCCAGTGCACCAGACGACAGTGGAGACACCAACATTGTTCCTATTTGTTGTATGGATGATACAGTGGTCATCGTTAACAACCAGAGTTTCCCACTTATCACAACACAGTGATGAGAGGGTACTGCATTTTTCTCTATACTTGAAAATGATAATGGTGTAATTTTCTCACAAACATGGATTTTTTAAAAATGGCAACCACTGTATTTTTGATACCATCTACCCAAACATTGCTTTCCACAGCATGCCCAGCATTGGGAATATCGTTAGAGAGCTGCCAGGCATGGGGTGTATTTTGTACAAATTAAATCTCAGAATCTCATACTATTAATGCCTTAGAAAAATTATTTCCATCATTTAATATGTGCTGAACATTATGGACCCATCCTTGGAGTAACTACATTGACTTAAATGCCACTGATTTCATGTTTCTATGGGCCAAATTCATTTTTGTGTAAGTCCACTGAAACCAAGTTTCACCAGAAATGAATTAAGTTGGAGTGAGTCTTTGATATCCTAATAAATTTCCCTATACTCCCTATCTCTATATGTCATAGGTAAAGGGACAAATCAGCCTTAGTTTTATTTCAAGACTATTCTATCTAGATATTTAATGGGCTAATCACTGTGGTAACGAGTGTCAGTATTACATTAAACACATATATTAAGTGTCTATGGCTTTCACTAGATTAACCACCTTTGCTCTTATTTTTGTATACATTATTTGGTTTGTTTTTCCCGTCTTTGACACTTTTTGCCCTTACTATCTGATGACTGCAATGTAAAAGGGTTTGGAGCCTCCTGGTTAAGAATGCAGGGACATCTAACAAATACAGGAAAAGTGAATAGTTCCACTTCTGTCCAATTTACAGGAAAAATTGAACAGTCACATTTCCCCATCGTCTTTTTTCTATTTTCTCATCTATTGAGTAAATTCTGTTCTGCAGTAATTCTTCAGGGGCATTAAGAGGAGGAAATTACTGGATTAGCTCCAGGTCTAGCTATTATTTGTTCCATGGGTTGCACAGGCCATCATGTCGTGCTGACAGAGTTTACCACATTTCTCAATAGCTATCTTTTCCGTTTGAACCATGGAATGTAACTCCTAGATTCCCAGGTAAGTGCACTCCAGGCACCGAAGAGGATGCAAGGGCTATAGTATAGCTGGCACTGGGAATGCTGATTGTGTAACAGAAGCAAGCAAATTCTGGCACAGCAACAGACATTCAGTTTGGGTTTTGTTCAAGGAGATTATTTATGAAGTTTTTTTTTTATTGCACCCCATTATCATCAGCTTATTGACTAGTTTTAAATCCACTCTACCTTTTTATGTGGGGCTATTTGTGTATTAATGATAAACACAATATAAACAAATCTCATAAAATTGTGTTCTTTAATCATTAAGAAGCTTAAGAGTACCCACTGCAAAAAGTAACTGCTTGCATTTTTTATTTCTGTCAAGCTTCATCAACCTCTCCACTGAATCTAAGATTATAAACAAGGGTCGTTTGGCCCTGCCTTTTTAAAACCATTTCTAGTGCCCTTCATAGATCATCATGATATACATCATATGTCCTCAGGGTCACATGTACATTACACCCTGGGAAATTGTAATTAGGTCCAAAACACTGGTTGTCAATAATTGTACTACAGGGTAAATTACAATTTTTATCCATGCTGGGATTAGGCAACAGTTTAAACTAGTTGCCACATGAAAGTTACATTTCATTGTTTATTAAATATCAGAGATTCAGTGATTCAACAAAAGAATCCCACCCATCACTCTAATCCTCACAGAAAAGACAATGAAGAGGTGAGAAGCAAGAGAGAGGAGATAGTTGAGGGAGTTCCTTCTATAGCATTAAATTACTTGCTCATCATTTTCAATTAATTTGCATTATTTTTACGTTAAAATGTAGATACCAATTTATCTACATGTTGGATATGTATTTTTAAAAGTAGATAGTAAAACATAATTCTGTATAGCAAACTCAGTTTAAATGATTGGGTTTTGTGAATGAGGATTATGTCTAAAATGGGGGAGGTTTTCAAAGGTTCAAAAGGCAGGTAGGCACCTAAATCCCCTAGAAGTCTATGAGAGTTAGATGACTAAACAGCCTTTGAAAACCTACCCTATTTAGATATGTTTCATTCACAAAACCCAATCTTTTAATTTGAGGTCCAGACTGTGGCTTGTGCCCCTCATTGTCATAATTGAGGCCTATCAGGCCTACCTGAGTTTTGAGCTTAACTGGTGGAAAGTGGATAAAGGTTCATGAATTGTCACAATAACCTGTTATAAAACATTTGTTAAAAGATATGAAAAAGAGACAAAGACCACATTAATTTTAACAAAGAGGTCTAATGATACCACCCAAGGACTGTGTCAAGATCCCATTTAGTAAACAAGAGGACAATGGGATCAAAAATGAAGCCTAACTGATGGACAAAATAATGAGAAGATGGGCTATTCTGCCTGTTATCTCTTTTTGAAGCCTCAGTCAGAAGAGATTTTGAAGGGGGAAAAGGGAAAGGACTTCTACCACTACTGCAGCCACAGTGGAAGGGTTTTCATCATGACTCAGATCTTGGCACTGCAGTGGGGACACCTGACCATCACTGTGGCACCATGAGGACCACTGCCTGATAAGTGTGAGATTGTTCTCTCTCTCCCCCTCCCTAATCTGTCCCTTTCTGTTTCCCACTACCTTCCTCCTGTCCTCTCTCGCTCTCTCTCATATGTGAAATGCACTGAACAGCACCAGCATGGAGAATGAGATGGCCCATCCAGCACTGCTCAGCCTCAAAAAGATCAATGAAGAAGAAGGACCCAACCAGGCCAAACAGATGATGTCTCTGACCAGGAAGGTTTGCTTAGGTTTGCCAACTTCCTAATCGCACAAAACTGAACACCCTAGCCCTACCCATTCCCAGAGGCCCCACCCTCTTTCCAGAGGCCCCGCCCCCACTCACTACATTCCCCCTCCCTCGGTTGCTCGCTCTCCTCCACCCTCACTTTCACTGGGCTGGGGCAGGAGATTGGGGTGCGGGAGGGGGTGAGGGCTCTAACTGGAGGTGAGGGCTCCAGGGTGGGGCCAGACATGAGGGGTTCAGGGTACCGGAGGGTGCTCCAGGCTGGGGCAGGGTGTTGGGGTACGGGCTGGGGTTGCAGGCTCTGGGGCCGGGAATGAGGGGTTTGGGTTTCAGGAGGGGACGCTAGGCTGCGGGTTGGGGCTGAGGGATTTGGCATGCAGGAGGGGGCTGCAGGCTGGGTTCCCAGCCAATGGGAGTGTGGAGCCAGTCCTCAGGGTGGGGGCAGTGCACGAAGCCCCCTGGCCCTCCCCGACCTAGGAGCTGGACCTGCTGGCCACTTACAGGGCATAGCGCGGTGCCAGGACAGGTCGGGACTAGCCTGCCTTAGACCCGCAGCACCGCCGACTGGACTTTTAATGGCCTGGTCAGCGATGGTAACCGGAGCCGCCAGGGTCCCTTTTTGACTGGGCATTCCGGTCAAAAACCGGACACCTGGCAATCCTAGGTGAGCTGGGGTCTAGAGCAAAAGCTGCTATGGCAACCTGCAAACCTAAAGCATCCAACCGTTACATATTTCCCCCACCATTTACTATCCTATTTCTTCTCCCCCTCTTGTGCCTGTCTGTTTTGTCTAAAGCTGGAAATGACTATCATTTCCAATTCAAAATTGACTTTGAGCAGGGGGTTGGACTAGATGACCTCCTGAGGTCTCTTCCAACCCTAATCTTCTGTGATTCTCTGAAAAGAATCAACTCTTTCTTCCCCACTAACAAGGGCTGCTTAACAGAGAAAGAGATTCTAAGCAATACTCCCTCTTTCTGTGAAGAGACTTTGATAGGTTTGATTAAGTTTGTTTTGCATAATCACTCAATTTCTGTTTCAGTGCTTTTTGCCTTCCTTTGATCCCTTTCCTGTTATGTGTCTCAATCAATAAACATTTAACCTCTGGCATACATTTTCTAGTGTGTTTGCTATGGTACTAAGCAGGCCGAGGTCTCCATACTTGGAACCACAAACCTTGTTTAAAATGGTTAATGGTGTACAGTGACATGGTCATGTTAACACTTTTGACTCTTTGGGCCCAAGTAGTCCATCTAAATTAATCAAATACCCCTATGCACAGTTTGGGAACAAATTCAACCAATATGATCTTCTGCACGGAGGAACTGTTCCCTACTTGTGTCAGTTGCATGGATGTATGCTACATTTTTGGAGGCTCATCCAAAAACCAAAGAACTCAATGGGAGTCCTGCCATTGACTTAAATGTATTTTAAATTAGGACCTTAATGTGTAGCAGCAGACATGTTCCCTCTGCAGACCAGGAAGCTACAAGAGGCACTATGGCTCTGCTTTTCAGGATATCTGAGCACTAACAGCTCCAGTTGAAATCAGAGGGAGCTTTGAGTATTTAGCACCTCTGAATTTCATGTCTTCTTTGGATGGAGCCTACTGAATCTCTCACTAGGGTTGTGCAGATCCATGCTACCTTCAGTATAGCAGTATGACTAAGTCCTAAGGTGTATACCTTATTCTCTGCCAGCCTTATTTACTTTGAGCAACTGATTACTGGTGGTTTATAGGTCAGTAAGACCAGTGACTTACCTATTCAAGAATTCATGGTGCCAGATGATACTAGGGCTCTACGTGGACATGAATAAATGAATGACATAATGTATTTGGAACTCTGCCACAAGAGTCAAAGAATGTGGGCACCACTGCAGTGTGCAGCTACAGTTATAGTGTCTGTACTTTACACATGGCCGTAAGTGCAGACATACACTAATGTTGCCTAAGGCTATGATATCCTGGGAATGTGGAAATGGGTGCACATGGCTAGCATGGAACAAAAGAAACATTCTTTAGTTGGAGTTGGAATGAAGATGTGGACCTCAAAGAGATTTGCTGCTGGGCCATTAATTAGGTGATGTAAGTATTCCTGCTTTAAAGACTGGATGCTCAGAATAAAAGGATAAGAGATATCTCCTGGACTTGAGTAAGTTTTGGTTTTGTCAAACTGTCATTTTTAGATGAAGAAATGTTTAATTGAAAAAATCCTGATCAGATATACTTCTGGGTGCTAATCTCAGTTCTATCACAGTCATTCTGTGGCATTCGACAAATCTCTTATCCTTTTATTCTGAGCATCCAGTCTTTAAAGCAGACTGGTTTTCCTGATTCAAACTAGAGTTAGTCTCTCAATCTTTCCGGTTGAAGATGTTCCACTTCATATAAATAATAAAATATTAATTGTACCATAGAGAGATAATAACTTTATAGGCTGGTGGTTCTGACACTCATCTGGGACGTGAGCAAATTAGGTAGAGGAGAAAAAATTTAATGTGGGTCTCCCACCATATCGCAGGTGGGTGCCCCACCAATGTGGGGGGGAGGGTTGGTCTCTTGTGTTTTTTCCATGAAGATTTTTAAAAGGTCTTGTTTTGAAAGGTCCACATCACAACAAAATGTTTTGTGAAATGCAATTCTCCTTTTCCAGCCCGCCTTACTCAGGAGATCATGGCTCCCACTCAATCCACTAAATAATGCCTATGCTATGAAATATGACCATTTCCAACTTAATCTATATATAAGGACATGTGCACATCCCAAATGGATTCTCTTTTAGTGAGAGCAGTTGCTTCAAGTTTCTATCTGTATTTATCATAAAAGCTTATTACGGCTGTTTTAAAAAACTAAAAGGAAGACCCATCACTTTTTTGGCATAAGTGAATAACAAATTGTTTATTGCTAGGGAGTAAATTTAGAGGCATGCTCCTTGAGACAAAAAAATCAATAAAACGCCATAACCTATGGCTTCAGAGGTTATTTAATTGAAAGATATTTATGTTCTTTTCCATTCCCAGGAAATACAAGTAACAGTGTAATATATTCCCCACATACAGAAGTTAAGAATAATTGGCTCAATAAATTCTGTTATTCTAAGGAACAGCAAAAATCAGTTTGAATATTCTCCTGGTGTTGTTATGATCTGGTTGCTGTTGTAACCTCAAGCAGTAATCCATATTTTTGATGACATCACTTGTAAAAATTGTACAATAATAAAACTTTCCTGAGCTAGCTGATAAATGTCCCAATTTTACAAACTACCAGTTTTTTACTATTCTCTTTTTTAACTGCCAGTTTCTCTAGTCCCTTTGTTTGAATAGATTGTCATTTGTATGAAGCGTTACCACTGATCTCCAGTATGGGGCATTAACTATTTCTGCACAGTGCTGAAAACTGATATGAGAGAACTAATTGCTTTCAATTTGTTTTGAGAATAGAAATTTGGACTTACAGTTCTTTCTAGTGGCAAGCAAGACATGGGTAAGCTTCAAAGGCATTGACATCACTGATTCTGTGTTTAATTATAAAGACTGATATATTATTTTGTAATTTCATTATGACCATTTAGAACACATAACTTATTGATCATACCATTATCAATAGTTGGCAGAACTATATTGGGGGATATTACATAAGGTGAGATAAGGTTGCAGTATGAAAGAAATGATAGTTAGTCAATCCCCACATCCCGGCATGCAGGTTATTCATTCACTTAATTCCACTTCAATTAATGTCAAGGAGAGATGGGAACCAGCTATACATTTGTGGTGTTATAACTTCATGCAGGAAGAGGGCAATAAAACCAAATGGAATGAAATAATTATAATTGTATGAATTATGAAGTGGTACTACAGCACTTTCATTTAATGGGATCCCGAAGTGATTCTCAATTCTAATACATAATACATGCAAATATATATATATATGCAAAAAGCGACACAATATTCAGTGTCTTTGCAGAACTTTCATTCGTAAAGAGATCCATATATCGTAAACTACATGGTGTGCAAATCATCTACATTAGAAGATTGAAGGGATAGTGACTCTCCAGGGATTTGAGGCAATAGCTCTAGGGCCCCCAGGAATTTCAAACCTGATTCTTACACTAGGCTACTCCCCCTTCCAGCATCAACAGCTATTATTAAAGGACCAAATTTTCAAATGTATTTAAGTGCTTAAGGATGTAGACAGGTGCCTCGTGGGGTTTACAAAAGGTCTTGAGCAGGTTAAGTTCCTAACTCCCCTGAAAGTCAATGGGAGATAGGCACCTAACCTGCTCAAGTGTTTCTGTGCATGACATTAGGCACATGTTTGTATCTCTAGGTAGCTAAACACTTTTGAAAATCTGGCCCACAATCTGTAGTAGTCTTTTATGTTTTCAGGTAAAAACGCTGGCACCGGACTGCATCCTCCTTGAGCCAAGAGTTCTGAACCCTTCTCAGTATGGGCTGTACAGGTAAAGTGAGTAATTTTCTTTTGCAAGCATGCAGCTGAGTTTCTCAGCACAAACAATTCTGGCAAACCTCCAAGCAATAAATAGCCATGAAAAAAAATAAAACAAATGGAAGGAAATAAAGCCACCCTCACATCTCTTGTCCAAAGAAAGTAAACTAATTTTGCATTGATCCCTTGGATACTAAATGTCTGGCTCTGAGTTATCACATAGATCCACTCACTGTAAATAAAATACATTAAAAATAAATAAAGGTAAAACTAGGTATTATTGTTACCTTCAAATTTCCTGCAGTCTTTTGCTCGTGGTTTCCAGATGCTGCCTGAACCCTTCCCCACAAATCATCCTCACTGTCGGATGGCACATCCCAGATCTAGTTATTATTTAAAATTTACAGAGTACCATAAAAGGTTGCATGGTTTAAGGAGACGCAGATTGTGTCATTCTGTAAGGGAACTATAATTCTAAAATATCATAAGGAGAAAGAAGACAAAGGAAAAAATATCATGGTTCATCCTGGTATGTAAATGTGGGGTTCACAAGTTGGGATTTTGTGTGTGTGGGCACGCGTGCATGCACAGACACACATGTAAAGGCAACAGCACGTCTATATAGTTGCATTTGTCATTGTCTGCAACTTTCACTAATTAATCAATCTCTTAAGTTCACTAAATTAACTGTATCATGGACGTAATAATGGGGGGCTCCTCACAGTGGTCATCATACCCCATGATTCCTTCCCTCACAACTGTTTGTGACAGGAAGACTGGAGGTCTCCTGACAAGTTATCTGTCAATTTTACATTGAGATCCTTAACATTAGATTCACCTTCCATCCCAGGGGAATTTGAGATTGATATTGAGGACATCAGATATCTCCTGATACCCGTAAAATGGTGGCGGCACAACACAGCTAGCTAACACATAGTCATCCTCACAAAATGCCCTTTAATGACAGGCAACTAGCCTGCTAATAGATGCATATGCCCTCCTCTCCCCTTTTTTAGTCAGTCATAGTTTCCATGAAACTAGTGACATGACTTCCAGTAGGACTTGGGGCTCATCTTAAGGCTCCATCAAAGTAGGTACATTTTGGTGCATTATACGCCTCTCAGAAAGCTTTTTGCAATGGAACACTATGTCCAGGAGACTTAACACACATTCCCAACCAGACTAGTACCTGAAAGATTCCTCACATAAAGCTACACACACACAGCATGCACTGAGAGGGCAAGACAATATCTACAGGGCAATAAAATTGTAAGCATTGATTACCAAAGAGATTTTTACTGAGCACAACACCTTTGCTTCCTCCCGTGCACTAAGCAACTTCATTCATTTTTTTAAAAATCCCATTGATCCACTGAGGATATAGGCATAAGCAAACACAACTCACATGAGGATCTGGCCCTGCAAAGCACTGTGCAAATCCATGCCACTGTTTAAATAATCACAGTGAAAATCAAAAACTACTGTGATGTAGGATTCCTATACTGCATTATCAAATGTGCTTTCAAACAGGTTTTGATAATAATAGCAGATATAATAGAGATCGGACTGGCGTCCTTCCTTTTAGGACTGTTGACTTTAAGTCAGTGAAGCAAGTTAATAACACATAAGCTCCAAATTCCAGTTTCTTTTGTGCACACATCAGTTAAATCTACTGAAATAATTCTATATAATATGCTGTTTAATTCTCATTTTATGTAGCCACATATACAGGACATGTTTTAAAAAGCTTGAGTTATTAAAGATGTTGGAGGCGAAGGTGACATCTTTTGTAACTACGGCTTGGTCCACACTAAGCCCCCAGTTCGAACTAAGATACGCAACTTCAGCTACGTTAATAACGTAGCTGAAGTCGAAGTATCTTAGTTCGAACTTCAAGGTACTTACCGTGGGTCCACACGCGGCAGGCAGGCTCCCCCGTCAACTCCGCCTACTCCTCTCGCGGAGCAGGATTACCAGCGTCGATGGCAAGCACTTCCGGGATCGATTTATCGTGTCTAGACAAGATGTGATAAATCGATCCCAGAAGATCGATTGCGTGCTGCCGAACCAGCCGGTAAGTATGGACGTTTTGCTGAGCAATCTGAACTTTTCCGATTAAGGAAGGAAAGACTTAACTAAACTTCCAGTACATTTAGGGTCTGATTTGCAGCAGCAGCTCTGAAAAATCAAGTTTGGGTTTTTCAAAAACACTCAACATTGGCCCAGCTTTGCTCCCAGTGACATCAATAGGAACATCACCATTAACTTCACTGGGAGAAGAGCTAGGTCAATGGTGAGTGTTATGAAAAATCCCACCTCAAGTTCTCAGCTCTGTACCGAGTAATGCTGGCTCTTACTGCAGATTATGTTTGCTGGTTTGATTTTAAGAGTTTGTATTTGATCTTCAGGCTATCCTTTAAACATGAAAATTGGACGAACTTATTGTAGTTGAATAAATGCTTTAAATGTAGTGTAGGAATGAACAAATCTAGTAAAAGATTAAAATCTAGTAAAAGAAAAAAGTATAAACGAATATAAGAAATGAGTCTAATATTCTATTTTAATAATTTTCTTACATTGCACCCATTGTTCTGGTATTTGAGGAATTTAAAATAAGTTTAATTTCAAAAGGGAATACACTATTACAATTAAGTCTATTAGTTAAGGAGCCCTTAGATTTTTACCATGAAATGTATTTACAATTCTTATTATGAAGAAGACATTTGCCAACTACTCCAATACTGTAGTATTTTGAGATATGTTATCATAATACTTCCATTTATTTTGAATAGGAAGTAAATGCAGCATCCAAATTTCTGGGCTGTTGTAACACTCGGTAAGCACTAATTTCTAATGGTGACAACTTTAAATATACTGTTTTCTGGCAACTAGCGCTAAGACATTAGAGAAAACTGACAGCATACAATGGCAGTTTTGTGTGTTTTGTCCATTACATTACCATAGCCGAAACTTCAAATTGAGACCCTTGCCGTCTATGAGATCAAAGTCTTCTAGCTGAGCTAAAAGGGATCCTTTACTGAGCCAAACAACGGAGTTGTTAGCTGTACTCAACTTCTCTCTGCTTAGTTAGTTGCTTGCTGCATAGCCTGTAGCATTATAAGCATTACTCAGATGCACTTCAAGCTGCTTTCATAAATTAGATTTCCTGGAGTAAAGAATTATTGAGACAGAGGTGAATATGATAGCATCAAGAACAAGACCTTGACTTTTGAGGAAAGTATACTGTGTTAAGTCAGAAAGAGTGCAGAATTGTTCAAAGATGTCTCATAGATCTATGTATATTTTTAAATAGCTTGTGCATGGATTTACTTGCATTTGGAAGAACAGTATCAGACTATGCAAAAAAAATATTTAATTCTGTGTCATGCATAAGGGAGATTATTTGGTACAGATTCTAAATGACAATAGCCTAAACTGGAGTCCTGTGGTACTCCCCCTCTCATGAAACAATAGGTCAGGCTCATTACACTATTTAAAATTCCTCTGGTTTTGATGCAAACCTTCTTTGAATAATATTTTAAAGCTCTAGCATAGGGCACTAAAAGGTTGAAATTTGTTAATACTGTATAATTAACTGCTCCAAAAGTGCTCTCAAGATCAAGAGGAATAGCTATGAATAGTTCAACTTGATCAAAAAAGCAGAGAAGGTTTTATGTTATGACTTGCCAGCATAGCTTCAATAGAATACAGTAGTTCATTATGCTGTAATATTCACAGATTTGAGTATGGATAGCACATTCCATTGTTTTAGTTGAAGTAGGACAACAAACTGGGTAGGATTATCAGATTTTTAAAATATTTATATGGGGGGCAAGTTCAGTTTAGCTATTTCTCTAATATTTTCGAACACTCAATTTTTATTATTTTAATATTTATTTTCAGAAATTATTAAATTAATTGTAATACAATATACTCTGTGTAGTGGGGTGGCTGCACCACTTCAGTAGGCCAAAGCTAGGGGCCACGCCAATTGATTGGGAAGTAGCCACAGCTGGGGCCATGCCAATCAGGGCCCAGCTGGCCCTGATAAAACAGCTATGGGGCCAGGAGACTAAGGAGTCTCCCTCCAGTCCTGAAGTGGGAAGGGCTAGCTGCCTGAGAGGACGGTACCTGAACTGGTGCAGTGCTGGGGAATAGGGCAAGGAAGATGTAAAACCCCAGGCTGCAGGCCTTGTTGAAGGCCTACAGAGGTACTGGGGCTGCAGAGATACAGCCTGGGAATAGGTAGAGGTAGCAGGTCCTAACCGCCTTGCCAATGATGAGTGGCCATGACAGACTGCAGTTCACCCCAGTGAGCAGGGGCTAGATAATGACTGGCAGTAGCCACCGAGGCAAGGTGGGTTTAGAGAGTTGGGGGTTCCCCTGGGAGGAGAGACCCAGAGTATGGACCCACTGCTGGGGCAGAACCCCGAGGTAAAAGGCACCGGGGTCTGGGAGGAACACAGGGCCAGCAGCAGGCGAGACACCAGCCTGCAGAGGGTGCTCCATATGCTGGAAAAGAGCTAATTCCCAGATGACCAGCAGGAGGCGCTGCACCGGTAAGTTGTCACTTTGCTACACTGTGATCAAACTTTGAAGTTTTGCATTGAGATGGTGGAGTCTGATGGATTTATCACCTTTCCTTTCCTCAAATTAATTCATATATTCACAGATAAGAAATCCTCCAAAAGATTAATTAATTAGATTTCTGCATGGAATAATGAAAGTAATGCAGCTGGAACAGAAGGCAAAATAACTAATTAGCCTCTAGGAAAAATATTGATGTACAGACATATATTTCAGACAAGCACAATTTGGATCCGTTGTTCTTCCCATACTATTCAGATTTCTACTTAAATTTCAAGAGTCAGGCTTTCTGAGAATTCATCTCCCTTGTAAGTGACAAAATTATCCCATATAAAACTTAATATAATTCAAAGATAACAGATGGCCAACACTAACTTCTTGTTCAACTTTGCCCACCTGATATGCCAGAGCTGCTGTTGTTTCTTTGGAGGGTCCAGCAATTCAGAGCAGAATAGTAGCAAAATATAGTCCCTTCAGAAGAAACCATACTGGATACAAACTTTGTCTGTTGTAACCCATTTAAAGCATCATTTACCTGTGAAGAAGCACTTTGTAAGGGTGCAAGGAGTGTGAGATTAAATTATAGAAAACCTTATCATAGGTCATTAGAGGCTTCACTCATTCAATATATTGTTTTCATCATATAGTGTATTCTTGAGGATTATAGTTGACCAAAAAAACCTCTGAGTCCAAAAGGACACTTCATCTAGAGCAGGGATGGGCAACCTTTCTGAAGTGGTGTGCTGAGTCTTCATTTATTCACTCTAATTTAAGGTTTTGCGTGCCAGTAAATACATTTTAACATTTTTAGAAGGTCTCTTTCTATAAGTCTTTAATATATAACTAAACTATTTTTGTATGTAAAGTAAATAAGGTTTTTAAAATGTTTAAGAAGCTTCACTTAAAATTAAATTAAAATGGAAAGACCCCCAGACCGGTGGCCAGGACCCAGGTAGTGTGAGTGCCACTGAAAATCAGCTTGTGTGCCGCCTTTGGCACCTGTGCCATAGGTTGCCTACCCCTGATCTAGAGTCTTATGTAAAGGGAACAGATGTGTGAGTAATATGCTATCATTTTTACATAGACACTTTTCAGAGGTACACATGCAGTTTATGTGCCTGTTACACAAGTTGTAGCTAGTTTAGTTAGTCCCTCATTTATTAGTATACTGAAGTGTTTTTCTCTGAGCCCCATTTGCCCAATCAATTTTTTCTTTCACATTCTCAGACCTCTCTTTGAATTATTTAGTTCTGTAGTGCACACTAGGTATATACCCAATATTAAATTTCCTTCAGTCAGCAAAGACTTTTTACCGCTTTTTTGCCTATATTAGGTAAAGGGTGGTGGTGGCAGTGAAGAACGCATACCTACATGGGGCCATCGGTCTAGAGAAAGCAGAGCCCTTAAAACGCAAACACATCCCCCTAGTCAAAGAAAAGGCTGAGAAATATTCCAGAGAGGAAACAGCAAAAAAAAAAAAAAGGAATATGTCTGAGATAAAAATACAGAAAACGTAGTTTCATTCTATTCAAACGGATTCAGTCATTTCGCTTGGTGTTCTGAAGCCAGTGTTACATCCACATTGTAAATGGATTAAAAGAAACCTATAGAACTTCCTGCTATAGGAACAAATGTAGATCTGACAAGAATCAACTGAAAGAAAAGTGGAGCATAGAGGGAGTGGAAAAAACTGCCAAGGCAGTTATAGAAAACAACATCAAATCTATCAAACTATCAGTAGGGAGATTGTCAGAATCCAGAAAAATGAAAAGCAAAATGTTACAATGCTTAAGACTTCCATACAGATTTATGATACTGCTACAGCATTTTAAGTCTTAAGTATAATCTGAGCAGGTAAATCACCATATGTTCCACACTACAGTCTATATGTGGCCCTATGACAGTATGACCTAGGGCTAGAATTTATAGTCTTTTTCATTCTGTGACTCCATATTTGGTTCTCTTCAGATATGCCTTGGCATCTTTTGTTCCAACTCCCATTGAGTTTTATAAGGAATTTACCAGGAGTTTACCACAGGAATTATCCAGTCATCTACAAGCACTTCTGGTATGTGGGTATCACTGGATCCAAACAGTACCAGATTAAAGCATATATACTCTCTCTAGACCTGAGCAGCCCGGGGGGGCCTTGACTCCTGAAGTCATGTGCTTACATCAGAATTAAATCTTTCATTCAAAAATAATAATAAAGTTTCTAGTCCTCATGGTTGAAAGGAGTTTGAAAATATATCCCAGTATAACCAGTGTATAACATGAGTCTGCAGATAGCTCAGAGGTATTAACTGTCCCATGCATCTCAAGG
This sequence comes from Macrochelys suwanniensis, assembly GCA_033296515.1. Lineage (NCBI taxonomy): Eukaryota > Metazoa > Chordata > Testudines > Chelydridae > Macrochelys > Macrochelys suwanniensis. The sequence goes on along the minus strand of CM065776.1, from coordinate 94,222,325 downwards.
GGATGTTAACTCAAGCTCACTGCCTTTTAGGTCCCATCAGTACCACTCCAACATAGCACTGTATGTATGGTGGAAGAAGAGAGTGCAGCAGGCTTGTCCACCCTCCCACCAATGGTGTTACAAATCCAGAGGCTGGAGTAAATATCTGAGTTCCTCCAGTTGGGAAAGAGTAGAGGAAGGAGAAGAGGGAAGCTGCAAAGTCACTCTAAGAGGGGGCAGAATCACAGTTTAGGAGCAAAACCATGGGCTGGAGCCATGGGGACCTCTTCGGTGCAGTGTGCCTATGTTCCCCGATTGTGTCACTTTGAGGTGGCAAGTGGTTGGGCAAATCTGCTTCAGCCTTCAGGAGAAGAAAGAGAGAACTAGACAGATCACCACTGAGAACAGATGGTGACTTCCTTCTGGGTCTTAACCCACAGGTGGGCCTCCCATAGTTAAGGAGAAGAATGTATTTTATGGAGGGGCAGACCACTTACATAGTTCATACTGTAAATTAAGCAACAAGTTTCAAGCAAAGAGGAGCAGCCCAAAACTGTAAACATATAATTGCATTATAAATCATCACAATTTATTATTTTACCAATTTATTACTCGTAACACTGGGGGGGGGGGACACAATTCTGACCTCAATTAGTTCAATGTATAACTATACTAATTCAATTGACTTCAGTACAATTACTTTGTCTGTAAACCAGTATAAAATCATAATTTTGTCCAATTGTTACCATTGTCTTTATCAGTACCTAATTGCCTCTGGAATATATGCTGTTAGTATTTCACCATAATTACTAACTGGGTTGCAATTAACACTTCTTCACTTTTAAGAAGGATTTTTAAAACTATCTGATTTAGGAGTACTGTTTCACTTAAAATTACAGCAATGTTATTTGCAGATCAGTCTGCTATTTACTGCTTACAGCTAATGCAATTGTGCTGCTGGCCTTTATATAAAACTAATAATAAATCTCTTGGCAATCAGGTTGTATTGTTGATCTTTGAACACTAGAAGAGAAACACAGGCTGAAATTGCTGCATGCCCTGGATAGAAGTACAGCAGGTAAACTAGGCCATCTCATTTTCTGCCTTCAAATTCAAAGCAATATTAAGCAATCTAGTAACAGAGGAAATATAGAAAAAACATATTTTTATTACATATTCCAATTTCACCAGTCACAGTGTTGGTCTTAGTAATACGAATCTGCTATATTGTCAATAGTGACAATGTAGCAAGATTGGTATGCAAAACTCATGAGGAATGAGATTTTTTTTTTTTTGAAGATTGAATTCTAAGCAGGTCACATCCAAAGCAACCAAACAATTCTAATGTATAGGCTCATTTTCTATATCTAATTAGCTTAAGTTATCACTTTTCCATATAAAAATCTTATATCACTCTTATCTATTTATAGACTCACAATAGTATATTTAGATACTGGCAGTAAAAGAGTTATTTACTAAGTTTAATATTTTGAACTTCTCTACAGTCCCACTAAAAATAGAGAATCATGTAATTCTTTAATTTGGAAATAGAGTTTTCCCCACATGCTGGGCAAATGGTCAAAAATAACCCCAAGATTGTGGGTCCTATTGATGGGGAATGTGGTGGTGGTATCAACAGTGACACAGAAGGGAGGAAAGCACAGAAGGTTTGGGAGGGAAAATAAGAAGTTCTGTTTTGGCCACACTCCATTTTAGCTGACTGCAAGACACCCAAGAGACAAGCTGAGCTATAGGACTGGAAGGAAGGACACCGTTAAGCATTGTAAAAGTAGGTTTGTGAGTCATCACCATCTGTAGCTATGACAGCACAAGCTATTTGAGCTGAGATTCCCAGAGACAGGATGTAAAGTGGGAAGAGCAGAGGGCCATGGACAGAGCCCTTGGGAATCCCCACAGCATATGGTATAGAAGGAGGACAATGAAAGAATGGTGAGAGAAGGAGAACAACTTGGGGGGTACAGTATCATGAAAGCTCAGTCAGAGGATGATACGGCAAGAAGATGATTAATGGTGTCAAAAGCAGAAGGCTGGTTGATGAAGATGGTGATGATTAATAAATTTGGCCAGGAAGAGCCCAGTTAAAGGGGCAGTAAGGGCTGAAGGAATTTGTATTGAGGATAAATGAGATCAGGATGTTTTTATATTTCAAGAAGCAGCTGCCAGAGAAAAGTGAGGCAAGGAAAAAGGTGACCGTCTGGGTGCAATCCATCCCCATTCAGTGTGGCATTCTGTTCCTCTCTAGTGGTGGCTGGATGACAGAGAGGTTGATGTGTCTGCCATAGCCAAACTCATCAACCTCTATGTGTGGTCCAGCCACCAGTAGAGAGGGACAGAGTGCCACACTGGGTGGTGTGGGTTATACACTTCCCCTGGTCAGGGAAGGTAATCCCGTGTACCAGAGATCCATCTAGCTCAAATCCTTGTGACGTCGGAATGGATTGGATCACTTGAGCAGGTGGGACTTTGGAGGTGGAAAGAAGGTAGGTGACCTCACGACTGGTGATGAGGGGAAAAGAGGGGGAGGAGATGGTTGTGGAGCATCGGAGGGAAGAAATGATGGCGGGAAGTAAGCAGAAGAAGGGAGATTCTGGTGGACTTAGCTGATTTTCTCTTGGAAGAAGTCTTCAAGTTCCTGCGCAAAAGAAAGAAGGGGAAAGGGTTTAAGGAGGGACTCAAAGGTTTCAGGTAAGTGACATGGACTGTGGGCTATAATTCAATGGAGAAGAAGTATTGTTCTTTGGCCAGGGAGATGGCAGACTTCTTTTTAAATAGTGGGCATTACTCCACTTTGGGATGGTCTAGATCTATATTGTTGCAAAATGGCATATTGAGTAATACGTTGACCTGATGCAAGGGATATGAGGGGTGACTGCTCATATCACATTGAATCAATAAAAGACGAGATCACATTCATGCATCATTTACAGTATGTCTTTGTATCTCATGCATTCAGAATAATTACACTTATTATGCTCTTTAGTTTCAAGAAAATTCACATCTTTTCTCCAAGGGAAAATGACTTTCCAAATTGATAACTGATTTCTGAACCAAACATAATATGCTGTCCAGAATTTAAAGGAATACGCTTATTTCGCACTTGGATACTCACCAAACTCATTTTAAAAAAGCAGTGGAATAGATCTAATATCATTTGTTGAAAAGTATTGACAGACTTTTAGCCTACAAATTTAGGTATTATAGTCACTTAGGCCCGTCACATTCCACCAAATTAAATATATTTATATAAATAGATACTCTACATTCATACACCTGCAACTCACAAAATTATGAATTTCCCAACTTTAAGACAATTCTTGTTGCCAACTCTTACCATGTGAGAAGATGATAGATTGTATCTCTTAGCTAAGACAGCATGGACAAAAGCATTCATTCCTCATCAGAGAGTGTAAACCAAGACAATGAAGTGCCATAATCTCTTTCCCCAGCCTGCACACTTCAATTTTGTTGTAATGATCAGTCCACAATTTCTGCTAATTCTTAGGCAAATATATTTTGTAGTTCTCCTCCGTGATGCACTATTGTCAGTGTAACAGACTATAATTTACAATGTAATAATTTATGATATTATCAAAAGACTAATGCCTCATTGCAGGCAGCTTTCAGTTGGTCATAAATTAATCATGCAGTTTTTTAAGTCACATTTTCTTACCTGTCCATCTTAGTGTGACAGCACCCCTACTGTTTGTGAATAATAAAAGCTTGCAACATGCCATTGTTTCCAATGCCAACAAGTTCCTTTCAAAGATATTAAAAGCAGTGCCTTACATTATCGTCAGTCTTTAAAAAAAAATCTTTAAATAGTTATGGATGGCTAATTATATTATTGTCCTATCACTGGTTCAATTCCATTCCAAGCCAGTACTGACAAGATATTCTTAACTTCTTAACTTTTTTTTGCTGACCTAGAAATTGTCATTTTGAGAACAATTACATAAAAACCTTCAGAACTAAGAACAAAAGTTATCCATGCTCTAAATTGGGAAAAGTGACCAGTGTTACAGTCTGACAGCCTATTCATGGAGCGTATAGGCTTGGCTGTACTATTTCATCTTATTTGTCTACAAGTAGTTCCACACGCTAGGAGGTCTAGAGTACATGCTTTGTAACAAAGAAATGTAGAAGTATCACAGCTACACGTGCAAACTAAGTAACTGGAACTGGTTGAAATATGATGAGCTTGTTTAAAATTATATACAAATTAATTTTTTTCTGAAATAAGTTTAACCAGAAAATCTCCCAATTTTTTCCATCTCCTTTTTCTTTTGCGATTGCAAAATAGCAAAACCAAAAGAGGGAGAAAAATCAAAAACAGAAAATTAGGTTTTGGTTCAATTTCGACCAAAACAGTCTTTAAATCTTTCTCATGAAGTAGAGACACAGAAAAAACAAACAAACAAAAAAACCCAACCTTTCATGAAATGCTGAAACATGGTGTTTCTGAAACAATATCTGCTCCCTGGGACCCTGGGCAGCTGCTCAGTGACACCAGCATTGTTCTGGAGAGTTTCACCGCTCCCCACCACTGAACAGTCTGTGCAAACTGTCATTTTTCAAATGCTTATCAACTTTGACAATTTGAGTGGATTCTCGCAGGGATGACAAACGCCACATTCCTGACACAAAAACCAGCCTCCAAAGCAAAGGTGTTGTTCAAAGAAAAGATTATCAGAATTTGTAAACATGTGCAAAATAATGTATTTTTTCCATAGGCTCATTCTTGGCTGAAATTTATATATATGGAAAGTATCAGACAACCATAATAACAGGTGGTGCTACCAGCCCTGTCTGTAGTAATGAGTTCTATTGCCCTCTTTTATGGTACGAAAGCAATAAAGAAATAAGTAAACACAAAATACAACATTTATTTTAGTTCCTGTAATCTTATCTATTTCAACAAACCATCCAGTGTTTTCCTTTTAAAATCACAGACTATTAGTATATTACACTGTGAAATGTGCATTGTTTTTATATATTAAACAGGGGCCCAAAACACACATTTCAACCCATTCCTACACTGCGTAAGTCCATTCACCCTACCCTGCACCCCTGAGCTGGTGGGAATATATGTCTTGATCAGAGTAAAAATGAAGGGTAAGAGTTGTTAGTCCTAAAGAATGAGGTCTAGATGGTGAGCACTACTGTAAGATGCCAATACTGCAAAAAGCTGAGTGGCTGCAAGACAATGAGCACCTTCAACTCCTGCAGAAGTCAATGGGAGCAGCTCTAAGGCAGAGGGCAGGAGCAGCACAGGGCAGTGCGGGGAGGGAAAGCAGAACTGCTGGCAACTGATAGCCTGCTCGGCGGCTGCCACACAGGGAACTTAGTGGAGCTGATAGAGGGGCTGCCGGTCCACCCTGGTTCCAAGCCCCCACTAGCTAGCTACAACAGGCTGCTCTTCCTGCAAGCAGTGGACAAAGCAGGAGGCTGCCAAACAAACTTATAAGGGAGCATTGCGCAACTTTAAACGAACATGTTCCCTAATTGATCAGCAATGTAACGACGCAACAACGTTAACCAGGATGACATTAAGTGAGGCATTACTGTACTGGTCTCCATTAGCATCCTCTTCTGTAAAATGTCATTTGATATTTACCTTCTTCATAGGAATGTTGAAAAGATTAATGATCAATATTTGAACAGATGCTTTGGAAAATGAAAAGCTAAGGGAGCCTATAATGGCTAAATGTGAATATATGTTGGTGACAAGACTGTTACCACTTACTTACTTCTGACATTAAAAGCATTTTCTTTCTATACTTCTGTTAGATTATAAACTAAACTGACAGCACAGTCATATACAGCTTCCTTGCAATGCAGATTCTAGCCACCACTATAAAAACAAATATACAGCAAGTGTTCAAAGCACTGGCTGCTTTGAAAATCTGAATAAGAAAATACTTCCTCAGGAAAGCTTTTGTATTCCCTAATTTGCATTAGCTCTTCCCAACTGGAATAACCTCATTTATAAAGGGTCTGAATTAAAGCTTTACCATAGTGGTACATAATTATAGCATACAATGTATTACAGTCTGTAATCTGTATTAAAACTCTACAGGTTAGTCATGCTGGGAGGCGGAAGCAGGAACATCACTCATGCAAGGACCCCTGGAGGCTATATGTCCCCAGAAGCCAAAAGTAGGCAGAATGCCTCCAGGGATGCTAGGGAAGTTGACTGCAATGCCCCCATTAGCGCGCGTGCACACACACACACACACCATTATTTGGCAGTCTGTGTGCTTTTATTAACACACCTCTTCGATATCAAAGAAAGGGGGGTTAAACAAACTGAAAAAAAAACCCTTGCAAGACAAAAAATATACCACCCCAAACAGTAATTATCTCAGCCTAAATGAAAATCTTTAGAGCAACCAAGAGCTCTGGGAAATAGCTGGAATCCTATGGTTTTTCTCCTGCCAAAATGTACATTTTTACAGAACATAATGTGTGTTTTAGTTCAGCCCTTTGATATGATGGTAACCTTAGGGCTATACACAGCACTACCATCAATCTCCATGTGCACATCTTCCGTTCGCATGAAAGGGAACTCTGAGTGTGGATCACAGATGGCACATGGCCCTTAGCTTGGATTTACAATTTGAAACTCAGCACTCTGATTGTCTGCTTTATTTCCCAAAGAAACTTAGAAAGCAATGTGCTGAGAAATGAATGAGAGAAAATAGCTCGTAGTTTGTACTTCTCAGCAATTTCAGGAAAGAATAAAAAAAATACATCTGTGGTTATTTAAATTGGGGAGCACTTTTCTTTAAATTACCCTAATTATTTCCCATGCAACTTATTGAACAGGCAACTCAAATAGATGGATGGATATTCAAGAAAAGACGCATAGTGATCAATTGAAATGACAACCACATTTAACATTATCAAGAATTACCTGAAAAACCATTTACCACAGTCATCTTTTGCATCTGACTGTCTAATGGTGCTTTTAATGAAAGAGACAAGCATAACTTAACTAATTACTTAGAGATATTGAAATCCGTCATGTCAGCGACTCCTTCGTGCACATTTTCTTGGACCTTCAGTTTTGTTTCCTTTAAAGAGGAAAAAATTAAAATCAGGCAGCTTTCAATGTTATGAAGAATGAGGTCATATTGTGACAAATTACACTGCTCACATATGAAAGCAATTCTAATTAAAAATCCATCTCATTCGGGAGAGCAACTTTCTAGCATATCATAAATTGGAAATTTCAGTGTGCACTGTTTTGGTTAGTTGAGCTATGAAGAGTTAGTCAATGCATTAAATGGTTCTAATTGTAAAATGGATGCTGCTTTTGCTATATGATCATTCATGTAATTAGAACAGAAGCATTCAGAAGTGGAGTCTGTGCATCTTGAGGCTGAAGAATGGAATCTCTCCCTACTTCAAGAAGTCCTTCATGTCTTTGTAAGAATGTTGTTTGGCTCCCTCCTCTCTTCCAGGGGAAAGACCAAGAAGCCTCCTGGCTGGTCCAAATTACAAATACATTTATGGCCAAATTTCCCTGAACCTTCTCCTTGGATCTTGCATCCAAGAATGTGTCATGTGCTTCTGAAAAAGCTATTTAATCTAATTTGCTCAGGAGCTTCAGAAGCACATGAACACCCAAAAACCTCCAAAATACAGCTAATTACCTACAGAAGAGCTACAATGAGAAAAACTCCTGAAAGTAAATCGGGAGCAATATTCCACCACATTCACCTCCAAGACTAGGGCTGCCACTTGTCATTTTTTTTGAGGTAGCTCTCATGGGAAATCTGCAAGGGTACTACGTACATACTGCCCGCTCTCCAGTTTTATGGACTCAGGATCATCCTGGATGTCCAGTTATTTTGTACATCAGAGGTGGCAACCTTATCCAAGACACAAAGGGTCAGATTCACTTTTCACTGTCATTTACACCAATGCAAAGAGTGTGCAAAGTAGATATAAAGGGCTCACCAAAAAGAGCAGTGAAAGCAAAGTTTTGCTTCTTTTTGAGCACAAAAGTCTCAATTCTGATTTAATTAATAGTGATGTAAGTCCACTGACTTCAGCTGAGTTATTCCTGGTTTATGCTAGTATAAGCTGAGAACAGATCCCTGCCCAGGGTTTACCATTAGAAGTAAATCAAGGGGGATTGAGTCAGGACATATGGAATCTTGTGAGCCTAATTGCCAACCAAAACTTTTCTCAGTCCACTAGTCTGCATTTCTTTCTTATATCTTCCTAGCTGAGGAATCTATAGCCCTCTTATAGGGTCAGGCTGCATTCATTACACTGTGTTGCATACTGGCTAAACTCCAGAGCTGCACCATCGAAGTGGGAAGCTGTGAGAATGGCACCCCTCTACTAGCTCCCCAGTGCACTCATTGTACCATTCCTTTAGACAATGCAGCCTGCTCACCCAGCATGTCTGGCAGGATCTATGGGTTAGCCCAAAAAGTGGGGGAGGGCAAAGAAAATGACCACTTGTGCCTCTTCCAATTCTCTTTGGGATGTTGGGCACTAGCCAAGGTTACTTCTAAAGGGCAGATCTCAGGCCTCAATCCCAAATAGACTCATTTATGTGTCTAACTATGTACGAGTAGCATCAGCCAACATTATGTGTGTCAATGAGTAGTTCAGAGGTAGTTTTATTAGAAAAAATAATACTAGAAATGCAGATAGGCATAAAATAAAAGTTTTCCTTATGTCATGGGATAAGAAGGTTTGAGAGTATGTTTCATAAAAATGGGTGATTTTTCTTTCAAACAGCCTCAATACAAGCAAAAATGCTATTGATTTAACAAAGAAAAGGCAGAATGGTTTCTATCAAACCAGTTTATAATATTTGTTCAAATCACTTTGAATTGCTTTGATTCCAAATTTTTATTTCACAAGCAGTTCTGGGTGCAAAGAAAATCTGAGATAACAATACAAAAATACTGGCTGCAAAAAAGGAACAAAAACAAAATCCACAATTCATAATTTAAATTAATGTAATGACAAGGGTATATATATCTTTCCATTGTAGTAGTTAGAACACCACCAAAGACATGGGGAGGGGGAACGATTTTTCAACTTCCTTGAAATCCTTAATCCCCGGAAAATAAACTCAAACTATCCTCCTTTAGACTCCTACCCTACAGTATATGGTGAGTACCCTCAGCTCCCATTGACTTCTGCAGGAGTTGAAGGTGCTCATTGTCTTGCAGCCACTCAGCTTTTTGCAGTATTGGCATCTTACAGTAGTGCTCACCATCTAGACCTCATTCTTTAGGACTAACAACTCTTACCCTTTATTTTTACTCTGATCAAGACATATATTCATGTTTTCATTAGTTGTAAATAGAGCAACAAGGTTTTAAATAAGCAATATGCATATTTTCTAAGGCAGCTTCCCTTTTCCTAAAGTAGAGTGGGGGTAAAAAAAATTTGACCAAAACATTTTCATCTTTTTTTCCCCTATTCAAAATGACTTTTCATTTCAAAATTACCTTTATTTTACTTTTAAAAAATTACAACGGGAACAGAGCTCAAAATCTAAACAAAATGTTTTCTTTCACTCAAAATGAATTTTGATTTGCCGAAAATGCCACAATATTTAGTTTTACGGTTGACCCCAAACTATTTTTTTCAATGAATTTTATGCAATTGCCAGTGAACTAAAAAGTCCATGATACACACAGCTCTAGTTGTAAGGCTTGGAGATAAAAAGAAACATCAGTGCACTGGAAAAATTAGTCCTACCCATGAAGAGATATTGTGTAGTGGAACTATACTCTGTTGACCTGCTGCTTAAGGTGAAGGGAGCATGGAAATCTGATCAGCATGTTTATAGACATCTCTTCCCACATCTTGGCGGGGGGTGGGGGTGACAGGGAGGGAAGAGTATAATTCATTTTTCTTATCAGAACTCTCAACATGAAGCAGTGCTACTAAGAAATGCTCATTCTTATTCAGTACTTTTCTTCTAGCAAGAGAAGATAAATTGAGTCAGGACATAAAAGGCGGCAGCAAGTTAACTGATGAATCCACATCCTCAAATAAAATTGCTTTCTGGTATTTAGGGGGTAAATGGATTGTCGTGCTTCTGGGAAGGACTAGATGGAGAAGTAAGAATGCATGTATGTGTCCATAAATATCTGGACTAGTGCAGTGATGCTCAAATAAATGCTAGATTTGTGTCTATTGGTTAAATGAAGATTACCAGACTTAATGCAAAAGAAATAATTATAAAGAATTCTAATTAAAGGTAAGAACAATTAAAACGGACTGGCAAGTGGAACAATGTAAAATAAATACTTTAAACAATCAGGTTGATAAAATATCTAGAACACTTGAGTACAAAATACATACAATTAAATTAAGTTAAAATGAAGGTGTTCACACAGAGATTAACACTGTACCGTGCCTGCCACAATGGAATGCATACACTTAATAAGAGAGTCCTAAAGAGTTTAAAATCAATCTGCAGAGAGCTTTGTGTAGATGGACCCCACTGAAGTCACCTGTGGAGAGCTTGCTACACAATCAGAGCTTAAACATCCAAAAAAGACAAACGTTGGAAGAAAATAATTATGTCACAATTGTAGCTGTGTTACATTTCATGAAGTGCAAGATATAGGAGATACACATTGAACAATGCAAAATGGGTTGTACTGTTCTCCTGCAACTTTAAGAATATATAAATCTTTGAATATGTATTCCCTTCACTGATGAAGCTCATAATGAATTTGTGAATTGATGTCTCCAACAGTTGTTAATCTGAATATTTCACGACTGCAAAGTGTATAGGAAAGATTTAAATAGCCAGTGAGATGACACCAAAGAGTATAACTTAATAGAAGATCAATACAAAGCACTAGGGGATGAAAAACTCAAACAGCTTTCCTTCAAGCCATTAACTGGCAACACTGGACATGACAGAGGTTGTACTTTTCAAAATAGTATTCAAGGATAGTGAGAATTATTGGAAATGTGGGAAAATGAGGTTATTATAGACCTGATCTAAGACTGCCCATATATTTAAAAATATTGTCACCTATCTGAGATCATTCATAATGGTAACCACACAGAATAGCAATAGACTCTATACTTTTTTAAATGACATTTTGATATTGAAGAAGGTTGCATCAGCAATATAAATGCTGTATACCAGCAGTGACATCAGTAATACAAAGATGATGAGGCATCAGTAGTAGAGTTGATTGAAGTATGAGTAGACAGTGACTCATATGAAAGCTATGTACACATGGAATAATTTAGAAAGTAAAGAAAACACATGACAACCATTCATTTATCACAATAGGAAATAGAACTATATGTCCTTTATTCATGCTAGGGGGGCATGCAATGTCTGTGCTCTAACCACCGCCCTAAATGTAGATGGATACTACTTTTAGTGAGTTAGTGGGAGTACAGGTAGTGTGGGTAGTCTACATGAGCTGCCATTCACACCCATGTCTGCAGTGTAGCTGTGCCCTCAAACAGAGTGAGGAAGGTTTCCCCAGCACTTCCATTTCCCAATTAATAGAAACCAGCACAATTATGGCTGAGCAGGCAAATAAGGCTTCCTCCTTTTCCCAATTCCCAGAGCTCTATCTGCTGCCCACTCTTTACTGTGCCTCTCAGTGGGGATGACAAGCACACTCTGGAGAGGAGGTAGTTGTCAACACTGAGTACCTCACACTTGTAAGCCCTGTGGCCCTGAGCAATAGCAGTATCCCAATCCATACTGGGAGGATGCCATACCACTGGGAGAAAGAGGGACAGATTGTGGGCAAAGAAAGACAATGGGATAAAAATTCCAATATATGTTATGGAATGATACAAAAGGTTATATGGTTCTCCTCTCTCCCCTGCTTCTCAATAGAGAGTCGGCCTCCTGTACCCTCTTCTCAGTTAACATTTCAGTGGACTTGTACCTGCTTATGTTGAATTTATTCCACACTTTCCATGTATTTTTAAAGTACATTTAGTGTTAGTGAGAGATGATGTCCTGACAGCAACCCTGGAGACAGAAATTATCTCTTCATCCCCACAACTAGTGCAGTATGGGCAGTAGCACTGAAAACTTCGCTGCCAAAGTGTCACTCAATTCTGATTTGTGCGAACCATCTCTGACAGGGAGAAGATAATGTAGCTTCCATTCCCTTTAATTTTTGGTTTCTCTAAAGAGACTGCCAAAAATAAATCGAGTTAATCAGTTCAAACTGTAATTGTGTTTTTGGTTGGTTGGGTTTTTTTTGGGGGGGTGGGGGTGGATGGGGGAAGTGTGGGATGGGAGGTATGTGGACATTTGATCTGAGAGAAGCTTTATCAAGACAGTAACTTATTTCTTATAGTTCACCAAATGGCTGTCACAGATAGCACTAAGTTTCAGTCACTATCCATCTGGCCTAGATTTAAGTAGGCTGAAAGACTTCATATTAATCCTCTGAGCCAACCAATCCTTCATAGTGGGCAGGATGAATTGCCCTCTTTGTGGAAGACAGGTAATGTCCAAAAAAGAAACACTATTGACCACATTTTCATGCATCATTTATATAAACATATTTTACTATTTTTCCAATGGTCAATGACAGACAAGCAAGAAAAGCTAAACATATATCACATGTTCTTGAAGGAATTTATTCAAAAGTGTTTTGCTTTAAAATAAATATAATGAATAGTTGATGCTATTTTGATTTGTTTTGAACACTACAAAATTACTTATTAATGTAAATCTTTAGCTGTAGAAATAAATCTTGACTGATGAAATTTCAAGCCATTAGTTTTATGCATCCTTAAACTTCCTTGGTCTAATTATACTATGCACCAGCTTCTAAAGGAATGATATTGCTTTTCTTATTCCATTAATACACTCATTACTTCCATTTCAGATCACAACAATGGTTGAACATATATAAATAATGTTCAAGACAAATTTTATATGTTCACGCTAGCAGTTGTCATTAGTGCCCTTATTTACAATAATGTCTCACATTACATTTATTAAATGATAAATGACCACTTTAGATACTATGAAGTTAAACAATGTGTTTTTGAATTAAATGTGTGACTTTTAAAATATACTTTAAACCTCATAAACCAAATGAGAAAGAGTTCTGAAATGCCAGGAAAATAAATTTAAGACCCAAGACCCAATTTTCACTAAAGATTTTCTTTATTCTTCTCTATAAATTAGCCTACATTATGAAACAAAAGCAGCAAAGTACCTAGATGGTATTTTTTTCCTTCCATGGCTATAGCCATTTTCTATACAGAGTAGTATTTTTCCAGTTATAGCAACATTACATTCAGCTAGTTACACTCAGCTAGTTCATTCATTTTTTGCTCGTTATAGGCTTGATCTTGCTCAGCACGCTGCCCCCATCCAGCAAAGCACTTAAGCACATGCTTAACTTTCAACACCAGTAGTTCCACTGATTACTCACTCATTACAAACTACATAATGTTACCCTTAAGTTGATAAGACCACGCATGTGCTTTAAATTAGTGTGTGCTTGGATACTTTGATAGATTAGGACCAGAGTGCTGAGCAATTTGCAGGATTGAGCCCCAACTGTACAATCAATATATTCTGCCAGTTTTAAATTTTACACCCTAAAAAATGAAGGAAAACCAGTTTGTAGCCTACACAGGAAATACACCAAAATGACATATTTTTAGGTCAGAGGTCTCATGCCTAGGAATGATGGGCAGGAGACCAGGGTTCTGCTTCCAGCTCTGCAGCAGACTTCCTGGTCAAGTAACTCTCCATGCCTCAGTTTCCTCCTCTGTAAAATGGCAGTAACAACACTTCCTCATGACCCGGAAGGTGGTGTGGTATGGTTAAATTCCCAAGGCTGAGATTCTCAAAAGAGCCTAAGGGAGTTTGACACTCAGCTCCCATTGAAATTTGGTGGGTGTTGGGCACCTAATTTCCTTAGGCTCCTTTGAAAACCCCAGCTTGAATAGTCAAGCACTTTGCATATCTGGAGCTCATTTCATTTCATGACCCAAAAGCAATATTGGTATTCAATCATGTAAAACAAAGGGAAGATTTCTGGGTGTTCTTCCTCTTCCCCACCCATGCCCTGCCATTTATATGATGATCAATGAAATAAGATACATCTGTACTGGTGCGGACTTTCGCTTGAAAAAAACAGAATGTTAAGTATTTTTCTTTACTAAATATTTCCCTTACCCAGCATGTGCATTGCCTCACTGTGGTTTTTGTAATTCATCTTTCCCTTACTACTGAGTTTAAAAATATGGTCTTTAAATATTAAGCAGTCCTATCCCATCAAATTATTTCAGGTATATATGTTCAGACAAATTCTCCAACGTCTCTGCATTAAAAATGTACACAATATCTTGGATTCTACCTTCCATATTTTTTTTCTTCTCAGATCTCCATTAACGACTTCTCACTGTTAACCTGACTTGGTAATAGCACCTGAAACCAGGTAAACTAATTTCTTAGGGCCTGATTCAAACACCATTATTCCATGTTGAGTTATGCCAGTTTCTGCAAATAGCCCTGTTGAAATCAATGGGACAACTCAATCTATCAATGGGACAATATGAACAAGAGAGTAGCATTGGTCTTTAATAAGGAGACAGATTATTCCTGCAAGAAAATCAGATGGTCTTCACATCGCTGTAAACTGTAACCTAAAGAAAGAGTGAGAACTCTGTTTTTCTCCGACAGTAGATTCAGATGTATATGTCAAAAGACTTTCACAAGCAAATATGCTGTATGTTACAATTGATTGTAATATGTAATAAAGAGGGTTTCAGATCACTGAATACTATCTGAAATAATGCATACTATACATTTCGGTAAATTGAGACAATATTGTGTGTTGTTGAGGACTGTAATTTGTGTCTACATGTACTGTATGGCACTGATGATTAACCCAGGTAAATTGTACTTCATTGTTCAATCAAGTGTGTTGACTATAATACAGCAGACTCTACATCATTCATTGTTGACTGTAATCTATGATCAGGTAGGCTGTACATCCCTGCCCAAATGTCATCGGGTAGATTGTATATCTCTGCCATTCTTATTCACTCACATACACTGTACATGACCACTGACTGAATAAGTATTGTAGGTTATATGTCAGGGCTGATTGTGCTCTGTAATCAGGTAGCTTTTACATCACTGTCAACTAGAATAAGACTGAAAGATCATCATTTAACTTTCCCTACAGTAAATTGTTGGCCAGCAGAATCCATTGCTCGTACATTGTGTGCTTCAGTTGTCTCCTAGGCTCCTTTTGAGCTTTGCAATTTGTAGTGAGACCTTTCCCAGGCAAATTTTCCATAGATTTCAAGGAGTTGGCTTCATGCTTTTTCGAATACATAGCAAATGAAGCATCATAAATTAACATTTAGCACACACATATAAAGAGTATGGCAGATTAAAACAGAAATTAGGAGGCTTTCATGAACCAGCACATGCTTCTGTTTCACCATGGCCCAAACTGAATCAAATAGTCTGCCTAAACAAACAAACAGTCACCAACACCTGAAAGAGACCAAACCCTCATCTTGTATGTTTACGTGCCAACTCATTTTATTAATAGAAGTTTATTCCTACCGAAAAACTTTTACATAAGATTTGTTATGAAAAGTTCTAAGAAACTGGCTGATTTTTTTAATAACTATTACTTAAGGTCAAATCCTGAACTCCTTACATCAGCAAAAATCCCATTGTAGTTGTCTGAGTAAGGACTGCAGGATTTTGCTCTTTATGCATTTTTCTTTAGCCATCAACCAAAGGGGTCTAAACACTGATGGAGGAGGATCTGTTCATTCAACTCTCTAGTACACAAATCCAGGGCCCAATCCTTCAAAGACTGAATCACTTGCATAACTTTGCACATGTGACTAGACCCTTTGACTTCCCAGCGATAAATTAAATGTATGCTTAAATCTCTTCAGAATCAGGTCCTAATTGTTGTGACAGTAACAGACAGATATTTAAAAGAATGCTTGTCAAGAACTCATAATGGGAATCAATGAAAGAGGATACAAATACTATGTAGAAAATAATTCATTGCTAACCCATGTGATAAAGAGCCAAGTATGTGGTATATTATTTCCATAATAATAAATAACTTATTAAAGATCTTGGGTTTCCACATTTGTAACTCTTTAAATAACCATTCCTGAGATTATTGTAATTTCAAATATTGTGTGGTCTAGCCATTCAAAGATGAATTTAAAGCACAGACTTCAATGAGGCATAAAAACCTCTCTCATTTAATTCGCAATGTAAAATGCCCATGTTTTATGACAGCACTATAGAATAAAAAATTAAATATTCTGGGGATGAGAGCATCAGAGTTTGTTTCATGCCCTTAATGGATCAACAGATTCATAAGCATGCTAGTAACTGACTGAGAAGGGAAAATTACCTCTAAAAATAAATGGGATTCATGTTGTAGAGGCAAGAACAACAACAATCCATGCCCTTGTAAGACTTCCTTGTGCAAAGCCAAGTGCTCGTATCACTTCTAAACTTCCAGGATGCAAACGACTTGCTCCATGTTTTAATAAGAACCTAGTATTTTAGGTGGTTATTAAAAGATATTTGTTCATGCACTAGAGGTTCAGTTCTTAATGGAACAGAGCAGTGCCACACTTCTTCAATTAAGCAATGAGAGTTAATGACAGAAAGCAATACTCAGCAAGCTGTTAAAAAGACTTTAATGCAGCCATTTGTCCCAAAAGTTCAAGAAAATCTTAAATCATACCGATGTGTATGATTTATTATGGTGTTACTTGCTAAAGATTTGAAGTGTTTTTTATTATAATTTTACTTTAAAAAATATATATTTAAACCCAATGCTGTTTACACAGCCTAGTGGATACAAGTCAAGTAAAATAATAGCGGTTGTGATTTGTAATGAGTTAGAACTATGAAGCTCTTGAATTCCTCGGAACTAAGCAAACATTACAACCAATACATATTCTTAGGACACTTCTAACCTAAGTTTGATTCCTGATGTAAAGGAGTGCTTTAGTTACAAATAACTGAACAGACTGTAGTCCACAAAAGCTTATGCTGAAATAAATTTGTTAGTCTCTAAGGTGCCACAAGTATTCCTTTTCTTTTTGCTGACACAGACTAACACAGCTACTACTCTGAAACCTGAACAGTTCTGATTCCATTCAGTAGAGGGCAGTATTATGCAAACAGAGGTTGCATTATTTCATCTAACAGTTTGTCCATCCTAGTTTTCAAGGTCCCAAATAGTGGTTCCATTAGCTGTAAAAGTCATACAGATTTATGGAAATCTTAAACACCAAGAAGAAGAACATTGTGCAATTTGTGGTGTAGTTACGATTAATGAGATGAAATTAAGCAAATGAAAATTTAGGGTGAATAAGATAGGATAAACTTTCTGAGATTACAATAGAGCAACGGTTCTCAAACTGTGGGTCAGGACCCCAAAGTGGGTTGCGACCCCATTTTAATGGGGTTGACATGGCTGGCAGACTTGGTGAGGCCCGAGGCTGAAGCTGAAGCCCCGAGTCTTCGACTTTAGCCCTGAGTGGCAGGGCTCAGGTTTCAGGCCCCCCACCTTGGGGCTGAAGCCCTCAGGCTTCAGCTTTGGCTTTATCCTCCCTACCCTCCCCCGGTGGTGGAGCTCAGGCTTCGGTCCCCCCTCCTGGGTTCGTGTAGTAATTTTTATTATCAGAAGCGGGTCACAGTGCAATGAAGCTTGACAACTCCTGCAATAGAGACACTAAGGATAACACTAAGCTGAAGATATTGTTTGTGACTCAAAAATAGCTTGAGCAAAGTGCGAGATTCATAGATTTCAAAGCCAGGAGGGATAATTGTGATCATGTAGTCTGACTTCCTGTGTAACACAGGTCATAGAATTTCCCCAAAATAATGCCTACAGGATTTCTTTTAGAAAAGCTTCCATTCTTGATTTAAAAATGGTCAGTGATGAAGATTCCAGCATGACCCTTTATAAACAATACCAATGGTTTAATTACCCTCAGCGTGAAAAATGTATGCCTTATTTCTAGTCTGAATTTGTCTAGTTTCATCTTCCAGCCACTGGATTGTTTTGTACCTTTCTCTGCTAGACTGAAGAGGCCATTATTAAAATGTGTTCCCCAGGCAGATACTTAGAGATTGAAATCAAGTCACCCCTAAACCTTCTCTTTGTTGAAATAAACAGATTAAGCTCCTGGAGTTTATCAAACTAATCCCTGGTCTACACTATGAGTTTAGGTCGAATTTAGCAGTGTTAGGTCGATTTAACCCTGCACCCGTCCACACAACAAAGCCTGGTTTGTCTACTTAAAGGGCTCTTAAAACCGATTTCTGAACTCCTCCCTGGCGAGGGGTTTAGCGCTAACATCGAGCTTGCTTGGTCAAATTTTGATGGTATTGGCCTCCGGGAGCTATCCCAGGGTGCTCCATTGTGACCGCTCTGGACAGCACTCTCAGCTCAGATGCACTGGACAGGTAGTCAGGAAAAGCCCCGGGGAACTTTTTTATTTCATTTCCTGTTTGGCCAGCGTGGCGAGCTGATCAGCACAGGTGACCATGCAGTCCCAGAATCGCAAGAGCTTCAGCATGGACCGAACGCGAGGTACTGGATCTGATCTCTGTATGGGGGAGAAGAATCCTTGCAGGCAGAACTCCGTTCCAAAAGATGAAATGTCAATATATATGTCAAAATCTCCAAGGGCATGATGGACAGAGGCTACATCAGGGATGCACAGCAGTGCCGCGTGAAAATTAAGGAGCTCAGGCAAGCCTAGAACCGTAGTCCCCCCAGAATCATAGAGGGTAGAATGTTTCTACGCTCCCCCATCATCTCCATCCCTGAGGTTATCGCAGATAAGAAGGCAAAAACACCACACTCGCGATGACATGTTTTCCAAGCTCATGCAGTCCTCCTGCACTGATAGGGCACAGCTTAATGCATGGAGGCATTCAGTGGCAGAGGCCAGGAAAGAATTAAGTGAGCGCGAATAGAGGAGGCAGGATGCGATGCTGATGCTAATGGGAGAGCAAACGGACATGATGAAGCGTCTGTTGGGGGAGCAAACGGATATGATGAAGCGTCTGTTGGAGCTGCAGGAAAGCCAACAAGAGCACAGACCCCCGCTGCATCCACTGTATAACCATCTACCCTCCTCCCCATATTCCATAGCCTCCTCACCCAGACGTCCAAGAATGCGGGGGGAGGGAGGGGAAGGCTCCAGGCACCCAGCCACTCCACGCCAGAGGCTGGCCCAAGCAACAGAAGGCTGTCATTCAAACAGTTTGATTTTTAGTGTGGCTAAAATAAGCAATGTGGCCTTGTCCTTACCTTCTCCCCCCACCCCACCCGGGCTACCTTGTCCGTTATTTCATTTTTTTTAATTAATAAAGAAAGAATGCCTGGTTTCAAAACAATAGTTACTTTATTTCAAAGCAGGGAGGGTGGTTGGCTTACAGGGAATTAAAATCAACAAAGGGGGCGGGTTGGCATCAAGGAGAAACACACACACCTGTCACACTGTAGCCTGGCCAGTCATGAAACTGGTTTTCAAAGCCTCTCTAATGCACAGCACACCTTGCTGTGCTCTTCCAATCGCCCTGGTGTCTGGCTGCTCAAAATCAGACGCCAGGTGATTTGCCTCAACCTCCCACCCCACCATAAACGTCTCCCCCTTACTCTCACAGATATTATGGCGCACACAGCAAGCAGCAATAACAATGGGAATGTTGGTTGCACTGAGGTCTGACCAAGAGCGCCTGCGAGCTTTTAAACATCCAAAGGCACATTCTACCACCATTCTGCACTTGCTCAGCCTATAGTTGAACTGCTCCTTATTACTGTCCAGGCTTCATGAGCCATGGGAGCAAGGGGTAGGCTGGGGTAGGTGCGACCGCGGGGTGCTGCCGGCTGAGAGAGCAGCCTGAGGCAGACGCCTCCAGCTCGCAGGAGAGCAGAGTTGCAGCAGAAGCCATACACCATGCCTTGGAGGTTGCTAGGAGCCGAGCAATGAAGACATTCCCAGAACCCCCAGCCAAGCTACACGAGGATGGCTACCAGTCCTACTGCACCGTCTGCTGCAGAGTTGCAGGAGAGCAGAGTTGCAGCAGAAGCAGTGGAGCCGTACACCGTGGATGAGGACGGCTAGCAGTCCTACTGCACTGTCTGCTGTGAAGACACCCAGGAGCTGCAGTGGTGATGGTGAGCTGAGTGGGCTCCATGCTTGCTGTGGTATGGCGTCTGCACGGGTAACCCAGGAAAAAAGGCATGAAACGATCGTCTGCCATTGCTTTCATGGAGGGAGGGGCAACTGACGACATGTACTCAAAACCGCAACAATGTTTTTGCCCTATCAGGCATTGGGAGCTTAACCCAGAATTCCAATGGGCATTGGAGACTGCGGGAACTGTGGGATTGCTACCCACAGTGCACTGCTCTGATGCTAGCCACTGTAGTGAGGACGCACTCCGCCGACTTAATGTGCTTAGTGTGGACACACACAATCGACTGTATAAAATCTCTTCCCAAAAATCGACTTCTATAAAATCGACCCAATTTCGTAGTATAGACATACCCTAAGTAAGGTGTGTTTTCCAATCCTTTAACCATTCTCATGGTTCTTCTCTGAACCCTCTCCAATTTACCAACATATTTCTTGAATATACTGTAAATGAACTGCCCAGTGCATATGAATATCATTTCCCCCTATGGGATGAAATCAAAACCATGCAACTGTTCGTGGTTAAATGTCTCTTGAGGTTAAGTGGCAGGGTCCTATGGTAAATTTTTCAAAAGCTCCAAAGTGACAGTGCTTTTGGACCAACTGGTATAGAGTTCTGTCCTCAGCTATCTCCATGACATTCTCATTAGCCATGCTATACAACACTGTGACAAAGATGAAATGCCTAAGTGACCACAGTGTGTTTCAGCACTCCAGTAAACAATTCCCCTGCCTTGCCGGGGGAAAGAGACTAGAAAAGGAATTAGTTTCTGAAAAGAGGTGTTCAAAATATTCGTGACAAAATGCTAAACTATTCAAAATTCTAGATTTCTCACAATTTCACTGAACATGTCCACTCAGCAGGCCTTTTTTGAGCACAAGTGGTTTGGGCATTGAAAATGTTTATTTTCAATGAGAATATAGCCATTGCAGCAAAACCCAGCATAAAGCAAAAATTGGGAAAGGGAAGCATCAAACATTTTCAAGCAGAATTTCACCAAAACAAAACGTATGAATTACAGACACCCATAATTCTGAACACTGTATCCATGGCAGGAGGTACATCAGCGTATGGACCTGTTAAATACCAGAGCTATAAAATCCTTTCTCCAAGATTCCACAGCTTCACTCTAAATTTCTCCCCAACTGATTCACTGCTCTTTTTCATATACTTGGTAGTTTCTCCCCTTACACGTACTGCAGCCATTGCATGTAGATGAGCTTGTTTTGCCTATTTTCAATTCCATTCAGACATCACGGGTTCAAGGTTTTGACATGAATGTTGGGTTCACATTCTGATTTGGAGAATTCATGTAAAAAGCAGCGACAAATACATATATTCTAATGAAACAAAATGTTAAGCAGGCCAGATTCTGCCCCATAGACTGCTGTACCTGCAGAATCACTCCAGTATATTGCACAGGTGTAGCTGAGAGTAGGGTTTGGGATAAGGAGTAAAAAAAATACTTCCAAAGATGCCTGTGTTCTGCCCAGTCGAGAGTAATTTTTTTCCCTTTTTTAAATCTGGGTGTTGGGGTAAATTAAGAGCTGATGAAAGCCAGGAAATAACAGCACTGGCTCTTAACAGCCCCATGCAAACTTCTACACAAAGCTCTGTGGTATCACATCATTCCTGAATAACAATAAGGTTAGCCCCTGCTAACCTTTGTCACCAGAACTGTGTAATTAGAGACTGAAAATGGTACCCATACCACATGCCTAGGGAGAACTAGACACTCTCTTGGTAATGAGGCCAGTATCTGAGAATATAGGCACCTGAAGGTAATGAATAACAAGTCTAATACAATAATATGTAATCCATTAAAGAAGGCAGGTGTAATAGCTCTTACTTAGTGAATTAATTGATCTGAGATGTAGATGTAATATTTTTTTCTAAAGGCAGATTTGCCACTAGCAAAGTGATAAGGCTGCTTAAATTTGATGGTGTTTCTATCTCACATTCCAAAGTTTGAAAGATGAAGAAGAAACTTATGATCTTTTTCCAGTCATGTTTAAATAATTCATTTGCCTTTTTACTATTCAAAGCGTAGCAAGAAAGAGAAATATCCAGCCCATTGGATTTGCTTTCACAGTTGATGATGCTAACTGTGGCTATGAAACATCAATTATTGAGCTCATTTTTTGGATCAGCCTATTTAGTTGTTACTGTTTGGTGTTGAGGATATGACAATTCTGTATAATTTTCCATGGTGAACAATGCATTAATTTGTTATGCATAGAGATGCAAGGAATCAGACCATTGATGTGAATTGGAGAAGAGATATAGATCGAGCTAAAAGAACGAGGAATACTTGTGGCACCTTAGAGACTAACACATTTACTTGGGCATAAGCTTTCGTGGGCTAAAACCCACTTCGTGCTTTCATGGGCTAAAACCCACTTCATCAAAGTGGGTTTTAGCCCACGAAAGCTTATGCCCAAATAAATTTGTTAATCTCTAAGGTGCCGCAAATACTCATTCTTTTTGCTGATACAGACTAACACGGCTACCACTCTGAAACCTGTCAGATCAAGAGCTGCGGAGCAGATCGAGTGATATTTTTAAATAGTTTTCAGCATTCCAAATGTAACCAGGCTTCTAGCAGCTCTGAGTTAATTTGTATTAAAAACAAATAACAGTAGAACCTTGTTTATCCAAGTGGAGTGGAGGGGGAAGGGGAACTGTGGCTCCATTGAAGCCAATGGCAAAACTTGCATTGACCCAGGATTTCAACTATGTAATCCTTAAACCACTTAAATCAGGTTTCAGCTTAGAGGAGGAATTTTCAAGGATACATAACCTAAATTGATTTGAGAGATTTTATGCTTTGTACTACTTAGATACAGCATTCTCAGTCAGGGAAAAAGGTGTTTTAGTAGATTAAAACTCGCACAGCTGGACACCTCAACTCAGCCGTTACATTAGGTCACAAATAAAATCAAGTTAGGTGGTTGTGCCTTCATTGAATTTGTTCAAATCACATAGCATTTGTATAAAAGTTGTATTTAGCTACGAGCCATACAGAGTGTTACATTAGAGTGTTAGAAAACATTAGTAGATCATAATGAATTCAAAAGTCTTCAGCCTAAAAGAAATGATCATACAGTAATGGTTTTAAATAAACAGGAAAACTCATGGTTTCAAACACTAAGGACCGGATGCTTTTCTCCCATCGCATGCGAAAATGGGAGCAGAAGCTAGGGTGTACTGGCGCAGAAGATGAGAGAAAGGAAAAGCAGTGAGCAGCAGCTCCACAGCATATTCCTCATACGTCAGAGTTTATAGACTCCACAACATGGGATTCCAGTCCAGGGCTTTGAGGGAGGAAAGACCAAGGGAAAAAATATGTTTGATTGAGCTGGAAACCAACTTGAATATCATTGAGATCTCTATTGATAATATGATCAGTCCCGACAGCTGTGGCTCCTTTGAGGATTTTAAGGGTGAAGGTTACATCAGCAGAGAGTCTGACCAAGGCCATAGGTTCCACTTATATCCTGTGCTAAAGGCGTAAGTGAGACTTGGGTCTGGTCTACACTGGGAGGGGAGGATTGATCTAAGTTACGCAACTTCAGCTACGTTATTCACGTAGCTAAGTCGACGTACGTAGATCCACTTACCGCGGTGTCTTCACTGTGGTAAGTCGACAGCAGCCTCTCCCCCGTCATTTCCGCCTGCGCCTCTCACGGCGGTAGAGTACAGGAGTCGACGGGAGATCGCTCGGGGGTTGATTTATTGCATTTAGACTAGACGCGATAAATCGACCCCCGCTGAATCGATCGCTGCCCGCTGATCCGGCGGGTAGTGGAGACATTCCCTTAGTGATGTATAAGGCTTGCAGAGGACACTAAAGCATTGGGATAGGGAGGACTAAAATTCATTACTATTCAGAGGATTCATATAAAACGAAGTGGTTCACAGGTTTTGCATGGATCTAGTGCACTGCAGCGAATTTCACTTTGGAATTAAAATTATCCTTAAAGAGTATCTTCTTCCCGTCATTCTACGGGCCTAGATAATGTCTATTAGGTGTGGATGTGCACATCAGTAGCTCAGGTAGTATGTTTTACTGGACCAACTTCTGTTGGTGAAAGAGTCTAGATTTCAAGCTTACGCAGAGCTCTTATTCTATGTAATCTTGAAAGTTTGTCACTCTCACCTATAGAAGTTGGTCAAATAAAAGATATTACCTCACCCACCTTGTGTCTTTAACATTCTGGGACTGACATGGCTACAACAACACTGCAGACTTTAGTAGCCATCAATTCTGATTCTCCTTTACAGGGCTAACACTATGGATGTCACTGGAGTTACGAATTTACCCTACACTGACATGCGGAAAAGGATCAGGTGTGTTGGCAGAGATTTTCAAAATAGTCTACCCTCCATTAATTGTATATAAGATGGGTCTATATCCTCTGGACTGTTTTGAAAATCTCAAGTATTGTGTTTGTAAAGTAAGTATTCTGTGTAGTGCTATTTACATTATGTGTTGTGACAAAGTTCGTCCTCTGCCTTGGTGGGTCCTGCACTTATTGGCGGATTTGCTCGCCTCAGAGATTCACGGCAGCCCTCAATTTGGGCACTTTTGCTAGTGGCTCAAACCTGCCATTCACACAGCTAACCTCATCACTGGCCAGCATGGGGAAAGGGAGGAGAACAATCCCCACAGTCTCTGCTGACCCACCAAATGGGTCAGGGGACAGGCCCGGGACCTTCCCTTTTGGTGGGATCCACAGTCTAGGTCAACTCCTCCTGTATCAAAAAGGGAGTTGGGAGGATGGGGGGAACCTGGGCCCGCCCTCTACTCCGGGTTCCAGCCTAGGACCCTGTGGATCGCAGCTTTCTACAGTGTTTCCTGTAATAGCTGCGTGACAGCTACAACTCCCTGGGCTACTTCCCCATGGCCTCCTCTCAACACCGTCTTTATCCCATTTCTGGTGTCTAAGGCTGAGAAATTCTACAATATATGTAACCCAACTATTCTTTCTAAAGGTTAGCTATTGTAATTATTATATATTATCAGTGGAGCATATAGTCTAATTCGATAATTAGCCCTTGTAAA
This sequence comes from Macrochelys suwanniensis, assembly GCA_033296515.1. NCBI lineage: Eukaryota > Metazoa > Chordata > Testudines > Chelydridae > Macrochelys > Macrochelys suwanniensis. The sequence continues at coordinate 94,197,048 of CM065776.1, read as the reverse complement.
ACAAATGCTTTATATAATCTCAGAAGTTATATGGGCACTATCATTAAACATTTTTATCTATCCTGAATAATGTTTCTTATCAGCTATTACTTTTCATGGCCCATAGCCAAATTGGCAGAAGAAATCATAGTTCTTATAAATTAAAGTAGACAGAGAGATTAAGGGCTGGTCATATTTGCATGATTTTCTATATGAAACAATAAATTTATACATATTTTAGCAGCCTAACCTAGTTTCCCCCCCTAAAATCTCATCTGGCAGTATGCACATTAAGGGAGCCATTGTTGTCAGGAAGAAATGGCAAATAGATTGTTATTAGATCAGCAAGGGAAATATGTTTCAAGTGGGCTCCTTTATACAATGGGTTTTGTATCTTTTTATGGGCACTAAAGCATTAGGCTTGGCTACTGACCACCATGCTGGTACATTATAAAAGTAATTGCAGTGTCTAGCTCTGTAATATTTTTGAGGGACAGTACCTTCAATATCTAATGGGTTGTTGGTATCTATACCCACATCAGCTGGTAATAGTCGTACAACTAGAATTTCATTACAGGCAGCCTTATGTCACCACAGTGGATCCGTGCCAATGCAAGCTATTGATACTGCAGTGGGCATCTACATCATGCTGTGTTGTTGCTATTAAAGTTTCTTCCATGTAGTTTTCCTTTATGCAGTGGAATGCTAGCCACTCCTCACACAACATCCAGCCTTACTATGTTGGCTGTACAGATGCACACATGGAGTTCTGATTAATCCAGAGCAATCACTATAAAAAAATCAAGCTTTACACAATATTAAACCGATGGAGATCATACAGGTAAACTTATACAGACCTTCAGGCTGGCAGGGCCCCCATGTAATTTATCGGCCCACATAGAAAAGTAGCCAACTAATGTATCAAAAGAAGGCCCTTTGAAAATTCAGTTTTCAGTATTATGTTTCTCCAGGAATCTTGGTAGATTTGTGATATTTGGAATCTGATTACAAACAAATTCAGCAGAGTTCATTAAATATTATTCAACATGTAGTGTGGAACTTTTTTCATACAACAGCCTCTCCTTTTGAAAATATTTATGACCATACACATGAAGGTCCTGATTCTGCAAAGACACATACATATATGCATATTTCTGCATACTACGAGTACTCCCACTAGTATAGTATTAAACACATATCTTTGTCTTTTCAGCATCAGGGCCATTTGGCATAGATTCTCAATCTTGCGATGGCTCAATAACTGACAACCTGTCTCCCTTTCCCCCCAGTCACTCCTACTTGGTTCTGGTGCATTTTTTGTATCATCTGTTTTATCTATGTTCCCACAAGTTGCCTACCTGTCTGTCTCGTTCATTTTTTTGACTTCTCCTAATTTCCCCCCTACTTTCTACTTTTCATTCTGTTTTTTGCTCCTGATGATATTCTTTCCTCCACAGCCTCCTCCATCCCTCCAGTTCTATCTTGCCTCAGTTCATAGTTTCCCTGGTTCTGTATGCATACACACAGACACTATTTCTACACATGTAGCCCACCGCCCCCAGTTCTTTTTTAACATTTATATTACAGTAGTTTCCAAAGGCCGCTATCAGAACAGGGACCCCATTGTCCTGGACACTATGCAAACACAGATAGACAGTCCCTACCCTGAAGGGCTTACAATCAATACCCATTCTCTTTGTTTCTTCCCCATTATGTCTCCATTTGCCTCCTTGCACCCTCCTTTCCCCAGTGCTGCTGCATATTCTCTTGCAGCCTGTGTAAACTCAATGCATACACTCATAGTCTGTTGCTGTGGGGACAATGAAGAGGGAGTAGAACTCTGTAATGCCATATAGGCAAGGGGAAAGAAAATGAGAATGAGATGAAGAAGACAACATACAGTTTGTAGCATCCGGGGAGTCAGGGAGCCCCTGCAAAGTCAGTAATCTCCCACAAGCAGCTAAATGAATGAATGTGGTTCCATGGAGGAGGCAGGTAGAGGAGATCCTGGATATATGGATGAATTTGGACTAGTAGAGGGGAATTGGCTTAGCATCTTCCCATCATCCAATCATACACAGATGGACACATAAACACCCTGCTCATTGTAGCTTTGCCTATAACCTACCTGAGACAAGTCCAGTGCAATAGATCCCTCACAAATTCAGCTCCTGCCAAGAAGAATATGCAAAGATGTGGGGATGTGCTAAGGTAGCATGGCACATGTTCATGCATGTTATACCCCTTTACAGTTCCTGATAAATAAAAATTACTATTATAATTCTCAAGAATCCCCAAGTCATTTCCAATCAGAGCTGTTTGAAACATTTTCATCAAAAGTTCAAAAGATTAGGACCATTTACAACCATTAACTAATTATCTCTATTTATTCTACAAAACCTATGACCGTAGAACTTGCTGTGGGATCCATGCCACGTGGCAGAATTATGTTTCAAGCTTTCATGCTTCTGAAGAAAGTCTGAAGGTGAACTGAGTGAAACCAATTCAGTAAACCCAAGTCAGCAGAAACAATAACTCTAAAAGAGGTGCAATTGCCCCATTTATTTCAATAGATTTTTAACTTGAACATAACAACTGACATGTCAGCACTGTTAACCATTTCATTGCTGATCATCTTTACAGGACCATTGAGTTAGCATGTTTACACTGAAATGCCAGACTGTGTCATGTCTCCCAAATGCTGAAAGCTCCAAACAACCTGTCCTACTATGGTTCAAATGGGCTCCAGTTTCCCCCTAAACAGCCCCTACAATGCAGTCATGCATAGTCTGTACAAAAATCATTTTCATATTTGATTCATTTTAAAGCTCCTATTTTTAGAATTAAATGAAGCTGACAGAATTCCCAGTCTACTGCAGCAGAATGCCACTGAATCCAGGAACGTGACACTAAGTGTGTGTGTGGGGGGGGAGGGTCTTGCAAATTTGTGTTTATTGTGACAAGAGCAGTAGACACTATTGCACAGTAAAACAATTAATAATGCATTCATTATAGTAACAATTATTACAAAATTATAACAATAGTAAATCAAGTGGGACTTAGGACTTTGCTCTTAAATCACTTAGCTGTTTCTGAAATTCTACCCAATAATCATAACAATGCCAAGAATATCTCACCTAAGTTTAGTGATGAAACTAGTTTGACAGAATTTTGCTCACTGTTTGTCACTCACATAACAAACAAGATACAAAAATTAAATATTTATAAAGGAGTTGGAAAATGGACCAGTGCTCATGTAGAACGTGTTGATTCTTTTTAAAGTCTCAGTACTGTAATTTCAGAGACTGATTTGACAAGGGAGGAAGATGGGTGTGCAGGAAATCTTGATTCACTGCTTTGTTAGCTCATCCTCAACAGCCCTGATGTGTGGCTGAATAAATGACTATTCTGGATCACTTTTTTTTTTTAATAAACACCCCCATGGGCTGTTGAAAACTACTTTTCTGCTCTATAGTGAAATTGTCAAAACACTAGCAAGGAAGTTGTCAGATTTTTCCACCTGCTATCAAGATGAGTGAGAAGTCATGCTCTAACGGTGTTGAAGGTAGGTGCAAAATTTTTCATACCATTCACACAGGCTAGTGTGTTAGTACGTGACATTGTAACAAATTAATGGCTACTTACAATTGCATGGTTGTCACTATTTTGGACTGTATGCACATTCGGATGTCTAAAACAACAAGGAGCATAAATCTCAAATCTTCCTGCCTTAGAACCACAGGCTTCTCATCCTTCAGGTAAGGAACAATCTCTGTCAGCTGATATAGACAATATTTAGATTGACACTTAAAAAAAAGACTGCCCATACAAAGCCATGAGTACCCTGACAACAACTCAACTTTCACTAATCACCCCACAGCATAAACTGAAATACATTAACACCACCAGCCTATAGTCTTCAAAATTTAAAAACAGCTAACATTTTGCCTCAACACTATTTGCCCAAATCTTCCCTCAAAACCCTATCAAACAAACAACTTTTGTAATATGTCCACACTACTAGCTTCAGACAGAACTTGAACCTTTTTCTTTCTTTTTCACTCTATTTCTCTCATTGACCCTTTAGATACATTTAGGAATTCAGTACTCCATGGGAAATAAAGAAACCTTCTTCTATTACTCTATGTTTATTTTACCGTCATGTCAGTCTACTCACTGTAAAGGACAGTATTTTTTGACATCAGTAAACAGAGGGACAGATCCTGGTCCCTGCTACAGTCCCTTTGCTCCTCTTCATTTATATAAATGAGGGCATAAAGCAGCCCTAAGTAGGCATCTGAGGATTCCCCCATTGTAGACAAATCGCCAGGTGACACAAAACCGGAACAGCTGGCTCCATTCCACACCTGCTCCCAGGTCCCTTGCTGATAGGGAGCATGCTGGGTATGTTTGGGAGGACGGGAGACAGACCTGGGTGTGGCTGGAGCACTGCTTAGGGACTTTCACAGGTTAGAACAAACCTGAGCCCTCTAGAGATTGGGAGAGCACACAAACAGAATAAGTGGGTTTTTTTCTGTAGAAGTGGTTTTTTTACCCACGAAAGCTTATGCCCAAATAAATCTTTGTGTTTAAGATGCCACCAGACTCCTCATTGTTTTTGTGGACACAGACTAACACGGCTACCCCTCTGATACAAACAGAACAGTCACTTACTGCAGCGAGCACAGCGGCCATCTTTGTCTAGGCCAAGGACCTGCACTGAGGGCAGCTCTACCAGTGGTCAAAATAGTGCAGAAGTTAAAAAAAATTGAATGGAATCCAACAGAACAATGTTCATTCTGTTAAAGACAGAAGCAGATATTACTGGAGTTACTAGAATAATATATCTGGATTTGTACTGTAACATAATTATTAGATTATTCCTCCACCTCTTCCCGACTCCGCCAACTCTCTCCCTCATCCATCCCTTTCTTTTTTCTTTTTCATTCTATAAACTGTGATGTGTATTATGTATATCAGTGGTTCTCACCTTTGAAGAGCTGGAGAGCTACTTCAAAGGTAGCTCCAAAGAGCTCCAAATAATCTTGGTTAAGTGTCTCTATGTTGCTTTGCTATATTTGCTTTATGTCAATATGGGTGATGACACTATTTTGTTCCAAGTAAACACTGTGCTGATGTAACAGCTCCGCTAAATCATTCTGTGATTACTGTGTGGATCTTTATAACTCCACTTGACATCTACTCTCGCTCTTTCATCCCACCAGCCCAAGCTTTTAGCTGTTTTGGCTCTCAGTCTCTCCTGCCTTCACAGGAAGGAAAATTATCATTTTCCTGTTCACCTCACCTATTCGCTGCTGCGAAGCATCAAACTGAGCATCAAAATGTAAAATGGGTTGCTCTAATTTAGGTTCCAGCATTTGGGATCTGGTCACATGGTATTTTTATTGGTAACTACTGTTCTAAATGTTTCACGCAGGCTAATGTAAATACACATTATCACAGAAACAGTGTAAAGGAGTTTTCAAAATTCTCAGTTTCCCTCTTATTAATCTGAGCTCTTTGCAAGAAGGTGTGAGCCACAGATATGTGGGGTAATGGGTTGTAGATATTCAAGGAGAGGGTATTAGTTTAGGGACAGATACAGTTACACTCACATTGAATAGCACATTTGTCCAATAGTCCCTTTGACTTCCCTGGGACTACTGAACTAAGGTACTATTCAGTGTGAACAATGGTGGCAGAATCTGGCACTTAGAATACAGAAAACAGGCTTCCCCCGTGGATAGGAATTAAAAAAACAAAACAAAACAAACAAACAAAAGAAACTTACCACATGTTCAGAAAATACCAAAGCAATGTCTGAAGTTAACTAGATATTTCCTCACAAGATGATTATGACACATACGAACAATATATCAACATTTTTCTAGGACCTGAGAAACCCTGAACCATTATGTCTTTGATTGAGGTAACAAGAAAAAAAAATCAGGGAAACAGGTGACTTAATATTAGCATAAGCAATGTTTAAGTTAACTGACAAAAGAAATGTACAAAGACAACAGTGAACAGCTGAAAAGCACTTTTATGAAAATGTCCATTCCACTAAATGTCATACTGTATTGCTGCTCCACAGTCATCATGCTAAGGGCTTTCATTACCTCTTTTGGATTTTAAATTGAATGTCAAATAGAATTTGGACAAGAGAGAAATAAAACAGCAAGAGCATCTAGGGAGGGAACTTAATAGCTCTATTTTTGCATTACACATTAACATTTGCCGAATGTTAAACTTGATTAGTCTTTATTTATTACATGGCATAGACATTGAAAAGTTTCAAATATTTGTTTTTCCAACATAAACACTGATTTTTTTTCTTTACAGACAATTTGAAGAGCCCAAGAACTACAGTATCTCCTCGCTTAACATTGTAGTTATGTTCCTGAAAAATGCGACTTTAAACAAAACGATGTTAAACTAATCCAATTTCCCCATAAGAATTAATATAAATAAGGGGGTTGGGTTCCAGGGAAATTTTTTTCACCAGACAAAAGACTGGTGAAATGGGGATTAATGCAAGAACTGAAAGGTAGATAAGGAACCAGTTAAAGCAGTGGTCCCCAAACTTCACTGGTCACACCTCTCTCTTATCTGGTCTGTGACTCCACCCCCACTTCAGGAGTCACACTCGGGAGCCAGGGCTCACAGCTGGGAGTGGGCCTGTAGATGGCAACAAGCCTAAGGTCAGGGCTGGTAGCCAGAGGCCACGGTTGGGAGTGGGCCCGCAGTCAGGACTGGGAGCAGGCTTGTGGTCAGGGCTGGGAGCTCAGCCAGAAGCAGGCCCACAGTTGGGACCAGGAGCTGGGAGCGGAGCTCTGGCCAGAACTGCAGGTGGAGCCACAGCCAGGAGTGGGACCAGGAGATCGTGGTTGGGAGTGGGGCCAGATCTGCGACCCTGGTTCATCATTGGCTCAGCAAACTGCTTTACCACATCACCCCAGGCAGAAGTTACAGCAGAAGTTTCTAGTCCATTCTGTCCCCACCCCATTGACTCTAAGCATGCCCTTCCATGGACCCTTCCTTAGTTACGAAGATGAGTTGCTAGGTGGCAGTTGTGGCCTGAGCACTACCCAGAGACCTATGTGCCTGGGTTGGATGCCTGTGATCCCTCACAAGTAACAGTGGAACAGCAAATCATTGTGTGTTCATGCTCAAAAATAAAAAGGGGTTATTCTTTCAGTCTTCACTCATGTGAAAAGCCTTATGCAAACAGTACCACTGATTTCAGTGGGATTACTCATGCGATTAATACTTGCAGGATCAGATCATAAGAGATAAGACAATTCAATATCTCTCACTCACTCGCTTTCATTCTTACTGACACTCAGTCTTTACCTTCCACGTGTAGCCCAGGGAAGTGGTTGCACAAAATAGTGTTACACATAGCATGAGGGATGAGATGCTATTTATATGACTATTCATAAGAAATTTGAGGAGAAATGTTATTTTAATACAGCCAAATGTAAGGGCACGCATCTAGGATAAAAGAATGTAGGGACAAGGGACTGTATCCTTGAAAGCAATGACTCTAAAGAGGATATAGGGGTCATGGTGGATAACCAATTGAATGTGAGGCCCTGTGATGCTGTAGCTAAGAGGGCTAACAATTCTTGGATTTAAACAGGGAAGCGTTGGTGGTACTGCCTCTGTGTACAGATTAGTGAGGCCATTACTGGTATACTGTGTCCAGTTCTGGTGTTTACATTTCAAAAAAGATTAAAGCACTGGAAAGAGTCCAGAAGAGAGCTGCAAGAATGATTAGAGGACTGGAAACCTGGCTTACAGGAATAGACTTAAGAAGTTCTATCTATTTCGTTTATCTGAGAGAAGGTTGAGAGGTGACTTCCTCATAGCCTATAAGTACATTCCTGGGGAGAAGATTTCTGATAGCAGAGGACTCTGTCATCTAGCAGAAAATGGTATTACAAGATCCAATTGCTGGAAGTTGAAGCTCCACACATTCAGACTCAAAATAAAAGTATGTTTTTTGTTTTGTTTTAAAAAAACCCACTGAGGGTAATTAACCATTGAAATGATTTACCAAGGGATATGATAGATTTTTCGTCTCATGAAATCTTTATATCAAGACTGATGTCTTTCTAAAAACATCTAGCTCAACCAGAAGTTGTGGGCTTGATGTAGTAGTTACTGAGTGAAATTCTATGTCCCATGCTGTGGAGGAGGTGAGATTATATGAATATAGTGGTCTCCTTTGACCTCAGAATGATGAATCTATTAATCTATTTGAAGGAATATTTGTGATTGTTCCCTTACAGTGCCTTTTACACTGCAGGAAGAACACAAATATGAACTCTCAATTAAATGTGTTATGAACACCAGTAATCTCCACAGAAACTTCATTACATAAATATGAATATGTAAATGAATGTGGAGATATCAGAAATTCCTATGTTTAGGATACATGGCTAGGCAGAAATTTAGGTGCGCAAGTCCAACCATTTTCACTGTGGGTGTAACAACCTCCTCTCCCCACTGTGTGTAATTATGTTTTATAAAATGACAAAAGACAGAACACATACATTAAATCTGTGGTTAGATACGGATTATAATTGTTTATTTTTTTGATTCACAGCCACTTTGCGCCACACAATTGGCAGATTCTTGCCGTAAACCCATTACAGCTAGCCATAGCAGAATCAACGCAATATGGAGGAAACTCAGTCGTAAACAGCAAATGTAGTAACACTGCTCCTGGAATAGGGAGGGTAGCTAAGAAAAGGGGGGACTGACCTGAACTTATTTACACCCCACAGCTGCCACATTTGCCCCCAAGTTGAGCTCTTTGCTCATTGGCGGTAGCTAAGGATACATGTTTGTATCCAAATTCATACAAATTCCATGAATTTATCATTTAGATTATGCTGGGGTGTGTAGAGGAGAAATAATTGTCATTTTTCTGCCCCAAGGAAAAATTCTAAAACCTGAACCCATTGTTAAGATTCTTAAAGGCATTAAAACCTGTAGGAATGTCCAGTTTTTCCAGTGAAAATAATGTAATTAGAAAACTAGCAAGGACGACAGATAATTGTTTAAACAAAACAAAACAAAACAATTTAAAAACAACAATGTATGTCTGATCCCTATAGATGCTGATCACCTCAACTCTGCTCTAAGTCAATAGCAGGAGTGCGCAGCCTCATTCCACAGGCACTCAGCACCTCAGAAGTTCAGGCTCTTGGTCCATTCCTGAACAGCATTGTGCTATGAGTAGGTGCCATGAGAGAGTTTCAATCCCTATATTTTTGCTGCTCTCCTGAATGATTAGTTTCGCTTTCTTCTTTTCCAGACGGATGGTATAGTGATTGCCCCGCAATAAGTATTCCACACCAGGTTCCTCAGAAAGGTCTTGACTATTGGACTGATTTATCACACTCAGTTAAAGTGCTGCCCAAAAGCTAGCAGTGAAAGTGAAAGCAATTACAACTGTGCTGGCACTGCTTACAAAACAGGATTCAGTTTTCTTAAGATGCTACCAAAAAATGTTTGAATTGCCTCTATGTTTCTTTCCACTCACATACAAGGTGACTTAACAAAAGTGACGAGCACTATTAGAGCTATGGGCTGCATTATGGCTTTTACTCCAGCAGTGGGAATCCAGAAGGAATTTTCACCTATTCAGAGGCCTTCTGTGTGAACGCACTTTGCAATGGGAGCTTTGCTTTGCCTTTTTAAAAAAACAAACAAACCCAAATGTGATATGCTCTTTCGGCTCACCTCATTTGAAGCGACCAGAACCATTTGTAACGAGAGGCTTGGACCTGACATGACTCACAGCCATCTTGTGTTTGGATTTAGCATAACCCACAGTCATTCTGTATGCTCAGTCACCGTAAGTTGGAAACAAAAGCTAGAGAGTCAGGAAAATTCAGCCTTGACATCAGCAGACAGATAGAAAAGTATGAGCTTCAGCTGCAGCATTACTACCAGGGATAGACATATATTCACAAAGTCATGAGAATGGGGAAACAATGGTCTCAAGTTCCTGAAGCTTCTTCCTGATAGTAAAAAGTAAAGTTTTACTGTTGCAAATGTATTCTGGTAATGAAGCATAAAGATAAATAGACCTTAAGAAGTTTTTACTAACTTTGAAAACCACAAAAGTTAATGAGTAGGCAGTCTTAGACATGTGAACCCCTGTATAGAGAAAATGATTGGTTAGTGTTTTTTGCATAGACATGTTTTGGGTAAAATAACTAGTTAAGGTATTTATAAGAAGAACTCTCATTTTAACTATATAATGAGGGTCAGGAAACAAGCTTGTTGGAACTTAACTCCGGGATACAACTCAAGACCAAAGCTGCTAGGATTTTTAACCCCTGCACAAGTAGACAACATGGAAGCTGGGGCCCTGAATGAGATCAGATTCTGACTGGCCATTGGGAGACATTTTTGGGGGAATGGTGCTGCTTTATTGGGAGTGGTGAGCATTAGATGTCGGCATGCATATTCCGCTGATTAATTGTTGATTGCTAATAAATACCTGTACATGTTTAAGAATATTTACTGCATGATAAAGGCGCCTTTACTGGAACAAGGTCCTGTTAACCCGTAGGGAGCCATTGTGCAGGTAATAAGTTGGCAATACTAGCCCAATGCAATCCTTGAGGTAAGCTACACTGGGAATTACTCATGGTTTCCAAACCACCATCATGTTGGAAAAAAGAGGCTTGCCGAAGAAGTAGAGGGGATAGATGCCCTGTTATGATGAACACTCACCACCAGAGTATCCTCCCCTCCCCCTGCACATCAGGGTACATTGTTGCTGGGATCCTCATCTCCAACATCCCCTATAAAACATCTGCCTCTTGCACAATACAGCCCTCAGGCTGAAAAGCATCTAGTGCAGAGCCCTTTCAGGATAACGAAAAGCTCAAACTAGTATCTAGTATCTCAACAAATCAGCCCCTTGCTGGGGAATTTTACCATAGTGAGTGGCTATTCCTAAACCACCACTCCTCTCCATAAGTCAGTGTGTGCAAGGAAGGATTTCAGTTATTCCGGTTTTGGGGAAGGAAATAATGCTTTGTCCACTCATTCCCCTTTTCCCCTCCTCCACCCTGAACTGATCTACCCTCTCCTAGGTGGAAGATTACAACCTCTTCCTTTGTTAAAAACGTATAAAGGAAGGGTGACTAGAAAGGGAACTCTGGCTGTGGCTGGGAGAACCCAGTATGGAAACTTGCAGCAGGCAAGAGCAAGGTGGGGTAGGTGACAGAGTATGGGAAGTATGAAATTATTCGCCCATGGGGAGTGAGTGGGGTTTATTTAGGCACTCAACAAAGCTCCTGTTCAGGGAAGAGAGGAGAGACTGAAGGTAAGTTTCTGTCTTTGGTGCTCTAAGAGTTAAAGTAACTCCACAGAAAGCATTACTTGTGTTTCAGATCAAGCTTATGCATTTTATCTATTTATCGATTTGGAAAATACATTTCCGAAGAACAATACTTCACAAAACTGTTCTCAGTTCAGATTTCTTCTCTCTCCCTCTCAAGTTAGTTAGAAGCCAATTAAAGTTAAGTTACTTTAAAAAAGAATCTACAAAGACAGATGTGAGTCTTGGACTTCAACCAGGTAAGATATTACATCGTTGGAGCAGATCCAGCTTTACAGTAACCTCCAGGATCCATGACAGACTTGTAAGTAACAGTTTCCAGAAATGGAGAGTGGTGAACATTCTACTCTGCACTTGAAACATCTTCTAATCCCTTTATTATAAATCCAGTGCCTTGCATGGTGTCAAGTATCAGGGGTAGCTGTGTTAGTCTATGTCCACAAAAACAACGAGGAGTCTGGTGGCACCTTAAAGACTAACAGATTTATTTGGGCATAAGCCTTCATGGGTAAAAATCAACTTCTTCAGATGCATGGAGTGAAAGTTACAGATGCAGGCATTATTATACATGAAGAGAAGGGAGTTACCTTACAATTCAGGTAACTCCCTTCTCTTCATGTAAATATTACCTTGCATATCTATTCATCTGGGAATCTCCAAGCATGTAATGAACGTTAAGTCACTCACAACACCTATATGTATTATATTCATTTTATGGATGGCTAAGCTAAAATGAGGTGAAATTAAAATCACTTTCCCTTCAAGAACGCATTCACTTCACCATGTTTAAATGAAGGCTATATTATAGATTTTGACTACATATGTGACATCATGCAATTCTATTTCTACAGCACTGGAATTTTTCTATACCACAAATATATATTCTCTCAAATTCCTTATGAAGTGTCTATCTTAAAGCTCTAGGCATTTGTGCGAACATTTATAATACACAGACGTAATCTAATTTACAAAGATCAGTTTATCCAAACCAACCCACAAAATATACATCCTGCAAATAACAATGTTTTTCATCCTGCAGTCCCCTATCTATCACCTCACACCTCACCGGAAAACAGAGGAACATTGAAGTATGCTCAACAAATTTGTGTTCTGCCATACCAAATCTCAGAATATCACACCAATATAATGACTGTTTATATCTAGAAGATATATACAAAATATTACCAAAAGAAATATCCCAATTCTAGAAATTATCAAATGTGAATCTACAGAACATAGAAATTACATCTGAGGGTTCTGGTGACAAGTCACTGACTCAGCTGATGACTGGAAGACAGTGACGTCGAATGGGTAAAACACTGGGCTGGGAAGAGGGCAAGTTGGGCTAAACTTTTACTTTGTAATGGAGTAGCTGCATGATATTGGCTTTGTGCCTCACTTTCCTCATTTGTAAAAGGGATAACACAACTTCATAAAACACTTTGAAACACTCAGATGAAGGGTAAATAGGTGCACAATATTATCACTAAACGCCATATGATTGTGCACATGTATTATAGAATTGCTCTAATATTTTATTATATTACACCTACATGTGATGCATTTGACTGCATAGAACTGTGATTAGATAAAGTGTAGGACTAGCTCATGAGATAGTATTTAGTGTGTTTATGTACTCAAGTCTTTACTGCAGATAAATGTATAGATATAACAATCACTACCTTTACCCATTTAGCAGTTTATTAATTTTAAGTATAATAACCATAACATTTTACAATTAAGTATATTGGGTGTTTTATTAACACAGCAGATGTACAGTGATTCACTATCAGGTGTTCACCTACAATAAAAAGGGAAAAGCTACAGTTTGGTGCAGGGCTTTGTCCAACATTAGCTACTTGCTCATGTGGGCAGTCATGATGGTTTTTCCTTTCAATGGGACCAAACTCTATTCTAATAAAAAAAATTTAGGCACGGTAGATAAACAACCATTAAGACACACTGGTCATTTATAGTAGCCAGTAGAGGGCTAGGATTCTAGGCATCTTATCGTCATCATTGTATACTAAAGGAAGCCTGGGAGCAAGGCAGCATTCAGCACTATAACTAGAAGGGTCTGCTTGTCTGAGGACAGAGGGGGAACAATGGTATGACTAAAGTCTCCGCCAGTAAGGAGAAAAGGCATGGAAGGAAGATGGTTATGAAAATATTGTAAGTCACGGCACTAATAACAGTTAGCAACCATGTTAGCGTCCATTAGAAAAAATAAATACAGCATCTGATTCACACTGATCTGCAAGTGTCTTGTACCTGGCTAAGGCAGGAAGTTGAGGCAGTTAGCTACAAATGACCTTGATATAAATTTGAAAATACCCCATTACGTGCTCAGAAAAGAACTAATTCAGGCATACTACATTTTAAACTATCACACTAAAGATGGGAATAAACTAGCTCCTTTTTCAAGTCGACACATTATGACAACCTTGAAAGAAGGCATTCACACTAATGGGCTTTTTTATTACATAATTTAATACAATTTATTTTTTATCTCATGTCCTTCATATGCTGTATTTAAAAAAATCCTTGCAGAGAGTCAACAATAATCTAAAGCGAAGAAGGCAGTGAATAAGCATAAGGATGGAAAGTTTTTTGCCTTTCTGATGAGCAGGCCAGAAAGGTTATCAGTTATGAAGGTGGATTTTAATGATCATTTACTAGATTGCTGACTGCTCCCATTGTGTTCAGTGTTGTTCATGTATCCTTGGAACTGGACTCAACATATACATTTTTTTTTAACCTTAGAAATAATTCATTTTTGTTTAAGGGCAGTTTTATTCTAACCTCTCATATGACAGCAAAACAAGAGAGAAGCTGTTTTCTTATTTGCTGGTTGTGAAGAAATACTGAGCTAAATATATTGCTAGACATATTTCCATGAAATCTTTCATGTACTGAACACAGTATAGTTAGAACTGACATCAGTTAAGGAATGCACTTTGACATCTGTAGCACTTATTTTAAAAAGTTCAATTCACTTTTTTGGCCAGTATTAATGTTTGTTTTTGGACGTTTAGGCGTGTCTCCCTATTGTCTATTTTCATAGCATACAACTATTTCGAGCTTTAAAACAAGCTAAAGAGAGACATGTTCAGAGTCTAATAAATCAGAGAGCTGACTTCCATGCTAAAGATTGTGGGTACGCTTTGTGCTATGGGGATTGTGTTTTCATGAAAAATATGGGGGCAGATTTTGCCCTGATATCCTGCATTTACTAGTGCAACACCATTTAAATCAGAATTATGCTACTAAAAAGCAGGCATAAATGAAAGCATAATCTGATCCATTTATGAGTTTGGTTTTTTTAGATATTTTATTAGTGAATCTACTTGCTTAATTACTTTCCAAACCGACAAGAAATAAAAAAAGGTGACATCTGGTCAAAATGCCTTTTGGCAAATTCTGTTGTCAGTTAGAACTGTATGCAAAAAACACTGAAGCTGGTGGAGTTGCTCCAACTTTCCAGTTTGAAAAATAAAATGGTGCAGATGGGGGACAATTAATAGGATGTTTATAGGCAGCACATTTTTACATTAAGCACATTTCTCCATTCTTTTACACAAACATACCTCTAGGAATTACTTTTGATTTACATTGATATAAGTGAGAGGAAAATCAGACCCTAGAGTAATAATAGCAAATTAGATTCAAGTAGTTAGCTGTGAACAGTGACTATACTTCATGCAGAATTTCTGCTCAAGCCAGTGAGTTACACGTATGCAAGCAGCGACAGAATTGCACCCCAGGTCATAACTAGAGCAACTTAAATTGCTGATTGCCTTGTAGCTTGTACAATTATTTACACCAGTGCCAATGCTACCATCAGTATAAGTGGGTGAAGAATTCTGATGTGGTAGGGATTTAAACCAGCACAGCAGGGATGTACATCACTGCACAAGATAGAAGGCAGGAGAATTAGGCCCCTCAGGTTTATAAATCCCCCCTAGTCACCTCCACCGCAACCACACTTGCACTAGAACTCAAGTGACACTGAAATCCTAAGATTTTTTTTTTACTTATAATCACATAGCTTGATTCATGTCCATGGTCAATGTAACAAATTATGCATGCCTTGGTTATACAATGCTGTTTAAAGTGAAAGTTTCTGTACTAAGCCTGTAATAGCTTGCGCCAATTTTTCCCTTGATTTATAGTTATTTCCCTAACTAGTTATCTTTTTCACATCCTTTCTGGCTTTAGAATGAGATGTAACAGTAATCTTTGTGCAATGCCACTTGTAAGCTCAATTTATGTAGCAGATTTGCATGTTAAGTGCTTTACTGGTAAGAGCAGCTCTCAAAGACAGCATGTTTATGCCCCCATTTGTTTAAATTTGAATGCTAAAGCAAAGCCAAGTGAAAAAAACCCCAGATGATTTTAGATCTTTGTTTTAAATAAAATATGGAATGCTTATTTTAATTGTTGACTTGTGCCACCCTCTTCTGTGAGAAAAGGCAGCTATTAGCACCAGCATGATGCCAGTATACTTGTCACAGCCACTTGTGTTGCCTGCCCTGGGGTTAGTAATCTAGTTTACATATGTTTTTGAAGATCTAATGTAGTGATTGCTTTCCCTAAAAATTACCCCAGGTCATCCCTGAAGGGAGGCTAACAAATGACATATTAGTCTTATATTATAATATATTCTGTTTAGAATACGTGAGTTCCCACTTATAAGCACAAGGCAACAGATTTTTTGTGAAAAAAAGACAGCCACCTATGAAAAAAATAATATATAAAATGACTGGGGTTTTGCTTCATATATAGGTGTTGTTTTAGTTACGCAAATGTATTGTGTGGTTAGTCACAAAGCATATATAAAATGCACTGGATTTTACTGTTATGATAATGTCCTTTATTATGGTAGAACCCAATGTTGTCAACTTTCCTCGATCAATCACTTATCTCACAGTATTTAGTGTTTTCTTTAAAGCCCCATCTCCTGGAGTCCTGTGACTATTTGAGGAATTCATCTTTCTTTTAAGTCCATATCTAACCTCAGTGCTAGTAGAAAAAAGCTTGAAAACAAGAATTCAAAAACCAAAAGGCAAGTCAAAATATATCATTTTTTCAAATGATAAAATCAATGTTATGATTTAAGAATGATTGGGTTTGGCAAAATGGGAGCAATTAGAAGCTTCAGTTAGGAATGAGGGTTCCATTGTATTAAACACTATGTAAACACTTATCTAAAAGCCAGTCCTTGTAGCAAAAAAATTCCAAGGTAGTTGAGTTTTGGTTCCTGTTATCCCCCCAATATACAGTGGGGTAAATCAAAGCAAAAGTCGGCCTTGCTGTGCAGTCGCAGTTTTGGGCAGGAGACAATACGCAGGTGTAGTCAGTTTCCTATTCCATCTTCTCCAGCCCCATAATATCAGAACGCTGTGTCCCAACCTTTAAAAAGAAAAGCTTTATGAATTATCTTATGTCTTACAGTCCCCCCTGCCCTGGGCATTTTGAGGTGTAATTCATTAATGTTTGTAAAGCATCTTGAAATGTTTGAGTGGAAAGTATTTATATTGGTACGTGATATTAAAATATGAAAGTAGGGACAATTGTAATAGAAGCTAAAACAGAAAAATATTCAGAAATTCAGAGTCAGACAATCTCCTCTCCTTAAAGCTTTGAGTTGAGGTTTTCTTCAGAAAATCTTCAGCAGCATTGCTAAATCTCTCCCCAGATATCTATTATCCCTGTAATGTATGCTGTAATCCTACTGAGCAAGAGAAGGCCGTTGTGGGAGTGATAGATAACACTCACCCTTGGGATGCGGAAGGGAGTTATGGTTATCTTATGATTAAAGTAAAAGATTGGCACAGGTAGGGAAACTATACAGCAAATGACAATCAGAATGGCACAGAGGCGCCTAGATCTTACGATAGGTTAGAAAAACTACATCTGAAGTCTCTCAAAAAGGAAAAATTATGAAAGGCCAGCCTCACAAAAGTATACAATATTCCATGAGGTAAAAAAACCACTACAATATGTGTCAAACGGAAGAGGAGGGAACAAGGAGTCTGGCAAAAGAAAAGTTACTATAATATGGAACCGTTGACTGAAAGCAACAAATGTATTCTAATTTCTGTTTGTAGGATCACTACTTATTTGCAAAAGCCTCTATTTCTTCTAAAGGCTACCCATGCACCAGCCTGCCTCGTTCAGTTGAAACAATATTTACTTATGGCAAGAGCACATATCTAGAAAATAGTCTGTGCAGCTTGCCTCACTTATTTGTTTAGTTATTGTTTTACCTCATGGATAGCTTGACTATGGTTACATAGTGAGAGATTCAGATATTAGCTTGTACCCAGAAAAAAATCATGAGGTTGGTGGAACTGACAGCAGAAGCAGCTCTGCCTCCTCTTCACTTTCAGCAGAGGCTGGCAACTATCATGGTGGGCATTCCTTGCCCCCTTGTGTCAAGGCTGATGGATCTATGTGCATATTCTTGCCTCAGTTTCCCCTATTGAGCTTTCATTGAGTTGAACGGGGCTTTTGTGTAGTGAGCAGAGCCCCTTCAGGGATCTAATTTATTCAGTGAAAGGTTCAACGTGACACCCAAGCAGGCCTACATCTCAGCAGCCTGGCTGTGGGGGGAGTGGGAAAAGGAGGGCAGTTAACCTTAATCTGTCTGCTCCATCTGAGTCCCTCAATCTCCTCTCTACAAGCTCCTTCCTAGCGAAGCCCTTTTGACCTGCAGCCCTCCCGTGGAATCAGGTCTCTTGTCATCACCAGGGGAAACGTTCCTCCCCTGGGCTTGCAATCCCCTGCAGAGGTCAAAACATTGCACCTCTTCTCCAGAGCAGGGTATAGGTCCTCTGCAATGTGGAGCTCCTGCTGCTGACTGGTAAGGTATTTCCACTGGGACCAGGTCTCCCCAGCAGGGCCGGCTCTAAGATTTTTGCCGCCCCAAGCAAAAAATGTTTTGGCCGCCATACTCTCCCCGCCCCCCCGTTTTTTTCTTGCCCCACCCTCGGCCCCGCCTCAACTCCGCCCCTTCCCTAAATCCCCAGCCCCGCCTCCTCCCCCACAGGTGCTACATTTCCCCCACCCCATTGCTTCCTGTGCCCCGCCCCCTGCAGCCCACCGCCCTAGCTCACCTCCACTCTGCCGCCGCCGCCCGGGTTCTCCCCCTCCCTCCCAGGCTCTCAAGCCTTAAGTAACCCACCAATGATTTTCACAACATACCCCTCATTTTTTCGTCTCTGAATGAATCACTTGTTTATTTTAAAGCAACTGGGTGCTGGGTTTTGCAACAAACAAGCAGGGCAATCGATTTCTTGGGACAAGGTCGTCCCATAATCTTTCCTCCAGTGTATGGATTGGAATGTACAGCTTTGAACTTTTTAAACTGATTGAAGAAACCTCATGTGAATTTCTTGTTCATGCCCTTCATTCTTAGCAATGTGCTGTTCACAATATTTAATTTAGGGAGGAGACATCTAGTATCATGGAATCTGAACCAAGAAGTGGTTTCCTCTGGATCCTGAAGTATGTATAGAACATTTCATTAGAACTACCCCACCGAACACGTAAGACGTAAACAATTATGATCTTGGAGGGACCTTTGAAACAGTTTGCAAGTACTTGCAGCATGTCTGTGGTTCATATAGTGTTACATCATGGGGAACACGTCCATCATGGTGTCTTAATTCAGCTATTCCGGTCCTAGGACGTATTACCTCACATTGTTACAGGGTACATAAGCAGCAGCAGATAGCAGGTTGAACTTATAGAGGTACATGATGTGGCATGATAGTTTCCAGAAA
Source organism: Macrochelys suwanniensis (assembly GCA_033296515.1). NCBI lineage: Eukaryota > Metazoa > Chordata > Testudines > Chelydridae > Macrochelys > Macrochelys suwanniensis. The sequence goes on along the minus strand of CM065776.1, from coordinate 94,177,914 downwards.
TCCACAGGGCAAATTTCATGCTGTTTGTGGGAGTTCTTCATGTGTAAAGTTACTCCCAGGCTCTCAGGCTTGGGTTCTCCCCCTTCCTCCCAGGCTTGAGGTCCTGGGAGGGAGGGGGAGAAGCGGCGCACCACGGCCGCTCAGGTTCTCCCCTTCCCTCCCAGGCTCTCAAGCCTGGGAGGGAGGGGGAGAAGTGGGGAGAAGCAGCGCGCGAATCAGCTGTTTTGTGCACCGCGGCCGCTGGGGTTCTCCCCCTCCCTCCCAGGCTCATAAGCCTGGGAGGGAGGGGGAGAAGCCGAGCGGCGGCGGCGCGCGAAAGCTGAGCGGTGGTGGCGGAGGTGAGCTGGGGCAGCCGGGCCACCCCTAGAAATGTGCTGCCCCAAGCACCAGCTTGTTTCGCTGGTGCCGAGAGCCGGCCCTGCTCCCCAGGGCTTGGCTCTCGAAGCTATTACCCTTCAGAACCTCTTCTTTCTAGGAGCACCCTTCCTATGTTCCTTTTCCTAGTAAGCTCCCTAACTAGCTCCTCCTGAGAAGTCACTCTCCTTCATAGCTTCATGTCTTCTGGAACCTCCTGACAGTGCCTTCATAACCCTTTATTAGGCCCAGATATTCCATATGTAATTACCTGCTGCCCTGCCGCCCAGACAATTTACTCAATGGCCCATCTGGGTTGGCTCATCCTCCTTAGCAGAACCTACCACAGACAGGTTGGATGCAAGGCCTGCTGTCTTGTGACCCTGGACAGTGAAAAATAAATGCGGGCATACATGAGCTGGTGAAACTGAGACGTAAAGCCCGATAATAAGGGATAGTGTCATACTTTAAGATATCGACTCTAAAACTTGATGGCCAGTGTGAACCTGCTTGATCAGAAGAGTCACCGCTGCTTTTGCATTGCCATCATCTTCATTTTTTCTCTTTTTCTTCTTTCTCCTTTTTCTCCCCTGCTCCCATCCCATGTTGTTCTCCTGTGATGTCCAGCTCACCCTTGAATTATGGGTAACACAATTAACAGAAGGGGAGTGGAAAACAGGCAGCTGTACATGACTATTATATATTGCAATGTGTGACTCCTAGTAGGTCACCTGATTATTACCAAAATTGAAATGGCCATAATGTGGTTTTATGCCAGCATTTCCTCAACTTTTGGAAGGTCAGACCCCTTTCAGGAAAATGAGACCAGTGATATCACCCCTGCAACTCCACCATCTGCTGCTAGAGGCCATATTCTGGAATTTTAATAAAATGAAACTGAATTGTGTCCTTTTAAATATTTTATCAATTGTTGGATATTCAACACTGATGTTAAATATCTTCCAAATAGGATGCTTACTTTTCTTTCATATGTCCTTTCAGTAGTGACATTGTTAAAAATGTTGACATCTGTGGGTATTTGAGTTAGCAACACCCAATGAGAGGAAATAGGGCAGCTAGCTATTGTTTCTGTATCTTTACAGACTCAGGCAGATTTTCTTCATCAGTTACACGACGGTCATTTTTAAGGCTTTTTTCACAAATGTTTCAGCTTCTTTAAAAAATGAAAGCTGATGCTATGGAAAAAAATTAAGCCCCTCCTGTCCTCCAAACTAGTGCTTCATGCCTCTCCATGAGGGCATATCCCACACTATACGAACACGACCTTATACTATGGCTCATACTGGAGTGGGTGCACCTTTCCAGAACTGAAGGAAGCTTGCACCTTAAACACTGCAATATTAGCACACAACATTTTCTTTGAGAAAGCATATATTGTTGCCTTTTAATAGAGAGTACTGTCTTTTTTTTTTTACACTTTGGTTAGAATCTCTAATTGTAGCTTTTTGTTTTGTAAATTAACAGATTTGTTATGAAGCATCTAAATGTCTGAAAGGAAAACCATCTTGAACTGAACAAAGAACATATTTTCTCTAAAACATGTGGTTGCTCTTTTTTGATTAAAAAATTCTGTCTGTCAGAGTGACCTAGTTATACCAATAATTACAATCATTCAGCTTTGATTTCTATTCCTCATCTCTTCTGCAGAAGCTGGAAGTATTGGGTTCCAGCCCTGAAAGCTGTTTTTTGGTGTGCTTCTAGTCATTTTTCCTACAACTGATTATGGCATAGCACTGACAGCTCGAAAGGAAGATATGTTCAGTTCTTCTCAACTATAAGAATGGAGGATAGGACATTCAACCCATAATGACAGTGAGATTAAAAAGAGGCTGAAAAATGGGTGGATTAGTACAGTATATAAAAGGCCTTTCACGGGCATTAACCAGAGGACAACACTGTCATCAAATATGCGGAAAACTCACTTAGGCTGTCTGCACTAGAGTGTTTACAGCGGCACATAATTATACCACCTACAATGAACAGCTGTAGCTATGCCAGCAGGAGAAGGTCTCCTGTCAACATAGTGCTGAGTACACCACCGCTTATGTCAACGAAACTTATGTTTCTCAGGAGGGTGTTTTTTTACACCCCAACATATGTTTTGCCGACATAAGTGGTAGTGTAGACATGGCCTTAGCCTTTTCCTGAGAATGTTTTTAATCATCAGCGAAGGGCAGGAAGAGACTGATTTCTCTTCCAGTTTTTCATGCTATATTGTCTTTATAATTGCAACACCACAAACATGACTGAAAGTGACCCTTTCCATTTAACGTGAACTAGAATAGCATACAGTGTCTCTGGCATGTCTAAGTGTAGTCTAGTGTTTGAATAATAAATGAGATCTGTATGGACAGCTCCCTGGAAGTGACATTGCTGCAATTTAGACTTGTAGATTCTCATTTCTATTGCTGGTTAAGAACATGCTTTGCAGAAATTCAGGCAGCCCCACTCCTGAATGTATAAATACAATTAAAAAGTCAACCAGTGGTAGGGAGCTGAAAACATTGAGAGAACAGTTTCAAGTGGCCATTGATAGAGTGGGGGTTTGCCTATGAGGAAAGCTAGTATGCGGTTAATCTGGGATACAAATCTACAGTGCAGTAGCTTGCAGCGTATTAACTGGCCTTTTGGTCCCTGCAGCCATAGACTGAAAATTCTGTAGCTTGCTTTGACCTACTCCTATTTCAAATGCACTTTTAGTGTGGGGTAGCAAGGCCCACATAATCAGTTAGTGTACGGCAGGCTAGAGCACTATATATTTACTGTGACAGGTTGCTATCACAGAAACCCTCTTGGGAGCTGCCACCTGATGTGCCAAGATTACTTCTGCCCCTGCTTTCTCTGCCAGCTTAGGACTCCAGCACCTTGTCTTGCTGAGCCGGACACGCCAGTCTGCTCCAACACAGACCCAGGATTTAAAACACGTGCCCCAAAGCTACAGGCTTAACTGAAAGCCAGTTAAGAAGTGTTCCTGCCTTTGACACTCAGATGGCCAACTTCCAATGGGGTCCAAACCCTAAATAAACCCATTTTACCCCATATAAAGCTTATACTGGGTAAACTCATAGATTGTTCGCCCTCTATAACATTAATAGAGAGATATGCACAGCTGTTTGCCCCCCCGGTACTAACAAGTACTCCAGGTTAATTAATAAGTAAAAAGTTATTTTATTAAGTAAAGAAAGTAGGATTTAAGTGGTTCCAAATAGTAACAGACAGAACAAAGTGAAGTACCAAGTAAAATAAAATAAAACACACAGATCTATCTTTAATACAGCAATAAAACTGAATGCAGATAAAAGCCTCTCCCTTAGAGATGTTTCAATAAGTTTCTTTCACAGACTGGTCGCCTTCCTAGTCTGGGCACAATCCTTTCCCCCTAGTGGTGGTAGCTAGGGGATTTCTCATTACGGCCGCCCCCTTTGTTTTGTTTGTTCCACCGCTTTATATGGCTTTGGCACAAGGCAGGGATTTTTTGTCTCCCTGGATCCCCCCCTCCTCCTTCTAAATGGAAAAGCACCAGGTTTAAGATGGATTTCAGTACCAGGTGACATGGTCACATTTCCTGTGAGACTCCCAGCATTCATTCCTCCCAGCCTGACTCACAGGAAGGCCTGCCTGCAAACAGAGCCATCCACAGTCAATTGTCCTGGTTGATGGGGGCCATAAAGATTCCAAACCACCATTAATGGCCCACACTTTGCATACTTACAATAGGCCCTCAGAGTTATATTTCATATTTCTAGTTTCAGATACAAGAGTGATACATTTATACAAATAGAATGACCACACTCAGTAGATTATAAGCTTTGTAATGATACCTTACAAGACACCTTTTGCATGAAGCATATTCTAGTTACATTATATTCACATCATTAGCACATTTTCATAAAATCATATAGAATGCAACGTCACATTTACCCTTTAGCTTATCATGCACAAACTGTCCTTATAGACAGGCCCCATTTTCTAAATGGCCACTTGGAACTTTCTATAGAACTTTCTTTTACTTTGTCCATATAAGAAACTCTCTTGTAGTAGTTTGGTGATACTAGCTGGTTATCTGAAGGAATCCAGTGCGTCCCTAAGTAGAGAGAGAATTATAGTTTTGCCAGCCAAATCTTTTTGAATTTACCCATCAGCTCACTTCACTGGGCATACAGTCTGCATCAATATTTCTTCAATTTATTCTTCAGCTGGAAAGCACAATTGGACACATGGCAGCTTTTAAAAACTGTCAACTCTTCTGGAATACTGCTAGAAGTTTGTGCAAACCCCTGACATATTTTTCAGTATGTTACGGTTCCTCTCTTTTTGTACGAATTGGACTAATTATGAGGAGAGGCTGAGGGAACTGGGATTGTTTAGCCTGCAGAAGAGAAGAGTGAGGGGGGATTTGATAGCTGCTTTCAACTACCTAAAAGGGGGTTCCAAAGAGGATGGATCTAGACTGTTCTCAGTGGTAGAAGATGACAGAACAAGGAGTAATGGTCTCAAGTTGCAGAGGGGGAGGTTTAGGTTGGATATTAGGAAAAACTTTTTCACTAGTAGGGTGGTGAAGCACTGGAATGGGTTACCTAGGGAGGTGGTGGAATCTCCTTCCTTAGAGGTTTTTAAGGTCAGGCTTGACAAAGCCCTGGCTGGGATGATCTAGTTGGGGTTGGTCCTGCTTTGAGCAGGGGGTTGGACTAGATGACCTCCTGAGGTCCCTTCCAACCCTGAGATTCTATGATTCTATGATTAATTAGTACTTGTTTTGTTTTTCTGAAAGAAATCCAGATTTTCAACAAAAAGTAGCAGCATGACAGGTCACTGGACACAACGCAGTGCTCACTGAGATTAATGGGTTAATTACAGCTCAATATCCCCTGCTTGTAGCACACGTTATCTGGGAATGGGCTTGAAGAACATTTCCTTAGGAGACAGAGCAGGAGAATACCCTGGGGAAGATGGGGCTCTAAACCTATGGTTATAGGACTGGGATGAAGTCCAAGCTGGAGAGTTTTCCTTTGGCTCTTTTCACTCACTCATTAATGATCAGATCTTGCTCACCAAACTTGTGTTAAAAAAACAGTTTTCAGGTAAAGTAGAAGAACTGGCTACAATTGCAGCAATAGGCAGTCATTTTTTTTGTACTTTTAAACAATTAACTGTGAACAATTAAACAATTTCCTCTTTCTTTACAATTGTGTCTCGCTCCTTCCCCCAGCGAAGAGAGAATTACTTAGTAATGTGGCTTACTGGGCAATCCATTCCCCTATCCCTTTTAAGAAGAAAGTCCATTCTTCATACTGCCTCTTAAAGATATTTTAATGGTTAAAGTGAAATATTTTGGAAGTCTACACAGTTTTAGATCATAAAACAAAATACTAGATGATAAAGACCGAGTGCTGTATGTTATCTAAGATTTTAAAAAGCATCAAGTAGTGACTGAGGTGTTCTACTGTTATTAGAATTTAATTGAAAACATAAATTTAATTTCAATGGCTCAATTAAAAAACAACAACAATTGTACGGAGCCTGATGCTGCATCACTGAAGTCAATGGGTATTTAGCCATTGACTTCAATCAGTGCACTATCAAGCCATTAAGTCTGGTCTATAACGGTAATAGGAGCTGTCAGTTGTTTACCATCCAGCTAGTACATGCACTCATCCAATCCAAATATTTTACATCTTTGAGTATCAACAAAATAATCACTGCTTGACGCAGTTCTGCATCCTCACCTTTTTCTCATTGTAACAAAGCTGAAACTAATGTTATATTTCTAGAATATCCCCCAGAAAAGATTTTTTCTGATGACTATAAACTATCTTTAAATAGTATATCAATTTGTGTGAGCTGGGAATTTTATTCTGGCTCCACGGGAGCGATTTAGTGATCTTTCCCCAGGAACTAAAATCAGTGGGGGAGGGGATGGGATTGACTGCAGATCCCAGGAGAGATGAACTAAACTACCACCCCTGGGGGAATGGCATATACTGATAGAGAACAGGTTCAAGGGGCCCAGCAGACAAAAGGAGCTTTTGCTTTAAAGGCTCATCCTGACCCTTGTTTTGATCCAAAAAAATGACAAACCTGGAATCAAGAAGACAAAACCCTACTAGAAGGGTTTGAAGGATTGGAAGCCAGCAACCCTTGCAGGTACTCCCAGGGAATGGGTCATGCTGATGCTTGGCACTGCAGTATATAGGGTACTGAGGAGGCACCTCTTTGCTTCCTCTCCTCCACCCTGCACAACAGAATTGCAACAGCTCTGCTATATTTTGTTCCTTCAACGGCTGTGTGGGTGAAGAAGGATTTACCCATAATTATCACATAGGGCAAATGCTGAGAACGTCTGTTAACTGGCCGTGTTAAGACGTCAATTTAAATCCATTTTAGGTCACCGTTGAACTTGTTTGACAGTAGCCACCAAAAGCATCACCCAATTCAGCAAAAAGTGTTAGAAATTGCTCAGAAAAGGTCAAAGACTGACCTAGCAGGACAGTTATTGTCCAAGTCTGAAGACCATTTGTACAATACTGAAGGCAAGATGCTAAACTGGTGCAAAATCAGCATAGCTCCATTTATTTCAGTGGGCCTGTGCTGAAGGTCTAGGCTAAGGAACCTCAGTAGAGAGGTATTTCAGAGTTACGTGTCCTGGTCATTCGTTCCACAACTGCTATAAAATACAAAAGTTGATTAATATCGGTACAAGGCCTTCTACATTGCTACTAAAATAGGAAAATTTGGAAGGGATGCCCAAACTGAAATTGATAGTGGCCACTAAAAATGGGTATTATAAGAATTTTTGTTACATTGTCATATATCATGATGTTAATATATAATAGAATGAAAGCTGTGTAATATAACCTAGCAGATTAATTATGAAGGAGACCATTCCTATTTTTACACTCCTCAAACCTTATATGGATCATTATTTCACTTACAGCTTTCAGTCTTGGTAAGGCAGCAGAAATGGTCAGTGTTGAGTAAACGTGTCAGAAACATGCCATTGAAGTCAAGTTAGAACAAATGATACAATGTGCTAAATTGAAATATTTTAACCTATGTACAGTACCAGACACAAAAGCAGCAACGTATACCTCATTGGTAGTTCTGTGATGCACTGCACCAGTTCAAGCACATCTTAGACACATCTGCAGAACCAATCAATTGAAAGCACTCTCTCCCTCGTAATCACTCCATTTGCCCCAACTCATTCTTATAACTGAAATTTCAATAGGTGATCCAGAGACAAGCACTGACAGCGATGGCAACCAGATTGGAAGTATTCTCTTCTATTTGAAATAGGGTTTTATACCATATTTAGAGCGTCTTCCACTATGCATTAAGCAACATGACTATACATCTGTCATGTGTGGTTTGTTCTCTCTTCCTCTACTCAGAGAGAGAGAAACATGGGCAGCGAGTTCATACCGCAGTCTGGGACTAGTCCCCAGAGAAAGTTCTGTCTCCTGCAAAAATGAGCTTTACACTTATTGCTGGGGTGGCATTATTCTTGGCAGCTTATAGGCCACAACATCTGGGTCCCTGAAGCAGGAGACCTTGACATCAAATATACCTTCTTCCCCTACCCTTTAATCCATGTAAGAAATATAGGTCAGCAGAGCAATACCAAATTGTACAGGCTGGGCCCATGGGAAAGAAATCAGTGGCTTGGTTTCTCCCTTTTTTAATTATATACAGTTCATTGACTCCTCATGTGGTCCAGGCATTAGCCTCAGACTCAGGAGACTCCAAGCTCTTCTAGAGACGTCCTGTGAGACCTTGACAAAGTCATTTATTCTCTCTCTGCCTCAGTTCCCCATCTGTAAAATGGAGATACAATAATTTCTGTGCCACACTGAGGTGTCTTTAGGATTTCATTAGAGATTGTAAAGTGTACAGTTGAGCTGCTTGACAAATTTAACAGTTTTCTGTCAGAAAATGCAGTTTCTATTAAACTGAAATGTTTAATGGGAAGTGTCAATTTCAAAGAAATTTTCAAAGGGAAAAGGCAAAATGATTTGTTTTGACTTTCTTGTTTCAGCTTGACAAGATAAAAACATTTAGTCTCAATAAGGTTAAAATGTTTCATTTTAACTTTCATTGTCTTTCCTTTCAACCATTAGAATATACTTTATATATGTGGATAAAAATAAATATAAATAGCCATATTTTAAAACATGTCAACATTATTGAACCTAAATGATTCAGCATTATTGAAGCAAAACATTTCAATGTTTCAGAATAAAAGTTTTTCGGAATTTCCATTTTGTGATAAATTTAATAACTTTGACTTGCGTGCTTATTCAGAAGAAAAATGTTGAGATGTCCAAGTTTCCTGTGGCATGGAAATTCCATTTTCTGACCAGTCTAGTGTTCAGATTCTACAGTGGAGGCCACAAAAGTTCTTTAGACAGATAAAGAGGGGAAGATAGAGGAGCAGTCTTGAACATTTCTTTTCTAAAGAATAAGCCCGCTTGCCAGGGTGAAAAATATCTGTACCACCAAGCTCCTAACACTTTAAAGGGGTCACTTCGCAAAAACAGAACTCTTGGTTCTAAAGTGACGCTCTTAGCCAGGAAGAGGAATGGGACTCATTGGCTAGAAGAGGGGGGGAGCCCAGGGATGGGGGGGGCAGACAAAATTTCTTTTGCTTGGGGTGGCAAAAAACCTAGAGCCAGCCCTGCTCTCATCTCCCAAGCAGTTGTCTGTTGATCCTGCTCCCTTTTGTCCACCTGGACGCAGAAAAAGTCAAGATGGGGTCTAGAGATTATTATTGTTTATTTAAAATGTTTTTAGTTTCATCCTAGCCAACAGTAATGTAAGAGTTTTCAGTAGTTATATAAGTTTTGTATATGCGCACACATGTGTTACTGCTGCTTACACACACACACACACACACACACACACACACACAGCTGTATACGGATCTATCCTTATGCTACCAGCTAGCATGGGAGGGGATTATTGCAAATATTCACAAAACAGAATAAACACCAGTCCATTATTAAGAACATAAGTGATTATTACAGTTGTCTACATGTGAACAGTAATAAAGGTCATAATATAAAGACTTTTTAAAATCTGGTCCCTCCATTACAAAGATAATTACACCACTGGATAGACTATTTCTCATAATAATGGTATATATTATGTCATACATTTATAATATAACATTTTAATCTCATAAGCCTTTTTCTATATTAGCTGTAAAAACTAGAAATATATTTTCAAGTACCAATTTTTATCCTCTGCCAAAACAATTATATTATAAGGAGCTGTTAATTTACAAAAATCCATAAACTGTTATAGGAACAAGAGATTTATTGGCATTGATAATACAAAATATTTGTTTACTTTAGAGCACAAAATGAAACCTAAACAAATTATATTACCTTGCCAGAATTACTTTCTGCTGGGAATTAATATATAATAGTCTACAGCAAGGAAGAATTTCATAGAAGTGCAGTGTGAAAACACTTCCACATAGGTGTCTTGTACTCAAATAATCAGCACCCTCAAAGATCCAAATAGCCAAAAACAAACGTGTATGTACGTACATTACACAGAAACCATACCAAAGGTCATATACTCCCCAGCCCCTACCAAAAAACACAAACACCCACTATTAGCAAGACAGTTAAAAAGGTCAAAGACCACACTGATGAAAACCTAGCACTACTAACTACATATTACTAGCACTTTTAAATATAATTCACCACCCAAAATTTTGCAATAAAGGAAAATCCTTAACACAACAAATTGCAGTTAAATATTAGGAAACTTTCCAAACTGCACGATCACTGTTCCAACTTGCAAGGGAATTGACAAAAAACACATCCAAAATTGAACTGGGAAAAATACTGGAGATATATTCCTCTGCTGGCAGGGAAAAAATATTATAGCAACAAACAGATCTTTAACTACTCTAAATCCTTCAGTCTGGGTGAGGGAAGAGGAATTCAATTTAAATGATTTTCACAAATACTGTACGCAGCACATAATGATCAACTTGTTTTTACAACATCCCAGTTTTCTCCCTTCTTATCTTTAATTTTGCCCTATACATCCATCCCAAAGAAATGTGTATCTATCATTTGTATACCATTACAGGCTGAACTGAACTCTGAGATGTACAGACTAGTTCTGGTTGGAAAATTTTCAGTGGAACTTTTTTCCATTAGAAAATGCTGATTTGTTGAAAGCTAAAAGTTGAATGAAAGTGTGTCAGTTTTGATTAAATTTAATGTGGAGAAAAATGAGAAAGCATTTTGATATTCTCAGAACGGGACTATTTAGATTTTTTGTTTAAAAACAACTTTTTGTTTAGATTTTTTTAAAATGTAAAACTCAGAAGGAAACATTTAGATATTATCAGAACAAAATGTTTTGATCAACCCACTCAAAATATTTTTTAGTATTTAGTTAAGCGGGAAATTACAATATAATTTTGTTTTCTTTTTTTATGAAAAAATTAAAATAGTGGACTTTCCAGTGAAGTGGAATTAAAAACCAGTCTTCACCTAGCACTAATACACACAGCTCTTATTTTAAGCTAGGGTTGCCAACCCTCCCAGATTGGCCAGGAGTCTCCCAGAATTGGGCTCAATCTCCTGGAGGCTACTGAAGTTAATCCGGGAGATTTTAGGCTACTAAAAGTCCAGCTGCGCAGCAGGGCTTAGGCAGGCTCTATACCTGCCCTGACTCCGCACGACTCCCAGAAGTGACCGACATGTCGGGCACAGGGGCATCCAGGGGATTTCTGTGCACTGCCCCCACCCCGAGCACGGACTTTGCAGCTCCCATTGCCTGGGAAACATGGCCAATGGGAGCTGTGGGAGTGGTGCCTGCAGACAGGGGCAGCACGGAGCCGCCTGGCTGCCCCTGAGCCGGACATGCCGGTCACTTCCAGGAGCTGCCTGAGGTAAGCATGACCCGGCTGGAGCCCATACCCCAAATCCCCTCCTGCATGCACCCCAGCCCGGTGAAAGTGAGTAAGGGTGGGGGAGAGCAAGCAACGGAGGAGGGTGGATGGAGTGAGTGGGGGCAGGGCCTCACAGAAGGGGTGGGGTAGGGGCCAGGAGAAGGGTATTTGGGTTTGTGTGATTAGACAGTTGGCAACCCGATTTTAAGCCTATAGAAATTGTGAACATGTATCACAGAAGAAGTTGGCTCCACGTTCCATCATTCTAGACAATTACATTGATAGGAAAGGGGAAAATGTCTAAAACAAGCTTTCATTGTTAGTTTAGGATTCCTGATTCATAAACGAAGGCCCAGTCAGTGAAAATGGAAGTGTGTCAGAGATCTAGTATTAAAGTCTCATTTTATTGAAAGCAATGAGGATTTGGTCATTAACTTCAAATAGGATGAAGATTTGATCCCTCATTTAGAAAACTGCATTTAAACTCAGCATGACTGATTCTGTTCTTACTTAAAGCTAGATTCAGCAAGGTTCTGGGGTCTCTAGCCCCGATCCAGAAAACACTTAAATACATGCCTAACTTCTAGAAAATAAAAATTCCTACTGACTTAGCCTTACAGTGATAAGAATCAGGAATACTTTCACTGAAGTTAAAAAAAACCTGTATTAGTGCAGAACTAGTGTGAGAGGAGAGTCAAGTCCGGTTTTTAAAACCACTATGCCTGGCAGGCAAGCACAGTTTAAACTGCATTAGCAATGGCTGGTTTAAAAACGGTGTTTAAAACTTGCTCAGCAAATAGTTCTCTTGTCCCATACGATTGCGCATTTTTTAAAAGAATCAATTATGCCCATCCTCAAACATGAGTTGTTATAGTCATGCTGGTCCCACGATATTATACAGACGAGGTGGATGAGGAGGTAGGTTCAGTAAAAGATATTATCTCACCCATGTTTCATAGATTCTAGATTCATAGATTCTAGGGCTGGAAGGGACCTCGAGAGGTCATCGAGTCCAGCCCCCTGCCCTCATGGCGGGACCAAATACTCTCTAGACCATCCCTGTTGTCTCTCCAATATCCCAGGACACAACAGTTGCTGTTAAAAAATAATAAAATATAGCCAAGTAAGAGGACAACTCATGAAATCTTAAATATTTTATGAAGGGAAAGGGAACCCACACATTGATCTGCACATTTACATTGGGACACAACACCTTAAGCCACAACTTTATTACTACAGCATGTTCATTAAAGTTAGAAAGACATTGTTCCACTTCAAGCATTAAATGCTTTGCAAGACTCCAAGGAATCTGTAAAACTGTTCCAAATTAGGATATTATCATCCCATCAGTAATCTCTCAAACAAACAAAGTGCATTACTTGTTTCATATTCATAAATGCCATTAATTTAATTGAAATGTTTGAAAAGTACAAAGCACAGATTTTTTCCACAACTAAGCTTTAATTAAACATGCAAATGTCTTTCAGCCATGGAATTATGGTGAATAATTGACTTAAAGAGAAAAAAATTGTCCAATAATTTACAACTTATCTGTTTTTCCATATCATAAAATCAATAGACGTTAGACTGAGAACAGAATGTTAAAAAGTTCCAAGTTCTGAGGATTTACTAAGTATGCATAATAAATGAGACAACCCTCTCAGAGCACTCCTTTTATCACATTAGTTCCACAAACCAGTTTATCCTAGTGCATTGTTCACATGGAAAAAATTCTCATTTGTTTATAATTGCCTAATCAACTGAAACTTAATTCCATTAAGGACCTTTGATGAAGCTTTAAAATCTGCATAAACATTAATAATTTGGAACCCTAATTAATAGTAGAGGAATAAAACATAATTAAACTTTACTTTATAAAGAAAAGAAAGAGCTGTTTTTTATTTCTTGGTGGGCTATTTGTGCTGAGGACACAATGGCAAAATGAGGACACATGCATGGAATTAAGCAGCAGGTTGTTACTTGTATTAAACTCAGAGAAGGGGGCTCTCCCTGCCCCATCACCCATTCTCTCCTATACCAGGCATTTAATTGGCTCCAGTGTGGTGGTTACTGGGCTCCTTACCATATAACCCATAACTCCATGGTAGGGAATCTGCGGCCCGTGGGCCGCATGCAGCTCCTCAGGGTAAACTGATTGCGGGCCGTGAGACATTTTGCTGACATTGACCGTCTGCAAGCACAGCCCACTGCAACTCCCATTGGCCTGGAACAGAGAACCGCGGCCACTGGGAGCTGCGGGTGGGGGGGCCGTGCCTGCAGACGGTCAACGTCAGAAAAATGTCTCGTGGCCCGCAATCAGTTTACCCTGATGGGCCGCAGGTTGTCCACCATTGCCATAACTGGTGCCAGGGTTACAGAGCTCCTTACCATACAACCCATAACACAGGGTACACTCTTCTTGCTTATTCCCTTATCTGCGTCCTAGCACCTTTCCCCCACTGAGGGGGACAGAGGGTGCGGATCTCGGCCTGTCAGGCCCACAAGTTCTGATCTCAGCCCATGAAGACCACAAGGTTTCACCCTATCACATGAGCCCCAGGCCCAATACCAAAACCAGGTATTTTACCTCTAGGAACCATTCATTTTAACTGCACTGGAAACCAGACAGAACGTCACCCCAGTAAGATACTAACCGTGTTCCTACTCAATCCATTGTGGTTTGAAGGTGCTAAGAGGAAGGCAAAACACTTCTCGGTCATCTTCCAATTGACCCACCGGAGAAAAAATTCCTTTCTGACCCCCTAAACTGGTGATTGACTAGACCTGCAGCATTTGTCAGCTTCAGTTTCCATTTCTAGTTTGGGTGTGTAGGGAGGGCTGTTGGAATGGAGCACAAATAGGCTCCACATTGACCCTGCACTGGGCTAAATCTTGGGAGCTGGGAAATGCTGGGTAATCAGCACCCCTCCTCCCCAGCTGGCCAATGAGTGCCAGAGGCTCTCAGGGGAGGAGCTACCTATTGTCCCTCGGCAAGTGTCTCCCTCCCTTGCTACTGGTACTATCCCCTTTTCACTGCTGGTCCCATCAAGTTCCCCCACCCACTCATGTGGGAGTGTGGCATTTTGTGCAGTTCTGTACAGTATTCTTTAATCGCTTCCGATTTTCTATTTATTTGCTTTCACAACAAGCTACAAGAATAAGAAAGTTACTATGAGGTGGAGTTTGGTATCCATTATGCCTAGAAATTTCTCTTGACTTTAAATAGATATAATAATAAATGAAAAATACATAATTGAGCTAACTGGCACAGTAAGATATCTTTGTAATTGAAGAAAGGCAGAAGATTAAGAAGAGATGCTGATAAACATCATACATCTTCCTATCTAACATATTTTTTAATCCTTCAAAATATGTTTCTGTGATGGAAGTGAGGGAAGACTTAAAGGGGCAAAAATAACTGTTAGCTGAGTTTACTACCACTTGATCTCCAATATGAACTCAACAGAAATGTGCTAGAGGCGTGAAAGAAGAAACCCTACCACATTATTGTATGCTGTACGACCTGAAAAGCACCAGACAGAAATCACATGAAGCATGGTGCTTACTGATATCCTGCATAGAGGCATCCAAGGTGCTAAGTTCAGACCCATCTCCAAATATTTCCAAAGATCAGGAGAACATTCATGTTTGGGTAATTTTTTCCCCTTCTAGAGACAAGCATCATTTGTAGAGTTGGATTCCAGATCTGGACCTCCCCTAGATTCAGGGGCATTCAGAAAGATTCACTTCTTTAACACACCATTTTTTCCCTTCAACTCTGACTGCTGTGTGACATAGCACCATATGGCCTTCATTATTCTGTGTTACTGTCTCTTATTACCTCTTTATTTTCCAGTGTAATTCTACTATCTCAGTTCAGCTGTAATATTAACTAGTGACTATTCTCAATGTATTTCTAAACCATCTGGAATGAAGTAGTACAAATAATACTTTAAGAAAGTCTCTTCCTACAAGATTTCCTACACAATTTCTATAGAAAAGCAATTTTCTCAAATGTCAACTAATTGTGAATTGCTGATTTATTACTCAGTTTACCTAATTTCAATCAATCTTTGTTGTTTTTTGCATGGTGGTAGCGCCTAGGAGACCTGGTCAGAGACCAAAAAGGCCATTGTACTAGTGGCTATACAAACACGTAAAAAAAAAGGTTGCTCTGCCCTATGCATCCCAAGAACTTACTATCTAAGTATGAGACAAGAGACAACAGGTGGATGTGGACAGACAAGCATAAAGAAAGAATGAGACAGCACTGGTCAGCATGATAGGCAGTGGTCTCAGCACACCAGCTACCTAAACACTGTTAAGATTCTGGGAGGCATCATGACAAGAGAGTTTTACAGAGGGTTTTGAAGAAGGACAAGGATATAGTTGTGTGTATGTTTATAGGGAGCGTATCCCAAGTATGAAGGGCAGCATGGGAGAAAACACAAAGGTGCTTGTTTGGGGTGAAAAGTTATTGAGCTTACATTTCACTTAGGAAAGACTTTGGAGGAGAGGGGGAAAGGAAAGCAAAAAAAAAAAAAAAAAAAGGAAAAAAAATGACAAATTAGCAACTAGGGTGAAATACTCAGAGCAGAGTGAGGGTCTGATCCTAAGCCCACTGAAGTTAATGGGAAACAAGCATAGTGTATCAGATTCTCCAGTGTTGTAAACCCAAGACGAGCAGTACAGAGGAGTATCTCCTATATATATTATCTGCTTACATTTAAAAGAAAGCATGTGTCACATGGTGGGATTTTGATGGAGAAAAGTTGTCTGGTAGGCTGTGATAAAACATTGCTTGTCCCTAAGCCAATTTGAAAACCACTGATTTCCATTGCAAATCTTCCCTTGAGATCATCAATCTCTTTTGTTTCGCTATAACTCTGCCTTCTTGATCTCTTAGCATTCACCACGAACTAGAAACTCGAGCATCAGAGACATAGAACCAGACCAAAATAGCAGGCTGATAAACAGAAAGGTCTCTTAAATATAAACACTTTTATGGAGTTTTAGTAGAAACTTTAGGTGTGCATATCACTTTTAGGCCCTAAAGTTCTGCAATATGGCAGTAGACAAGCTGTCAATCAGCTCACTAGACTTCATGCACAGATTACAGAAAGTGAAGTCAGAGAACGTTATTAAAAAAGGTTACATGCATTTCTTAGCCAAAGTAATCTCCCCACACATCCACCCACACAGAGTCATATGTTACCAGCTCATTCAGAACTATATTTGCTGCACGATTTTTCTTCAATACAAAAAAGTGCTAGGTGTTTCACAAGAACAAATAGACTCTAGCCCCGGCCAACAGACCTTGCAATCCAAGATTTTACTCTTGAAATTGACTGTGTGTGTGTGGGCCCTTCCCTTGAGCTGATCCCCTTTGAAAGAAAATGGGGCTCTAGGTGGGCTCAATCATAGGTATAGTTTTCTATCATTGGTTTTCAATCCTTAAAGATAAGTATTCAAATTAATGAAAAATATTTAGTGCACATGTGAAATGGAAAATGCCACATTGCTATTTCTCTAGCTTTAAAACACTTTTTGGGAAGAGTTGCAATATTAGATCATTGCTAATCATGGCCAGAGAAAAGGTCAGTAAATTTTGAAAGATGTGAAGGCTTTTTTTTAATATTCTGTGACAATTTTCATTCTCCCCCTGAATTAGGGTTGGATGTATTCCTGGAAATTTCATCACACGAGGTAGCCTTTAATTAAAGATTAATCTTTAATTCCTGGACACTCCAGGAGAATCCTGGAGGGTTGGCAACCCTACCCGCAATAAAGAAAATATTTTCTAAGGGGAACTTTTGAAAAAAAATCATATTGTTGCAGGGAAAACACACACAAACAAAAGAGAGAAAAAGCGCGTGCGAAAAATAAAGGAACGTGGGTTCCCCCCACCTGAATGAAATAGAAAAAAAAAAACCTCTTGAAAATTTTTACCACAAAAAACACAAAAGTGTTTTAACTAAAATGGAAACGTTCACAGCATTGTGGTTAAAAAGGCATTTTCCATCACAAGTTTAGATGGCAAATCTTCAACTGGTTCTAGTCATTACCAAAAAGCACAGATAAATTGCCTCCCCAATGCCCCCACTGCCAACTGACAACACTGGCCAGTCAGCCACATTTGAAACTTGGTGCAGGAGTCTCAAATTCTGTGTGCTAGTAAATGGTTTTAATTTCAATTTAGATTCATTAGCAAATCCTTTGATATAGTCCTAAGTATTGATCACTGTCTCTCTTATAAACATACATAGCGAGAGAAGTTTGTTGAATAAAATGTGGGGAATGAAATATGGAAGTGGGATAACATAGTCTCTATAAACATTGCATACTATTGTAAGGCTAGATGAAAGCAGGATGTAAGATTTAATATTAAAAGAGCTATAGGAGATGTAATAGGCACTCTAGGCAAGATCATTTAAAGAGGAAGTCACACTAAATCATTTTTGTGCCATTAATCTTGGATAAGTTGAGCACCTATTATATAAAGAATCGGGGATATAGCGGTATGCAGTACTATTATACTACATGTTCCATATTGCAGCATGAAGCAATAAATGACTGTAGGACTTTGAAAGTTAACATATGTGGCAGTTATTGCTAAAGCTAAATTTAAGAGCCCTTCTAGGCAGCAGAGGCAAGTCTGCTGTCAAACCAAAAGTGGCAAAATCCATTCCTGTATAAGAAATGAAAGAGTCATTGGATGATGTACTAGCGCTTGGGTAACTCATTTCACAAGACAACAGGCTTATGGGAGACAGTTTGTTGCCTGATCCTCCCAGAGGAGGATGGTGAGAAGACATTTGTAGGCCACCTACCATTTCGAAGATAGAAAGGACTTGCCTTATGAACAGAAAGAAATTTTCCCCCATTGTAATCTTCTTTTAAAATTAATTAAAATAAGATTTAAAATAATTTAAGTAGTCACATAGTTTGTTAAAAAAATGCAACATTTTAACAATGCCTCTAGATCAGTGGTTTTCCAGCTGAGTTCAGGTGATACAAAGAACAGCATCTGTTTATATAGTAAAACATCTACCAGCGCTCAATCAGTGATACCTTCTGTTAGTTGTATCCTAGCCCTATACTCTTCTAGAATTCCCAAGGACTTCTCCGACCAACTAAACGGGAAAAAAAACTTAAGTTACTACTTTATAGGTCTAAGTGTTTCTTTGATGTATCTTCAACCATAATTAAATCTGCCAACTAAACCAACACACAGGAGGACAGAATCAAACTGCAAAGATTAGATGAGAGGAGATTCAACACTAATACAAAGTAATATCCCACTTCCAGAGAGAGGGGATGGACAGACCAGGTACAAAAGGAATGGAAGAGTTAATAACACAGTTAATTGTTAACAATAATTCATTCCAAAAAATTGACATTATTACATTGTATCTTCCCTGACTTAATATTACTTTTTCTTCATGCAACCAAGCACAGTAATTGCCACAGGGAAGGGTAGAGATTTGGAGTGGGGAGTGAAGGTAGGAAAATGTGCACAAAAGGACTTCCATTTGAAGATTAAGTCCTCACTACCAAACATCTTTCTAGATTATATCTACTGACTGTGCTTTGTCCTAACTACTTAGACCATTTTTGCCTGCATTCTCTGTTCTAGGAACTGAAGGCTTTCAAAAGAGATGTCTCGGTGCTGGCCAATAAATATTCCAGCTGTGACTAAATGGAAAAAATGAGATAGATAGTACAAACTCTAATAATCCCAGCACCCAGTAGCTGCTGCTGCTGCTGACTGATATTCTGTCTGTTCTAAAGAACTCATATAGTATAAAGCCACAGTCAGCTTCATGTCTTTAGGCCACTGAAATCTAATGAAGATCAATACTAATTTTGTCCTGTGCACAACTAACAGGAGTTACTAAATGGTTACATTTCATCTAGACAAGTAATTTTAGATACAATTATTAATGTAATTTCATATTAAAATCAAAAGAAGCCCTCACCCCAGGAAATAATTGGCCTGATTTCTCCCTTACCTCACCTCCCCCCTTCACTAAAGTAAATCAGAGTAACTCCATTGTAATATATGGGCCCAATTTTCTACCATCTTACATTTAGTGTAGTCACTTACACCTCTCTGAAGTGGAGCTAAATTGCAGTATCCATATTAAGCAGGATTTTAAATCCACTTTACGCAGGTGTAAATGACAACACAAGATAGAATCATAGAATATCAGGGTTGGAAGGGACCTTAGGAGGTCATCTAGTCCAACCCCCTGCTCAAAGCAGGACCAATCCCCAATTTTTGCCCCAGATCCCTAAATGGCCCCCTTGAGGATTGAACTCACAACCCTGGCTTTAGCAGGCCAATGCTCAAACCACTAAGCTATCCCTCCCCCAAAAGATGCAAGGCAGGAGACAATTACACCCGATGGAGTTATAGCATTATACACCATAAAACCTGTTGTATGTGAGAGGAGAGTCATTCTGATATCTTAGTAATAAGTGGGTCTGAGGGTGCAAGAGGCCAAGAATGAGACTGCGACAAATAGTCCTGTGTCACCTTATAGACTAACAGGACTATTTGTCGCTTCTACAGATCCAGACTAACACAGCTACCCCTCTGATACTTAAGAATGAGACTGGTCAACATGTATCGTAAAATAGGGGAAAGAATTAAATCGCTTTTGCAGTTCGTTCCTATAACAACCTGTCTGAAATGGATGGAAGACACTAGAATCGTATAAACTCAAAAGTATACTCAGTGAAGGCTTTACTTTAAGATTATTCCTTTAAAAACAAACCAGAAGAAAGATTTTCTACAGAAGAGACATGAACAAATTATAGCTAAAAACAGAAGCTTGGATCAGCATGGGGACATAATGCAAGTGATTACTTCCACAAAAAAAAGAGAGAGCGCGAGGGCAGAAAAATGGAACAATAAGCAATCAGAATTTTTGGTTGGGAAGGAGATTGTCCACAAGAGATTTAAGTATTTACATATCCATTTCACAAACAATGTAAGTTATGCCATCCACTTAACATTAAAGCTGGTTTAAATCTCACAGAGATAAGGTGGGTGAGGTAATATCTTTTATTGGACCAACTTAGTTGGTGAAAGAGACAAGTTTTCGAGATCCACAGAGTTCTTCTTCAGGTCTGTCTCTTCTCACAGTTCGTTACAGAACTGGCTGGTAGAGTTTCCAGTCTATTTTTCATTTTAAGAATTTGTAAAGACACAGATACCCACATACAGTAGAAATCTCTTTGATATCCCTCCAGTGACTCATTATTATCTTTCGTCGGTCAGAGCCAGATCAATAAATCCTCCATCTATTTGCACCTGTGCAAGGTCAGTTCCAATTTGGTAGTGTTTGAGATTCATTTGCCATCATTTTCCGCAGATGTATGAATTTGATCCACAAGTCCAATTAAGAGAATGGGCTTTCGATCAGGCCCTAAATGACTACACAAGGTGCTCCCTACCATTCATGGGAAGGTCCAGGGTTTATTTTGATGTTTTCATTACTTATTGTATGCAGGGTCACATAACTGGAGGATTAAATGGAAAATCTTTTTCTACAGATTAACTTCTAGCACAACGCTGAATTTCTGTTTACATTCCTTCTTGGAAGGACTTTAATATGCTGCATGCCCAACAGCTCTGCGGTGAAAAACTTCTGTCTGATTCTTCAAATTGGTGAACTCAGATGCTTTGATGAATAGGGGTTCTTTGTTGTTTTCTGACTTTTCATTTTAGACACAGAGTCTTCTTCCAAAGCCAACAATGACTTGTAGCTGTCAGCCACAGAAATCATGCAATGATTTGAAACCTAACAGCTGAACTGAGTCTCCTATTAATTTCTTTGCCATGGTACTGGGCTCCTAATTTCTCTCCTGGCTGGGGTTGGCTATGCTCATTTTACAAGAACCGGCCAGCAGGAATGCATTGCCATCATTGCTTTGGTTACTGGCTATCTGGTATTTTGCTGGTGTGACCAGTATTCCTAATCCTAAGAATAAGACATTTTACCAGTAATGTAAATCCACTTTTCCTGAATATTACCCTAGCCCCTGGGAGCTAGTTGTTATTTAATTAAAAGCGGTGTGCACCTTCTTGGCCATATTTGCCACCATCTTCATTAGGACTCCTCCTGCAGCAAAGGTCTACTCGGCATAAGGCTGGCACAATCTGGCCCTCTGAATCTTAGCTAAAACAGCCATAGTACATGGCCAGTGTTTTACTTGTAATGCCTTTTGACAGAGTTGGTTGTGGTGGTTTTTGTAAATAACAGAGTGGTGAGACTACAATAAGATGGTTTAGCGTCACGTATATGATAGCTGTAGCTTTTAAATGTTTAGTCAGTTTAAGAGTAATTATCAACTTTAAAGGACTCTGGAGAGTGAAGACAAATTTACATCTTGTCACAGACAAACATATGGCCATATATTTTTGACATATCAATATTCTCATTCAGTATATTTCTACTAGAGGCAAATGAGAGGAGATTTACTCTTCAGAACTATTTATTCACCTAGTTCCCTATGTTATACATATGGCACCCATATAAAAAGCTGTAATTTCTAGGAAAGAAAATTCAATTCAGACTTTGTAGGGAAAAAAAGGAAAGGTCACTCCAAGGTTTAGGGTGCTTAATGGACTCTCTGTGAGATGAAAATCAGTTTTAGAGACTGCAGTGTTTTCCACAAATATATTTACTTGCTTTGAAATTCTAATGAGGGACCTACAGTACAGCAGGGAACTAGGAGTAGTATATTATAGGGGACTGTTTCATGAGTGAGAATGACAGATAATCTAGTACCAGCAGCTGAAAAACTTTGGAGGGGAAGTGGTATGAGCATTTTTGATATACCATTGTGTGGGGAGTTTCTGGTTTTGTCTGCCATGCGTTTTGTTTTTGCTGCTCAGAGTTTTATTAGGTTATACATCATTTTGGCTGCCTAGTCTCTGTTGCATATCCTTGCTCACGCTCTTTTCCTGGTGGAGCAGGGAGGGAGAAGAATCAAAGGGGTATACTTATTCATACATTATATATATACACACACACACATATAGTGTTGGACTATACATTTGAATATAACCAAAAATTAATTGATAACATACGTTTAGGCCCAGATTCTGCAAGTGAATCTCTGGTTGTGCGCCATATGGATACAAGGCTCTGCATATCCAGATCCAGTGTCTTCCTGAACATGTGGTTCAAGTGATTTGCCCAAAATGTCACAGAGCAGGATGGTATCAGAAATAGAACCCAAGTCCTCTGGCTCTCATTCATAATGCATGGAACAGCAGTGTCTCTATCTCCCCGCTTCCTCCACAGCAAGTCACAAGTCACCAGAAATGTTGTAAGCTCAACAATGAGTATATTTAAATCAGCAAATACTACACATGTGCATTGCAACATTACAAGATTGAATGCTCCAACAGCTCTTCTAGATGTTCTGCAATTTTAAAATATGCATTTGACATAATTAAATACACATCCCACCTATTTGAGCAAGTTATTTTTTCTGTAGGTTCTCCAGATTTTCTGTGACTCCTCTGGCAAGGGCAGATGACTATATTACCATTGTGCTAGGTGCTGTAAAAGACAAACAAAGTCCCTCCTCCAAAAATTACAATATATACTTGCTACTGGATTAACTGGCTGCAGAAAAAAGGACCAACTGCCTAGCAAACTCAAATTCTTATACTTTTCCTGCTCTGGATAGCGTACGCTCTGGGGTACTGCGTTTTCTTTCTTGGGGATCATAATGGGCACTGGGTTTTCAGTCCTGATGGTTACTACCCCCAAACCTTATAGGGTGAATACAGGGTACCCAAAGCCACCTAGTGTCCAGCAGTGGTTAGTTAACATGCAGCAATAGTATTTCACAAAGCAATTATTAAATTACTTTGTTCTACTGTAATAGCCGACGATTAAGCTTTCATAATACTGACATTACATGCTTTATTTATATAGCTCTTACACTTATTAAATTATTGGGTGGGGGAATCTTAATAGAAGGAAAATTGTGCAATTATCTTTCAAGGTTAAAAACCGTCTCCTACTGGGAAGCAGACAAGGAGACACATGGAAATTAGTTAAGGGAGAAGCTTTAAAATGTTGTGTCTTAAAATTGCCAGTAAGATCCCGGAAACATCTGAAAGTGAAGGGATAGTTTCACGGCCTGCTACAATATTCTGCATACTACTCAAAGAATTTAACTGAAAGATGGTATGCCAGGGCTTGAGCACTGCCAATAACACTACAGTATTTTAGGTATGGTGAGATAAACAAACAATGGGAAATGATCACTATCACATGTATTTGTAGAAAGAAGCAGGAAAAAGAAAACATCTCTGTGGAGGGATGGATTCTTGACTTAGTTTGTTGATCTCTTGATAAGTATACCTGGTATAGGACAAATGCTCATGAGGTGCAGGCCCACGTACAAAGTAGGTCACTTTTTGAAGGGAATGCTACCATGGGGCTACAGCATTACTTGGTGGTAGAACCTCTCCTCACAAATCTAAGGTGTAGCTCCGAGCCCCACTGCTTACATAAGACAAAGTATATCTCTTGTTACAATGAGTTCTGATGGAGCTTATGGATAGGTGCTTTCTCAAATCTCCATCTGTATGTGGAGGTCTCTGAGGTAGAGTTAGAGACAAGTACTGTCCCTGGGCCTAGTTCTCCATTCCCTTGCATGTTGTATAGTCTTTTACACTAGTGTTGCACTGGTGTAAAACATTTTATATCCACTTTGTACTGGAGTAAATGATTACACATAATGAAAAGCTGGGAAGAATCGGTCCTCAACTCTGGAGGACTATGCTGTCTAGCAAACCCATGCAATGACTGTCCCTTTCCCAAATCCATAATCGCGACCAGTAAAGTAGGTTCAGCTTGTATGTTTGCAGCATACATGTCCAAATTCAGTCCTTTTCATAAACAAATCACAACTCCATCTAAGTTAATGGAGTATGCCTGGTGAGCCAAAAGATGCCTTTGGCTTTATATCCATTTGTTTTGTTCTGCTAGAATTCTGTGCGCTTCCTTAATATCTCAACACTTCAGTAATATGAATCCATGTCATTCATCTTTATTCTGTAGCTATAACAGCTACTGGATGAGA
Organism: Macrochelys suwanniensis; assembly: GCA_033296515.1. Taxonomy (NCBI): domain Eukaryota; kingdom Metazoa; phylum Chordata; order Testudines; family Chelydridae; genus Macrochelys; species Macrochelys suwanniensis. Next base: position 94,153,508 of record CM065776.1, on the reverse strand, counting down.
GAGAACATGATTGGCCATAAAAACCATTTTACTGGAAATATACATACGCCAGTCTGAACTGGCTGTCCTCTCAACTGCAGTTTAAAATGTAGAGAAGGACCTGATTGTCACATTAAAGATTTCACTGCTCCCTTCTCCTTGCTAACAGCTGGTGATGCTTTCATGTGCTTCAACTCAATCCCTGTTGACAAGCAAACATCATCACATTCAGGGAAACAGCCTAGCCAATTGGAAATGTTGCCAATATGCTGGTTTCTGAATGGTTTGAGAACTCTATTAAGTAGCTCCTAAGTTATAGCACTGACTGAGGTTTTCCCCAAGGCATTACTGGGTAACATTTAGCCTGACAGCCATTTACTATGTGAGCAAAAACCATGGATTGAATAAAAGTGAGGGACTGCTCTCGGAAGAAGAGACGGCCAAAAAGACCGTTGTTATAAAAGGTTCAGGGTAAAACCCTCAAGTCAACAGGAATTTTGTCTATGTGAGGGCTTCAACATTTGGCCAAACAGGCAGTGAGCATATACAGCTGTCAGAAGAACTATTAGGAGATAAGTAGAATGGAAAAGAAATACTGTACAAAGAAGACACGAGGGCCAAAATGTAAACAGGCAAGGGCACACTGAGCCCTACTTTAAGGCTCCCACTATGCAGTGTCCCCAAAACATGTGGTAAGCTGCAGCCCTCCCCTAGTGTGCGCGTGTGTAAACTTTCAAATAATGACACAGTTAAATGGATTTTGTCTTAATTGTGATTCTCTCTGTAGCTGGAAGAGTGAGCATGGCATATTCATGGCATTTCTGAAATGGCAGGATAGTTTCTGCTCTATTAAACAATTTGACATGTTTTCCACAGACCCAAGCACTGCTCATTTGGCATATTAACATATACATCAGATAATAAAGCATTGCAAGGCACTAGAAAAAGCAGATGAACTTCAGGGGGATCAGTCTCCACTATGAAGAATCTTACAGCAGTTAAATTATTTTAAAATCATAACTTCATACCCTTCAACTAGGTCATGGGCTGGTTGTAGCATTATAACCTTAATCAGAATCTAAACCTGTCAAAAATTGATGATGAGAAACACTGGAAAGTTGCCCATCTGCATCTATTTTTAAGCCAGTGCCACACTTTTTTTGCTGGTTTTGGGTTGAATCCCCCTTAACAGAAGCTCATCACAGCTTCCTTTAATATAAGCATCAATTAGAAAGGTTCAAGTTGCTTTAATTATAGCCTTACACAACAGCATCAAAGAGTTTGTACAAAACCGTGTTCTTGTCTCTTAAATCCTTGCTTGAAGCTATACTGATTTTTTTAATGGTATGGCTGTCTATTGTGGCTGTGTTTGAGCAGCCTTCTTTTTTTAGTGCACATATGCAAGCTCCAGAATGGTTCTTTTTTTAAGCAGCAAGTGGAAAAACTAATAAGTTTTCAGAGCTCTTAGCAGCCTATAATCAACTGCCTCCCTTCCTAAGGCAGGTCGGATAATAAATTGCAATGAAATACGTACTAATTAATCCTCCACATTTTTCCTGCTTGAGGCTGGCTGCCTGTAGAATGTTCAGACATATCTCTGAAAACAGAGCTAAGAGGTGCCAGGTTCCAGGGCACACACTTTTTTACAAGGGCCATTACATCAACCTAAGTACCTCCTTTGTTTTCCCTGTCACAGTCTTATAGAAAGGAGCCTATTATTACAAAAGGGGGTCACTCATGTCCCATATTATATTCTGGGCATTTAGTCTGATGGCAAGTTAATGCTTGCAAAAGTTGTTCAGTCTTGCAACTTTTTTTCCCTTCCATAAATGTTGTTCTCCAGATAGTCTGTACAAGAAAGATAATTGTTCAGTAAGGTGGTTAGATTGGCCTAACTACATAGCTCGTTAAGTGTGAAAATGACAATCTTCAGTCTTCAACCCCTAATCTTCATACTCATCAGTTATGCTGTACTTGTCTAACAGTCTCCTAGAAAAGAGCAATATGATTTACAGTATTGATATATGATTAGAGAGCAGATTACAATTACTTTCATATTCACATCCCTGTGGAATATAACAACTTAATATTGGAACAACAAGACTGACTGACATATATCACAAAGGTTTAACAACTACTGCCTAGTATGTTTTCCTAGGTTTCTGTGCAAGCGCGGTAATAGTCGTGATGGGTCAGATTCCAATACATTATTCCAGTTTAGTAATACCTTACTCCCTGAGTTGTCTCTGACTTCAGTAGGGTTATTTGTAGAGAAAGATACTCTCCAATTTGAGTACAGCTATCAGAGTTTGGTGGATGGTAACTGTTCTGAAACTATAATATCATTAACAGAGATGGGACAATATAGAACCTCGTCTGAACTTTGTGGTTAGGGTAAAATGCAATGTGGATCCAAGAGAGCCCTGGTTTTGATTTTTACAAAACCAAACCAAACTCTTTGGCCTTTCTCTAGTCAATATAAAGACAGCGGGTTATGGAACTTATAGAACAGTAGATAACCATCAGCTACTTAGTGTTTCTCCATTTTGCATATTTTTAAATTCCATCAATATTTCCTGTACTAACAACTGATTCCGAAGTCTAATTGCTATTTGTCTGCTTATGCCAGCTGTGGCATTTCATTCAGGAGCAGAAAATAAAAGTCTTTCCATTTCCTGTTCTGTGCTTTGCTTGGACAACTTATTTTCTTAACAAATAAAGCTATAAAAACAGCACACGTGTGGATGTGTACCCCAGCAGAGCGATTCCATGCTCTCCACCTGTTCTCATATTCTGATTGGAGGTTTGTGTAGAGGCTGCATAACAAGGGTGAAATCCTGACCCTATTGAAATCTATAGGAATTTTGCCTTTGACTTGAATTTGCATCAGGAACAATATATTTGTAAATGATAGATTCTTTTGGCTAGGATAGTGACTTTTTGCTTCAGAAACCGCTCTCTGGAAAGCAAGCTAAAATTATGGCCTCAGCAGGGACAAAAAGTATTTAAACTTCAGAGAGTAGAAGCATAACCACTGGTTCGTACAGACACATGCACACTTATGTATTAGTGAAATGGTCAAAAAGCCCAACCTTATCAATAAAAATGTGTATCTGCTGGAATATGTATAGCTTATGAACAAGGGATGGTACCTTGTGACTGGATCCTTATGGTTTATCATGCTAAACCACAGCGAAAAAAGTTACAATTATTTATCTCTCAGCATGAAGACTAGGAAGAAAAGTGTTTGCCATCTTCCTGTGGAAATGCACAACTCTCTAAATTAAATGGGAGAGAAGGGTCAGTTAGCCTCTATTTATCCCAAACTTTACATGCATCTTTCACAATCTGAAGTCAGTGACAGCTAGAATAATTTTGAGGGGAGCTATCTACATTCAGACCACTACTATAGCTTCTTTTAGCATGATTCCCATTTTCCTCAACTCTTTGGAAGCAGGAATCACAAGCATGTGTACTGAAGCTGCAACACTGTAGAACTGAAAACTGCATTGTGTTAAAGAATACGGCTGGGAATTCTTGTATTTGCATCCAGATGGAAAGGGCAGATATGCAATCAGTTAGCCCCTATATGATGACATGATTTGTATATTCCAGGGCATTATTTATTCATTTGCTGCTATTAGCCACATAGAGCAAAGGATATTAAGGTGTGACTCCATGTGTAAGAGTGCCTCAGATTTTGGACTATTGATTGAACACTGACCGTCTCTCTGTAATACAGTTGAGCGGGAACGAAAGATTAAGGATGACAGGAGTTCAGACAGACTGGGTTCAATTCTTGCATTTGTCCCAAAGACTTCCTAGGTCATGACCCTAGACAAGTCACTTAACCTTTCTGGGCTTCAACTCCACATCTTGAGGATGATCATACTTACACTTTAAATCAACAAAGTGTGGGATCAAGTCAGTTCTTTGGGGCAAGGACTGCCTGTTAGGGTATGTCTACCCTGCAAAAGAAGACTCACTGTAATGAGTCTCAGAGCCTGGCTCAAGTAAATCAGGTTCATGTTACAGGGCTAAAAATAGTATTATAGGCATTCCTGCCAGGCTCTGAGCACCAGCGAGGGGAAAGGGTCTCAGAGCCCAGGCACCAGCTCGAGGGATAACATCTACACTAAGCTTTTTAGCCCCACAGCACGAGTCCATGTCAGCTGACCTGGGCTCTGAGACTTTTTTTTTTTTTTTTGCAGTGTAGATATACCCTTAGTATGCAGTTGTACAGTGCCTAGCCCAATAGGGTCCAGATTTCAGTTGGAGCCTCTATGTGCTAATGCACAAAAAAACCATCAAGCCTATCCCATCCCTAAAAACTAAATATCTCCTTGTCCGCATCGTTTGTTTCAGAGTTTCTCGCCATTTTACAAAAATGAAAAATGTTTTGTCTCAGTCTTCAACTAGCCATGCCCAAATGGACTGGACACCTGAAGAAGTCATTGTCCTTTTGAATTGGGGACACTAACAATCTGGAGGGCTACCATCCACGACCAGTCCTGCTAACTAGCCTTCCTCACAAAGTTTCTAGCTATCTCGAATCTTCCTTACCTCCTATCTGCCGAAATCATAATGCATGCACCTCTCTGACAATTTACCAAACTTATTTCCTGTGCAGGCAACATAGTTGTTTCAACGTTTTGCCTTGAAAATTGGGTCATCCTAGTCAATGGCCAGTCCCACAAACACCCATCCTCAAAAGGGAGATGGAGAGAATTCCGCATGAGACCTGTAAGCTGGCTGGCAGGCAGATATCTACTCAAAATCTTAAAATATGCATGCAATCCTTCCTGAAAGGAAGATTGCATCCTCAGGCTTGAAAGCTTTCCCTGCTGTGCCAGGGTCTTGCAGACATTTCAGAACACTCGTATGTGACATTTCTATCAGCACTACTATATTCACACACAATGAGGCACGCTACAGATTAATTCACAGCCTTAACTTTGAATTTTCTGGCTTTTGTACGTTTGCTTTTGTCACAACTCTAAACGTAAAGTGCTTGTATTTAATGGAGCTTGCTCTCAGTTGTTTTGTTTATGAAGAATTCCTTGAATGTAATGTTGGCTTATTAAGTTAATAGTTTTACTTCCTCACAGCTAGTGCCAATTGTTGAACAAGAACTGGCTGGAGCCCAAGGGGCTTTTCACATATGATGTGCAGTTGATCGTGTGATTTAGTTTAGCAATAAGAGACAACATGGCAAGTGTTAGTGTGAGATAACATGTTTTGTGAGCACGGTAAGGAAGGTGAAGCCCAGAGCTTTCAACATCTTTGGCTGTGTATTATTATATGATAACACAAGCCTTGATAAGCTTACTGTGATTATGAAACAAATACAATTGTTTCTCCTTCTTTATTAAAGGTTGGATATTCTCTGGCTAATGAAAAGTTCAGCAACAAAATTCTGGGGTGAGTATCTCCTCTTAGGCTAGGGGGAATTTGACAAACATTTATGCTCAGCATTTTTATCCCATATGTGGCATTTTAATTCCTAATTTTCTTTTAAGTGCACTTGGAATCTCTCATAATTTTCCACGCTGCCACATTTAGAACTTTGAAATTAATAATCCTATATGCATTAATGCCCAGAGATGAAAAATGTTAGTTTTCAATTCCATCATAAAGAAAGTAAGTTTCTAAGTTATTTTTAATTATTTTGGACAATAGCTGATTTAACACTGGACTTGCTTTGAATTATGCAGCCATGTTTTAAACTGCTGTTGCTCAGAAATAAAATGCAACCTTGGAAGATAAACAGTTACATTAGGAGACAAGATACAGTTTCCTCTACTTTCATGCACTTACTGAAGAATATTATACAGTAAGAAGGGAAGTCTACAATTGATTAATGATAAATAAGCAAGGAAATTATTATAATGCTTGTGTGTTTATATGGTAAGCAAAATCTTATGTATTGTGGCATCCTGATTAAGAATAAGTGACTGGAAAATAAGAATTCTGTTTTGAGAAAATTTCAAGGTTTCAAAGTTTGTTTTCATTAAACGTCAGAATGAAGTGAGAACTTCCAAATTTTGAATGAGAAAACATAAGCATGTACAACCCCAGAATGGCCAATAGCCTAGGGTTAGGGCACTTACCTGGATAGGAGAGACCTGGGTTTAAGTCTCTATCAGAAGCAGGCAGAGTAGGGAGTTAAACTTGACTCTACTACATCCCACGTGAGAGTCCTAACCACCAGGCTAATGACTACTGTGGAGTAGGGCTCTCTCTATTCATTCAAACTGATATATTTCCACAAAATGTTTCACTTTTAAGGGAATTGGTATTTTCCAAAGTAAAAGTACTTTGTCAAAAAAGTCCCAGTCAGCTCCAGTTAGAATATTCTTCAGTTACGTTTAAGTATATTTATACTGTCACACATGGAATCGAGACTGCTCAGAGAAAGCAACTGTTTTTGTACCTTTCAGTCCCATTCCCAGCCTTTGCAGGGACACCTGCAGCTCTGACTTAAATAGAAGCAATTCTCTTTGACTTCAGCAGGAGTTCCAATTGTTTATGTCAAGGATGAATTTATTCCACAGAATATTGAAATTGGTGCCAATTACAGTACTGTGTCATTTCCAGATCAGCTTACACTGCCATTTAAATCATTGCTAAACTTGGCCTAGGGTGTCTATCCGTAAAGCCATATACACTTTACTATGTTTGACAGATGTTTCAGAGGAGAACAAGAAACTAATCTGTATTGATTTATTTTCCACTGGCAAAATATTAGCTAAGTCAAACAGCTGCAGTTGACTGTAGTAACATTTTACAAAAGACACTGCTGATGTCTACAAGTTTTAGATTTTATGCAGTGCCTTGATCATTTATGTAAACCTACATATCTAGGGACTACATGTGATGGGGCATATAGGCCCTCACACTAGCAATGAGGTGGTTAATGAGGGCCTGTAGAACCAATTATTATCTGCCCCACTATACCTACAGATGATGTTAGGTGTGGAGAAGACAGCTGAAAGGAGAAGACCCAGCTCAGTTTGGGGATACTGACTGAGCAGATCTTGGTTTCAGCCAAGAGTCTGAAAGAGCTTGCTGCCGGGATGAACCTTCCAATGGATGGGATGACTGGATAGGCCCAGGGAGACTGGCCAAAGACTGGTTACATGAAGACAAGCCCTCACAAAAAATGTTATCTGATTACCCTCATTTTACAGTTAAATAAAGGAAGTTGAGAGCTTAAGTGACTAGCCCAATATCACACAGGCAGTCTGTTGCAGAGCCATGGATTGAACTCAGAGCTCCCAGAGTCCCAATCCAGCATTTTAATCACAGGGCCTATGTCCACTCTCCTACTTTTTCAAAAGTTCAAATCAATCAAATACACCACAGTTAAAATATGAACAACAGGCAATTAGGAAATAACAGCTCACAGCAACAACAAATCCAGTCACTATGAGGAAATAACATAGGAGAGCTGGAAAAAATTACTGTTCAACCAACACAATCCCCAAGGTTTGAGAGAGCCTGCCATTTGCAACATATAAAAGAAAAAAAATGAAATAGCAGCAGCCTGAACTTTACTCCGGCCTCACAGCAGTTAAATTCATAGAAAAATTCTACATGCCTGTGTACATACACCTCAACTTACATCGGCAACATAAATGAGAAGTAACTACATTGGTTTTACACCAGATAACTCCATTGAACCAAAGTAAGACTAAAGCCAAACCTCCTGTGCTGAAGTGTGCACAACCTGCCCGTTTACAACATTCACCTACACAGCTGCACATATAATTGCTTGCACATATACCAGTATATTTAATTTGTATCTACCCACATATACCCCTTTGAAACACAAACTGTTAAAACAAGCAAACAAACAGCACAGTGGGAGTGTAATGAATTAATGTGCTACAGAGAGACAACTGATAAATTACACACACTGGGATTAGAACGAGATCTGTGCAAATAATCAGTTTTTTTCAGTTTGATGACCAAACTGGAAAAAAAAGCCTGTTTCAAACCAAACCCAACCTGATAGGAATTATTTACTTTTCAATTCAAAATAAAAAAAATCATAAAGTTCAAATGTTTTATTACAAAAGTTTTTCAGGATTTTTTCAATTTTTTTTTAAAACCAAAACAATTCTACAAATTTGATACAAAAGTACAAAATGTTTCAGCGGACTAAAATCTTCATTTTTCAGTGGAAAAAATGTTGCCTGTAAAATTTCACTCTGCCCTAACAAGAACACCTTCCACTCTAAAGGCACAGGAGCACATTACCTTACAGGTACCAATAGCAGCATTCACTATGGGATTTCCTTAGGTCTTTTAGAGCCCCAAGCAAACTTAATTACTATGACTCTCATGGAATTACCCCCAAAATGTCCTTACTGGTTCTCCTCTTGAAAACCAATATGGCACTGAGGATTCTGAAAAGTCATGAGATATATACCGGCACAGACCTCAGAGGTGTAAATCTACACCTGTGGGGTGGGGACCATAATCTGTTAATTGAAATTATTTACATACTGTAATTGTAAATCCCTTGTATGTTGACACAACAGATTCCATTAAGTCTCCTGAAACTGCATTTTTAGCAAATCTAATTATTGTCAAAATATGGATTGAATGAATCTGGCAAGGGTCTAAGATGATCTTGGGTAAATAAAGCTATAAGGAAAACAGCAAACAAACAGCACTGAAGTGGCTATTAACATCTTAATCATGGAGCTTGTAATTTAGGATAACTGCCTGCTGTCTCAGCAGCACAGGTGAATTATTAATCACACTAATACACAGCTCAGACAATACTGAAAATGCAGTTTCAAGTAGCTGGGTTCCAGAACCAGGAAAACGGAGGACAAAATTAAAGCTTTTATAATAAATGCCTGACTCTAATGGAGAGAGATAAGTGGTACAGTATATGACAGGAAGAAATAAGTATATAAAACTGGCCAGGTCACCGTTTTAATGTATGGTGATGGGTGTTGGGCAACAAAGAAGAAACATGAGCAAATTATCTGTTCCTCAGAAATGTAAATGTTGAGATGGATGAGTGGTGTCAGCAAGAAATACAACATGAGGAACGCGTACGTTAGAGGCATGCTCAAAGTAGCATCCATAAACAAAAAAAGTGAGGGAGGTTAGGCTCTGAGGGTTAGCTCATGTAAAGCACAGTCCTGAGAACTATGTGGTTAAGAGTCTGACAAATGACGACTGAAGGAAAAAGACAGAAGCCGACTGAAGAAGTGGTGGTGGGATGTCATAAAGGAAGACGTATTAGCATGTGATGGGACAGAGGCTATGACATTGAACATGGGAGGAAGGTAGAGGACTTAGAGCGTACCTCCATGCAAGAAAGAACACAAATATGCAGCTCAGCCAGACAAGGAGTAAAATAACGTAATGATGACACAGTAAATCTTTTCCACGGCTACAAAAGAATGCATGCATCTTTTTAACTCCAAGTGCACTGGATAATTTATTAAGTGATTCATTTTATCTGGAAAGCCACCAAAGGATGTACACAACCAAAGATCAGTAATAGTCATATTTTCTTTCTAGCCAACTCAGAGTCTATTTGACCAGTTAGAAATAATCTGCTTTAGCACCTACAAGCCACCTGGAATCTCAATTATTTCATTCTCTTATGCAAAAGATTTGATGATGATGACCAATGAGATCATTAAATTATGTAAAAACTATATGAACAGTCAGGGGCGGCCCATCCATATAGGCAAACTAGGCGGTTACCTAGGGTGCCAAATTACATGGGGTGCCAAATTTGAGGAAAAATTTCAAATGAAAAAAAATGAAAAAGATGAAAAAAATACACATAAAATAACAAAGATGCCATTATTTCAACTCCCATGCACGTACGGAGGGAATATGAATTATAATTAATCTACATTTCTAATAATTAATTAATATGTCAAATCCTTTATTTACTGCAAAAATAAGTTAAGTGAATTTTTTTTTCAATTTGCAATGTAGGGTCAAGAGTACCCACTCTGCATTTTGATAAGCAATAACTCAGTCACAATGAAACATCTGCCAGCAGCAAGAGCTGCAATTCTAGTGACACCTAACGCGAATATACATCAAGGTCACAGAGCTGGAAATTCATGTAGAGTGGAGATATCATAAGTTGATACATGTCAAACAGTCATTTTAACACATGTTGCAGGTAGATGGTTAAGAATCAAGAGAATACTGTGGAAAATTGTGTTTCTTGGTGCCAAAGAATAAAGAATAACGTCTTTCAGCATTATAAATCCAAAATGTGAGTATCTTTAAGCGTTATTAAACCTTATCGTTATTATCGGGCTGTATAATGATGAACTTTTGTTATAACTGGTTCATATGTAATAAATAAGGTCCATAAAAGAAAAGTAACAGCGTTAACGCTTAATAGACTACGAAAATGATGATGTCACACTCCAAGCGGGTAACCGTGAGGAAGGGGATTACTTTCCAAACAACCGTGTCGGGTTATAACATCGAAAAAGGTCATTTTGTTTCCATGTAAACGCTGTAACTAACGGTTTTAATAGATAAGTGACTGTATGTTACTAATCATTGAACCTTTAAGCAGTGAAAAGACATTTTGGGATGGCTGCAATGTGGTTTAAATCGCCAACCAACCATGTGGTGTGTCAGCCATCCTTAATGCTATAATGCTTGCAGTCGGGAGCACAGTACATAACAATATTCAAATGCCCCATGGCAGAAAGAGGAAAAAGAAAACCCTCAGGAGCTGAGTATTGTAAACGAAAGGCTGAGAAGGAAAAGGACCATGCAAAACAGCAGGGATCCTTCCTGAAATATCTTCTCTTTAATCCAAATAAAGATGGAAGCAGTTCACAGCATCCAGATGAAGGAAATTTACTTCGAGATGAGGGTAGCTCACATCCACAAAAAAGCAGTTTGGAAACTCAGGATGATGGAAACTTACTTCTAGATGAAGGCAGCTCACAGCATCAGACTGATATGGAAGTGGAGAAAATGTATTCACCTTCAGAGACACATGCAGAAATTGAATTAAATGAAGTAGAAGGAAGGAAGGATGAGGAAGTTACAAACAAGTTACAGTATGGGGACCCAGCTTCATGGCCCAGATGTGATGACAGTGTGTGGCAAATTCTTGTGGAACATGGACCTGAACAAGTTCATGAATTTCCCTTCCCTAAGGATGGAAATAAAAGAAAATTCTCTGCTCAGCATTACAAGAGGAAACTCATTAATGGGGAAGAAATTCATCGAAACTGGTTACAATATTCATTGTCGAAGGACTCTGTGTTTTGCTTTTGCTGCAAGTTGTTTAGAAATCAAGCAATTGGTACATCACTTACTGAAAATGGTTCGAAGGACTAGAAAAACATATCTTCAATTCTCTCTTCACATGAAGGAAGTACAGAATATTTGGAATATTTTCAAACTTGGACAGAACTTGAATTACAAATTAAAAAAGGAAAAACTATCAATGAAGAAAATTTGCATGTGATCAAGGAAAAATAAGAATATTGGCAACAAATATCAGAGCATCTAATTACTTTAGTAAGAGTTCTCGGTGGGCAAAAATTTAGCATTCCAGGGCTGCAGTAGAAATAAAAAATGATACCCTCTAAGTAATGGAAACTTTTTAAACTGTTTTGAATACCTAGCTTTGTTTGATCCAATCATGAAGGAGCATCTATGTAAAAATAACTGATCATGAAACACAGGTTCATTACTTAGAAAAAAAGATGCTGAATGAACTGATTAAAATCCTAGCAAATGCCATTAAAAAGAAAATTGTAGAAGCTGCCCATTCTGCAAAATACTTTTCATTAATAAAAGTTTAAATTTAATTTAAACTAGGTTCGACGGGGACAGGTGAGCAAAGCCCACAGGTAAGTGGAGAACATGGGGACTTGGGAGATGGATCGGAATTAGGAGGGAGCGTGGGCTCAAATGACAAAGAGATAGGAGGGTCAGGGCAAAACTGGGAGGCAAGATCAAATCAGTATCTTAGATGCCTGTATACAAATGCGAGAAGTATGGGTAATAAGCAGGAAGAACTGGAAGTGCTAATAAATAAATTCAACTATGACATTGTTGGCATCACTGAAACTTGGTGGGATAATACACGATTGGAATGTTGGTATGGATGGGTACAGCTTGCAGAGGAAGGACAGACAGGGGAAAAAGGGAGGAGGTGTTGCCTTATATATTAAAAATGTACACACTTGGACTGAGGTGGAGATGGACATAGGGGACGGAAGTGTTGAGAGTCTCTGGGTTAGGCTAAAAGGGGTAAAAAACAAGGGTGATGTCATGCTAGGAGTCTACTACAGGCCACCTAACCAGGTGGAAGAGGTGGATGAGGTTTTTTTTAAACAACTAACAAAATCATCCAAAGCCCAAGATTTGGTGGTGATGGGGGACTTCAACTATCCAGATATATGTTGGGAAAATAACACAGCGGGGCACAGACTATCCAATAAGTTCTTGGACTGCATTGCAGACAACTTTTTATTTCAGAAGGTTGAGAAAGCTACTAGGGGGAAAGCTGTTCAAGATTTGATTTTAACGAATAGGGAGGAACTTGTTGAGAACTTGAAAGTAGAAGGCAGCTTGGGTGAAAGTGATCATGAAATCATAGAGTTCACAATTTTAAGGAAGGGTAGAAGGGAGTACAGCAAAATAGAGACAATGGATTTCAGGAAAGCGGATTTTGGTAAGCTCAGAGAGCTGATAGGTAAGGTCCCATGGGAATCAAGACTGAGGGGAAAAACAACTGAGGAGAGCTGGCAGTATTTCAAAGGGACACTATTAAGGGCCCAAAAGCAAACTATTCCGCTGGGTAGGAAAGATAGAAAATATGGCAAAAGACCACCTTGGCATAACCACGAGATCTTGCAAGATCTAAAAAATAAAAAGGAGTCATATAACAAATGGAAACTAGGACAAATTACAAAGGATGAATATAGGCAAACAACACGGGAATGCAGGGGCAAGATTAGAAAGGCAAAGGCACAAAATGAGCTCAAACTAGCTACAGGAATAAAGGGAAACAAGAAAACTTTTTATCAATACATTAGAAGCAAGAGGAAGACCAAGGACAGGGTAGGCCCACTACTCAGTGAGGAGGGAGAAACAGTAACAGGAAACTTGGAAATGGCAGAGATGCTTAATGACTTCTTTGTTTCGGTCTTCACCGAGAAGTCTGAAGGAATGCCTAACATAGTGAATGCTAATGGGAAGGGGGAAGGTTTAGAAGATAAAATAAAAAAAGAACAAGTTAAAAATCACTTAGATAAGTTAGATGCCTTCAAGTCACCAGGACCTAATGAAATGCATCCTAGAATACTCAAGGAGCTAATAGAGGAGGTATCTGAGCCTCTAGCTATTATCTTTGGTAAATCATGGGAGACAGGAGAGATTCCAGAAGACTGGAAAAGGGCAAATATAGTGCCCATCTATAAAAAGGGAAATAAAAACAACCCAGGAAACTACAGACCAGTTAGTTTAACTTCTGTGCCAGGGAAAATAATGGAGCAAGTAATTAAGGAAATCATCTGCAAACACTTGGAAGGTGGTAAGGTGATAGGGAATAACCAGCATGGATTTGTAAAGAACAAATCATGTCAAACCAATCTGATAGCTTTCTTTGATAGGATAACGAGTCTTGTGGATAAGGGAGAAGCGGTGGATGTGGTATACCTAGACTTTAGTAAGGCATTTGATACAATCTCGCATGATATTCTTATCAATAAACTAGGGAAATACAACTTAGATGGGGCTACTATAAGGTGGGTGCACAACTGGCTGGATAACCGTACTCAGAGAGTAGTTATTAATGGTTCCCAATCCTGCTGGAAAGGTATAACGAGTGGGGTTCCGCAAGGGTCTGTTTTGGGACTGGCTCTGTTCAATATCTTCATCAACGACTTGGATATTGGCATAGAAAGTACGCTTATTAAGTTTGTAGATGATACCAAACTGGGAGGGATTGCAACTGCTTTGGAGGATAGGGTCATAATTCAAAATGATCTGGAGAAATGGTCAGAGGTAAACAGGATGAAGTTTAATAAGGACAAATGCAAAGTGCTCCACTTAGGTAGGAACAATCAGTTTCACACATACAGAATGGGAGGAGACTGTCTAGGAAGGGGTACGGCAGAAAGGGATCTAGGGGTTATAGTGGACCACAAGCTAAATATGAGTCAACAGTGTGATGCTGTTGCAAAAAAAGCAAACTTGATTCTGGGCTGCATTAACAGGTGTGTTGTGAGCAAGACACGAGAAGTCATTCTTCCGCTCTACTCTGCGCTGGTTAGGCCTCAACTGGAGTATTGTGTCCAGTTCTGGGCACCGCATTTCAAGAAAGATGTGGAGAAATTGGAGAGGGTCCAGAGAAGAGCAACAAGAATGATTAAGGGTCTAGAGAACATGACCTATGAAGGAAGGCTGAAGGAATTGGGTTTGTTTAGTTTGGAAAAGAGAAGACTGAGAGGGGACATGATAGCGGTCTTCAGGTCTCTAAAAGGGTGTCATAAGGAGGAGGGAGAAAACTTGTTCATCTTAGCCTCTAAGGACAGAACAAGAAGCAATGGGCTTAAACTGCAGCAAGGGAGGTTTAGGTTGGACATTAGGAAAAAGTTCCTAACTGTCAGGGTGGTTAAACACTGGAATAAACTGCCCAGGGAGGTTGTGGAATCTCCATCTCTGGAGATATTTAAGAGTAGCTTAGATAAATGTCTATCAGGGATGGTCTAGACAGTATTTGGTCCTGCCATGAGGGCAGGGGGCTGGACTCGATGACCTCTCGAGGTCCCTTCCAGCCCTAGAATCTATGAATCTATGAATACTGGACACACCAGATGAGTCATGTTGAACAAATGATGACGATCATTCGCTTTGTGGATATGGAAAAGTCTGCAGATGAAGATAATGCTGAAGTGCTCATACAGGAACATTTTTGGGGTTTCGTACCACTGAGGAGACAACTGGAGCATTTATAACTGAAACTATTCTACAAGAGCTTGAAACAATGTCATTATCTGTTGAAAACATACGTGGCCAAGGATAAGATAAAGGGAGTAATATGAAGGGTAAAGACAATGGTATGCAAAGGAGAATGACGGAAATCAATCCTAGGGCCTTTCATTCCTTGCAGTGCGCATTCTCTGAATTTGGTTGTCAATGATGCTGCTAGATGCTGTCTGTAGGCAAGCAGTTTCTTTGACCTGGTGCAATGTGTTTATGTGTTTTTGTCCAGCTCAACACGCCGTTGGGAGATTCTGACTCGCCATGTGAATTCTCTAACTGTGAAACCACTTAGTCAGGCAAGATGGGAGAGTCACACTGATGCTTTGAAGCCTGTTTGCTATGAACTTGAAACATTTATGATGCTCTAATTGAAATTTCTGATGATACTACCTTTACTGGATCATCTGGCAATATGGCACGTTCAGATGCAGAAGCTCTTGCAAATGGCCTTTTCAAGTTCAAATTTGTGACTTCACTCATTTTGTGGTATAATATCCTTTTCGAGATTAACCTCACTAGTAAGCAGCTTCAGGAAAAGAACTTGAACATACATTCTGCTATTCAAAAACTGCACCAAACTAAAAATATTCTGGAGGAATTTAGAAGTGATGAAGAGTTCAAAAGAACAATGGTTGATTCTCTCGAGCTTGCTGAAGAAATAGACTTTCCGACAGAATTTGAACCAGAGCCAGTCATGTTTTAAGAGCCCAGAGTGTTTTTTATTCGGAGTGTTTTGTAAATACAGGTTAAAGTTCATTGAAGAGTTTTCTTATTTCTTTCTATATTGGATGTGGTGGTAATGGCAGTTGTAGTAAGATGAGGCCCTGAAACATAAACCCTTGGTATCAGAGGCCCAGTATGAGGTCTAAGGCCTGAGCTAAAGTAATGGTCAAGACTTTGCTAACATAAAGCAAAGTTAAGTTCTGAGCCAGAGGCAGGCCCTGCTCACAGGAGCTGGCAAGGAAAGGGCTGATGTTACATAAACATATTCTGTTGCACAGACATGTATTGGATACCGGAGATATAAACAAATGGCACCAGAACATTCTTATACCATTCACATAGATAACAAGGACAGGGGCAAAAGGGTAATATGATGGATAGAGTTGTTTTGTCCGAACCAACATGTACAAGGTAAGAGGCGGCACCTTACTATGTAGAAGGGGTTGTACCTTGTTACGTAGAAGGGCTGCACCTCAATACGTCAGGAGTGATGTGTAACTTGTTTGTTCCTGTGTATAAGAATTCACCCCCGAGGAGTTGTCTTTGTCTGGCCTAGGGGGCAGTGGAAAGTCCCGCCACTGACTGAGCCGGTCCATTGCCAGGGGGCACAAATTCCATAGTATATTCTGTAGAGTCTACGGGAAACTATCACTGTGCTTCTCTTCGACAATAAACCTGGCTGACGTGCCTTCGTACCTTCCTAGAGTCTGTGGTCTTTGGGGGTTCTCTCGGGTCTGCTGTGTTAGCTATCTGCGCAGAGCTGGGGCAGCACACAGAGGTAACACGCACGCAGCCGACTAATATCAACATTGAACAGAGCAGAGCACCACACCGGTAGCCGTCTGACAACAGCAGTTAAATCAGGATAATATAATCAATGATTTTGGATTTGTAATAATAAAAATTATAATTAATATTTTAATGCATTTTTGTTTTGTTGCCCAGTCACCCAGTTTTGAGAGATCCTTTTGTAGCTCTTCGCAGTCTTCTTGGAACTTAACTATTTTGAGTAGATTTGTGTCATCTGCAAATTTTGCCACCTCGCTGTTTGCCCCTTTTTCCAGATCATTTATGAATATGTTGAATAGGACTGGGCCAAGTACAGACCCCTGGGGGACAGCACTATTTACCTCTTTCCATTCCTACCCTTTGTTTCCTATCTTTTAAGCAGTTTCCAATCCATGAGAGGACCTTCCCTCTTTGGTGAGGGACCTTGTCAAAAGCTTTCTGAAAATCTAAATACACTATATACACTGGATCCCCCTCGTCCACATGCTTGTTGACCCCCTCAAATAATTCTAGTAGATTAGTGGGCATGATTTCCCTTTACAAAACCACGTTGACTTTTTCCCCACCAAATTATGTTCATCTATGTGTCTGACAATTTTGTTCTTTACTATATTTTCAACCAGTTTGCCCACTACTGATGTCAGGCTTACCAACCTGTAATTGCCAGGGTCACCTCTGGAACTCTTTTTAAAAATTGGTGTCATTTGTTACAGAAAGCTGATTTAAAGGATAGGTTATAGGTAAAGGATAGGTTAGGTAGCTGATTTAAAGGATAGGTTTAAAGGCTATAACTACAGTTAGTAGTCCTGCAATTTCACATTTGAGTTCCTTGGGAACTCTTGGGTGAATACCATCTGGTTCTGGTGACTTATTACTGTACTTAAATTTTTTTTTTTTGCTATTTCTTTTTGAGTCTTTGACTAGTTGTTCTTCAAATTCTTGTTTTGGCCTTCCTAATTATATTTTTACACTTCACTTGCTAGACATTATGCTCCTTTTTATTTTCCTCACTAGGATTTAAAATCCAGTTTTTAAAGGATGCCTTTTTGCCTCTCACTGCTTCTCTTACTTTGTTGTTCAGCCACGGTGGCTCTTTTTTGGTTCTCTTGGTATGTTTTTTAATTTGAAGTATACATTTAAGTTGACCCTTTATTATGGTGACTTTAAAAAGTTTCCATCCAGCTTGCAACGATTTTCCTTTTGGTGCTGTACCTTTTAGTTTCTGTTTCACTAACCTCCTTATTTTTGTGTAGTTCCCCTTTCCGAAATTAAATGCTACAGTACTGGGCCGCTGTGGTGTTTTCCCCACCACAGGGATGTTACATTTAATTATATTATGGTCACTATTACCAAGCGGTCCAGGCTTGGTAATACTGGTAGAACTCTCCTCCTTACTAGGATATAGAGAACCTCCATTTGTAGATCCTCCCCTAAGGGATGTCTCTGTCCGAACCACGTGCTCCTCCGCACCTGTTGGCTTTCCTTCAGCCCTTTCATTTAAAAACTGCTCTACGCCTGAGACCCAGGGGGTCAGTGACCGAATAGCTTGCAGTCTTTCCTAGTGATTGGAGCAAGACTCCAGCCTATCAGTTAGAGCTGAACCCAGACAAGGCAGGCCTGAGAAAGAAGCCAATAGTAGGAACCAGGCATCAGAACCCAAGGGTTAACCAGAGTTGCAGTCACAAAGCAAAGCCAAGGGTCTGAGCTGGGAGTCAGAAAGAAGCTGGTGGCTAGAGCAGGAGTGAGTACATGCTGGGGCAAGGCTAGAGACAGCAGAGGCAGGGACAGGACCAAGCACAGCTGCATGTTAGGAATGCTCTGAGAAGCCAGCAACTCCCACAACAAATCAGATGGCACAATCAGACAACTTCTATCAGGACCAGCTGTGCTCATTAGTTTGCTAGTAGACTGAGCCCTGGTCTACACTACGAGTTTAGGTCGAATTTATTAGCGTTATTTCGATTGATCCGTGCACCCGTCCACACGACGAAGCCCTTAACATCGACTTCTAGGGCTCTTAAAATCGATCTCGCCACTCCACCCCCAACGAGGGGATTAGCGCTTAAATCGATATTGCCGAATCGATGTAGGCTTAGTGAGGATGCAATTCGACGGTATTGGCCTCCTGGATCTATCCCACAGTGCAACATTTGACCGCTCTGGACAGCAGTCTGAGCTCCAATGCTCCGCCCAGGTAGACAGGAAAAGCCCCGCGAACTTTTGAATTTCATTTCCTGTTTGGCCAGCATGGTGAGCTGCAGGTGAGCGCAGATCTCATCAGCAGAGGTGACCATGATGGAGTCCCAGAACCGAAGACGAGCTCCAGCATGGACCAATGGTGAAGTACGCGATCTGATCGCTGTATGGGGAGACGAAACCGTGCTAGCAGAGCTACGGTCCAAAAGAAGAAACGCCAATACATATGCCAAAGTCTCCAAGGGCATGCAGGACAGAGGCTACAACAGGGACGCGCAACAGTGCCGCGTGAAAATTAAGGAGCTCAGGCAAGCCTACCAAAAAACCAGAGATGCAAACAAACGCTCTGGGTCAGAGCCCCAGACATGCCGCTTCTATGATGAGCTGCATGCCATTCTAGGAGGTGCAGCCAGCACTGACCCACCCATGTGGTATGACTCCGTATGTGGATCATCAGAAACCACAGAGGAGCATGATGATGATAATGATGCTGAAAATAGCGCCCAGACACAGCAAGGAAGCGGAGAAGCCCTTTTCCCCGACAGCCAGGAACTCTTTGTCACCCTGGAGCCAGTACCCTACGAACCCACCCAAGGCGTGCTCGATGCAGGAGAAGGGACCTCTGGTGCCTCTGGTGAGTGTACCTCTGTTAATTAATACATGTTTTATAGGCAAGCGTGTTTAATGATCAATTCGCGGCCAGTACAGCTACAGCTACTGGAAAAGTCTGTTAACATGTTCGGGGATGGAGCAGAAATCCTCCGGGGACATCTCCAGAAAGATCTCCTGGATGTACTCCCAAAGCCTGTGCAAAAGGTTTCTGGGGAGGGCAGCCTTATCCTGTGCTCCGTGGTAACACACTCTACCACGCCAGGCCAGTAGCACGTAGTCTGGAATCATTGCTTTGCAAAGCATGGCGGCGTATGGTCCCGGTGTTTGCTGGCATTCAAGCAACATCCGTTCTTTATCTGTCTGTGTTATCCTCAGAAGAGTGATATCATTCATGGTCACCTGGTTGAAATAGGGGAATTTTATTAAGGGGGTATTCAGAGGGGCTCCGTCCCTGCTGGGCTGTTTGCCTGTGGCTGAACAGAAATCTTCCCCGCTGTGACCCACGCGGTGGGGGGAGGGGGAACAGCGAACATCTTGGATGTGTGTCTGTGTGTGTGGTGGGGGGGGTTCGATTAGGTTCGCGCTGCACGTTAACCCAAAAACTGCCGCCCCTCCCTTTTCAATTGCCAACCAGTTTTAAATTGCCAGCCCAAAGGCTGTTTGTTATGGGAAATGAGGGGGTTGCTGTTTGAAAACATTCCCACGTTATGAAGGTTAAAGAAGCCTATAGACTGTGGCTTACCATGGCTGCCTGCAAGCCGAATTCTGTTGCCCGCCGGACCTGCTTGTGTGATCTCTCACACCAAACCGGCAGACCCTCAATATAACAGGCAAAGTGCAACCTTGGACCAAATGCACATGTGATATGTAATGTTTGGAGCATTGTTCTCTAATATGTGTCTTTTAAACTACTCCTCTCCCGTTTGTTTCCTCCTGCAGCTGCAAATGTTTCAACGCCACCCCCTTCATCACCGTCCCAGAGGCTAGCGAAGATTAGAAGTAAAAAAAAAAGGAATCGAGATGAAATGTTCTCAGAACTCATGGAATCCTCCCACACTGAAGCTGCCCAGCAGAATGCGTGGAGGCAGACACTGTCGGAGTCCAGGAAGGCAGATTTTGATCGCGCGGACAGGTGGCGTGATGAAGAGAGTAGGTGGCGTCAGCGTGCAGAGAGAAGGCAGGATGCAATTCTGAGGCTACTGGAGGATCAAACGGAAATCCTCCGGCTTATGGCTGAGGAAAGGCGTACGGTTCAGGAAAGGCCGCCTGAGCCCAGACCGCCGCTACAGCCCCTGTGTAACCAACAGCCCTCCTTCCCGAGTCCCATAACCTCATCCCCGAGACGCCCAAGAACGCGTTTGGGCAGCCTCCGTGCACCCAACCACTCAAGTCAAGAGAACAGTCCAAGCAAGAAAGGGCTGGCATTCAATAAGTTTTAAAGTGCTGTGTGTCCTTGTCCTTCCCTCATCCCCTCCTCCACCACCCATCCTGGTGCTTCCCTTCCTCCACCAGCTATCCCGGGAGACTGCGGCAGTTAGCCCCATAGTTCCCCCTCTTTGTTTTACGAATTAATAAAGAATGCATGATTTTTAAGCAACAATGACTTTATTTCCTCTGCGAGCGGTGATCGAGGGGGGGAGGGCAGGGCGGTTTGGGTAAAGGGAAGTAGAGTGAATGAAGGGGCGGGGCTTTTCATTACAGGGGAAAAACAGAACTTTCACACAGCATCCTGGCCATTCATGAAACTGGTTTTCAAAGCTTCCCTGATGCGCAACGCACCCTGCTGTACTCTTGTAATAGCCCTGGTGTCTGGCTGCGCATAACCAGTGGCCAGGCGATTTGCCTCAACCTCCCACCCTGCCATAAACGTCTCCCCCTTACTCTCACAGATATTGTGGAGCGCACAGCAAGCAGTAATAATAATGGGAATATTGTTTTCGCTGAGATCTAACCTAGTCAATAAACTTCGCCAGCGAGCTTTTAAACGACCAAATGCACATTCCACCACCATTCTGCACTTGCTCAGCCTATAGTTGAAAAGGTCCTGACTACTGTCCAGGCTACCTGTGTATGGCTTCATGAGCCATGGCATTAAGGGGTAGGCTGGGTCCCCAAGGATAACTATTGGCATCTCAACATCCCCAACGGTTATTTTCTGGTCTGGGAAGAAAGTCCCTTGCTGCAGCAGCCGAAACAGACCAGAGTTCCTGAAGATGCGAGCGTCATGTACCTTTCCTGGCCATCCCACGTTGATGTTGGTGAAACGTCCCTTGTGATCCACCAGTGCTTGCAGCACTATTGAAAAGTAACCCTTTCGGTTTATGTACTCGCTGGCTTGGTGGTCCGGTGCCAAGATAGGGATATGGGTTCCGTCTATCGCCCCACCACAGTTCGGGAACCCCATTGCTGCAAAGCCATCCAGTATGAGCTGCACATTTCCCAGACTCACAACCCTTGGTACCAGCAGCTTGGTGATCGCCCTGGCTACTTGCATCACAACAGCCCCCACTGTAGATTTTCCCACTCCGAATTGATTCGCGACTGACCGGTAGCTGTCTGGCGTTGCAAGCTTCCACAGGGCTATCGCCAGTCGCTTCTGTACTGTGAGGGCTGCTCTCATCTTGGTGTCCTGGCGCTTCAGGGCAGGGGAAAGCAACTCACAAAGTTCCATGAAAGTGCCCTTACGCATGCGAAAGTTTCGCAGCCACTGGGATTCATCCCAGACCTGCAGCACTATGTGGTCCCACCAGTCTGTGCTTGTTTCCCGGGCCCAGAATCGGCGTTCCACTGTATCAACAAGCCCCATTAACACCATGATGTCCACCTTGCGGGGGGGCCTTTTTTGAG
Organism: Macrochelys suwanniensis; assembly: GCA_033296515.1. Lineage (NCBI taxonomy): Eukaryota > Metazoa > Chordata > Testudines > Chelydridae > Macrochelys > Macrochelys suwanniensis. The sequence goes on along the minus strand of CM065776.1, from coordinate 94,131,347 downwards.
AGAGGTCTGTGTCCATGTCCTCATCACTGTCCTCAGGGTGCTGCTGTCGCCTCCTCGCCTGCTGTAGCTCTAGCAGCTCCTGGTTCTCGTTCTCCATATACTCCTGGACAATGCGCGTGGTGTTCATAACGGCGAGAACAGCCGCGGTGATCTGATCGTGCTCCATGCTTTCCCTGGTATGCTGTTGGCAGGACAGCAGAGTGGCAGCAGAAGCAGCGGGTGGATAACAATGGATAAAGCAATATGGCGCCCATATGAAAAAAGGCGCGAAAGGATTTTTTGCTCCCCCCTCAGTTGCTTTCACGGAGGGAGGGGGGAGCAAGGGTTAGGCTCATTTCCTTCTAGCTGCAGATGGTACAATATGCGGTGAGCAAGGAGGCGCCTTCCCTTCTAGCAGCAGATGGTACAATATGCTTGATATCCATCATCAGCTCCTGGCCCCCTCAAGGATTGAACTCGCAACCCCGGGTTTAGCAGGCCAACGCTCAGAACGCTGAGCTATCCCTCTGCCCGTATTAGAGCGTGACTGAATCCCCACTAGACCTAATGTCCAGGCGTACGCTGGAGATGTACGGTAATTGTGAGCTGAGCAGGCTTCCGTAGCAAACACGGAAACCCCGGAAAAAAGGCGCGAGAAATATTGCTTTCACAGAGGGAGGGATGACATGTACCCAGAACCACCAGCGACAATGTTTTCTGCCCCATCAGGCTTTGAGATCGCAACCCAGAATCCCAATGGGCGGCGGAGACTGCGGGAACTGTGGGATAGCTACCCGCAATGCAATGCTCCGAAAGTCGATGCTAGCCCCGCTACTGTGGACACAGTCAATTGACCTCATGGTCTTAACGCTTGTGTGTGGGGACACACAATCGATTCCATAAATTCGGGTTTTAAAATATCGACTTCTATAAATTCGACCTAATTCTGTAGTATAGACGTACCCTGACTGTTGCAGGCTGACCCCTGACATAAGGGTGTGCATTTGAAGAGGCCATGAAGAGGGCAGAAGTGCAGTTAACACCAGAACTTTGACAATGAATACTTGCAAAATCAATAATAAAGGTACTGTTTTTAAATCAACCTTAGTCTTTGACCTTCCCAGCACTTAAGGGCATGATTATCTTTACTCACATAAATAATGGTACCACGTGTATAAATGTTTGCAGGAGCTGGCTCTTAGTAAAGAAATGGTGCAGGGCAGGCATGTTTCTTGGTAATTTTTAAAATGGTTGAGCAAATCAATATTAGGAATTTTCCAATTTTAGAATATGCATCCTAACTAGATTTTTTAAAACAAATTTCTGTACAGCCAGTCACTCATCCATTTTCTCTGTATATCCTATCAAGTCATTCATTTTTTCCATATATATTCCTATCAAGATTTTTTAAAACCAGTAACAGCTTTGGTTTTAATTTATAAAAAGATCAAAAACCATTTTTCTCCTGCACTATGACTTTCCCTGTTGCTGAGGGTCTTTACCCTCAGCCTTATCTGACAAACTCAGGAATAGTAAATATTAGTGGTCATGCTATTCAGCTATACATGCATGCAACTTTTTCTGGTTGGAGGCTTCCAGAGAAGCACTACAAAAATAGAGCAAGTCTCGCTTTGATGGTGACTAATATCTTACTAACACAGTGAAGCAAAATTGTCTCAGCTACTCAGCGTAGAGAGGACGTTATACAGTTAACTGATGCATAGATTACAGGTTTTCTATTTCATGGAAACAATTGTTTGCAATCAGATTGGTCCTGTTTGTCTGTTCTGCATAAGTTTATTCCCCAGGAGCTATGCAATATGGAAATAGCTGTACATTGACTGGTTGACAGACATTGAGTGCTGGGATTTCCAGAGTCGTTTTGCAGTTGTTTTCACTAAGGGTTTGGCTACTATTATGCTATATTGGCTCCTCTGACTGACTCTTAGCTAGCTATCTGTCTAGCATTTTTAGTGCATCCTTCACCAGAGCATTTAAGCACTCTTACTCAGCAGTACTTTTTTCAAGTCACTTACAGGCAACAAAAATGCATGACACCACCAGGAAGCAGAAAGGTTCCAATATCTTCATGAAATAGAAAATTACAATTTTCCTATATTTGAACCAGCTGATATAATTTAACAGATGTGTATAACAGGAATATGATTCTCAATTAGATCTTTAAAGCACCTATCCAATTATACACATTTGTGGAGTAATTTCTATAGAATACTGTCTGTTTCATCCCTTTTACGTTCAATAGGATTTTGCCATACGGCAAATGGACAAAACAAAATTAAGGAAATGGATTTTTTTTAGTCCTTTTGATCCTGCTGCTTTTCATTTCCCTTCCTACAGGTCCGGGCTCTTCACATTATGACAACTCTCAGGTAGTTGTGTTTATGTTGCAAATTTTCAGTTCAGTAACTCCTCACTTAAAGTCGTCCTGGTTAACGTTGTTTCATTGTTATATTACTGATCAATTAGGAAATATGCTTGTTTAAAGTTGCACAATGCTCCCTTATAACACTGTTTGGCAGCTGCCTGTTTTGTCCACTGCTTGCAGAAAGAGCAGCCTGTTGGAGCTAGCTGGTGGAGGCTTGGAACCAGGGTGGACCAGCAGCCCCCCTAACAGCTCCCTCTATCAGTTCCCTGTGTGGCAGCCGCCCAGCCAGCAGTTCAGCTGTTCCTCCCTCCTCTGCCATGTGCTGCTCCTTCCCTCTGCCTTTGAGCTGCTCCCGGGAGCCTCCTGATTGCGGTGCGGGGGCGGGGGGGGGGAAGAGGGGGGCTAAAGTCAGGGTGTCCCATCCACCCCTGCCCCTCGCTTACCCCATTTCCATAGAGTGGGCGGGGGGATGGGGACGGACACAATAGGGCTCAGGATGGAGGGAGCTTGCTGGCAGCTTGCGCTGTCTCAACTTGCTGATCTACTTTAAAAATGTTCTTAGAGTGGAGTCAGCTTACTTAAAGGGGCAATGCGCAACTCACACACACAGGGTGTGTGTCTCTGTCTCTGTCTGCCATGCTGTCTTCCCTCCCTCCATTTGTGCTGCCTTGTAGAGTGTGAGGCTACATTAACAACAATGTGTTAACCCTTGAGGGCTCAGCTGTTCTAGTTTATCATTTAGCAGTAAGGCATTCCCTAGGAAATATCCCATCCTCTTCCACTCTAACTTCACCACCTCAACCAAGCTTCACAATCATCATTGCCCTGGATCCTAACCCTCCTCCCCCATTTACATTAATTCTTATGGGGAAATTGGATTTGCTTAACATCGTTTCGCTTAAAGATGCATTTTTCAGGAACATAACTACAATGTTACGCGAGGAGTTACTGTACCTCAAGTCTCCATCTATAAAATAGGAAATATGATCCCCATCCCTCACCCTTTGTCTTGACTATTTAGGCCTCAATCCTGCAAAGACTTGAGCATGTGTTTCACTTTGCCCACTGCAAGTAATCCCAATTTCGTAATTATGTAAAGTTAGGTCTTTTGTAGGGTCATGGACTTCGCGTGAACTCTTCAAAGCAGGGACTGAATGTTAGTATATATTTGTACAGTGGTTAACACAGATAGTCCCCAATTTCCAGGGAGACCTCTAGGTGCTGTTATATAACCACAGATTCTATCCAGTCAGTTTTGAGACACAATACAAAGATCATTTATCATGTTTGCCAATGACAAGTGCTTCGCTGACCTGCCCGGAGGAGAAAAGAGTGACAATGGGGGGAAATGAACTAAGCAGGTAAATAGATAGAAGGAAAATGGAACAAGGAAACGTGTTGAGGTGAGAGGACCAAATTTTTTTTAAAATCCTTTACCTTTAAAGAATCTGTTTAAAAATATTATTCCCAGTATGAATTAAAATATTTAAAATACTTCAGGTATACTAATTCAGTAATAGGTGGAGCTGGCAGGGAAACAGAATTTCAGTCTCATGAAAAAACAAGTTTCTGAAAAATATTTCCATTCCGAATCATGATTTGGGGAAGGGGTGGGGTAAATCAAAATCTTGATATTTTTCATAGGACTGAGGTGCTGCTGAGGACCTTTTCATTTTTCCAAAATGAAATACGCTTCCCAGAATTCCTTGGCATGCTGCCCTGTCCTCCCCTGTGAGTGGAAGGGAAGACAGGCTGAGTAAGGGGGCAGTCTGGCATGCTGGGATCCTAAAAGTTGGAGATAAAGGGTGGTGGGCAGCCCATGCAGTGAAGCAGCTCAACAGCCTACCTGGAAGGCAGAGGGGTAGGAAGGTGGCCTACAGGCCTGGAGCAGCCCACCAATCCTGCAGGAGGAGGGACAAGGAAACCCCAACACGGTTGGCTAGTGGGCAGGATGGCAGGAAGCCAGGCAGGTCAGTCTTTTTTCTGTCCAAAGTTTTGATGAAGTCAATGTGTTCTTGTGAAACATTTTAAATCTGTCAAATCAACATTTTCCAACTGAACAAATTGTCGACCAGCTCCAGTAATAGCCATAACCTGGGCAAAAAAAAATCTTGGATGAAATGCTATTAAGGGGAATGGGAGTTCTACCTTTGACTTCAATGGGGCCAAGACTTCACCTCTGACCCCTTCAGTGTTGGTTACAGTTATTACTGAGTTAATTGGATGCACTCAAACTTGTTAAAATAAATACAATTTCTTGGCATAATCTGCATATGCAGTGATGTTTGCGTAAAAGACTCCACACAACATAATACTATATTGGATTAGCATTATGTAAACCTGTTTTATATTAATGGAAATCTACTTCTTTAAAAGGTGGATAAAAACTACGTAAATCTAATACTTCACGAACAGATACTGAATGGAGAGTGTGACGGGTTGGGATCACAGAAACCACCTTGGTGCTGCCACCTGGTGTGCCAAGGCTACTTCTGCCCCTGCTTCCCTGCCTTTTCCATCTTGGGACTCCCGAATCCTGTCTGTTTTGAGCCAGATTCCGCTGATCTGCTGCAAACACAGACCCAGGTCCGAACCACGTCCCCTAACAGCTGTAGGCCTGCCTGGAAGCAGCTCAGGAAGTGCCCGTGCCTTTGACACCCAGGTGCCCAACTCTCAATGGGGTTCAAACCCTGAATAAATCCGTTTTACCCTGTATAAGCTTTATAAATAGCTCATAAATAGTTCGCCTTCTATTTCAAAGGTAGAAAGATATGCACAGCTGTTTGCCCCCACCCCCCAGGTACTAACACGTACTCCAGGTAACGTAATAAGTAAAAAGAGATTTTAATAAGTACAGAAAGTAGGATTTAAGTGATTCCAAGTAGTTGCAGACAGAACAAAGCGAATTACTAAGTAAAATAAAATAAAACACGCACATCTAGGTCTAATTCAACTCAACACAGATAAAAGCCTCACCAGTTTCAGTCTTTTCCTTTTACAGGCTGTAGAACTTCTAGCCTGGGTCCAGCAATCGCTCACACCCCCTATTGTCTTTGTCCTTTGTTCAGTCTCTTTCAGGTATGTCCTTGGGGGATGGAGAGCCTCTCTCTTTAGCCAGCTGAAGAACACCTGGAGGGGTCTCCCAGGGATTTAAATAAACTCTTCTCCCCCCTCCCTCCGTAGCATCATGTTGCCCTGGAGTTTTGGGATCACATGGGCAAGTCACATGTCCATGCACATTTCAGAAACTAGCCCAGTGACATTCTTGGCCAAGCTCAGATGTGGATTGGGTGCATACCTTTCTCCAGACATGATCCCATGCTCTTACAAAGGCTATGTATAAAACCAGCAAATATACAACCAATATTCATAACTTCAACTACAGAAATGATACATGCATTCAAACAGGAGAAATAGATTCAGTAGGTCATAACTTTTACAGAGATATGTTACATGGCACATGTAGCATAAAACATATTCCAGTTACATCATATATACATTTATAAGCAACACCGTCACAGAGAAGAGGTGCCTATTCAGTTCATTTCTAATTTGTAACACATTTTAATGCATCTTCTGCATTAGTTTTACAGATCATGGCACCATTTATCATCATCATCATCATCATCATCAGACATATAGCCCATCTTCAGTGTCACTTTTGAAAGGTGTCCAGTTCCAAAGAGCAAGATGATTAAACTATTTAAGATGATATAGAATACTGCCAGTCCAGGATACTCATGGACTTGGATGAAATATGTATGAGTTTGCTTCTCTGGTATCTTAACATCATGCTGTTAAACAACATTTACTACGGTTATCTAGCCCTATTAACATTACCCCCTTCTGGTCTGCTAATTAGACATAAATCTATTAAATCAAAATGCATTTACTGTACTCACTAATGCTTAAACAAGCAGGATCATATTTAAAATTACCATCTTGTTTGAAGACATCCCTTATAAATTAAAATCAGTTTTCAAAGTGATGGTGAGATCAGAATTAAATCAGCTATTTGTTCTGAATGAAGCAGTTAATGCTAAGTATATATACTGGACTTCAGCAGCCTAGGTCTTAGCTTGTAACCTCCTAATAAGTGTGTGGGGAGGGACGGGACGTGATGGTAGAGATGGAATGGTGTGTTCCTCTGCATCTGAGCTCTCAAGATTGAAGATCCCTCTAGTCTCTGCTGCTTTAGAATACCACAGAGCACAAGGTCTCCAAACCTGAGGCCCAGTTTCATAGTCAGCACCCGATATGGGTGAAAAATACTTGTCTTATATGGTAAGCATGCAGCTACTATGGCCAATCATGGGTTGCTACAGACCTTGCTGCAAGGCCTCAAGACCTAGAGGTATGCAGCATACTTTATTCAACATCACTGCTTCTGCCTGGTAGTGATAAGGTCATATTACAAGTTTTTGCACATCAGTTTTGTTGTTCAAATGTTTTCTTGCTCTTGGTTTCCTTCCAGTGGTCCAGATGTGGAGGAAGGGCATCCCTCCAGGTCACTTCAAAGGGAACCACAGGGAGCCCGCTCTCCATTCCCATCCGCACAGAGGCTATTCAGGTTATTTGGGGGACAGGGGCAATCAATGAATCACCAAGAGCCACTTGGAAATTAAATGGATTGTCACCATATATTTGATCCCGTAGATTTCAGTGACACATTATTAACAATACTTCTCACTTTACCCAGTGCAAGACCTCACAGTGCTTTATAAATATTAATTCATTAATCCGTAAGAAAGCAGGTAATTATTAACTACGCTTTAGAGATGAGAAACTGAAGGCAGAAGGAGATAAAGGAGTTAGACTACATTATTTGCTCAAGGTCATAAAAGAATCAGATATCCTGCTGCGCAGGCCTGCACCTTCATCAAGACCATTCTATTTAAATAGGGTCAATGGACCTTTTAAAAATAAATACATATTTGTTTGATGGGGGTCACCAAACAAGTAAAAGCAAAGGCCAAAAATACCCGCAAAACTAACAAAAACCCCAACACATTCTACTTTCCATCTATCATTAGGCAGAGCTTGTGAGGCATGAGTATGTTGGTTAACTGACCATAATTTACAGCTGAGTCAAATCTGCCGCACTCCCAATGTCCAGAACATTTTGCCAGCTAAAGTAGGTAAAGCTGTACAACTCCCAGAAGCAGGTGTTTAATAAGAGATCAGATGTTGTCTGCTCTGCCAGATTCTGAGCATCAGGCTCTTTGACCCCTAACCTCCAAGTTCCACTGCAACCATTTTAATTACTGATAATTTACTGAAGCTCAGTTGAAGCTTAGCCATTTGGACTGCTAGTTCATGAAATAAAAATCATCATTTAGGAGGCCAATAAAATGAAATAATTTTCTTTAAAGAAGGCTGTTCGACTCACTCCCCTCTTCTCACCCCCATACGGGCTTCCCTTTTGAAGGCATAAATTAAAAAAAAATCCTGATCAAAACTTGCTATAGGTCAATGATTTAAGGTAAACTTTTCCTCTTGAAAACCATCACGTTCCTTTATTTAGCCCCAATTCTGCAAGTCCATACGCGCATGCAGAAATGTATGTACGTGAGTAGCCCAACTGAAATCAATAGAACTGCTCAACTGTGTAAAGTTATTGTTGCAGGATCAGGGGTTTAGCGTGTAAGTTTCTCGGGGCAGAGGTGATAAGCACAATTCTGGTCTCTCGCTAGTTCTACACTAGTAAGGTTCCAGTGACTTCCATGGAGTTATTCCAGATTTACAGGGATGTGAAAACAGAATGTTGTGCCAACATGAACAGCATCAAGCATGCTGTTAGTGCTTAACAAAGGGAAAATAACAGATTGTTATATACAGACATTTCTTGCATACTTAGATCTTTAGTATTAATAAATATGTTCATGGTCTAACCGTACATTTCAAACTGCTTTACAACAGATATTTGGGTTTGTGATGACAGTGTACTGCAAGAACTGCCTGCCGACATATAGATAGCCTTATTGGTAATGCTGGGGAGGAGCCTGTGGTTGTGGTACAGATAGGTACCAATGACATAGGGAAAGTTAGGAGAGAGCTCCTGGAGGACAAATTTATGCTGCAGGGTAAAAGATTGAAGTCCAAGACCACCATAGTAGTATTCTCTGAAATGCTCCCAGTTCCACTCGCAGGGCCAGGCAGACAGCCAGAACTGCAACGTCTAAATGTATGAATGAGACAATGGTATAACAAGGAGGGATTTAGGTTTATTAGGAACCGGAGAACCTTTGGGGAAGGACTGGCCTACCTGGTCCTTTGGGGAAGGACAGGAGGGATGGGCTCCACTGTAACCAAAATGGATCCAGACTGCTAGCGCATGAGATTAAAAAAGTAATAGAGGATTTTTTTTAAACTAAGGGCTGGGGGAAAGCTGACAGATGTGGAGGGTTACACCTTTCAGGCAAAGCTATCACTTAGGGATGAAATTATTAAAGGGGGAATTATATGTCCTAGTACAGAGGATAGGAAAGAAGTTGGTAAAGTATAGGTAGGAACTAGTGAGGAACAGTTACATGTAAAAGAGTCCCATTTAAACATAACACATGAAGGCAAGTAACTAAATATTGACAAAGTGTACAAGTGCTTCTATAAAACTGCAAGAAGTACAAATACTAAGCGGGTGAGCTAGTGCGCTTGACATTAAATGAGAATATTGATATAATCAGCATCACAGAAACTTGGTGGAATGAAGATAATTAATGAGGAAAGGATGTAAATAGTGAAGTGGGAAAGCCTGCAGATTTCACAAAATGATTCAAGACAGGTAAGTCCAAAACTGACTACAAAGAGTTACAGGGAGATCTCACAAAACTGTAAGCAAACTGGCAAATGGAATTCAATGATGATAAATGCAAAAGTAATTCACACTGGAAAAAATAATCTCATACATATACTCAAACTATATATATACATACACACACACACACACACACACACACACACACATATATTATATATATATATATACATACACACACACACATATACACACACACACACACACACACATACATACATACATACATACATACATACACACAATGATGGATTCTAAATTAGCTATTACCACCCAAGAAGGAGATCTTGGGTACCATGCATAGTTCTCTGAAAACTTCTGCTAAAATGTACAGCAGCAGTCAAAAAAGTGAACACATTTAGGAACTATTAATAAGAGGATAGAAAATAAGCCAGAAAATATAAATATATAAATCCATGGCACACCCACACCCTGAATATCATGTCCAGTTCTGATCTCTCCATCTCAAAAAGGATATAATGGAACTGGAAAAGTAAGGTAAGGGCAACAAAGATGATGAATTGTATGGAATGAATTCATATGATGAGAGACTAAAAAGATTAGGGATGTTCAATTTAGAAACAAGTGGGGAGAGGGCAATATGATAGATGTCTATAAAAATCACTAATGGTGTGTGTGTGGGGGGGAAAGTGTTATTTAACCTCTCATAATACAAAAAGCAGGGGTTAGCTGATGAAATTGGCAGCAGGTTTAATACAAACAAGAGGAAGTACTTTTTCAAGCAATACACAATTAACCTGTGGAACTCATTGCCATGGGATGCTGTGATGGCAAAAGTATAACTAGGTTCAGAAAAGAACTAGTTAAGTTCATGTATGATATGTCTATCAATGGGTATTAGCCAAGACGGTCAGGGACACAACCCCATGGTCAGGGCAACTCTAAACATTTGACTGCTAGAAGCCAGGAGTGGAAGGCCAGGGTGGATCACTCCATAATTGTCCTGTTCTGTACATTCCCCTTAAGCTCTGATAATGGCCACAATTGCAGACAGGATACCAGGCAAGATGAAACATGGTCTGACCAGTATAGCACCTGCTATATTATGTTTTTATGTACAAAGCAGGGCAAGTATCCTCTATGCCAGGATTACTGAAACTGTATTAGTGCAGACCACCTATTAATGGAAAGATCACATAGCTGAATAGGAGAGGTGATGTCCATGAGACAGATGGACTCCCATCAGTAATCATATCCTTGTGGCAATATCTCAATTGCTTACATGGGAAGTTATATTAGAAAAGTATTTAATGTATGTTTAGCATCATTTAATGAAATTTGGCAACTGGAATCAGAATAGGAGCCAGCATTGTGAGCTAGAACTCACTGGTGCAGCACTTAGCCACCCAATGGAATCCACAGACCCAAGTTAGGTCCCCAGGCTCCCTATACAATGCATGGGGACAGATAGGTGCCTAAGAATAGGATCCACAAAACCAGCATGCTAAGCAGGGAGCCTAAGCTAGCCAGTAGGAAATGTCGAGGAGAGGGGTGTAGCTTAAACCCTGCCCCTCAAAAGGAGTGAGGTACCGAATTCTGCGCCAGAGGGAAGCACCTAAACTTTCTACTCTCCTCTTCTTCCTATATTTTAACTCCTTTTATCATTCACAAGGCTTCTCTTCTGTCCTTGTTGGGTGTCTTGCTAGAATGAGGCTTCAGAAAATACCCCTCTAAGGTGACTTAGTGATTGCAACTACTTTCAAGAAGGCTACTGCATTTTCACAAGAACATAGTGGCTCTCCTTGCAGCACAGTACCTCCAATGAGCCTGGAGCACTATCATTGGGTTTGTTATGTGGTGGGCTATACAAAGAGGTTAAGGAGCTGCTCTGGGCTCAGGCAGCAGCACCCTGCCACACCTGCAAGGCATACACAGGCTGTAGGAGGAGCTTCAAAGGAGGAGCAGAGCAGCTCACTTGTTGATAGATCAGGGAAGAAAACAGACCTTCAGCCCTCAGCTCCTGAGGAAAGGGCTGACTGAAGGCAGGAGCTTCTCATATACCCACTGCTCGAAGGTCCCTCCCTGAGGGAAAGGAAGGACAGATTCTGATGCACCCCTAGAGGGAATCATTCCCCACAAACTCAGTTCATTTGCATGAATTACCCTTGCTTTTTGTTCCCGGGCTATCCCGGACGGGAAGGGACTTTAACATGACCTGGCTGGAGGGTCAAGTCACAGGAAGAAGCAGGTCACCACTGAGGCAGAACAGCTGCTGGCAGGAAACACCCAGGGGAGAGGGAGCTGCTATGTCATTCCTGCCCACAAGGAGGCTCCGATGTTGAGTCCATCCCTTTTCACTCAGTACACACAGCAGTATTCATCACATCTCAGGCACAGAGGATGGCTGCAGGAGAGAGCTGTTTTCCCCACATCCCAGCTCCAGTTGGCTGGCACGCGCGCGTGTGCGCACACACACACCCCTTAATACACACCTTCTCCTCAGTGTCCAGGATAGCCTGCAGCAACATCTTCCCTTCTCTTTGCTCATTTGGTCATGAATGCTGACATTTTCTTCTGGTGGCCCTGCCGCATGAGTGGTTAAAGAACCAGGATTTGAGGAATGTGTGCAGAAGTGAAGTTTCCAGTATAATCTGTGCCCTTTACATCAATTAGGTTGGAGGAATAGAAAGTCAATATGCCTGTCAAGAGAGACTTACAGGTAGGTACACAGGCAACTTGCATTTAGAAAATGACAGTAAAAGCAGCTAGGAGGAGTAGGAGGAGGAAGTGACATTTCCCAGACAATATCACCATAAATAACCTGTAACTTTTAGGTAAAATCACTGAGGCACGTTTTAGGCCCAAATCCTGCAATTTGGCCCCATCCTACAAGAAAGATCTGCACATTGACCTTAGCTCTGCTGCTTCTATAAGATGGAAAGGGGCTTTTAACAATACACAACCTCTACCTGAAGTTGAAACACACATGATAATCACCGCTAATAGTTACAAACCTTTCTACACCAAATTGTTAAAAACAAAACCATGGCACATGCCATTCTCAGTGAGGAGAAGTACATTTATCAGTATTCTGTTGCAAGGAAATACTTAACCTCAGAATATTTCTCTCAATGTGAAATACCACAAACAATGCATCTATTTAGATAGTTATTGCATCTTACCTATTAGTACAAACACTGTCTATAGTAATAAATTGTTTTTAATAATCTAACTAAGATTTATTTAATAACATGTCTGTTTTAAATTACATCAGCAATATTTATTTTTTAGAATTAATACATGGAAATCAAGTATTTAGCTTAATGCATCTTAACTAAATGTCCAGTCTATTTAGATTACAGTATATTCAGATTACAGTATAACATTGGCATTTTATGAAATATCTTATTTGTTGGATTTGGTGTCCTGTAGCTTTCCAAATGCCTCCTTGACAATGAAGACCATGGTGGTACTCTAATTTATTAGTACAAGCATTCTCTTCCATCACTATTTATTTTTTATTTCTCTACTTTAATAAGAGAGGTCAGTAGTCTTAACAAAAAAACAAAACAGTTTACTGTCTGATGGATGCTGCCTCCATCAATTTCAAAAGGTAGCGCAGAACATGTTGTGTGGCAAACAACATATAAAGTTTCCCAACAGACACATATACACCAGCCACCAAGCCTCACTAAATAAGGTTCACTGATAATCAAGTCATTACTAAGGTCAGGCGGTATTCAATTCAAACCCGAGAGACTATTTCCTAATGAAGTATATGAAGGCTGGATGTCGAAAAGCAACACTTAATGAACAGGAAATTTCATGTTTTGTTAGCCAACAATGACTTCACTTTCAAAAGCCAACTGAACTTTGCCTTTTTTAACCTTTCAAGTGTCTGGATTCTTTTAATTAACCAGACATCTTGAATCTGTGCACACTGGGGCAAATCCTGACCCTGTCACCATGGTTGCAAAGCTTCCATTGATATAGTGCCATTGCATAAGGAAGGCAGAATGCCAGAGGGGCTATGCAAGGCATGTGAATCCTTGTGCAGCATGGAGCTCTGTAATGCAGTAGAACAGAGGGGGCAAGAGAGTCAGGGTATATATGGTTTTGAGCATGGAGTTGCCAGTCACCGCACACATTCTCTTCCATTATAACCAGCAGGGTAAGGGAAGTAAGACTGCAGAACCTAATGCACTGATTAGACTGAAGCAACCTTTGCAGAGCAGTTCTTGGAGGAATCTCCTCCATTCTGGCTATGTCCATGTACCCAGCACCTGTGCAGTCTGTGCACTGAGCTCAGAATTTCCCTCACTGTGCCCAAGACAGAGAAACAGATTCAGAAATTCAAAACAAACAAGATTATTCAACAATACCAGGCCATAGATTTCTATGGAGTTATACCTATGTACTCCAGCCGAGGAACTCTATATTTTCATTAAATATAATGTCGGATATAGAATCCTCTGTGGTAAATTAGTCCTTGGTCAAACCTGAAAAGATAAACTGGTTGAGATGTTGTCAAATGGTAGACTTAAGTCAAAAATACATTCCAAACATGCACCATGAAACTAAAGATATACCTGAGATATATCAATGATATTTTCATCCTCTGGACAGATGACAAACTCCCTCAGATTACCACCACAACTTCAACAACCACACTTTTCCATTAAAGTCTCTTTGGAATACTCCCACGCTAGCATCAGCAGCCCAGACACCATGATTAGCTTCAATAATGAAACCCTTCACACAACTATACACAAGAAAACCAGAGATCACCACACCTATCTTCATAGATCCAGTAACCACCCCAAACACAAAGAAATCTGTTATCTAAAGCCAGGCATTCAGATACCACAGAATATGCTCCGAGGACCCAGTCCAGGATATACCCCTTAACACACATAAAACCTCACTCATCAACAAGGATACTCTACCAGGGAAGTAGATCTCATCATGGAACAGGACACCCAAATACCCCCAACACAATCTGTTTCAATACAGAAATAAAACCCCGTCTAACTGCACAATCCTAGTTGTCATCTACCACCCCATGCTGGAACCCATATGGGGTATCAAACAACTACAACCTATACTCAATGTGGACCCCATCCTGAAATAAATATTTCTTGAACCCCCTCCCTCCCACCTCTGCAAGCTCATCATCGGAAACCAGTTCCCCACAGACCGGGACATACCAGCAATGCAGCACCAGATCCTGCCAAAACACATGCAAAACCTGCAGACATATCTCCACTGCTACGATTAACACCCCCCCCCGACCCCCAACACACCTTTCAAGATCCATGGGTCCTATTACAACATGTGGTGTACCTCATTAAGTGCACTCAATGCCGCACCATCATCTATGTGGGTGAAACCAGAATCACTATGCTCTCAAATGAACTCACACAGGAAAATGACAAAAGACAAAAACATCTTATCTGTGGGTGAATACTGTTCACAGAGCTATCATTCCATATCTGATCTATCAGTCTTCATCCTCAAAGGAAACCTGCACAGCAATACTTTCAAAAGACGAGCCTGGGAGCTTAAATTCCTACCTTTCCTAGATATTAAAAGTCATGATCTTGAAGACACTGGATTTATTGCTTATTACAACAATCTGTAACCTACTAACCCCTTTTTGTCCTATCACTACAGGGGTGCTACAGCCCACTTTACCTTGAATCGTTCCTTAGAATATGTCCTAACTACTTATGCTAAACTATCTTTTGATGGTAGTTTTCAGTCTGACCTAGGTTATACAAAAATGATTCCGCATTCCTGAGTCCATTCGGGGGTGGGGGGTGGGGAGAGAAGAGAGAGAAATCAAAAAAATTGTACAGGAATTGCACCCCATCAAGAACCCAGTTTCCATGAACCCTCTAACATTGATCCCACCCACACAAAGCTAATTATCTAAGAAGCACATACATATTCTATGTAGATCTATTTCTAAATAAAATATATTCTTCCACTCTGATGCAAATCACATTATTTACCTGCAGTTAACAGGTAAGTAGTTCCTCTACTTATTACAGAGAGAAATGATCTAAACAAAGTATTTATTTGTGTCTCCATTTCTTGATTAAACACTTCTATGGGCCACCAGAGTAAATGCACATGCAATTACAGATGTTTCAAGTTAATGAGTCAGAGGAGTCTAGGTTTTCTTTAACATTTGTTGGTTTTATGACAACTGTTTGATGCTCTTTTGATGGTGGGGAGAAAAGCGAGGATAGATATGTATTATGGGGCTTACTATCCATCAGCTACATACATATGCTCACAAGTATAAATATTTTAATGATCTCAAAACTCTGCATATCTGTCTATGAAACTGAAGTACAAAACGACAACTTCTTGTCCTATTGTAATTGTTAGTTTAGACTTCTTGCCATCTGAGAGATAAATTTTTAAACACATTACTTTGGCTTCAAACTTTGTGCTCAAGTTCACAGATGTGAACCTGCATTTAAGTCACAGAGTAATATTCATACCATAGATCTCTTTATAAACTCAGTTATAATTTCAGATTTTGCTTGCTTTTAAATAGGCATGGGCTAATACAGCTGTATTTTGTTTTATCAAACTCTAGTTTATCAAGTTTTCCATTTTCAGGGACAAAAATCAAAGACAGACTACAGAAATGCTGAGTATTTTACATTTTCTAAGATTGCCCTGTTCACTTTTTATTTATTGTGGTAGGGCATTGGGGCCTCACTCAGGTCTCCATTGTGTAAAACACAGAACAAACAAAACCAAAAACACTTTCAGTCTAAGGATAAGACAACTGAGACACGCATCATTCCTTATAGTTAAAGAGGAAATAGACCACATTTCAGGTAACATGGGATAGTTTTTATTGATAAGTTATTACTAGTGCCCTACCAAATTCACAGCCATGAAAAACACATCATGGATCGTGAAATCTGGTTTCCCCCAGATTGTGAAGACTTGTGAAGACTGGTGTTGTGTGCTTTCACCCTATACTATACAGATTTCACCAGCATTTCTCAAATTGGGGGTCCTGACCCAAAAGGGAGTTGCAGGGGGCTTACAGGGTTATTTTAGGGGGAAATGGGGTCACGGTATGGCCACCCTTACTTCTGCGCTGCCTTCAGAGATGGGCGGCCAGAGAGCAGCGGCTGCTGGCCGCGGAAGCCCAGCTCTGAAGGCAGAGACGCTGCCAGCAGCAGCACAGAAGTAAGGATGGCATAATATGGTATTGCCACCCTTACTTCTGTGCTGCTGCCTTGCAGAGCTGGGCCCCTCAGTCAGCATCTGCCATTCTCTGGCCTCCCAGCTCTGAAGGGAGCAGCACAGAAGTACAGATGACATGGCACGGTATTGCCACCTTTTACTTCTGTGCTGCTGCTGGCGGGGCGATGCCTTCAGAGCTGGGCTCCTGTAAGCCCCCTGCAATAACCTTGTGACTCCCCGCATAACTCCTTTTTGGGTCAGGACCCCTACAATTACAACACACTGAAATTTCAGTTTTAAATAGCTGGAAATCATGAAATTTATTATTTTTAAAACCCCATGACCGTGAAATTGACCAAAATGGACCATTAATTTGGAAGGGCCCTAATTATTACATTTCAGTTAGACCCACTATAGGTATCATGAATGAAATAAGCCACTCTCCAGCGTAACCAAAATACACAGAGTATGTTGTAAACCAATCCTGTACAATACTAACATACTTCTAGGAGCACATAGTACATCAGCCACAAGCACAGGTAAAAAAATGTATTTTTGTTTTGTTGGGTTCAGACGTTTGCATAATCTTACAGAAAAAAAAATCATAAGAGTGCACAGAGATTCAGGCTAAATATACTAAAAATGTACATATGAGCTTGGTACAGATAAATATCCAAAAGTTCAGATTCTTTCTGGGGCTGTCTCAGTCTCTGAGTCAGATTCAACACAAACAAAAGGAAAAAAAAAAACAAGCTTCATCCCGCAGATTTTGTAACCCAGTCTGAAACTACCACCCATGATTGTAATAGCCAAACACCTTCCTTGTGAAATTGATACCAACAGCACAGGCCCTACCAGATATACTCACTGATTACATTCTCGGTTAAAATTTTATTTTACCTTATTTCCAGTCTGAATTTGTCTAGCTTCCACTTCCAGGCATTGGCTCTTGTTATACCTTTTTCTGCTAGATTAAAGAATCTTCTATTACCAAATGTCTGTTCCCCAAGTAGTTATAGATTGATCAAGTCACCTGTTAACCTTTTCTTTGGTAAGCTAAATAGATTGAGCTTCTTGAGTGTATTGCTATAAGGCATGTTTTTCAGTCCCTTAAATATTCTTGTGGCTCTTTTTGGTACCCTCTCCAATTTATCAATATTCTTCTTGAATTGTGGGCACCAGAAGTGGACACTATTCTTGTAGTGTTGCTCCAGTGCCAAATACAGAGATAGGTTATATTATCTCCTCCTGCTCAATATTCCTGTTTATACATTCAAGAATTGTGTTAGTACTTTTGGCCTCATTGTCGTATTGGTAGCTCATGTTCAGTAAAGTAGCCATCCTGACCTGCAAGTCTTCCCTTTTAAGCCAGGTTGTTTTATTTAACCTATGTGGCCTTCTTTCTTGACTGCAGCATTTTTTTTGGCATCTAGTACAGTGTTCTTTAACAATTCCCAATTGTCATTCACATTTTTATTTTTCCCAACTTATCTAGCTCAATTTTTCAGTATTGTGACATTGGCCCTTTAAAGCACCAAGTCTTTATATTGGCAGTATGGATTTCATTCTATTTGCACATTATAAATGTGATCAAATCACTTGTACCTAACCTACCACTATTTTTTTTAGTTCTGTGATTAGTTTCTCTTTATTTGTCAAGACAAAGGCTAATGTAGAATCCCTCCATGTTGGATGCAATACTTTTTGAATTAGGAAATTGTCATCTGTAACGTTTAGAAATTCTGAAGAACATATGCTACTGTTACTAAAACAATACCTCCAGCAGTGTCATGCAGATTGAAGAACCCTATGATCATACAGCTTTTTTTCCCTATCCATTATACATAAAGTATGTAAGGAGCTGGTCTTCCTGTTCCTTAGTGTAATTTGGTAGTCTGCAACAGACACCAACTAGTTCCTCATCTCATGCTTTACCTGTTAGAACATTAATCCATAAGCATTCAAGACCATTTTCTTCTGAGTGTCAGTGGCTGAGCTGCCAGGTAATGTCATTTTTGACATAGTTCCATTTTGTGGCATCAAACTGACATCCGCATGGATCATCAGCAGGTTGGAATCTTTAGATCGACCACAGAGACCTCAGGCAATTGAGCTAACAGTGTAACTGAAGATACAACTTCATGAACTCTCCCTTTTCAGATAACAATACTGTATGTTGCAGTGTGTTAGTTTTGGATATTTTAGACAATTGTGTGTGTGCGTGTGTGTTTTGAAAGTGGTGTCAATGTTGTGGGCTTCATTCTTACAGTGGAAAAACCTTTTCAGAAAAATAGGTTTTACACCATTTCCTTAAGACAGTCAGACTCTGGATTAATGTGATCTCCTCTGCAAGTTAGAGTCCCTTATGTGGAATGCTGTGTCTCCAGCTCTCACACCCTTTGTCCCAGAGGAGCTCAGTTGTCACAGTTTTAGTCCATATACTTCTATGTAGAACGCTTGAAAACTTGTCTGTAGCAATCCAACAGTTAATACACTAATGGGAGAAGATAGTTATTGGCTCATCAATATGTCACTTGATCTATCTATTGGCCTACTATGTGCTGAAAGAACAGCTATTTTTTTAAAAAAAAGTCTGATAGCCTTATCACACACATTCTTGATAAAAGTCCTTATTAAACAGAGGTCATAGTTCACTGTGTCCCTTTGGGAGAAAAATCTAAATATTCAGACTCCCTTCAGTTGACCTGGTAAGACCTAGCAAGGGGTGACTAATTAAATATGTTATTTCTTAAAGTGGTAATTGCTCTACTACATCAGGAGACAGACAATCTATAGTACAGACCATGGAATGAACTCAGAAATAGGCTCACCAAGTCATTTGGAGTGGAGGGGGGAAAAGCACATCATTCAAGATTCATTACTACTTAATGTTTCAATGTTTAGGCTCTGTCCTAATTAACGCTGGATGGGGTGGCAGTTGGCGACAAGTTAACCTTTCTGAAGCTATTCAGATTTCAGTCATCAACATGCATTTACTCCCTCTATTTACCTTTGGTTTTCAGTCTGTATTTACATTGCCAGAGCAACTGGTTCCAGGCAAAATTAGTGTTATCCAGGTTAATGCTATGCATTAGATTTTAAGTCCACTGTAATGTAACACTTCATTACTAACTCTTTCTTCTGTTTAGTTTATGTTCCAGTTTGGATGACCCAACTGGCCGTGCCCCAGATTTGTACTCTGTGATCATTATGTTTTCTGTAAAGCTGGGAATATGATAAAACACTTGGGTAGCAGAGGCCAACGCCATATTGAGAAGTGAGCGCAAGACAAATTTTATCAGTAAGAAAAGGCCATCGCAGTCCACCATGCCTGTCTTTTTTCAGTTTGGTTCTAGCTGACTAATAAGCTTCCTTAAAGTCAGTCTAATAATTCAGCTGAACATTAAAATGCAAGTAATTATTTTAAACCAATTTAATTTTTTTTAATTTACTGTCTGCGTTTGAGCAGGGCTGGTGCAAGGAAGTTTCGCGCCATAGGTGAAACTTCCTTGCACCAGCCCTGTGCCCACCCCTGCCCTGTGGCAGACAGGTTCCCCCCCCCCGGCTCCCTACGCCCCTATGGGCCGCGGCAGCTCAGCCCCCCGCTCGCGGCAGCCTCCCCCCCGCCCGCGGCGCCCCACCAGCTCCCGGCTCAGCTGCAGAGGCAAGAGGGAGCCACCGGCGAGCCCCCCCCCACCCCACACACAGCTCCCGGCTCAACCACAGAGCCGCCCCCCTGGCTCCCGGCGCAGCCGCCTGCCGCCCCCCAAATCCTGGCGCCCTAGGTGACCGCCTAGGGTAGCCTAGTGGGCATGCCAGCCCTGCATTTGAGGCTGCTTGGACATACCTAGCCATTGGTTTCCCTTTTGTTTCTAATCAGTTTCACTTCTCAGGCACTGCCTCTAATGCACTAGCACATAACTGCAATGTTTGAGTTGCAAAAGATGGAAGGGAATATTTAAATCCAAACAGAATTCTCATTGAATTTATGTGAGTCATAGAAATATTTCTGTTTATTTTGGATTTAGTAAAACCTTACTTCTATAAAACTTCAAATTAAACTTTAAATATGAACTGACCAGTGAGTGTCTCTATCCTAACTTTCTGCCTTTTCCAATTAAACCCTCATCCCTTTTTGTTCCAGAAACAAAGGTTAGTTTTCTTGTGTAGTCAAACACACACACACACAGTAAATTTTGTAGTGCTTTACTCACTCTAGTTTTAAATATCCTACATGGAACATCTTTCATCACCTCCCTTCAGAAGCTATTTCACAGTCTAAAAAGATTTCAGTTATGAAGTGTTATGCCTGAGTCTCCAGTTTGAGCTTTAAAAGACTATATGGGACATTTTGATCTTTTTACAGTAGGAACACACACACACACACACACACACACACACACACACACACACTCTCTCTCTCTCTCTATTCTTATCATTTAAAAGAAAAAGGACTTCTGTCAATCAGCTCATGCATTGTTCCATTGACATAATAAACCAAGATCTAATCTATTCTTTCCAATTTTGCAATTAATATCTGAGGACATCTTTGTTGGTCCTGGTCTATTCTCTCTGAAGGTAACATCAACATCTTCATTCTGCTATAGTGATCAATACCATTCTCCAGTCTTGCTGTCAGTACCTCAGGCAGTATCACGTTTTAAATAAGCTAGGGACAAAAGTCAATGTTACTCATATTCACAGATTCCGAATAAATTTGTAATCTACCCTACTCATGGGAAGAGGAGACTCCCTGCTCCTTTCTCTTTACACCCAATTTCAGTGCATCCATGCAAGAGAGAATAAGCTTTTCCACAATATCTCCACAGACAAAGGAGCACTGTGTAAGACATGACAAACATCCTCTTTTGGGATGAGAGAATGAAACTTTCATCACCAGGTAGATGTCTAAAAGTACAACACTTACATTTTACTTTGCAACTGGCCAGACTTTTAAATTATCATTGCAGCAAGTAGAAATGCAGTCAGGTAAGCAGCTACAGAAAAGACAGTCAAAGTTTGTAGGAAAATTCCAATAGAAGGAGATGGGAGGAACAGATCAAAAAGGAAAAAAAATTCAGAAATAGAATATTCAGCACAACAATCTTATTCAGAATGTAGGCACCGGACATTCACCTCCACCAAAGAGACCAATAAATAGCTTATCCATTCATATTACAATAGATATGAGAAATGTAGCCTATCAAGGATTATGCATACATAAAAACTGACCTTCTAAAAGCAAAACCTATTTACAACCTATTCATTTGTTGATAAGCAATGAAAATATGAAGAGACTGTATGCTATATGAACTAACTCGGAGGGTTTTTAAGTTTTTCTTTTCCTTGCAGGCAAAATATTTACAAAGGCAGTATATAGAAGAAGCTGAAGCCTTTGAATGGAGCATAAACAATTCTGTTAAATTTTCAGTTACATGGGGTTTAGCCAGCAACTCCCATTAGTGCAACTCTGAAAATTTAGAAGCTTATTTATGCTCCAGCTTCCTCTGTACAGTATCACTGCCTGCAAGATAAATACAGTGGGGGGGAAATCTGAGCTAGTCATAATTCATAATATGATGATTAAGAAAAGTAAAGTATACAATACTAGAAATGGATGGATTGGGGCTTTGGCTACAGGGTTATAGAGTTTCACCTATAGTAGGTTATCACCTTAAATGCATTCTGAAATCCAGATAGTAAATTGTTATCATTTGACAACTGAAAGTCTACCTAAAGTTAGTTTGATGGCCTCAGTTCAGTTCATTGGACAGATGTTCCCATTACAAAGATGAACACCACAGCTAGAACTAGCTACCGCCCTTTTGGTAGTCTCGGCAGACAGGCCAGGGATTGGATTGTCATGGATACTTAACTCCTTTCTTTCCATTGGTGGTATGTCAAAAACAGGAATGAAGTGTAATGTTGAGGACATGTGGAGAAGACAGTGTATGATCACTGACCATGAGAGGGATACCCCATGGATAGAGAACTTCAGTCTCCAAGGTGATTAAATCACTACTTTCATCTGCATTTGATTTAAAAATATATTGTATGAATTAAACATACAGTATTGTACTGTATACTCCATATGGCAACTGATATTTAACGTCCCTTAATATATTATACCCTTTGCAAAACTAGATGATTTGCCTGCACATTCCCTCCAGCATTAATCTAGGTGCTGAATATGAAATATTGCAGCTGGCAAGTTTAGAAATCCTCTCTCTGAATATTGTCTGGAATCAGGCAGTTTCAATGTAAAGGTGGGTAGCCAAATAATACCATACATTTGCTACCAACAGGGCTCTCCAGAGCTGCCATAAATTGAACACCACTATCCATCATTCTTCTAATCTGTATAGCTTTAGCCCTTAGTGGCAAAGGTTTGATTTGCACATGTACTTTAACACTTTAACAGTTCCTGGTGGCTATGTTGTGTCAGGGACACCAAAATATTGTAAATGGTTTAATAAATGTTGACCCTCCCCCATTAATAATAAGACGACAAGCACTGTGAGGCACATGGCAGTTCTGTTCCGCGTGGCTATTCCTACATGGATTGAGGGCTGTTTGAATTAATTTGCTATCACCGCATGTCACCCACCAGCCAGCAGCAGATTCATCAGCAACCAGACATAGTGGAGGGTAGAATGGAGAGATAATGCAGAGAAAAGATAAACAGGCCCAATGCCAGGTATTTTAATTAATTTAATATCAGTTGTACTTGGGAAAACAATGTCCTCAAATCAGCTCTAAGAGTGGCTTGTTCATTCTGTGGCTCGCATTTGTGCTAGTGTCCTACGGTAGGGAGGATGGTCTAGTGGGTAGGGCACTGGACTGGGACTAAAAAGATGGGGTTAAGGTTCCCAGCTCAACCACAAACTTCTTATGTAACCATGTGCAAGTCATTTACTCTTCCCTGTGCCTCAGTTAGATTAGCAGAGCATGCACAAACTACCCGATATCCAGTAGCTTCCTAATGAATTGACTAATACAGCTATATAGTTAACACTATGCTTGTGCCGTTCAGTATCTCCTGGTTCAGACAGCTCAATTTTCTATAGCCCCTGCATTTAGATTAATAAAATGCATGAGATTATGCAAGAAAGAAAAAAGATGGCTAAAAGCATTATTATAGAATCATAATTTCAGAAATATACATCTGTTGCCTAGGAGGCTGGTTTATGTTTTTCAAGGAGACATTATTATGGGCACAAGAGCTAACTATCCCACTGCATAGGAAAAATAGGAAATATGGCAAGAGACCAGGCTGTCTTAACCAGGGGAACGTCAATGATCTGAAACTCAAAAAAAAGAGTCCTACAAAATGTGGAAACTAGGTCAAATGACAAAAGGATGAATATGAAGAAATAATAGAAGTACGTAGTGACAACGTTAGAAAGGCCAAGGTACAAAACGAGATTAAACTAGCTAGAGAGATAAAGGGTAACAAGAAAACATTCTACAAATATATTAGAAGCAAGAGGAAGACCAAGGACAGGGTAGGCCCCTACTCAATGGGGTGGGGGGAGGCAGTAATAGAAAACGTGGAAATAGCAGAAATGCTAAATTACTTGGTTTAAATTTTCACCAAAAAGGTTAGTAATGATAGGACATCTAATATAGTGAATGCCAGTGAAAATGAGGTAGGGTACGAGGCTAAAATAGGGAAAGAACAAGTTAAAACTACTTAGACAAGTTAGATGTCTTCAAGTCACCAGGGCCTGATGAAGTACATCCTAGAATACTCAAGGAGCTGACTGAGGAGGTATCAGAGCCACTAGCAATTATCTTCAAAAAGTCATGAAAAATGGGAGAGATCCAGAGGACTGGAAGAAGGCAAACATAGTGCCCACCTATAAAAAGGGAAAGAACAACCACCTGGGGAATTATAGAACAGTCATCTTAACTTCAGTATCTGGAAAGCCAATGAAGCAAATAATGAAGCAATCAATTTGCAAACACCTAGAAGATAATAATGTGATAAATAACAGTCATCAAGGATTTGTCCAGAAGAAATCATGTCAAACCAACTTAATAGCTTTCTTTGACAGGATAACAAGCCTTGCAGAGGGGCGGGGGGGAAAGCGGTAGATGTGGTATATCTTGACTTTAGAAAGGCTTTTGATATGGTCTCACATGACCTTCTCATAAACAAACAAGGGAAATACAACCTAGATGGAGCTACTATAAGGTGAGGACATGACTGGTTGGAAAATCATTCCCCGAGAGTAGTTATCAGTTCACAGTCAAGCTGGAAGGGCATGTCAAGTGGGATGCTGCAAGGATCAGTTCTGGGTCCAATTCTGTTCAATATCTTCATCAATGATTTAGATAATGGCACAGAGTACACTTACAACGTCTGTGGACAGTACCAAGCCAGGAGGGGTTGCAAGTGCTTGGAGGATAGAATTAAATTTCTCAATGATCTGAACAATCTGGAGAAATGGTCTCAAGTAAATAGGATGAAATTCAATAAGACCAAAGGCAAAGTACTCCACTTTGGGAGGAAAAATCAATTGAGCACATACAAAATGGCACATACAATACTAGAAAAGAAAAAGAAAAGGAGTACTGCAGAAAGGGATCGGGGCGGGGGGTCATACTGTATGACATGGTTACATATGAGTCAACAGTGTAACAGCGTTGCAAAAAAAATTAAACATTCTCAAACGTATTAGCAGGACTGTTGTACGCAAGACACAAGGAGTCATTCTTCTGCTCTACTCCGCGTCCAGTTCTGGGCGCCACATTTCAGGAAAGATGTGGACAAACAGGAGAAAGTCCAGAGAAGAGCAACAAAAATGATTAAAGGTCTAGAAAACATGACCTATGAGAGAAGATAGAAAAAATTGGATTTGTTTAGTCTGGAGAAGGGAAGACTAAGAGGGGACATTATAACCTTTTACTTACTTGAAAACTGTTGTTACAAGGAAAAGGGAGAAAAATTGTTCTTCTTAACCTCTGAGGATAGGAGAAGAAGTAAAGGGCTTAAATTGAAGCAAGGGTAGTTTAGATTGGACATTAGGAAAAACTTCCTAAATGTCAAAGTGGTTATGCACTGGAATAAATTGCCTGTGGAGGTTGTGAACTCTCCATCATTGGAGATCTTTAAGAGGTTAGACAGATGCCCGTCAGGGCAGGTCTAGATAATACATAGCCCTACTTTGAGTGCAAGGGACTGAACTAGATGACTTCTCATGGTCCCTTCCAGTCCTAGGATTCTATGTCTAAAACAGCATACATGTGAAATGCTGACAGACTCCAGCTATTGGTGGGGCAGAATTGTAGGTGGCACTTCTGAAGCTTAGTGTATGAGACTCTACTGCATAAGCTCAAAGTCACATGGCTCTTAGCCAAGGCTGTAGCAGGCTCATTAAACTCTAGCTGGGTTAAGTGTCCCTAGAGGGGGATAGAGCACCACACCACATAGGCATGTGTTACATATGCATAGAGGCAACATAGTCCAATAGACTGAACATAAAAAATAGAAGCCAGGGAGTCCAAAGTTCCACTCCAGATTCTGCTAATAACTTGCTGTGTTGCCTTTGCCATGTCATTTAACCACTAAATTAATTGGTAACCCATGAGGTGTCCACATTGGGAAAAGGAAAATAATACTATTTCAGTACCTGACATAGATTTATGAAGATTAAGTAATGTTTGCAAAATACTTTTCAAATATAAAAACGTTAAATGCTAAGAGTCAGTAATCTTAATGATCTCAAACAATAGAAGTATTTGACTGCCTAATTCCCATATTTGGACTAAGGCCTGATCCACTCCTAAAACATAGGTTGCCCTAGCTACGTTGCTCAGGGATGTGAGAAATTCACACCCTTGGGAGATGTAGTTAAGCTGACCTAAACCCCTTAGACACCACGAGACCAACAAAAGAATTAGTCCGTCAACCTAGCTATCACCGCTTGAGGGGGTAGATTTAGTACAGCAATGGAAAAACCCCTTCCATCGAGCTAGCAAGTGTCTACACTACAGCGGTATAGCTGCAGTGCTGCAACTGTGATGCTGTAGTGCTTTTAGTGTAGATATAACCTAAGATGGCATCCTTAATTCTCACCTCCTTCCTTTTTTAGATTTTGGACTCTTTGGCCATTTCTTCTGGTAAATACCCTCCACACTTCCGTGCACTACACCAGGGCAAGAGAAAGTTGCCTTGTATGTATTGTGGATACATACATAGATGGGTGAAAGGAGTTGATTCTTTTTCAGAGCGAGTCATGCTTGTGATAAATGTAATCAGTCTTAATGGAGAAGATTCCTCTCTGGACAACCTGAAAAGGTTTTCTTATCTGACAAAGCCCTTCTACATATTCCATTTAATGTTTCCTTAAAAGTTTGGTACATATTTTAAAGCACGGCATAGTGGTTTTCCCAAATGATTATTGCATTTCTGAAAGATGTAACACAGTCAAGTTTTCTTTGACTGTAACATTATCCAAGCTGCATGATCAATTGGCCTAACTTTCTAAATCAAAGAACTAGAAAATAGATTTTTATGTCTCTCTAAAGACGTTATATGTTGGGTATAAACTTGATTCACCATAACAGGATTATGTAGATTAGAATAATTTACTCTGCTCAGGGAAAAAAAACATTTTGATTAAAAAGTTTTCTTTATAACATGTAATACATCTCCTTCAAATATCTGTTTTCACAAGCTATGAAGCACTTTGTGACAAGGTTACAAAGCATATTTTATCTACAATACTTAAGGCTATGATTTTCTCAAATCACACAAACAAAGGAGAGTTAGACCTAGTCAGAACTCCTTCAGAAATCTTTGAGAGCTGAAACCTTGAAACCACTGTAAAAAGCAGTACTGCTGTCTTTCAGAGATTAGAAGCAAAACCAAAGTCTATCCCGTTGAGTCACTAAAAGATCCCATTGTAGATTTTGCAAAAGCAGCAGTGTCAACACCAATGTCCTACCTAATGTCCAGCTTGGGTAATTACATATAGCCTGCCTAAATTCCCCTTACTGTTTGTTATCATGTGATTTAATTCCTTCTCGCTTCTGATCCTAAATGACTTCATGTTAACCAGATGCTCTATTTTAGCCACAAGATGGCTGAATTTCAGTGCTTCAGGGAAGCAAGTATAAATAGTTATAATAAAGTTATCATGGGACTTTTCCAGTTGAAAGACAGCCTATAAGTGACATTTATTAGGCGAGTACACTATAACTGAAAAGAAAGTGTCTTGACAAAATCTCTCTTAAAATTAGGGCTGGCCAGGAAATAAAAATTCTGCTTTGTGAAAAAAATGAGGTTTCAAAACTTGTTTTCATTCAACATCAGAACAAAACCAAGATTTCAAAGTTTTTCTTACAAAACAGAAAACAAAAAAACCTCCTCCCCCCGCCCTCACAGAATAGCCGATAGCCCAGTGGTTATCACACCTATCTGGATGTGATACCCCCAGATTCAAGTCTGGTCTGATTTGGAGCAGAGATTTGAATCCGGGTCTTTTACACCTGCGGGGAGTGCTCTAAACACAGGGATATTGTCTATTCCAGGGTGTTAGTCAAAAGAATCCCAAACAGTTTTATGTAAAATACATATGATCAATTTCAGTATAAGCCCAGAAAAAGTGAACAATAAAGTGCTTTAGCCTTAGCCTACTGATATCTTCAGGTTTTCACGGGTGGTTAGAGTGTTTTTATTGCACTCTCAGTATATCATATAATGAGCCTTCTACAGTTAAAAAGTAGTTTCTCCATCACCTTTGTATGATCATTCCTCACTCCAATCACATTCCAGAAGTGTGTACTCACTTTGTTGAAAGTCCACGGAGATTAGAAAGGAAGAGGACATATTGTCTTGGGCCTTTCTTTGTTTTCAAATAGTCTTCCTTACCATACATTTCAACCAAGTTCCTCCAGGACAGATTTATTTTGCCCAACTAATTGCTTCCCTTGTTTTTCTTTTCTATATTACCTTGTAATGCTTTTTTCTGACACTCATCCAAAAAACATGTAGGCTTGTGCTTACCTCTAAATCATATGCTATGTCCCTTTGAAGCATATTTATCCATCCTATTGAAATAGATGGTACAATTGTATCTCTCTCTCGTTTAACAAAACAAAAAGGAATGCCAGAGCTATAAAATGGAAATTCTATTTTCTCCCATGTTCCTAAAGAAAGTTTCTTCTATATTCCCAACTTCTTTGTTATATTAAGTAAAAAATCCAATTGATAAAGTGAAATCATTTTGAATGGCACATGTTTTTCATTTAAAGTGGATTTAGGTATTGGCTCTCTTTTTCCTACAGCTCTGTCCCAATTATTTTTCAATATTGGATTCTGCTGCTCTGTTGCTTCCAGGAGAACCAGAAATGAAGTCAGAGACGCATGCTGATCACCAAGGTCAAAGAAAAACAAAAAACTGAGTGAACTTCTCTACAGGACTTAAGTGTTTAATATCAATACAGCCGGTCTGCAAGGCTGCTACGACTATATTGGCTAAAACTTAAACAAGTCTCCCCCTTGTTTCCTCCAACATTCAAGCATAAGGCAAGTTGTTTTAGTCATATAAAACTTAAAAGTTTAGAAATTAATTTAGACATTTTTTAAATGAAACATTTGGAGTTGATACAGCTTTTCATTTTTAGATCTTTTGTATATATGTGTGTATACACACACACACACATACAAAAGCAGATTTAAAAATGAAAAGCAGTACCAACTCCAAATGTTTCATTTAAAAAAAAAATATATACACACACACACACACACAAGTATAAAACACTCTAATTTATATATCTATATAGATATAGATATATAGATATATAAATAAAACATTTCATTCAAGCTGAAACAAAATTATGTTCTGACTTTTCAGTTTGCCAAAAAGCTCAAAATATTACATTGAGTAAACCCAAAACAATTCTTTTCCCTCATGATTTTTCAGAATGGGCAGCGGAAGGACCCCAGACTCCAGTTTTCTCTCCATGAACCCCCATTTCTTCCTCCCCTAGTTTCCCATTACCTCCTCCTATTGCCCCCAACAACCACTAGTAGGAAAGAGCTGCTCCTAAAACTCCTATGTACCTGGTCTTATCAGCAGGTTCCTGGTTTATCAACAGGCCTGAAGCACATAGATAGAGCAGAGAGCTGAGTGCCCCTTATGGGGGATCACCCAGTGAACTCCCCTCATCCATAACCAGTCCCTCACTCTGACTCGGCCTGCAAAGTAGTTCTGTGGAAGCTGTACGAATACTACTATTCACTAGTGAGGAAATCAAGAAAATTCAAAGATCAGCTTGGAGATGGAGGCCAATATCTTTTCAAAAGTGACTAATGATTTTGGGTGTCTAGCTGGAGACATCAAAAAGGGGTCTATTTTCAGAAAGTGTTGAGCACTTGCTCTCAAAATGGAGGCCCCTTTAAGGTGTCTCAAGCTGGAAACCCCAAAACTGAGGCACTCAAAATGTCTAGTCACAGTTGAACCTCTTGGCCAGAAGGACCAGAGTGGAGGATAAGAATCAGCTCCTTGAATCTGCTCTATACCTCTCAAGGAAGACTCAGAACATGTCTTCAATATGGATGTATTAACAGGAAACGTAAATTCCCTATATCCCTCTACTGATGGGTAAGATTTGTATGATCTTCCACTGTAAAGCCAATTTAACAGACTGTTTAAGGTGGGTCTGTTGTGGCAAATGCCCAGAAGCACCAATTATGTAGGATTTCACATTCTCCAACAGCAGGGGCTTAGTGTGAGACTTGTGAGCACTAAATTCCAAAGAAAGCGGCACACGTATATCCTGATATTCAGGACAGAATTAGAAAATGCAGAAGAGTTTCAATTCTAACAATTAAGGAGAGATACTGTAAGATGTGACTTAGAGCCACGGCGGGGGGGAGGGGGGTCTGATTCAATATAGCTTGTGTAAGAATGCTCACTAAAATTGCTACAATGTCTAGGCATCAGAGATTTACAATGACCTCACTTCAAATTAAGTGATGGGGGACATTGTCCGCATTGAAGGAAAAGGTGTGCGGTCCCTTTATGGGCTAGCTAACCAGAAAGTGACTTGCTGCAGCCGTTTCAGACCAGATCACCACAGTGATGCTGACCAATCCCCGCAGCTGACCAGAAGGGAAGGAGGACTACTTAGGTCCACACCAGTGTAGGAAAAGCCCTCTTTTACCTGGACCAGGAGGAGCAGCAGGAACAGCAGCACAGCAAACTTTGCCCTCTGAGTCATTCTGCCATGTGATAGCAGACCAGTGAGAACAGGTAAGGGCCTAGCCCCCTTCCAATCTACAGCAGCCCAAGCAGGTATGTTGTAGCAGAAGGGGAAGAAAAGGGAGTTTCAAAGTCATCAGTGCAGGGCCATAGCAGGCATGTTAGAGCAGAAAGAGGAGAGGGTTATAAACCTAACACAGAGTGGGTGGAGTGGGGCTTGAGGAGACATGGAAGACTGAGGGGTGGGATCCTTGTCACATGGACAATGGGTTGGTGAATCCCAGGGTGGTCTGTCCGTCTACCAAATGGAATCCCCTTTATGGGGAAGTGATGTGGATCCTGGGGAAGCAAACACTGCCAGTGGTGAACTAGCTGCCTTTGGGAATGTGGGAGCCAAAAGAGAATTGATTTGAGTAGTCCAGGTAATTGCTTCCAAATTTTCCACAGCACTGCAAGGCTTACAAGGTGCAGTGGGTTGCTCAGAATCACAACATTTGAATGAATGGATTACAGAAGAGGAGAGCGTCACGGCTGGCAGGGGTATGTGACCAGAACCAGATGGAGATTGTAGGGGCAGGGTGTGAAAGTGAGTCCCTCCCATCGAAAGCTGCAATGGGTGTCTGCAAGGGGGACCTTGGTGGGGTTCATGGAATTTGCCCACTTCTCTTCTTGAGGGATCCATGTGAGGAAGGGGAAGGTAGTCACTTACCCTTCCCCCAGGAGGCAGGAGACACTAAATCTACCGGGATAGCGTAACTAGCAATAGGCTACAGACAGGCCCAGATTTACACCTTATGGCCCCCTAGGCGCAGCATCTTCAGTGTCTCCCCCCCCCCCAACCTTCGTGTTTTCCTTAAAAAAATGAAACTTTTAACCCACTTTTAACTTTTAGGCACCCCTAGAATGCCGGAGGCACTAGGCACGAGCCTACTTTGCCTAATTGGAAATTTGGCTCTGGCTACAGAATGGGGGGGTGGGTGAGTGGGTGGAGGGAGATATGGTGTCCTAGGAACTGTGTCAGGGAAGTCTGGGGTACAGACACCTACAGAAGCTAATGGCATTCCACAGCTATTGCAAGCTAACCTTCAGTTGTGGCAGACACCTCGCAAGGGAGTGAGAGCCCTTAATGGAGGGGTGTGATCTATGAGCATGCAAAAAACTCACCCTCTGATAGGAAATGTGAGTTTGTGGGATAGATTTTCTGCCCAGAGGCAGCTGGGGTGCAACAGGACACTGAAGGTGCCTCAGTGGTCAGTCATGAGTATGGTTATGCTGGGGTGGCTGGCTCGATAGGAGTTCACCTTCTCAGTACTACTAAAGATAAGATTTGAGAGGTGACTATGTTATCACTGTTACAGAAGGAGGTGCTGACATACAGTATTCCATGGCAGAGCAAGCTGGGCAATGAAATGGCTAGAACATAGGAAAATTGGGAAGCTGCAGGCATCATTGCAGAGGCTTAACCAGACAGAAGCCCAGCGTGGTTACAATATATGGATATTATCTGGTGGGCATGTAATAGGTTTGAGGGCATGGCTTGGTTTAACTACAACAAACAGTTTCGATTGAGAGCAGCAACACAAACCAAGAGCCGGTGGGACATGCCACTTCATACCCTATGAATAGGGTGGATTACACAATAGGGGCCTTGTTTCTACACGGACAGTGGCCTGTTCATTCCACAACAAGCCCACCAGAGGCTCAAGGATCATAATGACATGACTGGGTATTTAATCAAAGCAGTTGTTTTCGTATCACCTGCAAATCTAGGTCGTCTTGTGAAATGTGCTTTGGGGCTCATGCAGCCCTCAATGGTCACAGCAGTTGGGGAAAGCCACAGTGGGAAAACAGAATGGGGGAGGTGTAAGTCAGATGCCACACACAGACCCATAGGGGTAGGAGCAAGGTATGGGGGACCAAAGCACGCAAAGGTCCATTACAGAGGAACAGGTGCTGCAGTAGATGGTGTCATTAGTAACCCGACAACATGCATCATCAACCATCTTCACTTGCCTATCAGTCTTTATGTTGGCCAATAGGCTGACCGGTTACCCAGATTCTTGTAGTAGATTTTTAGTTTGGAGGTTTCTAGTGAGTTGATCTTAAAGCACTGGCCCTAGGGAGGATACATGTTGTTCCATTGCTGTTAAGATGCTTAGGGATCTGGTGTGGATCCTAGAGTCCGTATGTCATTGTGGACCAGCATGTCTGGTAGCATGTTTTTGGAACTCTGAAGATCAGTGAACTAGTACCTGGGTCCTGTAGAGCTTTGGAACTAAGGAATATACATTGGGCAAGGCACTCAGTGATATTGACCCTGAGGAGATCAAAGACAGCTCAAGGAGGCCAGGGTGAATCCATTATTCTACAGGAGGATGGCAAGCCCAGGGTCGGCCCTGGGGAGGCGGTGAGGGCACACATGGCAATAAGGCCAGGGAGGGATAGGCTCCTCTTGATTCACAGGGACAGGAGTCCCCTCACAACATACCAGTTTGTTACAGTTTTAAGATGGGGACTGATGAAGTTGGGATTTCCAGCACATGAATTTGTTTCCCACTCATTCAGGATCCAGACCATGGGAGCAACAGCCCAGCTGGGTCTGGGGGCCAGTAAAATTCAGGCAATTGGACACTGACATTCTGAAGCATACAGAACAAAAGTGAAATCCCAAGTTGGATCGTTATTAATTTTCCTTTGTGTTTGCATTGCAAATGTTATTTTACATTGCAGATGTTGGCAGATGTGGCAGGCGGAAGGTGATGTAGATCTGTGGGCACATTATTGTTTACTGGGTGTATAGGTGGGCTTCCAGGTTGCCTGGAGTATTGCAGCTGGGCCTCAGTGGTGAAGCAGTCCTGAGCTGGCATGGGAGGAGGGGCATGTTATGGGACCAGCTGTTGCCCCTTTTGTACACCGTGGTGGCTTGTGAGCAGGCACCGGGTATGACTGTGGTTCACCAGAGCCACCTGGGCACTAGCAGTGCAAACACTCCCTTTGCAGAGTAAAAAGGAACTGAATGAGAGGATACAGTAATTGCATTCATATTTAAAACTAGCTCAAAGATTATCTTTACAGCATTAATTATTGCCCCCCAGGAAGAAAATTTCTAGGATCAAGATTCACACTACTGAATTCAGAGTGAATGGTGGAAAACCACTGGACCAAGTCAAACACTCACTGGAAAATTACAAAACGAAGTCCACATATTTAACACTACTTTAGAGCCTACAAGTCCACTCAGTCCTACTTCTTCTTCACTCAGTTGCTAAGACAATCAAGTTTGTTTACATTTACGGGAGATACTGCTGCTAGCTTCTTATTTACAATGTCACCAGAAAGTGACAACAGGCATTTGCATGGCACTTTCGTAGCTGGCTTTGTAAGGTATTTACGTGCCGGATATGCTAAACATTGTATGCTCCTTCATGCTTCAGTCACCATTCCAGAGGACATGCTACCATGCTGATGACGCTCATTAAAAATAATAATGTGTTTTTAATATTTGACTCAACTCCTTGGGGGAGAATAGTATGTCTCCTATTCTGTTTTACCCGCATTCTTCCATGTATTTAATATTATTGCAGTCTCAGATGATGACTCAGTCCATGTTCATTTTAAGAACTCTTTCACTGCAGATTTGACAAAACGCAAAGAAGGTACCAATGTGAGATTTTTAAAGATAGCTACAGCACTCGACCCAAGGTTTAAGAATCTGAAGTGCCTTCCAAAATTTGAGAGGGACGAGGTGTGGAGCATGCTTCCAGATGTCTTAAAAGAGCAACACTCCGACGCGGAAACTACAGAACCCAAACCACCAAAAAAGAAAAATCAACCTTCTGCTGGTGGCATCTGACTCAGATGATGAAAGTGAACATGTGTCGGTCTGCTCTGCTTTGGATTGTTATCGAGCAGAACCCATCATCAGCATGAAGATGAAGGGACATATGAATCTTTTGTGCATCTGACATTTAATTATCTTGTGACGCCAGCTACAGCAGTGCCATGTGAATGCCTGTTCTCACTTTCAGGTGACATTGTGAACAAGAAATTGGGTAGCATTATCTCCTACAAATCTAAACAAACTTGTTTGTCTGAGTGAGTGGCTGAACAAGAAGTAGGACTGCGTGGTCTTTAGACTCTGAAAGTTTTACATTATTTTATTTTTGAATGCAGTTTTTTTTGTACATAATTCTACATTTGTAAGTTCAACTTTCATGATAAAGAGATTACACTACAGTACTTGTATGAGGTGAACTGAAAAATACTATTTCTTTTGTTTCTTACAGTGCAAATATTTGTAATCAAAAATAACTATGAAGTGAGCACTGTACACTTTCTATTCTGTATTGTAATTGAAATCAGTATATTAGAAAATATAGTATAAAATATTCCAAAAATATTCAAATAAATGGTATTCTAATACTATGTGACAGACTCAAAATCTCAATTTTTTTGCAAACCAAATATCCCAATAGGTTTTTAGTTCAGGTCAATCGAGACAATGTTTCAATAATTTTTGAAATGCTTTATTTAAATTAACCACTTTAAACTATTTTAAAAAATATCATTAGCTTTTATTTCAAAATGACAAGTCCTTTTAAACAGGAAAATTGGATTTTTTTTCCTTTTAGAAAATGTCAAAACATACTGTTTCAACAATTTCAAAACTTTTACTTCAAGGTTCCCTCCCCCCCTACCCCCCCAGTTGAGAAATGTTTCCACAAAAATTAAGTCCCAATACATTGGAATTTTGTTGAAAAATTCTCAGCAATCTCTATTACAGAGCCTGCACAATTTTACCACATAAAAACCGGCAAACACCTCTGAAACATACTTCAATCTTCTGGCCCACCCAATCTAGCTGATGGAGTGGCACAGAGTTGAAATGGGGTGTTTAGATTCTGCCTCTGACCCAGGTACTAGTTCACTGATCTTCAGAGTTCCAAAAACATGCTACCAGACACGCTGGTCCACAATGACATACGGACTCTAGGATCTGCACCAGATCCCTAAGCATCTTAACAGCGATGGAACAACATGTATCCTCCCTAGGGCCAGTGCTTTAAGATCAACTCACTAGAAACCTCCAAACTAAAAATCTACTATGTCATTTGGATTTAAAACCTCCAGGAAATTCAGCTTCATTATTTGGCATCTCTTCTTCCTCTCTATCCCTTCACACCATTCCCTTTAGAGTCTGTCAAAATGCCAGTGACACCTCTCAGCTCTTCAGAAGGCACTTTGCCACTAGATTCTATTAGAAATCTAAACAGCCTCCAAAACCTTTATTAAACAAAGATACCTTTAGATAGGGATGTGATGCTGTCTAAAAGCGAAGGTGACCATCTACACTAATATGGTCACCACTTTTACATAAGTCTGATAAAATTTGTACAAAGTATGCCTTGTGGAGGTATCATTGGAAAAGTTGCCATCTGCTGAGTATTATCTTGTTAAAATATATCAAGATTGTGCCTGGAGTTATGAAAATGTTGCTATATGTTTAACTCAAACCTGCTGAGAGTCTGAGAAAGACCCACAGGTTAGCTCTTCAGGAATAACAAAACAACTGTAAACAAAGGCTTATGTGTGTCATCTTGAAAACACCTCAGAGCACACATACACAGGAGGTATGCAAAAATTGCAATTCATATCAAGGACTGTGGGCACACCACATACCACATGGAACTGCCTGACCCATGACACAGCCAGGATTTTTCCAGCAAAAGGGTCAAGACATAAAGAGGAAGAACAAAGGCCCCTGGCCATCTCTTTCCTATCCCATTTCTGGAATGGTTAAGTCTAACTAGGGAAATTTCAAACAGAAAGGACTGAGGTCACCAAAACTATTTGGGCAATCCAGAGAGACTTATAGAAAACTAGCAGATTTAACATCCCTGCTATTGTTTTGACTACATACTTTGATCCAACTGTAATATATTTTATTTGCATTGACCTTTTAGTAACTCATTTCTTTTTCTTAATTAATAAATGTTTAGTTAGTTTACTGAAGGATTGGCTACAGTGTTGTCTTTGTTGTAAGGTCCTGAGCATCCACTGACTTGGGAAGTGACTGGCCCCCTGGAGCTGTAAGTCCCTAGCTTGTGGTGATTTTTTGTTTTAATAACCTTTCATCACAGAAAGGTACTCTGTATGGGTGGTAACATAGGTTGGAGTGTCTAAGGTAGATGTCCTGATTTTATAGGGACAGTCCCGATTTTTGGGTCTTTTTCTTATATAGTCTCCTATTACCTCCCACCCCCATCCAGATTTTTCACATTTGCTGTCTGGTCGCCCTAGTCTAAGGGGGCTGTCTATGGCTCCATGTTAAGCTCATCCAGGACCAGGAGAACACATTTGTTGCTGGTTTGGTTACATCTAAATACAGAATATACCACCAGTGTGGGAGTGTCTGCCCAGTTTTTTGACAGTCTGACCTGAGATTGGCCCTCTCAGCTGTGACTCATATCAGACACAGTGACAAAGGAGTTCGGTTTCCACATAGCTATGATAGTCAGATACAACTACACAAAGAAAGTAGATTATAGTAAGACTCTGGAATTCTAGAAATACAAGAGTCTGAAGCCATAGAAGTGTATGGAGAAAAATAAATCCATTAAGTTCTCCCATCACAAGTTCTCATCCCAGCTATCTAGAAATTGACACAGAATACCACAAATTCTGCATGACCTAAGTCACACTGAACATTTTCACTAACGCAATAGAATTTCTTAGAGAGATTTTTGGCAGAGCCTCTCTGTTTAAGTTAATCAAACTACACCTTGCCAAATGGTGTATATTGGTATATGAAGATGCATGTTTGAGACATGAACAACATAAGGCAGAAATTAGAGCCAGACAACATTTTTTAAAAAGAAAAACAAATTATGTAAAAATTGCAGATTTGGTGACATCAAATCACTTCTCAGATATGGGTTCCTTTAATCCAATATTTTGTTTGGGGGAAAAAGTTGAAACAGACAGTTTTAACATTTT
Source organism: Macrochelys suwanniensis (assembly GCA_033296515.1). Taxonomy (NCBI): domain Eukaryota; kingdom Metazoa; phylum Chordata; order Testudines; family Chelydridae; genus Macrochelys; species Macrochelys suwanniensis. Next base: position 94,093,783 of record CM065776.1, on the reverse strand, counting down.
CTGAACAAATTTGTTGGTTGTTTTTTTGTTTGAACCTATTTTTCATTTCAAAATATTCTTAAATTTTTAAAAAATCAAAAATCAAAATCCTTAGAATCTAAAAAAAACCAACCCATTGATTTTGTCAAAATAAAATGTTTCACTTGACCTGAAATGATAGTTTAGGGTTGTGGTGTTTTTTTTTTTTATTTTTTATTTTTTACACACACACACACACTCTCTCTCTCTCTCTCTCTCTCTCTCTCTCTATTTTTCACCCATCTTGAGAGGGGAGCTGTACAATAAGGAAGCCTTCCTTCCTAGCCTCTCCCCAAGTTAGCCAAAGTTCTGTTAAAACTACCTCATTTGAGCTTTACCCTAATAAAGAACACTATAACTGTAAATACCCATTTCCTAATATAAGACTTTTCAAGGACTAAACAGATAAGCCTGTAAAATATCATTTTATAAGTATCCTGGTTTGTCTATTAAAGTCCTACCATTCTATCTTCAAGTGGCAAACAAAGAACTGAGGTGCTTAGCACTTTTCATTATTAAAGATTCCAAAGTATTTCTCTCTAGAATAGGAATCTCAAGCCATGGTGTCCTTGTCAAATTAAAATGTTGATAAATGTATTCTGCCAATTGAAAAATAAATTCCTTTAGAAATCTCATTTCAGTAAGTTATTTTTCTTTAAATTACTGTCTTCAGCTATCACCTTGTTGACAGCTGTTAACCGGTGCACTTTTCACCAGAGATAGCTGCATTTTGTTGCTGTAGTGGAGTATGGATCAGCAATTGTTCTCGCTTTTGTCTAACAAGTGGTAACACTTGTGATTGGTGCTCCATTCTCCATTCTGAATATGTGTATTAAGAGAAGGATGCCAGTGTCAGTCAACTAAGCTAAAGCACCAGTTCCCAGATTTCAGTATTATTCAACCCCTCAAGATAATCTCTAAACTTCTAAGGTGTATTGCAAGAGGCTTTTAGTGGATAAGACATTCCCAGTAGCATACCAGCATACTAGTTTAAGAACACAACACAAACCATATTGACTAAGAAGAAAAATCTCCAACACACACACACACACACGCCCCTCCCTTCAAGCAAAGTCTACAGAAGAAGAGATGGACTCGCACCATGCCCTGAAGCTTGAAGGTCAAGTGTGGTAACTGGAATTCAATTCATGTATTGGTGCAACAGAAGCCAACACCCTACCTTTTCACCCACAGGTGTTCAAAACTATAGTTAACTCAGTGTTTGGATTGATCCCAACTCCTGCAGCAGTGCTGAGGAGACTGTTTCTCAAATAACCAGAGTCTACAAAGACACATGTGATGATGTGGTCAATGTTGACATGTTTAAAGAACACCCAATGAACCTAAGCTCATGGTCGTTTTTAGAGATATGACATGTTTCCGATATGTTCCTTACATTTAATATGGGGAATACCAATAGAACTACCAGTCTCTCTAAAACTGGAATCAACTTTTTAAGAGATCAATCAGATAGGAAGCCAGGGAAGCTGTTAGGCAATTGAGTTGTGTAATATGCATCTAATCAATGCCAAGCTAGCAAGCATTTGTATTCTATGCCAGCTGAAGCTTTCAAGTGGTCTTCAAGTATTCTTTATTTAGAGTGCAATGCAGTTACGTGATCTAGACATTAAAAAACAAAGTTTCAAAACTTCCATTGTCTTAATGAATATTACCATAAGATATAAATAGTCAGATGTGGGGAAGTATTAGTGAATCAAAATACTACAGACAAGCAATGGACTGTGAAAGTAAACGTCTCTTTCCCAAGAGAAAAATCCCTGAATACTGTTTTTAAAGTATGTTAAATATTCATTATGCTGCCTTGAAAATTATATTTACATGAACAGTTATAGAATTTCAAACACTATATTGCTGGGTCTAGGAAGTGGCACCTACTTTTTCAAATGGCATTAAGTTTAATTTAGGAAAAAGGGAAGCTAAAAGTACACCACCAAAATGCTTGTATAAAAGGCTATTGAAGAAAACAATGGGAAAAAGCTTTTTACTTACATAAAGAAGCTTTTAAATCACATTTTGGCTCTAACAGCATTGCCTTTTTGTATCTACTGTACACTAAATGGTCTTCTTGTTTTAAATAAGCATTTTGGCAGTATGCCAGGTTAAGCTTCAGTGTGTATCATATAAATGTAAAATCATCAGAATCAGGGGTATGCAGATTTAACTATGCTCACCAAAATGGTGACAAACGTGGGTTTGTTCCTTTCTACACTTGCAGCTCAATTGAGTCAGCACCAGTTCAACTGAACCTGTTGACAGCCAATGTTGGCAATACCTAGTGTTTGCAGTATAGTTAAGGAACATGCATCCAGTTTCCAGGTCTTGGTTCACATATTCGGGCCTATTAACCCTGCCCTGACAGTCCAATGGCTCCCCCATTAGATGGTCATCTTTTTCTCTCAGTACTGAGCATGGTTTAGTCCAAATGGAGTTTTGCATTGATTCTCATTGCCTGGTTGAACTGCTATACAACACAAAGAGCTCACTAGTCAGGTGGAGTTGAAATCCAGGTTCACTGGAGTAAGTGTGTCTGGAATTTTCCATCCAAACAAATGATCAATTTATAATAAATATGCTAAACCCATTTTAGTGACGTTATTTTCTGGACTGGATGGCACTCAAGCAGCCAGGCCAACTTAACCCCATATCATATTATTACAGGATTAAAAGCCTCATTTCATATTATTATGACAAAGGCAGTAGAAACCTTTTGCTTTTATATTCGTTTTTGATTTTTAAGAATTGATCTGATATCTTAAAGATATAAAACATATGGAGACATTATGCCTATCAGGTTAGCTGAAATTAAAAGCCAATAGTGTCATTATAGTATTACAATTTAGAGTGGATAGATGTGGTACTTCAAACACAAACCTGTGTAGAATTTGGCTGTTTGAATTCACAGAATTTCATACAAACTCACCTCATGTTGTCCTTCCCCTGTGCTTAAATTCTATGAGTTTTATTCACTTTCAGATTCAGAAGAACTGAAACCAACTGAAACTCATAGATTCAGGTTAATACTATGTGAAGCCACATTTTTAAAAAAGATTTCCTACAAGTCTCAAAAGCCAACTGACTAAATCGTAAATCTTGAGATGAATTTGGGCAGATTGACAAGGGGGAGGAAAGAGTCAGTCACTCTGAATCAGTCCTGTGCAACACTGAGTAAGAAAAACTAAATTGACCTTCTAGGAGTCTGAAGAGGACACTCCTAATTGCTTGGACAGACAGGCAAAGATCCAACCTCCGTGTGAACTGGGGATAGGGAAAGGACACAAGCTCCCCTCTTCCAACACCTAAATCCACCACCTGCCAACATACTGATATATTAACATCTATTTAGTCATGTGTGTTGGGGAACCATCTTGACACTGCTATCACATTATGGTGTTCCCAGGGCTTCTGTATAGATTATTTAGGTTAATCTTTCTATCTACCCAATGGGACTCTGTGCTCAATCTAGAAGATACCATCAGAGGTGCTTAGTTTTGCAGTTCTCAAACTGTTGATTTGTGTCCTCAGAGATAATATGCTTGTTAACAACGAAAAATATATATATATATACAGATGAGAAATAACAGATCTCAACCCTATTGTCCCTCTGCAAATTAGTGTACACAGAGTCAATCCCTTACCTCTCTCTAGAAGTACAAAGTTTCAGAAAGTTCAATGAATAGGAGAGTGTTGGGGGCGGAATAGATCTGGACAAGGAGAAGAAGTCTGGAAATAAATGTGAGAAGGGAGGGACAGGAAGTAAAAACAAAAGTGAAACTGTTTGATCAGCATATTCCAGCAGTCTTGAGGTCTTTCTGAGTGTAGCCTTCATTGATTTGAGATCTACCATACCATTCTCTCACTAGAAGGGAAAACCTATGATGGCAGCTGGCCATAAAAAAGAGACCCAGTTTGGGAATAAGAACCATTCAAAAAATATGTTTGCTGCTGATGTTTTAAAGAAAGTCACACCAGTGAACCTGTGGAAGTCACTTAAGCACTTGGATTCAGAGACTGTTGAAGTTATAATCTCACTTTTAAGAGCAGGTTTCAGAGTAGCAGCCATGTTAGTCTGTGTCAGCAAAAAGAACAGGATTACTTGTGGCACCTTAGAGACTAACAAATTTATTTCAGCATAAGCTTTCGTGGGCTACAGTCCACTTCATCGGATGCATAGAATGGAACATATAGTAAGAAGATATTTATACATACAGAGAAACATGAAAAGGTGGAAGTACCCATACCAACTGTAAGAGGCTAATTAAAGAAAGAACTATCATCAGTAGGGGAAAAAAAACGTTTGAAGTGATAATCAAGATGGCCCATTTCGGACAGTTGACACAAAAGTGTGAGGATACTTAACTAGGGGAAATAGATTCAATTAGTATAATGACCGAGCCACTCCCAGTCTCTGTTCAAACCTAAGTTAATGGTATCTAGTTTGCATATTAATTCAAGTTCAGCAGCTTCTCGTTGGAGTCTGTTTTTGAAGCTTTTCTGTTGCAAAATTCATAGAATCATAGAATCTCACGGTTGGAAGGGACCTCAGGAGGTCATCTAGTCCAACCCCCTACTTAAAGCAGGACCAAACCCAACTAAGTCATCCCAGCCAGGGCTTTGTCAAGCCTGACCTTAAAAACCTCTAAGGAAGGAGATTCCACCACCTCCCTAGGTAACCCATTCCAGTGCTTTTCACCACCCTACTAGTGAAAAAGTTTTTCCTAATGTCCAACCTAAACCTCCCCCTCTGCAACTTGAGACCATTACTCCTTGTTCTGTCATCTTCTACCACTGAGAACAGTCTAGATTCATCCTCTTTGGAACCCCCTTTCAGGTAGTTGAAAGCAGCTATCAAATCCCCCCTCATTCTTCTCTTCTGCAGGCTAAACAATCCCAGTTCCCTCCGCCTCTCCTCATAAGTCATGTGCTCCAGCCCCCTAATCATTTTTGTTGCCCTCCGCTGGACTCTTTCCAATTTATCCACATCCTTCGTGTAGTGTGGGGCCCAAAACTGGACACAGTACTCCAAATGAGGTCTCACCAGTGCCGAATAGAGGGGAATGATCACGTTCCTCGATCTGCTGGAAATGCCCCTACTTATACAACCCAAAATGCCATTAGCCTTCTTGGCAACAAGGGCACACTGTTGACTCATATTCAGCTTTTTGTCCACCGTAACCCCTAGGTCCTTTTCTGCAGAACTGCTGCCCAGCCATTCGGTCCCTAATCTGTAGCAGTGCATGGGATTCTTCCGTCCTGAGTGCAGCACTCTGCACTTGTCCTTGTTGAACCTCATCATATTTCTTTTGGCCCAATCCTCTAATTTGTCTAGGTCCCTCTGTATCCTATCCCTACCCTCCAGCGTATCAACCACTCCTCCCAGTTTAGTGTCATCTGCAAACTTGCTAAGGGTGCAGTCCACACCATCCTCCAGATCGTTGAGGAAGATATTGAACAAAACCGGCCCCAGCACCAACCCTTGGGGCACTCCACTTGATACCGGCTGCCAACTAGACATGGAACCATTGATCACTACCTGTTGAGCCCGACCATCTAGCCACCTTTAAGTCTGTCACTGAGTGATTACAGAGGTTGAAGTGTTCTCCTACTGGTTTTTGAATGTTATGATTCCTGATGTCAGATTTGTGTCCATTTATTCTTTTGTGTAGAGACTGTCCGGTTTGGCCAATGTACATGGCAGATGGGCATTGCTGGCACATGATGGCATATATCACATTGGTAGATGTGCAGGTGAATGAGCCCCTGATGGTGTCGCTGATGTGATTAGGTCTTATGATGGTGTCACTTGAATACATATGTGGACAGAGTTGGCATTGGGCTTTGTTGCAAGGATAGGTTCCTGGGTTACTGTTTTTGTTGTATGGTGTGTGGTTGCTGGTGAGTATTTGCTTCAGGTTGGGGGGCTGTCTGTAAGCGAGGACTGGTCTGTCTCCCAAGATCTGTGAGAGTGAGGGGTCATCTTTCAGGATAGGTTGTAGATCTTTGATGATGTGCTGGAGAGGTTTTAGTTGAGGGCTGAAGGTGACGGCTAATGGCATTCTGCTATTTTCTTTGTTGGGCCTGTCCTGTAGTAGGTAACTTCTGGGTACTCTTCTGGCTCTGTCAATCTGTTTTTTCACTTCAGCAGGTGGGTATTGTAGTTGTAAGAATGCTTGATAGAGATCTTGTAGGTGTTTGTCTCTGTCTGAGGGATTGGAGCAAATGCAGTTGTATCTTAGAGCTTGGCTGTAGACAATGGATCGTGTGGTGTGTCTTGGATGGAAGCTGGAGGCATGTAGGTAAGTATAGCGCTCAGTAGGTTTCCGGTATAGGGTGGTGTTTATGTGACCATCGCTTATTAGCACAGTAGTGTCTAGGAAATGGACCGCTTGTGTGGACTGGTCTAGGCGGAGGTTGATGGTGGGATGGAAATTGTTGAAATCATGGTGGAATTCCTCGAGGGCTTCTTTTCCATGGGTCCAGATGATGAAGATGTCATCAATGTAGCGCAAGTAGAGTAAGGGCGTTAGGGGACAAGAGCTAAGGAAGCGTTGTTCTAAGTCAGCCATAAAAATTTGGCATACTATGGGGTCATGCGGGTACCCATAGCAGTGCCGCTGACTTGAAGGTATATATTGTCCCCAAATGTGAAATAGTTGTGGGTGAGGACAAAATCACAAATTTCAGCCACCAGATTTGCAGTGGCATTATCAGGGATACTGTTACTGACAGCTTGCAGTCCATCTTTGTGTGGAATGTTGGTGTAGATGTTGGTGTGGAATGAGGGTGTAGAGGGCTCACCCTCACCCACAACTATTTCATTTATATAAAAGATGTTTCATTTCAAGATATTTGCAGCCAATTGGTGCCCTTGTTGACAGCCTCAGAAGTGAGATAAAATAATTGAATGGGTCACAGAGACTGAATTCTGCCCTCCAGCCAATTGGCATTCTTTAGAGCAGTGTTTTTCAAACCATGGTGGGTCACAACCCACTACTGGGTTGTGGCATGTAAGGCATTAAAAGTCCCGTTGGTGGTGCTGCCCAGCTATGGCAGGCTAGTGCCTACCTTTTCTGACACCATGCTGTACCCCGGAAGCAGCCAGCAGCGGGTTTTGCTTCTAGGCAGGGGGGCCACGGGGCTCCGTGTGCTGCCCCACCCCGAGTACCGGCTCCACACTCCCATTGGCTAGCAACCAGCCAGTGGGAACTGGGGGGTGGTGGTGCTTGCGCGCCTCTGCCTAGGAGGCGGACCTGCTGCTGGCCGTTTCAAGGGTGCAGCACGGTCCACAATGCACCCTGGCTGCGCCGCTGACCGCGAGCCGCCAGAGATAAGTCCGCACCCCAATCCCCTGCCCCAGCCCTTAACCCACCTGAAACCTGGAACCCCATCCTGCACCCCAAACCCCTCATCCATGCCCCCACCAGAGCCTGCACCCCCAGCCAGAGCCTGGATCTCCTCCTGCACCCCAATCCCTTGCCTCAGCCCTGAGCCCCCCCAAATCCAGAATTCCCAGAGCCTGCAGCCCCAGCCCAGAACCCTGACACCTCTGCACCCCAACTCCCTGCCCCAGCCCGGAGCCCCCTCCCACACCGCAAACCCCTCATCCCCAGCTCCGTTGGGTCACGAGCATCATCAATTTTCTTCAACTGGGTCCCCAGAAAAAAAAAGTTTGAAAATCACTGCTCTAGAGATGGCAGGATATTGTGGGGAAGCTGCACTGCTGCTGTTCATGCTCTCCCTGTTCAGTAATGAGGAGATTTCACTCTCCCGGTACTGAGCTCTCAATCTTTTGTAAGTATTTCCTGTAATTTGCACAGCGTGGAATCAGAAACTCAGTCTGTTGATTTTGCTTCCTTAGAAAATCCAAGGACAATCATAGTCAGACATTCCCCTGCTCCACCTTTCTCTTCTTCAGCTATTCCTGCTTCCTCAGAGACAACAGCACTTAGTAGGAACTGTTTCTGTGATGAATGTTTCTGCTTGAGTGCTCTCACACAGTGTTGCACTGCATTTATAGTCAATAGAGGAAACTATTAAAATACAGAATCTCTTGAAGTTTAGCATGGTAGATTAAAGGATCAACTCTTCCCCGATGCAGGGGAAATTATACTACTAACCCCAATTAGCAATAATTGAAGCTAACAATGTAAATCCCATGTATTGAATGGGAAAATACACCTTTAGATTACCACACTATTGCAGAAATTCTAGTGAAGGGGTAGTCCTTTCAACATCCCATCCCAGTCACTTCAACCATGAGTGGCTATAAACACACCCATATAGTAGAGAAAAAAGGGAAAGGAGGGCAGACTCTGGCTCACTGTCCCTTTCTTTCCTAAGGGAAGAGAAATATCTTTTCCCATAAGTACTTAATGCTGCAGCCTGCATTTGCCTCTAGTTAAAGAGTTCAATCAAAACTAATTCAAGTCGTACTAACATATTGATGCAAATTCAGTCCTAGCCTATTAAAGTATTCGAATAATATCAACATAAAAATAGCTTCTGTGTAGCCAGTAACGATGGGCAATTTCATTTTAATTAAATGTCTGTGTAAAAACTCACAAATTTTTATCACATTAACTGTTCAGACCACAGGGGTTGGGGGAGCTAAACAGCTGTTTTAATGCCATTTTCATGAAAAGAGATTCAACTTGTTGGTTTTTGATTGGCTTTTACTCCTTTTAGCATTTAAAATACCAAGGTTAATTCTTCTCACACTGTAAAGTACTGTCGGTGTTGTGTATTATTAACATGGAAAACACATCAAGATGACTGCTTGCAAAAATACGCTCTCTAGCCTAATTTCAGCTGTGCTCTCTAAAGAAGACAGATACAGAGCTGGGTGGCATCAGCATAGTGGAAGCAATTCAGTATATATCTCCTCACTAAGCCTTTTAAGAGCCTTAGTTATGCTTTGTTGGGTTCTTCTCCATTATCCCCCTCTCACAGCACCCGACATGAGACATCCAGCGAGGCAGAAGAGCAACTGCCTGATACCAGCCTTGAGGAAAATCGAAGCCTGGATTAAGCAAGCAATCTACAAATTAAATCTTGACCTCCACTGTAGTACAGATCAAATACTAAAAGCCTTTTTTTCTTCCAACATTGCCAGAACATCATAATTCAGTTTTGATGGCAGCATTCTGCCATCAGCTCTCTAACCATCTTCCCTTTCACAAAACAGTACACCAGCTTAACATGCGAGAACAAAACTACAGAATGTAGATCCAAAGGGTCATTCACTTAATACCAGAGGACAAAAACTAATTAGACTGTCTACTTTAAAAAAATCAAATCACAGATGGAGTGGTCATTTGGGGGAAAATAAACCTGTTCTTGTCATAGAGTCAGATTCCAGGGACAGAAAGGACCACTGCAACCATGTTGTCTGACCTCCTGTTTAACACAGGCCATAGAATTTACCCAAAATAATTCCTAGAGCACATATTTTAGAAAAACAACCAATCTTGATTTAAAAATGGCAAGAAATGGAAAATCCACCACAATCCTTTGTAAATTGTTGCAATGGTTCATTACCCTCATTGTGAAAAATGTACACCTTATTTCCATTCTGAAATTGTCTAGCTTCAACTTCCATCCACCGGATTGTGTTATACATTTGTCTGTTAGATTGATATTAAATATTTGTTCCTCATGTAGGTACTTGTAAAATAATCAAGTGACCCCTTAACTTTCTTTTTGTTAGGTTAAGTAGAATGAACTCCTTGTGTCTATCAGTATAAGGCATGATTTTTCACCTTTTAAATCATTCTTTGAGTGGGCTCTTTAATGAACCCACTCAAATTTAATCAACATCCTTCTTCAAGCGTGAACACAAGAACTGGACATGGTATTACAGCAGCAGTTGTACCAGTGCCAAACACAGTTGTAAAATAACCTCTCTGGTCCTACTCAAGATTCCCCCGTTTATGCATCCAAGGATTTCATTAGCTCTTTTGGCCAGAGCATCAAACTGGGAGCTCATGTTCATCTGATTATCCACCATGGCTCCTAAATCCTTTTCAAGTCACTGCATCCTAGGATAGAGTCCCCCATCCTACAAATATGGCTACATTCTTTGTTCCTAAATGAATAAGTTTACATTTAGCTGTACTAAAACACATATCGTTTGCTTGTCCCCTGTTTACCAAGGATCCAGAACACTCTGAATCAGTGAACTCTCCTCTTCACTATCTATCACTTATCAAAAAACAAACAAAAATGGGTGTCAGTGATGTGTTTTCTTCCAGGTCATTGATAAAAATATTAAACTGCATAGGGCCAAGAACCAGACCCTACAGGACCCTGCTAGAAATACATCTTCTTAAGTTCCCCATTTACAATCATATTTTGAGGCCAGTTAGCCTGCTTTTAATCCATTTAATGTATGCCATATTAATTTTATATTTTCTGGTGTTTTAATCAAAGCATCATGTGATACCAAGTCAAACACCTTACAGAAGTCTAAGAATATTACTTCAACACTATTGCCTTTATCAACCAATCTCATAAAAACAAAACATGGTTAGTTTGAGAGGATCTATTTTCATTAAATCCATTTTAATTGGATACATGAATTATATTACCCTACTTTAAGTCTTTATTAATTGAATCCCATATTAACTACTCCATTACTTTGCCTAGGGTCTATGTCAGGCTAACAGGACTCTAATTATTGGGTTAACGTATTTACCCTTTAAAAAATACTGACACAACATTAGCTTTCTTCCAGAACTTCCCCAATGTTCCAAGAGTTACTGAAAATCAACATTAACAGTCTAATGAGCTCCTCAGCCAACACTTAAAACGCTTGGATTTTTTTGGACCAAGTTATTTGGACCTGCTGATTTAAAAATATCTAACTTTAGTAGTTGCTTCTGAGATACTAGTGGAATGGAAAAAATGTTATAATATAAGACTACATCATCTGTTTCCCCAAATACAGAACAGAAATATTGAAGGCTTTTGCCTTTTCTGAATTATTCTGCAATTTCTATCTAGTAATGGACATATATCATTGCTGGCATTCTTTTTGTTCCTGATATACTTTAATTCTTATTGTCCTTATCTATGTCCAACAGAGTTCTTTCCTTGTGTCTGGTTGCTTCCCTTATCCATTTTCTACAGTTCCCACCTTCTTATTTATGTTTATTACCATCAATTTCCTCATTTTTCCATATGTTTTCTTTATAGACAGATCTTTTATATCATCTGCCTTCAGTTCCCCCTTTTCCTTCAAAGCCCTCCAAAACCAGGTTCCATTAACCTCCAAGTGTTTATCTTAAAACTAGATCATTTATCCTGCCAGGAGAAGTATAACAACCTCGAGGCTCAGGAATCAATGTTCAATCTATGAAACAGAAGTAATATCCAACCCTCCAATCCCTAATCCTAACCCACACTCTCAGATTTGAGAGTGTGATTGGTAGCACACATTGGAGCTACAGCCCTTGAGGTAAGACCATGGCTGCATACTGAATACACCCTCTGAATTCACGTTAACAATGGCAAGAAAGTGGACAAAGAAGGAAGAAATTATCACCAGACCACGATAAGAACGTTAAAATGTTCAGAAACAGGTGCCTAAAGTCATCTTTTAATAAGTGACCTGATTTTTAATTGTGCACCCAACAGCTCCCAAGTGAGATTAAGGTGAATGGGTGGATTCTCAACAGTTTTGAAAACGAGGCCACTTATTTTAAATACCTAGCTATGGGTTTAGGAGCCTAACTTTGGATACTCATTTTAGAAGTCTTGGTCCAAGTCTCTTGCAGGATAACACTAAAAAAAACAAACCACTGACCTATGAAATGAGATGTATTACACTGACATCCCAGTGCCTTAGTAGGACTGGCTCTGAGGATAAGGGAGGATGTAAACCCACATGTTAAAAAAAGAGAAAAAGAAAGCATTCGCTTTGAAAAGCATTTTTCAAAAGGCACAATTAGGTACCTAAATCCTGTTGGAAGTTGGGCACCTAAGTCCCTTTTATGTCTTGAAAAAGTTTCACGCTGTATAGCTAAGTTTATGAAGGTATTTGTTTTAAATGAAAAAAAATCATACCTTGATCCTTTATAAGGTTAAAATTAGCCACTTGTGTACAGAATAATTGTCATCTTTTTAGCATACATCTGTATCTATCAGCTACAAGAAAAATAGTACTGAATTTATTGTGGATCTCAAGGCCTCTCTACCTCTAGTGCAGTTCTTGAGCATATACTGACTATTTGCATTGCTAATGTCAATTATTTATCAAAGTAATGGAAATATTTTAACTCCCAATTAAATCATCATTAGCTTTTCATGGACTGGAGGATAATAGCCTTAATTTCTGTTCAGCAAGGGCTGGCTTCTGCAAAATGAAGAAAAAAATCTTTAGGGATTAAAAGACTTTATCTTAAGAGAAATACATCAGCATTTGTTTTAAATAGTTTTAACAAATAAAATAAAGTTTTATGGCAAAATCTATGTAGAGAATCGTTTCAGTGAAAAAGTGCAGGGTAATATCCTAGGCCCTGATCCTGCAAAAATACAGTTTTTGAATTTTACCTGAATGAAAAATTCCGAAGACTTTAATCATCCTAATAGTTACATTAAAGTTAAGCATGTGAATAAGCCCTTGCAGGACCCACGCATTAGAGAAGATACAAATGGCTCTGCCTGTTTTGTTTTTAAATATCTTCTGGTGCTTATTAATATGTGAAACACTTCTATCAGATTGGATTCTGTATCCATGGTTCTAAAAGCTTCTTTCTTCTTATTATGGTCATCTTTATACCCACAGAAATCACTGAAAAAGAGATACATAGGAGTGTGCCTTGTACAATGGAATATGGTACTCTGTTATTTAAAATCCAGAGTGCCATTCTCCATTTTCTAGTAATCAGCTGTACCATTTTGAAATAAAAGCCATCATTCCCCTTTTCAAACAAACCTGTTATTGGAAATACACTGCTTAGAACTAATAACGTAAGATGAATGATGAACATGTTTTAAGAAGATTTAAAAAAAATAAATCTTTTCCTTATCTAATTAACATAAAATCTTTCAGAACATAACATTATTTCTGCAGGCAAGAAATATATATATATTCTAGGCAGGGCTGATGGTGCTACCTATTATTAAAGTTGCCCAACATTTCCTACTATAAGACTCTTCTCAGTTGCTTATAACTTTGCCAAAAACTTTAAGCATTGGGGCTGGAATATTCCATGATGGATGTTGCCTCAGACTCAATTTTTTTTTTTGGCAGGGGGGCGGGGGGCGGAATGTGTGGAAATTAGCAAACGTGGGTCAGCTTTTTTCAACAATGGGCTAGGGGAAAATGTTATGTGCAGATCTAAAATATTATGGCCAACTTTTCTTTGAACAGCTCTAGTACTCCCATGCTTTGGAGCTGGGACTTGAAATTTGGCCTGTGTGTCAGAAATGCCCTTTTCGCTATCACTCGGAGCTTTCTCTCCCGACCCACTGAAATACGGCCAAGTTATAAGCCTTTTGGGACTGGGGGGAGAAATCATAGCTTGCACATGCCCAATACAAACCTATTAGATTTAAGTAACCAAGTTCCAAAATTCCATCCACACTAGAATATCAGGGTTGGAAGGGACCTTAGGAGGTCATCTAGTCCAATCCTCTGCTCAAAGCAGGACCAATCCCCAATTTTTGCCCCAAATGGCCCCCTCAAGGATTGAACTCACAACCCTGGGATTAGCAGGCCAATGCTCAAACCACTGAGCTACCCCTCCCCCCAACTGAGGGGAGGGAGCACTAAGCATGCTCCATCCCCTCAGTTCCAAGTCCTGAGCAGACTGTGCATGTGCCATCTCCCAGAGAGCAAATGAGTATTCTCCTCCCCTATAAAGGGATACAGAGATGAAGGTGGACTTTCCAGGACAGATTTATTCCAGGATAGGATGTGCCCGGGCACTTAAACTAAGAGCAGAGAGCCTGTCACTCCTAAGCACTAACTGACCCTCCTGTTGGCCCCCGGGCAACATGGCGAGGGAAGCTGTCAGACTCAAATGCAGAGAGGACAAAAGCCGGATCCCAGGGGAGGGAAAGATGTAGATTTGTGCAAAGAGCTTGGCAAGACTGGGACTGGAGTGTGTGTGGGAGGAATGGGACTGGTTCGGCAAGGAAACTAGGAGCTGGAGGGAAGGGGAGGATAGGATTAAAGCCAGTTAAAAGGACGTGGGAAGGGGAGGAAAGAAGGGTGTTCATGGGAAGAACACAAATATCAGATGAGGAGCTGGGGGCAGGTGAGGAAGACTGGGATTGGCTAGACAAGGAGACTAAAACTAAGTGGATTTAAGAATTGATATCTGACAAGGAGCTAGGATGCAGAGAAAACTGGGTGGGCAAACAGACGGGGACAAGGAATAAGTGAGAGGGTATGGGGGGCACTCAGTTTGAATGAGGAGCTCAGGGATGGATAGCGATCAAATGGGGCATCAAAATGGGGAAAAACTGGAACAGCACAAGGCCTATGCATCACTTATGGCTTACTTCAATGGTGTAAGAGGTACTGAGGGGTGCACAGGTCCACTGATCTTCTGCAAAGAGTTAATTTCACCCCTTTTTTCATTACTACGATTTCAGGGCTAGATCCTGGGATATTGATCGCCACAACCGCCGAACAAAGTTAACAGGCATAGAGATTGCATAGCTCCTCACAAGACCTGTTCAGCATCTCAGAAGATCAGGCCCCAATCCATTATATTAATCCATTATGTTACCTTGATTACAAAATTGTCCGTTTTAGAGCTGGGCCCAAAACAAAACCCGGAATACGAACATGGCAATCTTTGGAGAAGTTCAGATCTGAATCCAACTTTCTGACTGTTCCTTCTCTCTCATATTAAAGTGATATAAAAGCTTAATACCTCCAAAATTTGGGATAGTCCAGGATCATATTCCAACTTTGCAGTGTGGGCCCATTTCAGCTCTATATAAAATCCCAGTCTAAGGGATTTTAGTCATCTTTTCAATAAAATACTTCCTAGAACTATTTTACAACCAGCTCAAGGGGCTTTATTTAACTAGTTAGTTTTCATTCGTACTGCAAACACTTCAGCATATATTAACAACCTTATCTGCCAGCACCACCTGAGAGGTGTGAATTTGTCAGCTGCACATTTTCTCATGTCACCAGCAGTCATCTGCACCTAAAGGACCTAAAGAAACAATGGGCCTAATCGTACAAGGTGCTGAGCGCCCTCATCACCCACTGCACAATGAAGGCACTCACTACCTTGCAGCATCCTGCCCCACATGTGGATCAGTCAGGATCAAAGCTTTCCACAATGATATATGTAATCTTTCCCCAGCCCATGATAGGAATAGTTAAACTTCCTGTGATAAATAGCTTCCTGTTACCTTGTGAAATGCCAAGCACCTTATTATTACTATTGTTTATTATAGGCGCATCTATGAATTCCAGTCAAGGATTCCATTATGTTAGGCACTATACAAAACTACTAACTAAAAAGGCAAGCTCTGCCCCGGAGGGCTTAGAGTCACAATGTTACACTGAGGCAAATGGTGGACAAGCAAAAGTGTGACACCAGGCAAGTCCCTGAGTCTCTCTGTGTCTCAGATCCCAGTCTGTAAAATGGAGATAATAGTTTAGTGATGTTGTGAGGATTCAAGAATGTGAGCTATTCACACACTATGGTAATGGGAGCCATATAAAACTACTTCAGGCAGATAGGGTGCTCAGCATCATACAGGAGAAGACCCTTGATGTTGAGCCTCATCAGTTATATATTAAATGCCACAAGCCAAGAAACAGTTAGAAAATTAGAGCTACTGACAACTAAATTATTTAGTAGCAATTTTTTCCTCCTTATGCCTTGAAGAACTATTCAAAAAAACTTAGTCTTGCAGAAAGATTCTAATTGACTGAGTTATGATGTGCGGGAAGACTAGTTAGTTATTAATAGCTTCATTTTACTTGTTTGCATAACAGGAGTTATAGAAGAGTTATTATCGAAGCCTTCTTTTGTATAATTAGTGAGGACTATAGAAAAATAGCAATAATTAATTTGCTTCACTGGATACTTGAAACTGGTTACTTTAAAACTGTTCCAAGTAAATGAAATATTCTAATATCAAAAGAGGCTGAAAAATAGTGACTCTATTAACACTGACAATAGAATCAGTCTTTAAAATAAGCTCAGAGAAGTGTTTCCCTACGGAGCTATGTAAATACAAAGCTAAAGAAATACCAAAGTTTTAAAAATGTTTCAGATTTTTAATGTTTAAGAAATTTCAAGTATTTTTTTAAATAATTAAAATTATGGAAAACGATCCTTTCCTTTCCCAAGCGTGCATCACCAACACTGTATTGTTACAGATTTACATGAGAATCATCTTCCAAATGATATCTCAGGGTTCACCAAAGAATCAAAGTTATTTCTTCATGGACCATTAAACTTGGAATTAAAAAAAAACCTGCACTTGGGTTCTCTGAACCCATTCACAGCAATGGGAGCTCTATGGAGTAATGGCAGGTCAACTAAATTGGATTTAATATTGTGTTACTTCATTTGGTAGTCAAAACTGCAAGGAATCAGAGCCTTTGGAATGCTGCTATGACAAGAATTGTTGCCAGTTTCATTGGTATATTGATTTAATTCTGTCTCTCAAGTGTTTTAACTGCCTTAAATATAATTAATACACTATGTGCTCATATAGATGAGCATGTGCTTATGTGTGTGGAGCGGCAGGCTGTTTCTGCCTTGTTTTCCATTTTATGTAACAGAGATCTTGCTCACAAGGAGCATGTGCAATTGAAAAACAAAGTGCCCATAAGGGGCCTGACTATCCATTACCCTGCACCTTATGTAGTCATCTACCCCAGTGCAAAGTGCAAACCATCACCAAATGAGAATGATAAACCATTTTGCATTGGTGTAAATAGCTACAGAAGGTTCAGGGTAATGGCAAGTCAGGCCAAAAGTCAGTTAAAGGCAAAACTACCTATCCACAAAACCAAACATCCTAAACTATCCCCTTTAGGGGAAGAAGGGAAAACAACAGAATAAATGGATGGACCTTGCAGCATGCACAGACACTGAAGTCAACAAACTCAGGATTTCTTGCACAAGCAGTGGACATTCCAATGTCAATGTCCAATCTGTGAAGAGATCCTGCTTCCCACATCCACATGTTTCTCTGTGGGAGCTGTTAATTTGAGTACCACAGTGGAGCCTCAACTGTGAGAATTAGACACAGGAAGATGTGGTCTCTAAGGGTATGTCTTCACTGAAAAAGAGGTGTGCTTGTAGCACAGGTAGACATATCCATCCTAGCTTTAATCTAGCTAGCCTAGGCGACAACAGTACAAGTTGTGTAGCCACCTGAGCACAAGCTCACCAGGGATCCTGAGTGTGTACACTGATTGTTAGCTCATGCCACCACATCTTTACAGCTATTGTTACCTGTGCTAGCTAAAGTAAAGCTCGCACAAATATGCCTCCCCTTTTCTAAGGTAACCACAGTCAAACCCATTTAGGCCCAAGTTCAGCAAGTCACTTAAGCATGTGCTTGTGCCCCACTGAAGTCGAGTGCTTCAGCTTTGCTGAATCAGTGTCACAGGTCTTTAATTAAAATGTATTGTACCCATAATGTCAAATAGTACATATACTTTAATATGCTATCCAGCCTACACCAGGATCAACCCACCGGCAAAATACAAAGTTGTAAGAGTCCTCAATTCTGAACTACTTGGAAGTGAGTTAAGAGGGCTCAGCACCATGCAGGAATGAGCCCAGAAACTTTTCTGTAGATAGAAACAGGGTTGCTCAATATGCTATTCCAATTTATAGATATAAAGCATTTCCCTATCTATCAAGGTTGAAAGAAAAACTAAAGCTGTGTATTTCTGATTTAGCCCGGAATGGTGCAATACACTCCCACTGAATACCTGTTGACTTTTCTGGTAGCAGGATGGTGCCCAAAGTGAGTATTTCAATGTATAGGTTTCTGTCCTTCTGGTTCACCATGAGAAACAGTCCTTGTTTGTTTTTGCAGAATGCAACAGTTTATTTCCACTTCTGTGGCATTTTCACAAATAAGCAGTTACTATGAGCATAAAAATATGCTGCTTTGGTATCTGGATCCACATTGTAATACAAAAGCGTAAAATAAAATATTCAGAAATCATTTGATTCTCCTGTTGTGGCACCACACTCATTTATGGAAATAATTCCTCACAAGTGCTGTAGTTTTCTAGCCTGTAATATTTTCCTCTTCTATCTGCTGTTCATCTCTCCTTTGTAATTGCACGAGTCAATTTTTTATGGAAATGAAACATTTCTCTAGTAATAGGATTTATTTTTCTTTTAGTTTTGAATTACTCTCTTTTTTCCCTGCCCGTAGGTTCCTTTCCTAATTATAAAAAAGGAACAAAATAAAGCAAGATATCAAAATGTGGTCAAGTGTAATTAAAGAGCTCCACATCACAATTTTGAAATCACAGAGCCCTTAAGTTACATTTGTTCAGCTTTGCAAGCAATGGGAGTTAATTAGATTTCACACAGATTAATATTATTACTATTAACTTGGTGTCAAAAGTGAAAGTTAACAGAACAATTATTTCTTTACAAAAACTTGTCATATGAATGCAAACTTATTTTCTTTTAAAATGAGAGATGATTGGCAAAAAAAGTTAGATTTTGACAACATCTCCTCCTTTCGGTCTTTCATGAGAAAGACACAGATCTGAAAAAACTATTTAATACCACTCATAATGATGTCTTTACTTATTGGGTAAAAATAAAATTCCATACTCTCAAAGCATGCTGTAGGCTACACTATCTGAGAACAGAAAAATGTTTTCTTTAAGTGGCCTATAATCCCAAATTCATTTGTAAGATGTATTAACGAGAGGTAAGATAGTACAAATTTCCATGGAGTACTTTTAATCTTGATCCTCATTAAAACACAAATCTTTTAATATAGGGGTCGGCGCCTAGACTGAATCCTTCTCTTTTCCCATCTCGGAACAGGGAGGGCCTTAAATGCCGCTCAACCCACTGTTCTTCCATCACATGCATACACACCAATGTGTGCTGCTGGAGACAGAATGAAGACAGACAACTCTGCACTTACATATTGGGGCAGCTCTTGCCTCTCCTTCTAAATTGCTGTGTCCGTGAGCCTGGAAATGTAGATGAGGTCAAAGGAGTAAGAAATTATAAAGGTCAAACTTGTCCACATCATAGTGGTGCATGTTTCAGGGACAGCTCTGCCATTACTGCCTAGTGGTGGTGATAACAGCAACTGCAAAGTGTCCTGGAAATGGAATAACTTTCCTCCTGAACTCCATGAAGATCCACCTACTCCAGCCTAGAGCCTCTTTAACCAATCATTGCACAGGTGACTAGGACTTACTGCCTAAGGTATTTGGTGGGTATGAGCTATCTTAATATTCAATATCTAAGACAATGCAGTTTATTAATCAACATTTTAAAATCTACAGGTTTGTGAGATATATTGCCCCCTTTCAAAAGCAATATGCTGAATATCACCAAAACAGGACAAGGATTCACAATACTAAAGCTAAACACCTACATGATGTTGACAGCCGAACAGAATCCAATTATCAACTCTGACCCAAAAAAATCTGAAAGTATGATACGATAGTTTCTGTGAGAGTGTGTTTCCCCAATACACTTGTCATCACTTCAGATATTTCCTAAAGATGATTAAGTCTAAGGATTCCCTCCTTTAGATAATTCAGAGCGCCTAAGGGCTGGGAAGTTAGAAATCTAGTTGTCACTTATCAAAGCCTGACTTTGTCTTTATATAACTGCTTGAAATATTTTTGAAATAGCTTACTAATATCACAGAAAGTGTCAATCTCTCCCCAGTGGTGGGTCTAGCAACATCTATTATTGCAGATTTGATGCTGAAACTCAGCAGCTGAACATAAGAATCTCCTTTTTGTCTTCCCCTCTAATACAAGTGGTGACACTTAATGTGATAACAATTACTTTTATATAATGGAAGGGAAAAAGCAACCTTGCACTCACAGCAATTTATCTTGGCAGATAGACTCTACCTGATATATAGTCATGGAAGGATTTTTACTGGTAAAAAGTGGTTTGGAAAGATTTAAAATGATTAAAAATGTTTATTAGTTTTTTGCTTGCATCTAGCAATATATGGTCTCATTTTGTTAATTAATGTTGTAAAGGAGAAGGGTGAAAAATACTATCCCCACTGTACCTGGGCTTTGTAGTGTTACTACATCTTACTGAAATTGGGTGGCCAGGATCTAAAACCTAAGGTTAGATATGTAAGTTATTAACCTAGGTAACCATTGAAGTAAAAAAGCAAAACCAACCAATCACCAAACCAATGCCATTGAAGTAAAAAAGCAAAACCAACCAATCACCAAACCAATGACAATAATGTGTATATATAAGGAGTAACAAGATCAGGATTAAATAATTTTGGTGGCAATACTGCAAGACAATAATTATTTATGTACATTTTTATTAACAAATTATATGCCTACTTAGTCCCAGACCCTGCAGTTTAACACACAGAAAAACTCCTGCACTGAGTTCCCCATAAGCAGAGGGTCTGCCTCTGCACTTGTGAAGTAGGCAGCGCTGGTGCAAGGAAGTTTTGCGCCTGAGGCGAAACTTCCTTGCACCAGCCCTGCCCCCCCACATGACTCCTCCCAGCCAGCTCCCCTGGCCGCGGGAGCTTAGCACCCCGCCACCCATGGGAGCTAAGCGCAGAGCCGGGAGGCAGGGGGGCGGCTCACCGCGGCTGCCTCCCAGCTCCAAGCTCAGCGGCTGAGCGGGGAGGCAGGAGGGCGGCTCGCCACGGCTGCCCCCCAAATCCTGGTGCCCTAGGCAACCGCCTAGGGTTGCCTAGTTATAGTGCCGGCCCTGGAAGTAGGAGCTAGTTTTGGTTATATAAGTAGGCTTCAGCACAATCTGGAGGTTTTTTTGTATTTTTAAATGTCTGTACATTAAACCAACAAGTGTTATCTGTATGATGCGTTGGTGATAGATACTTCATTTGTAACTAATATACTCGTGTTCAATAAAGTCAGAAGGGTACAGTTACGCATATTTAAAAACACAGATACATTAGTTAAAAATTAGAACTTTTACCTACAACTGTGACAACATAGTGATAAAAATCCAGGCTTCTATGGAGAGAGACCTATATGTATCTATTCCCACCCCCACCCCCATCCTTGACTCTTCTGAGCAGAGTAGGTACTGTCCCTCCCAGAAGCATGGATCAAAAGAGTTCTACTTACTCAAGTGAGGCAGTAACATCAAATTCTAATTGGCTAATACTTCAATGGTATTCCCAACACACCATCTTGTAGAAGCAAGATGCTAAAAAGCTCTTCAGGTTGTCGTGTGTGTGTCTAATGCAGTAGTTAGTAAAACAGTGGGCACTTGCAAGTAGTTAACATTTCAGTACCATATTTTGGCTATGCCACTTGCTTGTAGAAAGTATTATAACTTCAGGCTGTCAGAAATAGATTGTCTGCTTCTCATATCACCTTGGTTTAAACTCCAATGGCATCACTGCATAATTTACACTGGTATCAGAAGAAAACCAGATACAAGCTACAATACTGCCACGCTCTTCTGGTGAATTGACATACGTTATGATATTTCATAGTAATAAATAGTGACAAGCTTTGTTAATGAGCTATTTTTGTAAAAAACAACAACCCCAAAACAAACAAATAAGAGTAGTATCTCCAGCTATGAAGTAAAATAAGCCCGGTAAACTTGTGCTGAGATAAAGATTTTCCCAATCAATATAAACATAGAAAGTCAAACCAGGTAGTCTTTGACAAAGCAATCAATAGCTTTGAACAGGCTTTAAAAATTATTTCCAATTTATATTATTATAGCTCATCTACGACTACAGTAATGTTTCCCATAAAGAACACAAATCCCAGAGTGATTCTGCAATCCAGGAATTTCAGAAATTATATATTACATACATACATACATACACAGGTTTATTAAATGGCAATGCTCTACCCATTGCCCTATCAGTTCCCAATTTTTGGGATCTCAGGATTACCAGTAGGTTCTCTATGCCTGAAGTCAAAAACCCTCAAGCAATGTTACTGTTGTACTTTCAAGTGGCATAAAGAAAAAAATAGAACCATTCATAAATCTCTGTATGGGGAAAGCTGAATGTAATACTATAACATCATGGATATACTTGATGCTGCAGGGCCATGTTGTCAGGAAGTAGAGTGACCAGACAGCAAGTGTGAAAAATCGGGACGAGGGTGGGGGGTAATAGAAGCCTATATAAGAAAAAGACCCAAAAATCAGGACTGTCCCTATAAAATCGGGACATCTGGTCACAGTATCAGGAAGTTCAACAAACTTTAGCACTGCTAGAGCCCTAACCCAGTAATTCCTGCCTGTCATATACAGCACACATAACAATGCCTTTTATTGTAAAATGCTTTACAAATATTAACTAGTGAACCATCACAGTGCCCAGTGAGGTATTCTCATCCTCATTTTACCGCTGTGGAGCTAAGAGACAGACATTCAGTGTCATAGCCTTGATAACTGTACAAGGCTTCACTTTGAGGCGCAAGTTCAGGATTCAATTTTTGGCTGCCACTCACATATTCAGTCCACTTGATCCTTCTTACTTTAGAATGAGCAGAGCTCCTAGGATTAATTGTTCTCTCTCTGAGGGATCATTTGGAAAACATGGGCATGTAAAGTTAAACACTTAAATCATATATGGGCAACTTCAAGAAGTGACCTGATTTTCAGGTATGCACTTCAAACATCTTCCACAGAAGTCAGTTGAACTTATGTTAGCTTCAAGTCACATATACAGATTCAGTTGTTTAACATTAGGCACCCAGATATGAAAAGTGCCCCCCAGCAGATCTTACAAAACCCCCAGAAAACCTAAGACTACGTATTTAAAATAAAAGCTGTTACTTAGTATATTGATTTATGTGCTATATTCTGCAGTATACATGGAGATGGATCCTTAGCTAATGTAAAATGGCAGAGCTCCACCCAATCCATAAAATTATGTCAATTTACATGAGCTGAGAACCTTGCCATTGTCTTGAAAACAGAAAGGGGTCTGAGCTTCCCTGAAATGCAGGACAGGGAAGGAAGGGCTTCAAATGCAGGTTTGACTCACCACATATATGCCATAGGTTTCATAATGATTGATCTACAAATCACTACATACAGAACAAAGTCTTGTGGCCAGTTAGATAAGAGTATGTGTTCAAACTTTATGATGTAATTTATACCCTTATATCTACACCCACAGTAGGTGATAGCCATATCTGCCTAAAAGACAGACTACTATCTATATGAACACCTGTACGTCAGTCAATCATTTTCAGCAAGCTTTCACTTTCAGTGCTGCAGCATTTGATATTTAATCCGGGGATGGGCAGGAAAGACAGAAAGCAGCTTGTAGTCAAAGTGATGCTTTCATCTCAATCATCTCATTCATTAGATATTGGAGCAGATTTTTTTTTTACAAAAAAAATTAAATGTTTGAAACAAAGTTTCAGGGGGGAAAAAGACTTCATTATTTTAAGTTTTCCAGTTTTCTCCCTCCAACAAAAACCATCAATTTCATTTTTTGTTTCATCAGTATTTGGTTTCCGCCCCCTCAGTGACAGAATTGAAAAGAAGGAAAAGGGTAAGGCTGCAGCAGAGGAATAAAAGAAAAACTGAAAATTTAAGACTGGGAATGTTTTGATTTATAAACACTTCATAGAGTTCACATTTTCCATTTTTCAAAATGACTGCTATACGGAAGCCTCCAAATAATGCTGTTCATTAATTTTCTCTGCATGATAAAATGAAGGAATGAAGCAATTTCAATAAACCTTAATCTCTCTAACAGCTAGATATTATATTAATATCATAAAGTGATATTGCTTGTGCCTCTTAAAAAGTTAAAGTTCTGTATGCGCATTGTGTGGGATTAAGTCACTTCCCGTTTACTGATGTTTTGACATTAACTGCCAGTGATCAAACATAGAATTGCCAAGGAACAAATTGTCAATTTTACTGTTGCATGCAACAGTAACATTGATGTACCTTTTCCTCATCTCCTACCCAATGAACATATTTATGGGAAATTTCTTGCCTAAAGCCTGATAAATAGAAGTGGTGGCCTCAGCTGACCTTCATTTCCCCTATTAGGTTCCTCATACCCAGTGTGACCAGTATAGAAAAAATTGTTTTAGTTTTAAATTATTACCCTGAGACAGGTGCTTGGAATCCAATGAAAGTGACTGATGTCCTTTAGGTGATCTTTTATGAGAGGCTCAAATTTTATTCCTGAGATTTTTCTGTATTCAGCAGCCCGTAATGAATAAGTGTTCCAAACTTCAAGATGCTAGTTTAACAGGAACACGCAAATTATTTGTCAGTCAGTGAGTGGCATTTTACTGATGTTTGTATTAAAGTCTCTTTACTATCTGAAATTTTCAGTTATAAAGATTGTGGAGATAAAAACTTACAGAAGCTTTTCTATACATTTTCTAATCTTTAGGATAAAATTGAGCTTTGGGCAAAATACTGGTAGTTTCTCCAAGATGGTTCAGTTCTCCTTGAGTCCCTTGGTTCTCACAGTTGCCCATCCCCTATTACACACAGGGGACCAGTTTTCGACAGTTGCTGCCTAATGGCCAGGCTCTCAACAGAGGTAAATTTGTACAGCCCCATTTACCTTAGAGACACACCAGTTCACACCAACTGAATATCTAGTGAACAAATCTCACATTCACACGTGCATATGGACACTTTGGGACAGATTCTGGTCTCACTTATCCCACCAAAAATTAGTAGTAACTCTACTGAACTCAATTACATTACACCAGTGTAAATTAAATCAGAATTAGCACATTCAAAACGAACACAGAACAATTGTCTATTTCTGGGAGCAAATGAGTAAAGGTGCAATTTAGACAGCTGCTTCAGGGGCGGGGAGGAGGTGGTTAGGTCCACTGTATGTTGTGTGGGTAAAGCAACAGGAATCTTCCTGAAACATTTTACAAAAATATTACCCGCCCCCACACAAACCTTTTTATACCACATCTGCTCTTGTGGGAATTAAGGGCCAGATTTTCAAAGGTATTTAGGTGCCTGAGATTCACAAAGATGCCTATATGCTTTGGAAAGTCCCACTAGGTGCCTAAATAGCTTTGAAAATCTGTCCTCAGACACCTTGGGTGAAATACTAGCCCCATTGACTTGAATGGGGACACGATTTTATCCATTGTGTTTTACTTCGATGGCCAATTGCTGGAAGGGAAGACAAAATACATACCCTCTATCTTTTAATAAGCAAAATGGTATTTCTAAGAACTTCCAACAAATATCTAACTTTTTTTCTAATAATTGAATTGGGAAAAAAATGAAGCCATGAGTAATTTTTTTTTTACTCCTGGTAGATTGGGGTAAAAGCTTACCACTTGGAGTACGAAAATTGAAATGTTGCCAGAATAAAAGTGATAAAGACAGCTTATATTAACAAATAAGTACGTGAAAAATATAATCTTAAAGAATCTCAGAAGCAAGCTGATTTGATGAAATTATTGGATTGCTTGTAAATATTTTCATTTCTTGGTATGTATAAGCACATTCCTTATTATATTACAGTAATAACTTCTCTCTTTTTTTTGTTAACAGGATGTCCCTGAAAAAGAAATATGGCATGTTTCTTTGTGAAACTCACATTTCTTTGTGAAACAGACAACATTAATGAAAAGCATCTTCAGGTGAACAGAAGACATGTTCTTTGAACATACACAGAAGAGAAGAATGACAGCAAGAAGAAAAATACACTATGTTCTAAAAGCGCTTAGAAAAATCTGTCAAAATATATTAAATTAAGATCCAATTAAAAATTGCATGTTCCCCAGACTGGCTACAAAAAGACATGTACACGGTTACTTCATCAAATAAACTCAATTTTCTTCATTTATGCCTTCCCCCCAAAAAAATAAAAAATGTTTTAGTACATTCATGAAAGACTGGCAAATTACTTTCTATGCCTCATACTTCCCAGCTACCTTTTCATAAACCTATACATTTAATTCCTTGAAATATGGATTATAAAAATCCATATTCTAAAGGAATTAAATGTTATATTTGTGAACTGCAAATGCATTACATACACAAAACATTTTCCATTCAAATGCCTCCAGCTCAGAGACCCTCAATCATCATAAGATGTCAAAGAAACATTTCCTGTTCTTTGTTTTTCCCTTTATAAAGAAAGGTGCATCATGTCTTTTTAGTAAAAATAAATGGATTCTAAATCTATTAATCTAATTAAGAGACAAGGAAATAAACTGTGGTTTAAAAAAAAAAACACCAAAAAACTAAACACATGAACTTGCCCCACGAAGAGAGTAATGTTAAGTTTATAATGAAAACTTCAGCACTTTGACAGGTTTTCAAATATTTATGTGAAAACAAGATAGATAACTTTATTATGACAGTACTAATAAGATCAAAAGATACATTAGCAGCAAGTAAAACAGTAGACATAAAAGCAAAGACAGCAGATTAGAAATTGTTTCAATGTGTGCACTGATAGATAATCAGATCAAACTTGTAGCATATGCATGGCCTACAATAACTTCTGCAGGAACAAAATCCCTTTATGAAGTGGAGAGGATGTTGGCTAACAGATTGATTTGTGTAGCCTGCTCCTACCTTGCTTCCACAGTCAGTCTCTGCAGAAACAACAAGGAGTCCGGTGGCACCTTAAAGACTAACAGATTTATTTGGACATAAGCTTTCGTGGGTAAAAAACCGACTTCTTCAGATGCATGGCTCTGCAGAGTACACGGCTATGCCATGGATAGCTGTACAGAGCCGCCTGCATGGGTTCTTCACAGTCTGTGCCACTCTAGAGTGGAATCACTATGGTTTTCCTGCCTCTGGGACCAGACATCCAAGAAGGTGGGCCAGGATTCAGAGTTTATATATTTTAATTCATCTAATTTTTCTCTCTTCATGGCCTGGGATTGTAGACTTTATATGGCTGATAAGAATGATCAGTTTCTGATGTTGCAAAATACCTTGAGCAATTGTTTACTATGTGAACAAGTCTGTTCCCTAGTACTTGTTTTTAGTGATCTAAAATTGTATTCATTGTTTAATCTTTGATTTAATCTTAATTTCTATTCCCTCACATTTACCATCTCCTCTTTCATCTTCCCTAGAATTGTAGTTCTCATAATTCTTCCTAATCACCATCTTTGGAATGTTACTTTGACTGTATTTCAATGAGGTTTGCATTAACTATTGCAATGTCCTTTTTTAGGCTAGACTGTGAACCCTTTATTTCCACTGCTGTTAATGTGACTACTCATGTGAGTAACTTGCCTAAATTTAGACTGCAAAGTAATCAGCAGGCATACTTAATTCACTCCATATATAGGGCGGAGAGTCACATCCTGTGTGCGCACAGAGGGGAAAGGAAGAAAAGAGAGACAGATACATCCTCTATTGCTTAGAGTAGTTTCCCATGCTTCTCCAAATCTAATTCAGACTTGCCCATCTGACTTTCAAAATAGCCCTTGGACTTCTCCCATATCTGACTATATTATTGACATTTTCATCTGACTATACATTCGGATCTTCCATTCTTGGTCTCATTTGTATGTCCCTTCCCTCCCCTTGCAACTTCTTACAGAAGCAGATAGATCTCCCACTCATGCTGTCCCATCTATCTGTGATTCTCTCTTACCAAGCCATTTTCTCAGTGAATCCCTCCTAATCCCTTTAAATTTATGACTGACACTAAATCACCACTACTCCTTTCCCCTACTTACATTATCCAGTCAAAGTAAATAGTCAGCAAGGAGACTTAGGGCTAGTCTACACTTACCCGCTATGTCGGAGGTGTCGGATCGATCTTCTGGGTTCAATTTATCGCGTCTTGTCTAGACGCGATAAATCAAACCAGGAAGTGCTTCCCCGTCAACGCCGGTAATCCTGCTCTGCGAACGGAGCAGGCGGAGTCGACGGGGGAGCCTGCGCGCTGCCATGTGGACCGGGGTAAGTACTTTTAAGTTTGAAATAAGATACTTCGACTTCAGCTACGTTATTCACGTAGCTGAAGTTGCGTATCTTACTTCGAACTTGGGGGCTAGTGTAGACCAGCCCTTACTTGCATCATTGCTGTTTTTGAATTTCAGGTCTGTTCACTCTGCTATCTCTATATGTAATTTTCCATTTCTGCCTGCTAGCATAGGTGCCGACTTTCGTCGGCGCCGGTGGGTGCTCGCGCCCTGGCCGCGCCCCAACTCCACCCAACCCCGCCCCTTTCCCAAATCCACACCCCTTTCCCAAATCCCCGTCCCCACCTCCTCCCCAGGGGAAAAATTGGTGGGTGCTGAGCTCCCACTGGAAGCTCCCCGCCAGCCCCCCCACCCGTGCCCAACTCACCTTCCGGGAGGCCTGCAGTGACTGGCACCTGGCTGGGGGCAACACCAAGTCGGGTCGACTCAGCCCAGAGTTATATGAGGCCCTCCACGGTCCATTGGTCCATGTCTGGACGAGATCTGGTCTCCCTCCCCCCGTCTGCAGCCAGGGGACCGTTCTGTCCAGTCAGCATTTCCCAGCATTCTGGCAGTTGCTGTTCGTGGGGCTGGGTTGCCCCTCTAGGGGTGAGGGAAGCCGACGCTCCCACCGTCTCCTGAGTAATGGGGGGATACGGGGCTCTAGATGCAGGACGAAGTGGAACTACTGTATTTCCAGCAGCCGCCCATCTCCTCCCAGCAGCCCCGTCCCACTGCCCCACGTTCTGAGACGCAGCGGAGCCGAAGGGCAACATCGGACGCTGTGTTAGGCTGCGGGGCGGTTTGCTGCTGGCCCTGTCTCGTACGCCGGCTCCTTTTCCACCAACTTTTACTCACTCTCACAGCTGAGGGTGGTGCCATGCGGCAGGGCCAGGGACAGGCCAGCCTGGGCCAGGAGGCGGCCCTTGCTTGCCCTCGGCTCGGCCCGGCCTGCGCTAGCCGCTCCTCATGCGGGCCAGGCTCCGCAGACCACGCTAGGCGCTGCACAGGCAGGGGGCAGCACTCTCCCCCTGCCCGGCCTGTGATCACATCCGGAGTGGCCGGGGCTGGATTCCCGGCCGGGGACGGGACGGGACGTGGGGCGGCTGCCGGCCCCGCTGCCTCGGCCCGGCCAGTTGTGTGACCTCGCTCTGCCCATCTGGGCCGTGGCCATCTCACGCCACACCTCCCTCTGACGCTTTCCCCTGCGGCCCCCCTGCCACACAGCTGAGAGGCAGCTGGCTGGGCTAAAAAAAGCCGTGGCTTTTCGCCGGGAGGCACCTCCCCGAAGGTGAGTTGGGTGCGGGTAGGGGGGCCGGTGGGTGCTCAGCACCCACCAATTTTTAACCGTGGGTGCTCCAGCCTTGGTGAACCCACGGAGTCGATGCCTATCATAGAATATCAGGGTTGGAAGGGACCTTAGAAAGTCATCTAGTCCAACCCCCTGCTCAATGCAGAACCAATCCCCAATTTTTGCCCCAGATCCCTAAATGGCCCCCTCAAGAATTGAACTCACAACCCTGGGTTTAGCAGGCCAATGCTCAAACCACTGAGCTATCCCTCCCGTTAGTGACTCTGCAAAATGTCATTGTTCTATCCCACATCTTCCATAAAGTTTTATGACACTTAGTATGAAGAATGCTCTATAAGAATCAGCTACCCTGTACTGTATCTAGTTTATACACCTTCCCATGTGAACATGTGATAATTAACTTGGGCCTTCTCTTTTACTATGCTTTGTCTTGCTACACTGTGTTTCTTCCATTCTATTCATTCATATAGGTTTTTAAGTACTATCCATCTCCTCCAGATGCTATCTACATTCTGTTCAAAGGTTACCTACTTAGGGAGCTGAGGTGAATATACATTGGGTGAAATCCTGGCCCCACTGAAGTCAATGGGAAGTCAACATAGACTTCAATGGGGTCAGGAATTCACCATTTGTGTTAAAATTCTTATGTTTCCTTTGACGCTATCCTATTTCCAACACAAAATTCAACTAACTACACTTCACTTTAGGCTATGCCATCACAACCCACAAGATCATTCTTCCAAAAATTCACCTTCACAGAGGCATATCTCTATGCCCACACTGAAAGATATTGTACTGTCCCACCTGGTTCTTATCTGTGTTGCATGAAGATGAACTTTGCACATACAAGTTGTTTAAGAGAAGTGATAAGTCAGAGGCAAGGAGGCTTTTACAGGTGGGAGGGAAGGATCTTCATCCCTCGTAGGTGTTTTGATTTGCATCTTTCCCTCTTCATCCACATACAATAGTGTAGAATCAGTGCAACTTGTCAATTTGACTTCTCAAATATTGTGTGCACCCAATACATTTGTGAAACTGACCATTTCTGCCATTGCTAAGCACCTATGCCATCCTTATTGACATTAAATTTTTGAGAAAGTACAAGATTCAAACACTTGTTTGGCCGTTTTATTATTTCTTTCACACTTTACATATTAACATCAAGAGAAAAGTACTCAAACTTTTGGGGAAATAAAGCATTAAGCTATAGTTTTCTTATTTATTGAAGCATACAATGTGTTGCCTTCATAAAAGACATGAAAATAGAAAGTGCAAGAAGCAATTAGCTTTTGGTGGAAGTTAGAGTGGCAATTGCAGAAGGAGTCCAATTCTGTTCAGTATTTCTACAACTTCCCAAAGAACTTCAAAAGTGGAAACCTGCTCTCATGTTGTGTTTTGTTTTCTTAAACTTTTTTCTCTCCAGTCATTACAACAAAGCATATGTTTGATAGGCTTTTTAAATGACTAAAGAGCAAAAGCCTGTCTCATTGTAAGACTACAATTTGATCTTGCTTATCAACGTTGGGCCCAATCCTTCAAGATTCACAGCATGTCCTGCAAATATTTCTGGTCCTCAACTTGAACTCCAATTGATTTCGAAAGGAGGGTATTTGTCACTTTGCAACTGAAAGTCTTTGGTCCACAAGATTAACATCCTGCAGATGTTAGCGTCTTTTCTCTCCATCAACTCCATATCAAACCTTTCCATTTTCAGTAATAGGTTAAATACTTAGTCCTGCCTTGAGTGCAGGGGACTGGACTAGATGACCTCTCAAGGTCCCTTCCAGTTCTATGAAATAAGTAATGCTAGCTGACAGCAAGGCATTGGCAGAAGAGGGGGGAAAAAACCCACATCAGTGAACCACCAATGAAAATCAGCAAGGTAAGAATACAGGGTAACTCTCACATTCTCTATTTATTCCTCTCACACACCCCAGGAAACCATCTCTCCTGCTTAACCATTCTGGTTTTGTTGTTCTCACGAAAAACAGACAGGGATTGACAATTCCAATTTCAATTTTTAAAGCTTCAGAATATATTTTTATCTGAAGTTTAAAAGAGGATACTTGACCAGAATATCCCTTAAAGGAACAGAATTTATTTTTATGATTAAATAGAAATCCATCTCAGATGAGTGAAATAAATTGAGACAAAGGAAATAAATCCAGGACGAAAGAAAACAAGTGAAAGCACACCAAACATTGCTTATTCTTAAGAAGGAAAGAACACCACAGTATTCAGTAGTGAGAGAGACCCCTCAGAGCCAGCTAATTCATAAATTCTCACCTTGGGGGACATGAACAGGTATATTAATAGGAGGGGGGAGCCCAGCTAGGTGGAAGACAGGATCCTGGTATATAAAAGGTTGAGAACCACTGATCTAATCCCCTCCCCAACCCCTATGTGTTACTGCAAGGTTGTCCCTGTGTTCTCCATTGCTTTGTCCTGAAAATTTTAAAACCAATCAAAGGATCCATTACTTCTCTATTACATGTCCTCATCCTCCATTTAATTAGAAATAACAGGAACTATAGTATACCTTCATGTATACCTCCAGCTTCTGTTAAACAAAAAACATCACTCTCTGGCTTTAAAGTAGACTTAAACGGACAGATGGCATACAGCCCTAGTGACATACAGCCCCACCACACAGCATGCTCTAAATAACATTGGTGTGCATGTGAGAGAAAATGTGGAGCCTTACTTTTATAGAAAGTGGCATAGGGTGTTTTTAGGGTCAGATTTCAACAACTGTGTGTCTGCAGATAACAGCAGGCCTCAACTGGTTATTTACCTCCAGTTTTAACATACATCTGGCCATCTGCAAATATCAGATTTGCACATGATAGGACATCATTTTGTGCACAGATTAGGCACGTACATCCAACTCTGCCAACATGGTTCTGGAAATGAAGGAGCAAGACTGTCCATGCAAAGCATCCAAAACTTTAAAAATAAAAAAAAGTCTTCTGAAAGATTTCCACACACACAAAAATGAAGTACTAAACTGGCTATGCCAGGGGTTGAATCCATAATCCCAGGGACTCTAGGTATTTCATTTGTATGGTGAAGGTGTATGATAAAGGCCTGACTAATAAGTGAGTTTAGTTACTAATCAAAGGCCTCATCCATCTCCTATTCAAGTCAAAGATGGGAATCTTTCCAATTACTTTTAAAAGCAGTTGAATTAGGCTTCAAAGGCAGCGTCTATTTGATATGCACTATATCTGCACCTGCCCCTCAAAAACAGCATAAATATAACGGTGTTAACAGCAAGTTGGCTGAACTGAGGCTGCTGATAGCTGAATGCTGCTATTTTTCATTGACATTCTTTGTAGCACTTGCTACACTTAACATCTGATATTATTTGCTGCCACAAGTGGCCTTGAAGTATTTTAAAATGTACTTACTGGCATGCACCAAACACAATTCCATAAAATGATCTCTTAAGCTGGTTAAGAAATAATATTCATGGTTTATCATGAGTGTTTATTTGCATAATGGCATGACAATGGGATGGCAGCTCTGGAAGAAGTGATTACTGCCTATATAAATGAGACTGATTTAAAACAACACTTTAGATGAGTTGTTACCATTTTGGAGTTGATTATTTTGTAGTGATAGCTCTGTGCATGCATAAAACATTGAGCTGGCTCGTTTTCCTGGATACGTATTAAATCTCGTGTGTGACAAACGTTAGTAGGGCTTTTTTAATTTTGTGACACTTATACTGATAAACAGAGCAACTATTGTAACTAGAGCTGAGCAGGAAACTGTTTTCCCTGTGAAACTCTGAAAATTATAGATATCAAAAAGTGTTCCCTGGTCCCAAATTGAGTAAAAAAAATCTCAGGTTTTGTGAAGCAGAAATCGGGGGGTGGGGGGATTCAGGGCATTTGAAAGGTTTCATTTAGATTTTGACCCTTCCTCACATGCATGTACATATGACCACACACTAGTTGGCTTTGTTTCAAAATCTAAACTTGGTTTAAAGAGAGAAATGCAAGTCTTTCATTTTGAAAACAATTAAAAGTTTGTTTTGATATGTTCAATTTCAAAAACATTTTTCAAAAAAGTTTTTGAAAAAATTATCAAAAAAGGACCCAATCCCACAGAAAGTTTAAGTTTTGAAAAATTGGCAATTTTCTGACAAGTGTTTTCTTAAAAGGTTCCTGAGCAACTGTAGTTGTCAAAGTTTCTTGAAAAGGCATATTTAACAGTCCCCCTATTTATAATTCTTACATTAAATCAAATAATAGGCTGCAGAAGGGGAATTAGGAATAACCTACCCAGGTGCTAGGAAATACCATGAGTTTTATGTATAGAGTTTCCTCCAAATTTTTCTCCTGGAAAATAGGGCTTGTCTCCCCAGCCTCATAGAACTGGCATGGGATCCTGCCTCCTAAAGCAGTTTATCTTCCAACACCTACCATGGGCAGGAATACCTGCACTCAGCATTCATGCCACAGCACACAGGCTCACCTCTCCATTCAAGTTTCCCAAGACAAATGCAACAAAGGTTGCAGCTGCAGAGGGGAATTTACTACTGGTTCAACCAGAAGTACCTTCCAAGCACAGTTCTAACTGGCAGTTGCCCAGGACCCAAGCGAGTGTGGAGTAACTGTCACTACTGCATAAGGAGGTAATGTGTAGATGCAGAGACCAAACGGCATCCTGTTCCAGCTTGGAACAGATTTGAGCTGACAGGGCAGTTGGAAAGCTCAAGTTCTGAACTATAAGGGGCAAAACACTGACTGATCAAAGCTTACAGCAGACTCTAATTTTTGTGTTATGTAATGTTTAAAATACATGTAATTAAGTTGTTAAATGCAAGCCCCCCCCCCCAAGTCTTAATAAGGCCCCACAAGAATGGGGGAATACTGCCTGGAAAGGTTACTTTTCAATTCCTTCTTTTCTCCCTGGATCTTTGAACAGCAAAACTAGGGGATCTAGCACAATGGCTTTAGTAGCCTCTCCAGGGTTGCCAACTTTCTAATTGCACAAATCTGAACATCTTGCCCCACCCCTGCCCCCACTCACTCCAGACCGCCTCCCTTAGTCGCTCGCTCTCCCCCAACCCTCACTCACTTTCACTGGTCTAGGGCAGGGGGTGCAGGTAGGGGTGCAGGGTCTGGGAGGGAGTTAGCGTGCAGGAGGGGTCTCAGGGCTGGGGCAGGGGGTTGGGGTGTGGACTCTGGTCTGGCGGTGCTTACCTCAGGTGCTTACCTCAGGTAGCTCCCGATCGACGATGCAGCAGGGCTAAGGCAGGCCCCCTGCCTGTCCTAGCTCTGCACTGCTCCCAGAAGCAGCCGGCATGTCCGGCTCCTAGGTGGAGGCACACCCAGGCAGCTCTGCACAGTGCATGCTGCCCACACCCGCAGGCGCCACCCCCACAGCTCCCGTTGGCCATGGTTCCCGGCCAATGGGAGATGTGGAGCTGGTGCTGATGGGGGGGGGGGGGGGAGGGCAGCACACAGAGCTTCCCTGATCACCCCTGTGCCTACGGGCCGCAGGGATATGCCGACTGCGTCCGGGAGCTGTGCAGAGCCAGAGCAGGCAGGGAGCCTGCCTTAGCCCCGATACACTGCTAACCAGAGCTGTCAGATCCATTTTTGACCAGACGTTCCAGTTGAAAACCGGACACCTGGCCACCCTCAGTCTCTCATGGGGGAGACAACACCAAACAACCCCCTTCTGCGGCACTATAACAAGATCCACCCAATTTGAGTCTTCTGCTTGTGGGGGAATGAAGGAACAACCAAGCCCATTGCCCCATACATTACATGGGAAATTATAGACAGGCAAATTCCTATAAAGATTACATACGTTGTTTACCCCATCTGGTACAAGAAGGATGCCATTTTGATTTTTATAACCACTTTATGTACGATAAGCAACAAAAAAAGGATCTAAAAGGTATATTTGGCTCTGAGCATATTGAACTTATGTAGGAACATGCCCTAAAAAGGAACGGAAAGGTAATATTTTCTTAACCTATTTTTGCAGGACGGTTTAACCTCATAATCAAAAATTGTAATATAACTGGAAGAACCAAGGAAGTAAACCTGAACCAGACTCCCATGAAGCTTTGCATAATAATGTTAAGACAAATAATGAAAAATTGTTAGCAGATAAACTTTGCATTATGCATGAAAAAAAATGTACTGAGCAATGAAACACAGCACATGTGCAGGATGCATAGATGGCCAGGAAAAACATTGTACAGCCAACCACAAAACATAGAAAGTAGTAACCAACTCAGAACAGATTTGAATTGACTGGGCTGTTTCCCAGGTATTGGTATGTACCTCTGTGTGTTGATCTGTCTCTGATTAATAAACCGATTGAGCTGAGTTATCTGGAGTTTCACTTGTCATTAACCTAAATCAACCCCTAACACTTATAATAATTGTCAGTCGAGCTGTACAGAGAATGACAATTCTGGTTTGTGGCAACTTTCAAAATTTTCATTTTGCAGTGCAGTGAAAATGAGACCTTTTGAATATTTTTATGACAATGGTATTGTGTTGAAATATCCATTTTCATGTTGAAGCTAGAGCTTTTTGATTGTGTGTCTGTATCTATAACGTAGAGGTTAGGGTGGTGGCCTGGGATTTGGGAGACCCAGATTCAAGCCAGTGCTCTGAATGATTCAGAGCAGTCTTTCATCCCAGATAACCACATCAGGCAGAGCACTGACTTGAATCTGGGTCTTCCCAGGCCAGTACCCTAACCCTATAGACAATGTCTTTCTTACTACTAAAAACATTAAGTGACCATTAACCATTCAGGCTTTGATGAAAATGTTGGAAATGTTCTATCCAGCTCTTTGAAATGCAGAGGAACAAGCAAACATTTTTTTTAAAAAATGGAGAAAAACCAAAGCAAATCCCACCATTTTGTGTCCAAGTTTTGGCTCAAGGCTTGGGCCAGTTCCTAATTTGTCTGAAAAGGCTCAGCAACCCAGTCTTCTAACAAGAAATAACTGCATGAGTCATTTTTCCCCCTCAGGGAACATCACTAACATCCATTTTCCAGTCAGAACAAATCTAAATTTGCATTCACTTATGGATATTCATTTTAATAAGTACCAGAGGGAAGTTCTAACTCAATGCTTAGAGACCAAGGCACTAGCTGCCTCCTAAATGCCCATGGTGACGATGGTGTTTTTTGTTTTGGAGTTTTTTGGACACCCTAGTGTTTCCATTCAGCAGAATATTTTTTAACGTTCAGCTTTGACCAAGATTCCGTAGGGAGAATAACATTAGCAGAATTGTTATAGTATATTCAGAAGGAAGAGTCAAAGTACTATCTATGTATTATTCCCCACGGAAACATTACCAGCACTAGCAACTTTTAAAATAAAGGTGAATTATTTATTTCCCTGTGCTTTACTTAACACAATTTCTATTTTAAATATTTTAACAAGCACAATATGCACACAATGTAGTTGCAAAATGATCCACACAGCCCAAGGGAAGTCAGATTTTGACCCACACGGGTACAGGAGCCATTCACGCATATCATCTTGCAGAATCAGGACATTCATTTTTATGAGTTTACTGAAATATTTCATCTATAGGACTGGATCTTTTTGTGGTTTTGAGATGAATAGCATAACTCATCCTATTGATGATGACTGGCTGAAGAAGAGGCTTTAAACCCTTGCAATTATTTTGTGTGTGTAGATGTTAGGATTATAATAGCTAAGATGTTTTATATTACTACACCATTTGATACACATTTCAGTGAAACTTTCATGTAAGCAGTAAGAGAATCATAAAAATATATTGCATTATTTCTTTTGGTTGAAAAACTGTTTAATTTTATATTTGGTCCCGGTGGGGGAAAGGGGGGGAAGAGATCTTCCCTAATTATAAAGGCACTGCTGCACCTTGCAGCAGATGGAACGAGAGAGAAATGTGATGAAATATAGGCATCTGTATACTGCCAGAATCATACACAGATCAAATGATCCTATCCGTGGGGTGTCTAAAGTTGCTTTGTCTTTAGTCAAATAGCACCTGCCAACCCACTGGCATGACTTTCTTATCAGGAAGGTAGTTTTCTTACATTGATCAACCTACATTGGGACAAGCTTCCCTAGCTATCCATATCTGACACGCAAGTGATGTTTTAAAAGCAGAGCTTTTCGTTTCATTTCCTTTGGATAGAAATATACAGAATTGCAATTTCTATTGCTTTTCTTCCAAAAGCTGTGTTGCCTTCTCCCCTTCTTCCCCGCTTCGCACACAGCTGATAAGAAGTCCAGGCTGGACCTCTTGAGTTTTACATTAGGGACTAGCCATGGCTGACTTCAGACCCATCCTTAAATACGCTTATGCATATACTGAACTTTAAGCATGAGGATTTGCAGGACTAAGGCCTTCGGACGTACATCAGAAGGCAAAACATTAAAGTTAGCAAATGTTTTTTAATACTGACTGGAACGTGACTTGACATCCAGATTAATAAGTGGCATATGCTTTAATAATGAACCCCCTTTATATGCTGGGGACCATAGGCAGGTAGTCAACCCATTTATTATATTTAAACATGCATGCATGAGGTTTTACTAAAAGCCCTGTTTTGCAGCACCACAGAAGTATATGAATAGGGCCTGGTAGCTCCTTCCATACCATTGATGAAAATAACTAAAAAACCTTACCTTGTAAAACAGTAAAAAGGGGTCGGGGGAAAGAGATATTTCTGACAAATGTTACTCCAGTGAAAATGCTAAACCTCCTATTCATTGAAGTTAAAAAGCAGCCTCTGGGTGGCAATAAACATTCAATATCATCTAAGGTTTTATACTATCCAATGTTTCTCTAAGGCACTTTCACTTAGGTACTTAAGTACTGCAACAATTAATGACAGCATGGAGTATGCTCTAAATTACAATATTCTCACAGCCTCCATTACTCAGTGTTCATACGGTTGCATGTTTTGTTTATTCTCTTTTCTTCTTCCGCTCCTCCCATATCCCCAATTGTGGGAAGATGCCATGAACGGGGTAAGACCTCTTCAATGAGGTGGTGTCACACATTTACACCTGAACACCTTGAAGGCTGACTTCCATGCAATCTCCTTGAGCAACCCAATCATAAGAATCCTACCCTGGGCCAATCCATTTGTAGTGATACTCCTCCGGGTGACCATCAGGATGTTGTGAATTGAAGTGTTTTGAAGTAGTTTGTCCCCTACCTGGAGTCACTCCTTGGAGTCACTACTAGAACTTTAAAGTCAACCCAGAAAGGGACTAGCAGCTAGTGGAGTACTGGTATGATGTGGTGGGTACCAGTGACAGAATGAATAGCCATCACTCACTTATAGCCACTTTTTCCCAATACATCACCCGATGTGCTATCAGGCTTCTGATTCTAATGAAAGATTACAAAAAATGTTTTGTGGATTTAGAGTCACTGTCACCAAGGTACGCTAAATTATGTAAGTCTGCCTCAGAGTGTAATAGCTGCACATGCTTTTCAATTGTAACACTTTAGTAACAGGTCAACCCTTCAGCTCCAAATGTGTGTGTCTGGTAATCATGACAACCCTTAACTATGAAACATTTCTTGTTTACTTGTTTTGTTCTTATTAAGGACCTTTCATATTGGCAATAAGGGAGTACACATCAAGTAAATCAGTGTAGACAAAGCTATTTGCTACCACTTGAATAATAATGTGTATGAACAACAGCCCAATGGATTTTTATAAGAAACCCTGTTACTTAAATATACAAAAATATTATACTCTCAAAAATGCCATCCATTACATCTAATGACACCACATGGCATTTTTCTTTCCAGCTCCTCCGAGTGGGAACCCATCATTAGAGCAGACAAAACAAATTCATTTATAACTCTTAACTAAAATTAGCAATGAGCTTGAGGTATAAAGTTCAGCCCAGATCCAAACCCAAAGTTAAGAATGAAGAGAGGGAGTTTCAAGTTTTAATTAAAAATAGCTATGCTTTTCTCTCATTCCATTTAACAATAGAAAAACTGCTTAGTTTTCAGCTGCTAACCTCCATTAAAAAACAGAGGTCTCACTTGTGCCATTCCTTCTATGGTGATCAGCAAGAGAAGAAAAACAACCAATCAACATCCAAATACAAAATTCACTTAGCACAAACATGAACATTTAGACTCAATGTCATACACCAACAGAAATGCTTAAACATTCTATTATTTCAGTTATTTCCCCTAACTCCTTCTACTGGCAACTGAAATAAAAGAGCCAGATGTAAGATATTTTCACTTATCTGAACAGCAGCCACAAGTGAAGATACTTCTTCCCTCTTTCCCCAAATGTTGACATTATAGAACCAACACTTACAGGCTTTTCTGTAAGCAGCAAAGTTAAACAGTAGTGGGGCAATAAACTTTCCATTGACTTTTCTGGACTCTTTTGAGAAGATTTTCTGCAAGTTTTGATTGCCACAGATGTGAACTCAAGGCAAAATAAAATAAAATAAAAATACCCATGATGGTCAAAACACACATCCTCCAAGTCAAAAAAATAAGGTAAAATGTTTTAATATCAAGAATAATACCTAACAGTAACTAATTAAAATGTGAAGAAAAAGGAACACAAAAACAAGAGACCCATCCTAGAGCAAAACAAACACACCCTCTTTAAAACGAGACATAAGTAACCACAATACAAGAAGAAAATGAACATTGTCATAAAAACAAAATAAAAAAATAAAAATCGTTTTCAACATAGACTCAAAAAGCTTAAAAAAGAGTTAGTGCCAATGCACAGGGCTAATTTAAAGTCTCATAGGTAACATAAACGGTCAATATTAGGAAAAAGTTCCTAACTGTCAGGGTGGTTAAACACTGGAATAAACTGCCCAGGGAGGTTGTGGCATCTCCATCTCTGGAGATATTTAAGAGTAGGTTAGATAAATGTCTATCAGGGATGGTCTAGACAGTATTTGGTCCTGCCATGAGGGCAGGGGGCTGGACTCGATGACCTCTCGAGGTCCCTTCCAGCCCTAGAGTCTATGAATCTATGAATCAGAATCTATGAATATGAATAAAATGTATACAGAAATGATTGGTTAAGTACAAGAAAAGCACACCTACCTTATCTTGGTTGCTTATGTGATATAACTCAAAAGAACAGTTAAAGTAAATGACAAGAGATTAATGGAAAGCAAACCCAAGTACTCCTCTGTAAAAAGAGCTTTTTTGTTTTTGTTTTTAAATAGCTCCATGCTCACATATCTGCATGGGCTTCTTGTTCATTGCAGGGTGCAAATCAAAATGTGAATAGTGATCTTTAAAGCTCTCAACAGTCTGAAAACTTCTTTCCTCATAGTCCATCATATATACCCATCAGGGTTCTTATCTGAAATACACCTCCTTGTACTCAACTTTTCTTCCCACCTGCACTGAGGGATATATACTTCTTCTTCCCAACTCCTTAGTTCTGCAAAGCCTATCTCGTTAACAATCTGTTGGCTGCATTCTGTTTCCCAAGTTCCAGTTGCAGGCTCAATTAGCAGTTACACCTGTGAAAAGCCAGGGCTGACAAGTAGGTTGCACAGGTGTGACTAAGGGTTGGGTTTACTGTACAGAATCTTTACTATTGGTGATGATGTATAAGAACCTAGCCTGACTCAGATCTCAAGGCTCAACAGGAGAAAATATATATTGTAACTGTAAATTAAACATATTTAATTTAGAAACTACTGTGTGCCTATAATCAAGGAGCCCTACAGAGTCATTTTTACCCCCACAGAATCCTTCCTTGAATAGAACTGTACTTTAAAATTGACTCAGTTTCTTGAAATCCTGGTCCCACTGAAGTTAATGGCAAAATATCAATTGATTTCAATGAGGCCAGAATTTCACCAGGGGAGATGGGAGGGAGGAAAAGAGAGAGAGTGTGTGTGTTTCCACCCCTAACTCACCCCTTAAAGTTCCGAGGGCTGTGACCTCAAACTAGAAACAAGATTTTCATATTTTAGGATTCCCATCTCTGGAAATCACTCTGGAGCTTCAGGACATGATGCAAGACATTTATTTAGTCTTAGTTTCTGGTGTCTGTCTGTATTATTTTGCTTTCTTCTTGTTTGCTAACATACAGTGATAACATGGCTTCTAATGTTTCCAAAAGGAGCAATATAGTCTCTTTAATATCCCACACTGTGGATGAGTTTTATCCAAGATAAAAAATGTAAATAAATGCCTAGCAACTATGATGAGAGGTGGTCTAGAAATCAATAAAATAAATGAAGTGGATTGGCAACTTTAGTGAATGTGAAATTGCATATGGAATGTTTTAATTACCATGTAAAACCTGGCAAAATGCTCATTCAGAATAGGCAACATTAGAAAGTTGCACCTGTCAACATTTATTATATTTTGCATACATAAAGGGAAATGGACACAAATTGGATAAGTGATACTTGCCAAAGTACATCTATGAAAAGAGGCATTCTGTATGGGAGAGGAATTTGTTGTATAAATTATATATATTTTAAAAAGAAATTCACGTTTGGAACTGTTATTTCTTCTAATTTGGCAGGCCATGTTAGAAATTTTTTTTTAAAATCCTCTCTCCAAAAAGACAAACCTACTTATATATTCAGATTAAATAAAATCTAGAGTGGCTTGGTACAGATGGGAAATTTATGGGACAGTAGAAAAGCATTTTGTATCCACTTTACTAATTAGGTTCACTTTCTCTCTGATTAAAAACAAATTCTAGAAACCAACATCGGAACAAGTTTTCATTTTGTTTGATGTGTTGATTTGCTGTATACATATTAGCTCCTACAGCCTGAATATTTATGGTCATATATATTCTCTCTCATATTAGTATACAATTAAATGCCATGATCTAATCCTGTAAATATTACTGGACATGGGATCAGATATACATGGTTTTAAACCTTGTCTAGTCCCTGATCCTGCAACTTTAAGTACGTGAGTAGACCCTTTTACTTCAATAGGACTATTCACAGGTGTAAAGTTTTATGCACATGGAAAAGTATTTGCAGGATTAGGGCCTTAGTTACAAGGTTAAACTAAATCAACCCAAGACCCTAGACACACTGACACTGCCTCCTCTGCGGATGCTGTTCTATAGCTTTGACCCTCGTCCCAGAAAGGCAAAAGTTTCAACATTGGATTCCCTTCTACTCTCCCAGGAACAGCAGCAGGGCTCCACACACTTTACAAACAGCAGTAGGAGCAGAAGTCACCTTCCCCCACCTTGTGAGAGACTGGGGTGCTAGCAATGTGGGCCCTCTGGTACTTACTCTAGCAGCAGGATGTATGTCCTTGGCTGAGTGGGCAGGGCACAGGGTACTCTTCAGTGTACTTTGGTGTTTATGAGGACTCCCAAGGCAGTGAATCTCAGAGTCAACATTCCACAGAGATGCACTCATAGATTACGAGGCCAGAAGGTAACATTGTGATAGTCTAGTTTGAATTTGTCTAGATTTCTACTCCCAGCCATCCGATCTTGTTATACCTTTGTCAGCTAGATTGAAGAACCCTCTATTATGAAATTTCTGTCCCCCATGGAGAACCCTATAAAACGTGATCAAGTCACTCAACCTACTCTTTATTTAGCAACATAGATTGAACTCCATGAGTCTATCAATATAAGGCATGTTTTCCCAATCTTTTTGTCATTCTCATGGCTCTTCTCTGAACCCTCTCCAATATATCAATATCCTTTCTGACTTGTGGACACCAGAATTGGACACAGTATTCCAGCAGTAGGCGCAGAGGTAAAATAACCTCTCTACTACTCAAGATTCCCCGGCTTATGAATCCAAGGATGGCATTAGCCCTTTTGGCCACATTATCACACTAGGAGTTTATGTTCAGCTGATTTTTCACCATGACACCTATCCCTCCCCCACCCCCAGTCTCCCATCTGATAAGTATGGCCTGCATCCTCTGTTCCTAGATGTATAATATTACAATCTGTTATTTACCTCTCTCCCAATCTTTGTGCCATCTGCAAACTTTATCAGTGATGATTTTATACTTTCTTTCAGGTCATTGATAAAAGGGTTAAATAGCATAAGTCCAAGAACAGATTCCTTTGGGACCCAGTAGAAACACACCCACTTGATGATGATTCGCTATTTACAGTTACATTTTGAAACCTGTCCGCAATCTTTTAATCCATTTAATCTGTGCCATGTTGATTTTCTTTTTTCTAGATTTTTAATCCAAGGCATATCAAGCTAGTTTGAGAGGATCTATTTTCCATAAGCCCATTCTGACTGGCATTAATTATATCATCCTCCTTTAATTCTTTATTAATCAAGTGATTCCATTATTTTGCCTGGGATCGATGGTAGACTGACAGAGCTTGCCCAGGTCATCCCATTTACCCTTTTAAAATATTGGCACATTAGTTTTCTTCCAGTCTTCTTGAACTTCCTAATATTTCAAGATTTATTGAAAATCAACATTAACAGTTCAGCAAGTTTCTCAGGCCACCCTTTTACAACTCTGGGATGCAAGTTACATGGATCTGCTGATTTATAAATGTCTAACTTTAGTAGCTGCCATTACTACTGGAATGGAAAGTATTTAATTATATGTCTAGTTTTTCCCAAATATAATTTATTAAACACTTATGCTTTTCCTGTATTATTATTCACAATTCTACCATTTCCATCAATAATGGACCAATACCCTTGATAAGAATTTTTTGTTCTTTCTGTACTTTAAAAACTCCTTCTTATTGTCCTTAACTCTATTGACCATAAATTTCTCCTTTTGTCCATTGGCCTCCCTTATCAATTTTTGACAATTCTTAGCTTGTGGTTAATATTCATTACTACAACTTTCCCTTTCTTCCATTGCTTATATTTATTTAATAGCTACTTTCACATCTCTTCTAAATCAGGACTGCTTGCCTGTTTGTTTAAACCAGTACTACCTTCTTTTTCAATTGTAGGATTATGCATTTTGGGGCATCTGGTTTAGTGTTCTTAAACAAATCCCAATTACCATTCACATTGTTCTGTTAAAATTCTTTCTCCCAACTGATCTGGCTTATAATTGTTTTCAGCTTTGTGAAATTGGCCCTTTTAAAGCATATGTGTGTGTATTAATGGTTTAGAATTTATTCTGTTTGCACATAACAAATGTCATAAATATAAAGGGCAGGGGGAGAGGGTCTGATGCAGTGCTATAAAATCCTCTTACCAGTAAAGGGTTAAGAAAGACAGGTAGCCAGGCCGACACCTGACCGGGCTGGCATCTGACCAATAAGGGGACAAGATACTTTTAAATCTTGAGAGGGGGGAAGCTTTTGTGTGTGCCTCTTTGTCTGAGTCAGTGTGATCTTGGGAGACAAAAAGGACCTGCAAAAAATCAATCTCCTCCAAAAACAGTCTCATCAAACCTTCCATATTTCAAGT
Source organism: Macrochelys suwanniensis (assembly GCA_033296515.1). Lineage (NCBI taxonomy): Eukaryota > Metazoa > Chordata > Testudines > Chelydridae > Macrochelys > Macrochelys suwanniensis. Next base: position 94,048,948 of record CM065776.1, on the reverse strand, counting down.
AAGTTAGTCAGCATTGCGAATAGGTTTTGTTTGTTTTGCTTGGTGAGCTTTCCCTGTGTTAGAGGGAGGGGTTATTCCTGTTTTTCTGTAATTTTAAGGTTTTGTCCAAAGGGGGAATCCCTCTGAGTTTGGAAATTGAGTACCCAATAAAACAGTTACCATCCTGATTTTACAGAGATGATTTTTACCTTCTTTGTTTTAATAAAATCCTTCTTTTAAGAAGCTGACTGGTTTCTATGGTTTTAAGACCCTGGGGGTGGGTTTTTAAATCACTGTGTAACCAATTGGAGATTATTCTCAAGCTACCCAGGAAAGGGGGTGTACGGGCTTGAGAGGGTATTTTGGGGGAAGGGGAACTTCAAGTGGTTCCTTTCCCGGGTTCCTGTTTAAACCACTTGATGGTGGCAGCGAGAGCAGCATTTCTCAGGGTGCAGGGAATTTTGTACCTTGGGGGTTTTAACCTAAGCTGGCAGAAATAAGCTTAGGAGATCTTTCATGCGGGTCCCCATGTCTGTACCCTAGAGTTCAGAGTGGGGAGGGAACCCTGATAACAAATATGATCAAGTCATGACCCTTTGTACCTAAACCACCAGTAATTTTTAGTTCTGTGATCAGTTCCTTTTTCATCTAGCAAGAGGGAGTTCTAATATACAATTCCCCAGTGTTGGCTACAACACGTCTTGAGTTAAGAAACTGTCATCTAAAATATTTAGAAATTCGAAGGATTTTTTAGTACTGGAAACGTGAGATCTCCAGCACACATCACTCAGCCTGAAGTCCTCTATGATCACACAGATTTTTTTCCCCTACATAATGTGAGTAGGTGACTCAGGAGTTCATCATCCTGACCCTTAGTCTGATTTGGTGGTCTACAGCTGACACTAACTAGTCCCCTATCTTGTACTTTATCTGTAAAGGCATTGTTCCATAAGAATTCATGATCATTTTCTTCCAACATGTCAATGACTGGGAAACAGGTAATGCCATTTTTGATGTAAGTCTGCTCCTCCCATTTTTGCCCACTCAGTCCTTCTTAAATATGTTATACGCACTGATTTTAACATTTTAATAATGTGAATCATTACACCAGGTTTCAATAATATCATATATATTGACTTTATGATCATAAACGAGCAATTCCAATTCCTTCTATTTGCTACTCAGGCTTCTAGCTTTGGTGTATGAGCAGTTAAAGAATTTATTCTCTTCATGTCCTTTGCTTTCTTGATTAATTTTGTTCTCACGATCATAGTTGTGTGCTAAATGAATGCTCATGTGTCCCCTTCCTTCATCCTCTCCTTTTGTGATTCTTTAATGATCTTCTGACAATCTCCTCCTGAGATGGAGGCCATCCAAACTGTACAGTTATCTCTTCACATTGATACATCTTCCATGTTCCACAAAACCAAAACCCCTTACCCTACACCACTTTCCTAGCTAGCAGTTCACTTCCAGAATCTTTCGGCGCAGGCTCTCCGGGAAGATTACTTCTCCTTCAGCATCTCTCCAAAATTCCCTCAAGTCATCTATAATGTGTGAGATATTTCACAACACAAGGTCAGTAGTGTTGATATGCACCATCACAAGTGAATCCTTGCCTGTTAACGTCACAAGATTATCCAGTCTCAGAATGATGTCTTGTGTCTTGGCTCCAGAAAGAGGGGACACCATTCTATTGTCTGCCTGTCTCTTTTAGAATTTTTTTCCCCATTCTTCTTTAATATTGGACTCACCAAAAAGGATAGTATGTATTTCTTGGAAGGTTGAAGATCTCTTTGGATATATCTACACCATACCCTAAGCCTTGGCTCCAACTCAAGCTTAAGCCGAAGCTCCCCTTCCACCTACCAACAAATCAGGTCACCAAGCACCAGGATCAGGGTCCTAGAACACTGCCTGGTGGGGTGGAGGGGCGGATTAGAGCTAGAGCCCTGATCTGACTTAGGTCCAAGCCCTGTCATTTTGAAGTGTGGACAGAGGGTCAAACTGCAGACCAAAGTCAAACTGCAGACCCACTGTACTGCACAGTACAGTATGATGTGTTGGCATGGCTATGAGACCCAGTCCAGCAATTGTAAATCTCGGTTTACAATGCAGTGTGGATCATAGAATCACAGAAGTGTAGGATTGGAAGGGACCTTGAGAGGTGATTCAGTCCAGGCTCCTGCACTCAAGGTAGGACTACATAATAACTAGACCGTTCCTGACAGGTGTTTGTCTAACCTGTTCTTAAAAACCTCCAATGGCAGCGATTCCACAAGCTCCCTAGGCAATTTGTTCCGGTGCTTAACTACCCTGACAGGAATTTTTTCCTAATGTCCAATTTAAACCTCCCTTGCTGCAATTTAAGTTCATTGCTTCTTGTCCTATCCTCTGATGTTGAGAACAATTTTTCATGCTCTTCATTGTAACAACCCTTTATATACTTGACAACTGTTATCCTGTCCCCCCCACTCAGTCTTCTCTTCTCCAGACTAATAAACCCACCTTTAATCATTTTGTTGCTCTCCTCAGAACTTTTTCCTATTTGTCCACATCTTTCTTGAAATGTGGTGCCCAGAACTGGACACAATACTCCAGTTGAGGCCTTATCAGCACGGAGTAGAGTGGAGGAATTTCTTCTCAGATCTTGCTTACAACATTCCTACTAATACATTCCAGAATTATGTTTGCTTTTTTTGCACCAGTGTTACCCTGTTGACTCATAGTTAGCTTGTGATCCACTGAGCATCGGTTTGGAAATACAGAGTCCACAAGCATGGGTCCCACAAACCCAGGCTTAATGGCCAGCATAGATATACCCTTCTGAGCAAGTTTCATTTTCTTGAAGTGTGGGCTGAGCAGCCATCCACAGGCATGTCCCATACACCTCTCCATTCCAGTAGACCAGCTGGATTTTCATAGACCCATGCATGGGGCAACTCATCTCTCTGAGATACTGTTTCAGGCTGTTGTAGACTCAGGCAGACGTCACCCCCACATCTGTTACACTCAGGTCACATTTACAAGATTGAGGGATATAAACTTTTTTGTGGGGGATTTTTTTAAAGAAATCTGAAAGTCTGATGTAATAACATGATTCCAGGAGCTAGGGCCTTAGACACAGGTCTAAAGTGCCTAAACCTTAATCCAGCCCAGTTTATAGACACTAATGCAAAGTAGATGTAAAATGCTACCATTCTGATTGGATGGCTAGATCTGGTTTCACCATAATTATTCATTTTGAAAACAAAAAAAATGTGATTTTTTTTTCATTTTCAATTTTTTATTTATTGTTTTTTTTCCTTTTTGTTCCCCTTTCTGCCTGTCCCAGCAAATGGAAAAAGGCAAGGGAGTGGGGGGAAAATCAACCCCCAAAAAATGTTCAATACAAAATTTTGCAAAAAATCAGTTCTGTTCAAAAACTTTAAAAACGAAAGCATTTTTGAAAAGTCACAAATTTTATTTTTGTTTGAAACCAATGCTGCTAGTGGTACTGTTTTGCACCTTCTCTGAACTAGTGTGAATGATTATACAAGGTTCAGGGCAACAGTGAAGCTAGTCTGTAGTTGTTGCTATGTGAGTTATGTAACTGTTGTGGTTCTTGGGCTAAATATACTGCCCAAGCCCCTGCTACCCTCATACTGTTAAGACTAGGAATCCATATGCTAAGTACTGAAGATTAGTATAAAAGGCAAAAGAACGGGGAATATTTAGATTTAAAAATACATTAAAAACCTTTCAAAATTGTTGCAAGATTGTTTCCTTTATAATTTAATATTCATATAAAATATTTGGAAAATTACTGATAATGTTATTAACACATCATCTAATTAACATTTGTGCTGTAAAAATAGCCAACATATTTCAAAGACTCTTGTGAGACAATACTGCTAGATTGCTTTAACAAAGAACAATATGCAACTGTTTTACAATGTAATTATTATGAGGAAGAGCATGAATTTAAGATATTTAGTGAAGTGAAGTTCTATCAGAGGGTCTGATCCTGAAAACTTTGTTCCCACGTACCACCTGTCAGTGTGAAGGGAAAATTAATTTGTATCCCAGAAAGCGGGACTGGGACATTACTAGGGTGTATTTTTCCTTAGAGTACTCCAATTATGGGGCCTAATTCTACAAACTTGATCTGGCATAGTTCTTATTACCCACTGAAATAAATTGTTCCATTGAACTTTGTAGGATCAAGCATCATCTTTGGACCATCTGTTGGAAAGACCATCTGTAGAAAAGGACCATCTGTGCATAGCATGACTCCACTGGCATATAGCCTTGTGGTGTAGTGAAGAGCTGCAGGACACAACCACTGCTCCACCCATGTCAGGTTCCTCTGAGGATTCTATTTCTTAGCTCCTCAATGCTTTCGTTCATTGATTCAATCTATGCAACAAGATGCAGCCATTACTGGGCAAGTTGGGTTCAAAATAATTTATTCACAATATAAATTGTGATCTGTCACTTTTAAACACTCCTTGTAAATTCATTTTCCCATCTTTGCAGGGGAAGATAATCTATTTTATTTTGCCCTACAACTTCTGCACACTTCCACTTGGGAGCTTCTTCTGTGTATATTTAGTGTTTATGCAAATGATGCATGACATAGTTAAGTCAATGTCTAATGAGCTGTTGATATCAAACTAAGCAGATTTTCTGTTATCTTAAAATGTGGGAGAGACACAGAATGTGAACTTGTGGGTGCGTGTCTAAGTGCAAAATTTGGCTGCAGGGGTGAGGTGCTGGCAACAAGACATTCACAGGCACTATAAAAAATTATTCTAGGAGGATTAAATTAAAATATTTTACTAGAAGTTTAAAAAGATACCAGTGGGGGGGGGGGAAAGCTTTTATCAACCTGAACATTAACAGTGGAAGATCTGTTACTATATTATTTTTTTATTCAGAGAATTGGTAAGTATAATTCATTTTATTATTCTGCTCGGATTTTAAAAATAAAATAAGTCCGGCAAAGTAACAATTTCTTTTTCTGGTTGTATTATGCTATTATAGTTGATACATGGGGGAGAAGGGCAATGTGTTTAATAATCCCCAAGTATGATTGGTTTCTAAGATACTAGCTTCTTGATATTACAGTCCTTGTTCTTTACCTGCTTCTGAGTTAAGGAAGAATTGAATGGATGTTCTAAAGCAATCTGAGAATTTCTGAAAACACTGGCCAAGATTTTCAAAAGTGACCAGTGATTGTGGGTATCCCACTTCAGGTATCTTAAAGTGCCTGATTTTCAGATGGTAGATGCTCAGCACTTTCTGAAAATCAAGCTCATTTAAACAGGAGCGGCGCCCATTTTTTTGCCGCCCTAGGCGGCGGTGGCGGGAGAGGCTGCCGCTGAAATGCCGCCGAGGTCCCCGGTGGCCAAAGAAGCTGCCGCCGAAGTGCCGCCGGGGTCCTCAGTGACATTTCGGTGGCAGCCTCTCCCGCCAGTGGCCACCAAGGGACCTGAAATGCCGCCCCCCCAAATCCTGGCACCCTAGGCGACCGCCTAAGGTCGCCTAATGGTAGCGCTGGCCCTGCCTTTAAAGAGTCTCAAGCTGAGCACCAAATAACTGAAGCACCCCAGTTACTAGCTGCTTTTGAAAATTTTGGCCATCATACATTGGTGAGTATCACTATTTGTATTAGGAATTATAGAGTATCCTTAATAAACAGTTTTTGTCATTAATGAAGTTACTGTCGTTAACGAAGGACACTCTGCAATTCCTAATACAGAAGCGAGAGAGGTACTTCATCAGTGAATGGTCATTTAACAGAACAAAAAGTTTATCTTACAGGGACAGCATCAAAGTCCCTATCAAAACAGCATGTTAACGTTCATATTGTGCACCTCATTCTTTCAATAGTATTGTTTGCTTAAAACAAGAGGGAATTCTACCCACAGATACATGCACACAACTCCAATGGAAGTCAACGGGAGTGGTATGCAAGTACCTAACTTTGGCTCAAGGATAGAGATGTACCTTATACTTTAAATGACAGTCCCAGGTGCCCCTAAAAAATAACTGCAGGGGACTGCAAATCCACTCTGTAAAACAAACTTGCACTTGGTGTCCTATCACAGCTTGTCCCACCTCTTTAAAAAAAATGCCAAAAGATTTTAACTAGCCATAGACAAAATCCATCGCCCGTTCCCTGAGCCAAATCAGAATCTTGGTTACGTTTTGGATTGGTTTAGTTAAGAAACATCCTTAGCTTTTCTGCTGCCTCCCCTAGCCCACCATAGTCCCTCATTATTTGTCTTCTTAAAATCCTTTATGTCCTCAATCTCCCTCCAACTCCACCACCACTGGTTCTTTGTGCAGCAGTGTTTCACAGAACTACTGCAGGACAAAGGCAAGTCTCTGTTTAGCCACAGATCTCTGCTTTGACTGTTTCGTGAACTGGCATGCTGAAGGATCTGGTGCTTCCCAGCTCTCGCTGTGGGTCAGAAGGCGAGAAAGCAAAGTATGAGTGCAGGTGCTCTTGTAGGTGCTCAGCTACAATTCTTTTCAAAAGAGTGACAGAGGAGAAGAAAATGCCTGATGTGATCATGGCCTTGTGGGTATATACTGCACTAACAAACACTAACATTTATCCCCTTTCTTTGCACTGTGCTTAGAGATGCCCATGAAACCCATGCTATAAAACACAAATGCTCTTGTATTTTATTTGAAAAGTTCCAATCCTGCAGCTTTGATAGCTTCACTTTTACTTTAAATGACTCATCTTGCATCACTGAAGATAATGGCAGCAGGATCAGGTTCTTACAGAGCTCAGCGTGTGCCCATGTCATATGGTTTCATAAAGCTAATCTGACAGTCAATTGATTTCTAGTATCACAGTGTAGCTAAAGGACAAATATCAGTGTGATTGGGTAAAACAAACTGTTTATCAGCCACTTCCCTAGGAAGTAATTTTCAAATATTTCCATCTTGTAGAATTCAGCTATAGTAAGCAATGAAGCTGAATCAATACCCAAGGTGTAAAACCAGAAAGGTGTAAAGAGATTTATTACTATTATGAAAGAGCAATTTAAAATGCTTTTAAAGAAGTTTCTTTAGAAATTCAAAGTCTGCCAACAAGATGCGGAATGTATCAACATTTCAATGCACATAAACAACTCTTTCAAAATGAGAAAGCTAAATGTGTGGCAGTTTAGGTTTGTGCTACACAATTGTGTAAAAATTAATCTACTTTTCCTCTTTGATTTGATGCTATTGGTAAATAATGGAGATCAATAAGCAAAATATCTCCTGAAATGTTGCACCTGATTCAGCTGCAATTTGTCCAGATCTAGGCCTTTATTCAGCAAAACAAACAATGCACTTTAGGCCGTGATGAACCTTAAATGTTCATCTGAAGTCAAGAGGAGTATCCATGCGCTTAACTGTTTGCTGGATTGCTTAAACAATACAATCTTCTGAAAAAGAAGCTGAAAAATAGTGTACTTCCTGTCATATAGATAAGCAGTGTCTGTAATGGTTGCAGAGTGCTCTTTAATAATGGATAGTGAGAGAGTACAGAGCTGGATGCCCAGCTGAGGGGATTGCTTTATGTGATGCTTTTGATAAAAGCTTGAGATTTGTCTGAATCCCATGGCCTTCACAAGGGGGAAAGAGACCCATGGATGTAGCTGGATGTGCCTTCCTTATGTAAGCTGTATTGTATCGGAACTAAAAAAGAAGAGCAAGGTAAATGGTGGGTTGGTTTTTTTTCAAGTTTATCTTATTTGGGAATTGGAGGGGCTCAGGCCATTTGACAAAACTGTGATAGTAATCAAGACCAAGTTGTGAGATCTTAACTGAGCATTATGGGCCAGATCTTGAACTAGTTTAATTAACATAACTCCATTGGCTCCAAATGAGATTACAGCTCTATTACATTTTTGTCACAATATGTGCCCAATCAAAAGTTACACAGGGGCAAATCAAAACTTGAAAATATGCTTGAAAGATTTTTTCACAAAAAATAAAGCACAAAATTGACAACAATTTTCATACAACTTGAAATTAAATCATTGAAACTGAAAGCTTTTCATAAAAATATTTTTTTTCAAAGGGAAAAATTGTACAAAAAAATTTGATGAATGCTGACATAACTTTGTCCCAAAGAGTTTATAATTTAAAAAGACCATAAAACAATCCAAAGTAGGGGACAGATCATGATGCACATATAGGTTATAATTTCTTTCATACTTATAAAGCTGGTTGAAATTTTTTCAGAAACTTTTTTTGGGAAAAGGAAGGAATGAGTCTAGGTACAGGGAGCTAGAGAAGGGGCAGAAAGAAATATTGGAGAAGAGGGAAGAGAGGATATGGAGCAAAGAAAGTGATGTTGGCAGTGGAGAGACACAAACAGAAGGGGCCAGAAGTGAAGGACAAGCAACCAGTCACCAGTCAGAAAATAATATCTAGAGTTCAACTTCTAAAAAGTAGTCCGCTGTTGTTAATTGGTCCCAAGACTGTGAATGTATCAGGTGGGAGAGAAGGGCAAAGAATGGGAACCCCAGCTGAGCATCTCTCTGCCCTTCAGATGATGACACTCCCATTGGTAGGGTGACCAGATGTCCCGTTTTGGAGGACTTTTTCTTATATAGGCGCCTATTACCCCCATCCCCTGTCCTGTTTTTTCACAGTTGCTATCTGGTCACCCTAATTGTTGGGGAAATCCCAGCTTTCCCCAAGGACAGGCTCCACCTTCAGGATATACTGTTCTGCTTCCCACCAACTATAGCTTTCTAGTAGCTCCCACCAATGCTATTAGCAAAACCACTCAAAAGGGAAACACAACCATTTAGAGATACTATTAGAATGAATGGAGTTAGGTTTGTAAATATCACTTACCTATACATAAATGATACTTTCTATGCATGCCAGTGACAGAAGGTTTCATTCTGATCTAATCCGATTATTACATATATTTACGTATACATATCTCACACACACACACACACACACACTTTAATCTGTAAAGGAGTTATTCCTGATTTAAACTGAATTAGGCCCAACATGTCCAGAGGATACTACACTTAAGTGGAGCCTCTAGTTATCATTGTTAAATATTAGTTATATTGTGTAGTGCCTAAATGCTCTAGAATACCTAGAGGAATCATAGCATCAATATGCTAGATGCTATTCAAATGAGTAACCACAAGATCCATTTTATCAGGTGCTATGGTCTGAAATGGTTAGTCACTATTGATGGCTCTCAACATGCTGCTGTCCCCTCATATAAAAGTTTCCTAAAACGGATTAATAGTAAAATTGCTCTCAGTCAATTCTTTAAGAGCCTTAAAGCAAAACCACTCATTACATTTATTTAAAACTGGCATGACAATTGCAACTGCTGGATAGCATAATGCACCCACACGGAGAAAAAGAAATTTTTTAAAAAAGGCATTTTAGTTTTGTTTTGTTAAGTCCAGATTCTAATATCCTTCGCCTGAATAGCATGTTGTTCCAGTAGGAGCTCCTTTGTAATCAGTGAGCTAATCACAAGGCAAGGTGCTATTTAACAGGGACAATGGTGACATAATCTGGCACCTTGTCAAGAATGAACATCTAAATAGTATCTATCAAGTATCTTGCTGATCAGTTCTTCAGAATAAAACCCAACACTTCACATGCTTCACCAACAATAAAAAGGATTCTCTTTCCTCATGTTACACACTTATTCATTGTTAACTCCTGTAGTGGCATGATTTGAGTAGTTTCCAAAAATAACGAAGCTTGATTTATAATATCCATGCTTTAAATTTAATATGTTATACATATAATATAGTTAATTTTAACATGAGTAGCAAATAATGTTTCCTCTTTCAGTTGAAAGTACATGAAGTACACATTTAGGACAATGAATACCTTGGAAACAGTCGCACCTACATGAGTGTGTTGATCTGACTGGAGGGCACAGCCGCTGGATGAATTGGGAAATATAAATCCAAATGGAACGTATGTATAATTCACAAAACAACAGCAAAAAACTGAATTACATATTTTATTCATTAGTCCAACATGCTTGATTCATCATATATGAAGTTTTGGTCATTGATATTGTCAGAAATTGTTATAAGAAATAATTGGGAATAATTTCCAGGCAGCAGCCACATCAGTATCATTGGTAAAATAACTACTGGTAGCTGCTGCAATTGATGGCTAGAGAGCAAGTAGAAATGAATGATTCATTGTCTTATTAATAAGTTGCTTAGTTAATGTTTTAATATATCTTATCTTTATCTTCACCTTGGAACACAGTGCTGTGGTGATAAGAAGCAGTCATTGTAAGTGTATCATAAAAATAAAAGGTGTTTTATATTAGTGACATTTAAGGTCAAGTACTAAAGATGCATAGTATAACAATGTACCAATATATCAGAAGACAAGTTAATGTATGCCCTTTATTTTGATCTAGACTATTTCATAAAACCAATTTTCATGAACATGATGAATTGTACAACCTAGAAACATCCTGACAACATTTACAGGTGTCCCTTGTTGTTATGTGTGGGAGAGGAAAAAAGTATTTGATTACTTTTTTTTTATTAAAAAAATGTTGCTGGTAGTTGTAAGTGCTGTTTATAAGCTACATTAAATTATTACTTAATTAAACTTTGTGTCAGATAGGAAAGGAGTCCGTGTTTGTTTTCCTCAAGGAATGAATTTTTATTACAAATGATTTATCTAAAGCTAATAAATGATTACAGTTTATTACTGATTCACTCTGAGGAATATCCTTCTTAGCAGGGAAGAAGATTGCCTTGCTCATTAATACATCTCAGTTCTGTGCATGTAACTCTGGTAGCAACAGACAGAAGCACATTCAAGCAACTTACTTTACCAAATGTATTGTTGGTACATACCTTAATCTATCCTTGGTGGGAATGTTTACAACAGAGGCTTAAAAAGCAGGACTGATAGTTTCTGCATACCACACACTAGGAGCTGGCAAATTGTCAGTGTAGACATCAGCATAACTATGTTATGCAAAGGGGGGAGGGATAGCTCAGTGGTTTGAGCATTGGCCTGTTAAACCCAGGGTTGTGAGTTCAATCCTTGAGGAGGCCATTTAGGGATCTAGGGCAAAAATCTGTTAGGGGACAGTACTTGGTCCTGCTAGTGAAGGCAGGGGACTGGCCTCAATGCCCTTTCAAGGTGGTTCCAGTTCTAGGAGATTGGCATATCTCCATTTTATTTTATTTTATTTTTTTATGTCATTTACGGGTGTGAAAAATCTACACCCGAAGAGACTTAACCCTGGTCTACACTATGAGTTTAGGTCGAATTTAGCAGCGTTAGGTCGATTTAACCCTGCACCCATCCATACAACAAAGCCTGTTTTGTCGACTTAAAGGGCTCTTAAAACCGATTTCTGTAATCCTCCCCGGCAAGGGGTTTAGCGTTAAAATTGACCTCGCTGGGTCGAATTTGGGGTAGTGTGGATGCAATTAGACGGTATTGGCCTCCGGGAGCTATTCCAGGGTGCGCCATTGTGACCGCTCTGGACAGTACTCTCAACTCAGATGCACTGGCTAGGTAGACAGGAAAAGCCCCAGGAACTTTTGAATTTCATTTCCTGTTTGGACAGTGCAGCGAGCTGATCAGCACAGGTGACCATGCAGAGCTCATCAGCACAGGTGACCATGCAGTCCCAGAATCGCAAGAGCTCAGCATGGGCCGAATGGGAGGTACTGGATCTGATCGCTGTATGGGGAGACAAATCTGTGCTGGCAGAACTCCGTTCCAAAAGACGAAATGCCAATATATATGCCAAAATCTCCAAGGGCATGATGGACAGAGGCTACATGAGGGATGCACAGCAGTGTCGTGTGAAAATTAAGGAGCTCAGGCAAGCCTACCAAAAAACAAAGGAGGCAAACAGTCACTCCAGGTCAGAGCCCCATACATGCCGCTTCTATTATGAGCTGCATGCAATTCTAGGTGGGGACCTTCCCACTACCCCACCACTGTCCTTGGACACCTGCAAGGGGGGAGTCTCACGCAACAGGGATGAGGATTTTGTGGATGAGGAGGAGGAGGAGCAGGTTGAGAATAGCGCACAGCAGGCAAGCGGAGAATCCATTCTCCCCAGTAGCCAGGCACTATTCATCACCCTTGAGCCAATAACCTCCCAACCTCCCAACCATGAAGCCGGAGAAGGCACCTCTGGTGAGTATACTTTGTAAATATAATACAGGATTCAAAAGCAAGTGTGTTTAATTAATAATTTGCCCTGAAAACTTGGGAAGCATTCGCAGCCAATACAGCTACTGGAAACGTCTGTTAACGTGTCTGGGGATGGAGTGGAAATCCTCCAGGGACATCTCCATGAAGCTCTCCTGGAGGTACTCTAAAAGCCTTTGCAGAAGGTTTCTGGGGAGGGCAGCCTTATTCCGTCCTCCATGGTAGGACACTTTACCACGCCAAGCCAGTAGTCTGGAACCATTGCAGAACAAAGCATGGCAGCAAATGGGCCCAGGCTTTGGTGTCATTCAAGCAACATCTGATCTTTATCTCTCTGTGTTAGCCTCAGGAGTGATATCATTCATGGTCACCTGGTTGAAATACAGGAAATTTGTTTAAGGGGACATTCAGAGATGCCCGTTCCTCCTGGGCTGTTTGCCTTTGGCTGAAAAGAAATCATCCCCACTGTTAGCCACGCAGTGAGGGGAGGCCCGTTCATGCTGAGCTGTTTGCGTTTGGCCGACAGGGATCTTCACTGATACTAGCCACGCAGTGGTGGGAGGGGTGAAGCGATCACCCCAGAGAATTGGGGGGGAAGTTGGGTTGTGCTGCACATTAACCCTAAAACTGCAGCCCCTCCTTTTAAATGGCCAACCCAACAGGCTATGCTTGTTATGGGAAAGGAGGGTGCTGCTGTTTGAAACCATTCCCACATGTTATGAGGGCTGAAGAAACCGAAACACTGTGGCTTATCATGGTTGCCTGCAAGCCGAATTCTGTTTCCTAGCCAGAATCTCTCACACCAAACCGCCAGGCACGGAGGCAAAATGCGACCTTGTACCGAAAGCACATGTGCTATGTAATGTGAGTAGCTTGGTTCACTGTGAAAGAGTCTTCCCTTTGTTCTCTAAAATGTATCTTTTAAAATACTACTCTCCCGTTTTCTCCTCCCATAGCTGCAAATGTTTCTACGCTCCCACTATCATCTCCGTCCCAGAGGCTAGCCCAGATAAGAAGGTGAAAAAAACACACTCACAGTGACATGTTCTCAGAGCTCATGAAGTCCTACAGCACTGAAAGAGCTCAGCAGAATGCGTGGAGGCAAACAATGGCAGAGTCCAGGAAAGCGTTAAATGAACGTGATGAGAGGATCAAGGAGCGCAATGATAGGAGGCAGGAGCGCGATGAGATGAGGCAGGATGCAATCCTGAAGCTAATGGGGGAGCAAACAGACATGCTCAGGCATCTAGTGCAGCTGCAGGAAAGGCAGCAGGAGAACAGACCACTGCTGCAGCCCCTGTATAACCGCCTGTCCTCCTCCCCAAGTTCCATATCCTTCTCACCCAGACACCCAATAATGCGGGGGTGGGGAGAGGCTTCGGGCACCCAGCCACTACACCCCAGAGGATTGCCCAAGCAACAGAAGGCTGGCATTCAAAAAGTTTTGAACTGTAGTGTGGCCTTGTCCTTCCCTCCTCCCCTCATCCACCACCCCACCTGGTGCTTCGCTCTTCACCCACCCCTCCCGGGCTACTTGTGAGTTTCCCCCTATTTGTGTGCTGAATTAATAAAGAATGCTTGATTTTGAAACAATGACTTTGTCACTGAAAGCGGTGATCAAAGGGGGAAGGGCGGTTGGCTTACAGGGAAGTAGAGTCAACCAAGGGGGTGGATTTTCATTAAGGAGAAAAAAACAGAACTGTCACACCGTAGCCTGGCCAGTCATGAAACTGGTTTTCAAAGCTTCTCTCCCAGCTGTGCTCTTCTAATTGCCCTGGTGTCTGGCTGTGTGTAATCAGCCACCAGGTGATTTGCCTCAATCTCCCACCCCGCCATAAACATTTTCCCCTTACTCTCACAGATATTGTGGAGCGCACAGCAAGCAGCAATAACAATGGGAATATTGGTTTCGCTGAGGTATAACTGAGTCAGTAAACTGCGCCAGTCAGCTTTTAAACAGCCAAATGCACACTCTGCCACCATTCTGCACTTGCTCAGCCTATAGTTGAACAGCCCCTTACTACTGTCCAGGGCGCCTGTGTATGGCTTCATGAGCCAGGGCACTAAGGGGTAGGCTGGGTCCCCAAGGATAACTATAGGCATTTCAACATCCCCAATGGTAATTTTCTGGTCTGGGAAGTAAGTCCCTTTCTGCAGCTATTCAAACAGACCAGAGTTTCTGAAGATGCGAGCGTCATGCACCTTTCCCAGTCATCCTACCTTGATGTCAGTGAAACATCCCTTGTGATACACCAGTGCTTGCAGCACCACTGAAAAGTACCCCTTGTGGTTTATGTACTGGCTGCCAAGGTGGTCCAGTGCCAAGATAGGGATATGCGTTCCGTCTATTGCCCCACCACAGTTAGGGAACCCCATTGCAGGAAAGATATCCACTATGACCTGCACATTTCCCAGAGTCACTACCCTTGATAGCAGCAGCTCATTGATTGCATTGGCTACTTGGATCACAGCAGCCCCCACAGTAGATTTGCCCACTCCAAATTGATTCCCGACTGACCTGTCTGGCATTGCAAGCTGTCTGGCATTGCAAGCTTCCAGAGGGGTATCGCCACTCGCTTCTCAACTGTCAGGGCTGCTCTCATCTTTGTATTCTTGCACTTCAAGGCAGGGGAAAGCAAGTCACTAAGTTCCAGAAAAGTAGCCTTACGCATGCAAAGTAGCCTTACGCATCCCAAAGGCATGCAAAAAGGTTTTGCAGCCACTGGGAATCATCCCAGACCTGCAACACTATGCGGTCCCACCAGTCTGTGCTTGTTTCCCAGGCCCAGAATCGACATTCCACGGCATGAACCTGCCCCAATGCCGCCATGATGTCCAAATTGCCATGTCCCGTGCTTTCAGAGAAGTCTGTGTCCATGTCCTCCTCATTATCGTGACAGTGCTTTTGTCGCAACCTCGCCTGCTTTTGCAGGTGTTGCACATACTGCAGCTTAATGCGCGAGGTGTTTACAATGCTCACAACTGCAGCGGTGATCTGAGCGGGCTCCATGCTTGCAGTGCTATGGCATCTGCGTGGGCAATCCAGGAAAAAGGGCGCAAAATGATTGTCTGCGAGGGGTGACTGCAGGAGAGCAGAGTTGCAGTGGAAGCGGTGGAGCTGTACACCATGTACAATGACGACGACGGATAGCAGTCCTACTGCACCATCTGCTGCAGAGTTGCAGGAGAGCAGAGTTGCAGCAGAAACAGAGAAGGCACCCAGGAGCTGCTGCTTTGTAGCAATGCCAGCAGCTGCAGGTGCTTCTGTGTCGAATGCTTCGACGTCCTGGTAGGGCAAGATACCTCGGCCAAGGCAAAAGAGCAAGAGCCCCGGAGCTGTTACATGTGTCAACCACAGCAGTGGTATGGCGTCTGCATGGGTAACCCAGGAAAAAAGGCGTGAAACGATTGTCTGCCATTGCTTTCATGGAGGGAGGGGTGACTGACGACATGTACCCAAAACCACCTGCGACAATGTTTTTGCCCCATCAGGCATTGGGAGCTTTACCCAGAATTCCAATGGGCGGCGGAGACTGCGGGAACTGTGGGATAGCTACCCACAATGCACTGCTCTGTAAGTCGATGCTAGCCATGGTAGTGAGGATGCACTCCGCCGACTTAATGCGCTGAGTGTGGACACACACAATCGACTGTATAAAATCTCTTCCGAAAAATTGACTTCTATAAAATCGACCTAATTTCATACATACCCATAGTTAAGCCAACCTAGCCCCTGGTGTAGACTGCACTAGGTTGATGGAAGAATTCTTCAAGCTACCACCTTTTGGGGAGAGAACCCCTCTTCTCACTGCAGTAAGTGTTTACACTGAAGTGCTATAGCAGAAAGTTGCTGCACTGCAGCTGTGCTGCTTTAACTAAGTGTAGACATAGCCTAAGTCAAATAAAGAAGTTCTCTCTCTTTCAGAACTACTAGGCAGAGAGTGCCATCCTGGGGAAACTGTTCACTCTGATGTCTAGGAGATCTCAACTTGAGATAATCAAAGCAAGTATAGAAACAGGAAAGGGAAGTGGTTCATAGGCTCTCAGGGGGATGAGAGCGTGCTTTCTTTCACTCACATCTGTGGTCTAGGAAGGTAGAAGCATCCCAAATCAAGCCCTGACAAGAAGGCATGAGGACCTTGAGAAACTTATTTCTTAGTCACACTGTGTATGCCTCACACTCTGTTTCCTGGCTATTGAACCAGGGAGGTCACAAATGTGCAAATAATGGATTTTTTCGGTTTGCTGCCAGTTTCAAAAACAAACAAACAAAACCAACAAAAACCACCAATACCACCTTGTTTTTGAACTGATTCAAAACAAACAAAATTTGGAAAAGTTGGCAAACCAAATGGTACAAAAAAGTTTCAGGCTAAAAACTTTTCATTTTGATTGTTTAAAAATGCTCATACTTAAACTTTGTAAAATAAAGCTGAATAAAATTTAGAAACAGAAATTTTGAATCTAAATATCACAACATTTTTGTTTTCAAAAATGTAGAAATGGAAAGTTTCAGCTTTTTTTTTTTTGCTTTGCCCTCTTTTCCATTATTATTATTACACTAGCAATTGAGCAATACTGACACAAATTTGCAAAACATTTCAGTGTTACCAAATCTGCATTTTTCACTGAAAAATATTTTGTCCAAAAAATATTGCTCAATTCTAGAAGTTAAGAGACTCCGAGATATGTGCTGTATCCAAGGGCAACTTTTGTCCTAAGAAGTGCTTTCCTTCACAGCCTGGTTTTCTTTCCCTGAAATCATACTGCATTGTCAATGATAAAACTGCCTGTTGCCCTGGAAGGCTTTGTAATGTCACAACTTAAGCATTATGACCTCACTGTATGATTGAATAGAAGAAGCAAAACCCTCTTGTTAATATTGATTAGCGACACCTATCATACTAACTCTTATCAAAGTTTGTGCGCCGCTTCTGGGAGACGTTGCGGGGCCCCGCCCCCGATGCTGGGTGATGTTGCATCTGCGTCGGGGGCGTGGCCCCACCACGTCACCCGGCGTCGGGGACGGGGCCCTGCCACGTCACCCGGCGTTGGGGGCAGGGCCCGGCGTCAGGCCCCACCGGCACCACCAGAAGCTGGCGCCTGTGCAGGGGGAGGCGCCTTTTTATAGGGCTGCTCCCCTTGCACTCCGGACCTGGCTGCGCTACTGCCAGCAATGAGTATAAGTTGCTTCCCTGAGTTACTTCCTACGTACAGATCCCTTCAGTCTGGGCCATGGCCCCTGTAGCCCAAACGGTTAATCACCTTACAACTAAAGAGTCCATACGAGCACAACTCTGCAGGACCTGCTGGTTCTCAAAGGAGAAGGCCCTGCCTCTGGGCATTACCTGTTCTGTGGTCCCTTCTCAGGCTCACTATTCTGTCTGGCTTCCTGGAGAAGGATTCCCCTCTCCTGCAGCTTGTCCACAACCCTTTGACTGGGCCTCTAAGCTCCCTTTAACTCGTTCCTTCAATCAGAGCATGCTTGGCAGGGCAGGGCTACCTGGGCACAGTATTGCCTTTTAATACCTTCAGACTCCGTCTGTATACCCCATCACAGTACACAAGCAATTCATTTTCCCTGAGGAGAGAAAGTGGGGAGGGGGTCGCTCTGTGTGGCTTTGCAGAGAGCGGCAGAAGAGGGCACCGGAGGGGTTTGTTGGGGAAAGTTCACTGGCACCGAAGACGACCAGGAGCACCCAAGACTCACCACTGGACTAGAACTTTGCCCTGGACTCCTGAACTGTGTGTGCAGACACATTGCTCGGTGTCTGCCCTTTCACCCTGTGCTACCACTGGGCCTCTGGGACCTTGAGTTGAGTGCAACCCTGTTTTACCCCTTCCCTTATATTTCCCCCTGTTGTTTTTCTCATTTCATCCCTCTGTAAATAAATATTTCCCTTTCCTATATTAATAGTGCTTTTCCAGTGTATGTGTGTTCATTCTGAGAGGGTTGGAACAGGTGCCCCAGGGGAGGAAGGGACTTTCCCTGCTGCATTCCTGCAGGCGCCTTCTCTTAGCCAGAGCTGCTCGCAGAGAAGACTCCATCTTGGTCACCAGGGCACTAAACTTACACGAGATTACCTCCTGCTACGAGTTATATCACGTATTGCAGTCAGTTATATTTGTTCTGTATAGAACTAGTCAGGAATTTTGCTACAAAACTGTTTTTCATTAGAAACTACCCATTTGTTCAAAAGGAAACTTTTCACAGGAAAGGGTCAGTTTCAATTAAACTTTTGTCAAGAAGGTTTCTCAGGTCCAGGATGGAATTTCTGGTCAATAGCCCAGAGGTTACAGCACTCGATGCAGGACAGCCAGGTTCAAGTCCCCAGCCTGTCTGACTCAAACCAAGAAGCTGAACCTTTGTCTCTTACATCTCAGGTGAATGCCCTAACCAACAGTCTATTGACTATTCTAGGGTGGGCCTCTCAATTTTTCCTGTTGGAGCTATGCCATTTTGTATAAATATTCATTGGACCAGAGAAAGACTGACTCTTAGCCTGGTGGTTATGACAATGGGATGTGAGAAATACAGATTCAAGTCCTTTCTCCAAATAAGACTGAACAGGGACTTGAACATAAATCTCCCACATCTCAGGTGCATGCCCTATGCACTGGGCTATTGACTGTTGTGGTGTGTATATGTCTCATGTTCATCCCAATGCAGAACAGAAAAATATTTTAAAATCTTTAAAAAATTTCAGATGGGAAGAGTTTCCCACCCAACTCTATTTTGTTCCCTGTTTTACAGGGTTTTTACAACTACAAGAAATATACAAAACTTCCAGAATATTTACTTCTACGTTTCATCAGACTTCAAAGGAAAATTTGATAATGTTATATTAATATAATAAACAGATATAAAAGCCATATTTTAGACAGAAAAGAGGCCTTTTATTAGTAACAGTAGGCATCTTTTAAAGATTGTTGAGGATCCTGAAGCTTCCAAATGATTGTTTTGCAAGCAATTGTGATAACATAATGCAGAAAGAAATGTAGTTCTTCTCTGCAAATTCATAAATTGAGTCATCCACAGGGAATGTCATTAATTATGTAAAGACTGATGGGGCTTCATTCACGTGATTTCTTCCTGAACCACTTGACTCCACATTGTTTAATTAAACAATAATAAACATGGAGGCAAGGAGGAACTCGCATTGTCAGTGAACAATATCGAAGACTTCCTGGGATTACATACTTTATTCGGATCTGCCTCCATTTTAAGCTTTGTGTATCTTAAATAAACTCCTACTGATTATCCTACTAGAGATCCCATTGTTAATGGAAATGCTGTCAGGTATATTACTGCCTTCTAAATAGGCATTTCAAAAGCAGCAAGGAAGTACATATTGTGCCATTAAGTAACAGCTCTAAATATACCTCTGAGAAGTGTCTGACAACTATGGCAAGTGTACCTTGGGCACCACTGTTTAGGAGCGTGCAATACATGGTCCCCTCTGTAGCAGCTACTGCCAGTTCTCCTGACTGATAGCCCTTCTTTTTTAATGTAGCTTTTGTCCTAGAGGTTGCTAGCAAGGAACAGTCCATTCACTTTGCTATGTGTAGGCTCTATCATTGAGGCTGCCAGCCCCCCCATGCATATAGTTCAAATGAGCGGAAAGCTTCCTTGCGTCCTCTCGGTTTTGCACATCCATGAAAGAGCCAGCTCAATCTTTCCCTTCTTGTATTTAGTACTTAGAAAGAGGCATAGTCTCATGATCTGATTACAGGACAAGAACCCAGTACATCTGAATTCCAATCCTTGTTGTGAAACTGACTCCTTCTAGGAACTTAGGCATGTCACCTATCTCATCAGTGCCTCAGTTTCTCTTTATGCAAAATGGGATAACAACCAAACTCCCAGAGGTGTTGTGAAGAACAGTGCATTAATATTATTACCTGTAGGAACTGTACATACATGTCCTGGGGAATAACAGACCCTTGAAATATTACATATATACGGTATAGATGTTCATCATAATTCTATATTGACCAATGCCAGAAAAATCACAATTGATAGCTCCCAGGTCTATAGTAACAGGATTGTATTTGAGACATTTTAGCTACATATTCTATAGTAATAACTTGCTAGTATAAATGTCATTCTTTCCTATTATCATACAGCATGGATCTAGATTACAATATTGCTTTTCTCTTCTATTTTCCTTTTCATCTACTTATTTTGGCACTAGGGGTCAGTATAGGCACAGAACAAATCTGGCCACTGTAGAAAAAAAGCCAGTTTGTGGGCAATATTCTTCCAGTGACATCATGCTCGCTAGTAACTTTCAAAACAGTTGTTTTTGTTGAACAAAGCAGGCTTACTGTGCTGCACTAATCCCACTTGCTATTATTTGCTAAACCTGAATTCTGTCTGAGAACAGTTTTTCTAATGTAGGAACCTAAACACACTCACTTTGTTCCCCTAGCACTCAGGCATTTCCTACTGGCATTCCTGCTTTGTACTATGATAGGATAACAGAAGAAACCTCCCCAAATAAATAAAATATACAAGAAAATAACTCATGGTATCTCATTGACTGCAATCAAAGTGTATGCAAAACAAAAAATGCTTTACCAGCTGCTTCTGTCTTTCTTTCTCTCTTTGTGTCAGACTTTTTAACCATTAATCTGCACCTCTATAATAATGAGGCCTTTCTTAATACTATGCCTAAATTAGATTGTAAATTCCTTGAGGAGAGACCTGGATTCTGTTCACAACTATGTCAGTGCATCTAAGGAATAATTCTACTAAGTCTATGGAGTTACAGCAGTATAAAAATTGACTTGAGATCATATCAAGCCCTTTGACTTGTTTTACTTGTAGCATGAGCATTAGGCATTGTACAAACAATATTAATTATAAAAATATTAGTGCATAATACAAGTCTAGTTCCACAAAGGGATTTAGGCAATTAACTCACTCTTTATGTGCATAAATCCAAAATTTAGATCCTGAACACCCCCATTCAGCCTCTGAGCCCAGTAGGTGCCTCAGTTTCCACCAAAAAGTCCCTGCCAGTGATCATGTGCAAAAATAACTAAGTCCTGACATCCAGCACCAAACTCATGCCTAAGCCCTGGTGGAATCCTCAAACCAAGGGTTCTCCTGCCTCTCTCACATGTGGGGCCCAAGTTGGTAGAGATGCTCAGAGGCTGACAGAGTATGACTACTGAAGTGGGCTCTGCATAAAACAGCTGAGAGAGTTGGTGGGGGCCCCCTTTTACTCAATAGCCCAGTGGTTACAACACTCATCTGCAATGTTGGAGACCTGGGATTCAAGTACACCCTCTTCTTGAGAGGAGCTAGGACTTGAATGAGGTCTCCCACCCACATTCTGGATGAGTGTCCTAACCACTGGGATATTCTGGGATGGGTCTCAATTTCTCCTGTTGAAGCTGTTCCACTTAGTGTTAAAAATAATGAAATATTCCTCAGAACAGGGACTTGAACCTGACATACCAGGAGAAGGCCCAAACCACTGTCTCATAGAGGCATTTTATACCCTTACTGGAAAAATGAGTATTTTACTCTCTACTCAGTTCCTATTCAGAAGTAAATGGTTTGTCAACTAAAAGAAAACTAGAAGCTACTCATGGCTATTGCTCAGATTCTAAAATCTGTGGGAAAAAAGTAGGTTCATCTCTTAACATTGATAGCATAAAAGTCAGATGGTTTCCCCAAATTACTAATTTGTTTATAGATGTAGCCATTAAAATGATCATTAACATTGAAAATGAAACCAGCCAAAACTGATAACTGAAACGAGACCTTGAAGAAAATATGTATATGATTATTTAAAAAGTGAGCATTTCCCCAGAACTACCATGCAGTGCTATCTGATATAATGTAGCATTTCCCAATACTTAGAATTGGAAAAGTTAAAATAATTTAAGATTTAGTATTTCTTTTCCTGATTGGCAGAAATACTGCCAAGTGCCAGGAGAAGACCAGACTTCACATTATTAGAGTCTCATACAATATTGGCTTCCTCTGGCAAAAATCTCATTAAATATTCAGACCCTGATATTAATAGA
This sequence comes from Macrochelys suwanniensis, assembly GCA_033296515.1. Classification (NCBI taxonomy): domain Eukaryota; kingdom Metazoa; phylum Chordata; order Testudines; family Chelydridae; genus Macrochelys; species Macrochelys suwanniensis. The sequence goes on along the minus strand of CM065776.1, from coordinate 94,026,739 downwards.
TTCAGGTGTATTTGGGTTCCTGCAGATCCTTAATGTACAGTCCTCACAGATACTTACTATTCCATAAGAAGAGGTGGTTTTTAGTATGACAAAGTGGATATAAAGTAGGGAAAGTTAATCCAGTTAAGCATTTCTGGGAATTTATCCCATACATAATATGGAAAAGGGAGCCAGAAAAGGCACCGTTTTTATTTGATGTTGAGTAATTTAGAGGGTAAAATTGGATTCTCCAATGTTTTTGGATAAATTCCATTTAAGCAAGAATGAATTTGATCTATTAATACTTCACATTTCTATTGTGCATTTCATCTGAAGATCTCAAAGTGCTTTACAATCAGCATGAAGAGATGGTAGCAAGTCTATATTTAAGTTTGTAATTATCTTATCATTTTAATCTCAGTTTCTACTTGAAATTTGGCATGTATTATCTCTAGCTAGGAAATTTTCTGTAGAAAGTTTAAGATTGGACACTTGCAGAGTTGTAGGTCCAGGAGAGAAATGGTTGCAAGAGTTACAAAGATACAGAAGTTTGAAAAAATAAAGTGTATTACACTTTTGAGGAATCTATTAATTTTTTTTGATGGAAGGGAAGGAGAAAAAAAAGGGGTGGGGGAAGCCACATATGGTTAGACTGAAATTTCTTCAGGCTAGGGACTGTCTCTTACTATGTGTCTGTACAACATCTAGCACAATGGGGTCCTAGTCTCAGTTGGGTTGTCTAGGTTTCCACTGTAAAACAAATAATAAATAGTAATGATCATCACAAAAATGGCTTGTACTAAGCAATGTTTAAATTTTAGTGCTAGATGCACAGGGCTAGTGCATAGTACTACTGTTCTATTAGGAGTAGACACAGTAGCAGCAGAATCTTATAGTAGCCTTGAAGGGCCACAACCATTACTGAGGCCCCATTATGCTAGTTGCTGCGTGTGCACAGACAGAGATTATCCCTCGTCTGAAGAAATTGCAGTCTAACCAGATGTGGCTTACCCCTTTTTTCTCCTTCCCTTCCATCAAGAAAATTTGTAGATTCTCTAAAAGTGTAATGCACTTTTTTTTTCAAAATCATCCTATATCTCTGAAATGTATATAAACATCCAGACAAAGGATAAGACAAGGAAGCATTATCCCCATTTTACAGATGGGGAACTCTGGCACAGATTAATTAGGGGCCTTATCCAAAGTACAATACACTCAGTGAATGGACTCTATTGAGCTTTACTAAGACATGGAAGGTAGAAGAGGACAGCATTTAGCCCCAACTTTGTACGCTTCCTCTTGAAGTGGTGGTCTTGTAGTTAGACTGAGACTCAGAAGATCCAAGTTAAGTTTCTCGTGCTGACAGACATCTTCTGTGATCTTGGGTAAGTCACTTACGCCTGACCCGAAGCACACTGAAGTTGACCAAAATCTTCCGAGAGTTCAACATTTGGGGTAAATTCTGCTGCCTCACCATCCAAGCCTGAGTAAATGGACTTTGTACAAAAGTTCTAGTGGCAGTTATATGGAGTCAATTCCTTTACACAAGCCAGCTGGTGAACAGAGAGCAACTGCACAGCTGTTCAACTTCCAATATTACCCAAATTAATCTAACACTTTCCACATAAAGAGACAAAAATATTGTTCTCTCATGTGAATGGACACTGTTTAAAACATATATTGTTCTCTCACTTGTGTACCATGTAAACTCTTGAAAGTTTAAAAGCAGAGTCTGTTTCTTAACCAAAATTATTGAAGTCCATCTTCTGTGCAGACCACTCTATTTACGAAGGCTAGGCAGCTGGTGAGAATTTTTACTTGTTTCTGTATTCATTCTTTTTCATTAAAAAAACATTCAAGCCTATGTTTTGAAGGAACAATACAACATTAAAGAATTTCATGTATTTTGCAAACATTAAAAAAAGAAAAAAGAAACAGAGTTCAACTTCTGAGTCTGCAAAACTTTAAAGTTCTCTATTATATGCATAAAAACCTACTTATTTCAAAAACAGAAAGTACTTGAGTGCAAATGGAGAAGGATGAAGGAAAGTGACTGCTGGAGTGTAACCAGGCTTAGTATTAAGACTGATTTGGTTCGTTTGTATATATATGTGTGTGGACTTGAAGGAAGCAAGTAAAATCATGAAATTTGCTCAGAATATGAAATAGGTAGAAGTATGGAGTGGAACAATTAGTTATGAGGTAGATGGAATATATTGTAAATAACCTGGTGATTAGGGTATGGCCATATGGCACAAGTGTCTAATACAATTTAGTAAAGAGACAGAAGATGATAAAGTCAGGGAGAAGAAAATTAATGCCAGTAGATACCTGTTCAGGCATGTACCCTATTTACAAATGTGACTGTTAAAATGTAAAGATTGCACACTTCCCTACTTCTTTTTCTCATGCAGCTACCCCATTTTCTTTGTATACATCTATCAGTTTGTTATACCCTTTTAAAAGAAGCAAATGTTGAGTGATGTTCTTGCAAAAATGCAGTTTCCACCCCCCAATAATTCCATACAACCAATTACATATTGTTCTTGATGCTACTAGATATTTCTTACTTAAGTTAGATGTATATTTACATACATGATTATATGGCCACATCTTATCTATTGTCTACTACTAAGTCCTTCATATAAGGATAGATTACAGTATCTTGTAATGGGGTCTACAAACCCTATACTGAACTTAGACAGAAGGGGGAGGGGAGCCTCTCCTGTTTGCAGGTAAGGAGCTTGACCACACCCACAGGCAGCTGCCAGAGCTGCCAATCATGGAAGCAGCTGCCAATCACAGCTGCACCCAATAGAAGAAACAAGATCTATTATAAAGGAGAGACTGCAGCACTAGACTGGGAGGTAGACAAGCCTAGGACAGCATAGGGGGCAACACCCCTGCACCAGGTTGTCTCCCTGAGCACAGCTAAGAGACTAAGACATGCTTCTAGACTCAGTCAAAGGTGGGAGTCAAAGAACTGGGGTCCAGGTGAGGACAGTAGTGATCCTTCAAATGACCACAGTTGGAGCCAATGACATACTCTTACTCGTGTTGGCTAGCAGCTTAGTCCACAAATAGTCCCATTGACTGCATTGGATCTATTTGTGGTTTAAGGTATTACTGAACATGAGCAAAGGTCTCAGAATCTATCCCTTAGAAATGAAAGTTTTATGCTGGACCTTTTTATCTATAAACTTGTCTTAATATGAATTACATGGAGTTGAGGCCCCATCATATGGCAGGTTATAACTTAACAATCTTCTACCCACTTGTGGTTATTCTGCATGTCAAGTTACATTTCCATGTCCACACCATTACTGTTTGTGTGTGATGTTGTTTTATCTTTTCACTGCCTCAGCACCAATTGAGGAGTTGTTAATTTTCTTGCAACTTACTATGAACAGAGACTAATTTCCATTTTTTCAGAAAAAGAAGGAACTTGAATAAGTATACCAACAGAAGTCATTGTTTGCTGCGTTTCGCAGCTTTGTTAAGAATATTTTGCACAGTATAGCTGAGCACAAGTTAAACTGCATTCCTAATTTAAAAACAAGATATACACATGACCCATCATCATTCCTGTTGGTTACTAAGTGACAGATCAGAATAAACAAAGCCACGTAACATCTGAATACCACTATATGTCTTGTCAACATGGGTTGCTCAGGAAAACATTTTCCATTTGACAGACAAGTATTATAAGGATTGCATTGTGATAACGCCTTTTGAGTAAAATTTTGATATTGGTTATCTGCCTTTAACTCCCATCGTCTTCAACAGGACCTGCAAATGCTTGACACAGCAAAATTTGATGTATCTATTTTTAATTAGGAAGGGCCAGATTAAAGCATGCACACAACTGGGGTTCTAGCACTGGTCCTGGAGTCACACTTCCAAACCAGAATCTCAGCTTTCAAAAAAAGTTTCTAGCACTCACGGTTGTTTGTGGCAAAAAGCTTGAAAACATGAAGTGAGTATAACCAATACAATTAATCTGCCTGAGTCTGCAGACAGTCTGAAACTATAGCTCTGAGAGGTGTGCCCCATGCATCTTAATGGAGTGTTCAGTCCAAAACCTAGTGCTTTGGGGAGGACCAACATTATAGCAGAAGAGGACTGGGAGTGGTCAGGGGAATACGGAGGGCCCCATCACCCAAACAGATAAGGTAAGCATGAAGTGGATGAGACTGGTGCCACTCCTGGGAAGATTAAGTGGACCCCAAAGTTGCTTCCAGCTCCTCAAAATGGGGAGGGAGTCCCCTGCTACTCCTAGTGAGAAGATGTGGCCACAAAGTGCAGATCTGTGCCGTGGTATTCTAAGGTCACTGGACTCTCAGCCAAGCCCTCCAAGGATTTGCTGGAGGTTTCAGTTGAGCTAAGCAACCAAAAGCTGGATGCACAAAGCAAGCTTGCCAAACCACCTGAGTGCTAACTTGGGCTGAACACCTCCTAGGAGGTTCTCACAGTATTTACAACACTTCCTGTTCACTAGCAATACAGGGAGAAATGGCTTCCTTGTGATATTTTTCACTTCTATATCCACCCAAATGGAAAAAAGGATGTCTAGGTCTATGAAAATAAAAAAAAAAGGAAGAAAAATCTACCCTCCAGGATAGAATTCAAATTGGGTTCAGGGATGAAGATTGAAGTCACGTGTTTTATCCATACCTGTCTGCTCAGCCCTACTTTTTAATAACTTTAAAATACAGATGCATGTTTTAAAATGTTAATCAACACCGGAAGCATGAAATAGTGTTATCATAATACTTAAATTGTAAGTCTAGCTCCTCTGGAAACAATAAATCAGGCTTGCTCTAATTAAACTTTCAAGCCTTGAGTATTTAAAACAGATTCATAAAACAAAAATCTAGTGGCATTTTTAAAGCTATTGCTCCCAGTTTACCTGACTGAGTTTAAATTGTAAGGGCATTGTCAGACCTGAATTTTAAAAAAATCTCTGCAGTTACATATCTGATTTTCTAATAGTTTCACTATCAATTTTTAGAGGAAATATGTTTGAATTTGTTTGATGAAAATTTGATTGGCAATTTGAAAAGGAAAACAAACAGACAAAGAGAAATACAGTTGCCATAGCATTTCTTCGGTTTATCTACTACATTAGGCCTTGTTCCTACAAACATATGTGCAGTTGCGTAAATTGGTATTACAGTACCTCAGTTACAGACAGCTTGGGAATGGACGTTGTCAGTAACTGACATGTTCGTAACTCTGAACAAAGCGCAGTTTGGGCTCCAGATCCAGTAGCCGACACTCCAGGCCAGGCTTCAGCAGCAGCTGAGCTCCCTACTCAGTGCCCACATGAGTTTGCCAGCTTGTCCCCCTCCCTGCAGGTAGGTAGGTAGGGGATGTGTGTGTGTGTGTGTGTGTGTGTGTGTGTGTGTGTGTAAACAGCATGTTCCTGGGGAGGGGGGGGGGCAAAGACGGAGGATAGGTTAAAATCAGTGCATCCCCCTCCTTGCGGCGGGGGAAGGGCTGAAAGCGGTGCAGACCGCTCCTGCTGTTCTGGCTCTGACTGCCTTGGAGTCAGAGCCAGAACAGCCCCAGCATCTTGCTGTAAATGGCTGTCCCGCACCTGGAGGTGCCTACCTTTAAGATGCAATACTGGTACGGTACAGTACAGTACTTGCTTTTTGTGTGTGTGTCTGTGTGTGGTGGGGTGTGTTTCTGCTGCTGCCTGATTGGTTACTTCCAGTTTCACATGGTGTCCATTTAACCGGTCAGTCTGTAACTCTGGTGTTCGTATCTTTGAGGTTCTACTGTCCTTAGGCCTTTGGGGAAGAGGCTGGCTTTTCATTACACGTGTGCATGGTGCCTAACACAACTGGGACCCAACTGATGGCCTTTACATGCTACCAAAATGCATATGCAAAATATGCATATGAACCATCCCTATGAAATCAGTGAGACTACTCGCGAGAGAATAAAGTTTGAATGATTGTGGCCTTATTTCATAAGGCAGCGGGAACATGAAAAAAAGATGGAATGTGTTGTTACTTAAAAGTTTCTTAAATCATTCTAGTTTTATAGGTTTGATTACATCTGGCATCAAGACAAATAAGATATTAAAATTCTGAACATATCATATATAGAAGCTGGCCTTCACAAATTTCCCAGAGTGGATCTCTCTCCCCAAGAGCCATGCATAGAAGAATAAATATAGGCAAGATAAATTTGTCTTGGAGAAAAGAATAATATAGTGATATTCAGAAAACTACAACAAACCACCACTGAAACAATATATTCCATTTCTTAATGAGAGAAAAAAATATTCCTTCTACTTAAAAACTTAATGATTTATACAAAGGGAGGGCTGAACTAGGCTAGCATGGAAGCTAAAACATTATTTTCCATTTCATCTTAGCAGCTCAAAGCACATTTACAAACATTTGATTAAGTCTCAACACCCTTGTAAGGTAGTTGGTATTTAACCTGTTTTACAGATGGGTAAACTGAGATACAGAGGGATTTAGAGACAAATATTGGTATTAATAATATATTTCCAGTTTATTTTCCTGCATCAACAGCCTGTTTATGGAGAATCATCATGCAACAATTGACAAACTGGGTCACAGCTATTACTGGGCATATTAGATTGCTGCCCCTGTGCATGGTTTTGGCCTTAAGAATACACTGACCACAAAATATTTAAAAAATCCAATTTCATCTTTATGTTTCAATGTAGAAAGCTGCTTCGGGGCTCTGCTCTATAGTACACTAGTGTGAACGTTGCCCCTTATGTGCCCAGGCAGGGCCACTCAACATTTGGCCCCATGTAGACAAGGCCCACATCACCCATCCTAGGGCAAGTTACTGGTAGAGCTTGGAATAGAAGTGAGGCTCCCTTTCCATAACCACTTGACAGCACAATCACAGTGTAAAAACGCAAGAGTAAAGGTAAGATCTAATTTCACTTCCTGAAGCATTTTCATACCCATAAGCACAATTAGGATTTAGAAAACAGCAAGGTGTCATTGTGCATCTTAATGAAGGTCACTTGAACATGGTGGAAATAGCCTTCAGAGAAAGTAGAATTATGGTTCAACGGGTATATCATCCCCTGGCTTTCCACCAGGTGGTAAAAGATGTCAAATGTATGTTTCCAGATTGATACCCCAGTAATATGGGGCCAGTTCTGCACTGCTTGAATGTGGAAACTGGCACATACAGACACAATATTAAAAAATAACGGAGCTGGCTGAGATTTTCCAAATTGTGAGGGTGACTGAATGTCAGTTTTTGAAAATCAATTTTGCATGAAATAAACCCTGAATTTTTTATTTTATTTTTTTAGCAAATTTGGGAATATTTTGTAAACCAAAATTGTGAAAAATTCCTCCCTTTGGTTTTTGTCTGTCAAACTTCAATTTTTCAATAACATTATTCACTGACATTTTGAAATTCAAAAATTGTTCACCAGCTTTGCTAAGAGATCACTAAAAATGGTATTGAATGAGGCGACCTAATGCATAGCTTTCCCTGGGCCCAAGAGTAGCCTCTACTGATATTCCCACAACAGCAAAACAACTTGTGTGCCCCGTTACTCCTGCACAAGGACTCACAGGACCAAGGGTTCCAGAGAGTCCAGTTTGCCTCCATCTCATTAGACTTGGCAATATATTCGGATGACTAAACACTTTTCTTAATGTACGTCTGTGATCTTTTCAGGTCACAACTTCAACATATCACTGTCACTCTTTCAAGATGTCTGAAAATGAGCAGTCTGTTCCAAATTTCTTCCTGGCTAGTAAAGAAAAATCAGATCATCTTCAGAGTTACAGGAAACACAAAATCTGTTATTGATAAAATGCCAAGACCTTAATGTTAAAATGTATATTTGCCTAAAGTGGCATGACTGGAGATCCTGTCTCCCTTTCCAAGAAAACAGAAGCTAATCTAAATTTTTTCACATCAGATATCTATCGTCTCTAGCCAGTTTCTGTATGTAGGAGAACAGAAAAACTGTAAAGGGACCCTGTAGTCATGAAAACAGCAGAAGCACAGCTGCATGGTTTACTACACCCAGATGATTCAACTGAAGCACAAAGAATGTAAGTTATTTGCATCAGGCCACACAAGTAAGTGATAGATTTAGAAGCGGAACCTAGACACTTCTTTTATAAGTCTTTCTGTTATTCCCTTTTAAAAGGAGCACATGTTTTAAAGCAAATTACATTCACTGGATTAAAAGGCACCTTTCAAGTAGTTTACCACTTCTGTAGTAATTCACTGCTTAATTCAATTTGGGTAGGTGTATACCATCTTTTGCTGCTTCTTTATAAATGGTCTACTGCTCTTTTCCAGGTAAATTGATAGATTACATTTAAGGCTTCTGATTGTCAGTTTTAACTGACAAACACTGATAAAGCACCCCTGAGAAAAAGAGTCAGAGATATTGGTGTTTATCCAATAAATAAGAGAAAAAGCACCAGAGGGCTTGTCTACATGGAGCAATAATGAGGACTACAGGATGGTGGGTGATTTCAGAAGCGCACTAACATGTTGTGCATTAATTGGTCTGAGTAGACCCTGCTGGTACACACTAAAGGTTCCTCAGTGAACTTTAATGTAGTACTGCTTCAAATGGTACTATATTACGAAGCTTAATTTATGTTATATACATTATTCATTACTGTAACGGTTTGTGTATAATATAAATTATTTATTATAGTATATACAAAGACCCCCAAAAAATATTTGGACAGCTACATAAAGATTGCTAAAAAAAAAATAAACCCCGAAAGATTAAATTCATGAACTCAGAAAACCTCAAAAGTCCTATTTATATTTGACCTGAAGTAACCCCACCATTCATCCAACAGGAAAAGGAAACTGTGTATTTCAATTTGGAGTACTGATGGTAGCCCTCAACATTTGAGACATCTTAAAAAAATACTTTATTTTATTTCATACTTGCAATATCAACTGCTAAAAGTGCCCCTTTTCTGCGAGATCTCATTCTACAGAAGATAATATTTTGTAATTCAGATTTTTCTTTCATTACCTGCTGAATTTCATAAATCCCATCTTGTAGCAATTCAGTTTTCAACAAGTCTTTACTGCACTGGGGTACACGTAGTTCCATTTCCAAACTAGTCTGCTATCCAGTTTTAGCTAATTCACTCAAATAGCGCAGCATTAGTATATAAATACACACTCTCTCTCTCTAGAGCACTCACACTTATTTCAACCAAAGTGTGGTAAAACTCTTGCTTTACATCCCACTTTTACTCCTGATGCTAGGCTAGATTTTCTCATTACAAAATCAAGTTGATACATCTTACAGAAGTGAAGGGAACATAGGAATAAATGTTCCTGCATGGGCCAAATATTTCCTTAGTCATTACTCATTAACCCACTGGGTTAAGTAATAGTTTTGACTGAAGGACCAAAACTTTTGGCCAAATGTGTTTGTTAACATTAAGTTGCAGATGAGCATCAAAGATGGCACGTGCTCGCTCGCTCTCACCCACCCACCCTATCTCTGTCCTTGAGAAGTAAAGAGGAACAAGGAAGTAAGGGTGGGGGGAGAAAGAAAACCATATGTTATGTAACAGTGGCTAAAATAAATGGTAGCTGCAGAATTCTTTTTTACCATAAGAGCTTGTAGTCATCCTTAAGTTTGTTTCCACACATAGCTACTATTTGGTACATTATAAATAGCTAGCTAGTGTAGTTCCCAACAATTTTTCTGAACAAACACAGCAGGAAGGGAGACTGGGAGGTATTTTATACAGGAACTCACTGTTATTCAAATTCCCTTGAAGGTCAGGTAGAGGTTTAAAATTCCAGGACTGTGGAAGTGTTGATATTATATAAACTGAGTAACCTATGCCAGAACTAGCTGCTATCAGTCCATAGCAGTAGGGGGGAAATGCTTTTGCAAGTGCCCAATGTCTCATACAATAGTATCTGCAGCAGTGTTTGATTTGTCACTTGTGCTGGCTGAGCATGATAAATTGCTTGCTTGCTAAATTCAAGACTACTGACAAGAAATTTGGCCTTGGGATGTTGTTTATTCCCTATAAAAGCTTTAGAAGGCCTTTATATCCTGTTTGTCAATCAAATCTGCACCAGCAAATCACGGTGTTGAATACCAACAAAGAAACTAATCCTCTCTACAAGCAAGGTGTGTAGCATCCCACCATCCACTAACTAGGAGTCAACAGAACTCAGATTGCTACCATACATATTCATCGCTGCCAACTGGGGCCAATCTGATAATCCTCTGCAAAAACTCCCTTTAATGTCAATGGGAGTTTTTCCTGAAGAAAGATGTCTGGACTAGATCCACAGATAGCATTAGAGATATTTATTACTCTTGTTTTTGTCATCTGCTAACCACCATTAAGGGTGATATGGAGATTTCACACCCCTATGTTATAAGCATGCTCAGCTGTGAATATTCTGAAACTATGGCTGAGTAGAAGTCCCATGTTGTTCATGCTGCCATATGCAAACTGAAATAGCACAACCAAGCTTAGAATGTGAAATCCTGGAACTTGTGAAGGCCCCATCATAGTGAATCCACTGAAATGTCAGTACAGGAAGAGGGGGAAGATGTGGTGGGTGTGCATGGAGACTCCACAGCAGCCTGCAGAGCTAAGGTGTGTAGCTCAGAGGGTCACAGCCAGTTGGTCAGAAAGCTGCATGTAACCAGTAACCCACACATACATATCTGGGATAGCAGCAATCCACGTACTATTCCTGTACATACTCGGCAGCAAAAAGTCACTCAGAAGTGCAGGTTGGTGAGGAGGATTATATTCCTAGATTCCATGTGCTGGGGTCACAGCTTGTCTGTTCAGCCTTATTACATGCCATTCAATCAAGCTGCAGTAGACATCCACCTTGTTTTCAGTAAAACACACAGAGAGAAACTTCAGAAAAGGAAGTTTATAGGAACTGGACTATAGGTATTACAGTGCAAAACTGAGTTTTAAATACTATTAACTCAAAATAACCTAGTACCCTACAGCATTCCAACAGGTTCATGTGACCTGACTCATATTTTCATGTTTTCCTGTGTAAGTAATGACTTCCAGTTTGTATGTTACACCAGGGAGACTAGGTAGGGTGACCAGATGTCCCAATTTTATAGGGGCAGTCCCGATTTTTGGGTCTTTTTCTTATATAGGCTCCTATTACCCCCACCCCCCACCCCCGTCCCGATTTTTCACACTTGCTCTCTGGTCACCCTAAGACTATGGGTGCTACATCATGTCTATCAAAGCTAAAGTTCATACCACCATTTATATGAAGAGAGGTTCCAAGTTCCATAATTCCTGATTTATCCCTCCTTTCAGTCTGGCTATCAAAATTAGATTGGCTTAAAAACTTCCAGGTTTACACCAAAAGCTAAGGAGATTTTTTTCTGTGAAGTTTGAAGAAAATATATCAAACTTTTACCAAGTTATGGCTTTATTAGTAATTACCCTTATTTGAAGTTTAGTTGTATCTAACCTTCATGCCCCAGTCTAGCTCAGGTAGCCTGTTACTAGGTATTCAATCTTTCCACATAATTATATGTCTTTGAAAGTGTATGTAGGCCATATTTGAAGAAAGGCTGTTAAATAGATTAGCAGTCATTGCTAATGAAAGTGTTTAAGAACCAGCTTACTTCCTCATGGAGTAGTGTGGATGGACTCTGTGGGAAGGGTATGTAAATTATTATTATATTCAGAAGCAGAGGAAGAATTGTGACTTCCTAAACCCCAATACCTTCCCTGCTTTCCTCTTGAGGTGGTTCAGCAATACACTGCCCTTTATTATAGACTGTATCCTTGGGACACAATCTAATCCTTGAATATAAAGGACAAGGGTTCTAGACCTGGTTTATCAGGTTAATATAGTAACCATATTGCATGTTTATTTGTAGCAATGATTTGGTTGCATAACAGAGCCTCTTGTTTTCTGCAAAATTGGTCAAAGCCTTTGAATTACTAGCTATCCTATATATGAATCCAACCAGAAGCAAGCTCTATAGTTAAGGTTAGAACATGGATTCCATTGTAAGTCATATTCACTCATCTTGTAACTTTACACAAGACATGGGATTTCAAGATTTTAAGTTGAAGGCAGCCGGTCAAACCACATATGGCTGCTGAAAAGAAAATTAAAAAAAAAAATTACTCAAGGTTTTCTAACCTTTACATGTCCAGACAAACCCTCAGCTTGACTACAAAATTCCATACTTTACATACAGTAAAATATTATTAAAATATAGGGCTTAACCATTTTTTTTAAAGATGCATTTACAAGTATTTGCCTAATCTATTCGTATAAACACAAGTCAATTTTAAAATCCACATGGTGGATGCACATGTGTGAAAGGCTAAGGAAAAAAAGGATAAATGGGAATTCTGAGGATCAGTCTAGGAAAGTGTGAAGGTGCTTGTGGAGATGCAGACAAACGGATACCCTTCACACAGCAAGGAAGCCAGGGTGTGACAATAAGAGAGGTCAGTGGGAGTGACTTAAATTGTGGAGGGTCTTAAAGGTTAAGACAAGAAGCTTGTGTTTAATGGGGAAAATAGTGAAGGAACTCAAAACCAAAGATGACGTGGTCATAGAAATGGGTCAGGAAGATTTTAGCAGCAGCATTTTGAATGAACCTGAGAAGGATGAGATGGAAGGATGGACAGACAGGAGGAGACCATATTACAGAAAAGGGCCTGGATAAAGTTTTTTGTGGTTCAGACAGAAAGAAGAGTCTTGATCTTGGAACCTACATAAAATAAAAAATGGTAAGATTTGTATATAGACTGAATGTATGGCTAGACAGTGATAGGGTTATCAGGTGTCCGGTTTTTGACCGGAATGCCCGGTTAAAAAGGGACGCTGGTGGGCACTGCCAACCGGGTCATTAAAAGTCCGGTTGGTGGCACAACGTAGGCTTGGGGCTAAGGCAGGATCCCTGACCACATCCCAACCCCTTGCCCCAGCCCTACATTCATGGCCCTGCATGCAATTTGTCCACCCAGATGTGGCTCCAAGCCCAAAAGCCTGCCCTGGCTCCGCGTGGCTCCCAGAAGCAGCTCCCAGGTCCCTGTGACCCCTAGGGGCATGGGTGACCAGGGAGGCTCAGAGCACTGCCCGTGCCCCGAGTGCCGGCTAAGCAGTTCCCATTGGCTGGGAACGTGTGAGCTGCGGGGGCAACACCTACAGACGCGAGGGCAGCGCTCAGAGCCTCACTGGCCACCCATGCGACTATGGGCTGCAGGGACCTGGTGGCCGCTTCCTGGGAGCTGCGGTAAATGCTGCCCTGGACATCACATCCTCTGTACCAGCCCGCACCCAAACTCCCTTCAGGCGCCCACAACCCCCTACACCTCAACCCCCTGCCCTAGCCCTGAGCCCTCTCCTGCACCGCAAACCCCTCCTCCCTGGCCCCACCCCAGAGCCCCCACCCCCAGCCAGAGCCCACACCCCCCTCAACCCCTCGACTACAGCCCGGAGCACCCTCCTGAACCCCAAACCCCTCATCCCTGGCCCCACCCACAGCCCGTACCTCCAGCTGGAGCCCTCACCCCCACCACACCCCAAACCCCTATGCCAGCCTGGAGCTCTCTCCTGGACCCTGTCCTTCTAATTTTTGGCCCACCCAGAGCCTGCACCCCCAGAAGAGATTCCATGCCCCCCAGCACCCCAACCCCCTGACCCAGCCCAGAGCCCTCTCCCTCACCCTAAACCCCTCATCCCTGGCCTCACCCCAGAGCCCGCACCCCCAGCCGGAGCCCTCACCCCCCCTCAAACCCCTCCCCAGCCCGGTTAAAATGAGTGAGGGCGGGGGGGAGCGAGCAATGGCGGGAGGAAGGATGGAGCGAGCGGGGGGCAGAGGTGTTCAGTTTTTTGCCATTAGCAAGTTGGCGCCCTAGACAGAGTAAAATAACACTCGTTTTAGGAGTGTCTGGGTGGAAGGAGGTGATAGATGATAAAAGGGAGGAAGATGAGAAATTTTGTTTTGGGCTTCATAAGGAGACAGAAATGCCATTGTGACAGAGTGTCAATCAGAGCAAAGTTTATTACGATCCATGAGTGAAGAAGGCCCTGCTCTATTAAAAGAAGTTAATGAACAGGATGATGTGCCTTGCTAACATAGCTGTTTAATACATAGTAGTAAAGCCTGCTATTATGAGTCTCCCATCTCAGGAACACTTACATTAACAGTGTGAAATGTTAAATAGCTCTCCTATTTAACATCCTATTTATTTAGCATCAAGGTGCGAGCCATTAGGTTTCTCTGATTTGGTGCACTTTGGTACATCCATGTCATACAAGGTGCAAATTAATGTGCTTTTGATTATGATATGCTGCTGTGGGCATTCTGGAAAAGGCTGCTTTATTTTTAGATTACTAGATTTCTTGAACCATTAGAGCTCTCATGCTGAAATTCACTTTGTGACTAGTACTGGAGGAACACTGAAACACAACTATCATGTGTTACTCCTGCACATAAGGTCTAGAACAAGAAGTGTTGATGTGCTCTAATTTTTCTGAGGGCCGTAGCTGCATCATGAAGCATGCACACCTTATCTGGAGTTCTTAAAAATAGCGAAGGGATATTCAGTATAAGAAAACCAATCCATTCAGTATAACAAAACCAATCCATTCTTCTGTTGTGAAGAATGAAGACACTGATAAAACAGATCACTATTCAAGTAACATACTATATTCTACCTTTGTAAAATATTCAGGATCTTCTCTTAGCAAGAACTAATACACACTTGGGATACCACAATACAAGCTCATGTCAGATGGAAGAAAATTTCTGAGGCCTTTCACAGGTTAAACTCAATGATGTAGATGTAATGGGATGTTTATATATGTAAAAAAAGTTACATTAGAACCAGCCAGGAAACTCTAGTTTCAGATCAGAATTTCTTACAAATACTTGGTACAGGGGTGCTAGAACAATTTGCATAGCGGGGGTGCTGAGAGCCATTGAACCAAACTGTAAACACTGTAGATAATGGCAACCACTTCAAGCCAGGGGTGCCACGGCACCCCTAGTTCCAGCACCTATGACTTGGTGTGCAGCTTTCCTACTCCACCATCATTGTGAAGTGGGTAGTGGCATGGCCTCAAAGGCTCTGTGAAGATAGCAAAAAAAACCACCAAGGGACTCTGTTGGGCCATACAAATGAACACATATGTCAAAGGGAGAGAGCAGAAAGTAGAGGAGCTGCTCCCCGGATCCAGCAACCCATGCCAGCTTACTAAGAACCCGGTTCAAAAACACCCCAGGAGGATGGCTTTACAATGAGCTGTAGAGTTTTTGCATGCGAATCCTGAGAGAACTGGCTTGGTCTTCTGAGAGGAAATACTCCCGGGGATGCTGCTATTAACAGTTGTCCCCCAGTCTCTATCTTCACCACATCTACCTGGACATCTCAGGTCTGCAAACACGGGATTTCCCTAGATTTCAGAGGGAGGAATGTTGATGCCTTTTGAACAAGTTTCATTTATTTAGCCTTCCTCTAATGCCTTCACCATTTACTTACTGATTAAATGGCCCTCCTCATTCAGTTCACTATTATTGTAGTTCACGGCTTAATTCCTTCTAGGACACCGGGGTGATCAGTTTCTTTTGTCTCTGTTACAACCTGCCTGCTGTTTTTCTAGGTCAGCTCATAGATTATTTGACTTGAAGTGACCCTTCCATTGATTTAACCAGCGTGGGCTTATCCTTATGAAAAATGTAACACTGTAAAAATTGCTCTAGTTTGATTCAGTGATCTGTATAAATTCAAGAAAGAGGGTTGATCTACAGCCAATGTTTAAAGATGCTTAAAAGTAAGTAATAGTTTAATCCCTTTTTCTTACAATGGCAGTCACTAAATGGGTTTGTTTTCAGTGATCTCTCTCTTTTTAGGAGATACTGTTCAGTTATTCATGTTACCTCTTTCATACCTGTAGTATCTTGCATCTCTCCCTGTAGTGATTTTTTTAACTGTCTTCACTATATTGGCCACTGAACTCAATGGAGCTACTCAAATTTACACTAGCTGCAATTACTGTATCTATTTAGGGCACAGTCCCATAATTCTTATGCAAGCAAAACTCCCAGAGATTTCAGGAGGAATGCCCCCTACATGTGGAGGACAAGATAGGACCCAGAGTGTTATTTCAATGCCCATGACAGAGGTGGATGAGTCCTGCCGGAGGAGGAGGGAAAAGGTTAAAACTTTGCTTATACAGCCAGCCACCCCTTCTGGGATTGTAAAGGGAAACTACTGACTGAGCTCTAGCTGCCTTTAATATAGCTGCTATAATAGCCTAAATGGACAGCAGACATTCCTTGAGTGGAATGGTAACAAACCATAGGGCCCAATCCTACAGCTCTTCTGTGTATACAACCCTCCTTAATTTTGAGACACTGTCACATATAGAGGAGATACAGGTCTAGGCTTCTAATTTTTGGTCTAAACCAGATTCCCTAAATGTTGCAAGGATGTAGCAAAAGGCAGTTCAGATGGTTGTACTCCTAAATTACACCACCATAAGGCTTTTTTAAAGTAGGTGTTACGCTTGTCCTAGGAACTTTTGGACCAGTCTTCCCCAGGAATTGAAATTAGAGGGGGGTGTTCAAATTTATAGCAGGAGGTGGAAGACGACTAAATTGACAACACTTAATGTAACTAGTTGGCTACTGGGGGTTGGATGGGGGAGTTCCTGGGGAGGGATGTAGGAAAATCCTTGTGTCTGGTTGCTAAAAGCTTTGACTTAACTATTTTTGACACATGATAAACCACTCAGATCTGATATAAACCAGCTCTGGGGTTTTTCCTGTATCTCCCAGCATGAATAAGCACCACCCTAAACTCTATGGCACTGTGTTTCTGTGCTATTCCAATTCCTGGTGCTTTGCTAAAATAGAATTCTAATCTGAGATGTGAATTGTTCATGTGTAGAGAACAAAAGATGTTTGTATCTTTTTTAATAACGCATGCCCCTCAACGTATCTGTGTGATAGTACCCTGCCTGAAAGCACAGAATTAAACCAAAAGGCATTGTTTAAGAAACCAGGCAGGAAAGGCCAAAAAAAAAAGTCCTACATAAGGGCACCTCCTCAAACAAGATTTATAGCCCTGAAGAATTCCTCAGCCCTGACTGACAGCTGTTTGCCAAGGCTGAAAATCTGAAACCAGTGGGTAGGTACTTGGAACCATTCAGACATGCCTCCACTGCTGCTACTAGTGCTACCATGGCTACGCTGCTATTTAATACTGTGCTAACTCAATGAGAACTAGTGCCCAACATGTGTACACAACAGGGGAATCACACTCCTAGGCTACATCTACACTATGAGCTAAGTGTTTTGTCAAAATAAATCATACTGAGTTTTGTAGAAGCTGTTTCTGTGTCCCAGTAAACTGCTTCTGTCTACAGGCTCTTGGAGAATTCTTACTGGTGCCAAGTCCATTGGGCCTGCTAAGTATCACAGTTGGCTGCTGGGGGGTGCAATACAGAAACCCAGCTGGGGTGTGGCTGGATTGCGGGATCTCACCCCAAAGAACAGTGGAGGCCTGGGCCTCCCACTGGAAAGGGGTGCATTTGAGGGGGGACTGTAAAAGGCTCAGGGACTGTGACAATATGATTCTGCAATAAAACAAATTCTTATGTGTTTAGAGTTAAAGGGCTGCATATAAATCATTTTCAAGTTATACAACAGTAAGTGAGTACAACTTGCATGCCTCGTAAGTAGAGGTGGGTGTCATAGTATGAAAAAAATGTACAGAAAATAAGAGAGAGCCTGAATCTCAGTTACACTGAGATGGCTTGACACTGCTCTTGCAAACAGTCTATAGGCTATATACTACTATGGATTCATATGCAGATGGAAGGAGAGTATAGGACCCTACACAGAATATAAGAACGGCCATACTGAGTCAGACCTTCAAGGGAGAGATAACTCAGTGGTTTGAGCGTTGGCCTGCTAAACTCAGGGTGGTGAGTTCAATCCTTGAGGGGGCCATTTAGGGATCTGGGGCAAAAATCGGGGATTGGTCCTGCTTTGAGCAGGGGGTTAGACTAGATGACCTCCTAAGGTCCCTTCCAACCCTGATATTCTATGAGCTATGAGACCAAAGGTCTATCTAGCCCAGTATCCTGTCTTCCAACAGTGGCCAATGCCAGGTGCCTCAGATGGAATGAGCAGAACAGGTAATCATCAAGTGATCAATCCCCTGTCACACATTCCCAGCTTCTGGCAAAGAGAGGCTAGGGACACCATCCCTGCCTCTATGTAATCACCCTAAGTGATTACCAACATCTCTTATACAATATTAGAATTGAGAATGTATTTATATATTTATTTTATCTATCTATAAATAAAACCTTTCTTCCCAAGGGATGATATAGCTATAATATACAAATGCCCAGTGCACATGTGTTCTATGGTAGAGGAAGGCAACCAAAGACTGGTTAGCAAATCCTGTGTTGATGCTTTGCAGTGAAGGAGAAATATTGGTTGAGGACCTGGGGCAAACCCCTATCCTTAAAAAGGGTCATTAAGGAAACAATTATCTCTTCATTATGACTGTGGAGTTTGCATTAATGCAAATAAAATTCATATATAATGGGTAGAGAATTCATCTGTGTGTTTGTGGGGGAAAAAGTTTGCCATTTGTAATCACTAGTTGTTTGACTAATCATTTAAACACTGAATTAACTAGATAGGATCAATTCTAAGAAACAACCTTCATCTAAACAACATCCTTACGAGGTAACGAATATTCTTATAGCCATAACTAAAAAGTGATTCCAAGCGAAGACTAACCAAGCAAAATAAATAAAAGCACATTTATAGCTTTTTCTTCGTCAAAACCTGTTATAGAGAGAGTGTGGCAAACAATAAGCTTAGCATGAAGTAATTAAAATTCCAGTAGAAAACAAGGACTAGAAATTGTTTTTCTTTATCATTCACAACACATTCAAGACTATTTTTTCCACTGTGAACCATCACTGCAGAATCTTCTAGCATAGATATGTACATTGTAGTACATTCCTATGAAATGTTCGGAAAAAGTCATTTGGCCCCAAACAGCAGTCCTTTTAATCAACCCTTCCTGCTCATTCAACACACCTTTCAACTCTTCTCTCAAAATAAGCCAACGCTGGTCTCCTGATGTTTTAAAATAAAAATATGAATATATTCTGCTTTATTCTCTCACTACTAACTCTGTATGTTTGTTACTTGGTTTCAGGTATGGGTGTTTCTGTGATCGGGTGCCTGGATGGCCACTCAGAATGCCACACTCAGGGCAGATTGCAAGAAATAGGGCAGACAATCCCCAATAACTGGCGCTTTACTCTATCATTAGATTCACCAAGCCAGTAATGAAAGTGCTTCTGCAGTACCACACTGGTTAACCAGATGCCAACAGTCCCCTCTAGGTACTCCAGCCCTTGGCTGCCATCCAGACAACCAAGTCTAATATAGTGAAGGGTTATTGAAAACTCATTTCACCATATGTGAGGTTCTTCCTAATCCCAAAGGACCAGAAATATTCTCAGGTCAATATGAATGTCAGATCTTACCCCAATATCACGCTACCAGCCAATCCTTAATAAGTTAACTCAGGCCTGCACAACTCGTAAAGCAGCGAGGGCCATATTACTCCAAAGAAAACAGCTGAGGGCCAAAACCCCCCAGCCCCGTGGAAACACCCCACCCCCACCCCCAGTGCCACCCGCCCCGCGGAAACAACCTCTCCTTCCCTAGCGCTGGGGTGTGGAAGCCTGTAGAGGGGGGAAGAAACAGCGTGCATGTGGTGACTAGATCACAGCAGTAAAATAGGACCTGCCCCCTCCCCGCTCGGCCCCACCATCACACCCCTCTTCACCCCCCAGGGGTCACCATATTACTGCACACAACAATCAATCAATGCAGTTGTAGATAAATCTTTGCATTATGCATTTTTGTATAACTTTTATATGACTTTGTATTGAACCTTGGTAATATGTTATAGCGGGCCCCTAAGGTAGTATAATTAAGGTAAAAGAAAAATGTTTTTTGCTAGAAGTAGTATAAGATCTTCCCCCCACTTTGTATTCAATTGCCCTGTTGAATGAATGAGGTGTGAATGGGGAAAGCGTGGAAGGCAGGCACCTCCAGACAGCTGCAACCCTTGGAGAGGGGATGGGAACCAGACCAAGGACAATCAAACTTGTCAAGTGGGCTGACTAGAGAAGAGCAGACATACTGACGGCCTCGGGGGTTAGAAGCAAGCACCTTCCTTTGGGAACACCCTCTTTGCAGCATTGGGACAACCCCCAGCCCAGAGACAAGCAGCAAAAAGGACCAATGGACAAAGTCCCAGATTTTGGGCTGCACAGTGAGCCCACCTACTCACACCCCCACGGGCCGCACAGTGAGCCCACGCGGGCCGCATGCGGCCCCCGGGCCACATGTTGTGCAGGCCTGAGTTAACTAAAGATTTAATAATAAAATAAGAGAGTTGTAAATGGTTAAGGAATCTTGTACATAGAAGTGATTACAAAGTCCTTATATCAGTTTTGTAGCAGTGATGGAATAAACCGCTGGTTTGCAAAATTCTCTCTAAATCACCCAAACAGATTGAGGGTCATTAGTCCTTGTTAGAAATCCAGTCCAGAGAAATGAAGACAAAATGCAGATGTTTCGGGTATCTTTTGCATCTTCTGCCATGTGCATGGAATTTTAGTATCCCAAACAAAACCCACAGCCTCTGCTTGTGGAAAGTTACAGGCCCAAGATGTAGTCCAAGGTCACATGAGCATATCACATGCACATATCACATGTCATTGGTTTGCTGAGTCACAGGGGGTGGCCACTGGTCCCTCCCAATTCGAGGCATCCTCATGAAGAACTATCTAGACAGGATGAGTTTCTTCAATGGCCCATTGTGAGAGTGGAGTGTCCTTGATGGGCCAACAACACACAACTGTTTAGCATTGATGTAAATTCTGTCTGGGGGCTGTCACCCAGGAATACACCACATGTATAAGATACAAGTACATAGACAATATTCATAACTTCAGATACAAAGATGATACATGGATTTAACCAGGATAATCATACTTAGCAAATCATAGCTTTTCCATCAACACCTTACATGATATCCAATTTCCATAAATCGTATACAAAGTGCAACAGTGGTAACAACAGTTATATAAACGGTCACTTTTCTTATATACAGCATCACAGCTTCTGCACAAGTTCCTTATTTACTGATAGACCTGAGTCTATACTTAGCAAAAGTTCCATCAAATATAATGGAAGTGTTTTTTGAGAGGACTTCAGAGTTGGAGCCTCATTTAATTTTTTTTTTATGTGGAAGATATACAATCTCTTCGCTGTAATTATGAGGTCCATTAGGTCCCCCTTGAAGTGCCCTTTTTTCAATGGATGTTCGACTGGCTGCACTAGAAATCAAAAGGAGCCATTTTAGGCCAGATGGCCTTTGCTAACATTTCAAGCCCCCTTTTCACTTACTTCAGTGGGCATTGGGTCAGGTCCAGGAAGAATAAGACCAACTCGCTTAAACTTTCTTTGTAATTTAGCTTTGTCAGACATAATAGTATTTTATATTGTTTAATGCTACAGTAGCTTGCTGACCCCTTAAATTCTCCCTTCCCCCACAAAATGTTAAATGTTTTCGTTTGAGGCATTTAGATTTCATTTAGGCCACAGTGTGTGGACACTAACCTTTTATCTAAGTTTAATTAGCTTAACTACCTCAAAATAATTGTGAAACATGTTTGTGGTCACTTGTAAAATATTATTTTGTTGGACCTCTGACAGCTCCGCTTATCAAAGTTTGAACTCAGAGATCCTAAATTAAGAATCATAATTTAATTATGGTAGTTACATATGTTAATATAACTATTTTCAGGAGATTATATTATGGCATTAATTACTCTTACCACATGTAGTATGGGGGAAAAAAGGCTTGTGGTAAAGCAACATAAGGCAAGATTCCAGACTGAAAAACTTACATTGGATCTTACAATGGATGTAAACTTCAACTGGATCACCACATCTCTATCTAACTCAGGCCAGATTCTGCTATCCTCACTCACACTGGTATTTAGCAAGTATTTCCTTTCAAATCAGTAGTATTATTGCAGAGGAAGGAACTATTCAACATAAATAAGTGGGGAAGAATCTGGCCCTAAGAGAGTTCTGACTATTAATTATCCTGAAAAATATAGTTAATATTCCATAAAATATGAAGAAACAATTAAGAACATGGATTATACCAACAAGAAAAATCCCAAGTAGTTCTTTAAAAGGAAACTAATATTTTGTATGAAAAATATTATATGTACTGCACTTACTCCAGAACTATAGTTTTCCATTTAAAGTATTGGTAACTAGATGATTAAGGGGCAGGATTTTATAAACTGTCCTTCTTTTTTGCAACAAAAATTTTGCATGTGCAAAGCTACCATCTCAATTATTTTCTTGCACATCTTATGTCATTTACATATGTGATCAATTAACTTAGAAATTTAAGTGACATACTGTGCACACAAATAAATGCATAATTTTGCATAGCTATCAATGCAAAAAAAATAATAGATCAACACAGTTTAGACTCAGGCTTTAAGGCCAGAAAGGACCATCATGATCATATAGTCTCATATCATGGACATTGCAGACCATAGAGCCTCACCCACCCATTTCTACAGTGGTGTGGCTAGAGCATGCTCCGTTGTGGTCCTTCCAGGTGTTCTGACACAGCCATAGGTCTCCCAGTAGGGAGGGTAGGGGAAGAAGTCTCATCTCCCCTGTCCACTGAGGTGGGCTTGAGCTCACCAGCTAACTGCCTCTTCAGTCTTATCCTCTTTTAGGGGTGGGGGCTTTACCCTAAAATGTTCTACAAAAAGGCAAATCTAACTCAATACAGGGCCATCCCCCAGTCTTCCAGTGAGGCATTCCTCCCCTTTCTTTTGGGCTTGGCTCCCAGTCTGATCTGTACCTTGCTCATTCCTCCCCAGTGGCTGCTCCAGCTAGCAGGAGTGTTTCTCTGTTACTCTCTTCAGGCAGAGTTCCATCCTCCTTCCTGGCCAGTCAGCCCTGAACTAATTGAAAAGTTCTCTCCTTTTATTCCCCCTACACATTTGGAATTGGCTGCAGGTGCATGGGGTAGGAGCTAGCTGGGCCCATAGGCTCTCCTTAACCCCTTCTCTATTGGTGTGGAACCCCTCTGCCCCATCACACAGGCCAACTAAGAATCGGGTCCTAAGGCATCAGAGTGTTTACAATGCTCATTGGTGAAAAAAAGTGTACCAAAATTTATTATTTGAATTATTACTATTCATTATTTGTATTACAGTAGTGCCTACAGACACCAACCGAGATCAGGCACATTATGTGAGGTGAGTAAAATATGCTCCTAGTAAGAGACAGAATGCCTCAGAATGCCTACAGTCTAAGTAAAGAAGGCAGATATAATGTGATATTATCTCCATTTTACAGAAGTGGAAGTGAGTCAAGGGGAGATTAAATAACTTGCCTGGGTCATACAGCAAATGGCTGAACCCAAAGTTATGAGTTCCAATCCAGTGATCATCCTTCCATTAAATCAGGAAGCTCAAGTTTTTGAGGATTATCTGTCTAGAGCAGTGTTCCTCAACTGATGAGTCATGACCTTCATGGAGGCCATGAAAGCAATGGGGAGAGGGAGTTTCTAGGCACTGGAAACTTTATTGCAATTTAAATCAAGAAAATCTTGCTCCCTCATTCCCTACACATCCTTACCCTTCAAGATCAAGTATTCTTCATCAACCTCTTGAAATACAAACACACACACACAGTAAGTAGGAGTATAATGGTTTTCATTAATACATTTACTACAAAAGAAAAAAAAGTAAGGGAGTCATGAAAATTTTTAACTTTGAATAAGGCGTCACCAACACGAAAACGCTGAGAAACACTGATCTAGGACTGAAACAGCTGCCTTTGCCTGGTTTGGCTCTTTACATATATTTTTATTTTTTTAAATCTACAACCGCCATAAAGAAGAGACAGTAAGTGGAGAAAATTCATACTGAGGCCAAACCTGAGAGGGAAATTTTTCAGGCTCTTCTGTCACTGAGCTTATGTTACTTACAAACAATTGGCAACAAGTAAAGAGACAGTGGAAATAACAGGTTTTATGAATAACAGAATACCTTGACTCCTTTACTCTAGCATTTCAGAAGCTCCCCATACTA
Organism: Macrochelys suwanniensis; assembly: GCA_033296515.1. Taxonomy (NCBI): domain Eukaryota; kingdom Metazoa; phylum Chordata; order Testudines; family Chelydridae; genus Macrochelys; species Macrochelys suwanniensis. The sequence continues at coordinate 94,002,532 of CM065776.1, read as the reverse complement.
AATCAATGTTTTGTTTGTTTTGTTTAATTTCAGCCAATACAATCAGTCTCTTCAGGAGATCTGACTGGCCCCTCTACTCACTCCAGACTAACAACAACTACTCAGGGAAATACTTTAGACACGAGAGTCATTCAAAATGCATGGGTCTACTGAATGACACATAAAGCATCATTGAAAAGCATGAAAGTTATCTAATAGACAAGTAACACTGAAAAAAGATGCAGAGGTCATAGCATACCAAGAGCATTATACAAGCCCACTGCTTGTTTAAAAAAAAGATAGAATCTAACAGCAAAGCTATCCAGTGGTAGTCTATGATTCTGATGGCATGTCTACGCTGCCCCTCAATTTGAACTACAGGGGTGTGAATAGCAGTGTGCACCAAACTTCTGCACTTTACCTCCCCTGTTTTGATCCTGCAGGAGAAAAAGGAAAAAGGCCAACTCCCTCTATCTCCAGTACCCTGAACCCCTAAAGATGTAACTGTGATGCTGTAGACTAGGTGCCAGCTCTTGCCAGGAAAGCAGGCATTAGCTAAGAACTGACAACTTCATAGCTGGAAACCAGACCAGTTCACCTGTATGTTAATTTTTCTCAAAATACATAGTAGTCTAATAAGAATACATTTAGTGTTTAGACTCTATGAAATGCTCATAAGTTGCTGCATCCATTAATCTCACTTGCAATGTCTGTAGTCCATGCTATTAAAAATATGTAAGTTTTGCTTTATAGATTTTAAAAAAGTTTGCTCTGAACTTGTGAACCCAGGCACAGGAGGACTGTCAAAATTTAAGTGGGCCATTAAAAGACAAAAGCTTTGTTATAATTGCCCCATCCACCCATGGAGAAGTGTGTAGAGAAGGCCTTGTCCTATTGCTCTGAATGCTGGAAGAGGAAAATAAAATAGTCAACATGAAGATTTTTGATCTCTTCACTGTTTGAACTCTCACAAAATCAGAGAAACCAAACTGAAGCCAGAGATCCCCAAGGATTACCTCCTGGGTCTGCCCTGAAAGACACTTTGAATTGAATTGACAGATCATTGCAATTATATCACTCTTAGGATCTAGATCAGGGATGGGCAACCTTTCAGAAGTGGTGTGCCGAGTCTTCATTTATTCACTCTAATTTAAGGTTTTGCGTGCCAGTAATACATTTTAATGTTTTTAGAAGGTCTCTTTCTATAAGTCTTTAATATATAACTAAACTATTGTTGTATGTAAAGTAAATAAGGTTTTTAAAATATTTAAGAAGCTTCATTTAAAATTAAATTAAAATTAAATTAAAATGGAAAGCCCCTCAGACCGGTGGCCAGGACCCAGGTAGTGTGAGTGCCATAGGTTGCCTACCCCTGATCTAGATGGTAACTCAGTTGTTTGCATACGATTAGTTGCTTTGACCTGTAAATAACTCATTTCTTTTCCCTTTCCCCTTACAGGATTGGCTACAAGCATTGTCTTTGGTGTAAGATCTGGGCCCTACCAACTGATCTGGGACAAGTGACTGGTAGCAACCTGAATATTATATGGTTTTTGGTGTTAGTGACCATTTATCACTAAGTCCAGTTTGTCTAGGTGGCAAGGTAGACTGGAGAGTCTACGGGCACTGTCTGTGACTCCTGTTATAGTGATCCATGAGTTCTCATTTGTTATTGGTTTGGTGAAATCTAATCATAGAACACACCACCAGTTTGAGGTATCTGCCCCGTTTTTGACAGTGTGTGCTGAGGTAGGCCCTCACAGTTGTGAGCCACTCCAGACAGTGTGACAGTATCCAACTATTTCTTGTTTAAAAGTATAGTCAAGTGGCCTCTCTAAACCATTTCCTATATCTAATAAGGTGAAACAAGGCTACATGGTGGCACAAATCCTCATTGGCGTGGTCTTCGCAGCTGTTCTGTATTATGCAACTGACAACCTTCAAAAGGTCATCTCTATAAGATACAGAACTGATGAAAAACCCTTCAGTCTCTGAAGGCTTACTGCAAAGAAAAGTCCTTGAGGCATTCATATGTGAAGTCCTTTTTGACAGATTTTCAGAAGCAGCTAAACCGTTTGGACTCACCATCAGCTTGAAAAAAAAATAAAGTCCTCTTCCAACCAGCTCTGGCAACCACTACCACTGAGCCAACCACCAACACTGATGGTGCAGAAGTAAAGAGCATCAATCACTTTACATACCTTGGTATCACCATGTCAAGTGATGGCACCCTGCATCAAGAACTATTAGAATATGAAAGGCAAGTCAGACTTTCTGAGGACTTCACCATAGGATACTCAACCAGCACACCATTGACCTGTCAACAGAACTGCTGATATACAATGCAGCAGTGATAGCATCCCTTTTATTCAGGTGTGAAATGTAGACAGTTTACTCTAGACATATCAAGCAATTTGAAATTTTTCATATGTGCTGTCTTTGCTCTGTTCTGAAGGTCCACTGGCAAAACAAAATGTCACACATTAACATACCTGAAAGAGCAAAAACAACCAGCAATGAGACACTGATCAATAAAGCTCAGCTGAGATGGACAGTTCATGTTATCAGAATTGGTGATGACAGACTCCCAAAAAGCATCCTCGAGGGTGAGCTGAAACTCAGAAACTGCATGAAGGGCTGTTAATTTCACTACTTTAAGATACCCTTAAGCAGAAGTTCACCTCATGCAGTAGAAATACTGATAACTTAGAAGACACAGCTAAGAACAGACCTAAATGGAGAACAACTATCGATATATGAAGACAGATGTGAAAAACTGATTGGAAAAAAGGGCCAAGCGCCAGGCCAATCCTCAGGGACAGCCTACGTTTCTATGTGACATCTGTTTGTGACCTTGCTACTCATGGTTTAGACTATATAGCCACAAGAAGACATACAAGACATTGTGATGTCATCATCAGCTACAATGGACATATCCATATCTATGTATAATATAGCCTGATCAATTATTGTAGTTATACAATTATTGGAGTACAATACGCACTAGTTATAAACAACAGGTTCATTACTCTGACGGCTACATAGAGTTAGTTGAGATGATGAAATTGATGAAGCACACAAACTTTGAGCTTTACTTAATACAAATATAATTGAAATCATAGGAAAAAATCAATATATATACACAAGTATAAGAATAAAGTAAGAACAGTAAAGTGGTTTCCTGCATTCTGCCCATTGATAGACAGACAGCTTTAGATCTATCAGTACCTCTGAAGGCTCAGCACAGGCAGAGGAGAGCGAGGGGATCCATGTAAGGCTGTTCAGCAGAGTTGCAAAAATAATTTTATTTAGGATGAGCTCCCTGTTGGGGTACATTAAAAGCAACTAAATATCAAGGCCCTAAAATTGAGACATCCCTCAAAATGCATTGACAGGAAAATTTGCAATTAAATTTGTGTTATGATTTACAAATAAAACTGGACTTTGGATGAAAAAATCCCCACGTTTAAAGATAAGAAATATTGACATTAAAGAATCATCATATTTTCCAGAATTCCCGCTCCTCTTTCTAACAGATTAAGGGTAGCACAGAATAACACACGCTGACTTAAAACATTGAAATATAAAATGAAGAATTGTTAATGATAAGATCAAAATCTTTGCTAAATACTAATAATTAAAAATATAGTTATGTATAGTGAATGAGTATAGATGAGTTAACACTTAGGCCAAGTCCTTGTGGACATAAGTGGGGTTTTGCCATAGAATTATTTTTACATAGAATTGCTGATCTGCTTAAAATGTTATTGTTGACTGAACAAAGGCAACTTGTTGTGCTAGAAGATGTAAGAGACACAAACATATTATAATTTTTAAAAAACCAAAAAAACGTTTCTCTGGGAAGACCCAAGGCAGCGTGACAAAAACAGCATGAGCCAGAAACTGCAAAATCAACAAGAAAAATATCAGAGTTGGATAACTGAAGCTTGCACATGCATAATGTACAGGTTACCTAAAATCCAAAAGGGTTGATTCCATTTGAATAAAGCAATTTGGATAAAGATTAAGTAATCTGTAATGTAGAAATGTGTAAGAGACCTAAGTGAACAGGGACTAAAACTGGAGAAACACGCCAGAAACTCAAGAATAGGACTGAAGGACCAGACCAAGGGATCCAGAAACTTTCTGGATTCTAAGCATAGCTAAAAGTATGAGCCAAAGTAAGCCTTGTTGAAATAGTAACACTAGGTGTCAATTAACAAACACAGACTTCTCAAGTAACTACCTGTAAGCAGAGTCAGGATGAGCTCCACCCTGATATCTGGTGGTGAGTCGTGGCAAAGCACTCCAGGGGCTGATCCCATTTACATAGGCACATCCACCCCACCGAGTACGAACCCATAATAGCCCAATGGGCACGTTGGGCTGCTGTAGGATCCCCAGTTTTCTGTATTGGGGCAGGAATTTCTGTTATTGGGGCAGGAAGAATAAACTGTTGTTATACTGCTTATGTAAATCAAGGACAGTAGAACTGTACTTGGCCTTTTGTCATGATGGAGGGGGAACTCGCCATCAACTAAGCAGCGCTCGCCAGCCAAGGGACATGGGTTCCAAAACCCAGTGAATGGAGAGAGGCTGGGGACAGGTTTCTTGATTGGGCCTTTTGGCTATAGCTCAAGCACAGTACCTGGTGGTGTGGGCTCCTTGTGAGGGTCTGAGACACCCATTGCACCTCTTCCTCTCTCCACTGTGGAATATCAGAGTGTTCAATGTTGAGTTCATTGGGAGTCTGATCTCAGGCTGCTGAGTTGAAATCACTCTGGGCTAAGGGTGCAAATGAGCACTAAGGGCTTCTCTTCAGTACCCGCCGGATCGGCGGGTAGCAATCGATCTATCGGGGATTGATTTTTTGCATCTCGTTTAGACGTGATTAATCGATCCCCGATCGCGCTCCCCGTCGGCTCCGGAAATCCACCTCATCGAAAGGCGGAAGCGGAGTCGACGGGGGAGCGGCAGCAATCGACTCGCCGCCATCCTCATGGCCAGGTAAGTCGATTACGATACACCGACTTCAGCTACGCTATTCACGTAGCTGAAGCTGCATATCGTAGATCGACCCCCTCCCCTAGTGTAGCCCTGGGCTAAGGCTCCCCTAACTACAAGCTGAAATCACTAAAGAGCTAAAAGTCTCATGAGCTGAAATCACTGAGCACTGTCTTTAAGTAGTGGGGGAACCTGAAGATCTTTTGCTGAGTGTCTGGCGGAGCGGAGCTGCCGGCAGAGCAGAGCAGTTTGTGGAGACAGTCGGAGCGGCTTGCAGGACAGCTGGTGGAGCGGAGCTGCCAGCGGAGCAGTTTGTGGGGGCAGTCGGAGCAGCTTGCAGGGCGGCTGGCGGAGCGGAGCAGTTCGCAGGGACAGCTGTAGCGGCTTGCAGGATGGCCGGCGGAGCGGAGCTGCTGGCGGAGTGGAGCAGTTCGTGGGGACAGCTGTAGCGGCCCGTGGGACGGCTGGCGGAGCAGAGCGAAGCCCCACAGAGGGGTGAGGCAATCATCTTCAAGCCACGTAAGGTGCCCCTTACCTCTCCCCTCCCCATTTCTGCCCAGACTGATGAACATTTGAACTTTGGGACTGGACTTTTGGGTTCTTGGACTTTTGGGGACTTTGGGTGATTTCTGGGTTGCTGGACTCAAGAACCAAAGGGACAGGACATGGCCCAATTGGCTGGGGTGGGTTTTGCTCACAGTTTGGTTTATGAATCCTAGTTGCGGTGTTTTCCCAATTTAATGCTGGTGTCGTTTACCTGCTGTTATTAAAGATTTTCTGTTACACCGAGGCTCTGTGCTCGCGAGAGGGGAAGTATTGCCTCTTTGAGGTGCCCAGGGTGTGTGTGTAAAGATTTTCCTAGGTTACTGGGGGGGGAGGCTCGAGCCGCTTTTACATTGTATTGTTGAAAAGGGAACCCCTATGTATTGAACCCAGCCCTTGCTGCTGTCAACTCGTCCTGCCAGAAGGGTTACATACATAAATACATTCCTAAGAGGATGGTACAGGAACACAATGACCCCCGTAAAGATAAAGAAGGGTGATAGAGTAATGGAGGATGATGTTTTGTTCGAACTATCAGGTACAAGGAACATATGGAGTGAATTATGTAACTTGTGCAATTTGTGTCAATGTATAAAAGGAAAAGTCATAAGGGGAGCAACTTTGTATTGGCAAAAGGGAAAACGTTGTGTCGATTGAGCCAATACCTTGTCATGGGCATACATGTGTTAGTGAACCTGTAGCTTGGTTTGTAGGGCACTCATACTATGCATTATTGACAATAAACCTGGCCAAGCCTTCATCTCTGAACCAAGCCTGGGGTCTTTCAGCAGACCTCGGTGTTACTCATAATGAACAAGCTGCAAACATTCTGCTTGTGCAGAATACACAGGAGCTCCAAGGACAGCAATACTAACAACAGCAACAACAATCATGGAAGCAGGATCAACTTCTCCCTGCCCCAGGACGTGATAACTAGGACCCCATTTACCAATTCTGTCTTGTCTGTTATTATTTGTCTGGCATAGCTGCATATCCAGACACTCTTTCTGAAATTATATACATAAAGGCAAAAATTGATTAAGCCTAAATTGGGTGGACTTGTGATTCAGTTGCCCATTTTTTAAGGCCAACATCCCTGCCACCTCCCATCAAGTAGCAGGTGCAGATTCCTTCTACTTCCCATTTGCACCAGGCCCAAACATCTTTGGGATCAGTGGGACTAAGGCTTGATTCTGTAAGGTGCTGAGCATTCAAGCCCTGATCCATCTAAAGAGTTAAACACATGCTTAACTCTAAGAATGTGAGTAATTACCTTAGTTTCAAGGGGGCTATTTACATACTTAAAGTTAAGCTTAAGTATCTTGTTGGAGCAAGGTCAGAATACTCAGCATCTTACAACATCAAGCCCATAGTGCACAACCAAGGTCTATCACAGAGAGGGACTGCCATGCCTCTTAGCTTTACATCAATTAATTTAAATATTTCTCCCAAGGGTAGTAAGGTCCTAGAGACAGGGCTTGAATTCTCTGTTTAGCATATTTCTGCACATAATGGACCATGAACAGCTACGGTGCTATATAAGTGATAAATGATGATAATATAGAACTCCGGGGATGAACAAGAAAGATGATCTAAAATCATGGAATATTTTCAATGATGGTAAACAACTGTGTCCCTGTAAAACTCTGTCCTTCGGGGCTGTATTTATTTATTTTCCCATTATGAAAGTATTTACAGTGCTTGAGAGATAATTTTCCCCCTCCCCATGCTCCCATTTTCAAATGATCAACCTGTTTTATCACTCCAAAGCTCAAGTTGAACTTGCGGCTACTAGAACATTGTTCAAAAAGTTTTCTCTATTGCAAGTAAAAGTGCAAAAAAAAAAGTGGGAATGATATAGGCAGGATATGCAGATAAGACTGGAATGTATTTTTCCATCCTGGCCTTGCAGGCTATGCACCAGTCAGAGAAAAGATAACACTGTGGTGGAGACACAGGACTTGAGACTCAGGAAATCTGTGTTTTGTTCTGAACTCTGCCACACACTACTGGCGTGACTTTGGGCAAGCCACTTAATGTCCCTGGGCTGCAGTTTACTCATCTGTAAAATGGGAGCAATATTATTCCCCTGCCTCATTGATTTAACATTAATGTTTGAGAAGTGCTCAGGTACTATGGTGACAAGTGTCATAGAAATGTCCATAAATACTTCACACATGATCAATTTCCATTTTTTCTTAATTCCTGTAGATCCATATCTTTTGAAGTGGTGCCACTGCCACTGACTGGGCACGGAAAAATAAATAGGGCAAAGCCAAAGCGAAAGAAATGCTGTGGTAGAGCGCAGCAGATGCATATGGTGAATACAGTGGTCTGGATGCCATGGATGATATTATTCATTTACTTAGTGGACAGGGTTTGGAATGGGAATAGGCATTCATCTAGCATCTTTGCATCATTCATCAGCTGTGTGTTTCCCTAAGCAGTTGGCATGCTGTTGCTAATTTTAGTTTGTTTTTGTAATATATATGCCCAGAAAGGCTCGGCTCACAGACGGCATCTGGTTTCCACCAAGTTCCTGCTTTTTAATTGGTTTTACCAGCTAATTTAACTGAGGCACAAGGAAGTCAAGTGACTTCGTTGAGATCACACTGCAAGGGAATAGCTCAGCTTGGATACGAAACTGAGATCTTCTGGCTAGTAGGCCTTTGTGTTATCTCTACCTCTTCTAAAGCATTTACATCAGTGGCAAATTTCACACACACACACACACACACACACACACACACACACACACACACACACACACACACACACACACACACACACACACACACACTTTCCAGTTACTATGCAAAATCTCATTAGAGCATCATTTTCACAATGTGTGACGGCCTCTCTTGAGAATTTGTGATAACTAAAATGATTGTGAAACAGCAGGACTTTTCCGACCCCAACACTTTTGCACAGGTATGTTGTCATGCTGTATGATAATGAAATCAAGAGGAAAGAGATGCATATTTCTCGCCCTCCTGAGTAGCTGCTTTGGGTATTGATGCTAATACTGTTATTGGCCTTTATCTTCTTCTTGTAATTTCTGTTCATTGCAAGACTACATATTGAACAACTATGTCTTCACCAATGGTCAGCATTGTGTTTGCTAACTGGTGGCCAGGCAGAAGGATAGTTTTAACCAGTTATCGAAGTCTCAGCTACTTAGGCTTGCTGTAACTGTACATATATGTCCCCTACACATTACAAAACATTAGACTCTGACAAGGGCCTGAGCCCTCTGATTAATAGACAGAAGAGTGAACCAAATGAGGCCTTCTCTCAACTGAGGTGGTGGAGAGGAGCTCTGCTACTCTCAGGGAGAGTTGGTATCTTCCCTGTACACACTAGACCTCCCAGTCACTTCCATATTTGAGACCCATTTTGTGTGATAACTGATCAAAGCAGGAAGGTGCAGAGTTAGGTATTTCTTCATGAAGTATTTCATTTGTCTAATCTCCTCCATTAGAATTCCATGCATCTAAAAATATTAATACTAATGAAGATTTCAGATACAACAGATTCACCACATCTAACTGTAAATACCGTTACTGATTGGACCCATCATCTTTTGCCTCTTCCCTTCTGCACTACTATGTGATAACTCTCAATGGATATTTGGAAATTCCTGTATTCCAACTGTTCAATATTTTAGACAATCCTGGCATAATGCCCGAGGTCAGAACTGTATCACAAACAGTAGAAGGGTGTCCCAACATCTAAGCAGCAAAAAAGTGTTTGGGCGCCAGGAGTGGGTTTTTCCCTTAGTGGGGAATTAGGGAGTACAAATACAGGATATTCCTTTCTACCCTATTTTTATTTAAAATATGCACAGAGTTCCTATAAAGGATTTGAACAGGGATGGAAACATACAGCAAAAGTAGCAGCAAAATATACACAGACATAATTAGTACCACATTCTAAACTCCAGCAAGAACATCTGTGTGTTCAAGTGCTCCAGCCCAATTGCTTCCTACCTTGTTTATGATTTTGCATGTTAATCAGTCCCCCAGAATACATTATAATCCTCTGTGTTGAGGCTTCAGTCAAAATCCTTACTTTGAACACCTAGAAAAACATCACTCTCCAGGTCACAAACGTATGCCAATCCATCTGGATTACCTGGTTTGAAAGAAATTGAAGAACTTAAACCCATCATCACTTGATGATTACCTGTTCTGTTCATTCCCTCTGAAACACCTGGTATTGGCTATTGTCAGAAGACAGGATACTGGGCTAGATGAACCTTTTGCTATGGCATTTATATTCACCTTAACCTATTCATCGATTTGTGATAACACTGAATTTATTTCTGTTATTCATATTTATAAATATTTACGTATTACTTCTACTCAAATTTCTCATAGATACATTTTATTTACTCTCTCTCTCTCTCTCTCTATATATATGCATATAAAAGATATAAATCATAGTTTTTTTCTGTTGACAGTTACAGAACTTCACTCTATCAGACTCTGAACGTATATCCAGGTTATACTTTTTCATCACTAACATATTTTTCATCACTGAAATCTCAACATTTTATACTGCTGCAAAATTCACTAATATGCTCTATTTGAATAGTTAATAATTATTATCAGAGTTCAGAGATTTCTTCTCAGACAAATTTCTTCAATGGTCCCTATTTATGTTTAAGTGTAAGCATGTGGTGAAGTCCCAGTCAAGTCAATGGGACATAAGCACATGCTTAAGTGCTTTGCTGAACAGGAACAGACTTCAGCACATGCTTAAAGTTAAACAAGTGCTTTTGTTGAATCAGGCTTCAGTGATTTCCTTTCTATGCTCACTTTTTGTTACATGGAGAGAAAGAGCTTGAATGTTTCATAAGAAACTCTATGATTTGATTAAAAGCCTTCTTAGAACCAGAATCTGTCCCATTGAAGTCAACAGGACTGCTCGCATGAGTAATTGCTAGTCTGCCTAAGGAACCGTGGCAGAATGTAATTCTCACCCTTGTGGAGATATACATCCCAGCTATACAATACTTAAGGTGAAATTTACAAAGAATAATAAGGCAATTACAGTTAAGAAGATACCCAGTAGCTAAGGTGCACTTAATTTTCCTTTTTCAAATAAACTTCAGCAACACTGAAGTAATAATACTGCTGCACAGTTAATACACCTCATTTACAAACCACTTAGGAAGAGATATATTTAAGGTGTATCTTGTAATCTTGAGGTGCACCTCAGTTATACCTTAACTGCACATACAATATATCTGATCATGTGTAGTTGACCTCTTATCTAGAGTTCAAAATATTCAGTCAATCTAGCAAAGTGATTGAGTGATCATTTTAAACTGGTTTATCTGTCAACATATTTCCAATAGTTCAAAAATCAGGGATTAGCCTTTGACATTTCTTTCCTCTGAAATGCTTGGTATTCAGCACTGATCTAAACAAAACCAATTATGTTTTATATATAACCTATGGTTAATGGCTTGTTGGCATGCATTAGTAAACAGTGTTTTGTTTCTGTATAAATGAGCATACAAACTACTATATTAAAAATTGGATATAAACAAAAGTGAAAGAGTCACATTGTGTTCCTAACTGAACCATTCAAAACATTACAAACCTTATTAACTTTATCTTAGGATATAAAAATAATGCCAGGCAGCCTTGAAAATAAACAAAAAACCTCAACATCTGGTATTACCAAACTACATTTTGAGTAAATCTTATCATTCCCCATTCATCTCACACCCAACTTTTGTTTAAAAAGACTGCTATCTCCAAAGCTAATTCATTTTTATATTTAATGCTCTCTTTATGTCCTCATGAAGTGGAGACTCAGGAGGTGAAAATGGGCAGAGCTATATATTTTAATACTGAATGCATACATGTCAGTTCAAGATTTTCTTTGCAATGGTATAATAAATGTCTTCATTTTTTTTTCTATTCATGATTCACAGCAGCAGTTTGGTAAAAGCCCCCCCTGCTGGCAACAGTCTGTAAATTTGCCCCAGAATAGGTACAATTTTCAATTGTACAGTAAAAACCTCAGAATTAGGAACACCAGGATTACAAATCGACCAGTCAACCACACACCTCATTGATAACCGGAAGTACATAATCAAGCAGCATAGAAAAAAAAAGTAATTACTGTACAGCACAGTACTATATTAACATAAACTACTAAAAAAAAAACAAAGAGAAACTTAAAAAAAGATCTGACAAGATAAGGAAACTATTTCTGTGCTTGTTTCATTGAAATTAAGATGGTTAAAAGCAGCATTTTTTTTCTATATAGTAAAGTTTCAAAGCTGTATTAAACCAAAGTTCAGTTGTCAACTTTTGAAAGAACAACCATAACATTTAGTTCAGAGTTACGAACGTTTCAGTTACAAACAGCCTCCATTTCCGCAGTGTTCCTAACTCTGAGGTTCTACTGTGACCAGTTTATATACACAGAACCTACTTTTGCTGTCTTTATGCAAACTCAGCTGTCACTGAGTTCAAATGAGAGTTCTGTCTCCCTGAAGACTGCAGGCAGATGTGTGTATACAATTCCAATCCTATACAAAAATAGTAGTGGATTCAAGATGTCTTTTTCTATTTCCTGATAACAATATGCTTTATGTAAACAAACACTAACTACAATCTAACATATTGTAACTACGAACTATAGTTTTACATCATACAAGAATTAGAACGCCTCTGATTTTAGATCAACTTTGTGGTATATGTTTCTATGGCGCCTAGTCCATTAAAGACAACAGACAATGATAATGCTATTTAGAGGCATTTATCATTTTTGTGGAAAATACAGCATGTATCTGTCTCTCATATGCTGACATATTTCTAAAATAGTTTTTATTTGAAAAGCAAATCAGGATATGCTGCTATCAATTTATTTTTAAAAAAGTACCCAAACAATTTAACCACTGGCCAGTTTAGTGAAGAATTTTATAATTAAGAAATTGCTCAAATCATAATAGGCATTTCTATTCTTAGCTTTCATATCAGTTAGAAATGCTTTATTTTCCTGATTTTGACTATCTGGATATTGCCTGGCTGTTAAATGATTGCCAAAGCTTGTAATCCAAGTTTCCAGATAACGCCCCCACCCATGACTTTCACAACAGCTACATGTAGTACATGGGATGGTTGCATTAAATAAAGTTAATAAATGCACATGGTTGTATTGTGGCTGATATTATGCGAATGCAAAAGTGACATGAGAGAGCACAAAAATCCTGCTCCAGCTCGCACTGAATTCAGTGGAAGCAGGACTGGGCCCAAAGAGCATCCGCGTTTGGGCAATCTGCAGAAAGGCCTACCACAACAAAGCTCAAGAGCACAGTGCCTGTGAACAGACACTTAGCTGTGGTGCTCGCCATCCCAAAAGTAAATAGGGTAGGGTGGCTGAGGAATAAAGTCCCTGTCCATCTCTACATAGGTGAGTAGAGCTCAGTACGAGCAAAAGTCAGTGCACATTGCATCCTTTCACAGGGAGGTTCAGCTGTAACGGCTGTGTGTGCTCCCTGGGAGCGCTCTTAAAAGAATTCTAATTGACTACACCAGAATTTTTCTTTAAGGCTCCAACTGCAGGCAGTCCCTTCTCACCCTGAACACTGTGGGCAGTGGCAGTAAACCACACTCTTGCCCACAACATGTATTCATGCCATATTTAGTATTATTTACTAAGCCATATTTAGTATTATTTACTATATTTAAGACAGGAGCCTTTTTTTTTAAATTCACTATTTCTAAGAGTAAAATATGAATATTATATAATGAGGTGACGTGTTTGAATTTTAGGAAAGAGGAGCTACTTAACACTTCTGAAGGTAATTTCTGTTTTGCCCTTGAAATGCACCAGGTTTCATAAAAAAATTATTCTGGAAAATTTTTCCACAAGAAAATATTCCCAGATGCCTTCTTAACAGGCCTTAAAAAAAAGTTCTGGGTACAGTCATAGGTGACTATTCCACAGCTATTATTCAGGTGTCAGGACTAAAAGAGGCAGGTTCTACAGACCACTGCTAGGTGGCTTGTTGAGTTTGCTACTAGACTGCATGTTTTTCTAAAAATATGTGCTCTAGTTCAAACGGGAATTAATTCAGGGAACTCCTATGGGTCATGTTACACAGCTCAGACTAAATGAGCATAGTGGTCCTTTCCAGCTTTATAATCTATGAATTTACCCCAGGGGCCCTCACAATTCTAGCCCTTGACCTTTGGGAAAGAAACACCTTGTCAATACAATTTCCCAACTGTTCAAATAAAATGGAATGAAACAAACCAAACCGATCCAATAAAAATGAAATGGATTAATATCCAACCAATTTAATCTAATTATCAGGATGGTTAACCCCTATCAAACAGCTTTAACCGTATTAAAACATATCAAACAGATTCCTAATAGGTTTTATCTAATACATTGGAAAATCCCACTATCAGTTTCATTGCCATATGTGGGGTCAGGAAAGTATTTTCATCCTGGTCAGACTAACAGTGACCTTGGAGGGTTTTCGATTTCTTCCTCAGTGTGTGAGTGCGGGTCATTGCCAGGATTATCTGAGTATAGCTCACTTAATCATTTCCCTGTCATTACAGGGGCCTCAGTCGCTGGTGCACCACAGTCCCTCCTATTCTGTCTGTGGCACATAATAGTCTAATCTCCTATGAGCTGTGATACTTTGGTCTAATTTAAGTTGTTGAGGTTAGGTGTGGATGCTGGGTGGTTTTGATGGCCTGTGATGTACAGGAGGGCAGACAAGATGATCTTGTGGTCCCTTCTGGCATTAAACTCTATGAGTCTACGACCATGATTGTAAGATGTAGTTATATTTCAGCCAAATGGCAGATAAAGGGAAGGTCAAATCACTTTCAGGTTGAAGTTAATATATAGACTACATCTCTGATATTATTTAAGATAACCTGCTCATAAAACAGCCAATCTCCCCCACCCTCCAGAGGGTTGCATGAGAGGTGCCATACACAGGGCCGGCTCTAGGCACCAGCAAAACAAGCTGGTGCTTGGGGCGGCACATTTCTAGGGGCGGCATTCTGGCGCCGGCCATGCCGCCCCTAGAAATGTGCCCACGCTGCCCCAGCTCACCTCCACTCTGCGCCACCACCGCTTGGCTTCTCCCCCTCTCCCAGGCTTGAAAGCCTGGGAGGGAGGGGGAGAAGCCAAGCGGCGGTAGCAGAGCGGAGGTGAGCTAAGGTGGGGAACAGTTCCTGTTCCTCTACCCCCGTTACTTCCTGCACCCCCCTCGCCCAAGCTCACCTCCATTCCCCCTGCTTCCCTGAAGGTGCCGCCGCTTCGCTTCTCCCCACTCCCTCTCAGGCAAGGGAGTGGGGAGAAGTGGAGCGGCGGCATGTTCATGGGAGCAGGCAGAGCGGAGGTGAGCTAGGGCGGGGAGTTGCGGGGGGGCGCAGGAAGCAATGGGATGGGGGAAATGCAGCACGTGCGGGGGAGGAGGTGGGGCTGGGGATCTGGGGAAGGGGTTGGGAAGGGGAGGAGTTGAGGTGGGGTCGGGGGTGGGAGGGCAAGAAAAAAAACCGGGGGGCGGTCAAAAATGTTTTTGCTTGGGGCGGCAAAAATCCTAGAGCCAGCCCCGGCCATACAATTCAGGATAACATAGCTTTGTTACATTTTTCTACCTAACAAAAATGTAGGTGAAAAATCACCATTTCTTTAGATTTAAATATGCCTCCCAATGCATGAAATAGACGGATGTGTATAAGCTTCTGGGCAGTGAGATTATTTAACCTAGGGCAGTTTTAGATTTTTGAGAAACCATTCTATATGTGCCATTCAAAGATAAAGTCTGAGGATTTCGGCCACACCCACATTCCTGCATGCACATAAACACTCACTACCACTTCCACTCACCTGCCAGAGTTAAAAAGATGAGTGTGATAATGTTGAGGAAGAGGCATCCTTCTACTAACAAAAAACAAAAAGTCGATATCTATACAGGAGGCTTCTTGTGAGATTTTTGGTTTCATTCAGTGTCAGGTAGCTGATGTGTTGTTGAAAAATTAGCCAGTGGTTTTCCAGCACAGCTGATTAACATCAGCAGACTTGCTGGCTGGCTGGCTGGCTGGCAGTTTGCTTACAGATGCCAAATAGATTTCACATGGTTGCTTCTGTTTGGTGGCCAGCCAGGAGCATGGAGGAAACAAAGGCCTCTCTGTTAAGCATGGTGACATTGCATACGCAGAAGCAGAGGATTCTTCTTTTCCTTCAGGTTGTGAGGACGGTGTTCTGGCAGGTACTGTCCTCTCAGAACTTCTCCTCGAGAATATTTTAGCCAATTAGAATGGGATATTCCCCCACTGAAATTATTAGCATCACCCAATGAGGTTTGAGTAGGTCCTCATATGCCAACAAAAATATTCACCTTCCAGTCTGGAAAATCCCAAAAATCTCGCTCAGATGCAGAAATCCCAAATCCTTTAATTTGGAGAAGATGACATCAGTTTATTTTAGGCATGAGGTGTAGCAACTTGCAGAAGCTAGTTTAAAAATTCCCACAAAATAGTTTGAAAGCTAGAATAAAGTTGAAAGTGAAATTGTAAGAAAATCACTCATGCACACTCAGCCATGGACAAGAGGAAAATGCTTTCTTAAGATTAAGCAATTGTTCTCCTTCTCCACTGACAGATACTTGCATTTTCATTTATATTTTGATACTCTGGGGCTATCTGGAGGTGAGCTCTGTCAGATTAAAGAGACATTAACTAAAAAAAAAAATCACCACAAAGTTAGGTTCAATTTTAATATATAGACCTTTGTGCATCACACAGCTTTTTTTTTTTGCCAAATCGATTATATGAATATCCCAACCCTACAATTTAAATCACTTATTATTCATGTACGCTTTTCTTTTAGAATGTTCTCTTTTTTTTCTGATGAAATACAGTCTTACCATGGTGACACTGTGATGACTAACAATTTCCTTGTATTACAAAGAGTAGTCTGTAGGATTCCTGGAACAAGGTTAGTTATAATGATTCTCTTCATCTATTATACATGGTGCTTTCAAATCTCCTTGCTTTTAAGTAAGCCATAAAACACGTGCATTCATTTGGAGGAAAAATGTGGATCCTGGGACAGGCATTGGTAATATAATGTCATTATGAATGAGGGAATCAAAATTGTATGGTCTATAAACGTATTGGTGGTTATTGTTATGCCCGTATAGGTCTCAACAGAAAGAAATTAAACATCATCTCTATACATGAAACAATTTTATGATCCATAATTTAAAAAAAATATTGTTAAAAGATTACCTTTAAATAGCAATAAAAATAGGATGGGCTTAGTCACCTAGCTGGTTATATTAAACACTACCAAACTGGAAATCTGGATTTGACAGTCATCAGCCTCTTGCTGTTTGAACTGGCAGAAGTTTAACAGTGCTGCAGAGATGAGAGGCGCAGCTGGCAGAGAACATGAGCCAGTGTAATTCAATAGTCATACCTACTTGCTGATTACTAGTGGCATTGACAGAGCTCGGGAATGAGATCCATTTGGTCCTCCTAAATAGAGGATAGTAATAAAAACAGCCTTTCTGGAGGAAAACGTAAGGTTATGAAGATACATAATTTTCATTTGGGAACCTGCCTTAAAAAAGATCCTGAATTTCATTACTTATCTAGAATTCAGCTCTCTCAACTTGGAAGGCCCAGCTCACATGCTGGATGAACAACTGATATTTTGGTACACTGGAAGTTCCCAAAAAAGAACAAAAAATGGTTTAGTTTAAAACAAATCCATATGATTTTTGGAATTTTTGGTGAATTTTTGGAATTTTTGGTGAACATTTTGTTTCGGGGCTAGATTCACAAAACAAGGAGACACTAACCTAGAATGTGAAAATCCTAAATTCAAATCCCTACTATCTGCTTCATATGGAACAGAAATTTGAACGTGGGTCTCCCATCTCTTCAGAGTGTGTAGTAACCACTGGGCTACATGATGTATTCTGGACTACTTGTCTCATTCTCTGCTTTTGAAGCTGTTCCAGTTTGTATGAAATACATTAATAGCCACTGGGCCAGACAGAGAAGGTGAGAGCGAGAGAGTCTCTATAGCCTGGCAATTAGGGCACTCTCCTGGGAAGAGGTAGAGTCAACTTCAAGTCTCTTGTCCAATGGATATTTAATGTATATGAAGCGAAACAACTTCAACAAGAGAACTTGAGAAAAAAAGACACCTACCCTATAACCCCAGTGGCCATGGAACTTACTTAAGAGATGGGATACTCAAGTTCAAATCCCTGCTCCACATCCAAGGGGATAATTGAATCATGGTCTCCCATGAGTGCCTTAACTACTAGGGTAAAAGTTATAAGGAAGAAAAGGGACATCACCTCCTCTCTTTCCCCCATCCCCATTTTATGAATGACTTCCAAGTTCTCCCCTGAATCTAGCCCAAAACAAATTGCTTCAGTTTAAACTATTCAGCAAATTAGTTTTGGGTTGGTCAAAACAGCATTTTTCAATGAATAAACTATTTGTGCAAAAGATTTCACCCAGTGCTAGTGGGAAGTGGTGCAACAGGAACTGTGCAGGAAATGCATGGAGCAAAAAGCATAAAAACCTCTGTAGGAGATTAGGCACATCCAATAGTAACTTTAGTTTGAAATTGTTCTAAACCAGTAGGAGCATGGAGAACATGGAGAATATAGATTAAGAGGATCCCAGTTCAGGTATATTTCGGTGGTAATACTGTGCAAGATGCATACACAGATACATTGTAACAGAACAACTCCCACTGATTTGGAATCAGCATTAGATCAGGAGTCCACCCACCAGATAAATAGTTTGCTAATTAGTGAAGTTCTTTTTAATATCTCACTATGACAGATAATAGACGTGAACAAATCAGGTAGCCCTTAGCGTGAACGTAATAAGAAGTTTTGCCTGATTAAGAACAAAGGTGTTTTACTTATTTAGGATTTATATACTGTGATTACCAACAAGTCTTAGGCACATATAAACTTTAGAATAATAGTTGAATATGTAAAAGATGTGAAAAAAAATCCCTTAAAATACTTCGTGGCCTCAAAACCAACTCCTTCTAGGCAGTCACTATAAAACTCCAGTGAAATCCCTGCCTCTCAAAAGCCTGGGTAATTAAGCACTGTGCACTGAAGGTGACACTATCTGGGCTCAAGGAGATATGTTTGCAGAGAGGGAGGGAGTAAAAGTGATATATTCCACTGATAATGTTCATTAAAACATCAGTAGAACTATTTGGTCATCCATTTACATTAGATATTCTTCTATATGTGTATTTAATTAAATTGCATTGCAAATGGCTAAAATACTTTTTAGTAGCATTTGCTGGGCACTCTAACAAATATATCATGCCACACAAGCTTTAATAATTACATTTCATTTGACAATTTTTAGCCAGTAGAACGCAATACAGGAATAAAATAGGGTGCAAATTATCCTACATTGATAATTAGCGGTAAAATATGAGTCACCACACACTTTCACAAAGTACCTTGTCATTGCATAAATGCTTAGGAACAAACATACTGATCCTGAATGTTATTACCAAACTAACATTTACGTTTTTATATTTTGTAAGTGTAAACAAACCCATCTAACTTGCATTCAATTACTGAGCTCTTTTACCCCTTGCTAGTGACATTTTTTCAAAGGGAAACTATTTTTTTCCAATCAAAGAAAAATTTTTCTATACCCACTGACCTACTGTCTGACACTGGGCAACTGTCTTCACCTCTTTCTCTTCCCCTTTTTTCCTGTCATATATTTAAATTGTAAGCTCTTCAGAGCAGGACTGTCTCTTTTTATGTGTTTGTACAGTGCCTAACATGGAACATTGACATTGGTTGGAACATCCATGCATTATTGTGATACCAATTAATAACATAAAAAATGATTACTAATTTCCTGAAATGGGAATTATTTTTGATGCTGGTAGAACAAAACAATACTCATGGTGTCAGACTGCCTATGTTAGATACTTACAGGTATGGTGACCAGCTGTCCCGATTTTATAGGGACAGTCCCGATATTTGGGGCTTTTTCTTATATAGGTGCCTATTACACCCCACACTCTGTCCCGATTTTTCATACTTGCTATCTGGTCACCCTACTTACAGGGCTCCCATCATTGTAACTTCTAAGCAACAAATGAAGCTGATCAGCAGAAACAAGTATTCTCCCCAAGAATAATTTGAAAGGAAAATTCATCATTAAAAATCATGACACTTTCTAGTTTTTTAATAAAAAAACATAGAAAGTGGATCAGTGTCTTGAAAAAATATAAATTTTTGAACAAAAGTTTTAATTTAGGAAAAAAAGTCTTAAGTTTCAAAGGAAATTTTTCCACTAGCTCTAGAACAAACTTGTTAAATTCTTCCCTTTAGCCATCAGAAAGGTACTCAACTCCAATTCTTTCTATAGTTCAGGTGCCATACCTCTTCATCTACCTGTCATCTAGTTACAGTACCTCCCTATCACAAGGCAACTGATTACAGACTGCACTGTCTTTAACAGATCACTTCCTTTTACATGGCCTGGGGCAAAGGATAAAAGGAAGGGGATGCTGCGTTAAAGAGGAATTAAGGGGAAAAAATAATGGTCTCTCTTCTGCTGAGTAGCTAATACAAGAAAAGAATGTGGGAATTATTGTCCTGTATTTTTCAGCTGATTTACTTGGGTTTTGTGGACAATAAAAGAGCCCCAGGGAAGCGCCTAAAAAAAGAATAATGCTTGGAACTTTATTTCCTCTTCTTTTGCTGGTGAAACTGCCCACGAGCTTACACTCCCCTTCCATGGAAGTCATCATAGATCTCATACTGTGTATGAGCAAAACACACCTACCTAGTGAACCCTCTTCCAACTTTAAATTATCACTTTCCGCCTCCCTACTGTTGCAAATTACATTACTATTGTCATCCACTACTCACTGAGATGAAGACCTTTCTTATGTCATACAACTGCTGTTACCAAGTTCTTTCTGAATGGGACGTCACTTAGCCCTTCCTGACTCACAAAGCAACTATCCTACCTCATACCTAGACATTTGTGAAGGATCAGAAGCAAGATATCAGCTATTCATGTCTGGAATTATTTCATGACAACTCTTTCACCTCTAGCCTCACCTCTATTTTAAAACTTCCTACAGAACTTTTATAAGTTTCCTCAAAAAGGTTCTGGTAAAAATGATCTTCTCTCACCTTTCTAATCAACTCTTCCTTAGTACCATGAAAAAGGTCAAGAGCTGTGCTGAAAGTACTGAGACTACCCTTCTCCAAGCTGTGATGATGTTCTTCTTGTTCCTTATTGTACATACCACACTCTTGCCACTGGGACACCTGAGGTTGAGCCCCTCTCAAAAACTGAGAAAAATTCCGATTAAAAAAACCCAAAAACAACATAACCCTTTTATTCTAATTCTTTCAAGTGATCAGTTAGAAAAATTGCTCTTCCCAGTATGATCCAATAGGATGCAGCTGCTTCAGTGAGTCCGACTGCATACTGCGTATGTGAGCACTCCAAAATGAGTTTCCATAGCAATGCAGCAGGGCTTCATTGAATACCCTTGCAGTGACAGTACAATGAGGGGGCAAATTTAAAAGAGTACCCTTAATTAATGAACTAACACACTAGTATTTTGACCAGTATTCATCACTGGCTCTCATCCTACTTGACTTCAATATAGCTTCTACTCCTATCAGTGACCTGATTATTTTTAAGCTCCTCTCCCGTTTTGAATCATACCTTTCTAAACATTCCCTCATCATATCTGATGGAAGTGTCACATCTTCCCCTTACTCTCTCAGGCTACAGAATCTATGCCCCTGTTGTCTTTTCTAGTTATCTTCTAGTATATCTTCTGTCCTAGGTTTTAACTTTGGGCATCGCTTCTATATGGGACTGTATATCCTTAGTATATTCTCTGATTGTTCCTGATCCGTTTGCTAATTTTGAGTGTTAGCTCTTGGCTACACTATAAGTGCCAATTACTGGATACAAAGTCCTCTTTGCTCTACGAGTCGATCACACTCCTTAATTCACACCTTAACTTTACTCTAAGTTTAGTGATTCTGGAGTGTCTGGAACCAGAATTGTCTATAAGTCTGCAAGTTACCACCGTTAAAACATTGGCAGAACTTGTCCTTGCTTAATTTTTTTAATTCACTCCACCCTTTCCATCTTGGTCCCCACCATCCACTCTTTATCAATGTCTCTCAGTTGTGGTTAATCTTTCCTTTGTACCTATCAATCTATCTAGAATTTCCCCTGCGCTTCTTTCTCAGTCTAAGTTAGTTACTTCCCTAAGCCCTGATTCAGCAAAGTACTCAAGCAATTACCCAACTTTAAATATCTGCTTATTTGCCCTTGCTTTCAATGAGACCTAATCATGTGTTCAAGTGCTTAACTGAATAGGCATGGTCTTAAGCAAGGGCTTAAAGCTAAGCATATTCTTAATTGCATTGGCGGTCACAAAATCTTCTCTCTTTTTTTCCTCCAGAAAGTATTTTGTGATACTATGTGTTAAGGTTGCTGTATTAGATAAAGCATAGTGATATCATCTGTCACAGTAGTGTCAATCAATCCTGTTTTCAACACTTATTTCAGAGCTCCTTTCTATCTCTGTTTTTGTAGGTAAGTTTATTTCTGGTTCCAACTCTCTCAAAATTTGGATTAGAGTTTTGGTTTGTGTCAATCTCCAGTTCAGTATTAACCTTAAGTTCCCTCCCATTTTTAATTTAATACACACCATCAAGCTCAGAGAACATAATGCTCCCTATTCACCCCAAATTCACCAGCAGAGGACATCGAGGAGCTGGCACCAGAGACCTGGTGTGTTACTTCCTCAGAGTATATGTTCTCTGTAGGACCCAGGAATAGGAGTTCTGACCTGAAGTTGATTTCATTGGATCTTCCAAATGACAGGTATGTTCCATCTGGCCAGCCCTATACTGTACTGAGGATGGAAGTATAATCCAATGGATAAAGCACCCATCTGTGAGATGACCTGGAGTTCTGGTTCTGGTTATAACAATGACTTGTGTGACCTTGAGCAAATCACTTAAGCCCTGAGGCAGAAAGAGATTGTCTACACTTGGAAATTTAGTAAAATAGCTATTCCAGAGCAGTTATTTTGATATAAATCCCCCTATAAATTCTCTTTTATTCTGGAAGAAAAGGATCTATATGGGGGCTTATATCAAAATAACTATTCCAGAATAATTTCCAAGTGTAGACAAGCCTTCAGTTTGCCCATTTGTAAAATGGATATAATGCTAGTTACACCACTTTGTAAAATGCCTATTTATCAATCATAGGAAAGTGCTATAAGCGTCAAGGACCACTGTTAAAGAAATGCATAAGACAAGATAAAACTGAAAGCATAGGTACATGATAGCTCTCAATGATCTTAAATAAAAATACTGACCAGAGATTTTTATATTTAACTACAAAAAAAAACCCACAACCCCTTTCCCTCCCATGCTTTTCCGCTTCAGATTTTATTCTTGAAGAATTGTAAGTTATATTAGTGTTAAATTAAATGCCTGCCACTGCTTGTTATTTAGAAATAAGTCAGTTTAGTAGACAGTTAGAAGACAGCTGGCTTTTTCTTTAGAAACAATATTGAGCAAAAAGCAAACATAATGAGGTTGTTTAGGCCTCAAACATATCTAGGTATAGTAACATATTAAATAAAACACACACAAGCATGCAATCTGAGTTGAGATTCGGCTTGAGCAAGAAAAATTCTGCTTGTGAATTCTGATTTTACTTTGATGCAAATTTGCTTAAAATCTTGCCCTCAGGAAAAATGCCATTTCACTGTTGTCTTAAAGGTAACTTTGTCTCTCACTGTCTTCTGCACTCACACAACTCCCTGCAGTATTAATAGAAATTATGCACACATGGGATAGAAGAATAGAACCTTTTTTGAGGCTGTTCCCTGTGTCACAGGGTTCATTCATCACTGGGGCACCTCCTTGTGACTGTGTCTGGGGAATCAGCTCTTATCCAGTATGACACCTGCTTCATCATCTTGTTGACCTTTCTCACGCTCCAGGACTCACAGTCTTCCCTGTTTGTGACTCAGCCCTCCGGTCAGGTCACTGTACAGTCCTCCCCTTCAAGGGTATCAAAGTCTCACTGAATCAGCTGTTCTTATGCCACTCCAGACACTATTCCAGTCCAGGTCTTGTCCCACCTGGTACAGGAACCTGGTGGAGGCCCTCCCAGTACTCCTGGTTCCAGTCCAGGGACCTTATGTCTAGCAACTGTGATCTGTTTGCTCCCACAGCCTGTTGCTATTTCCCTGAACTCCTTCCTACTTCCCTGCTCTATCCTCTGCCCCCCAGGTTTATTGGCCCAAACTCCCTCCTCTCAGGGAGTAACTATAGGCTATTTCCCTCTTTGACTTTTGTCAGATTGTAGCCCCAAATACTCCTTCCTTCTCCCAAGGAGTGACTGCAGACTACTTCTCCTGCAGCCAGGGGTGAAAGTAAAACTAAAAACGTACTGGCACGAGGCCAGCTCTCCTCACCCCGAAGGGGCGGGGTCTCGGACAGAAGGGGCGGGGCTGGGGGGTCAGCGTCCCCCAGCCAGCTCTTCTAGGCTGTCTGGCCCATGCTGCCTGGGGCTCCAGCGGCTATTTAAAGGGCCGGGGGCTCCCGCCGCTGCTGTTGCTACCACAGCAGCAGCCGGAGCCCCGGGCCCTTCTAAATTGCCGACTCCAGGGCAGCTGCTCCTTTTGGACCCCCCCTTTGGCAGCCTGGGGGAGCCTAAGGGGAAGAGAGGTTAAAGCGCTGATGCGGCAGCGCTTTCAGCAGGGTCTTTGCCGTGGCAGCGCTTAAGGACCCTGCTGAAAGCACTGCCACAGCAGAAATTTAACATCACTGCCCCCTTTGCGCTCTGTCGGTGGTGACCCTGCCGCTAGGGACCCGGCAGGGCCGCCGACGAAGGGCGCAAAAGTGGCAGCGATGTTAAAGTGCTGTCGTGGCAGCGCTTTAAAGTAAGGCGGTAGGAGCCGGTACCGGTGGACACTTTTTACCGGTACGCCGTACCGGCTCGTACCGCCTTGCTTTCACCCCTGCCTGCAGCCCCCTTTCTGCTGCAAATTTCCTGGCTTTATACCTTAGCCCACTTCTCCCTCATCTGAGCTTTATCAGCCATTAGTCATTTTCAGTCATGCTGGACTCTCCACCAGGGGTGCCAGGGTGACCAGATAGTGTGAAAAATCAGGACAGGGGAGTATAGGTGCCTATATAAGAAAAAGCCCATAATATCAGGAGTGTCCCTATAAAATCAGGACATCTGGTCACCCTAGCCCTATAAGGTTAATTGGCCCTAGCTGCACCACTTTAACCCTTTCATAGCCCATATGATCTGAACACCCCATCAAACCCTGGCAGAACATGTGGCACACGGATATAATTACTTCCCCTCCCTTCCCCTTTAGTGAAGATCTAAAGGAGATCCCCTCCACTTGTGCTACATTGGCTCTCAGAGCCAAAATCTGGCCTTCAATCACCCTAATTTAGGATGTTGTTTTTGTTATTATGTACTCCATATAAGATAAATAATACTAAGCAGCTACAGAAATAGGAGCACTAGTCTGATAAACTTCTTTAGTTCTTATAGCTATAGCCAGGTACATTAAGTGTAAATTTCTTTGACTGCACCAACGAAGATGAATTGCGGTTTGATGGATCTCTAATGAAAAGAGCTACCTGTATTATGAAGCTCCCAAACATCAACAATATGGATGTGAAGCAGATAAAAACACTACAAGGAGATAGGGCTATATCCAAAGTTCAAGATAACCTCTACTGAACAGAGTTCTGTGCATCAAAAATCTAGTGCATTTATCCATTTATCTAGAGAATTTATCCTTCATTGTCTTCATCCGTTAGAACTGAAAAGGCACAGTATGAAAAACCTAGAAAGTTATTCCTTAAATGTTCCATCTACAAAAGGGCCAAAGTACAATTCATTCTCTGCTCCAACCAATGAAACTTTAACATACCAATATAGATAAGTAAAGAAGAATTCCAGGAAAAAATGAGTCTAGTAAATAATGCATAAAGGTTATTAAAATTTATCAAAACAAAATATTATGTTATTGCAGACAACTGTTAATAAGATCAGCTATTCCAGGTGGACAGCTACTTTTTAGAACCTTTTAACACACTAATTTTCAAAAGAAAAAGAACTAGACAGCTGTCCTCATTGTTTTGCTTTTTAATATAACTTTCTAGGATTTCAACCAATTAAAGTTTTTTCCCCCACTGACAAGAAGTTGTCCCTCTCTGAAACCATGAAACTGATCACAAAACTGGAGTCACTGTTACCTGAAAATCCCTCATACTGAAAATTAATTTGGATGCACAGAAAAAAGATTAACTCAAAAGTAGGGCTCTGTGTCGCTCAAAAGTTTGTCTCTCTCATCAACAAAAGTTGGACCAATAAAAGATATTACCTCGCCCACCTTGTCTCTCTAAAACTCAAAATATTGTTATCCTGTGATAAGAAAATAAGGTAAGTATGCTCTCAAACTGGGATCAGCTTTATCAAAAAAGAGAAGGAACTGACAGGAGAAAGTTTAAGCTGATACACTGACTAAAATTTTCAAAAGTAACTATTGATGCGGGTGCCCAATTTGAGACATCTTAGGGCTTGTCTTCACTACCCGCTGGATCGGCGAGTAGCAATCAATCTATCGGGGATCGATTTTTCGCGTCTCGTTAAGACGCGCTTAATCGATCCCCGATCGCGCTCCCCGTCGGCTCCGGAAATCCACCTCATCGAAAGGCGGAAGCGGAGTCGACGGGGGAGCGGCAGCGATCGACTCGCCGCCGTCCTCATGGCCAGGTAAGTCGATTACGATACGCCGACTTCAGCTACGCTATTCACGTAGCTGAAGTTGCGTATCGTAGATCGACCCCCTCCCCTAGTGTAGCCCTGGGCTTAGAGAGGACTGACTTCCAGAGGGTAGGTGCTCAGCACTTACTTAAAAAATCAGGCTCTTTAAGGTGTCTTAAGTTGGGAACCCCAAATCAATATTCATTTTGTAAAATCTTGGCTGCTAGATAGTATTTTCTTATGTCCACAAGCAAAGTAACCTTTATTGTTGCTGCTCCAGAGATTTGGGGATAAATTGCAAAGCAAACATTGATTTATAATGTTTGATATAGACTTGAAAGATCAGCTTGAAAATATGAGTCCCAAGAGTCTATTTGCCCATTCATAACATAATTGTGGATAGATGGTGATAACATTCATTTTATTTTGCTCACTCTAGAGGACCAGAAAGGTATAATTTATCATGGCTTGTTTAATATACACATTCTCGAGTTTCAAAAAATCATAGTTCCTAATTCTACAGCCCTTTTGAATTGACTTCAATGGAAGCTCTTTCATTGTGCGAGGCAGTTGTAAAACTGGGCCCTACTTTATGAAACCAATGGAAATATGTTAATCATTTTCACCAGTTTGTTTTCAAACATCACAGCTACACTACTAAGTCTTAGTCTTTAGTATAGATTTGCCCCAGTTTCAGGCATAAATGGTCAGCCATAATGTAGCTGCGTTGCACCACTGCAACCCACAATCTAGACAGGCAAAGTAACTATTTGAACTGGTGTAGCTTAGGCTTACCACTTGAAATCAAGGTAAGATCCACTGGTATAAGTAGTGGCTTTGACTGTATACCCTATGAATAACACCAGTGCAGCTAAAACAATGGCTGGAAATGGATCCTCAGAGTAGGTGAGGCCTAAGGTCACTCAAATTAATTTGCCTTGCTGCAGTATCTGAAGTGGCAGAGCCACTGAAAGGTAATGGAGATTTCAGTCCCCCTGCAGTAGCTACCAAGGCAAAGCAATGTTAAACGATTTTAATGGTAACATATCTGTATGTTGTTTGAAGCCAGAAGATTCTGAGTTTTGTTCCTTGTGTAGTAAGGATGTGGAATTGCAAAATTCCCAGACTACTTGTCATAAGGGAGCCTCACTGAAAAGTTGCACTACTACCAAGCAGGAGTCCATAGGCTCCACTGTGACTTCTGAAAAAAGTTCCAACCTTGAAGATAAAGGGCCCATTCCTGCATGGAGCCGAGCACCTGAAATCCTATTGATTTCAGTGGGAGTGAAGGGCATTTAATGTCTTGCAGGAGGCCTTCAGCACTTCACAGGACCGGGTCTCTGTCTTAGATGAACACATCAAATTTTAAAAGGCAAATAATAGGTCTCTGCATTCATGACCATTTGCAGCATATTACCATTTCCAGAATGACAGA
Source organism: Macrochelys suwanniensis (assembly GCA_033296515.1). Lineage (NCBI taxonomy): Eukaryota > Metazoa > Chordata > Testudines > Chelydridae > Macrochelys > Macrochelys suwanniensis. The sequence goes on along the minus strand of CM065776.1, from coordinate 93,974,707 downwards.
ATTTTGTCAACCGTGCAACTGTCATGAAACAGATGCAATTTTGCAACTAAGGCCCCAATCTGTAAGTGACTTCATACTAGCAGAACTCTACATCTGCACAGAGCTCCCACTGCATTAACCATGTAAAGTCATTACCAGGATCAGGGCCCAAGATTCTAAATACTAAGTGCCCAATCATTCAGTTGTTCTACAACCAGAATTTCCCACTGTGATTTTTTCATGGCACAGACTTAGTTTTGGGACCAAGGAAGTTTTCTTCTTTTACATAAGATTTTTACAGTTAAATATTAATCTTCTGGTTTCACATCTTTTACATTTATTTACAGTGGTACTCAAATAATACACAAGAATCTTCACTAAGAGTGTCATACATACTTGAACATTAATAAACGTATAGATAAAATTATCTTAAATATAAATCTATCCTTATATTTGATAGAGCACATTAAAAATAATTAGGGTTACAAATTCCAAAACACATATACTACACAATGGCTTTTGAAATTGACTAAGTCAAGCAAACAGCAAAATGAAAACAAAATTATCCCCAAACATTTCAAAATCTTTCCTCCACCTTTGCTTTTTGGAGTTTATGTAGACTTCAAATATTTCTTCAGGAAATTACAGCTAAAACCTTTTGTTTGGTAAACACAAGCAGTGACATTTATCAGACAGTAATTTTTATCAGACTCTCTTACACTCTAGTCAACCCCCCTGCCCAATACTTTATATTTCTTGGATGAAATTGCATCTCTCAAAACATTTATATTCCTTTTTTTGATTACCAGCATCTCATGGACTAGTGAGGAAGAGTGATGTTACGTTCCAAAACATACTATATAGTGGAATAAGTCAAATCTTTACTTTCAAAGCACTTAATTTATACTTTTCCTCTGTATGTAATGTGTATCAGGCCGACCATTCTGAATGAAAATAAATATATCCCGAAGATTTTCCTTTATGGTACATAGCTGAAAAGCAAGTATAATATGTTAGGGGGTCCAGTTTTCTTTAGTAAGGCATCTTTCCCTTCTTCCTACACCAAAGCAGCCAAAATTGCAAATGACACTAAACACAATAAATCATATTTGTGAAAAATACTAAGGAGTAGGGGTGATGGAGAAAGGAAACTTTATTATCCAGTAGACAGAACAAGGGACTGAAAGATTCCTGGCTTCCACCACTGACTTTGGGTGTCATTGTCAGCAATCCCTCAAGGTCGAGGATGATCTCTTTCACGGGTTTTATTTTTCATGGATCCTTTGGTGACTGAAGAGTGTGATCCTTGAGGCATAGGCTCGTTGGCAGACATTGCAGGTGATGGTGGAAGACAGGGTTGGGCCGTGATTGCTGCATGACAGTTCTCTTTCCTTTCTTCTCCAGCATTTTTCTGTGACCAAGGCAAGGCAATTTTCCTCAAAAGTGCACATTCCCTCTCTGACAAGTCTTTGCCAGTTTTGCCTTTGGGTGTAACCTCTGGGAAATTATTAAGACATGATCCAACAGCCAATTATATCAACGGACAAAATTCTAGTAATTTTGGGGGGCATTGGATTGGAATGTTGACGCAGTGCCTCAGTTTACACTTCCATTAAATGGATGTAACAATAACCTCCACAGGGTTGCTATAACCGTGGTGATAAAGAGACCAGTATCTTTCAGTAAAAAAGCACTATGTATTGAATAATCGAAACAGAAGTTTTTTCTATTAAAATTTAGTGGCAGCAAAGAAAAAAAACACAATTTTCCCTCCCAATTTATTATTAACGTTTTGACATATATTAGGAGTGACCAAACGTACTGACCCTTTGAGTCTCATGAGACAATCTTCAGGAGTTCGAGAGCTGGGACATGCCTGCCAGGGCTCAGGGCTTCAGCCCTGGAGGGGGTTGTCTCAGGGCTTCAGCCCCACGGAGGGGTGATGGGGCTAGGAGCTTCTGCCCTGTGTGGAAGGGGAGGCTCGGGGCTTCAGTCCTCTGGGAGGTACCTGCCAGAGCTCGGGGCCTCACTCCCACTCCTGCTGAAGCCCTAAGAACCTCCTCCCCAGTGGGCAGAAGAAGCCCCTAACCTCATCACAGGGCAGAAGCCCCGAGCTCCCCACTCCCAGTCTGGTAGGCAAAGAATAGGGGTGGGGCATAGAGGGCTCCATCAGCTTCACTTTTACTGTAAAAGAGCCACATGCAGCTCTTGAGCCACGGTTTGATTACCCCTGACATATATCATAGTAATGCCTAGAGACCACCTAATTTAAGACCCAATTGCGCTTGGCACTCTCCAAATATATAGTACATGACAACTGATGCCCTACATCAGTGTTTCCCAAACTTGGGACGCCGCTTGTTCAGGGAAAGCCCCTGGCGTGCCCGGCCGGTTTGTTTACCTCCCGCGTCCACAGGTTCGGCCAATCGCGGCTCCCACTGGCCGCGATTCGCTGTGCCCAGCCAATGGGGGCTGCAGGAAGCGGCGTGGGCCGAGGGACATACTGGCCACTGCTTCCTGCAGCCCCCATTGGCTGGGCACAGCAAACCGCGGCCAGTGGGAGCCGCGATCGGCCAAGCCTGTGGATGCAGCAGTTATATAAACCGGCCGGGCACGCCAGGGGCTTTCCCTGGACAAGCGGCATCCCAAGTTTGGGAAACACTGCCCTACATGGAGTTCTGCAGGGATTCTTCTTAAAAGTTAATACTGCCTCAGATTGAATAGTGCCCATCTGCGTTGTGGAAATGCTCTTCAGGAGTAGGATCCAAATGGAGAAGCAGATAGTGAAATTCCTGGCTCTCCAATCTCCACTGAAGCAGTTCTGCCAAAGAAGGGGTGGGGGCTCTGGAACTGATGACAAGGGACAAAATCTCCAATAGATCAAAGTGACCTGTGTGGATGTCCAAGGATCAGGTGATACCGTTGTGCACTAAAAACACTTATAATGGTCTGACAGAGATGGTTCTCCAAGGGACTAGTGACATGAAAATATATATTAAAAATATATAGGGGTTTCATGTGTGCACATGAACTAATTAAAAAAAAGCAACTCGCCGCAAACTACAAATCTTCACCAGCTTCATTTCCATAGCCCAGCTCAGAATTCAGTAAAAGAATCATACTGCACAGGTGAGATACTGTTAATGATTTCCTGACATTTCAATATCATTAGAAGCGCTCTCACTGGATTTTAAATATAAATTTGTACCCCAAGAAGTAAAAAATTACTTTAGCCAAGTAGTTGCAGGATTTAAATTAGTCCAACGTAATTTGGCCTTGTATTATTCATTAGTAATGGACACCTCAGTTGCAACTGATTTAAGTATTTTCCCCCTATGGCAAAGTCTTCAATAACATGTGACAAAGATCTCAGTTCAGTGGATGATTTAGCGAAGGAAAAATAGACCTGTATATCACAGAAGTGGTACACAATAAAAGTTACCAATGTGGTTAGGAAAGTATCTAAGCACCATCCTAAGACTATAGATGGTCTAAAAAATTCCATCAGAACTAATAAAACTGAAGTGTTCCATCAATAACGTTTTACCTTCATCAACTCAACTTATTTTACATTGTCATTTATAAAAGTAAAAACATAAACATTGAGATTTTTCATTTTATTGATAAATAATTTAAAATAAAGGTCAAGTCAATAGGTTGAAACACTTCATTTTGATTACATCAGAATTTTCAGTATGTCTGTTCATGGGAAATTTTGAATTTTTGCTCTAATTTGCAACAAAAGAGTCGATGTTTTGGAGTTTCCCATGAAATGGGAATTCCAGGTTCTGCCCAGCTCTGCCTAGGCCTATACGATCATTATTGTACAGTATACCATGGTCACACAAGACTTTCTAGCAGCGATGGAGCTCTGATCCTTTGCTCCAAAAGCAGAAGCTGCCCCTTCAAGATAGTGTTACCGCTCTATCAGGGCTTATAATACACACTGAGCAGTTCTAATTCCATTCAGTAGTGAACAGCAATACACAAAAGATTACAATCAGCAACCATTAACTATTAAAGTTCTGATAATGAACACAACACTTGTTTCCCAGTATGTTCTATCCACAGCCTCAAAGACATTCTAATTATTTCACTGCTGTCATGGTTCAGTGATAATAAAAGTGTAATAAAACCTAAACGCAGATGAACAGCAGAGCTGTATACAGAAAGCCCAAGTTGATGTGCGCTGTTCAGTGCTAATAGTTTTGTAATAGATTTGAGATTCAGTTTAAGAACCCAGAACTTCAGATTATTACTTGACATTCATCTCCAAACAGTGTGAACCTCTAAAGTCTGCAAAACTGCAAATTTCAAGGAAACAGACTCCCTTTCTTTCTTTGTATTTTGCCTTTTTGCTTCAGATACTGGTAAGAACTCAGTAGTGCAGAGACAACAAAAATATGCAAGGATTGCTTTTTCACTCCTTCCCCCGAGGTTGTTTTGGTTCATTTTTTGCATAAACGTTTTATGGAGACAGATTCCTGATTTATCTAAAATGGTTCATTCATCCATTTTTGGACAGTTGATGGTTCATCTACCCCATTTTTATTAGTGAGCTGTTCAGACATGTATTTCTCTTTGTACTTCCTGTGCACCCCAAAACTTTAACATGCATGAAGGAATATCTGGGTCTATACATATCAATGGTTACCTTCTGTTTCTCTCCGTTTTTGGTGAGAATTGCCTTATGTGCACTTAGGGTGTGTAAGAAATGTGAAGCAAAGCTGAGGTATGTGAGGAATTTCATATATGTATGAATCAACACTAATGAAAAGTAAAAATACATGGCATATGTCATTCACAGGAGTCCTGGCAAAAGAAACCTGACGTTTATTTCCTGGCCTTAGTACCTTGACTCTGACCGAGGTTAAAATGATTGATACCCCTGTACAAGATCATGTACTCTAAATCATTTTGAAAGTTTATGTATTTTTAATGTTGAATTTTAAGACTACACTTCGTAACATGACTCTCTTCAAGCCATACAAACTTGCAAACTATGGACCTAATCCTGCACTTGTTACTCAGACTTATTTTTCATTCAAGAAAATGGATTTTTTTTCCAGAGTGATGCCTGCAGGACCAAACCCTGTGTTCCTAGAACCAGTCCAGAGAATGTCAACACCTGTAAAAGAACCTGCAGTCTCTTGAACATTTAATAGGGGGCTAACTTTTTCAGTCATTATTCAACCCCTACACAAACAAAAAATCTATTGACATGTTTTTTCCTGAATGAGGACTAGCTATAGTAGTGACAAAGCTTTTGCATGAAAAAAATGATCACTATTACCACAAACGATCATGTTACCAATGAACTTACAGAATTAAATTTTAGATATTTCATACTAGCCCATTAATTATAAAATTAGAATTATTATTTTGCATGCTGAAGAAATAATTGTGCAAAACCAATTAGAAGCATTTACGACTGGTACAATCATTTTATGGCAAAATTGTGCTTTTAAAAATACAAGAATTTACAAAGAAGTTTTCTATGAAGAGCCACAGGAAACATTTATCTCCCAAGCACAGAAAACCACTCTTCCCCCATTCCACATCCTTAGACAGTTTAGTCAGCACGTTAACAAGATCCATCAAAATCTAATAAAGCAGCTTCATTAACATGATTATCATCTTATTAATAATTCACAGGTTGGCAAGAAGTACAGTACTGACAGTATTACAATGCATCATTTTAAACAAGAAAAGGCCATTATTGTAATGCTCATTAAGGTGATCTCTGCAGAAGTAAAATTTGCAGCATATATATTTATATTTTCTTAATGTAAATGCATAGCATCCATCCACTTATCTAGCAGCATCGCCAAACAATGTTTGGCTATATTTGTTATGCAAAACTGGGGCTAAGCCACCCAAGGTACCTGGCACTTCTAAAAAACATATCGGTTTCCCAGTAAAGAATCCTATTAGAGTTTAAATATGTTGTTGCACTACGGTCCTAAACACCAGCAATACTCATTAAGTCAATGGTCTTCATTCTGTCCTCACTTAGGTCCTGGTGCAGAGCGCATTGAAGTCTATGGCAAAATTCCCACTGATTACAATGGACTCTGGATAAAGTCCATACACTACTATATGAGAGAGTTCTGAATCAGGCCCAATGCATATTACGTGGGCTCAGCAGATTGGAGGATTAGATCATATGTTTGACAAGAAGTTTTCTGACTACTGCAAATATTTTAATATAGTAACAATAAAATAAAAATAATGAATTACCTTTGAAGATATACTAAGTGTTTAAACTCCATTACCACAGAAAAGCAGGGATAGAGTCAATCCACAGTGGGTACATACAAATGTATAATGGTATTGGTAGCCAGCACGCAGCAATCAATGCAACAGATTTATAAAAAAACACTTCCAGCTGGCAGACAGTCAAGATAGAATGGTCATACAAGGGGTCAGAATGGGTAGGAGAATTGCTAATGGAATACACCGCCTGTAATGTTTAGGTCACCAAATCAAATCTGTTGGAGAGTGGGAAGTGACAAAGTTATTACTATTTGGTAGTTTATCTGAAGAGAGTTAGTGTCTCTGTCCTGGGCCTAATGCAAAGTTTCCGCATATCAAAACCCACTGATACGTTTGGAAATAATTAACAGTCTCAGCAGAGGATGGCATGAGCATGGAGACAGAAAGAAATATCCTTTCACTCACTACAGGTGGTGGACCCTCCAGAAGGCAGGTACATTATCAGGGTCATGTGAAGATGCTTAAACTGCTGCTGCCTATGCTGCTGTGAGATAATTGTTTATCTTCAAGGTCCTGATCCTTCAAATCCACATGCACTGATAGACCTGTGCACCCACCCCATTGTCTTTGGCCACATATGAGCTCACAGGATCAGGACCCATCACTTTTTAGAAGCACTAAATACTTTGGGTGAAGTGCTGACCCCACTGATGTCAATGGCAAAACTCCCATTGATTTGAACATGGCCAGGATCACACTGTGCATTTTTAAAGAAGTCATACAAGTGATTTGTAGCAGTTAAAAACAGTCCACTCAAAGTGCAACAGCATTGCAACGAGATGCAGAAACAGAAAGTACTGGAATTAAAATGGGAAATATTCATGCTTTTCACAAAGAAATATTTTACCTCAAGCTGTGAGTCAGTATATGCATAAAAACACAAACATGTTTCATTTTGCATACAATCTTCTCCTTTGAAAAATACTGGTTTTGACCATTGCCATGATAAACAAAACTCAATACTTGTACATACACATGTGCAAACTGAGTGGGATAAAAATAAGAACTGACCTGAATCTCCATGCTGAATTTGAACTAAATTAGAAGAGAAATGTTTTTAAGATTGAAAAAAGTATTCCTCATCTTCATTTTTATTTGTCTCTATACTTCCAGACACAAAAGAAGCTGTTTCTACAATATTTATGGCCTAGCAGGAAGCAGAAACTACAAGAATTCTCATAACACAATCTGTTCAGATGACATTTCTAGATCAACATTTCAGGCAAAGGGGGAAGAGACAGGTATCCCAAATAAAGCAACTGAACTTGAAGAGGTTTCCCCATCACTAGTTTACAGGAGTTCAAATAACAAAGGTTTTAAAAAAAACCCTAACTTGAATTATGACACTAACTGCAAAAAAATACATACCGGATACACTTAAAAATTAAGTTTTAGAGATATTACCAGTTCTTCTTTTATTCCACATTTTACAGTTCACCAAATACTTCTCAACCCTATAATCTCTCTCAAGGCAGAGTGAACCTTAAGTGCACCCAGTGTAACCTTTGTCTACTACATGTACCATTTCTGGAATGCTTTGTCTTCAGTTCTATAATGCTTAATTTTCATTTTTTAAAATTGTCTTGTGGCCATACTGATTCTAGGCAGCGCCAGTCTTCAATTACCTTTGCTTCCTCATTGTCTCTGAATTAGGATTGCAGATAACCAGAGTGGCTTTTTACCTATGGGAAAGGGAAAAACAATACTGCCCAGCTCTCATTCAGTTTTTGTCACACCAAAACTTATACTGGGATTTTTTAAAAATGTTTGATGTGGACATGGTGGGCCAAATTCTGAAAGTTTCAGGGGTAAATTCACAACAAATATTCGTAATGACTACTTAGACCAGCTCTATTACATAAATGCAGGGAATGCTAATGTCAACCAAGATTGAAATAGTTTATAATAAATGCCATCATGGTTAACTTCTTACAGCTGAAGAATGTCATTTTGCTCACACATAGGGGATATAAATCCCTCAGCTCCATTTTGCAGTTTTCTTATCCATCTGACACTTTAATACAAGCAACAGATGCCCCCAAGAGATTTAAATATCAGAAAACACCCCTAGATCAAGTGGAATGTTCAATGTCGTACCATATACTCATTGGGATAAATGTTTTGTTGATGCCTTAACTGATTTTAGATGTATGTTTGTGATGAAAAATGGGATTTTTACTTTGCATTAGCAAACAAAATGAAGAAGATTAATGTAACAGTAATATTACAGTTTTAGAATATAAAAACATAAGAATGGCCCTACTGGGTCAGACTAAGGGTCCATCTAGCCCAGTATCCTGTCCAACAGTGGCCAGTGCCAGGTGCCTCAGAGGGAATGAACAGAACAGGTAATCATCAAGTGATCCATCCCTGTCGCTCATTCCCAGCTTCTGGCAAACATAGGCTAGGGACACCATTCCTGCCCATCCAGGCTAATAGCCATTGATGGACTTATCCTTCATGTACTCATCTAGTTCTTTTTTGAACCCTGTTATGGTCTTGGCCTTCACAACATCCTCTGGCAAGGAGTTCCACCCATTGACTGTGCGTTGTGTGAAGAAATACTTCCCTTTATTTGTTTTAAATCTGCAGCCTATTAATTTAATTTGGTGACCCCTAGTTCTTGTGTTATGAGAATTAGTAAACAACACTTCCTTATCTACTTTCTCTACACCAGTCATGATTTTATAGACCTTAATCATATCTCCCCTTAGCTGTCTCTTTTCCAAGCTGAAAGTCTTATTAATCTCTCCTCATACGGAAGCCGTTCCATAACCCTAATCATTTTTGTTGAACTTTTCTGAATCTTTTCCAATTCCAACATATCTTTTTTGAGATGGGGCGACCACATCTGCACGCAGTATTCAATGTGTGGGCGTACCATGGATTTATATAGAGGCAACATGATATGTTCTGTCCTATTATCTATCCCTTTCTTAATTATTCCCAGTATTGTTAGCTTTTTTGACTGCCGCTGCACATTGAGGGGATGTTTTCAGAAAACTATCCACAATGACTCCATAAAGACTTTATATTCTTTAGTGGTATCAGCTAAGTTAGACCCCATCATTTTATATGTATAGTTGGGATTATGCTTTCCAATGTCCTTAAATACCAAGATGACCTGTTGAGAGAAACCCAAAATCCTTAAATTGAAGACATTAGGGCAGATTTTGATCTCAATTATACCAGTTTAAATCTGGAGGAACTCCAGTGAAGACAACTGTGGAGGCAAAAATTCCAGATTTTGTAATACCAGCTTTGTATATGCCTTGTGGTGCTTTTGTAGAATCTGATTAGATGTGTTTATTTGCAATTATATATACATCAATTTCCCCTTTGTCCTAAACCAAATATCACTTTTGTTTACTAGAGCCAGAATTGGAGTTCACAACTTCTGTGCTTATATAATATGTACTGTTGGATGCCTCATAGAATAGAAGACTGACTTAGACCACAGAGGCTGATTAAGAAGTGGTGTACCACCGTGGAAGTTCGATCAGGGGTTACCTCTGGCCAACTGGTGCTCAGAAGAAGATGGCTAAGGTTAGCATGTATATGAAGACTTCCCAACAGGAGGAGGGCCATGCTTGGTAACAAAATGTTTTTGTCAGATGTTCCATATATTTGAATAATAAAATGGTAATAATTTAGTTACCTATTTCAAAAGATCAGTTTTTAAAAGTAACAAATGCTAGTGATTGAACTCAGTTGTCTAAATAGTTCATCAATAATTTATCTACTCACATTGCTGCTGCTTAATATCTATTTTACAGGGAGAAAGCAGACCTAGGGATACTTGAAAGAGACCCACAGGCAGAAGATAAACTGCCCTAAATCACCTTCTGGGACATAGTAATTAAAAAGGGGTACTCATGCAACTCTGTCTACCCCCTATTTGGCACCGAAGATGTGTCAAGAGTACTATGGTCAGCAGTATTAAAGCCAGGTGACAAATCTAGAGGAAGTCCGCATGGAGGCTTTGTGGAAGAAATGGAGGCTTTAGGAAGAAATCAGCAGCAGTTTCCATCCCAGACAGATATCGATACATGGTAGAAAATAGAAATCCTCCTACTGCATGTGTGGGGCATTGTGATGGGGTGTACCAACCCTGCACTGGGCCAATAGGGCCTGACCAATCATTGTGGGCCCGGCAGACCACACACCCCTGCCCCTGCTGTGCCTGCTCCAGGTGGAAGGGACAAATAAAAGGAGGCAGCCCAGCTCAGTTTGGGTGGCGGGGGGGGGGAGGAGGGATGTGTGCTGCAAACTCCTGCAGAGGCATCTGTGACTCTCCAAATGGTAACAACCATGGGCCCGGACTATGGTGTGGACCACCAACTGATTGCAGAGACTGACTGAGATACCAAGTCACTGCCAGCCAAGGAGATGCCCGACATGCACCCGGCCGTAGGAAGTGACCCAGGGAATGTATTAGAAGTCGAGACTTGAAATCTTAACTGGGAATTTCCTGGCTTCACAGGGCCCTGGGTCAGAACTCAGTGAAGTAGGGTTGGTCTGAGTTCCTCTACCTCCCCCCCCCACACAGACACACACTTGCCACGAGAGGTGAATACTGTTTGCTTTTCCCTGCACCGCTGAGGGTCTACAGACTGATCGTTTGCTCTGCCCTGCCCAGAGGGTCAGAACCCCAACTGCTATTGCCGGCCCCAGCCAGGAGGCTCAGGGGCCATAGACTGTGCTTTGCTCTGCCCCACCCAGGGACTGCGGATTGATTGTTTGTTAGGCCCCGCCAGGGGTTCTGAGCCCTCCTTCTGACTGCACAGGGAGACCTGACGCTTATGTGACAGGATGTACCAACCTCACACTGGGCCAACCAGGGTGGTCCCACTCGGTCCACAACACCCCCGTGACAGGCATGACAAAGAATTTAGCAGAAGCCAAAAGGGAATACTTCTAACACAAATCAATAGACTCACTACTTTACTAAGCTAGTGAGGAATACATCATAACAGAAGTTAATTAGGACAGGCTAGCGTGAGAGTTACTAGAAGGAATTTAAGCACTTGGTTTCAGGGGGTTTTAAAGTTGTTAACTGTGGGCTCTGAAGATAGCTATGTAACACCACTCTCTCTCTCGTTACATTTAGTGTAGTTTTGTGCTGTTTGTGGTAGGCTGTAGGGTCAAGGTTTTCAAGAGTGACTAGGGATTTGGGGTGCCTACATTTCTGGATGCCCAACATGAGACACCTTAGGGGGAATTTTCAGAGGTAGGAGCTCCAAAAATCAATAGTTGCTTATGAATACCTTGGCCTAGGTCAATAGGACACTTCAAGAATGTGGGAGAATGGACAGAGCCAAGAGTTCAAACAATTAATGTGGGTATAGATTGCATCACTGAAGTCCCTAACAAATGCCCGGGGAATGTGTGAACCTTGCCTATCATTCATGTAATCACTTTTGGTAATGTACATGCCAACTTCTAAATCACAGCAAGATGAAAAACACCTCTCCTCTACTTTGTTCCCACTGTTTTCATTGGTGCAAGTGGAAAAACGGAGATCAGATGGATATTCAGATATAAACATAATGCATGTTTTTGTTATATGCAAGAAAAAGATGGGGAAAATAAGTGTCTCGTACACAAAACACTAGAGAATTGTTTGGTTTAGTATGTTTTGGATTACAAAACATTGCTATTTTTAAAAATCAAATTACATTCCTCTCAAGTTATACCTGATAGCAAGATCAGCACCAAAGTCAATGATAAAAATGAAGCAATTTCATGAACTGGCTTTCTCAAAAAATAACATGGCTAATTTACAGACTAATACAGGTTATATTGTGCTAACATTTTCTATAGTCAGTACCATAGCAATGCAGTTTTTCTAGATCATAAAGGATCAGGTATAAAGTGGTAAGTAAATACAAGGGTCATGAGAAAAGGGCAGAAATCATAATCCCAGCATCCCTCAAGGTTTTTAGGAAGCTAAAAGGATGTTTTAACTGCTACCTGCAGTTTATTATAGGAATAAAAGTTGGTGAGAAGAGATTTCTTTTTTCAGCTCGCAGGGTCAAATGGCAGACCACTTCACATTTACATAAGTGCCATCTTCCCTCTCTCTCAGGACTGATTTACATCCTTAGCCTCTCTCCATCTATATTTCCCATAGCAGAAGCCTCCCTTCTCCCATTCATACATATACAATGTTTTCAAATAGGAGAGGATATATACTTTCCTCTTCTGCCTGAGAACAGAGGAGATTCACACTGAGAAAGAAGGGCAAGGCAACAGCACAGAAGAGCCTTCAGAAGCATCTTCAATTTACACAGCCCAGGGTAAGGTACGTCCCAGTGAAGAACTTCCTCTCACAGGCAAATTCAAACTGCTAGGAATCATTTTCCACATTTTGAAGTGAAACTACTTTGTCTACTCACTGAGTAGTGTTGGCAGACTTTTGCTGGAGGGAGAAAGAGACAGTTGTATTGCAGTCTCATTCTTGTTAAAAGCTACAGAGGTTTTCAGGATGCTAGGTACCAGGGTTGCTGAATAATTTAGATCCTACCTGGATATTAATATCTCCAGACTCCCTGTAATAATTAGGCACAGGAGTACAGGAAAAAGTTTGAGTCACAGCTCATAGTCGGGATGGACTTTGAGGCAGCTCCATGAAAGTATCCCCACATGCATGCCTCCCAGGCAGCACAAAGAATGCTGCAGAGCAAGGAGTTTGACTAAAGCCAGTCTGAAAGTACAGGGGATGAAATCAGCTACTACATCCTTCATGTCAGATAGGAGCATTATATATAGTACCAATCAACAAGAACTCAATATACACAACAGAAACTCAAGGCAAGGTTGGACTACCCTGCTCTCCAAGGGAGAGGGCAAGGATTCCACATTTAAAACAGAACTCGATTGCATTTCAGGGAGGAACAAGGGACAAATTTTTCAAACCTGGGTGCCTAAAGCTAGGTTTCTAAATTCATGTTTAGGAATGTAGGGTGGAATTTTCAAATGTGCCAAAGGCTTCAAATTGTGTGCAGTGTATTTGTAGTAATGTTAGTCCCAGGATGTTAGAGAGACAAGATGGGAGAGGTAAATGTATTTTATTGGACCAACTTCTGTTGGTGTGAGAGAGACAAACTTTCGAGCCACAGAGCCTTCAAAGATTTTCAAAGGAGTCTACAGGAAGTAGGTGCTCATTCCCATTAGCTTTCTATAGGATGTGGGTGCCTAAAATCCATTTGTCCCTTTTAAAAACCCAGCCTAAGTGACTTAGGAGCACAAGTCTCATTGAAAGTCAGTGGAACATATATTTTCTAGTTGGCTTGATTTTCGTCTTTTCCTTGACTGGCTTTCTCCATAGCAGAACTTCCCAATAGAGCTGCAAATGCTGTCAACAAACTGTTGAACACTTGATTTGTTGGTAGTTCTTAAACTAGGAATAGTATGTTTTTTGTTGCATCATAATGGTCCAAATATGGCAACAAATGATGGTACCTAAGGGAACTTACACTTTGAAAGATGTATGTCCTATACTTTTCCATCATTAAACCAAGGGGTCCTCCCGATTTACAGGTAAGTACCATTCATACACTGCACCTCACACATCCTAATGCTCTATTCTGACCACAACTACAATAATTGGGAAAGGCAATGTAGCACCAGAATGGGACTTGGCACTGGAAGTCAGGACAACTGGATATTATTCCTGGCTATATCACTGACTTGCTGTGTGAATCTAACTTTTCTATGCTTTAGTTTCCCTATCCGTGAAGTGGGAATTACACTTTCCCATTTTTTAACTCTGTACATACTGTGACAGGGTCAGGCCAGATGGCTACGGGAGAGTATTAGAAGGCAGATACATTAGTCCCAGATTAAGTAGATCCCTTTTCCCTAGGTAAAGTAACAGGGGCAGTTCCAGAACAAACAGGAACTTGCTGGAACCAATTAAGGCAGGCAGGCTAATTAGGACACCTGGAGCCAATTAAGAAGAAACTGCTAGAATCAATTAGGACAGGCTGGCTAATCAGGGCACCTGAGTTTATAAAAGGAGCTCACTTCAGTTTGTGGTGTGCGTGCAAGGAGCTGGGAGCAAGAGGCACACAAGGAGTTGAGAGTGAGAAGGCGTACAGTTGGAGGACTGAGGAGTACAAGCGTCATCAGGAGGAAGGTCCTGCAGTGAGCATAAAGAAGATGTTGGGAGGAGACCATGGGAAAGTAGCCCAGAGAGTTGTAGCTGTCACGCAACTGTTATAGGAAACCCTATAGACAGCTGCAATCCACAGGGCCCTGGGCTGGAACCCAGAGTAGAGGGCGTGCCCAGGTTCCCCCAAACCTCCCAACTCCTGATCAGACACATGAGGAGTTTGACTGTGGGTTCTACCAGAGGGGAAGATCTCTGAGGTGAGCAAAATCCGCCAATAAATGCAGGACCCACCAAAGTAGAGGAGGAACTTTGTCACAATACTAAAGTTCTAAGCATTATTTATTTCTGTGCTTGAAGCTCTTCACATTTGACACAAGGAAGGTAATAATTCCTACTAAAATATATAATAAAACATCATAGATTCAGAATCCACAGTCATGACAGCCCTGCAAACAGACCCATGGATGCTGCCTTACAAACAGCCGTCAGAAGAAGAACATGCGTCATGATAGGGTATGTGGATTACCTCAATTGGATAATATAGGAGACAAGCTAGGAATAATATAGCAGTTACTTTGGTGCCCATAAAAATACGGATAAGAATTAGGTTCTGAACACTGTATTCTTGCTAGGACACTAACAAGTAACGTCCTGCGTTAGGATTAAAATCTGCTTTCTCGTGAAGCATCTGGTACGGGTGGCGGAAAGTTGATCTAGTTCCATAAACCAATTGGTTCAATCTGGTGTTGCAATTTCTATGAAGATACAACAGTACTGATCTGGAAAGACTGTTGCACCATTCCACGACTTCATCTTGCTTTGTTCTCTCCATCGCTCATGTCACCTTCCACACGTGCTCCATACTCTCCTGACTGCTTTCTTCCCTGTCCTTCCTTAGTTAGAGCCTGGATTGCAATCACTTCATACAGTCACACTGTCAAATCTGTGATTGTTATTAATGATTGCTGATACAAGAACATTTTAAATGAACCAAACTTAGGACCATCCAAACTAAGTTCATAACCATTCATTCACCCACCAGTGGCTTTACTTCTACGCTCTCCCATCAACTGCAAACTGAGCTTGCTCCAAACTTGCATTGTAGGTTATTTTTCTTCCACCATCCCAATCCCTTTCCTGCTCAGTGTGAGGAGGATATGAATGCTTCCTTAGGGTAACTTGAGACAGCACTTAGAGCCAGAGGGAGTACTAAGGGCATGGCTACACTTGCAGATGTAGAGCACTGACAGTAAAACCAGCCCTTGGAGAGCACAGTAGGGAAAGTGCTGCAGTGTGTCCACTCCGTCAGCTGCAAGCGCACTGGCGTGGCTGCATTTGTGGCACTTGCAGCAGCATTGGGAGCGGTGCATTATGGGCAGCTATCCCACAGAGCACCTCTTCCCATTCTGGTGCTGTAGCTTGTGGGAAGGGGGCAGGAGGGGGCGGGGCATTCTGGGTCCTGTCCCAACACCCCGTGATGCATCACTTCACATCCCAGCAATCCCTGTGCTTCCGTCCACATTTGGCGCAATCTTTCAACGTTTTTTGTACTGCGTGCTCTGTCTTCCCTTTCGGTCTGCGGGAATGGATCCTGAAGTGCTGAGGAATATGCTGATGGGACTCGCCAGCATGTTACATTTGGCAGTCGAGTTACTCCTTAAGCTACAAACTGACAGTGAGGAGTCTGACGATGATGTCAACTCGCGTAATCCATATGACACGAAATTGCTTGTGGCATTCATGGCCATGCTCACCACCGTGGAACACCGCTTTTGGGCTTGGGAAACAAGCACTGAGTGGTGGGATCATATCATGATGCAAGTCTGGGATGACGAGCAGTGGCTGCAGAACTTTCGGATGAGAAAAGCCACTTCTATGGGACTGTGTGATAAGCTCGCCCCCACCCTGCTGCACAAGGACATGAGATTGAGAGCAGCCCTGCCAGTGGAGAAGCAGGTGGCTATTGCAATCTGGAAGCTGACAACTCCAGACAGATCAGTCACTTTCCAGTTTGGAGCGGACCGTTGGAATTGTGTTGCTGCAAGTTTGCAGGGCCATTAATCACATCCTGCTCAGAAGAACCGTGACTCTGGGTAACGTGCATGACATTGTGGCTGGCTTTGCACAAATGGGTTTCCCTAACTACGGAGAGGTGATAGATGGGACGCATATTCCGATTCTGGCACCAGCTCACCTAGCCTCCGAGTACGTTAATCGGAAGGGGTATTTCTCTATGGTTCTCCAGGCGCTTGTGGATCACCGTGGGCGTTTCACTGACATTAACGCAGGCTGGCCCGGAAAGGCACATGATTCAAGCATCTTTCGGAACACTGGTCTGTTCAGGAAGCTGCAAGCCGAGACTTTCTTCCCAGACCAGAAGATCACCGTAGGGAAAGTCAAAACGCTCACTGTGATCCTTGGAGACCCCGCTTACCCTTTAATGCCGTGGCTCATGAAACCCTACACAGGGAGCCTTGATGCAGCAAGGAGCAGTTCAACAAGAGGCTTAATCGGTGCAGAATGATGGTGGAGTGTGCTTTTGGCTGTTTAAAGGGCCGCTGGTGCTGTCTGTATGGGAAGCTGGACTTGGGCAATGACAAGATCCCCACGGTTATATCCGTGTGCTGTTCCTTCCATAATATCTGTGAAGGGAAGGGTGAAAGATTCACTCAGGCATGGAACTCGAAAGTTCAACACCTGGAGGCTGAATTTGAACAGCCAGAGAGCAGGGCTATTAGAGGGACCCAGGGTGGGGCTGCAAGGACTAGGGATGCCTTCAGGGAGCAATTTGAGGCTGAAAGCCAACAGTAATATTTGTTGACCTGCACAGGAGTGCGGAGTGGGGGCTCCAATGTTAGTAGGAATCTGTGTTTGCTACACTGCTTGCAGTGACTGTTGCTTTCCTGGGCTAAGGTATCTTTTACTTTATGCAATAATAATGTTTTCAAAGCCAAAAAATCAATTTATTGAAAAGAAAATTAATTTGCTGAAAAGAAACACAACTGCTTGGGAAGCAGACAGGGCAAGGGGGTGAGGTGGGGAACTGTTCAATCACAGATTTGCATATCTCCTGCTATCATGCTCAGCCTTCCTGACTGGAGTGCTGTGCAATGAGTGCTGCACTTCAGGCTGGCTAAAATGCATGGTGATGGGGGTTGAGTGTGGTGGGTAAGGGTCGTAGCTTGCAGGGCTGGGTGGTGAAGCTACAGGTGTTGGAGGCAGATGGTGGCGATAAGAACCCAGATGTGGGGGAAAGTGGTTTGGAGGTGACATGGGGGCACAAGGGAATGAGTTTTGGGACAAGGGATGCGGGGGGGGGGGGCTACGAGCATCTGTATTGAGTCTGCTTGGTGCTCCATAATGCTTAGCACTGCTCCGTGCTTTGGTGCCGGCGATCCACATTCTGCTGGCAAACCCTCCTTTCACTCTCCCGCCACTACTGCACTTTTTTATTTTCATTAAGGGACTGTTGCATTCCTTTATGCAGCATGTCCTTTTTGCTTCTAGGTGGCTTCTTCATAATTCTTTGGAGTCTTTCAGCCGGTGATAACAAGGAAGGCTGAGATCTCAAGGTTGCATCTGTAAAGCCAAAATGCAACACTTAACAAAGGCAGCATTGTTCACACCAGACAGAGCAATGATTCACCCATACTTAAAGACAAGCACAGTCTACACAATAGCATAATTTGCCCGTCCCAAAGCAAGCGCACATAACCTACAAGAGCCCCAAAATGGTGAATAAGCACAGGATCAAGGGGGACTGATTGTTTCACAGCCGTACTGTCCTCTGGGGTTCTGTGCCTTGGGGAGAGCTAACAGCTGCAGGGGGTCCCTGTACTGAACACTGCCCCCACATTTTCCATAGGAGTTCATCCTGGAAAATATCTCGCTGCTGAGGGTGACCTGGGAAGCAAGGGAGGGTCTTCTACTACAATGTGGCTTCCGCCCTGGCCCATATGCAGCTTACCTATGTGCAGCAATGGTCCCCCTGCCCCTCACGGCACAATGGCGCGGACATGTTAGCCTGACTGGGACAAGGAGCACTATAGCTCTCCCAAGGAACCTGCGCAAGCGCATTGCCCAGCTTTTGCATGAGACCTTTGAAGAGATCACTGAGGCCGATTACCGCGATGTGAGAGAGCACATCAACGCCCTATTCCGCATCTAGGCATGCATGCATCCCTAACCCTCCTCAGCCCAAAAGCCCACACTGAACAACTTCCTTCTCAAAATAAAAGCCACTTACTGGGCACTTCCTCTGGTGTTTGTCCTTCCCCAAGCACCAGCCTCTGCAATTGGCTACCTTCCTCCTGGCTTGAGAACAGCTCCTGGCTGTATGCATCTAGGGATGCCAGGCTGCCCCCTCCTCCTCAGCACCCTCGCTCCTGCTTTCCTCCTCCTCCTCCTCCTGCCTTGTTGAACTGGGCTCTTAAGTGTCCATGGTGGTTCTCGGAGTGGAGGTGGGGTCGCCCCCCAAGTATTGTGTCCAGCTCTTTGTAGAAACAGCAGGTCGCGGAGGCAGCACTGGAGCGGCCGTTTGCCTTGTGGGCTTTGTGGTAAGCATTCCGCAGCTCCTTCACTTTAACCCTCCACTGCAGTGCGTCCCAGTCATGGCCCCTTTCCATCATGTCCCTTGATATCTGCCCGAAGGTATCGTAATTCCTACAGCTGGAACAGAGCTGGGATTGGACAACTTCCTCCCCACAAACACTGATGAGGTCAAGCACCTCACCATTGCTCCATACTGGGGATCACTTGGCGTATGAAAGCATGGTGACCTGGAAAGATGTGCTGAGAGCACTCCACGCCTGGCTGAGCAAACAGGAAGGGGATTTTCAAAATTCCCAGAGAATTTATAGGGTGGGTCTGACGGTTGGTCACCTGAGGGCAGGTCAGTAGAGTTCAAAGTGATGACCAGAGTGGCTAGAACAGGCATTGTGGGACACTTCTGGAGGCCAATCAGAGCGCATTAATAGACCAGGGCATCCACACTGGTGCCGCTGCGCTCCAGTCGGGGCGCAGCAAGCATTATGCCTCTCATCGAGGTGGATTACCACGAGCGCTCCAGTCGCGGAGTCCGGGCACTCTTCGTGCCTTGCCAGTGTGGATGCGTCATGAGTTAGGGTGCCCGGGGCTGCTTTAATGCGCTCTAACTCGCAAGTGTAGCCATGCCCTAAAATGCAAACTGACAATTGATGTTCTTCGCTCCTCCCCACTTTGTAGAGAAGAAGAGTGAAGATCCCCAGTGGATCTCTCTTGTTCACCTCCCCTAGACTTTGGAAGGCAAGTACAGAAATGTGCCCTTTCTATCTCTCCTGCTCTTCCTCTGGCTCACTCAGCTACATTCCAAAGCATATTTTTTTTGTGAGGGGAATCAGATCTCCTGATTTGGCTGCTTCCCTGCTCCTTTCACCTTTATGCTGAAAGAGGAGTGGTGACCCCCTCCTTGCTACAAAATTGGCTCTGAAAGCTGCTTTGAATGTCAGTTGTTAATACTCAGTCTCAGATGTCACAAGCCTTCATTGTATAAGAGGGTGGAGAGAGGGGGTGAACAAGCAACATGAATAGTGCTATTACGTCAAATCGCTCATTAGCAGCTTCATCTTTGTCTTTTTCAGTTTGGAAATTTAGTGTTTTATGAGGTACCTCTTCCCCTCCACTCTCACCGGGTATTTTAACTTTTAAAAAGCATGTTATAAAGTGTGACCTGTACAGCACACCAGTAGGAAAAACTAGATTTGTACAGGGAAGGGGTATTGTCTAACTAGAGCACAGAACACAAGACACTTCCTAACTCCCCTACTGAGTTGTGTGGTCTTTGGCAAATCACATAACTTACTTGTTTTAGTTTACTTCTCTATAAAATGGGCACAGCAATGCATATGTACGCATGGGCGTGCGCGCGGTGGATTGATTAAATAATTTGCCAGTTTGATCCTGCAATCCTTAAAAACAACTAATCCTTAAAGCACACAATTAGTCCTATTGACATCATTGCAACTGCTTTCTTGCATAAGAATTCTAGGGTTGGATCCAGTGTCTGTAGACCATTTTTAGATTCCCAAGCAAAAGATGCTATTCAATTGTATATTATTATATTGAGGTTTCTTTAAACAGTAAAGAGTCATCTGCACTTGGAAGAGGTGAATAATAGAGTCCTGGTTATTTTCCATTACTATGATCTCTTGCTTTACTGGAAATCGTTTATGTGGTTTTAGAAACATTACAGAGACCCAATACCTTTTGGGAGCAGTAGCAGATGTCATTGGGCCAAATCCTGCCCACATGGGCATGGGACGGCTATATGGGCTTGATCCTGTTCCCACTGAAGTCACTTGCAAAACTTCCATTGAATTCTATGGTGCAGGAACAATGCCTGAGTTAGTAAAGTGAGCGGGATTTGTCCAAGTATGATGGAAGGGGAAAAAACCCAACCACCTTACACAGGGCCTTGTTCAAAAACCAGTGGAGTTTGTGAAAGATTCCCACTGACTTAAATGGGCTTAGGATCAGGCCCACACACCCTTACTTGAATGAAATTTCAGTGGGAAAGTTCCCATTAATTCAACAGGAGCCAGATGGCCTCAAGTATCCTACAGATTCAAAGAGCCCTGTGTAGCAAACCCTCATGGTCATGAATAACTTCACTCATGTAAATAGTTCAACTGAAGCCAATGGGAACATTCCCTCCGACTGGGCTTTAAACATGTGCATAAGCAGGGTGAAATCCTGGCCCTCTTCAAGTCAGTGAGTTTCTCATGGACTTCATTAAGGCTAGCATTTTACCAACAGTGTGAGCCATGCAGGTGAAAGGTCAGTTTAAACCCTGGTGTAACTATTAGCTTCAGTGAAGTTTGTCTTCTTACACAAGTATATCAACTCAATGATATTAAAAGTGCCCCCATGAACAACTTATCCAAATATGTCAAAATCTGATACAGCTGATTTAAAACAAACAAACAAACAAAACACTAGTTACAAAACAGTATAGGTTGCTTAGAAAATTGTGTTAGATGAACTTGTCATTCCAACAAGATATTGGTAATGAGACCAAAATTATTTTCCTACTTCACAAAATTCTGCTAAGCCAAATGTAATTGAGTTATTGCAAGGAGGTAGTACTAAACACACATAGTACAATGTATCTAAATGAGTCTGGGATTCTTATCTGGATATTTATTGTCCGGAACCAAATAATTTTGGTACATGATAGATATCAAAATGATTTAGGCAATGTATTAATAGTTAGGGTCTCATCTCGACATAGCAATGTGTATACATAATGTAATAGATCACATTATTTCTAAAAAGTCAGTCTACAAACATTAGCAGACACTTTAAAATCAATTTTAAAGACAACACTATAACTTTCAATGAATCTCCATGCTGAACCCCAAATCCTACTCTATCACACCATGCTTGTACCTAATTATGAATTCTTTCTACTTACAACTTTCTTATTGAGTTCATCTATCCATTGCAAACCAGTTGTGAGTTTCACTTTGGCTGTATATTATGCATAGGGAATATGGAAATTTAAGACGCATTTACAGAAACACTGTTCTCCTCTGACTTGAACCCTTATTGTAACTTCTAAATTAGGATTGAGAAAGACTGATGTTAGTAGGCTGGAGATTAAGCAAACATCTGTGGGGACATGAATCTATTTTTCCCTCCCCACACACAGCTAGATCCACACACACCAAAAAGAAAATAATGTCTCATGCTGAGAAAATTCTCTTCTTTAGAATGTATTGTTTAATTTATTTTCCCTGACAATTTTTTTTTAAATGGTGGTAAGAAAAATCTCCCTTGTAATTAAAGCAAGTCAGTATCAACTAAATCATCAAGCCCTCTTAAATGACAGGTATGTAATAAATGACAAAGTGTTTGAATGTCTGAACAGTCAATTTAAGCATAGAGAAGGAGAAAAAAGGAACACACTGAAAAAAATGAATGATTCAAGTGCGGATCTGATTTGATTACACATGAATTTTAAATGAAATTATTTTTTTTAGTTAATATGATAATTTGGCATTAAACTATTTACCAGAAAGTAACATTTGTATTTCTGTACTATTTTATCAATAGGACCTAATTTTGTAGACTTTCAGGTTGAATAATCTGATCTAATTTAGTTGAAATTCGACTGATAAACAAAATCCTGTGAAGTGCCCACGTCAATGGTAACTGATGATGTACCTCGAAGGATGAGTGCAAAAAAATAAATAAAAAGATTTGGCTTACTTCTCTACTGCTATTTTGTATTTTGTGATACTGAAAGGAACATGGTTATTTTTTTCTTACTTATTAGCATATCAATAGAGGCCTAATTTTGTAGGCTTGTTTGGTAAAAAAATCTGATGCAAGTAAAAGAGAGGTTTGATTTATTTCCATATCTGTCTCTCTATATGATCCAGACTGCAATGTCCCTCTTATTAATGAGAGCTCAGCCTCAAACCTACAAAGTATGTAGGTATAAATTTATTTCTGTTTGTCTGGAAAATAATTGCAGTTTGACTTAGTTCTATTAATTGCAAGAATTAATGCACCAGAAAAATTCTGTATGAGTTTTTAAATTTATTGCATACATGTCATTTAAGGGAGCTCAATGACTTAGTTTAAACTGACTTTGCTTTAAAATTGCTTTTATAAGGTTGGCAGCATGATTCAAGGATTACAATGGAGGAAAGGTAGTTTAAAAAAAACCACACACACACACCTAGATTATATTAAGGGATTTACAGCTGGTTCATTGTTGGACTTTGGTTAAGTCACCAGCCTTTCTGTGGGTCATTTTCCCCTTGTGCAAAGTGGGGATAATAATATTTACCTACCTTTGAATGCGAAATCCTGTGTATGGATGATTTTGAAGCTAACAGGTGCTGGGGGAAAGTGGAAGGATAGCTTGTGGAGATGTAAACCACTAGCGTTGGGTGGATAAGAGCTTTACAGACTATACCATACACAAGAATTATTTTCACCTACTCCCTACAGGAATGTCCTCGGAGACACAATATAGCAAATTAACAGGGCACAGCTACACTACAATCCTGTCTAGGATAGGAAGCAAAAAATGTCTTATCCAGTCAAAGCTGCTGGAGGAATCTGGTTTAGGCCAAGTTACATCATTACCTATTTACTTCACATGTATTATTAGAACAGTGTGCGAAATAATGCAACAAGAATTTTCATGGCCAATAGTGATTTGGACCTTTGATTTATATTGCATGGCCAGGGACTTTAATCCCACTGGGCTCAATCTTGCAAGATGAGGAGTGCTCTCAATTCTCATTGAAGTCAATGGGAACAGGGAAGGAGTGCTTCACGGAATATACGCAACATAATGTTTAATAAACACTCAGGTCAGGTTTGTCAGAAGATACAGCACTTTTGTCAACTGTTCAAGACATACAGAGGTTGCCATTTCAGCAATCACCCCAAGGATTGAATTGAGGCCCTCTTAAACTAAAAAGGATGAGTCTTCATTTTAAGAGCCAGGCTCTCATGCAAAAAGCTGTAGCCGTCTCATCCTGTGCAGACAGGCACAAACTAGGGTTGCCAATTTTGGTTGGACGTATTCCTGGAGGTTTCATCACAAGACAATCTTTAATTAATGATTAATCTTTAATTCCTGGAGACTCCAGGACAATCCTGGATGGTTGGCAACACTAGCACAAATAGGGGACACAACACACCCTGACCAGTATGTTGTACAAGCACTCAGCTCAGGATTATGGAAACATAAAATTAACACTGGGCCTGTTTAGGGCCTTAAAATAAGTATTAGCAAAGCCACTTAATTACAAATATTGCATCACCACATTTGCATAGTCTCTCTCATGCTACTATTGTGAGACCTACACTAACACTCAGCAGCTTGCATGACTGGGCCCTTAATTTTGATACCTCTGCTCTCAGTATTTGTTTTTGTATTAGATCACGTTTTTAAACAAGCTAATTTCAAAGACACCAATCATGTGCATCTTTCTCCTTGTGGTTAGGTCCAACAGGGAAGCCAAGATAGACGTAGAATTGAAGACAAATCAAACAACAAAAAAGGAACCAGCATGTCTATAATATGCTCCAACCCTGTTTCCTGTTAACAGTGTGTCCTTTGACCAAATCAACAGGCTAACAAGTAGTCTTAGAGTTGATATGTTCACTTAAATTATGGCCTTCTCATTCCTTTTGCCACAATTTTGAACATGACAGCCAAATAATGGTTTCAATTCTAACGTTAGCATGCTTGTGTCTCTTCCTATATTATTATTATTACAAACATTCAGGGAAGTTCACAACATACAAACAAGCAGCGTTAACTGCAGCAAATACTTAATTTATAGAACATGGCTATAATTATAACACTAGCTATGACAGCTTCCAATAGCAGATCCATTTATTGAAGTCCCTCATACTGACAACTTCATATAGGAAATACCCACATATTTTCCAAATATATCAATTTCAGCCTATTGGTTTTATTAGTAAAGTATACAAAAGCAGTTTTGGACTTCAATAAATGGATCTGCTATTGGAAGCTGTCATAGCTAGTGTTATAATTATAGCCATGTTCTATACATTAAGTATTTGCTGCAGTTAACGCTGCTTGTTTGTATGTTGTGAACTTCCCTGAATGTTTGTAAAACGTGCAATGTGGGGCTCTAATATTAAAGAAAATATAATTTTGCTCCTATCACATTTTAGATTAACCAAATAAAGGGTGAATGTGAATAAAAAAGTTTTATTGTTCTTAAACCTCCAATTCTATATTAATAATTCAGTATAAAATTATAATAGCTGCAACATATTACCAAACACATTCAGTACACAATACATGTAATAGAGTATTATTATTAATTTGTATTACTACAAGTAATACAAGTCCTAGTCATGGGCCATGACCCCATTGTGCTACGTGCCATACAAACACAGAACTGTAAGTCGGCCCCTACCCCAAGGAGGTTAGAATCTAAGCAGAAGGATATACTGTAGTTTTAACATATGATGAAAACTTTGGTTTGTTTTCCAGAAGTCACACACACACACACACACACACAATCAAGTGCCAAAGAACAAAACATTTGCAGTGTGAGCAAAGTGTAGTTAAACCATCTGCTCAAGTATTTTAGTAGCCCCATTACTTCAGAAAGACAGTATTTTAGATAACAATGGTCACAACTATGAATCTTATCACTGTGAAATTTAGGTTACATAGATCAAGGTTCTCTTATGCAAAACTTTGGCCAAAATTTCCAAAGATTTCCAAAATTTCCAAAATTACAAGCAAACTGGAATCTGTAGCTATTTTTGTCATCAGAAAAATATTTTAAACTTTTGTCACCTGATATCTGCCACAAATCATCAAAAGACAATAAAACAAATTGACAATTCTAACTACTGTACACAAGTTAAACAGCCTGCACATTACAGCTTAATTTGCAATCATACATTTTACTTTTTTGATCTAACCAGTTTAGAAAGATTGACAATTCTTCTGCCTCCCAGAGTCAATAGCTCAATACACAGTTAAGCAAAATAGTATCTATAGCTCACATTCAAATACAAAGCATTTGTGACCTTCTGGACCTTGCAGTCACTGAAAATCCTGTGGAACCTAACTTTAGAAGTGGTCATCCTATTTAAAATTAAGGTTGGCAAGTAGATAAAACCCTCTTCACTGAGGAGCTGGGTTATTGATGAGCCACACAGAAGTCAAAAAGATCATACAATTGAGTTAGTTAGCAACCTTCTACGCTTCCAATATTCAGGTTCTTCTGTCCCTGAGCCACAGAGCAAGCAAGGGTTAATCCAGCTCTAGACTGGAGTAACTCTCCTGCATGATCATAGGCAGATAATTGGATAGGTCCAGCAACTTTTCTAGGCTGGGTTTTCTTTTTTCTTTTTAAACTAACCCATCACTCAGAAAGCACTGCTTCTCACATTCAGTTGCTGTATTGCAGCACCAGCCCTTCTCCCCTCTTGCTTTTTATTTTTGTTTCAGCCGCTCTAGTTTTTAGGACACAAGTTCTTTTCTTACTCTTTTTTGAGTAATGAGAATGGAAACTGGGATGAGAATAATGGGTTAGATCCTCAGCTGATACAAGTCAGCCTAACAACCCAATTTACACCAGCCAATGTTTTGGCTCAATGACTTCAGGCTGCTGCTCCTTTTAGTTATAAAAGCAAGATTTTCAAGTACTCACCATGCACAAAAGCTCCTTTTTAGACTCCAGAAAAGAGCTGCTCAAAAAAGCAACAACAAAAAACCCACCACACCTCAGAGCAACAACAAGTTGTCAGAAAATTGATTTTTGTTGAAATCGAGAAGTGTCAATTTCAGTAAGATTCAGTGGGAAAAGTCAAAACAAATCATTTCAGCTTTTAATTTCATTTAGAAAATGTCAAAATGTTTAATCTGGATAAAGAGAGTTTTGTTTTGACTTTTTTGGATGTATTTTATTATTGAAACAAAACATTTTTACTTTATCAATATGAAACTAATGATATTATTAACACTTAGTTTTAATAATTCCAAACTGAATGTATTCAGAGTTTACATTTTGTAGGTGATTTTGAAATGTCAGCTTTTTGTTCCAATGTGTAATGAAAACAAGTTTAGAAATATCAAACATTTCTGCAGCATGGAAATTCTGGTTCCTGACCTGCTCACCCTAACTCAGGGCCAGATTTGTTAGAAAGCTCATCACACAATCACATTTAAAAACCTAGTGTTGATTGTGGTGCTCTGCTTCCTTCGAAAACTCTGCGCTTTGGCAC
Source organism: Macrochelys suwanniensis (assembly GCA_033296515.1). Classification (NCBI taxonomy): domain Eukaryota; kingdom Metazoa; phylum Chordata; order Testudines; family Chelydridae; genus Macrochelys; species Macrochelys suwanniensis. The sequence continues at coordinate 93,947,556 of CM065776.1, read as the reverse complement.
TGCACAGCTTTCATAGGATATAGCGGTGGAGTGGGTTTCCTATTTGAAAGTTCCTTTAAGTTAGTGCCTTTCTTCTACAGGCAAACTACACACAGTTCTTTATTCAATTTAAGCTACATCAGAATGATTGGGCTACCTTTATAAAGTTTATGAAACCATATATTTTTCTTTTTTTCCACAAACAAAAACAGTTCAATCATCCAAAATTTTCTTTGCCATCTGTAGGGTCAGACATTTTATGCACATTCCTTTTCTCTTTTAAAACATGTATGGACTGATATAGGGCCAGATTTTTGACTCCTAACTCCCATTGGTGAGCAGTTAATCACACAGTTTGACTATTCCCCCCATATATATTCGTTGGATTGGCCTGGGTATAGGGTGGACAACAGTGGGGCGCAAAAGTCTGCAGCTCAAGAACCCAACCCCTGTAGATTCCAGGCAGTCGTGCAAAGAGTCTTCTCCATACCACTTTGCAGCCCATCCAACCCTCAGATGCAGCAGCATGACAAGTCCTGTTGCTGGGCTGCAGCTGTACAATGGGGATAATGATACTTAATAAAGCACTCTGAAGTCTATGGATGAAATGTGCTACAAATGAGCTAGGAATTATTAGTAGTTTGCAGAATTCTGGTACATTCCATGATCCCATGAAGATCTTTTCCTTGAAGATCAAACAGTCTGTGATGGGCAACCATGATGGTCAGCATAGCTCCCATCCGTACCCTTAGCCTAAACACTTCTGGATTTTTAGGGGTGGGGGATGAAAGAAAAATCTGTTTAGCCCCCTTTCTACTCCGCATGGACCCATCTTCTCATTCAGCATGGATATGCTCCCATTTACCATGCAGTAATGGGGAAAATGTTTGCTTCCCCCCCCACCCCCCCGGCCCTTATTTTCTTTTACCAGAAGAAGATGCCTCCCCATTCAATCAAGAATCTCAGATATGAAGTAAATATTACTAAACTTTTATAATTTTAAAAAAATTAATATACCTGCATATGGAAAATAAAACAAAAAGTATTATTTACAAGAGCAACCATACCACAAACCTCATTAAAAAAGTGACACCAGGACAATTTTACTTTACTGTATGCAGGTTATGGTTAAAAGTAACTTTCACATATCTGCATGCACAATTACTAGGAGATATTTCATAAATGTATGTTCATGTTTTTTCCTTTAATCAGAGCTATTAAGCAAACCATACTGATTTAGAAGTAGAAATAAAAGGCTATGCTTGTAAATAATATTTTTTTCCCTCAGGAAGCAGGGTATTTTTTGCAAATATATGAATTGTGGTAAAATACCAGACATGCCATTGATACTGTACTTGAAACTGTTCAAGAAAGTCTCAATGCTTTGCTTGTCTTTCTTTGTGTCTTTACTTAAATGAAACATTAGCTAGTAGATTCTTTTTCACTCCTACATGCAGACTTGGAACAATTGTTTCTGTTCCTCATAGTTATGAAAAGGTTGTATTTATAGCTCAGCTGACAGTTTATTTTTCTGTTTCTACATTTGTCTTTTTGTTCAATTGAGCCCATACATTTTTCATGTAGCTGTTGCCTGCAACTGGGCATATTTGCCAGACATTAGGGGATGCATTTTGTACACATCACCATACATGTAATACATAAATAACACACAGGGAATCCCAAGAGACTCTGCTGGTACAAGAAAGCTATTGAACTAAATTTTTCCTTGGTAAATTTCAATGACTACAGGTCAGTGATGAAAGTATCCCAGTATTTATCAGCGAAGAGCCTCAACCAAACCCTGGGTCAGGCCACACCACCTTTTGTGAATCTTAGCTCATGACTCACATCCAATTTTCGCCCTCTATGCCCATCTCTGGTACTGTAACTGTACCATATAAGTTTGATTCTCTCCCTTCAGTTCAACCAAAAAAGTAGTCATGGACATTCAAGGACCTATATTTCCTCAGTTTTTCCAAAAAACAGCAGATGTCAGCTTGACATGAAAGACAATGAAGTATATTTGTAGGATAGAGCAACTAGCTCTGGAGTTTAGGACTGGGGCATTTAAATCTAGCCTTGGTCAGTATATACTGAAAGTTGTTATCATCTAATTTTTGTTCCATTACGTGTGTGTAATGCGTTAATGCCCATAATTCAGATTGTTCACATCTCAAAGCATCATCTCAATTGCGCTAATAACTGGCAACCTTATTGGCAGTGAGAGAGCAGAGTCCAGAGGTTAGAGCTTTAGGTTCCAATCCCTGTTACATCACAGACTTCTTGTGTGACCATGGACAAGTCTCTGACAAGTCGCTTAACCTCTCTGTGCCTCAGTTCACTGTCTGGGAAATGAGGATAACAGAATTTCTCTACCTTAGAGAGGTATTGTGAGAATAGATATATTCAAGATAGTGAAGTGCTCAAATACTATGGTGATCAGAGCCACATAAGTAGGTAAGACGGTCTCATTAGAGACCAAGGGAGGAGAGCATAAGCATGGAGACTGAACCTCTCTTTTGCCACTAGCGTCCCACAACAAAACCGTTGAGTAATGCTGGTAGGTTATATGCCAGTGGTTTTTTTTCAAGATTGTTAGTTTCCAAGAGTTTCAAATATTTCAGCTTTTCAGCCTGATTCTCATCTATGGCTAGTGTTCAGCCTTTCTTTAAAATAAATAAAAATCAAGTGCCAGGTTTCTCAAGCACCCAAAAATACCTTTACCTTTGAAAATGCTCTCTTCAGTAGGAGTTGGATAAGGTCTTATTTCACAATGAGATCTCTCGCTTACTGGAGTGAGGAAGTGTGGTGTCTACTGTATTTGTAAAATAACGTGAGAGCCAAATCCTACAAGGGAATCCACAAGGGTCCAGCTGAATGGATCCCTCTTCAGCACAATGGCCTCGGATAGCAGTTGCAAACATTGCAATTTCAGTATCTCTACCTTGGTATTTGACAAAAGTCTCTTTTATGCAAAAACAATGTTACTTTCAATATATTTTCACCGAGTTATAATCAAACTTCAGAGCGAACAATTTCTGGCTCTTATAAGCAATTATTCATGCTCCAAAGAGGGGTAATATGAAGAAATTACAAATTATTTTCCCCCTACAAAATAGTGTACTACAATACAGGAGACCCTCGCTAGAACGCACGTCAACATAGCGCGAATTCGGAATTAGCCCAGGTGCGACCACGGAACCCAAAATAAATTATTTAAATTGGAATCCATGGTAACGCGCCCCTCTGCTATAATGCATTCCCTGCGTTAACGCTCATGGCTCCCAACCCTGCGTTCTAGCGAGGATGCGGTGTAATTAAAGATTTCTTGACACATGATAACGCCTATATCAGAGGTCAACATCTGCAATCCAGGTTAATTCAGTCATAGATTTCTACCAGAAAGATCTGAATTTTATATTAGAACTCACTTCATCTTATCCTCACCACATTATATCATACTTTTTCAAAAGAGTGTACGCTTTTGGCACTTTACAAAGATAGCCAAGTTATAAGCATATGCCATCACACAATGACAACAAGTACATAGTGTGACAGGGTCAGGCCAGATGGCTACAAGAGAGTGGTTGAAGGCAGATATATTAGCTCTAGGTTAAGTAGGTCCCTTTTCCTTGGGTAAGGTAACAGGGAAGGTTCCAGAACACTCAGGAACTTTCTAGAAACAATTAAGGCAGACAGGCTGATTAGAACACCTGCTGCCAATCAAGAAGCTGCTAGGCTAAGCTGCCTGCTAAGACAGGCAGGCTAATCAGGGCACCTGGGTTTAAAAAGGAGCTCACTTCAGTTTGTGGTGTGCGTGGGAGGAGCTGGGAGCAAGAGGCACTAGGAGCTGAGAGTGAGAGGGTGTACTGCTGGAAGATCCTGTGGTGAGGATAAAGAAGGTGGTGGGAGGAGTCCATGGGGAAGTAGTCCACGGAGTTGTAGCTGTCGTGCAGTTGTTCCTGAAGGCACTCTAAACAGCTGCAGTCCACAGGGCCCTGGGCTGGAACCCGGAGTAGAGGGCGGGCCCGGGTTCCCCCCAAACCTCCAACTCCTGATCAGACACAGGAGGAGTTGACCTGGACTGTGGGTTCTACCAAAAGGAAAGATCTCTGAGGCAAGCAAAATCCGCCTATAAGCGCAGGACCCACCAAGGTAGAGGAGGAATTTTGTCACAATAGATTGACATTCCATGTTTAATATAAAACCAAAACCAGCTTTCCTTCTCCACTTAGGATAGAAGAAATGAATTTACTTCAATCTCATAACATCATTCATAATGGAATTGATGTCTGCACTGGTAATTCACTGTAGGTTTGCCTGTATTAACCACCAGAAAAATAGTTTTTGAATTCAAGATAGCAATATCCTATATCACATAAATAACTTCAAATGAATACCTGGGGATGGAATAGTGTTCATTTAAAACATCATGTCACTCTTCATCATGCACTGGGCAATATGGCTGACGGCCCAATTTTGCAATCCTTATTCACTTGGAGTAGCATTTATTCATGAGAGCAGACACTATGATTTCAATTTAACTATATGAGTAAACAAGTGTGAAGTGCTAGTCAAGGTAAGCAGATGTGGCCTATCTGCCGGACAATTAACTATGTCAAAAATCAACTGGCGCTCCTCCTCACAATAAAATGAATTTACTATTCTGGATCCGAAATTGTGATTTTACTATTAAATATTTATAATACAAGCTCCACGGTCCTTGTTACTTCAAAAGTTTTACCTACAGGCATAGATGAAAACATTAAACAGGTAGTACACCTGGTTGGAGAGGTCAGTTCCACTCAGCCTCACTTGCCTGCAACCATCCACCTCTAATCTTTGTGAAAGTCTTGCCAGATTCCCTGCTGCCATCTATCCTGTCTCATATCAGGAGTGGGCAGGCTGCTAAGAGTAGCAGCAGCAACCGAGGTAAACAGAACAAAAGTGGTAAGGAAATAGGAAGCAATTCGATGCTCCAACGCTGGCTGGAGTGAGCACCAAAAGGTGGGAAGCAGATAGCTCTATTTGATAGGAGAGGAACCAGCTATAGCACCTTCCAGTGTGTATGTGGAGTGAGGAGGAGGAGGGGCTCCAAAGGCGAAATGTGGCAGGGGGAGGGAGGGCAAATGAAAAGTAGGAACCAAGAGACAACAGATGAACAGTTAGATCAATTTACACCCTTCATCCCAGAGCCCTGTTCATTTTAAGGTTGTCTGAGTTAATATTGAGTACAATACAAAAAACATGGCTTCAAAAAGAAAAAAAGATGTTTCATTTATTATGTTCCAGGAAACACCAGATTCATATTTACCAGAGGAGGCATAATTATCTATTTCCAGCATTGCTTGTCCTCCAAAATGGTTTCTCACCCTCTTCTCTCTTCTGTATTTCTTTGTATTACTCTAGTAATTATTTTAAGAATCTGTTACAATTCTATGACAAGAAAATATCCTGCTACTTCAATAAGATAAATGATATTACTGGAATCAGTTAAAAAAACCCAACTCTTAAACTAGCTTTTCAAAAAAGATATAAAAAAATGCTTTTAGATAAGTAGGTCCATTATACTCACAGAATTCATAGGGACCAAACTTAGCTCATTGAAAAAAAGGACCAAGACCATCTTATTCTATATTAGCTCAAAGCGTTAGCTGACATCAACAGGAGGTAGGCATAGGAAAAATGACATAAAAGGACATATACACTGTGAAAGTCCATAGAAAGTAGTTTCACATTGTGCCTACATCATTCCTGGAATGATTCCTTTGAGATCAGATGCTTGTTGTCACATTTAGGAAGCAGCAACTAAAGACAAAATTAAAAAAATGACTGAAGGCTGTGCAAAAGTGTTACGATGAAAAATGAAAAAGGGAAAATGAAACAAAAGGCTTAGGGCCTATTGTAATTTCTGAATCCAAAGGGTAGCACCCAAATAGCAGTAGCCAGAGGCATTCTGCCTGCAAATTACTGAGGCTGGCAACGTGCCTCTCTCTAGGCTTATCTATTGGCCATGATACCACTTGTTTATCCCTTGTACCAAGAGAGTGCAAATCTCAAGACCGCACCAGTGTGCAAAAGGTGGCCACAATGGGAAACCAGAATCTGGCCCTTACTCCAGAAGATAATCAGTACTATATCATGAGATTGGTAATCCTTCATCTACTGGTTTTCCATTTATCTTGATATAGTTATTGGGCTGAATGTTCAGAAGTGTTAGGCTCCAAACTTCCATTTAAATTAATCAACTCCTTTTCAGCTCTTTATCAGCTAAATATTTCAGGCTCTCATTGAAGTCAATGAAGGTTTTGTGACTGACCTCAACCAGATAAGGATCAAGCTCTCCTTGGATATCTATTAATTGTTGGGGGCATACCTAGCACATTCAGCAGCTCAGTAGGTGTGTTCTCCTTGCACATATCTGGAATGAACAGCAGCAGTTGGCAAGCTTCAAGAATTTGAGAGAATAAAAAGCATTTTAAATGCGATTTTAATTTTGCTTCACATTTGTAATAAGGGTGTAATTCAGCTATTTAGCTTCGAGACTGCCACTTCTGAGCTTTAAGAACATATTGTTGTTAGGCACAGTGCTGTACCTTACATAAAAAGAATTCCAGTATCCCAAGCAGCCCCCTGCAGGGGATGATGCAGATTTGTACCTGCAAAGCAGGAGCTTTGAAAATTTTAACCTAAGTGTCTTCAGAGTCTAAGGGCTGGTCCACACTAGGGGGTGGGGGGGAATCGATCTAAGATACGCAACTTCAGCTTCATGAATAATGTAGCTGAAGTCAAATATCTTAGATCGATTTCAAAAGTACTTACCACTGGTCCACACCGCAGCAGGCAGGCTCCCCCGTCGACTCCGCTTACTCCTCGTGCGGAGCTGGAGTTCCGGAGTCAACAGGGAGCAGCTCTGGGATCGATTTATCGCGTCTAGACGAGACGCGATAAATCGATCCCAGAACACCGATCGCTACCTGCCGAATCGGGCGGGTAGTGTGGATGTAGCCTAAGTTTTATTTAGAAAAGTGATTTAGGCACTTTGGCTCAGATTTTTTTAAAAGGTATTTAGGCATTGCTTTTTCACTTTTCTATGGCTAAGGCTCAGATTCAGAGAGGTACTTCAGTGCCCAACTCCCATTGAAATCAGAGGGATTTTAGGTGTCTAAAAAGTTAAACCTTTGAAATCTGGACCTAGGTGATTTCGCACTTGTTTACATGACTAATTAGAACACAGCAAGATAGGGTGTGACTCTGCCCCACCCTAGTCTGCTGCTGTCTATCTGTCCATATGCAGTTAATGTAATTTGAGCTAGCCTGGTTTCAAAGAAGATTAGATCAAAGCACTAACAAAATGTTAATAGGTGAGAAACAGGATGCACGTGACACTAGGACCACAGCAAGTCTGTGCTGGATACATTCACATCCCAGTTTGTCACAGTTTAATTGTTCATGTAGACAAGCCTTTAGATATCTAAATCCCATTTGCAAAATGGATGTAGGCACTGAGGAGCCTAAGTCACATCTAAAGTCATCTGGACTTGGGCTCCTAAAACACATAGGGTAAAATGATCAAAGTCACCTTTGTGTTTAAGTAGGAACATTAATTCTCAGAACACAAATGCAGCCACTTCAGAGCAGTTCAGTATCCATCCATCAGGTCCTGGTCCCATTTTCCCCCAGTGCAACCCCTCTTTGTAGAATCAAATGTCAACATCATCCTTGTCCTTCTACTCCCTGAGCACAAACAATACAAGATCAAAGGAGAAGTAGCCTCCATATGTGCCCATATAGGAATCAAGAGAAAATTGTTGCTCCTCCTCTCTAGAAGCAGGTACACTCTTATTTTCCCACATTCATAGCACAGAAGTAATTCTTGAAATCTTGTTCAGGAATCTAACAAATAACTCAATAACAGTCACTTACTGATAAAGGAACAAAGTGATTAGTTAAAGGAATTAAGGACCTAAGGGAAAGCTAAAAAGTTGAGTGCCACTTCAGTCATACAAGTTGTTGCTCTGTGCATCTTATGCCAAATTTTCTCTCTCCCTCTCATTGACATACTGTACTCCACTTTGTCATTTATCCTTTAGAAATAAAACAGAGCTATCTGGAGTGCAATAAATGAAGATTTCTGGGAGTATGTATTTAATGAAAATAGGCTTTGGTTTTCACACTTTTCTCAGCTTCATTGAGTAGATCTTCATTCTGGAGTTAATTGACTTTTTCTGAACAGGGTTTTTATTTTTCTGGACCTCGGGCGTTATTTTAGCTTGCATTTGTTCAGTGACCCACTGACAAATATGCAAAATAGGAGGGGGGAAAGGTAAATACTCGGTGGTTTTCATGTGTTCTCTCTACAGGGAAGAGGATGTCAATGAGTAGCCTCCCCGGTGGCCTCAGGGCAGCCCTGCAAGAAACCCCTCATCTCAGTTTCCTGTCTCAGGCTGCTCAATAAATGCTAGCTCATAGCCTAAAGTTAATCAAAGCACTCCCCTCCTGGGGTCCAATTTATATAGTCCTCACACTCTGGCCCTCCAGCCCCCAAACCCTATTCAGTCTCTTTCCACTTAGGAAAGGGAGTCCCCCAGCTCCTACCCAGAGCTGGGTCACAGGTCGATGTCTGTGCATGAGCCAGTCTTATTCCCTGCAGCACTCAACTGCTGCTTCGAGACAACCATGGCTTCTCTTTCCTAAGCATCCCCCTGCAGACTCTTCCTCTCAGAATTGTGAACTCTCATTGTAACTCCCAGAGGCAGCCCCTTCCGCCTCATTACACCAATCCAGGGCATACCTGGTCTGGAACAGGAGCACTGGGCCCAATTTCATTAAGGATCCAGCTAGCTTGTAACGTGCCTCACCCCACCTTACAAAAGAAAAAAACAAACCATGCCTCTCTCAAACATATTCCCAAGATACACCATACTCACACCAGAACATGACACATTCCCTTCAAAACATAAGCCAGGAGTTTCCCACATTTCCCCAAGTCCTCAAAATAGTCCTTGAGGAAAATGTCCCCGTGGCCCGCGCCACTTCCCACAGCTCCCATTGGCCGGGAACGACAAACTGCGGCCACTGGGGGCTGCAGGTGGCCGTGCCTGTGGACGGTCAATGTAAACACTGTCTCACGGCCTGCCAGTGGATTACCGACAGGCTGCATGAGGGTCAGAGGTTGCCCACACTGCTCTATGGCCAGGTGCTTCTCGTAAGCCCAAATGGAGCAAGCTGGTGAGACAGGTGCACTGGCCCTGCTCCTTCTTAAAGGGCCAGTGTCAGCTTGTGACTGTATGTCTGCTTAACGCATCTGAGGCAAAAGAGTCCATATTCCTTTAAACTCATGGACCCAGATCTTCAAAGGGATTTAGGCACCTAGCTCCCATTGAAATGAAGGAGAGTTAAACCCCTAGAATCCCTTTGAGGATCTGGGCCATGGAACTGTTGTGACAACTAGGCCTGCAAATTTACCCAAATTGTGAGCTCAACTGTAAAAAGTATGTGAAAGTTCATAAAATATTATAATAACTTATAACAGATATCGATGCGGGAAAGGTGTGAAAAGGAGAAGTAATAAACAAATCTTTAAAAAAATTATGCTTGTTAAAAAGAGGAGATGTGGAGCCAGACATTAACGAGCCATATTGATATGTTGCCTATTAAGCCTAATTGGTGTACAAAATAACGAGGAGATGGGCTATTCCACCCAACACTCCCTTTTGGGTTCTTAAAAGGAAGATTTTGTAGGGAAAAAACAAAAAGAACAAGAGCTTCACCATACTGGTTGTCACCCTCCTGTGTCCCCGAGCCACCTACATCCTAATCCTCAGAAATATCCTGACCAGGCTGGGCCAGAGAGTCCAGATGACATCACTACCAATAACAGCTCCAGCTGAATCCCAAACCTGGTATTGGACTTTTAACAGCAACAAGAGGTTGTCCCAGACTGAGGTGTCAATAGAGGTGGTTTTGGAACAAATTGATAAATTAAACAGTAATAAGTCACCTGGATCAGCTGGTATTCATCCAAGAGTTCTGAAGGAAATCAAATATGAAATTGCAGAACTACTAACTGACTGTGGTATGTAACATATTATTTAAATCAGTCTCTGCACCAAATGACTGAAGGATAGCTAATATAACGCCCAATTTTTCTTAAAAGTTTTCTGAGGTGATACTGGCAATTACTGGCCAGTAAGCCTAACTTCAGTAACAGGCAAATAGGTTGAAGCTAAGAATTGTAGCTAATTAGTTCATTTTATCACCCAGGAGCTGTTTCTTGCTCTCCCAGTCCCTACCCGCACTGAGCTGTCCATGGTGCTGCAGTCCCTTTGGCTAGCCAGGGGCACCAGCTGCACTTCTCTGACTCCAGCAAAGAACTGACTTTGGTCTGCACTACAGCTCCTTTTAGCCTGCAACCCTCTGACTGGCTAGCCCTTTCCAGCCTCCCCCCAATTGGCTGTTTTTCTGGGCAGCTTGGAAGAATTTTCTACAGCTCTTTTCCTAGGATGGGTGTGGCAGGACCCTGAGTTCTCCAGCAAGGTGCCTCTGAGCCTAGTCCACCCTGTCACAGACCCCAAGAGAAGACCCCAGCAGCAACCACATCTCTGTTAATGATTGTCTGTTGAGAGATCCATAAGCTCCTAGCATATATTTGGGGATAAGAGTATGACATCCAGTCTTAATCATTGCATGGGTTTCTGTCGGATTTATATGTGCATGGGTAATTGTAACTTTACTTATTGCTTTAATAAAAATTATGGTACAGATAAGACAGTACTTGTGATTGTGTCTGTGGTCACTATCCTTGGTCTTTGTGCTTTTGGAGTCTCCAAATTTGAGGAAAGCACCGGAGGTGATTTTCACTTTGTTGAGTTTGAAACTGCAGCAACGGGAGCTGAACCCATGCTAGTTTAATACAAAAATCACTAAATTCATTTTAAATTTGAAAAAGGCTACAGAATTATCAGACATCGATTAATAACATATGTAGGGGGAAGAGTCAACACAGCTGTTGAAAAAGGGAAATCACACCTCTCCAATCTATTAGAATTCTTTGAGTGTGTCAACAAACATGTGGAGAAGGGTGATCCAGTAGATTTAGCATACTTAGACTTTCAGAAAGCCTTTGACAAAGTCCATCACCAAAGTCTCTTAAGCAAAATAAGCAATCATGGGATAAGAGGGAAGGTTCTCTCATGGATCACTAAATGGTTAAAAGATAGGAAGTAAAGGGTAGAAATAAATGGTCAGTTTTCAGAATGGAGAGAGGTAAATAGCACGGTCCCGCAAGGATCTGTACTGGGACCAGTGCTGTTCAACATATTAATAAGTGATCTGGAAAAGAGGGGTAAACAGTGAGGTGGCAAAGTTTGCAGACAACACATTATTACTCAAGATTGTAGTCATCTTTTAATGTAACTAAGAGTTATAAAGGGATCTCACAAAACTAGGTGACCCTGGACAACAAAATGGCAGATGAAATTCAGTGTTGATAAATATAAAGAAATGCACATTGGAAAATATAACCCCATCTAGACATACAAAATTAAGGGGTCTATATTAGCTTTTATCACTCAAGAAAAATCTTGGCATCACTGTGGATAGTTCTCTGAAAACATCCGCTCAATGGGCAGTGGTGGTCAAAAAATCTACTAGAATATTAGGAAACATTAGGAAAGGGATAGATAATAAGGCAGAAAATATCTTAATGCCATTATGTAAATGCATGGGATGCTCGCACCTTGAATACCATTAGCAGTTCTGTTGCCCCATCTCCAAAGAAAGATACATTAGAAGTGGGACAGCTTTCATGTGAGAAGACATGAAAAAGACTAGCACTTTTCAGTTTAGAAAAGAGTTGACTAAGCAAGGATATAATAGAGATCTATAAAATGAAAGTGAAGAAGGAAAGGTTAGTTACCCCCATCATATAACACGTGATCCAGGGGTCGCCCAATGAAATTAATAAGCAGCAGGTTAAAAACAAACAAAATAAAGTTCTTCACACCATGTACAGTCAATCTGTGGAACTCATTTCCAGGGGACGTTGTGAAAGTCAAAAGGATAACTGGGTTCAAAAAAGAATTAAATAAATTCATGGAGGATAGGTCGATCAGTGGCTATTAGCCACAATCATCAAGGTCAGTGTCCCTAAGCCTCTGACTGCCAGAACCCGAGACTGGAAAACGGGATGGATCACTCAATAAATGGCCCTGTTCTGTTCATTCTCTCTGAAGCAGCTAGCACTGGGCACTATCAGAAGACAGGACACTGGGCTAGGAGGATCACTGGTCTGACCCACTATGGCCATTCTTATAGTCTAAAGAACATCTCCAGCCCATCTCAACTAACTTCTTTTCTTTTCCCCAAAAGGATAGTTGTTACCATCATTGATGCCATCTAAGGGTATGTCTATACTTCCCGCCGGATCAGCGGGCAGCGATCAATCCAGAGGGGGGTTGATTTATCACGTCTAGTCTAGATGCAATAAATCGACCCCCGAGCTCTCTCTTGTACTCCACCACCACGAGAGGTGCAGGCAGAGTCGACAGGGGAGTGGTAGCAGTCGACTCACTGCAGTGAAGACGCCGTGGTGAGTAGATCTAAGTATGTCGACTTCAGCTACGTTATTCACGTAGCTGAAGTTGAGTAACTTAGATCGATTCCCCCCTCTCCAGTGTAGACCAGGCCTAAGAGACTATCAAACAAGTGGGCTTTTCCTTCTAAAAACTCTCTCTAGATAAAGGGAAAGGGGAAAAAGGGATGTTGTTAAAATGAAATAATTATTTAATATTTTAGATGCCAATCATTTAACTCTTTTCCCTTCCTTTCTTTATCTTTAATAAAGGGATACAAACAATGTTTAAAGGTGTGTTTGCCATGGCATTAAGCAGGCTGAGGTTTCTGTATACCAAACCCTGTGCCTTGTTTAAAGCTGTGTAATGTTGGACAATTCCTGAGTTATGTTAACACTTTTGGACTATTTATTCCACCTAAATGAATACAACAGACTCTAAGAATCCACTAGGAAATTTAGGTTCTTAAGACACTTATGCCTAGCCCTCCCCAGCTCTCCATCCACCAGCATTGTGGCTCATTTTACAGCAATAATTCTTTCTCTGGTTATCTCATGGTGTCTGCACACATGAAGGAGTGAAAAATGCCAGAACATTTTACTACTGATTTCATGCACGTTCAGCAGTGCAAGTGCCTCCTGAGAAGTACTAACTCCTGTGAGGGGAATGAGAGAAAAGGCTGCACAGAAGTGGCTGTGGGTTAATAAGTCCATGCAGGAAAAACTAGGACTGATAAAATCCATGTTTCCCCTCTTCTCTAGAATTGAAGAATTTTCCCTATGCTAAGAGGGAGGTTTATTCCTGTTTTTGTAACTTTGAAGTTGAGCCTAGAGGGAAATTCTCTGTGTTTTAAATCTTTTTATTACCCTGTAAAGTTATCTTCCATCCTGATTTTGAAGGTGTGATTCTTTTACTTTTTAAAAAAATAAAATTCTTCTTTTAAGAACCTGATTGATTTTCAGTGTCCTAAGAACCAGGGATATGGTCTGTGCTCACTTTGTTAAACTTTTGGTTGGGATATTATTCTTCAGGAAAGGGGGTAAAGGGGCTTGGAGAGATTTGGGGGAAATAGGAACTCCAAGTAGTCCTTTTCCTGAATCTATGTCTAAATCACTTGGTGGTGGCAGCAATACCGTCCAAGGACAAGGGAAGGAATTTGTGCCTTGGAAAAGTTTTTAACTTAAGCTGGTGGAATATAAGCTTAGGGGGTCTTTCATGCGAGTCCCCACATCTGTACCCCAGAGTTCAGAGTGGGGAGGGAACCCTGACAGGGTGGGAGAGTTTGGAAAAATTGAAACGGGCAGGCTCTGGAAACAGGAACTTCCCCAGTTTTTAGAAAATGAAAACTGACTAGGCAGCATAATCTACTGCTTTCATTGACGGATAATGTAAAGAAAATGAAAGTCTTTCTGACACTCTAATATTACCATAAAACTCTCCCAATCTAACTCTCTCACTTAACCAATGAAATACTTCTTACATACTACGTGGGGCACCTATAGCAGAAGGGGAAAACCCAGAAGCTATGCGGCAAAGCTTTCTAGAGCCAATAAAATCAGGGTACATGACTCTACCAATCAACTGGCAAACTCTATGCTAACGTCTCAGAGTATACAGGGACTTCTTTCAGTTTGAAACAAAAGAAACTAATGCCTTTTCATGGTATGTTACACCTGTCCCTGTCTGACAAAGAAATTTAATCTACAATACCTGTACACCCTACCTGCAGAAATATAAAGTACCTAGCAATGAATGCCATTTTGTAAGAGAAGAGAATGATATAAGTGCATGCACTATTTAAATCTGATATAGTATTTGCAATGTTTCCCATTCTAATTTTATGAAATACACAGGTACTGAATTAAAATCAAACACCATGGTATTTAGTGGTCTTCTCTTTATCTGTTAGCTCAAAAGACTCAACCACCTTAAAACATTTGAACTGTTATGACTTATAAGCTATATTACCTGTATCCAATAATTGTACACATATCAGCAATCCAACCATATCTAACAGTCACTGCCTGTAGATAAATAGCTGATATATGGAACAACATTAGCAGACCTGACAAATCTGTAAATAAACTATAAGCTAAATATCGCTCTCTGATGCACTAGTGTAACTCCAGAGGGAGTCTATTGACTTCACTGTAGTTATCTGAGCTTTACACAGGTGTAAGACAGAGCAGAATTTGTATGATGCTTTTAATAAGAAAATTTACCTAAATGTATAATTATTCCAAGGAAAAGGAACATAATATCTAATTGAAAAACTATAGTCTGAACCATTGGCCTGTCCAATTAAGCCATCAGTCTGTAACAAATATAAACAGATGTCATATTTCATTCTACCCAGATTGTATTACTCTCCTTCAGTGACTACATGCTTCCATACAGACATTTCATTAGATTGCCTCAAGCACAGATACCCCAAGGCGTCTCTTTTTCATTGCTTGTGGGACACTCCCTCCATAATGACATTCCAAAAGTAAATAAACAGCTGTCAAACAAACACTAAACACAAATACCAACCTACAGCCTACTCTATATATTCCGGGGATTGATGCCAGGGCACTGCAATAACCCACATGTAATTAAAAATGTACAGCACACTTTTAGCTCAGGAGAAATATCCTAAATTTCTGGCTCTCATCCTACCCTTTGTCCCAGACACATAAGCATTTTTTACCTGAACTTTTTGCCTAACTGAACTCTAAGCACATTTGAATTAAACATTTAACACACAGGCCTTCAAAATCCATGTATAGACTAATGTAAATAATTCCACCTTTAACCTGAAGGCCTGACAGGGGCAAGCCCGTAAAACAGGAGACCAGACTCACTGAAAAATATTCATAAGATGTCACACTACCTCAGGGGTGAAAGTAAGACGGTACGGGCCGGTACGGTGTACCGGTAAAAAGTGGCTTTCTGTACCGGCCCCTACCACCTTACTTTAACGTCGCTGCTCTTTTTGCACACACACCCCCATCGGTGACCCTGCCAGGTCCCTACTGGGAGGGCTGCCAACAGGGGGTGCAAAAGGGGCAGGGACATTAAAGCACTGCCACAGCAAAAGGACCTTGCTTAAAGTGCTGCCGCGGCTTTAACATCCCTGTCCCTTTTGGGGGCCCCCGGCCACCACCAGGGCTGGGACGCTGCTCCTTTTGCCCACCCCCCATCGGCGGACGCGGGGGGGCTCAAAAGGGACAGGAACATTAAAGCACTGCCGTGGCAGTGCTTTAAGCAAGGTCCTTTTGCCATGGCCTTAAAGGACCCTGCTTAAAGCCCTGTTCCTTTTGCACCACCACCCCACACCCCTGACAAGGGGGGCAAAAGTAGCAGCTACCCAGCCCCGGGTGGCACGGGGGGGAGGGGAGTTGGCAGGGGGATGCTGATCCCCAGCCCTGCCCCTTCCGCCTGAGGCCCTGCCTCTTCTGGGGGGAGTGGAGGAAGCTGCCCCCACCCCGGTACCGGTAAGAGACAAATTTTACTTTCACCCCTGACCTACCTACACTGCAACTATTCTCCCTATAAGCCAAATTACAAAGTGTTATTAGTAGAAAAGAGGAAGGGGAACACAGTGGAACGAGATCTTTGTTACTCTAGATTCAGAAAATAAAACTTGTTTTGTAAAAGTGTTAGAAATAGCAAGGTAAGAGTAAGCTTGGAAAGTGAAAGCTCAGTCACCCCACTCAACTCCAAACACAAACAACATGCATTCTCACTGTAGAGTCTGAAAGACACCTGCTTCTGGAGTCTGGTTTTACTACCTCTATTAATTCCAAAATAGCCCTATAACCACTTCAGACTATTCCCTAGCTCTTCTTTCCATCAGGACTTGTCTCAAACCCTAGCTGCCTCTGCCAGAGGGCTACCACATCTCCTGTACAGTATGGAACTCTGTCTGCCCCAGTGACTCAGCAACAATTAACTTGCATCTCCCTGCAGAAATCTAATACCTGCTAACAGGGTAAACAAGCAGGAGAATCTTGTCACCCTATTACTGCATATTTAAATTCCAAATATGGATGTTCCTCCTCAAGTATGTTTTTTTATATATTTTTATCTTCATTTTCAAGCTAGCAGGAGATAATGATTTTTTAAAAATAAAATGTAATGTTCATAGAAGATTAATAACAGATTCACAAATAAAACATTTAGTAATCATAATATTTCCTTCTGTACTTTGCATTTTTAAGCATCATCAACCACAATGTACTGAAAAAGGATGAATTTCTACTGTCATGCTGCCAGTGATATAATCAGAAGGTACGTTTACCCTCCTCCTCAACTTTGATTCCTACATGTATTTATGATAATTATGGCCCCATATCAACAAAGCATTTAATCATGCACTAAAGTCCATCATTTTTCAATGAACTCAGGAACATTATTCAGTGACTCATTCAGCACCTAAGCATATGCTTAATTTAAACCACATGCTTAAGTTCTTTACTAATAGGGATGGACTACTGAATTGGAGCCTCAGAGGGACTGTTATTAGTCTTCAAGTGAATTGTTTATATAAACTTTTCTCTCTGTGTTGTTTACTCATAACCGTTTTTCTGTTGCTTTTCAGTGAAGGGGAAAGTCAATATTTAAATATGTTTGCCAATTATGTATAATTATTTCAAACATAATTATGATTGATAAAGCAAGATTTCCTCACATGGGACCATATATTGCCCTTAATACCCACATTGCATTCCCTATGACAAACTGAGAGTTTCACACAGCATGCAGTACATAAACAACTTATTGATTTAATGTTGGAGAATTTTTTATTGCATTCCTGTATGTAGAGTTTATAAAGTCATTTGTGAAACACGTTTTTGGTAATTGCTGCTAGAAAAGTTAAATCTAGAAAAAAACAGAAAGGTCCAATTTTCAATGGAGGACTCCATTTTTTATATTCAAAACTTGCATTTGCATATTAAGATATGATAATATAATACAGAAATGCTACTTTTCATATTAGGGTTTTTTTCATTTGCATGCATAATTATCTGTAAGTAGCCATTTTGTATTTGCACAATGACACATTTTAAAGATGCCCTTAAGGAGGCTCACTCAAACATTGGCCTTAAATGCCTATTTTTCAATTAGCTGAACTTCTTACTCCATGAATACTTTAGTGCTAATGCATTAAGTGAATATATTTAATCTGCTTATCCTTTGTGAAAGTAATCTTATAATCACTATACTTTTTCATAGGAGACATATCCCATTATGTCATCATCACACAGGTAATCTATTTTGATATGTGAAGGTTGTAGAATTATAATTGTATGATGAAGGTGTTGAAGTGGGATACCAGTAGGGAGGCCAGATTGCAAATATGGGTGTTTTAATCAAGAATCTATTAAAACAAGCTCTTTAGTTCCAGGTGGCAAAATCCGAATCAAGCCAAGGTCAAAGACAGGAGCTTGAGAGCACAAACTAAGAATGGTCATGGCAGCTACAGGAGATCCATGCTGTTGCAGGAACACCTCCTGGAACTCCCCTTGGGTTTATATAAGGCAGAGAGTCAAGAGGCTGCTGCCTGTTGGATCTCTTGAGGTGGGACTTCCCATGGTCTGTGTTCACAGTGGGGTGTGAAGGACAAGCTGGTTACAGCTGCTCCTGGGTGGCAGTGTGGAGGTGTTTCCTTCCTGGCAGCTCCCTAGGCCTCGTTTCAAGACCAGCTGAGCCTTACACATTATGAGCTGGAGCCCAGGGTTGCAGTGCTGCTGAGGTTTGGACTGGAGCTGGGCCCAGACCCATGGAACTGGAGGTGTCACTGCGGTTTGCGTGTTGTGTGGGCTCACTCTCCAAAACAGCCCCTCCGTCTGGCTTCCACTCTTTACCGGGCCTGGGTTACTGTGCTGGGGCTCAGGGTGCTACTGTGGGTGGTCAGTGACCCTTCATCAGTTCAGTATTGTGCACACATTAAGCAGGAGGCTACATCCACCTAGGTCAAACTGTACTAACCAGATGCAAACAGTCCTATATATGGAGAAAGGGGATGCACTGGAACATGCGGCTTTGTGTAACTTATTACTTTAATATTAGAATATTTCCAAGTCTTAAATATTGCTAACATTACAAAAAATTGAACATACCATGTGATCGTTTATAAGATTTAAAGATCCAAGTTGAAACAACTAAAGAACTCCTCCAGAAAAAGAGTTGTATGTCATACCTCCAATGTGATGTGAGCTAGCCAAATTCAGCTGTAGTTTTCAATGTCTGTTTAAAATACTAAATACAGTTATTGTATTAAATGAAAGACTCTTTTCTGGTGCTTACACTAATGATACCCAAGAACAAACATGGGGGGATATTCAGAAAAGACATTTGGTTTGTTGGAAGAGAAGCAGTCAAAACCCATAGGGCTAAATTCTCAACACATGGCTTCTGTTTGAGCTTGCACATCACTGTATGCTTTACTTGCAAGCACAATTTTTATGTCTAATCACTTATTACACATGATAATTTGCATACTAATTGCGTAAAAAATACCAAGCACAAATAGTTTTTGCATGTGCACATTCCATAATATAGGTAAATGATTCAATGCCTATTAGGTAAATGGAAAGCCTCCCATCATCTCCAATGGGCTTTGGATCTTACTTTATATGCACTAGTAAGTGTATGCAATCAGTTTGTGCATGGTGGCCCAAGCACGAGCTAATGCCCTTTGAAACAGGCCTTTCATCTCCTTGGAACAGCAGATTTTTTGTTCTTGTTTTTGGCCAAACTGGGGCTGAGGCAATATTCACTGTTTCAGTATGTAGAAAGAATATTCTCCTGTTACCACCGATTTATAATAGATTAGCAGAATATTTCATATAAATGTATTAATTCACAAATAATATAATTTTATATATATATGTCATGATAGGTGACTGTAGCTGAATGAATAAACTATATATATATCGTTTATTCATTCAGCTACAGTCACCTATCATGACATATACAAGTTTAATATTAACTGAACATTTTAAAAACAAACTGCTTGTTGGTTTCTCTTTTTAATTTTAATGAAAAAGAAGTGTACAGAGACAATCAGAGGTATATGTCTGGCCACACCAAATTCAGCAAAACACTTAGGCATGTGATTACTTTTAAGCATGTGCTTAAGCCCTATTGACTTTAATGGCAAGTCAAGCCCATTTACTTCAATGGGACTTATACAAGTGCTTATCTTTAAGTACATCCTTAAGTGCTTTGATAAAGATTGGGATATTCACATGCTTAAAGTTAAGTAGAAGTTTAAATGTTTTGTAGAGTTGGGCCTAAGTCCTGTAAGATCTTCTCCTTGTATTTATGGAATAGGATCTAAAGAAAAGAACAAAGTTAGATGTAATCAATACTAAAGATCCATTTTCTCACCTTGAAGTATACCAGATTCATAAAATGTTTACTCTCATTTTTTTTCCAAAGTAAGATACTCCCAGACACCATTTTAACAGGCTTTCCCCCACATCCCCACCCATACAACATTCAAACACTCTGAGTTATACAGATATCTCCATTTCTACTTTTTACCATCCTTGAAATGAGGCTTCCTGTATCATGACTCACACATTGAAAGGGGACATCACATTTCTATTTTATGTTTTTCTTCAGACCTCCCTTGTTTTCCCCGGCTGAGGCTAGTGCAGGAAAGCCTGACTAACTTGAAGACAACGCACATTTTTCATATGTATACACAGCTAAAACACAGCACTTCATGTTTTCAGCCTGTTGTAAAAAAGGGGACAAATGAGTTGCAGCTTCAGCTGAAATAGTGAAATGGGTCATATTGCAAAAGCATTCACATTCATATGACTTTAAATGCGGATTTAGTAGTGAGAAATTCTGTGCTGAACTGACTTGTGTTGAACATAAACAGCCACTGAAAACAAGTTCTAGCTGAGAGAGGCAATGCTTTTACATTAGGGTTGCTTTTACCAAGAAATAGAGGACCCAAAGATCCTCATCGTAATATGTGTATCAGGTAGGCAAGTTATTTTTTTTTTAATGAGAATGTATCAACTGAAAGTTAGTCTCCGTCACTTTCTTCTTACCATCACATCCTTAAGCCAGGCAAAGAAGCAAAAAAGCACTAAATTTGGATTTTCCATGTTACTTTTTGTCTTGTGATGACCTCTCCTGGTTGAGCTGTTCATTAGCCTTGATGCAAACAGCTGAGAGAGTTTTGATCCTCTTTCTATCTATTAAATCTTGACCAGAAATATACCATATGAAGAACTTATTGATGAGGTTTTGTAAAGATAACTATCAACCAAATTAAAACGCAAACATGAACAAGGGAGGGTTATGGATAACACTATATTAATTTATTGTATTCAGTGCATGCTTATTATACTAAACACCCAGATTCACATTCCCCAATTCATCTTTGGGTTATATTTTATCACTTTCATAACATGTTTATTTTCACACTGACACAGATGTCGTCAGACTAACTGACAGGCATCATTTCAGTGAAATAGAGAGGCTTTGTGAAAGTACAGAGAAAATGAAAACTTGAGATCCAATCTGGTCACACTACTGAAACTAGATGGAAAATGAGAACTCAGGGTTCAATTCTGTTCTCACTGAAGCCAGTGGAAGTTTGACATGTATTTCCATGGGAGCAGGATCAGATAAGGAAGTAACGGATACAAGTGTCTTATGCAAATATTTAGTATATTCATAATACACCAAACGTACAGTCTGCTTTCTAAAAAAAAGCTTTTATTAGTGGGCCTAAAGCAATAGTTTGGGTGGAAATTAGTTGTATGCTAAAATTATAAATATTCCTTTTATTTCATGAAGTCTATAAATCCCCCACAGGCATTCCCACTTTGTCTCCACAAGCCAGAACTAAGAAGAAAACTAAGGCAACTGGCTTCTCTTCAAAGAAAGAGTGTGGTCATCAATTCAATTTACAACTAGCTGGAGACAACAGAATTAAAAAATGCAAAATAATCAGTTCGTATACCAAAGTGTACAACAGAATATCCGGTTATCTGACAGACATCATGATTTATGAGTGCCTACTCTAGAACCCTTTCACTAGCACTGGGAATGGCAAATACTATAATGTTTCTGAACAGACATGAATGCATTTTTCATATGCTATCATGTTCATAGTCTTGTTGCCAATGGTAAGGGAGATTGATATCTGCTTATAGCTATATTTCCATTGCTTATTAACCAATCCACATTTCACTGTTAGTGAATCAGAAAAGAAGTGTGAACTCTATACTCTACATAAGGAGTTTGGTGTCTAGTGCTTTTTCAGATTAATACATTGAGTATCTGCAAAGATCTAGAAAACTGAAACATACATCAGTGAGTTTTTACTTTTTATCATTATGACAAGTATACTTTTTACATGCCTTTATTTTAGAAGTATTATCTTTAATAAAAACGTATCAAACTTTTTCTAATGTTAAACATATGCTTACCGTGTAATCAAATATTATGACAATTTTAAGATCCTGTATGTTGTTACCAAATTTCAACTTGTAGCAGAACTATAAATGTTAGCTATGGCATTATAAAATACCTATTACCTAAAATTGCATGGGAGTTTATGTCCCAAGAACAGAATTATGGTAACCTAAGTTACTATGTCTTTTTCTGAGTACAGTATTCCAGTTATGCACAATGCCCTATTACAAAGCATGAACATTCAGAACAAAACTGAGATGAACAATCAAGTCAAAAGTAATAATCTTCTGTACTGGTATTGCTCCTAAGGGAAAGGGGAAAATAGCTGAAGACAAGACTATAGCCTGAGAAGTTTAGGATACAGTAGAGTGTCTGTTTTTTTATCTCTGTGGTTTAATACACATAATGGTCTAAATATATGGCAAATCCTGGGACAATCACATTAGATTTTTTTTTCAGAACTGACCATATGAAATGGGAAAAAAACAGTGAGTCAGGTAAGTACAGTTGTATTTCAGATCCCAAACCTAATAACAGTTTTGTTCAAACCCCCACAAAAAAAGAGAGATCCTATCACACCTCCATACAACATACATTCCAAAACAATTCACTGCTTGAGCAGGAAAATTGTCATACCTCCCCTCCCCACCAAATCTGTCACATTTTAACATGTTCTTATCCATAAAAAGGCTGTTTTGCACAAGTCTCTTTTCCCCCGCTAGCACCCCATATCATGTGTAAATGCCACACATCATTTCAGTATCTATTTCAAAAATACCATCCAAATGGCACGTTCTCTGCATCGGC
This sequence comes from Macrochelys suwanniensis, assembly GCA_033296515.1. Classification (NCBI taxonomy): domain Eukaryota; kingdom Metazoa; phylum Chordata; order Testudines; family Chelydridae; genus Macrochelys; species Macrochelys suwanniensis. The sequence continues at coordinate 93,924,766 of CM065776.1, read as the reverse complement.
TACAGAGAAACAACTAAATACTTCACACTGACATCTACCTGCGAATATTTTGCTGCAAACTAATAGTTCACGGCAACATTAAAGGTTTGATGCCCCCACTGAAATCAATGAGTGCGCTGTCATTACTGGCAGCAGGATCCGGTCCTATACAGGTGCTTTGCTCTCTTAAGTTCAGCATTTTAGCTGCTGATTATCTATTGCGCTAGCACTTCTCACTGTGAGGGCAATGGCTGGTCAGCGCCAACACAAGTTGGAAAGCAAAACTTCACTCCCAAGACAACAGCATCTTGCCTCAGCTCCCTCCAGACACGCCACCAGCTCTCTTTCCCTCCCCTCCAAACACCAAGCTTTTTATTCCCCAAAACACACACACAAATCTGGTTGCGGAATTTGCCCACGTCTCCCTTTTCCGTCACACAGCTGTCCAGCTCCAGTATTTGCAGATCCCAATTCCTGACCCAACTAACTGGGAAAAGGATCCACACTGCAGCCCCAGCCAGCTCTCCTGTACCAGGTCCCAACTTTCGCCCTCAACTACCACTAGCATCACCCAAATCAGCTGCACCGCTGACTGGCTGAGCCGAGCGTTGCTCCACAGAGGCGCCCGCACACAACAAACCAAACAAGCCCCAAACATAAGAGCAACCTCCCTCCGGAGTCACCGTGGGAATCCTAACGCGGAGCAGAAAGTGGGCAAGGTTCTTTTCAAAGGCTACTTACGGGATGCAGGGAGCGCAGTCCTGGCTCTGCAGCTGATGCTGCTGAAAATCCAGAGGAAGAGGGCTGCCCTGCAGCCGGCGCGGGGAACCACAACCATCCTTCCCTTCCCGGCTCCCTTTACTCCAAAGGCCAGCCGCAGAATAGCTCCTTTCCTCCACTTTTCCCTCCTTCCCTCTCTCTTTGCCGTGAAGCGGCAATGGAGGGGGGGGGGGGGCAGGGCTTTACCTTGCGGTAGAAGCCAAACCCCCTCTTCGCCTCCTGCCTCTGGGTTTGGAGCAGCACAGGATAAGTCCCAGGACTTTTCTTTCCCTTCTTGCTGGGCGCGCGCCTCCCTCGGACAGAGGGGGAAAAAAAAGAGCCGAAGGAAGAACCAAGGAGCGGGGGAAATAATACAACACCCCCGAAGGGGAAGGGGAATGGGGGGCAAAGGGGGGAGGGAAGGAGCAAAGACGTTGGTGTTGGTGTTGCTAATGCTGCTGCTGCTGCCTCTGCCACTGCAGCTGAGCCCTTCCTTCTGCATAGAGCAGCGCTGCTGAGAGGCGCTTCCAATGAGCCTCCCCGCTCGGGTATATATAGCCGGTGCACACGCACCCACCGAGCGGGAGCCCCGCGCGCACTGCCAGGCGCGCGCAGAGCGAGAGCGACTCCCGCAGCAGAGGAGGCGGCGGCGGCGGCGGCGGCGGCTCTGAGCCCGCCTCCTCCTGCACGCCTCGCCCAGCGGGAGGAAACGCCGCCGCCGGCAGCGGCAGAGAGCGAGAGGACAATCCTCCCCAGCCCTCCCTTCCCCGGCTCCTCCCTCCCCCTCCGCCGGGGCCCTGGCTCCCCTTCCCTCGCCCGCTGTTCAAAGCAAAAGCAAAAGGAAGGCGCTGCATGCGCCGTGGGCCCAAGCAGAGGTGAGGCGAGGGGGACGGAGGTGGCTGTCCGTGGTGATGAAGTTGAGCGCTCAGGCGCCTGAGCTTGCAGCGCGCCCCCTCCCTCCCAGCCTCCCAGCCTCCTTCCCCTTCCCTGGGCCGGTACAACAGAAAGAGACGGCAGCTCGCCTGGCCCCTTCCCGCTCCGCTCCCCTTCGCGTGGAGATGGTACAGGCTCGCTGTGCTCCAGCCTCCTGGGATCCCCGATCAGGCCCGTCTTCCGAGCGGTCCTAATTCGGTGGGGCTGAGCAACACCCCGCCCGCGAGAGAGCGGGGAGGAACTGCAGAAGCCTCCAATGCAGATGTTTTCATTGTGGAATTGCCCGGTGCTTAGCGTGCGCCAGGCTGAGCCCCAGCACCTGCGGGTTGGGCCAAGTCAGAGCCCTGGCAGCTGTGGGCTTGCTCTTGCTGCATCAGGTCTGAATGTAAAAAAAATTGCTTGAGCTCCTGCTCCTCTTTCATTACAAATTAAGCAGTGGCATCACCACACATAACACACACACAGCCCACACACAGCTATGTTAAGGTAACATTAAGGCTTTGCCTGGAAGCAACCACTAAGGAAAACTGGCAGTGCTAGAGCTCTATATTTTAGGCAGTTTAAAATGCTGCTCTCCAATTGGGTTGTGCTTGTGGGTGGGGGAAGGGAACTAAAAGATACTGCTCTCTAGACAGGGTAGAATCATGGGCAGGTGGATTATTCATGCTGTAACTGCTGGGGCAAAGAAAAGTTAAATCACTCATTCACCAGCTACTATCCTACAAGCCCTAGGAAAGGGTGAGTAATGATTGGGAGGGGGGAGAAAGGAGAGAGAGAATGGACGAGTTATTTTTGGCATCGTTCTGTGAATAAATTATCAGAGCTTAATTTAAATGCTATGACTTATTCACCCAGCGGTACCACTATTTGCGGATACCTGGTGAGGTGGGAGAAGCAGATAACCAGTGCTTAGGGTGCCACTTCCCTTAGAGCACTTTGAAAATTCCAGCTAACTCTCACTGACTTTTAATAGGTACTGTGTGCCCAAATCTTAGGCCCTTTTGAGAATCCCAGCCTTAATTTTTTATACATAAATTATGGTCTGCAGAGAGAGTTGATGTCTAATGATTTGAGCACAGGACTAAGGCTGAGGAATTCTGGAGCTCAAGTATCAGCTCTGATACAGACTTTATACCGGTCTTAGGCAAGTCCCTTCACCCCCTCCCCATTCTTCCCCATCAGTATAAAATTGGAATGTTAATATCTGTCTTACATGGATATGTTTTTGAATTAATTCATTTATGTTTGGGAAGAATTTTGTAGATGAGAAGTGTATGTATAAAAGAAAAATAATTCTTACAGAAACTTTCCCCTAATTTCCTGCAACCTCCTGATCCCTACACCTTTCGCACACAGCTTTTAATATTAACTAATTTTAGGCATAGGCAAGTTTGTTAGGGGAATCAAATAAACATTCATCCAACACTAGCCAAATTCAAACTGATTCTTTTTGAAGTTTTATTACCCTTCCCCTGCTTCAAAACTCATTTTTCACTGGTTCCTATCTGGATCAGAAGCAGGAGGACTAATATATCATGAGAAACACTGCCTTCTTGTATCTCTGGTAAGAAGGAAAACACCAGAAGTCTCATGAGTCAGTTCCACAAGATTTCCATCCCAAGACCTTGTAAACCTTTTAACATTGAAAATAAGAAAGAAAAACTTGTAGCACCTTAGAGACTAACAAATTTATTTCAGCATAAGCTTTCGTGGGTTAATACCCACTTCATCGGATGCATGGAATGAAACATACAGTAGACAGATATTTATACAGTCAGAGAAACATGATAAGGTCGAGGTGCATAGACCAAACTTAAGAGGCGAATTAGTTGAGAGGAACCATAACAGCAGGGGAAGAAAATCCTTTGAAGTGATAAACAAGATGGTCACACAGGTGTGAATGAGGATCGTTAACTTAAGGGAAATAAACCTGGAAATCCTGGACGCCCCATCATCTCAGGCATTGGCACCCTAACAGCAGGATTGTCTGGATATGTAGACTCTCTCCTCAGGCCCTATGCTACCAGCACTCCCAGCTATCTTCGCGACACCACTGACTTCCTGAGGAAACTACAATCCATCAGTGATCTTCCAGACAACACCATCCTGGCCACTATGGATGTAGAAGCCCTCTACACTAACATTCCACACAACGATGGACTACAAGCTGTCAGGAACAGTATCACCCAAAACTACCACGGCTAACCTGGTGGCCGAACTTTGTGATTTTGTCCTCACCCACAACTATTTCACATTTGGGGACAATATTTACCTTCAAGTCAGTGGCACTGCTATGGGTACCCGTATGGCCCCACAGTATGCCAACATTTTTATGGCTGACTTAGAACAACGCTTCCTCAGCTCTCGTCACCTAACACCCCTACTCTACTTGCGCTACATTGATGATATCTTCATCATTTGGACCCATGGAAAAGAAGCCCTTGAGGAATTCCACCATGATTTCAACAATTTCCATCCCACCATCAACCTCAGCCTAGACCAGTCCACACAAGCGGTCCATTTCCTAGACACCACTGTGCTAATAAGTGATGGTCACATAAACACCACCCTATACCGGAAACCTACTGACCGCTATACTTACCTACATGCTTCCAGCTTCCATCCTGGACACACCACACGATCCATTGTTTACAGCCAAGCTCTAAGATACAACCGCATTTGCTCCAATCCCTCAGACAGAGACAAACACCTACAAGATCTCTATCAAGCATTCTTACAACTACAATACCCACCTGCTGAAGTGAAAAAACAGATTGACAGGGCCAAAAGAGTTCCCAGGAGTCACCTACTACAAGACAGGCCCAAAAAAGAAAATAACAGAACACCACTAGCCGTCACCTTTAGCCCCCAACTAAAACCTCTCCAGCGCATCATCAAAGATCTACAACCTATCCTAAAAGATGATCCCTCACTCTCACAGATCTTGGAGGACAGACCAATCCTTGCTTACAGACAGCCCCCCAACCTGAAGCAAATACTCACCAGCAACCACACACCATACAACAAAAACACCAACCCAGGAACCTATGCTTGCAACAAAGCCCGATGCCAACTCTGTCCACATATCGATTCAAGTGATACCATCACAGGGCCTAATCACATCCGCCACGCCATCAGGGGCTCATTCACCTGCACATCTACCAATGTGATATATGCCATCATGTGCCAGCAATGCCCCTCTGCCATGTACATTGGCCAAACCGGACAGTCTCTGCGCAAAAGAATAAATGGACATAAATCTGACATCAGGAATCATAACATTCAAAAACCAGTAGGAGAACACTTCAACCTCCCTAATCACTCAGTGACAGACTTGAGGGTAGCAGTGTTGCGACAGATTAACTCCAAAAGCAGACTTCAAAGAGAAACTATTGAACTCGAATTGATATGCAAACTAGGTTGCATTGCCTCCGGATTAAATAGAGATTTGGAATGGCTCGGCCATTAGGTTAATTGAATCTATTTCCCTTAAGTTAACGATCCTCATTCACACCTGTGTGACCATCTTGTTTATCACTTCAAAGGTTTTACTTCCCCTGCTGTTATGGTTCCTCTCAACTAATTCGCCTCTTAAGGTTGGTCGATGCACCTCGACCTTATCATGTTTCTCTGACTGTATAAATATCTGTCTACTGTATGTTTCATTCCATGCATCCGATGAAGTGGGTATTAACCCACGAAAGCTTATGCTGAAATAAATTTATTAGTCTCTAAGGTGCTACAAGTTTTTCTTTTTTATTTTCGTTTTGCTGACACAGCCTAACACGGCTACTACACTGAAACCTATCTTTAAACATTGAGTAACCCTTATTACTCATGTGAGTAATTACACTGAAGCCAATGGGGCTATTGTCATGAGTGAGGATAAGTTAGTTGATTAAGAGTTTGAAGGCTCAGGCAGAATGAAATTGTGATATCAATGCAGAGTTTTAGGGTACTTATCATAAGCCGGTGGGTCTCAACTGTGGTCACCACTTTTTCAGAGAAAGCCCCTGGTATGCCGGGCTGGCTTGTTGACCTGCCGTGTCCACAGGTTCAGCCAGTCGCGGCTCCCGGACAGCACATCCCCTGGCCTGTGCCGCGTCCCGCAGCCCCCATTGGCCTGGAGTGGCGAACCGCGGCCAGTGGGAGCCGCGAACGGCCGAACCTGTGGACGCAGCAGGTCAATAAACCAGCCTGGTGTGCCAGGGGCTTTCCCTGAAGAAGTAGTGGACCACAGCTGAGAACCACTGCCATAATCAAAGCAAACATCAAAGCTGTTGAGAGTTGCACATCATCAGTTAATGCAGTGTTCACATGAGGCCAAATCCTGATTTCAATGGAAGTCACGGGTACTCAATATCACTGTAAATTTATATTATTATTTCATCTATCAATACTCCTTTGCACAGGAGCAACTTTCATCTGAGGTTTTAAGGACATGTTAAAACTCTTCACTAGTATATACTGAAATAGAGTAAAGCAGAGTTTTAAAATATGGTTGGCTAAGACCAATTCTATTACAAAGAAAGACAGTCATTCACAAAAGGAAGACTCTGACTGTTAATGGATCTCAAGAGTAGTGGCTCTTCATGGTTTAACACCTTGAGAAGTGTCATAAGTAATTGGTTGCCCCCTCCACTCCCAACATGGGACTGTTCCTGATTTAAACCATCTAGTAACAGCCAAAGGGATGTTGTAATTATGTTTACCACAGCCACATCTAGAGCCCACAAAGTACTTAATTTTGATCAAAATCTTTCACACAAAAAGCTTAAAAGCCCTTAGTTTATTTTAGAGATGCACACACAGACAGAGAGAGCCTGCCAGATGTTTAGAAGTTTTAGGTTTTAAATCAGTGACCAGGATATGGACAGTCATGACCAGTGGTTAGAGGAGGAGTTGGGGGTCAGTGGTTAGAGCCAGAGTTATAGCCAAAGACAGAAATCAAAGTCAAAGGGTCAGAATCAAAGGCCAGAGCCAGAAATCAGAACTAAAACTCAGGAACAGGTTGCGAGAGCAATGGAACACAGGGAGTTGGCTGGATCAAAGGCAGGAGCAGGACTAGGAACAAGCAGCTGTTAAACCTATCACAGGTACAGGCAATGGTGACATGTGGGGGGGGGGTCCGAAGGGTCACATGACCCTCCCCCAAATGCCAAGGGTGGCAGCCGGGGAGATGAAGGGGCAGGACTAGAGCCGGAAGAGAAGAGGCGGGGCCAGTGAACTACTACTATTATTGTTGCTGGGCTTAAGAGATTGTCGCTGACTCCTCCAACCCATCAGGCAGCCAATCTTACAGCGTACTACAGGCCAGCTGCAATCATTAGGTTGCCCACAGACTGGCTCTGCTGGAGGCCCTGACTCCTGACATGGATCATTGAATGTTTTCGATTGTAATATATTAACCCCTGAAATGAATACAAGGAAATATGTATTTAAGTGTAACACTAAGTTATTTGGTACTTCCATCCTTCCTCCACAAAAGCCCCACCCTTTCTCTTTCCACACCCGGTTTTTCATTTACATATGCTCATCCATGACTGTCCTGCTCGCATGGAAACACTCGGAAACTTGCTCAAAATCGTTTTTCCCTATCCTGAACTTGAAGGGTGCCATTTTCCCTCTGCTGCTTCCTGCCTTGAAGGAATGATGAAGAACCAATAGTGGCTGTCTCCTGTGCAGCCTCCCAATGGCTCTATTAACTGCCTTTAGCTCCCTGGGTCTCTGCCTGCAGCGCTGCTCTGTCCAGGGTGCTTGCTGCCTTCAGCCTGCAAGGCAGCCAGTCCTCCTCAAGCTGCAGGGAGTGACTGAAGCTGCTCTGCTTTGCAGCCCCTCTTATATGGGCCAGCCTGGCCCCAATAGTCTGCTCCTCGCAGCCCCTTTCTGATTGGCTGTCTTCTGCGCAGCCTCCCAAGGGCTCTATTAACCCCTTGGAGCCCAGTGTGGGGCAGGCACCCCATCACAGTGGCATACAGCACAAGTATAGGCTAAAAGAAAGAATGATTCCCAGCAGTGAGGTAGCAGGGACAGTCAAGATTTGATGAAGACAAAATTCTCAGCTAGACCTGTCTCCCAAAGGTCACAGAGCCTCTCTCTTCTTCAGCACAACACCCGTCACAACCTCAGTAGCGGAGGGAAAACTGGTCCACAGGTGACATCCACCTGGAGATTAGTTAGATTCCTAAGAGTTAAAAAACGCTTGCTGCACACAAGTAATTTTTGTTGAGCTTAATGGGAATTGCACACACAAGCACGTATTGATGAGTGAATAGATCTTTCTGAATTTACTAGGGCTGTCAAGAATTGTCTGCTAAATGGAATTAATTCTGAACAGGGCCATATATACACACAGTATACAAATGACAAGTAGAAAAACAGTATCAGAAAGCTAGAAAATGCAATTAAGAACTTTAAATATTTGTTGAGGCCAAATATGGCAGTCCTTTTCAGGCAAGACACCCAGTGAAGTCAATGGGAGTTTTGGCTGAGTGAGGACTACAAGAGGAAAATGAAACAAAATTAAAGTATCTGAATCTGACGGGGGGAGAGGGGGGAAGCTGTGCTCAGTTATCTTCAACAACACCATTATTTTATTTACATATGTCTCTCTTTTATATTTTTGGTTACCAAGAGCCCCCTGAATGTCAGAAGATCTAAAAATTATCCATATCTGAATTCCACCCAAAATATCTGTGATGGTAAATTTAAATGCCTCACACAGGAAAGATATATAACATATTTCAACCTTGCCCATAGAAAACTATGTTTATATGCATAGAATTATCTTTCCATATGAGGGAAAGATCTGTTATGAAGGGTCCTTTGGGTATATTAATAAACAGAGATTGTTCACTAGGACTACCTATAAAGAAGGATTTTTTTCTCAGTGTTTTGTGGCTGGGGGAGGCATAGGGAAAAACAAGAGAAGGGTACATACTTCCTTGTGGTCGTCTGTATACCTTTAAAAATGTTTATTTTTTCTAGAAGCTTAAGGAAAGGAAGTCTTGGTAGAAGCTGTCTTTCTTCACCTTCCTAATGTAGCTAAAGGGAGAAAGAGCGCTCTTTATCAGAAGAGAGACATTATCTTCATGCAGCTGAAGAGACAGCATGTGGGCTGACATTTTTGAGTGGTCCATGCACTTTGGCATGATAACTTTTCTTTTCTTTAGATAGCAAGTTCTGTTTAGTTAACCTTACACAGAAAAGTAATGTGTTTCCTTCCATTCTTGTACATGCTTTGTGGCCAAGGTTTTCCAACACCAGAGTCTAACATGAGGTTCATATATTCAAGTGCCCAGATTTTCAAAAATGCTGAGCCCCCATTTAAGTCAAGGGAAGTTACTGAGTTCTCTACACTTTTCATAGTCAAGTGACTTATTTAGAAGATTAAAGATGGACTTAGGAATCTAACTTTAGACTTCTATTTTGGAGAATCTTGATTTATTCATCCTACAATGTATAATGCAGGCTCTGGTCTATCAAAAAGAATCCAAAGTCATACAGTGTCTCTCATGGACACAAACTAGGTCTGACCCTGCACTTGGTTATGAACAAAAAGAAAGCTTACTCCTGGTATTAAATCTCATTCCTACTATATCTTTGACACAACAAACATCCAGAAATTCAGGCTACTGTCTGGCTGTTATGGAGGTAATTGTTGCATAAATCACCAGGTTTGAGGCTGTCTTGCAGTTTATTTAGGGTGACCAGATAGCAAATGTGAAAAATCGGGATGGGGATGGGGGTCAATAGATGCCTATATAAGAAAAAGCCCCAAATATCGAGATGGTCTTTATAAAATCAGGACATCTAGTCACCCTAAGATTATTGCTCTTCGAGAAACTGCCTTTTTGGTTCAGACATCCCACAAAATCCATGCAAAATCTGCAATGAGGGGCACGTACAAGGAACATGGAGATTTTTCATGGAAGAAGAACAGATATGGTGATAACTACATAGATAATAGATGTCTATGTGTCTGTTATTCCATTTTATTCCTAAGCTTCCTGCATTTAGTTTATTATTGGCTGTATTCTGAGCTGAGAAGGGGCCACACTTAAAATCAAGAGTGGGAGAAGTTGTTTATCTTAAAATATAAGATGGTTGCTGCTGCTCACTTGTTTGAGCAGCCCGATTTGGTATACTTCTATTTCCTTCAAGATTCACCAGTCTCCTCCCCAAACATGCCCCCTTTTCTGTGGAGACAGCGTTAGCGCCCTCTCCAGAACTCAATTCCCCTGCTCCCTCATATAAGCATTGCTTGTTTGATTTTCTTGGACGTTTCCATAACCAGGAAAGAATGTTGCACCTTTTCTAAGGACACATGCTCCTAAGTAAAGAAGGAAAGTATTTGGGAGTGCCACTTAGGAAAAATTTCTATTTATCTGAATTGTATTTTGTTCCAAAATGCCAATAATTTGCTCTGTTCTCCTAAGCTGGAAACATTGCTTCCATGTATGTCTGAATTTGAGAAACTGACTATTTCTATTGACTTATATGAAGGGTTTTATCTTGAAGATCTTACTCATGCAAATAAGCCAAATGAAGACTCATCTTCTTGTATGTCCTAGACAGACAAGATTCCCATTGAAACCAGTGGGAGTTTTGCCTACATATTACATACAGGATAGGATTTTGCCTGCATGAGTAGTATAAGTTTGGATCAACAGGCATCATATGGATCATACTGATCATAAGGGAGTTTAACCAAACTAATCATGTAACAGAATTCCATTGTGAAATATTTAGAATATTTTTTAAATGTGGATTAATTCTTGCTAGATTTTGCCTATTTCTACTTTATTCCTGAGGGGAGTGGGGAGGATGGGTTGTTTTGATCTAGTAACCTAAAAAGCTCTCTCTCTTTTTGAGTCAATCTGCTGCATCATGTAAATGCCCATTTTTGTACAAATACTATGTTGCATATTCTTGAGAGTTGGAGCCTTGTGAGTGAAGGTAGAATTGGGGCAACAGTAAACTTTCTAACGGTTAATAAACATTATTTTTGTTTTCAAATTGCCAAAACCAATTACATTGTTTACTTTCCAGATTTGGGGCTTTGTCTTGGATTCTTTGTGCATCTAGGATGAAAACCTAGCACCAAAAAGAGTTTCGCCATTCAGCTTAATAGAAGAAGGATTTTACCTCTGTATCTTCCACTGACTTAAATAGGAGTTTTGGGTATACAAAGAAAGCATTATTGGGTCTTTTTTTTAAAAAAAAAAAGCACTGACATCATTAGTTATTTTCCAAGCATCTAAAATAAATAAACTTCTGTGTTCATAATTATCTAAGTATAAAAGCATCAGATAGATTTTCTTGAAAAATATGTTAAAAATAAAAACCCTGTGCCAAAATAGGATTTACTACATTCAGTTTGGAACACATTTCATAGCCAATTTACAAGCACATGTAAAAAGGCTCTCTGTTGGAAAACAAGGACACAAGCTTATCTATAGTAAGGCTATCAGAAACAGTTGTAATTATGTGGGAAATACCCCTAACTAATGTTAAAGGGGATATTTGAAATGAATGCAAATCTGGAGCTTTTTATTTTGGTATCTGTAGAACAAAGCACTCTGTTAACTAATGCCTAACCTACAACATAAGGGCTAAAGCAGGGATCATTAAATGTTCTCATAGCATTGATCATATCTTAATAGGGAGACTGCATATGAAAATGAGCAGCTGGAAATAAGGAAGAGAGCCAACTGAATTTGACTAGCCAGTTCTCTGCAAACTGACAGTGGTCTACAGACCACAACTTGGGAATCTATTTGCTAGAGGATTAACAAACATTATAAGTGGCAGTTTTAAAACAATGATTAATTTGAAATAATTTGTGTTACCAACTATGTAGTCTCATTATCTACTCAATACATTTTGGAAGGGATTAGAGGGAGGTTAGCAAAGTAGTGCATTAGAGTGACTGAAGCATAAGAAGCCATTTAAGTATTTGAATAAATAAATATTGCCTTCATTTTAACATTGTCCACACATCCATCTCCATTACCATACTAATCAACCATAGTTATCCGCCTCTGTCATAAAGAGCATACAGATCTATGAAGACAAAAGTGCTGTAAAATATCATTTACTCTATATTATAATATTACTAGGGTTAAGACCCCTCTTGAACCATGTTACAGATTTTTTTCATCCAGTTATTATACTTTGCTTTATTGGTACATGTGGAGCTATAGTAATTTTCCATTATAAATCAAGCACTGTCTTGTTACATGTCTGTACATCACTAGCACGCTAGGGCCTTAATCCTGGAATATGGAATAAAAATGAACAAGTACACACAGACAGACAAACCAAAACCCACAGTGGTCCCTGTCTCCACTTTGTCATGTCTGTGTTAATTTCTCATGGTTGCAGCTATTACATTTCTTAACTTTTTCCCCTCTTATGGCTTGTAATCTCTGACAAACAGAGCTTGGCCTAAAACCTCCAAATTTACTTTTTTAATTTGATGGCCTTGGCAAAGATTGACAACCATTTTTAACAGTTGGATTGTAAAGTAAGGTTTACATGATCTTTAGGAAGTCAACATGGGCTAAGAAGGCATAATGCCTGCTTGGGTGTCAGTGAAGCTTCTGAGCTGTGCATGAGCTCCAGCAGAGTTTCTCAATCTGGTCTGATCAGCCTGATAGCCTAAGACTCACTTTGGAGCTACTGTACCATATGCCTCATAGAATGTGCTCATTCACTGATTGTAGACCTTCCTTAGAACCTCCACACTACGGCACACTAGACTAAAACGTATGCTGCCTGTACCTTTTTTTAGGTGATCTCGGGGAAGGGGGTGCACGAGGGAGTGGTCATCAATTTATCAGCTTGATATAAATTCTGTACAAGCCTATTATACCTTGTTATAGAGCCCAATTATTTGACCTCCACTCATGCGTGTCGTTCCCCTGAAATCAAGCTGTCACTTCATGGAGATAATATTTAAAAGACCACAGTAGATTATTTAAAAAAATACCACTAGATTGATTTTTAGATACGCACATGCACATGCACACACATTGTTCAAGATAAAGTTGCTGCTCATGAGACCTCTGTACATAGATCAAGAGCAAGGTAAGGCACTATGGGTGAGATTCAGCTCTTCCCACATAAAGCTGGAGTAAATGATCTGTATGACTGAATTCAACTCCCACCTAAAAGCAGGTTGAATAAGCACAACACAGTCCCTCTCCATTACTGCTGTTCTTCCCTCCTCACTGACCTATTCAAAGGAAATGTGAAGTCCTACTAGGATGGTGTAGAGACCTTCCCTGTGCATGACTGCTGTGTCCATGACTGGTGCAGATGACCTTGCATTCAGATGTATTTCATCTGAACTGCATGAGCTGTGCATCTTTCTTGCACTTTGAAAAATGGTCAGTGTTTACTGCCATGAGCAAGGAAACAAAACCTACCAATTCTTAAATCTACTCTGCACTCCAGATGTAGCAAGCAATCAAATGATCATGTATCTGGCTGTAGGAAGGGTATTGGCAGGTTGTGGGTGGGCATGTAAACCCGAGGTAGGTGATCACTCCTCTGCACATGATGACTTGCAATGGTCATTATGGCGCATCAGATTGAAGGCCAGCTTCCACTTTGATACCCCATGAGTAACTTTCTGAGCAGGATCACTGTTGTGGAGGGCATAGTTAGGGCAACACTTAATGATTAAGGAAGTATGGCACTAATAATTCCCACAAAGTAGTTTGAAATGAAGGTGAATGGGGGATTGTGCAAACAAATGGTCTATGGGTAGGATGTCTTGTTTATATGCCTGCTGCCAGGACATTACTTGCAATCCTTTGATATGAATACAGACCTTGTATGTCCTCAAGAGCATGAATAAGTACACATGCAACCATCTTTGTATATTTTCTTCCTATCTATCTATCTATCTATCTATCCATCCACAATATCTGTATTCTATTTATAATTTGAAATATATACCTATTATTTATACACACAGTACCTATTATCTCTATTTATAAACATTAGTATTAGTATATTATCCGTATCTAAGCTGCTGTTCATTCCCAATTTTGGTATAAGTCAATTTCATCTGAGATAAAGCCATTTTCCTTCTCATGCATACCCCCTCCACATGGTTCCTTCTCATACATCCCCCCTTTACCAATGTGAGGGAGTGTAGCTCTGAGATATTTACTATCAGATCCAGAAACAATAAATATTTTGGCCATCAGGTCTCTTTAGGCCCTTTAAAGACCCCTGATGGCAACAATAACATAAATTAATCAGAGATTAAAATTACAAATTTTATCCTAGCTGTTATTTGTTTAAATAATGTAATAGTGTTGCACTTGATAGGACAAGATCCTGATTGGATTATAATCATTGGGAGTTTGGCTGTTAATGTTTTGGTAATGAAAAGTAGTGTCCTGATGTCCATACACTGGTGCTATTGACTTAACACATCTGGTATCATTTTAAAGAATAGATACCACTTTCTTTTATACAGGACCCAAGGATTTCAAAGCATCATCCCAATATTTAATCTTCATAACACTCCCAGGAAGTAGTAAATATCATATCCATGTATACAAATCACAGAAATTCCAACTTTAAACTGGCAACAGAACCTGGGAATACTGACTTTGAGATGATCAAATTATACTTTTTAAAACCCAATGGACAATCAGTGTAAAATGTACCTTTTTAAAACTGCCATCATCGTACCAGTCCAAAAACTTTACCATTAATTGCTTGCTTCATGGCTACTGGTTTATGGGTGTGGTGGAGATGTAGTATAGATGTTCGAACTGTTACAAGAGCAGAATAATGGGTAATCAGAAAATCTATAGAGGAATATAATGACTAAAACCAAAAAAGCCAATTTCTGTTAGTACCTATAATGAAAACGTGGCAGCTTTCTAGGAGAAGTAGATGAAACTGTGTCAGAAATGATCATGATGATGTTTGCCTTAAATTCAAATAACTTGTATAGTCATTGCTTTAAATTCAAGAAATTTGTATAGTAATTTACAGAGCTGAGTCATAGTTTTGACACACGTTCAATGGTGATCTCTCAGAAGTTCATGAATTGCTCAGAAAGAATTTGAGTGCAAAAGGTTATCTAGTAGTATCACCGTCACCTCTGAAAAATAAAAGATCTCAAGTGTCCCAATCAAAATTTTGAGATGTATTGAAATGTATATGAGGAGTTAGATTTGTATCTTTGTAAAAGACAAAGAGCTGGTTATTTCCACTTATAAAAACCTTGAGCTCATAAGTAAACTTTGAGAACCAAAAAGTATGCAATGTAATTATAAGAGCTGCTGTGATAGAAGCAGCATGTCCTACTGTGATTTGTAACTCCAGGATGAAGTGAGGCTTCACAGTGCTACCCACAGAGAATCATGCTCAACAACCTGGAAGAGTATTATATGTGTGGGGTAGTCAGAGGGTTAATTATTCCATACTGGGAAACCCAAGAACAGCAGGGGAGTCAGTTGTTTGTCACCTGTGCTTCTACTGGAGAGCACTCAACATTAAATCTGTAGTGAGCTTTTGACACTAAAATAAATATGTTTCAAAAGAGCTTATCTTGCAATTCAGTCATTAGGCTTCCATTCAGATAATTTTACCTTGGTTTTATTTTGAAACGTGACTGCTGTAACATCAATTCCTCAGCCCAGCCAGCAACTCACATAGCTAGGTTAAGTAGAAGACTGGAGAAATGGGGGAGTGTCATATTTCTCCTAACTCAGTGAGTGGCTCTGCAGCTGATCCACAGGCACTGTTTCAGCCCCATGGTTATTCACGGGCAGTGTGCAGGATCACTGGAACTGAAGTCAATAATGACCATGTTGGAAAGTACTATGTGACATACTCTGGGTAATGTTCCCCAGCAAAAGTGGTCTGAATTTGAAATATACTAGTAAACAGACGCTATATACTGCTCATCATGGATATCCAGAGACGATAAAAATGTTCACAGAACAATTAGCAGACAACCTGAGAGAATAAGTACGTCTGAAGACTTTGGACAGATCACCGACAAGAAAGTTTTAAAGAACAACACTTCGTTCCTTTGGACACCTGCGAGACCACAAACACTGCCTTTTAAATACCTGCTTTTCTAATGAGGCCCTGCTGTCAGCCCATCTCTCCTAGATGGTCAATTAGAGGGCAGGACAGGTAACTTCTGTCCTCTACATGGAAACTTAGTAACTCCTTCTTCCTGTTTTTGGTGGCAGGGTACATACAACCCATCACTCCTTCCTACCTAGCCTTATGCAGGATGAGAATAACAATTGAAAAGGTATTAGCAATACCGGTACATGTTATTTCCAGATCCATTTGGGCACTAAGCAAAATGCATGACTCACATACACAACTACAGTATAATAAAATCAACTTAACATTTCCTCAGTTGTAATTAATCAGTTCCCACTGCATAGAGTGCACAGGAATTTGTAAGTATTGAACCAAGGGAACTCCCCCAGACTCTGGTCAGTATTTATATGTTGCTCAAACAGTGTACAAACCTGCTTACATTTGTAGCTCGTGACAAAATCCTCATTGACTTCAGTGTGAGCAGCACTGGTCCTATGATCTTGCAGTGTGTATTTGTTTTTGATTATATCCCCCTGCTCTGTTTTGTTATAGCATTTGTAGAAAACATTATTTGATGATGACTGAACAGACATGGTCAGCATTCACGTTGCATTCCCTGTCACTACCCAGCCTGAGTTGGGGAAGCTAATGATCCAACCAGCAGACCAAATTTGGTGATGAATCCTGGTCATGTGCCACCTGAGGCACGTTGCATGTACACTAAGAAGAAGAATGATCAGGTCTAAGAGAAAATTTTGAAAGGGGTCAGGAGTTCTTTGGTTGAAGTTCTTCTCAGAGCAGGTAAAATACAGTACTGTGGAATTCTATTACAAAGATTGATCAGACCAACCCACACGACTCCTTTTTGTATAGTTATGTCTGAATGTACACTACATGCAGCTCCATGAAACAGCAAGCTTTCTAAACCAGAAATGTGCAATGAAAGTATCTCCATTATGGAAGGACAGAGCAACGTATACATTTCCAGATGAGATCAGTTTCAGTTCCAGATGAGATCAGTCAGCTTAATATTGGCTGTAATTGACACCCTCATGAGCTGAAACACTTTTTAATTGCTGGTGAGTGGAAAATGTGTGAAATTGTTTCCTGCCTGTAAAAACCAAAGTCATAATTTTCACTCAGATACTTAAAGCCAAAGGCACCCTAATCAGTGAAATCAAGGGTAAACACATCATCAGAAATGGGAACTAGCTTTTAGAAAGTAGGAATTAATCTATGCACATAACTCATGTAGGAAGCTTACTATTTTATGAATGCACATATAGTGCTCAAACATAATTATCTAAATGGGAAGAGAAGAAGCTGGACAAATGAGTCTTTGTAACAGAAATATCTTTATCTAAGGAACTCTTGACTTCTTTCAAAACTTCCGTTTTAACCCACAGAGTCAGTCAAACAACCGGTGTTCCACTAATACTACAGTGAAACAGTAGCTGAATAATGAAAGGGATGCAGTCATGCAAGGGGCTTATCTCCTCCTGTCAGTTCCACTTAGTAAAATAGTCACCTTTCAATTAAAAGAACTACAGGACTTCACTTCTCCATCCATCCAACAGATATTTTTACCCTGATATTTCTTACTTGGTGCTCCAGCTGCATACATGTCTGAGACTAAATTGCAGAGCAGGCCTGTGGCTGAAGACGAAAGAGTCAACTTGCTCCCATTGAAATAAAAGGGAAGCTTTGTGCCTTGACTGCAATAGCAACAGGTCCCAATTTAGGACCAGATTGTGGCCACCCCTTTCACAAGTGTGCCGTGCAAAGAACCTTCTCCCCATCTTGCACAGCCTGTGTATGGACCAGACACAGTTGCAGTCCCTGCCCTTGGGGAAATTCAGGGATTTTTCCTTCTATCAGGGAAACAGCCCCTGCACTCCCCCAAGCACAGATGCTGCATTCAAAGGGGTTTGGGAGAACAGATCCATGCCCTTGTTTTCCCTTGAAATATGCTCCTTCTACCAAGGGGAGCAGAATATCCCATCCCTTTCCTTAGGCAAAAATCGCTCCAGGAATGATGAAGTCCTGCTGCTACCCTTACTTGACCCACAATTATGCACTATGATCTCAATCCTGCAATGAGCTCTGTGTGGGTAGACGTCTGTACTCACGTGGAGCCCTGTTGAGGTCTGAGCTCACTGCAGGGAACTGAAAAGTAAGTAGCAGATGGACAGCAGTTAAAGTTAGGCGAAAAAGCAAAACTTTCTAATCAGACTTTCTTTACAGTAAACTAGAAGTGAATAGGTTTGATTTTTGGTGTCAAAAATCTTTAAATGTCAAAATGTTATTTTTACAGATATTACAATCAGATTAAAAAGACAGCAAACTATTGAGCATTGGAGTATATATTGTTAAAAAGATATCATCTCTCCATTTTAAATAATGCACCCAACAGATTCTTTTCAAAGATACATGTTACAAAATAAACAAAGTGTTGTTTTCTTTTCTGTTTAATCTCTTTCTGTAACAAAAATGTCATGCATGGAGGGTTGTGAGTTGTTAAAAACACACACATAGAGAAAAGGTACTCAACTGAATGTGAATAGCATGCTTTTCTACATCCCTCTAGAAATTAGCTAAACATTTAACCTATTCTCACCTGAAATTGCCACTTTCTGGTACGCTGGCTACAGTAACATTTTCAGTCTTGCATACCATTCTACACTTGCATGCAAAATAGCACGGTCTACACCAGTGGTTCTAAACCTATTTAACATTGTGGGCCGCATCCAATACTATCTGTCTGGCCCTGAGGATGTCACATTGGCCACAACTCTGTGATTATTGGGCTGCAAGCAGCCCGCGGGCCGCAGGTTTAGAACTACTGATCTAGGCAGTGTTACCTTGCATGTAGAGTGCATGAGAGGTCATGCTGTGCAGAAGACCCCATTTTGTGCTACACAATAATATCCTCCATGAGCGTTCGGGAGCCACCGAGAATCATCCTTCAGGCACAGCTGGTTCTGGGGCATGCAATGTGTTTATTGCATACACAGATGGCACGCCACTGTTGAAAGGTCATTTAGTCCAGTCTGCTGAACTGAGGTAGGACCAAGCACACTAGACCATCTCTGACTGGGGTTTGTCTAATCTGTCCTTACAAACCTGTGGGGATTCCACAACCTCCCTTGGAAGCTTATTCCAGTGCGTAACTACCCTTGTAATTAAAAAGTTTTTCCTAATATCTAATCTAAATCTCCCTTGCTGAAGATTAAGCCCACCAGTTCTTGTCCTACATTCAGCAGACATGGCAAACAGTTGATCACCATCCTCTTTGTAACAGCACTTAAAATATTTGAAGAGTATTATCAGGTCCCCCCTTCAGTCTTTTTTTTAAAAAAACCTTTTATCAGAAGTCAGGTTTTTCAAATATTTTATAATTTTCGTTGCTATCCCTGGACTCTTTCAAATTTGTCCATACCTTTCTTAAAGTGTGATATCCAGAACTGAACATAGTACTTCAGCTGAAGCCACACCAGTGCTGAATACAGTGGAACAATTACCTCCCATGTCTTACATACGACACTCCTGTTAATACACCCCAGAACAATATCAGCCTTTTTAGCAACCGCATTATATTGTTGACTATATAAAATTGTGATCCATTACAACCCCCAGATCCTCTTTAGCAGTACTAATGGTGAGCCAGTTATTCCCTATTTTGTAATTGTGCATTTGGTTTTTCCTTCTTAAGTGTAGTTCTTTGCACTTGTCTTTACTGCATTTCATACTGTTGATTTCAGACCAATTCTCCAATTTGTCAAGGTAGTTTTGAATTCTAATCCTGTCCTCTAAAGTGCCTGCTCCTCCTTCCAGCTTGGGTTCATCCACACATTTTATAAGCATGTTCTCCACTCCATTATCCAAGTCACTAATAAAGATATTGAAGGGTATCAGATTCAAGACAGACCCCTGCCAGACCACACTAGATACATCCCCCCAGTTTGGCAGTGAACCATTGCCTACTACTTTTTGAATACAGACTTTCAACCAGTTTTGCACCCACCTTATAGCAATTTAATATAGACCTCATTTCCGTAGTTTGCTTATGAGAATGTCATGTGGGACTGTCAAAAGCCATACTGAAATAAAGATATTTTGCCAGGCTTGGAAGATGACATTTTAGTTGCAT
Source organism: Macrochelys suwanniensis (assembly GCA_033296515.1). NCBI lineage: Eukaryota > Metazoa > Chordata > Testudines > Chelydridae > Macrochelys > Macrochelys suwanniensis. The sequence continues at coordinate 93,904,851 of CM065776.1, read as the reverse complement.
GTTTCATACAGAAAGCTGATACAGGCCACAATTCAGCAAAGTGCTTTCTCAATTGCTTCAGTGAATCAGGGCCATAGTGATAATTTTGCATTTTTGCAGCCCAGTAAATTCACTTCAATTCAAGTTTCATGTCAGCAAGGACTGAAGATTATACCAATAATTGTAACAGACTTAAATTTATTTGGAAGTCAAGGATTTATATTAAAAAAGAGTTTTAGAGCAGAAATTTTGATAATGAATTCATATTATTCTGTGCTAAATAGAGAATGTATAGTATATCACAGTGTGTTAGTTTGTCTAATGGTTAGATCAGGGGAGAGCAGCGTCATGCTGTCTGAATTGGCTCACAACTGCGAGTGCCAATCTCTGGGCAGACTTACAAACCAGGCCACAAACCCCAAATTGGTTGTGTGTTCTATAATTACATTTCACCAACCAAGTGACATGTGTGAACTCCTTAATCACTATAACAGTCTTAAGATGGAGCCACAGACAGTCCTCTTGGTCACTACAGTCTATCTTGCCATCCAGGCAAGCCTGCCTTTTGACAGATAGTCCCTTACACCAAAAATCACAATATTCAGGTTACTCCCAGTCCCAAAGGACCAATCACTTACCCTATCAAGTGCACCCTATATCTCTCACCAAAGACAATGCTTGTAGCCAATCCTGTAATCAATTAACTAAAGCTTTATTAACTAGGAAAAAGAAATGAGAGCTATTTGCAAGGTTAAAGCAGGTAAATATACGCACACACAAATGAGTTACAGTCTTAGATTTCAAAAAGTAATAGAAGCTGGTGTAATGTGCAAGCTCTATATTTCTTTTAGGGCTAACCCAAGCTAAGCAGCTTGGGGATCCCTTGCTTATGCTTAGAAATACCACCCTCTTCAAATTGCAAGCAGCGTAGTGAAACCGTTCCTTCTGGTCAGGGATTTTTATTCCCTTCCCCCAGAATTCAAACTGTGATGGGACAAGGGTTTGTGCACGTCCCCTCTTCATGGGGGTGGTGGGAGCAATCAATAAAGTATTTTGTCCACTGATGTTCCACAGTGGGTTCATCTGGTGTCTGTAGGCCTTCTTTTTGGGGGGGCAGAAGATGACACCTCTTGTGGTAAACTGGTATTTCATACTTGGTAATGCTTCTCTCCTGACTGTGGAGTTTCTAGTTTCATAGCAAACACTTTCATAGTTACAAAGCTAACACTTAAATATTACCATATAATATGGGATACAGATATTATAAGTGAGATTAATGCATGTAGCACCTCATAAACATTTCATGAAGTCCAATCACTAAACACATTCTTATAAACTTATGATCTATTTTAACAATGCTACTACACAGATGAGCCAGACTGGTTTCCAGCTTTGCATTTCTCAGTGTTCAGTAAATCTAGGGGCCTTGGCATGAGCTGACACTGGTCTGTCAGCATCACAAGCAGATTCCTGGATTTTTTCTTAACTCTGCCTTTAACTCCTTATTTGACTTTAAGCTAATCACTTAGTGTGAAATTCATCCTGTGAAATTAGCCCTGTCCTAGGCTAACGCAAGCCCTATGCACTACTTAAATCCAATTTACATCTGCAAAAATAGGGATTACTTAGGATTCAAGTGATTACATAAGTTTCATGCTGGCACTCTGTATTTAAACCAACATCTAATTTTGCCTCAGTTTACCAATTTGTAAAACAGATTGAATCTACCTAGTAGAGATTGTCACATAATTTTGAATTTCTAATTTATTGAAGAAAAAAGAGAAACAAATTTGTCAAAGGTTTTCAATATTCCCTGCCCCCATTTTTCCCTGCCCCCATTTTTCCAACCAGCTCTGCTACTTACATCATAATGTAATTAACAGGCCTCATCCAACAACTATCACTGGGAAAACTGTCTAGGAAAACTGCCTGAGCAATTTATTCAACAAATGCCACTATTTCATTCACAAATTGATTTTTACATATCTAATTATTTAGGGTTTTTTTTAAATACAAACAAATTTCATCTTATAGTTGCTCATGAATGTTGCTTGGTGTTTGCATTCACTATATGCTTTGACTTCTGTGTAATTGATCACTGTACTCTTATGGAACCTGATTCTCATCTCTCTTTTTCTTTTCATACCAATTGAATCAGGCCTGGCTTACAAAAAAAATTAATATTATAGGCTCAATTTGCATTTAAAATCAATTTTCTCTCATCACATTCACATATATTGATTGCATGTAGTGTGTACAGTCATAGCTAGGAAGGGTGCAGTCCAATTCTTGTCTGGGATATTCAGTTGTCTCTATACCAGATCTCAGGCCATGGGTTTTGCACATAGTTGTGAAAGACACAGTCACAACCGTGTTCATCTCATTAAATTGCCTTTGTTGAATTCACTGGTTTCCAATTTTCTATCACATTCATTACACAAATTGATTACACAAACAGAAGCATGAATGTACATGTGCAGTCATAGATGCTGGAGTCTGGCCAACTGTTGGTGCAGAACCAGGGCCCTTCCTTCCCCTTGAAGACCTTGCTCCCCTCATTGTAGAACTGGGCCAATCACTGGTGTAAGGAAGAGCAACCTTACGGCTGTTTTAAATTATGTCCAGCTGCCCATGGCCCAAGAGGACATTTCAGCAGACAGGGATCACCAGGGCATAGGAATGCACTAGTCATACCTCCTGCGCTAAGGTGACAAATGATGTTTAAGCTGCTGTGATACCTCTGTTGTGATACCTCTGAGGATTCCACTAGGCAGCTAGAGTGGGCCCCACATCTGGTCTACATTTAGTAAAGGTGGAGTCAGATCCCAAAATATCCATAACAAGGCTCTGCCCAGGAATCCTGGGAACATTTCAACAACTTCGTCCCACCATTGTTTTAATTAGCTATTGCTTTATTTGTTATTGTATTTATTGGTCACCAGCACACATCATACAAAGGAGAGAGAGCAGACAAATGTGTAAAAAATACAAGTTTAGGCACTATCCAGATACCTGGAACAGTTCAGTCCTGTGCACAACCAGCCAGGTCTGTTGTGACAGCCTGTCACGTCTGATCAGACAATGGGGATCTGCTGCAAAGAAGCACCTCTCTTTTTTGAACAAATTGACTAAGAAAAGTCAGAAGTCTCCTACTTTGGCCCATAATGAATTTGATTAATTTCTGCAATGAATTTTGAGTGCAAGCTTGAAATTTGTTTGCAGAAAATTTCACATTCACAAACAGTAAATTAAAATGTGACCATGGGAAAGCAAAATTTGATTTCTGAGTCACCAAAATGTTCAAAAATAATTTCTCCCACTAAGCACCTGCTTCTATCAATAACCCTTACTCATGCAAGTAGTCATTGACTTAAATGGGATTATTTACAAGAATAAGAACTACTCATGAGTCAGGATTAGAAACAATGTTTGTAAACGTCTCTGAAATTCTGATTCACCTCTCACACTAGTGTAACTCCATTTTCTTCAATGGAGTTATTTTTGATATATGCCACCATAAGTGACAGAAGAATCAAAATCTCTGCTCTTTTTACTGTCTATAATTTGTACTCACATACACACACTTGGTTGCCTGGTTGCTTTCCGGTGGATAATATTTTTTCTTATATACTTCTATAATGAAATCTTAGTACTTCGTGAGTCATCTCTGACAAATGCCCCCTTTACTACAAATACCCAGTTCTGAAGTTATTCCTTGAATAGACAGCTCAACAAGAGAGCCACTGGACAAGACAGAAAATACATGTTTACTAGCAAATAGCTTTTAAAAAAGAGCGGCTGGATCCAAAAAGATTTTTAAAAAAATCTAGTGCATGCTTCTCTTCCCTCCCACTTTTCATTGTTCTGCAGCCTAAACTTTGAATCCCCATGTGTCAAGGCTGAATCCCCACTCTGCCACTCCGAGTGCAGGAAGTAGGGCCCCGCAAGGATACTAAAAAATAATATTTGCCACTCCAGGCTTGTATTAAACTACCAAGGTTACAGCTTTTCTCAGACCTTGGCTTGGTAAATGCTGCCACCACCCAAATGCAAAAAAACCCCACTTGAACCCAGGAAGGAGCACTTGGAAATTCCTCCCTGTGGGGTACCCTCAAGCCCTTTCACTCCCCCCTCCAGGGAAGAGCTGAGAAAGAAAACAAAGGAAATTAGTTGTTTCCACCAGCTAGTCAAACAGCATATGCACAAATCTCTTAGGACACCAAAAATCCAATCCTGTTCTTTAAAAAGGTACATTTTATTAAAAACAAAGAGAAAAAAATACATCTGCAACTTAGGCTTTCGCTAGATTTTAAAAGAGGAATTCCAAAAATCAAGCACCCAAAATAGCTCTTTTAGGGGTTCAGCTAACAAGTTACAAGCAAACAAAAGCATCTGGAGTTAGCACAGAGGAGTCCACAAGCCAATAAGAAATAAAAGAAATAACCCTAATTGTGTCTTTTTAGACATTCCCTAATTTTACTTACGTATCTGAGGCTTCAGATAAGTAGGTTCGAGGTATGAATTGATAATCTATAATCATATCTGGCTTAAGATGCTTACAACATTGCTGCTCCATCCCTGCAGCACAGAGAACAATAGACAAAGGGAAAGTTTCTTTCCCAATTTTAAAAAGTTCTACCTTCCCATTGGCTCTTTCAGTCAGGTGCCCACTCCTTTTTTTTTTTTTAACCTGTGGGCTTGTTAACCTTTTACAGGTAAAGCAAGAAGAGAACAGACCTATTCCCCACCCCCTTCATGTATCACACCATGTAATAAGTGGTTCTGATTTCAGTAGAGAACAGGTTTTCCTTTGGAGACTATGAATTACTCGTACCTATTTACATTATCTTGTCTATGTTGACTCTAAGCTCTTTGAGGCAGAGACCTTATCTGCAAAGCCCTTTGAATACACCGGGTATTATATACATGAAATAATAATGAATAATCATAATAAATAACAACACTAAAAAGTCCAGACGGCTCACTGCTGTGAGTGATCTGAAGTACTTCCTTCCCTTTGAAGCCAACTGTGCCAGATATGTTGTACTCAAAACACTATTGCCCCACAGCCAGATTCTGATACCTGTGCCCTAGAACAGTATGTCTATCTACAAGCAACCCTATTGACTTTGTGAAACTACTTGTGGAGTAAGGTGCTACTAAACGAGAGTAAGAGTATCAGAATCTGAGCCACAATAACTAGGGTCCAGGATTTGAATAATGGGTCTCCCCTGAAGCCCTTTTTTTTCTTGCCATACATTACTTATGATTAATCAATGTCAGTAAGGGGAATTAATAATCTATCCTTGATTAGTGTCAAGTATGCTGAGAACAAATACAATTAAAATATATCTCTATTGAGACTTAGAAAAAATGGTCAGACATATTACGAGTGTGTTAAATTCTCCTGTTCTTTTTGTCTATACTTCAGGATACAGGATCTTTCTTTCATAATATTTGCCTATGTAGTGGAAGAGAGTTCTTTTGTTAGAATAAGTATTGGCATTTAATAAGAATGCAGAGCTAGGTACTTTTTAGTATTGCAACTCATAGCTATACCAAAGCAGATATGCAACAATGTGGTGCTATGGAATTAAAAATGTTCTACATGCTCTCTCTCACCAACAGAAGTTGGTCCAATAAAAGATATTACCTCACCCAACTCTCTAATATCCTGGGACCAACACATCTACAACAGCACTGCATACTACATGCTCTCTGTCCATTGTAGCATCTTTTCTTCAAGGGCTATTAGTTCTTCAGTTCCGAAAACCAACTGTATATAAAAAAATACTTCAGACACTTTTCTTCCAGGACATTATGTGCACATAAATTATTTACTGGGACACTAGTAAAGAATAAAGAAATACTAAAATTGCAAGATTTGCCACTAGGTGGCATGTGAGTCATATAGTGTATGGGCAGCAATATTGTAAATGCAGATAGCATTGTGTTGCACAAGATGTGAGCCTGTCTGATAGGTCTGTGGCCAAATAAGGACCTATAATTAATCATTCTAGCCCACAGACTTAATTTTTCTTGTCTGATGAGAACTACCCTTGTGACTTAAGCTCCCTAAAAATAATGACCATTACAGTGTTGTTGGTTATGGGTCTACTTTTTTCTCCAACTTGTTTTCCTTTATAATAGTTTCCTTTTCTGGCTTTTGTCATACAATTCAGAATTCATACAATTTAACAACTAGATTTATAAAGACAGATACATTTGGTAGACACACCGATAGATAAGATAAGACACAACAAATCAGAGGTTTTCATGTGTTTTAGAGTAGACCGTATTTTCACAGAGAGATTGCTTTCTGGCCCTGCCCATCCCACTCACAAGTAGAAGGACCACCTTCCTTCCCATTCATGATCACAAAACATCTCCCCTTCTCCCCTCAGGAATGGCTGCAATTAACATCAGCCTACAAAAAGAAAAAAACTGAATGCATCTTTTGCTTATTTTAATACAAACTAGCAACTGGAAACAAAAAGGAAAGCCAATAAATACTGTGTGACCAGCCAGCTCTCCGCAAGCCACCAAGCAATTCTATAGGAATTGCCATTGGCTCATGAAACACAACATGAGAACTGCTAAATTGGAGAGAATTAGATGCCTAAATCTGTCTTTCTTGATGCACTTTTTTGAGGGGGCGGAGGGAGAAGGGGACAAGAACGTGCCTGAACCAGAACACATATTTCTCAACTTTCAATGTGGATAGGGCATTAAACAGGCAATAAGGAACTCTGGGTTCTACTCCTAGCTCTGTCCTTGAGACTTGCTGTATAAACTAGGGCAGACATTTCACTTCCTGTGCTTCTGTTTCTTCTTCTGTAAAAAGGAGATGAAGCTGGTTACCTAGCTTGGTAAAGCACTTTGAACGCTAAACGGTTCTGTATAAGTACTAATATTATTTGTCTAAAATAAACTTTTTATGTGTTAAGGACTGGTGATTAGCCAATTAGATTTTATAAAGTTGTCTCTCTTCTTAACATGTATATTGAGCTTTTTTTTTATATTGAGCCCAACATTCTGAGTGTTTTAATGAAGATATTTGCAAACGTAAAACTATTTATTTTTATTATTTTATAGCACCCCAGGTGCATCTAGAAAACATAAAAATAGTCTCAAGTGAAGAGCATGTTATAAAAAGGATAATGCTGTAATGACAATAAAATTATATTTTTTAAATTTTTCATAACTATTTGGTATGTATTTTTGCCTTCTTTTTTTTTCAGCTGCAGAAAATCCAGTTCCCTAGATATCTTTGAATTTTTCTTTTTACCCATCTTCCATCATCTGTCACTCACTATCTTTCTTTGATCAAAGGTTCTAAATAAAGCAGTAATGGGCAGTTTTGAGCAAGTATTGGTATTATTTTGAATTAACAGAGATCCAGTTTTAAGCAAACATGAACCCATTTTTAATTTTTTATCACACTCATGCAAGATGTGTGGTTTTCCATGACTTCAATGCAAATCCAGGAGCTGGTTTGGAATGAATTTCATTTTAAGGTGATGGGTTGAAACCAAGTTGACTGAAATAAAATAAAATGTTTGCACAAACTTCTGCAAAAGAGAAATCATGGAGTTTCATAGTATGTATATTATTGTTATACATATGTATGGCACTACTGCTTATGGGGCAACAAGATCATGGCCCCATTGTTCTAGATATTGTACAGACATGGTCTAAGTGACAGCCCCTACCATAAAGTGCCACTTAATCATAATTGCAAAAACATGAAAAATTATAGTAACTAATTGAAAATCACTTATTCCTTCTGTTTCCCTTCCAACAAATGGTGACATTGCTAACAACTCAAACAGCATAACTAGATCCTTCTTCTGTTTTAGAGGTGAATGGTGAGGGAAAATGCAGACCCTAACATTGTTGAAATGATTCACCCTCTCCATACATCAGTTGCTATTGCTTCGGGCATGATTGCAACAGCACCAGTCCTTGCATTTGTCTCTTTTATATTATAAAGAACTATTCTAAGGGATTTCATGGTGCTGGAGAAGAACTGTAGGAGTTCTTCTCCCTCACTTGTAGTTGAGTCTGCTTTTGTCTTACTTTCTGGCTTTCTAATTTGTTGTTGTTCTTCTAAGGGTTGAGGCAAATCCATTGACATCTCCCATTAACTCCAATGGGCTTTAGATCAGGACCCGCAGTAGGAAATGTTATTTCACAGACTGAGTTTGAGGGTAGGAGTCTGAAACTCTGTTTTCATTCCTGGCATCACTAGTTTGGCACTGAGGCAAATCAGTCAGATTAACAATTTCAAATGCGCATTTGTTAACATAGACACCTAAAAAAAGTCCTGATTTTCAAATGACCACACACCATTCTCATTGACTTCACGTGGATTAGGGCCCAAAGTCTGAATGTTTTGACTCCCACCCTTTCTGCCTCACTTCCATCATCTATAAAATATAGGGGTTCTATAAGGATTTTAGAAAATATCAAGTGCCAAGTGTGATTATTAATTAGAAGACACATAATCGCCATCCTCAGGTTTCCCAAACATCTTCCTCTTCCTCCAATTCTCTCTTTAAAAAGAAGAATAAAACTAAAACTGTGAATGCATTAATTTTCTTATTGCGCTTTAATGCAATCATTATTAAAAAAAGAAAAAATGTTAAGAGCTAGATCACAACCATAATTCTCATCACTAACCAATGATGTTTCTCAAAGGTCCTCCCTATATTTTAGGGAAACTCCTTTGTTCCCTCTTTCATCATCCTCCCCGAAAAACACTTTGTCAAGAGCATGAATGCTGCTGATTATGAGGACAAACATGTGTCTGTCAAGTGTTTCAACTAATGTAATTTATTATTGTACCTGTAGAAGTTATAAGTAGGGCCATTCTTGGTCCCACTAAACTCAATGAGTTTCCATTAGCACCAGGTTTTGCCCACAAAACCAGTCTTCTATCCATTTAACCACAGCCTGAGAATTGGGTAATGTGGCGTCACATCACCCCAGAGAAGACTCCAGGGGGGATTGTACCTTGGGACACATGTCACATGATTGTCTTTAACCCTCATGCAGAGTGGCTGGGGAGGGGCACAAGGTGGGAAGGAAAGGAAAGATTCCTTACATACCAGGAGCAATCTAGCTCTAAAACAACAGATTTCAGATTAAGAGAGATTTTCAAAATCACAAAGGGCAGTTAGGAGTCCAGAGGATTTAGGCACCTTGTTCCCTTAAGATCCTTTGGAAACCCCAGCATAAATCTCAATTTTCTTTACTACAGTATAAACAAAGTAATAGAAAAATAAAATAAAAACTTTGGCAAAGATGTATAGTTGATGGAATGTCAGTAGGGTTACAAATACCTATTTGTCTTATCTTTCAAGCAGGATTCTGTCATTCCAAGTCGAGTACATCATGCCTAGGGTGGACCAGCTGGCCTTTTCTAATGAATTATGTAAGTAGTAAACGAAGGTAAAAAATAACCAACTCCAGGACTGTTGTTGAAGTCAAGACACAAAATCCAAATAATCAATATAAAAAAAGAATGTATCACATCAATTCCAAATGGAATAAGAAACCCACAAAAGAAAAGCAGATCCTTTATGTCTAGATGAGAATAATTTATACAACAGAATTAAAAAAATGAAGCACAAAATGCTGGGTTGTAGCAGTGAGTGTGATAGTCAGTTGGGGACTTTCTTTCCTGGTTTTTCTTTACAATGAAGTGCTTGGATTTGCCAACAGCTTCTCACAATTGTAGAATAGCAGTTTCATGATGGGTTTTTTTTGTTGTTTTAGAGTATACTATAAATCCCAAATGGATAATTCAAGATATTTTTTTATTTCTTTATTTAGCCTCTGAATTCATTTGGAAAACAGGAAATTAGTTATTTTTTAGGAGGATGAAACAGGGCGTGTGGCATATTCTATGTGTGATATACATGAACTATGCCATATCTCCTTGGGATACTACTGGCGCCAGTGCCTCAGAGAGATAAAGTACAGAATATCCCAGCTGTGGGTAAACGAATGGTTTTGGCACTTACACAGAAATTTCCTTTGGTGGGAAATTTGTTATTGCCGTTTCTGTTAAGCACAACAAGGAATTATGATAACGAGCAATGAATAAAATATTAATTAGAAAACATTGCACTGACACAATGTTTTCAAATGAAACTTTATTAGACATTTAGAGAACTGGCAGTCTCTTACTGCAGGTTGTTAGGAAAGAGAATATGACTTTTGTAAATAAGAAAAGTACCAGTAGAAAAATAACAATAATAAAATAAAATGCAAATGGCGAAGTGCATTAGTCAAATTCTGGTGAGTACAGGGAATCCGGGCCAATCTCCACTCAAATTGGTACATGCATATGCTGCAAAATCACCATTAATGTGCACCCTTTGGGTTATCAGTCCTTTGGGCTATCACCACATATTAACTTCTGAAGAGGACAGAAACCTGCCCTAACAGTGGAGCTGGAGATCCCCCTTGTATAGGAGAAACTCCATGTGATGTAAAACCGACATACCTGGCTATGTATCACCAGCTTCCTTCTGAAAGTCCACATGTGGAAGGATAAACAAAAATAAATCTGAGACTAGGGTTTTTGATTTCAAAAGGGCTAACTTTAATAAATTAAGGAAATTATTTAGGGAAGTGGATTGGACTAAAGAATTTAAGGATCTAAAGGCGGAGGAGGCCTGGGATTATTCCAAGTTAAAGTTGCAGAAGCGATCAAAAGCCTGTATCCCAAGAAAGGGGAAACAATTCATAGGCAGGAGTTTTAGACTAAGCTGGATGAGCAAGCATCTCAGAGAGGTGATTAAGAAAAAACAGAAATCATACAAGGAGTGGAAGATGGGAGGGATCAGCAAAGAAACCTACCTTATTGAGGTCAGAGCATGTAGGGATAAAGTGAGACAGGCTAAAAGTCATGTAGAACTGGACCTTGCAAAGGGAATTAAAACCAACGGTAAAAGGTTTTATAGCCATATAAATAGGAAGAAAACAAAGAAAGAAGAAGGGGGGCAGCTAAACACTGACGATGGAGTGAAAGTTAAGGATAATCTAGGCATGGCCCAATATCTAAACAAATACTTTGCCTCAGTCTTTAATGAGGCTAATGAGGATCTTAGGGATAGTGGCAGCATGACAAATGGGAATAAGGATGTGGGGGTAGATATTACCATATCCGAGGTAGTAACCAAACTCGAACAGTTTAATGGGAGTAAATCGGGCAGCCCAGATAATCTTCATCCAAGAATATTAAAGGAACTGGCACATGAAATTGCAAGCCCATTAGCAAAAATTTGTAATGAATCTCTAAACTCAGGGGTTGTACCATTTGACTGGAGAATAGCTAATATAGTTCCTATTTTTAAGACAGGGGAAAAAAGTAACCCGGGTAACTACAGGCCTGTTAGTTTGACATCTGTAGTATGCAAGGTCTTGGAAAAAATGTTGAAGGAGGAAGTAGTTAAGGACATTGAGGTCAATGGTAATTAGGACAAATTACAACATGGTTTTACAAAAGGTAGATCGTGCCAAACCAACCTGATCTTCTTCTTTGAGAAAGTAACAGATTTTTTAGATAAAGGAAACGCAGTGGATCTAATCTACCTTGATTTCAGTAAGGCATTTGATTCAGTACCACATGAGGAATTATTGGTTAAATTGGAAAAGATGGGGATCAATATGAAAATTGAGAGGTGGATAAGGAACTGGTTAAAGGGGAGACTACAGTGGGTCATACTGAAAGGTGAACTGTCAGGTTGGAGGGAGGTTACTAGTGGAGTTCCTCAAGGTTCAGTTTTGGGACCAATTTTATTTAATCTTTTTATTACTGACCTCGGCACCAAAAGTGGGAGTGTGCTAATAAAGTTTGCAGATGACACAAAGTTGGGAGGTATTACCAATTCAGAAAAGGATCGGGATATCCTACAGGAAGATCTGGATGACCTTGTAAACTGGAGTAATAGTAATAGGATGAAATTTAATAGTGAGAAGTGTAAGGTTATGCATTTAGGGATTAATAACAAGAATTTTAGTTATAAGCTGGGGACGCATCAGTTGGAAGTAATGGAAGAGGAGAAGGACCTCGGAGTCCTGGTTGATCACAGGATGACTATGAGTCACCAATGTGATGTGGCCGTGAAAAAAGCTAATGCAGTCTTGGGATGCATTAGGCGAGTTATTTCTAGTAGAGAGAAGGAGATGTTAGTACCGTTATACAAGGCATTGGTGAGACCCCATTTGGAATACTGTGTGCAGTTCTGGTCTCCCATGTTTAAGAAGGATGAATTCAAACTGGAACAGGTACAAAGAAGGGCCACTAGGATGATCCAAGGAATGGAAAACCTGCCCTATGAAAGGAGACTCAAGGAGCTTGGTTTGTTTACCTTAACCAAAAGAAGGCTGAAGGGGATATTATTGCTCTCTTTAAATATATCAGAGGGATAAATACCAGGGAGGGAGAGGAATTATTTAAGCTCAATACCAATGTGGACACAAGAACAAATGGATATAAACTGGCCATCAGGAAGTTTAGACTTGAAATAAGATGAAGGTTTCTAACCGTCAGAGGAGTGAAGTTCTGGAACAGCCTTCCAAGGGAAGCAGTGGGGGCAAAAGTCCTATCTGGCTTCAAGATTAAACTAGACAAGTTTATGGAGGGGATGGTTTGATGGGATAGCATGATCTTAGTCAAAGGTCAATTAATTGCCATCAGTGGTAAATAGGACCAATGGTCAACGATGGGATGTTAGAAGTTACTACAGAGAACTTTTTCCTGGGTGTCTGGCTGGTGAGTCTTGCCCACATGCTCAGGGTTCAGCTGATCACCATATTTGGGGTCGGGAAGGAATTTTCCTCCAGGGTAGATCGACAGAGGACCTGGAGGTTTTTCGTCTTCCTCTGCAGCATGGGGCACAGGTCACTTACTGGAGGATTCTCTGCATCTTGAAGTCTTTAAACTATGATTTGAGGACTTCAATAGCTGAGACATAGGTGAGAGGATTATTCCAGGAGTGGGTGAGTGAGATTCTGTGGCCTGCACTGTGCAGGAGGTCAGACTAGATGATCATAATGGTCCCTTCTGACCTTAAAGTCTATGAGTCTATGTGCCAAATTTGGGGCCTGATGACCATCCCCTCAGGAAACATTCCAGCCAGAGTCAATGAGGCTACATCTACACTTATGGCAGCATGTAAAGTACAGACATCGCACACCCAGTTAGCATGGGTATAAATAGCAATTTAGACAGTGAGACGCAGCTTAGGCAAGTAGAGTACAGCCACACCAGAACCTTAGAGTATGAGCCCTACATGGCTCTCTACACGCCCAGGCTGTGCCTCCCTGGTCTGCACTGCTCTTTTTGGTAGTGTAGTGGTCCACTACTTACCTGCTGCTGGAGCCTTTCCCTGCTGGAGTGAAAGGCTCTGACAGCAGGAAAGGCTCTGGCAATAGGGAGGCAGGAGGGAAAAGCTCTGGCATTCTTCCCTGCTGCCGAAGCTTTCCCCTGCTGCCTCCCTCCTGCCAAAGCCTTTCACTGCCACCAGTGTGGATGCAGCCTGCTTTTCACTGCAGCATGCAGGTACACCTACCCTACGCACAGCAAGTGTAGACTTGGCGTAGAGTGACCCCGAGGCTGCTCTAATATGTGTCATGGGCTGATGACATGTCATGGGCTGCTTTCCAGGTGCTCTTGATGCCCCCATGATGGGAGAGGCAGAAAGACTGCAAAAAGCCACATTTCCTCCCATTCCCACAGCTTTAACAAGTGAAGCTTGGTGCTCCAATGGGTCCAGCCCATAGTCTCCTGCGATGAAATTTACCCATGTTATGATGGTCTAGTGCAGAGGTGGCCAACCTGAGCCTGGGAAGGAGCCAGAATTTACCAATGTACATTACCAAAGAGCCACAGTAATACATTAGCAGTCCCCATCAGCCCCGCTTCCCTCTCCACCACCCCCTGCAACGTCTGCCCACCGGCAGCCCTGCCGATCAGCACGTCACCCTCCCTCCCCGTGCCACCTGCCCGCCGTGATCAGCTGTTTCACAGTATACAAGAGGCTCTGGGATGGAGGGGGGAGGATCAAGGGTGCAGCAGGCTCAGGGGAGGGGGCGGGAAGGGGCGGGGGCCTTTGGGTAAGGGGTAGATTGGGGTCAGGGCCTGGGGTTGAGCAGTGGAAATTTGGCACCTGTAGCTCCAGCCCCAGAGTCAGTACCTACGCAAGGAGCCGCATATTAACTTCTGAAGAGCCACATGCGGCTCCGGAGCCACAGGTTGGCCACCTCTGGACTAGTGCAAAGCCCACTGCACCATGTTAGCCACACATAAGGGCTGTTCTTGAAAACCTGGGGAGGAGCAGCCAAAGAGGGATATCTGCATACCAGAGCCAGGAAATTGTCTTTGCACTGTGTTGGAGGCCAGCAGGTAGGGATTTAATTGGGGCAGGCCAGAGGAGAGCCATGGCATCCTCTCATATATTTAAAAAATGCATAGAAAAAGTATTGTATACATAAATGATATTTCCAACATTAAGAATTAAGGTTGAAACCAACATTAAGATGGTGGAGTAGCATTGTACAGCAATTGTGAGGTAGACTGTAAAGAAATAAGAAGTGATGGAATGGATAAGACAGGGTCTGTCAGGGCAAAAATTACATTGGGGAAGAAAGCTACTAGAGCCTCCCCTGGGATAGTGCTTGGGGTGTGCTATAGACCACTGGGATCTGATATGGATATGGATAGAGACCTCTTTAATGTTTTTAATGAAGTAAATACTAATGGGAATTGTATGATCATGGGAGACTTTAACTTCCCAGATATAGACTGGAGGACAAGTGCTAGTAATAATAATAGGGCTCAGATTTTCCTAGGTGCGATAGCTGATGGACTCCTTCACCAAGTAGTTGCTGAGCCAACAAGAGGGGATGCCATTTTAGTTTTGGTTTTGGTAAGTAATGAGGACCTCATAGAAGAAATGGTTGTAGGGGACAACCTTGGTTCGAGTGATCATGAGATAATTCAGTTCAAACTGAATGGAAGGATGAACAAAAATAGATATGTAACTAGGTTTTTTTAATTTCAAAATGGCTAACTTTAAAAAATTAAGGAAATTAGTTAGGGAAGTGGATTGGACTGAAGAACTTGTGGATCTAAAGGCGGAGGAGGCCTGGAATTACTTCAAGTCAAAGTTGCAGAAACTATCAGAAGCCTGCATCCCAGGAAAGGGGAAAAATTCATAGGCAGGAGTTGTAAACCAAGCTGGATGAGCAAGCATCTCAAAAAGGTGATTAAGAAAAAGCAGAAAGCCTACAAGGAGTGGAAGATGGGAGGGATCAACAAGGAAAGCTACCTTATTGAGGTCAGAACATGTAGGGATAAAGTGAGAAAGGCTAAAAGCCATGTAGAGTTGGACCTTAAAAAGGAATTAAAACCGATAGTAAAAGGTTCTATAGCCATATAAATAAAAAGAAAACAAAGAAAGAAGAAGTGTGGCAGCTAAACACTGAGGATGAAGCGGAAGTTAAGTATAATCTAGGCATGGCCCAATATCTAAACAAATACTTTGCCTCAGTCTTTAATGAGGCTAATGAGGATCTTAGGGATAATGGCAGAATGACAAATGGGAATGAGGATATGGAGGTAGATATTACCACATCTGAGGTAGAAGCCAAACTCGAACAGTTTAATGGGACTAAATCGGGGGGCCCAGATAATCTTCATCCAAGAATATTAAAGGAACTGTCACGTGAAATTGCAATCCCATTAGCAAGAATTTGTAATGAATCTCTAAACTCAGGGGTTGTACCGTATGACTGGAGAACTGCTAACAGAGTTCCTATTTTTAAGAAAAGGAAAAAAAAGTGACCCGGGTAACTACAGGCCTGTTAGTTTGACATCTGTAGTATGCAAGGTCTGGAAAAATTTTTGAAGAAGAAAGTAGTTAATGACATTGAGGTCAATGGTAATTGGGATAAAATCCAATATGGTTTTACAAAAGGTAGATTGTGCCATACCAACCTGATCTTCTTTGAGAAGGTAACAGACTTTTTAGACAAAGGAAACACAGTGGATCTAATTTACCTCGATTTCAGTAAGGCATTTGATATGGTTCCACATGGGGAATTATTAGTTAAATTGGAAACGATAGGGATCAATATGAAAATTGAAAGGTGGATAAGGAACTGGCTAAAGGGGAGACTAGAATGGGTCATACTGAAAGGTGAACTGTCAAGCTGGAGGGAGGTTACTAGTGGAGTTCCTCAGGGATCGGTTTTGGGACCAATCTTATTTAATCTTTTTATTACGGACCTCTGCACAAAAAGTGGGAGCGTGCTAATAAAGTTTGTGGATGACACAAAGCTGGGAGGTATTGCCAATGCAGAGAAGGACCGGGATGTCATACAGGAAGATCTGGATGACCTTGTAAACTGGAGTAATAGTAATAGGATGAAATTTAATAGTGAAAAGTGCAAGATCATGCATTTAGGGATTAATAACAAGAATTTTAGTTATAAACTGGGGACACATTGGTTGGAAATGATTGGAGGAGGAGAAGGACCTCGGAGTATTGGTTGATCACAGGATGACTATGAGCCGCCAACATGATATGGCCGTGAAAAAAGCTAATGCGGACTTGGGATGTATCAGGCGAGGTATTTCCAGTAGAGATAAGGAAGTGTTAGTACCGTTATACAAGGCACC
This sequence comes from Macrochelys suwanniensis, assembly GCA_033296515.1. Taxonomy (NCBI): domain Eukaryota; kingdom Metazoa; phylum Chordata; order Testudines; family Chelydridae; genus Macrochelys; species Macrochelys suwanniensis. The sequence goes on along the minus strand of CM065776.1, from coordinate 93,888,176 downwards.
GATGAGACCTCATCTGGAATAGTGTATGCAGTTCTGGTCTCCTATGTTTAAGAAGGATGAATTCAAACTGGAAGAAGTGCAGAGAAGGGCTACTAGGATGATCCGAGGAATGGAAAACCGGTCTTATGAAAGGAGACTCAAAGAGCTTGGCTTGTTTAGCCTGACCAAAAGAAGGCTGAGGGGAGATATGATTGCTCTCTATAAATATATTAGAGGGATAAATACGGGGATAAATACGGGATAAATTAGATAAATTAGAGGGATAAATACGGTTCCACATGGGGAATTATTAGTTAAATTGGAAAAGATAGAAGATAGGGATCAATATGAAAATTGAAAGGTGGATAAGGAACTGGTTAAAGGGGAGACTGCAATGGGTCATACTGAAAGGTGAACTGTCAGGCTGGAGGGAGGTTACTAGTGGAGTTCCTCAGGGATCGGTTTTGGGACCAATCTTATTTAATTATTTTATTACTGACTTCGGCACAAAAAGTGGGAGTGTGCTAATAAAGTTTGCGGATGACACAAAGCTGGGAGGTATTGCTAATACAGAGAAGGACCGGGATATCATACAGGAAGATCTGGATAACCTTGTAAAGTAGAGTAATAGTAATAGGATGAAATTTAATAGTGAAAAGTGCATGGTCATGCATTTAGGGATTAATAACAAAAAAAATTGTTATAGCTGGGGATGCATTAGTTGGAAGTAACAGAGGAGGAGAAGGACCTCGGAATATTGGTTGATCGCAAGATGACTATGAGCAGCCAATGTGATATGGTCGTGAAAAAAGCTAATGCAGTTTTGGGAGATAAGAGGTGAGGTATTTTCCATAGAGATAAGGAGGTGTTAGTACCGTTATACAAGGCACTGAGGAGACCTCAGCTGGAATAGTGTGTGCAGTTCTGGTCTCCCATGTTTAAGAAGGATGATCTGAGGAATGGAAAATCTGTCTTATGAAAGGAAACTCAAAGAGCTTGGCTTGTTTAGCCTGGCCAAAAGAAGGCTATGGGGAGATATTATTGCTCATTATAAATATATCAGAGGGATAAATACCAGGGAGGGAGAGGAATTATTTAAGCTCAGTATCAATGTGGACACAAGACCAAATGGATATAAAATGACCCCCAGGAAGTTTAGACTTGAAATTAGATGAAGGTTTCTAACCATTAAAGGAGTGAAGTTCTGGAACAGCCTTCCAAGGGAAGCGGGGGGGGGGGGGGGGCAAAAGAATTATCTGGCTTCAAGATTAAGCTTAATACGTTTATGGAGGGGATGGTATGATGGGAGAGCCTAATTTTGGCAATTAATTGATCTTCGACTATTAGCGGTAGCAGTGGCCTGTGATGGGATGTTAGATGGGGTGGGATCTGAGTTCCTACAGAGAATTCTTTCCTAGTGTCTGGCTGGTGAGTCTTGCCCACATGCTCAGGGTTTAGCTGATTGACATATTTGGGGTCGGGAAGGAATTTTTCTCCTGGGCAGATTGGCAGAGGCCCTGGGGTTTTTTCACCTTCCTCTGCAGCTTGGGGCATGGGTCACTTGCTGGACGATTCTCCACACTTTGAAGTCTTTAAACCATGATGTGAGGACTTCAATAGCTCGGACATTGGTTAGGGGTTTATTACAGGAGTGGGTGTGTGAGATTCTGTGGCCTGCGTTGTGCAGGAGGTCAGACTAGACGATCATAATGGTCCCTTCTGACCATGAGTCTATGAGTCTATGATTAATTCATAAATTTATAACTTTGGAGCAAATTTTCTTCAAACTTAGACCCCACTCCTGGAAAAACGTACACGGGGGCTTAACTTTATCCATACTAGTTGTCCTGACAGTAGAATTCAAAGGGAATACACCAGTGTGACATTGCACTCTATATGTTTATGGAAATATGCTTATGAGTGTAAATATGACATAACTGAAATATGCTTTATGTTAGATATGCCACGTAACGCATCTTTGCAAAGGTTATAATCTACTGAATATATTCATCCTATTTGTATGCAGGTATTTTTATATCTGAAGTTTTAAGTATTGGCTCGATGCTTGTATTTGAAGCGTTTGCTGTAGGAAACACATAAGGTTTGGCCAACATATTATGAAGGGACCATTCACGTAATTGGGAGTACTTAGCTAACAATGGACTTTGGGAAATGCCAATCCACATCAAAGCTTTCCTGGGAACATTCAAACTAACATTTAAACAGTGGCGTCGGCCTGCAAAAAGCTGAATCATTCATGGACATGAGACTTGCCCAGGTTGCTACAAACTCCATCTTGTTGCTGTGATTTTTCACAGAAGAACACAGGGGTTTCCTCCCACAAGAGAGAGATTATAAAAGGCCTTGGAAGCCTCTCCATTTTGGTCTTCAGCTGGCTCAAGAGATGTCCTCTCCACCTCAAAGAGATGCCTGAAAGAAACTGGAACAAAGGACTGTAACTACGGGGGTGTGAGTGATTTCTGGACCTAGGCCATAAACTACAATGTTGGTCTGAAAAGGATTGTACCTGAGATAACATGTAGGGTGAATAGTTAGTATTTGTAACTAGATCCTTAGTGTATTAAGTTAGCCTTGCATATTTTGATTTATTTTACTAAGTAACTTACCTTGTTCTGTTTGTTATTACTTGAAAACACTTAAGTCCTGCCTTTATACTTAATAAAATCAGTTTTGTTTATTAATTAACCCAGAGTAAGTGATTAATACCAGGGGGAGCAAACAGTTGTGCATATCTCTCTATCAGTGTTATAAAGGGTGAACAATTTTTAAGTTTACCCTCTATACGCTTTGTACAGAGTAAAATGGATTTATTTGGGGTTTGGATCCCTTTGGGAGCTGGGTGTCTGGGTGCTGGAGACAGGAGCACTTGCTAAGCTGTTTTCAGTTATGTCTGCAGCTTTGGGGGCATGGTGGTGGGGCTAGAAGCTTCTGTCCTGTGGGGCCAAGGGGTCTTGGGGCTTCAGCCCCACAGGGCACACCTGCCGGGCTCAGGGCTTCAGCCCCACTCTCACTGAAGCCCCGAGCCCCAGCAGGCGCCTCCTGTGGAGCTGAAGATCCAAGACCCCCCTCCCTGCTGGGCAGAAGCACTGAGCTCCCCCAAACAATCTGGCAGGCAAAGAATGGGAGGGGGGGCTCCAAGAGCCAAACTTTAACTATAAAAGAGCTGCATGTGGCTCACGAGCCACAGTTTGGCCACCCCTGGTAACACCTACAGTTAAGGTAGCACAAATGTTTTCCATTCTAAGGGGTTATTTCAGCTGCTCCTAACTTTGTCATTCTTTTGTCTTTCAGGCTGAAGTTTCTCAAGTTTGTTCCCTGCCCAAGAATGATTTTTTATAGCAAAAATGGTTTTATTGGGTCTGATCAAATGAGCCGATTTATCAGAATTTTGCCATGACTATAAATAGCCAAACTAGTTCGCTGATCAGATATTTTAAAGTAGTTTTAGAGATATTTAGAGACTCAAGCATCTATATATAACAAAATATAAAAGAGGAAAGTCAGCAATTGACCATGAAGTGGTACAAGTGTTCAAAGTGATAGCTTATGAAAGTCCACAGCTTCTTAAAATGAGCCCTTGCAGAAGATATTAAACAGAGAGTTGGAAGGGGAAAAAAAGGAAAAATGGCAAATCTCTATGCTACCCTTGCACTAGCTAAAACAGCTTAATCAGTGATACACAGTAATTGCTGCTTTATCAACATTACAGTGTCTGCAGAAATACATTAGTAATTTGCTATGGGGACTAAACTAGAGTAACTGTAATTTTATCTCTCATACAAAATATACTTTCCAGTGTATTTTATTTTTAGAAAGTCTACCACGGAGCACTCTTATATTTATTGTATTATTTTAACTTCATCTGTACTGAAATGTATAACATAGCATACATTATGAATTCCAAAATAGCTTAACATTTTCTAAGTAATAAGACAATAAGCATTATCCACTGTTCTGAATATGAGGCAGCTTAGTCATTACTGAAAGTTGTTACCCTGTGAGTACCCTGTGAGTTCAGCAGCGTTTATGAAATAAGTGATTTCCACACAATTCCTAGTTGATGGTAGTTTTTGTGATGTGCACAACCATCACAGTTGACACTAACTAGAAACTTTGTTGACTATCTCAGCAAAATCCAACAAGTGAAGGGGCCTGGCAACTGAACTACTGGTAACTGGAACCCAAAGGCCATGCCCTACCTCTTCCCCCAAGGCCACGCCCCCACCCCGCTTATTCCCATAAGGCATCTCCCCTGCTTGTTCCTCTCCTCTCCTCCCCTTCCCCTCTGTTGCTTGCTGGATTGTCCCCACCTCCCTCTCCACCCTAGCTGGGATCCCTATGCTCGGGGGCTAGGACGGGAGCTGCTGCAGCCTGACAAGGAGCCTGCCTGCAGTTTGGAGGTGGCCCAGGCCGAGCTGGTGCGAGTTCCTGACCCAGCACTTCCTCTGCCCCACAGTAACCGGACTTTTGGTGTCCTGTCAGTACATGGACTGACTGGACACTGCTAGGTCCTCTTTTCAACCGGACTTTCCAGTCAAAAACTGGGCACCTGGCAACCCTAATTTATAGTATCTAGACAGAGAAGCCAAAAACTGGACCATCTAGGGAAATCCCATATGCGTGGCAACCTTAGGGCTGGTGGAGCCACCCTCTAATAGAAAGGGCAACTACACAGATTTGCCTCAGGTAGCAAAACTGATGAGGTGATGAATTTTCTGCGGGACCCTTTGCTGCTCTTTCAACACCTTCTTATAATATTTTCAGAGCAAGAAGTTCACCAATAGCCTTGGCAGATATCCAGCTTCAGCAGTGAACATTTGATGCCAGTCCAAATTTGACAGTCTGGCTTGTTGAGGCCCAGAACTGTTAATTACAAAGCAATCCCCACCTTGCCCAAAGGTCCAGTTAGACATGCAGTGGTAGTCAGGGATGTCAGGAGTTGACTCGCCCCTGCCTGTCTGCTTCAGTCCAGAGAAGACTGCACCACCAGGTCCTGCTTCAATTTGCAGATAGCTAATGTCACAAAACTGGAATAGGTATGTCACTACTGGTCTGGTCAGGTCCTATTGTGAAATTTTAGCTCTGCAATACCACCTCTTGTCAGAGCACTGTGAAGTGAACTGGTTCAGTTGGGCCTCGCTGTGCCATCAGCCACTGCTCATCCAGGCAAAACTCCTCTGTGAATCCAGCTCTGTGCCATTGGTCTAGTTGGGCCCTGCTGTGAAGTCAGCTCTGTACCTCTATCCCCAGCCCAGTTTAGCCTCACTGTGAAGTTAGCTCTGTGCTGTTGCCAGTGGTTTGGTCTCACTGTGAAATCAGGTCCGTGCTATCACCATTGGTCCAGTTTAATCCCATAGAATCACTCCATACAGGATTCAGGTGCTCCAGGTGGGGAACCTACACTTGGGCAGAGTCCCTGGGCTAGAGCTACTGGCCTGTCGGACAGAGCCTTCTACTCTCTGTAGTTGAACTTGAATCTCATTCCCAAACTAGAGTACCTGGCAAATCAGGATGACCCACTCTCCAGGACATATCTTGCACCATTCCTACAACCTTTCATGAGCACAGGTACAGTAATAATCTCTTAGCATTTATACAATCCGAACATAGAAAAATCAAGAAAGCCCAATATGTGGAACTACGAGTAAGCTACATTATAATTCACATAAATGAGGCTGGCCAGAGCTGGCTTTTCCCCTAAGGAGGGAGCAGAGAATTCCTTCCCTTGGAACCATCTAGATCTGGGGCTTACACTTAGGCCTTGCCTATACTAATGCTGCAAGCCGATCTAAATTACGCTTGTTAAGTTATGTAAGTGACATAACTTACATCAACTTAAAGCAGTGTCTACACCGTGCTATGCTGGAAGATGGTCTCCAATCGACATAGCTTCCGCCTATCGTTGAAGTGGATTAATTAAGTTGATGGGAGAGTGCTCTCCCATCAACTTGTCGCATCTTCACCAGACCCACTAAATCATCACCGCTGCATCGATTGCAGTGGCACCGATTTAGCCGCGTAGTGTAGACGGGGCCATAGCTTTATTCAGTTAGCCCGACAGAGCTCGAACACAAAGAATTCTGTGCACACTGACAGTCTGGGATCTGTGGACAGAATCTGGAGTTATGTCTACTTTTTTCTGAATTCTGTGCATGAAGTTTCGATTGTATTTAGTTATTACAGGGCTATAACTGTTGTTATTCATTATCGGTTCCTATTGAATCTTGGTTCTTTTCCTTTGTACTCTTTCCTTACTTTAAACCTATCCCTTTCTCTAACAAAGTGTTGTTTCTTTTTAATATTTGCTAGTCCATTTTTCCTGTTAATTCTTACTGCCTCTCTCTATTCTCTCTATTCATTTATTTAGGGTCTCTCTATTCATTTATTCACCCAGACGCTAGAGGGAGGCAACATGTACCTAGAATCCAGTTTAAGTCTAGTGACTGGCAAGCTAAGGACTGACACCTGCTTTCAACTCAAAGAGCATGAAGACCCCAGGGCCCACTGTCCTAAGGGGGGAGTGGGTGTGTCACAGAGTAACTAGGGAGAGAGGAGTAAATGGAATCTAGCACACTTAGGATCCCAGGGGCTACCTAAAAAAAATATTGCAGGCATGTATGGTAGACTATGTCAATTGTAATGATTTTTGTCTTTGCATAAGGAAACTGATAGAACACAAGGGTAGCTTGTGAAACTCTTTGGGGTCTTAAGTAGACAGGCCATCTGGGAGAGAGAAAAGCCAGCAAAGCAGATTATCAACTGTTAAAGTGGAATCTTTCTGTGTTCAAAATGGTCAGTTAGCCAGTTCCTATTTGTTCCCTAGCCTAGGCATTTCCTGACCCTATTCCCTCTCTTGGCTAAGATTAAAGGAAGAAATAAAACTTCCTCAACCATTTCCCTGGTTTAATATTCCTGCTGCACAGGAACCATAATTTACCCTTTCCCTGCCTACCCTAATGTAGGTTATGTAGACCCTATCTCACATTTTTTATATAACTTTTTAACACATCTAGAGTACTAAAAGATGCTTTTCTTTAGCAAGTCCCAAAAAAGAAAACAAATTTGTAGATTGCAGGCAACCCATTTTGTAACTATGATGAGCCAAAACCCAGGAATTTTTTAAAAATACCTAACAACAGAGAAAGTATTTACACACCATATTCTAGATTCCCACCTGTTGTAAACTGATTTATCTCCATTAATGTCAGTGGGGATACATTCATTTACACTAGCCGAGAACCTGTCCCCATCATTTTAAAAATCTTTTCCCATTTATTTCTAAACTTCCTAAAACAAGTCTATCCAGAAATGAAATATGGCACTTGAAATTTCAGGGGTATTGGTCTTTATTTATTTATCTATTTGTTGGGGCGGGGGGGTGGGGAGGTTATGGTATTTCAAACAAAGTTTGGAATGGGAAACTAGTTTCAACCCTAACTATAAAGTGTCAGACGCTATCTATGAAATCACCTTGTATTGAGACACATTATTGAGTTAATCAGTAATATATAACGGCTCAGCCTTAAAAACTTATACTTACACCATATAAGCAAGGATTTTCAGGACTGGGCCCATAAGAAAACTACAACATTTTATTGAGGAGATTATTACCATAGATATAACAATTCTGAGAATAATCATACTCTCTTCACCACTTGGTACAAAAAGACTCTGCCTTAGGCAGATTCATGTTATTTAACTCAACACATCCATTATCTATGAACAAGAGTTTGATCTCAAGAATGGTGAATGAAATTTACAACATTTACATTACTGTGACTCAAAAATGAATCTCTTGTCATGCATCTTACTAACTGCCAGACATCCCTTCTGGTCAATAAAAAATGCATTACAAATTTATCAAAATACCAGTTGGTAAACAAAAATAAAGATGAAACTCAAGACACTCATAAAATTATTTGGCTTTTACATAAGAATTTCAGAACAAATGCAATGAGTTTTGAAAGCACCAGGAAATAGCTTGTGTTTGAAAACCTTGGGAAACCATTAATAAATATTGCTCTCCACTGAAAGATCCTATTCCATTAGAAAATATATAAAATGTAATTTACAATACTACATCACCAACAGCAACAATTCATTCTTCAATGGTGATGCTGAATACATTATATCAGAGATTAAAGAAGGAACTATGTAATCTGTAACACAAATAAAACATATAAATAGATATATAAACGAATTATTTAATTATATGTTTAAAATGTGCCTATCCTAGGCTATACACACTTGAATAGATCTTGAAAAGGGTTAAGATTTTCACAGGTGGGTGCCTAAAGTTAGGTGCCCAAATCCATATTTAGGCTCCCAGATAAGTGGCCTGATTTTTAGGGCCACTCACTTCCCATTGCATTCAATGGAATCTGCAAGCACTCAGCACTTCTGGCAATCAGACTGTTTATTGACCTACTTACACATGGAATCAAGTATTTGATTCTCTACTGAAATGGAATGGAAAGATGGGGACTGCGGGGAGTTGGTTGTGGCTCTCTGATTCAGGGTCACCCAGTTAAAGTATAAATTAGGGCACCACAAGGGCATAACTTTCTCCTCCTCTGTTGAATGTCAATTCTTTGATACCCTTACAACAACTACCTGGAACACTATGTACTTCCATTCACTTCAGTGATTCTGCGTAGCTTAAGGGCATCTTTTTCTAAGGCCCAAATCCAAAACCCACTGAAGCCAAAGGAAAGACTCATTCACTTCAGTGGGCTTTGGATCAAGCCTCTAAAAGTATGTCTACACAGCATTTTAGATCAAGTCAGAGTGGACCTCTCAGCCTGGATCAACAGACTCAGGCTAGTGAGGGTCGCACTAGCACTCTAAACATATCTGTATAGACAGTGTTTTGAAGTTGTCGCTCGGGCTGGAGCTGAGGCTCCAAAGCATAGGAAAGGGATGGGCTTCAGAGCTCGAGCTCCAGCCTGAGCCGCAACTTCAAAGCACTGTCTAAACAGCTATGTTGAGGCCACTAGCGTGAACTTCCCTAGCCCAAGTCTGTTGACCAAGGCTAGGAGGCTTGATCCAAAATGCTGTGTAGACCATTCCCCCGGATCCCTATTTTTCATAAAGTTGTTAGACAATTCCCAACCCAAGTGCTCATTATGACCTGTTTTTCACTCTTCTTCTAGTCGACTGTCAATACCTTCTCTCACATCTTTGTGCTGTAACATTTTACAGTATCATCCAATATTGAAACCACTGTGCAATATGAGAGTGCATCATTTTGTGTGATCAATGCAATATTAAAATACATTGCTTTGTGAAATAGTAGTTATTGATTGTTGTGTAAGCATGAGCAGTGTTGCTGTACTGATAGTTTTCATCTTCCAGAAAATATGTGCAAAATCTGAATGATGTTATATTTGTAGTCTCTTTGAAGGTAAACTAAACATATCCACATGGATTGTTTGTGTCTGGTGAGCTTGCTAGTGATAAAAAAGGGACGTGAGAAAGGTGAAATTGTCAAAGCAATCTGTCTGCTCCAAAAAAAGTAAACAGTAAAGCTGAATAGGCATAGGCTTACCTTGAATTTGCATGCATATGTCTCCTAGAATTACTATGAATTATTCAAACCTTGAGTCATTCATTACAAATGCACTGTGTATCACAGTGTCATTAAAGAGCGCAATGAAAGACAGAGCCATGTAATTCACTAATTTGGACTCCCAGAGGGAAAGTGCATGTATCACAGTTACACGACAATCTATGTTTTAGCACTCTTTTAGTTCCTCAAGTGCACCCCTCTGGTGACAGGTTTTGCTGACAGGGTGGAAGCACGCAGTCCTATCACTCTTAGACTAGATCGCTGTGTTTCAGCCCCCCTGTTTCCCAATTATAACATGTGAGACCTAACTGTATCCAGCATCTGCACAAAACTTTCCCATAGAAACCTGTGACCAGCCGTAGACTTAAGTGGCCCAAAAGAGGTGCTTCAAAAGGAAATGTATTGTTTATTCATCCAAAGGTACATAGCAAGCATAGGAAAGGGGTAAACAACAAAAGTCTATATGCATCTGGTCTCATCTAAACTTTATCCTTCCCCTGAAAGTTTCAGTAAGCCCCACTTAGCCCAGCTACCTCCATTTCTGAGTAGTGTTTCTCTGTCCAAGTCTCACCTCCAGCAACTATTGCCCACTCCCCTCTCCTTCCTCTTTAGGCAGGAGTCTTTAATGGGTTAGTGTCCCTCTGATTCTAGGTTTTAGCTTGGGAAAAATAGACCTGCTAGCCTAGCCAGACATGTGGGCATTTCCCAATTAATAGCTCCCCAAGGATTTTTCACAGATTCCAAGGCCAGAAGGGATGATTGTGGTTATTGTTTTGTTTCCTGCTTGTTTTTACCTTAGCAGCCTAAGCAAGGAAACTGAGGTATATACGATATTCATAAAAAATAATACAGATCTTTCACCACAGCATGCACTGAGGCTGCGAAACAGTGAAAAGTTAATCACTAGCGGCCTCCTTCATATGCCAGCTCTTAATACCTGTCATGACTGGAAAAAAACAATACTACAGAGATGTTTTCAAACAGCGACTCTCAAGGTAATCATTAAGGCAGGGTTTTCAAAGGAGCTGAAGGGAGCTGACACCCAACTTCCTTGGAAATTCAAGAGGATTTGAGCACCTATTTTGCTGTACCTTTGTGCATAATCCTGCATGGATACACCACGGGGTAGAGGGCACAGGAAGCCTTCCCCACATACAAGACAGGCGCAATGGGAGCCTTGGTGTTCAGGGAATGCAAAGGCTGCTCAGGACTGGTGCCACTACTGGTGGCCGTCTAACTGAAGGAGACACTAAGGGCAAGGGAAGAGCCAGAGCCACCACTGAGCAGTACACTCCAACATCATCCCTTGTGCCTTAACAAGACATGGCTGAAACCAATTAAGGCCAAACGACTATTGAATAAGCGGAATAAAACCACTAGAGGAGATAGGTAAAGCTGTGTGCTTGAGGAAACAACTGGCAAGTACTGGAGAGATTGTGGAACACCAGTACTGTGAGGAAGACCTTATTAACATCAATGTGACTATGTGAGAGTAAAGATTGTAGGATAAGGTTCTGCATTTGGGAAGTCAGACAACACAGTGTTTGCAGTGTGGCACCTTATCTTGTCATTTCACTCACAGGGCACCTTAAGGCCTAATACAGATTGAGGAAAAATTTTTCAAAAGTATTTAAGTGACTTAGGGGCCTAAATTCTATTGAAAGCTTTGGGACTTGGGATCCTAATTCACTTAAGCACTTTTGAACATTTCATATGTATAACGAGTATGGTTAACCTGGGTTACTTTAGAGGACACAGGCTATAAGAAATCACAGTGTAGGTTGTAGTCAGTGGATACTACTAGATGCTCAGCAGTTTTGAAAATGAGGCCACTTAATTAGATGCCTAAATAGGAACTTAGGAACCTAACTTTAGGCACCTATTTTTGAAAATCTAGGTCTAAGAAAACATTCCTTCCATCAAAAAGTAAGAGATAAACTAGAAGGTAAGTTCTATAGGAAAGCTGAGAGCAATGGAGTGTTATGAGTTAATCAAATCCAGAATGGATTGTGCTTTTCTCCCTTTTTTTGAAAAACTATCAAATTCCATTCCATGGATTGCTAGCATGGCTGTCAGCAGTTTCACATTTAGTAGAAAAGATGTCTGCTCTCAACTAAGCTATTCATCTGAATGTGTGCTTTACACATCCGTTCCAAAAATGATGCTGCAGATAGGAAGCATTAAGAATGACTCCACAACATAATTACAGCTTCTCCTGGTATAATGTTTCTTCACAAAGACCAACAAAGTCAGTATTCCTCATTGTATGTTGAATTCCCTTCCCCCTCTCTTATTTTATTTATTTGTTTATTTGCTAGCAGAAACCGTGTGAGATATTTATGGTTCTGTGGACGCATCTCAGCTTATGGGCCAGATTCTGATCTCAGTGATCTGTTCCATAGACTGCAACCACTGGAGGGTGATGTAGTTCCATGGACTTTAGCAAGCATGGCATTCCATTCAGCACAGGGCATTGGTACCACATTTACACTCATGGAGGACAGGTTATTATATAGACTGGGGTGGGGGGACTGGGGGAGGTGCGGGGGAGATGCCAGGGATAATTCTTGCAACAGATATACAGACTAAAATATTTATAAAATTTTTACTGAGTTTCCTTCCCATGTCTGCATATTTGAGGTCTGTCTTTAATAAAATATATATTCTGCTTCATAGAGCGATACAGTGAACCACAAAGAATAATACACAGGATGAGTAGGGTGGAGGGGGAAAGAAGTTAAAGACAACACAGCAGATGATACATACTCTTTCTCAGATTTCCAGCCTAATCAATAAGACTACTTGAGGAATAAGGTGCCATGTAATGTGACTTAAGGCATCAGAGTCTCGGCTTAAGTTACTGATCGCGGAAAAGCAACTATCATCAGTATTATTCACATAAACCCGGTGTTAATTGTTCACTCAAAATGTCCACTGATGTTAATGAGAGTTTTGCCTGAGTAAGGACTGTATAAGGAATTTTGACAAAAAACTATAAAAACAAAGTCCTTTTCTCCATCTCCATGATATTTCAAGCATGGCTAAGCCATCAGTGAGCAGGTGGTGTCCATTTTCTCCAGCCACAATCAATCAAAAGAAGCACATGAAAAAGTGTGTTCTAATTTATTCAAATAATAAAATTTGACATTTTGACCAAACAGAACAATTTACTTGAAAAGTTTAATTTATTTCTAATAACCTGCCATCCCTGTTTCCAAAAAAGAACAAGTAGAAGGACACACACACACACACACACACACACCCCCTACACAGCCCCTTTGGCTTCATGTCTTGGACAGAACTTTACAGCATGAGAAAGGGTATCCCAATCTGTAGTGCATGATCAGTAGTAGGTTTGCAATATCCATATAGAAATGTTGCCGTGATCTTTTAGCTTGGGATTTTTAAAAGAGTCAAAAGAAGTTGGGTGCCCAGTTCCTGCTGAATTTCACTGGGAGCTGAGTGTCAAACTTCCTTAGTCTCCTTTGGAAATCCCAACCATCATCTCTTGTGAGAGTTATGCACATGATGAGGTTGCAAAATTGGATCAATAGTTGCAAAAACTTGTATTTCCATATAGGTTACCTAGTACACAAAGCATATACTTCTGCTCCCACTGAAGTCAATAGCAAACCCCTCATTGATTTTACTGGGTGCAGGATCCAGCCCAAAATTCATGAAAATGAAGGAGGGTAAAGATTAGCAAGCAGAGATTTTGGAAAGAAAAGTAAAAGCTCATCCATCATCACTATTTTCTTGTTATGAAATACTAAGGAAATACTACCTGGACGTTCATGAACTATGTTTCAATAAAATGTTGCAATACAGTCTGAAAATTCTATAAGACTTGATTTTTCAGTCCTGGCTCACGTGAGTAGCTCTAGTGAAGGATCAGGTCCATAATTTCCACAGAAGTATAGTATTGTTCGCAGTTTTGTCCCATTCCTGCAAGGTGCATGCTACTTACTAACACGGCCTCTGCAAATGCTGAGCACCTCACTAGCAATGAATTTATTCTCACAAGAACTATTGTTATCTCTATTTTGCTTATGAGGATCTAAGATACAAAGACAGTATTGTATCCACAGTCACAGAGCTGGAAACCAAGCCTAAATCTCCAGAGTCCTGGTCCAGAAGCTTAACACAAGGCTAGTTTCCCTCAATTCCCAATGACCTCCTATTGATCGGGAGATTATTGTTTAGCAGTCATTCTTGAATGATAAGTTTAAAAGTTAGCTTTATGAGGCACTTTCCTTTGTTCCATCATTCTGATATCTATACTGTACTTGAAAGGACCACCTTGGCTAATGAAAGGTTCAGTACCCATAATGACAATTCCTGCCACTGGAGCTGAAAGAGGACAAGTGTTAGCAGTATAAGGCCTATGCCACACAGTTGAGCGTAATGGATACCATCCGATAGAGAGCATTAGTAAATTTACATACTACTCAGTTTATTCAAATATATTGTTGTACTGGTAATACTTACTGGAATCTATGGCAGATATCAGTGACCTAGCTGGATAATCCTAAAAAAAATTATACTAGATAAAGGAATATTACTTTACTTATTTTTTTCCTTAAGAGTTAAGAAAACTCTAGAGCAGCTATGGTAAATTTTCACACGCATGTATTATTTCCTGGGCTGTGGCATAAGTGGCTACTTTGTCAATAAAAGTGACCTAAATTTGCCACCCTGGGATGCTACTCAATGTGCATACGAAATCGTAGTTTGTTTCACCACTGCCAAACACAGGACTGACTGTTTTGCCTTTTAAAGGATTGGGTCACAGTACAGAAATTGGGGTGGAATCAGTAGATACTCCACATGCAGAACTTCCTTTCCTGATAAGGAATTCAGCATATTAAGTGATTGCTAGATTGCGCCCATAGTTTTTTAAGGCAGTAGGAATAGTTTAGTGGGGCTCTTACTCCTGTATTGTACTTCTATTGCTTTAACATGAACACATATAAATGAAATGTGGGAGAAAAGAAAAAAATGTATTACATTGAACAATATGTAACTGAGGCAGAAAATCTTTCATTTTTTTGCCCCTGATACTTGACCTTTACTTTACTATGAAAATGGGCTTGTCCTGAAGGTCTTTGGGCTGGAGAAGTAATCATCTTGATCCTCAGACTAGAAGGCTAATTAGAACAGGTTCATAACACATGAACCTAATAGCCATCAGTCAATGGAATTTTTTTGCTATCGTCTTCATGGGAGCAAGATGGGGACATAAGGGGTTTTGTCAAGACTAGAACAAAAGGGGTGTTCTTAACAGATGTTAGCTAATGAACTAACAAATTTGCAAAGTTTATGGTAGGTAAGGCAATGTATACTTTAATATGTACTAAACTGGTTGAGGTAAAACCTGGGCTGCCCCCAAGCTTTAATTCACCCAGTTCATCATGTGTTAAAGGCAGTGTGCCTCATCTACATTAGATGTTTCAATTGTGTTAATTAGCAGATTAGCTAACACATACTTGTGACTCTAGGAGCCCTTGACGCCAACTGCCAGAGGGCCCACCATACAGCAACTCATCTCAGGCCTGACACACTCATGACCACAAAACACTGTTGTCATAATGTTTATCTCAAAGGTGTCATGTAAGATATATGTAAACTAGTGACACACTGGTCCCTAAAATCATTGTGTGACTTATGTTTGGGTTGTGTACAAAATGTTATCTGTGCGTGCTAGATCTATGTTCTTAAAATGTGTTGGGAAGGCAGTGCCGAAACGCAGTCTGTCCTAGAGAAAAGAATATGGATTTTCCTGTGTGACCAGTTGAATTACATGAAGAAGACAATGAGAGTACATTTCCATATAAGGTAAACAAAAGCCAGAGAGAAGGCAGTTTAGTGATCATGCTGGGAGACAGAATCTGCACCCAGGAAACCTTCCTTGCTCTTGAGGCAGATACAAAAGACATAGGGTAACATAGAGGGAGCAAAAAAAAAATCCCACAATTATCCATCACTTAGGAGACGTAAGGTTCAGCACCCTAGAATCCTCTGAAAGTTGGATGCCCTACCCTATGCAGCAGGAGGCGCTGGTAACTTGATCTGGGTATGAAAGCAGCTTAGGCAAAAATGGTAACTTGCTAAAAATACGTTTTAGTCACTAGAAATCGTGTTTAATTCTGTTTTGTTTGTAAGCATACCTGTCTCTTTTTCTCTTGCTTACTATCATTTAAATCTCCATTCTTCATTTATAAACTTATTCTTGTTTTATTACAAAACTATCTTAGTGCTCTGTATTAAAGTGAAATGTGAGTCTTCCGCTAACCTAACACACTGCTGTGTGCGCTGTCACTTTGAAGGCAGCAAACTTAATTTCTGTGAGTGGCCAGTGAGAGGGACTGGATACTGCAGAGAGACATCTCTGAGGGAACAGGGTTTCACTGATTGCCATTGGAAAACTTGCCTTGCATGTGACAGAGTCTCAAAGCTCTCACTTGCTTAAGCAGAGGGGTGACACAGTGACTTCCAGTTTGGGGTGTCCTGAGCAGAATGTCACAGTTCTAAAATCTCACCTGTAAATCTTAGCCCAGACAAGGTCTAAGTGTACATTACAGGAGGATGGACCAATAGCAATGTCAAAAGTAAAACTTTTACAGTACTTGGTGGAATAGTGAATTATTCCTACTACTTCAATGCCCCAGAAAAGACTAGGATTCTGGGAATATTCCTCTAGCCTTATCAAATCGAATGCATTTATTTTCTACTCACAGCCATATCAAATAAAAAAGGAAGTCTTTTCCATGTAAATGCATCAATGAGAATTATACAGTAGCATTTACTGAAGTATATCAAAATCATCATGAGTGATCTGCAGCATTCAAAGTGACTAAATGGAGACAGCTTATTTAAAGTTTTCAGTACATGAAAGGGAGAACTAATAACCACAATTGCTAATATCATCAGATAACCATTTTTGTTGTGCAATGAAGAACAAATTCCAGATGTAGATAAGGCATTCATGAAGTGAGCTGAATTTTTGAGGTTTATCTTTCAAGTGAACCTTTTTTGAGTATCACAAGCATCTCATAAGTACTGTCTTCAGCTGCTTTAAACTTGCTGCTGCTCCCTTCCATCGCTTTCTTTGCTAGAAAGGATTCTGCATTTCAAACCATATGAATGAGAGAAATCTATAATCTGAAATAGAAAACATAAAAAACCTCATAGCTCCATTAATGATGTGTATATTAAACAACAGTAATAAAACTTATTTTCTACCAGGATGGCATCAATAGGAAGTACTTGGGAAGAAAAAGCCCAAACACATTTTGTTCTACTTTGCATACTGAGGGACAATATTTATCAAATCTGAGATAAATATCAAATTTGAAGAGGAATTCTTGAAATTCCAATGTAAGGAATGCACTGGGGATGTTCTACAGAATTATCAAGAACACGATTAAAAGGTACTTAATAAAGTCAAAGGAGGACAAGGCATGATTCCTTAAATTAAAATTGTATTTCCATTGACCCATCACCATCAAATTACTGTTCAATTATTGTTTACTACTAATGACTAAAAGATGAAACAAGACCATCAATTTAGCAGGAAGTTATGTGCCTATACCTGCCTCTGGCTTAAAAGAGCACTAATAAAAATAAAAACCCAACCTTAATATTTTCTCACAAGACCAATAATCTTTCTATCATTTTAAAAAAGAGAGTTTGAAGGCCAATACTTTCCTTTCATTCATTTTTTTTTTTTTTGCTGTCTTCATATTCTGGATCTTGCTAGTGAATCAATATTGTATTGTTTGGTTGCCATTCCTCATACCATTTTAAACACTGAACTCTGCAGTTATTTCTAACACAATATGGGGAATGGAATTTGGAGCAGAGGTGTTTAGTGCCTTTGTGATCATCCGTGCCTCTTGCTGTCTGAGTGCTGCAAAGCTGAGGAGGGAGGAGGGTGCTCGATCTACCTGTCTCCTCAATACTAAACCTCACCAAACAGCATGTATATTTGGTGGGGATGGGACCCTCTGACTTCCACTCCCCAACACCTGTTAGCATAGAGGTGGGGAAGGAATGCAGTATCAATCACTGTGGGTTCACTGGACCTAACCTGCCTGGCTAGTATACCAGAACCTACTGCCTCCTTGTAGGGACATGGGATCAGAGGGCAGTTTCCTTGATGCTCTCCAAGGGGTTACTTTTGGAGCTACAGTCTACTCTCTCACAGAGCTACCCACCAACTGACCGGCTCTTTCTTCTTTTAAACCCCTATTCCACTGCTACATAACTGACAGAGCCAGGGGGCAAAATATGCCTTACCCACAATAGCTTTTCTACTCCTTTGTCCTGGTGCAGGGTTTTCACACCCCATCACAGCCTCCCTGTCAGGACAGGATAAGGTGGATATTGTGAGAGAGGTGTAATCACTTTTTCCTTGTGCTGCTTATTTCAAAATGTCATAAATGTCTGAAAGCAGACTATTAGTGGAGGGCTCACAGTGACAGGCTTCATTCACCAAATGCAGCACGTCTGATGGAATCAGCAGCTGCAGTTAATTAGATGTGTCAGGTGAGTTCCTAAGCACAGCGATACAAAGAAGCCTTACACAGTCCCTATGCTAGCCTCAAGGAGCATTGCATTGCATTGCTCTTTAGGCTTTAGTTTTAATTTATATTTGAGTTACAGTACTTTAACCTTTGGACTATAGATAATTTCTCCACAAATGATTTACCCTGCTGACCATTTCCTATGACTTACCATATATCTTTGTTTGGAAACCACTGTTTCCATTAAATTTAATTACTTTCCCCTGCGGCTTGCATGGTAAAGGTTCGTGGTAAAAGGTGCAGCTATTAAATGAGTGCTGCTGCTACTAAACAAGGTCAGCTGCTATTAAAAACTACATAGTAAAGGCGCAGGCACTAAATGAGGGTGATTACCATTTGAGGGCAGCTTCTAAATGAAGATATATGGGTATGCCAGTGACTTTTGCACTCAACAATGTTTTTAACATGATGTGAGGGGCTTGGCAAGGTATTTCCACACTTTGATTTTTACAGCACTGTCCTGTTAAATGTCATTGCTATAAAAATAAAATGTACGATCTTGAATTGTTTGCCTTATTAGGAAAACACAGGGAAATCTGACTCTTTTTGTAAGAAGTTTTTAAGTTTACCATCAATTTAAATTCTTCTAATATAGTTCAAAGTAATCAAATATTCAAAAAATACTGAAACATATATACAAATTAACCCCCGTATATGGAACATATGAAGTTCTCACTTTAAATACCAGCTTTAGGGGGGATACAGTTTGGGAAATCACTTCTTGCCATCTTCGAGCACCCACCTGAATTTCTGTAAAACAGCAGTCACTAGAGAGGCTTCCATTCTTTTTATTTGATTTGTTTTTTAGTGTTCCTTTCCCAGAGAGCCAGACTAGAGTGCCCTTGAAAGGATGAGCTTTCAGAACGCACTGATCTTCAGAATATTTTCAGGGGGACACAACGAAGGTATTACAACATTGTTGTTTCTACTAGATAATGTGACATCAGTATTCTCAACACATATTATTAATCAAATATACAATATGGTTCGGATCCAAAGTCCGTTGAAAGATTCCCATTGATTTCTATGGGCATTTGATTAGTCTCTGTATTCTTATTATTTGCTTCTAGTCGAGCCCATCATCATGTTCTTGACATTGCACAAATACAAAAATCTCTGTTCCAGAGAGCTTACACCAATATCTTTCACTTTTTCTACAATCCATGTGACTTACCTTCATAATAATATTCCAGAATTGTCTCTCCGTCTGTATGTGACTCTGAGGCCTACAATGTCTGTTGAGTCCATATGAAGCAATGGAAACTACTGCAAGCAAGGCTGAGAGTTCTTTTTGTTTAGAATAACACCAGGTTCTATCATCACTTGGATTTGGAGTCTGTTCCCATACATACCGGTATACAGAGACACATGACTTTATGAATTACGCCTCTCCGAAAGCACAGCAGCTCCCACTGACTTCTGAAAATCAGAAATCAAAAGCACAGGTTTTGGATAGTCATATTTTAAATTTATTTTACACTTAACATAAATTTCATTGAAATAATGATCTAGCACACATTTATTTATTGGCAGGTGTTTTATAATACAGCTTCTCTTCTCTAGGTATACATTATTAGGTCAATACCAATTTGGCAAATATTTTCAAATTATAGTTATCAACCTAAATCCATATTTAGGCACCTAAATGAATGGCCTGATTTTCAGAAGTTAGTGGGAGCTGCTGGGTTCTCGGCATTTTTCTAAATCAGCAGGCCATATTTATTTAGGTACTTAAATAGGGATTTAGGTGCTTCATGTCATGCATCCAAATTTGAACATTCTCTGAACTTAGATTTTCTATGGTGTTAGTTATTTTTATTTATTTATTTATTTTTAGAAAAAAGATGGAAGAAAGAACATGAAAATAAGGGGCTTTGTTATCCAAAACATCGAAGTTCTATAGGCTTACAATAAATTTGCAACAGTGTATGTAAGTTATATGATTTGGGACTGTTTAGCTACACACTGCTAGGAACTATGGAATTTCAAAAGTGTATCAGAGCAGAAAGCCACTTTGCAAAATTACAAAGTACACAACAGCCTTCTCTACCTCCTATGTACCTTGCAAGGTCTGCAGTGGTTGAGGCAAGGTCTCCTGCAGTCAAGGGTCCTTGGATCAGCCCTTGAATATATCTTCGATGCATGAAACTTTCCCTAACACCTGTGCACTGTACAAGGAGTGAGGCAGCCTTCCCTAGCCCATTCACACCTTGCAAGTTCCATAGGGGGTGTGCAGCCACTGGCACAGTCCCTGTACATGTTTAAATATTGAACAGTAGACCCTCCCAGCCCTCTTCAGTACATTTTCCACCATGTAGCAAAGTTAGTCTCATACGTGTGCTCAGAGATGCATTTCTTAGCTGCACAATTTATGAATTGAATGAAAAGTTCATTGTAAAACGCACTTGCATTTACACTGCATGCAGTTCCTCAGACTCATGACAGTCGTTTGCCCCATGTTTGCTATATAACAGTTAAAAGGGGGCATGCTATTTGTTTTAGAGGGAGGGGGTGGTAAAATTATACACTTTCTTTTTACTCAAAGGCTGCTCATACTCTCCTTCACCCCCCTCCCCCCAATTTTTTTACCTTTGGGTAGAGACGAAGCCTGGAAAATTTCAACACAAAAGTTGATCATCTGAGAAACTTTTCAGTAACTGGGAATGAGAGGTTAAAATGGAAATTCCTACGCATCCTTAATAGCAACAGACACAGCTGCTCCTGCTATAAGTGTTGACTTGCACTTTACATTCTGCTTTGTGTAATAATCCAAGAAGGGGAACTAGAAAGAAATTCTTTCAGGCAGTTTAGGGAGAAAGTTCAGATTTGTGTAACTATAAAGGGTAGATGATAAGGGGATGAGAAACTCCATGAGGTATGCATTCCTTAACCCCTTAGCTCATTCCATGCTGGAACATTCTCTAGGTAAGTGTGTATCTAGAATAGATGTGTCCCCTCTTATCTTTTATGACATGTCCAACTGACATTTTTGAGGACACCCTGCTACAGGCCCACACAAATATATAGTGACATTGGGAGACAATTTGTAAAGTTTTCTGCATTTTTCAGTAATTTGGAGATGGGAGTAAGGGTAGTGTAGGAAATGGGACTCATGAGCTACATTCAATCCCTAGCTTTGCCACAGAATTCCTGGGTTAAGCCATTACATTTCTCTCTTTCTCACTTCCAAGTCTCTTCCTCCCACTCTTTTTCTGTCTTCTCTATGTAAGAATTTAAGAGCAGAGACTGTCACACTATTTGTACAACACCCAGTACAAGGGAAACCCAACATTGGTCAGAGGCTCCAGGTGTCATGGTAATAGAAAAATAATAAATTTGAGAATTATTGTTTTTAATTTTGTGCTGGGGACTGGAAGAAATATATTTTTCCAGTATGGATTTTATGTTTTTAATATGAAGATTGCTGCTATCACAGGCAAAGGGAGTGCTGAGGAAGTATCAGCAAAGGAATCTGAAGGTCCTGGAGCCCATAGCAAATTCCAGTCAATGAGCTAACAGTTTAATGTCTTGTTGGTCTCCAGGAAGAGAGGGAATCTGCAGCCCATATTCAGAGTGCTACAGGAATTGTGGAACATCCTTCACAGCAGACACATCTCTTGGTCCTGTCAAGCAGCTGCTGAGACCACAGGTCTATCTCCAACTCCCGTATTTTTAGTCTTTTTCCATCGAGCTCCAATTGACTCAGCTCTCAGATTATGAAATTTATCAGACTGTTTGACTTTAATGGAAGCTTTCTGAACTGCTTCAGAAACAACCACTGAGAATGTTTAGTAACTATCACACTCCCTCCTTTATATATCTCTGGGCCTTTGTAACTATATTATCTTACCCAGCTCTCTGCACATGTGCAGAGACAGAGGATAAAAATAAAATCCATGACTCTTCCCCACTGCTTTTCCTTTTGACTTAAAAAAACCCAACAACTATATGAGTTATTCTACTATTACTATAAATGCTTTCTTTAAAAAGATAAGCTTAATAAAGAAAAAAATCCATCTAGCCCATGTGTTTTTAAGTGCAGCAATTGCTGATAGAGCAAATTAACAGCTGAGAAACACTTAAGGACAAATGCCTGAGTACTGTGGAAAGCAACAAACATGATTAAGATAGAGGGAACAATATTATTTGCTAACAACATTTATGATGGTATTCATCAGTGGTGTTTATAGATCGGGGTGGGCAAACTTTTTGGCCCGAGGGCCACATCTGGGTGGGGAAATTGCATGCAGGGCCATGAATGTAGGGCTGGGGCGGGGGGTTGGGGTGCGGGAGGGAGTGCACAGTGTAGGAGGGAGTGCAGGAAGGGGCTCAGGGCAAGGGGTTGGGGTGCAGGAGGGGTGTGGAGTGTGGGAGGGGGCTCAGGGCAGCGGGTTGGGGAGCAGCAGTGTGGGGTGCAGCAGGGGGCTCAGGGCAGGAAGTTGGGGTGCAGGAGGGGTGCGGCAGGGGGCTCAGGGCAGGGGCTTGGGGTCTGGGGTGCAGAAGGGGTTCGAGGTCCGGGGTCCGGCCCAGTGCTGCTTACCTTGAGCAGTTCCGGGGTGGCAGCAGGGCTAAGGCCGGCTCTGTGCCTGCCCTAGCCTCGTGCCGCACCAGGAAGTGGCCGGCACCATGTCCCTGCAGCCCCTGGGGGTGGGGAGGGGGCAGAGGGCTCCGTGCTCTGCCCTCGCCTGCGGGTACCTCCCCTGAAGCTCCCATTGGCTGAGGTTCCCCGTTCCCGGCCAATGGAAGTTGCGGGGGGCGGTGCCTCCAGGCGAGGGCAGCGCGCAGAGCCCTCTGCCCTCTTTCTCCCCCAGGGGCCACAGGGATGTGGTGCCGGCCGCTTCCAGGAGCAGCGTGGGCCAGGGCAGGCAAGGACCCCGCCTTAGTCCCACGGTGCCACGGGGTTGGCAATCCCGTGGGCCAGATGCAAAGCCCTGATGGGCCAGATCCGGCCCGTGGGTCGCAGTTTGCCCACCCCTGTTAGAGATCAAGATTGAGCTTACCAAAAGATATGTTGGACAAGAGATCCTATCTTTTGGCCTTTATTTGTTTGTGAAGCATTCCACATACTGACATGTTTGGTACAGTGTATCTACTGGGACCAGATCATGTCCCATTATGTGCACTAAAGCAAAGGTGTAAAGGTGTATAAGTGTGTCGTAGTCTATCTCCGTTTTGGGCTACTCCTGGGGCACAGAACAACACAAGGCTCTGTAGTCTGGGCTTGTAATAAAGAGATGACTAAGCCCTTGGTTTTTATCCAAATAAAGCAATCTTATCTTTAAAAATAAATCATTGAGATGCTCTGTCTTGCAGCTTTCTCTCATGGAGACATGGTCTGCTTATTTTGTGATACAGTAGGAGCATCATCTGAAATACTGTGGGCAGATCCTCAGTTGGTATAAGCTGTCATAGCTCTGTCAACTTTGGAGCTATGACAATTTACACCCACTGCTGCTATGTGCCTCTGTTTACTTTCCTTCACATAGTAGAGCATTGTATTTTGGGACATCAAAAAGCATTCTCTCCTTGAATAAGTTGGGTGGGCTGATGAGAAAAGAAAATAGGTCTCTCTTAGCATGGGATTGTGATGACACTTAAAAGCTGCTACATTTGACAGCATTCAAACTTCAACAGTCTATTTTTAAATTGCAATGTAATCATTTTAGGGAGTATGTGTTGGGTTTGTTTTCAGTGGTGCCATGGAAACTCAGCAACATTACATATTGCATCCTTCAGGCACAAGGAGAGGAGATCATCTCTGAATTTTTTCATTGCAAACACAATGGCGCCAACCATTTTTTAAATTGTTTTTTGAACATGCTGAAAAATATGGCAAGAAATAGATACCATGCTGTTCCCCTAGGTAATAGCGCAAACATAAACAAAGTTTGCAGCAGTAATCATCTTTAAAATGTGGGTTGTTTTGTCCACAACCTGCACTAGTGTATTAGGTATTGTGGCAGGTCAAACAAAAAGTAAACACCACACACGGAGTTTGTTTATCTATAAAGGAAAACCCTTCTGTAGCCTGGGGCTTTGTTTCGGTTCACTGAACAAGGCAGTACAAAGTAATTACAGTATTTTCTTAGAAATTGTTTTAGAGCCTCCTTAGAGAGTTCTGCATCAAAACCGTTCCAAAATACAACAAAGAAAGTGGGTTCAGAAACACAACCTGTTTCTTTTCAGTTCTCTACTCACAGGAAGACAGGGCAGGATTTATATGATCTCTTATCTCCAAGGATTACAACTTGGCTGCCAGTGAACTCCTGAATCCCTGAGAAATGCCTGCTGGAAACTACTCTGAGCCAGCCTTGTACCTCACCACTGAGGGAGATCAGGCCTATGCTATTAAATGGAATCTTGAGCCCTAGAGGTATGGATTTTCCCTGGCCTCAGATTATCTCCTGAAGACAACTTCTTCTCTCTCAGTGATCCACTTCCTTTGCCTGAGAGGTATGTTTTAAGAGGCAAAACCTGGAATAGGCTACTTCCAGGCCAAGAGTATTCCCTCACAAGTCTCAAAGGCCTGTTATACTCCTGTTGGGGGGATGCTGTGAAAATAATTGACTATGGAGAATTTGATTTAAGCAAGCCATTTTATACATTCCTTTGCCACCATTTCTGAACTGCACAGCATCCCTGTCTCCTAGGTCATTCAAGCAATCATGAGCACTCGATTAACTGTATGTTAAAGTACCACTCAGATAAAAGACTTTCAGGTATGTTCTGTGCCAAGGAGTCACCTTTCTAGTTCCATCCCAGTGAAATCTCGCCAAGACTCATTTCAACACTCTTGCTCCTTGAAAAGCTAACCAGATAGGTATGCACAAATTAAGTTGGCATTTCTTTTATCCTTCTAGCTGCACCTGAGCAGTAAATGGTATCTGGCAGACACAGTAACCCCAGGAAAGAATGAAAAAGCTTAGTCTATTACTGAGCAGTTCAGACAAACTGAAGTGGTGAAAGGTCACACAGTTAATTGTGGGCTAGTGTCTCGTTTTGAACTGTACCCATTCAGCTCCACAATAATCCTCTGCAAAGCCAAAGTGGCCACTCAGGGCCTTGCTGAAGAATTCCAAATACTGGGCTCAGTGAATAAGTTAGTGAAATACATATCTAGCCCCCAATTTAAAAAAAATCTCATGAATAGTGCAGGTCCATCGAGCTGCTGAGTGGAAAAAAAAATCATTTATTGTTTCTGTCCCAGTAACCACAAGGTCTATAAATACCAAGTTGTTGCATCTGACAAAACCCTGCATTCTTTGCACTGTCAGGTCTATAGAACAGTGGAAACTATGCAATCAGGTTTCCTAATCATGATGTCTTATCTTGGAGTGGAGCAGTGTTCCAGACGAGAGGCTTTTCAGTTTATCTGAAGATACCTCTGCCAAGTGCCATTACAGGTTTCTCCCAGATAGCAGAGAGCTTGTGTTTTTGAAATACAATCAGCCCAAAATAATTAAGTATTAAGCACAAAACGTCTGTATTTATAGTGAGACTGACGTTATGTACAAATGCTTACAAATATTTGCAAAAGATACAATATTGAGTTTGAATTAAGCAGCACTCTAAAAACAACTACACTCTTTAGGTAAGAGTATAATATTATTTTAATATTCTGCAAAGCTCAAAAAAAGATTTTTAGATGAATCCAGCAGCTAGATATTTCACTTCAAAAGACTTCTCTAGAAAGTAGGCTAAAATGACTGAGGCAATTGTAAAAATGAGAGACATCACATTCATGATAAATAATTTTTGTGTTCTTGACATATACAAATTTTATAATGATACTCAAATCCAACCCTGCCGCTAATTTCAAGTTTTGGTGAATTTTGTTTCTTGAAGAAACAAAAATTCTAGGATTGTCGATTAATTGAAGTTAACTTATGTGATTAAATCAAAAAAATTAATCACGATTAATCGCAGCTTTAATAGCACTGTTAAACAATAGAGTACCAATTGAAATGTATTACATATTTTGATGTTTTTATACATTTCCATATATACTGACTTCAATTACAACACAGAATACAAAATGTATATTATTTTTGATTATCATTTTTACAGTGCAAATATGTGTAAACAAAAGAAATAGTATTTTTCAATTCATCTTATACAAGTACTGTAATGAAATCTCTTTGTCATGAAAGTGCAACTTACAAAGGTAGGGTTTTTTGTTACATAACTTCACTTAAAAAAAAAAGTAAAACTTTAGAGTCTACAAGTCCACTCAGTTTTACTTCTTGTTCAGCCAATCGCTAAGAGAAACAAGTTTGTTTACATTTACTGTAGATAATGCTGTCCTCTTTTTACTTACAGTGTCACCAGAAAGTGAGAACAGGCATTTACATGGCACTTTTGTAGCTAGCATTGCAAGGTATTTACCTGCCAGATTGAAAAACATTCGTATGTCCCTTCATGCTTCAGCCACCATTCCAGAGGACATGCTTCCATGCTGATGACGCTTGTTAAAAAATAATGTGTTAATTGATTTGTGACTGAACTTCTTGGGGGAGAATTGTATGTCCCCTGCTCTGTTTTATCTGCATTCTGCCATATATTTCATGTTATAGCAGTCTCGGGTGATAACACAGCACATGTTCATTTTAAGAACACTTCAATGCAGATTTGACAAAACACAAAGAATATACCAATCTGAGAATTCTAAAGATAGCTACAGCACTCGATACAAGGTTTAAGAACCTGAAGTGCCTTCCAAAATCTGAGAAGGACAAGGTGTGGAGCATGCTTTCAGAAGTCTTAAAAGAGCAACACTCTGATGCGGAAGCTACAGAACCCGAACCACCAAAAAAAAAATCAACCTTCTGCTGGTAGCATCTGACTCAGATAATGAAAAGGAACATGTGTCAGTCCACCCTGCTTTGGATTCTTATTGAGCAGAACCCGTCATCAGCATGGACGCACATCCTCTGGAATGGTGGTTGAAGCATGAAAGGACATATGAATCTTTAGCGCATCTGGCACGTAAGTATCTTTCAATGCCAGCTACAACAGTGCCATAAGAATGCCTGTTCTCACTTTCAGGTGACACTGTAAATAAGAAGAGGGTAGCATTACCTACTGTAAATTGTAACCAACCTTGTTTGTCTGAGTGATTGGCTGACCAAGAAGCAGGACTGAGTAGACTTGTAGGCTCTAAAACTTTACATTGTTTTATTTTTGAATGCAGGGTTTTTTGTACATAATTTTACATTTGTAAGTTCAAAAAATACATTTTTTTTGTTTTTTACAGTGCAAATATTTGTAATAGAAAATAAATATAAAGTGAGCACTGTACACTTTGTATTGTGTTGTAATTGAAATTAATATATTTGAAAATGTAGTAAACATCCAAAAATATTTAAAATAAATGGTATTCTATTGTTGTTTAACAGCGCGATAATTTTCTTAATCGCTTGACAGCCCTAATTTATACTGAATAATATTGAAATCAGGTAACTGGTAGTATGGGGTCTGAGTCTACTTTTACACCATTGTAGATCAGGTATTGATTTGATATAAAATAAGTATAAGGATAAAAGAATCAGGGACATGGTCTTTATAATCCTTAGCAGTAATCCATCTTTCTCTGTACTTTTCTTGGAGGAAGATGCCATCACTTGAGAAACTTAAAACTACTAGACAAAGCACTAGAAAATAAAATGTAGGAAACTATCATGCTTTGGAAAAATGGATAGACTAAAAGACTTAACGTTAATAACACTATGTCATTTTAAATTTCTGAGCCTGTGGCTGATGGTCATTAACATCTGTTTTAAGGAAAATGTAATTTTAGATAGTACAGGATATTTAGAGAGGTACAGAGGAAAAATTCATGAAAAAATAAAAATAATTTCATGAAATAAAAATGGAACACTAAATAGATAACCCAGGAAAAATTAAAATAATTAGACATAAAATGATGGAGCGGGGGAAAGAAGTAATCAAATTGTGAAATTACTTGACCCAAGTTAATAATTTTTTACATTACAATTAAATGCACATAGTCTATAGGAGATATTGTCTAGATGTTCAGATATACATTCTTTTGAAGTGCTACATAGAAGAGCAACAAATCTTAGAGATTAGTTTTCTTTTTAAAAAAAATAATCAGAGCTAAAAATGATGCATTGTTTCCTACTTAGACTAGTTTAACAATATAACTGATAACTATTAAAGTAAGAGGTGTGAACGGTTACAGGGTTACAGTTAATTTCTGTTACTCATCCAAAATTGGGGAAGAAATGGGCTATTAGGGATAATCTCGTATGGGAACCAATTCTTATACCCCTTCTCACACAGTATTGACAACCACAAAAATTCAAACATCAAGGGGGGTTTCTATTGTTGCCTCTGCTGTGGTGTGAGCACCACTGGTTAACCCCCTTGGGAGTTTTGCTGGGAGTGTAGTTGTGTAATATTTTCTGGGACTTTGCATATTGCTCAGTTTAATAGATCACAGAGTTCAAATATGGTCATAAAATTCAGTCATATTTAATGCTTGACATAATCATGATGGGGTTACATGAACCGTCACACAGGGGAGGCAAAAAGTAGGGAGGGGGGACAGAGGTGGAGTGGCAGGCCTAATTATGAGCTCACTGATGCAAGTAACAGAGAATTTATAAGACATTAAGTAGGATCAGACCCCACAGGTGCCAGAGTGCTCAGCCTTGGCAAACAGAAGCTGCAGAATCAGGAATGACAGATTAAAAGAGCCCTAAATATAGTTAAATGATTTATTATTGTGACTAGACAGCCCCTGCAACTTCATCCATGTTGTGCAACTCTAATGACATCAGTGGGAGCTTTACTGTCGTTCAAGGTCAATATACTCACCTTCCTCTGTTAATACAGCTCTGCAGGTCTCAAATCACCTAACAGTCCTTTGCAGACTTGGGCCATATCCTCAGCTGGTGTGAATCAGGGCAGGTCAATCAAGAACAGTGGAGCTATGTCAATTTACACTTGTTGACAATCTGACCCTTGGTGTCAGAAAAGGCCAATCCTGAAAGGTGCTGAGATTGTTCTAAAGGGCAGTGGGAATGGAATGCATTCAGCACCCCTAAAGGATTGGAATAAAATTCCATAGTTTCATGCCATTGTTCCTTAACCCAGCCTCCTTATAAAGGGATAGCTGTGAGCTGTAAGAGATGCCAGCAATTAGTCATAGATACATGCTGGGTACAATGAAGGGAATTCTATTTTTAAACACACTTAAATTGAAAAATATTGACTTATTGTATATCTCAGATGTTGTTGTTTTTTACTTCACATGATTAAAAAGGACTCTGCCCATTTGTAGTTATGTGTTCAATACACACGACTAGCAGCTAAAAGCAAGGCAAGATGATTTAAAGGTTGATAGGGATTCCAAATTGCATTCCACTTTTTATTAGATGTTTTAAAATAACTAATTATAAGTAAAAAAAAATAGTTGATGCCAAAGGAGGGCTTTGGAAAAGTTTATCAGTTATTATTTTTCTCTTTGTGTTCATGCAGGATTGACTTATTGCCAAGACAAGTTATTTGAGATGAGTAAAACTGTTTAAACATGTACATGTGTGGTATTGAATGAGTAAAATCCAATCCCTTTTGAGTTTACTGTCATGTTTGTGTCAGCCTCACATCTCAGCAACCTAGACTGCTGGTTATTCTCCTTTCAGCTTCTGACACTGTTACTGAATGATGGAAAATATAATAGAGGTTGAAATGTGCTGTGGTGTGGCATCCAGCATACTGTGCTAATGTTAGTATCTGACACATTGCTAACACATTACCAGATCCTCACAGAGTTCACTTAATATTCTGGGTTGTAAACTATGTAAGCGCAGTGATTTATTCGAGTTTCCTTTTACAGTACTTTCTTTGTCTCTGTCAGGAGGGATTTCACTCACCGCTGGTCTGGCACCTCTTCCTGGTCACTCTGGTGATTAGTTCTCAAACTTGATGCCCCCTTCTATGGTTGGAATGCTATCACTCCGAATCTCTCTCTGGTCTGAAGCCCCTCTCTCGCTCCAGGAAATGCAGTATCTTCTTTGTGACTTGGCCCTCTGTCTAGGTCACTCAGCAGTTTCCTTTCCAGGTATAGTCCTTCAAATCTTCTCTTACTCCCACTATGACTTAGCAGTCTTCCAGTTCTCTGCCTCCTCAGGCGCTGGTAGGGGAAACCAGGCCTGTCTTCTACTCCCAGGTTCCAGTCCAGGGACCCTCAATCCAGAAGTTCTTGGCTTTCGTCTCCCAGTCCTTGCTAATCCTTCCATGGACTGCTTCCTACCATTCTCATTCCGCTCCTCTCTCTGGATGTACCAGATCCTAACTGTCTTCCCAGGGAGTGACTGCCCTTTCCCAGCAGCAGCCCCTTTCTGTTGCCAGCTACCTGGATTTATAACCCCCACTCATTCCTGCTTAGGTGAGCCTGTTTTCAATTAGTTCCCAGCTCCATGGCTCCTCCCCCAGGGCAGGCTGTGGAGTTAATTGGCCTCCCTAGCCATCTTAACCTCTGTCAGTTCTGTGTGGGCTGATCACCCCATTACAGTCTCCCTCCCTCTAATTATATTAGTGATATATTTATCAGGGCATGTCTGCAATCTTTTAACATGAATACTCTGAAAAATGTATTCACCAACTTGGTTATTCTCACATCCTCTGAGCCCTACCCTCATTCCTCCCACGTCATTAAACCACTTAATACTCCTCATTCTTGGTTAAAATTCTGTCTACCAAAGAAGTAAGGTCCATTATATGGAGACATAGTAGGCAACATGCTATGTGATTCTTGGAATCCTTGAAATAACTTGCTTGTGAGAAGTGTCCAGATACAGTTATAATTAGCACTCATTTAAGAACTTAGACACCACTACTTGCTTATTGATACCCATCCCTAAGGACATTAACAACCATTCCTCAGGGTTAAATATATCAAATCTGGCTCCATTCTGGTCTTGTTGCTTTGCTTTGTGTGACACCACTCTGTTTCCTCTTCTCTCAGAACACTTCTTGTCAGGTCCCACTTTTCCTTGGCAAGCCCGATCTGATCTGACTTTGTTTAGTGCTGTTCCAACTTGCAGCTCAGCCTCTTACTTCACTAGTTGCTATTCTGGAGAAGAACAGAAAAGTAAAATAAAAAAATAATAATTAATTTTTTAAAATAGGACTTGGTCTATACTTTGGTGTAGTATTGTAATTCAGCAACTTCTTAGTGCTAACTGGAAAGGGGCACATAGGCGTTCACATGGGTTTCAGGAATCTCCGGACTCTGTTATGTACTTTCTAGTTCACTAAAGACTGTCCTGTGATATCTCAAATAAAAGCCACTGTCACGCTGATGATCAGTATCATTGCAAAACACATATATGGATGTCGTGTAAGGATTCATAAGCCAAAAGGGACCATTGTGACCATCTATATATAGCACAGGCCACAGAACTTTCCCAAAATAATTTCTAGTGCATATCTTTTAGAAAAAAAACCCATCCAGTCTTGATTTGTCAGTGATGAAGACTCCACCATGATCCCTTGGTAAATTGTTCCCATGGTTAACTACCCTCACTGTTAAAAAATGTATGCCTTGTTGCCTGCCTGGGAAGTAGAGTTTGTGTTGCTAGACACTGATAGTTTCTGAGAGATGATCTATAGCAGCCACAGCCAAGACTTCCTCACACCAAGGGCAGAGGGTGGTGGGGACCCTTACAACCCTGGCTACCCTTGGGGAGTCTCACAAGTATTACTAGTTGCCTTCCATTTGAAGGACTCAGTTTTCTTTCAGGCTTTTATCAAATATGAAGAACAGCTTGTGTAGCAACAATACACTCCTAAACCCACACTAAGGTGAATTGAACAAAAAGTGACCCATTGTTAAAGATTTCCATTTGAAATTCCACTAAAAACCCAGCAATCACTTCATTGCTTTGCATATGTATTTTTAATACATATTCCTTTCAATTTCTGCCTTTCACCTATAGATGGCACCACATTTTTCTTCTGTGGAGTTTCTTTAATAAGGGGTCCTATAGCCCCTATGGCAATCTAATAATCACCACAGATATGTAATTATAAACTAGCTACAACCAGATGATGTACACCGCACCCTCGCTAGAACGCAGGGTTTGGGAGTCATGCGTGGTACCGCGTTAATGCGGGGACCATGGATCCCAGTGTAAATAATTTATTTTGGGATCCACGGTTGCCCCCGCGCTAATTCCGAATTCGCGCTATGTTGATGTGCGTTCTAGCGGGGGTCTCCTGTATATGGGTTTGTGTCTGGTAATATGTCTAAGTGGGTATCAAAGAGGTTTGCCTAGTGGCCAATTAGTGATTTTCATGGTCATTTTGAAATCAAAGGGTTTTGTACAGCATTCCGGAGCCACAACACACCTTACTCTACAGCTGATTCTCACCAAGTAATTTCCTCCAACTCTAACAGCTCATGATTCAAGTACATAAAAGGTTGTTACAAGGAGGAGGGAGAAAAATTGTTCTTAACCTCTGATGATAGGACAAGAAGCAATGGGCTTAAATTACAGCAAGGGAAGTTAAGGTTGGACATTAGGAAATTCTTCCTAACTGTCAGCGTGGTTAAGCACTGAAATAAATTGCTTAGGGAGGTTGTGGAATCTCCATCATTGGAGATTTTTAAGAGCAGGTTAGACAAACACCTGTTAGGAGTGGTGTAGATCAGGGGTTCTCAAACTTTAGTATTGGCGACCCCTTTCACACAGCAAACCTATGAGTGTGACCCCCCCTTATAAATTAAAAACACATTCTTTTATATGTAACACTATTATAAATGCTGGAGGCAAAGCAGGGTTTGGAGGTGGAGGCTGACAGCTTGCGACCTCCCATGTAATAATCTTGTGATCCCCTGAGGGGTCATGACCCCCCAGTTTGAGAACCCCTGGACTAAATAATATAGTCCTGCCATGAGTTCAGGGGCCTGGACTAGATGACCTCTCGAGGTCCCTTCCAATCCTATGATTCTATGATTCCCCTACTTAGGCCATGGCTTATGCCTAGGGAAACCTCATCCTTTCTCTAAATAACATGAGCTTGAGACACCTGGAGAGTAAGTGCAGAGTCTCACTAGCAAGGCAAGAGCCTTTCCTACTCACTCTGCTGTAGTTTGGTGGAGGCAGGCTGCCTCCATCCCTGTCTGAAGGATTTGGAGGGGCAGTGGCCAACCAGCCTGCTTCTGTGCTCCACAAATCTTCAGGGATCTCCAGTGCTCATATTCAAGGTGCCGCACCATGCATCCTCTATGGATTCTAGAAGAAGCAACCAGTGGGGATCCCTGGAGAACCACTGATTGTCTATCTCTGGAGTGGCAGTTGGAACAAAGGATAGGAAAGCCCGTGAGTGACTCCAATCCCTTCACCCACATCATCAATAGTAAATTTCTGGGAAACAAAAGGAATAGCTGAGTGTAGGGGGGTGAGGCGTTGAGTGCGGCACCTGAATATTCTGGAAATTTCAGTGAATACTATTCCAAACATTTAGATTTTTCACTTGGGTTGCAAATCCCTAGCACAGCATTATAGAGAAGTTAGTTTCCTTGTGCTTGTATTAATTTACTGTTTAAACGAGGAGAGTAACTTGCAGCCATACGTGTAAGCAAATAACATTTGGAGAAGGATGATGTTTTCTATTGTCTGTGGCCTTTTTGATTCTTGCAATATTAATGTGCCTTTTTGGCTACCTCCTGTGTGGAAGACACTTCCTCCTACTCAATGTAGTTTGATGTTTGACAATGACTTCATATTCACAATGCAAACAGATAGACTTCTTTACACACAGCCTGCAGCAAGAAAACACATCTACAATATTTACAGTAATGGGGGAGGAGCGGGATGATGCAGTGCCTTCAATACCAACCTAAAACGAACCTAAACAATTTCTTTTCATGGCACTTCTTATTTTAAGGTTACATTATCACAAGACAACTGAGAAGTAAAAAAAAAAAATCCATAGCAAACATAAGAGTACTCAAATTGTCTAAGTTCTTAATGAAAACAAAACAAAGATGAAATACATAGTACTGTAATATATTTACATTGAAACATCCGCAACTCATGGAGCAAATTCAGCCCATACTAGGGATATGTTAGCAACAGCTGGGGAATGTGAAAGCTTTCATTAACCTTTTTGCATGTGCCAAAGTTTCTGTTTGAAAGGGTGAATGCAACACTCAGCCTACATTACACATAAACATCATTGGGGTAGCACAGAGTAAATACTAGGACTTCACCAACTGCTGTCAGCCATTAGAAGAAAATGATCCCTCATTAATATTATTGCACATTATTTTTTGACATTCCCACTGTCATTTGTAAATACAATAAAGATTAAGGCCCAGTCCTGCAAAGATGTATGCACATGCTCAACATTAGGCACTGTGAGTACTCCCATGGGAGCCAAGATTTCACCCCAAGTGCATAAAAATAAGCACATGCATAAGTCTTCACAGGATCAGGGCCTTAAAAACAAGCATACTTCAAAACTACAGTAAGTGTTCAGGACAGATCCTGCCACTCTTTGTTTCTACGTCTGCAGCCCATGGGTTTGGGAACATTCTTGAAGGCAAAAAACTGGGAAATGTTAAAAGCTCCCACAATCCTCATGCCGGGAGGAGGGGATGCATAGAAAGTCATCAGTGGGGAAGTTAAAAGGCAATCTATTTGCCAGCTGGCCATTCAGTTTAGTATGAGGCAGAGATTTTTTTATTTCAGGCCTGTAGTAGTTTTCTGTTAACTCTTCAGGCTCTTCCTGTTTATTTTGCATTTTCTATGAATAATTATGTTATTCCTTCCTGCTCCCCCAAAATGGGGGTGAGGAGAAGGGATGGGAAGTTCCTCCTGGCAGGGTTTCTGGGAATGTAAATAAAACAACCATTCCTTTTGTATTTATATTCATTCTGAATTCTCTATCGGGGACTTTTCTGTGGGAGGTGGAATCTCCATTTCCCATTATGGTGGATGGTTGAGACATCCTCGTATGGTATGCTGTCACTGGGTTATGGCTCACTTACCCCCTATGCCTTCCTACTTTTGCTAAACCTAATCAGTTCTCTATTACATCGGTTTCCTCCACTGTAGTCACCCCCTCTCCTCCCATGGGAGCATGGCGAGCAAGAAAGTATCAGGAGCAGGATTTCCTGACACCTTTTGAGACTTCTCATCCCTTCACTCAAGCCAGGGAAGTCCTCACATCTTACAGCCAGCCCCATAATGTACAGACAAAGGGACTGGAAGCAGCCTGCCTGTCTCAGGGGCCAAGACCTTCTTGTTCAACTGCACCAGCTACCCCATACAGACTGCTCCAGGCATGCCTAGAAGAGGGGCAGGAATGGCTCTGGGGAAGTAGAGCTCAATGTTACCAACTCCCATGATTCTTGTGATATTTGCTAATTTTTCTTTTGCAAACAAGTGCTTCTGGTAATCTTGATTAAAGTCCCAGCTCCTGAAGTGAATTGATTAGGTGACAATATTAAAAAAAAAATCTTTTAGCTCTACTGGTTGCAGAGAAAAGCTTGAAAACATGAGCCAAATGTTTCCTGAAGTCTTAAAACCTAGAAAGCAAATGAAAAGACCCAACATTTATTATTATTTTTAAATCTCATGATTTTTAAGTCAATCTCATGATTCTTTGGGACCTGACTCCTGATTTTGAATGGTTGGAGTTAGCAATACTGAGTGCTAATGGCTAGTTCCTCTTTCACTTTCAAAACTGTTGTGAGCAATTTTTAATTTTGTACCCAACACAATTTCACAGGATACTGAAAAAAGAAAAAAGAAAAAGCTTTATAATATATGAAAGGAAGAATACCCAGTGTTCTGCAAAACTCATGTTTCAATTTTAATAAGATAGTGTCAAAATAAGTCACATGGCAAATACAATTAGGCAAGTATCCACATAAAAATAGTCAAACCAGAAATCTCTGAAAATGCATTGTTAATGCCATTCTGTGAGAATGTTTCTCTGATGAACAATTTGTAAACCGCTGCAATAATAAAACTGTTTATAGATTTATCTGAGTCCTAAGGAGAGGGAGGGCCTTTTTAATGGGACTTATCGTTCAAACCTTTCTCACATAATAAATCTGAGGAATTACCATACAGAATCAGAGCAGTAGTCCACCTAGTTCAGTAACTTCTATGACACTGAATACTGTAATACCAAATATTTCAGAGTGAGGTGAAAGAACCCCAGTACTGGGTTTATATTCATTATATGTAACTAATTATTTGTATAAATATCTAACCTTTTTTTTTTCAATCCTGCTAAGCTCTTGCTCTTCACAATATCTTGTGTCAAATGAGTTCTGCTGGCTAATTTATTAAGGCCAGATACTCAGCTATTGTAAACTGGCACAGCTTCATTTAAGGCAATGGCGCTACATTGATTGACAGTAAGTGAGAATGGAGCTCTAAGTGCCCCCCTTCCTGTGTTATCAGGAAAGGGTAACTAGAAACACCCCATTTACCTTCTCTGTACCATTCATTTTCTTATATACTTCTATCCTGTCCTGTTAGTCACCTCTCTAAACTAAACATTTTTCATCATTTTCTCTCTTTCCTTTTATAGGTCATTTAGGCTTTGTCTACACTGGAACCTGAACGACAAAACTTTTGTCACACAGAGGTGTGGAAAAAACACCCCTCCCCCCGAATGACAAAAGTTTTTCCGATGAAAAGCACCGTTGTAAACAGCGCTTTGTCGGCGGGAGAGCTCTTCTGCAGACAAAACTACCGCTGCTCATTGTGGAAGGAAGTTTTTTGTCAGTGGGAGAGCTCTCTCCGGCCGACAAACAGCGGCTACCCTGCATGTCTTTTAGCAGCGTGCCTGTGGCAGCACAGCTGAGTCGCTAAAAGGTGCATAGTGTAGACATAGCCTTAGTTTCATTTAATTGTTTCTATCTTTCATCTTTAAATCCCTTCTATTTTTGTCTTGAGAATAGGTAGCAGAATTAACCATTAATAAATTTTAATGAAAGATGTGTCTAAATCCCTTAGACTGCTTTGAAGATGTCAACCACACACACATTAATTATATGTAATCTGATTTTGTTTCTGTACTGAGGAACACAGCAAAGAACTTGAGATTGTTTTTATATTAAAAAGCTAGACAATGCAAAACACAGAAACAACTACTCTACAACTAAAGTAGTAATTTCTTCCTGCTTAGTTCACCTTTTCCTTTTGTGAAGTGGATATAAAATATGACTAAAATGTGTCTGACTGGGGTTAAGTGTTTCCTGGGTAGAAGGTAAATCAATGAAGGTTGTATCGGGGGTCTCGTGCACTGGAGTTTATCCTCTAGGTCATTAAGATGAGGAAGAGAAATGTGAATTGATGTTAGTGCCAGTTATTGCTGAGTGCTCATGCTTGAATTGGTGCTGATAAACCTAAGACCAGGAGGAGGAAGAACTACAGTATATGACGGAGGAAAGTGTAGATGTGGAAAAAAAAGATAAATAAAAATCTTTGCATAGATCTTCAAACTTTTTTTAAAATTTTGACTCCAGCCTGTCAACCAAGAGAAAATGCAGGATATGCTTTTATTGTCTTTCTAGGCATACTGATACTATATTTTTTACCTTTTGTCATAGACCACATTGTTTTTAGAAGAAAAATTTACTACTTCACCAATGAAAAGCCCTTTTCACTATACAAATTTATAAATATAATTTGAAGGTATAGTAATGCACTTACAAATTTGAGATCTCATTGAGATCCAAAGCAGAGTACCCTTGGAACTGTTATTCAAAGAGTTAATTTAGGAATCAAAATAGTGGAGTCAAAGACTAGAACAAATGATATTGAGAGGCACTTGGAATAAATAGCATCTGCAGACCTGTCACAACTGAGTCTTGAATAATGAGAATCACTCTTCTTTTATTTGGGACAAAAGAAAAGAAATGAAACTTTGGTTGTAAATTGCCTCACTCCTGCGCCAATTTAAAATATACTGTTGGACAATAGATTAAATCAGTTCATAAGGGGGCCGCTGAATGTACTCAAACATTCATCCTCAAAGCCCCTTCCTCTTTCCTCAGATGTCTGTCTCCTCTTGAAAACCTTTTGTTTCTAAAGGTCAGAGGAAGGTGAATAGTTATGGGATAGATACCAAGATGCAGAAAAAGTGATTGTGGTTAATGCACAGGGCATATTTTGTCTAAAAAGAAGACGGATTCCTCTGCTTATGTGAGCTGAGGGTGTATGCGTGTTGTGTCCCACTGCTCACAGGCAAGTATAGTTTATACTCTGTTCTGTAGTCCCCCCATCTTCTTGGGGATCTCAAAGAAGCCTTTACACTCAGTGGGGTGATGACATTCTCAGCACACTCATCAGGAGACATTCTCCATGGCATCATCCCTTGCTCAAACCCCGGTTTCCACATGGAAATTAATGCTGCTTCAGGCAACATTCAGCCTTGTGCAATCGCCTTTCTCAGTTGCTAGTGAGCGCCTTCAGTGGAATACAGAGAAAGCTGGGCTGCCAAGGGGGCATTTACCCAGGCAGGACTAGGAGCTCAAGAGATCTGGTGGTGCCCTTCTCCAGGAATTCTGTGGCAACCTCAACCTCATGCTTGCTGAGGGAGGTCTCTAAAATCCTACAAACATTTTTGTGCAGGGGCAAGGCTTCCCAATTCCAGAAGTCCTCTGAATGCATGAGATTGGGATGCATCTTCCCACTCCCTTCCATGATTTTGCCACTCTCCTTCATTGAAGGAAAGAGTTTTTAGGTGCCCACAGAACCCTCATCTCTAGCCTATGATCCTCGGGTCTGGATTGTGAAACATTGCTGCTCTCCCCAACCCAATTTCTGCTGGTGAGAGAGATAAGCTTTCCAGCTTGCACAGAGCAATTCAGGTCTCAACAGAAGTTGGTCCAATAAACGATATTACCTCACCCACCTTGTCTCTAATATCTTGAGACCAAAACAGCTACAACACTTCCTATTTATAGTCCTGGTCAAGTCGAAATACTGCATCCACCATCATCATTGTGGTATTTCAACACTACAACTTCTGGTCCTAACTGGAAACCAGAAATAGACTATGGAAACAGAAGTCCATTAAGAAGTTGCCCCAGTCCTATTCTGAAGTATGGGTTCAGGCCTAGTATGAGTGATCATGAAAGATTCAGGTCAGTTCTTATTGGTTTCTGAATTGGTTTGCCTAGTGCAGATATCAATGTACGTCAGAATTCCACAGAGGATAATTATAATTAGTTAGATATTTTTAAATCAGCAGGTCCAGATAATTCAAATCCAAGAGTTTTAAAAGAGCCAGCTGAGAAGATCACTGGAACACTAATGTTGATTTGCAATAAGTCTTGGAGTAATGCAGAAGACTGGATGAAAGCTAATGGGGAGCCAATATTTGAAGAGGGTAAACAGGAAGACCTGGATAATTATAGCCCTATCAGGCTGACATCGATCCTGGTAAGATAATGAAGCAGCTGATATGGGACACGATTAATAAAAAATTAAAAGAGGATAATATAATTAATGCAAATCCACGTGGGTTTTTGGAAAATAGATCCCATAAACTATCTTGATATCTTTTTTTGATAAGATTACATGTTTGGTTGATAAAGGTAATAGCGACAACAATGTAAAATTAAAATGGCACACGTTAAATTAATTTAAAAACGGATAGGATAGGCCTCAAAATGTAACTGTAAATGGGGAAATCGACATCAAGTATGTGTGTTTCCAGCAGGGTCCCACTGGGATCAGTTCTTGGTCCTAAACTATTTAACATTTTCACCAATGACATGGAAGAAATAAAATCTACACTGTTAAAGTTTACAGATGCCACAGAAATTGGGGGAGAGGTAAAAAATGAAGAGTAAAAGTCACAGATCCAGAGTGATCTGTATCACTTAATACACTGAGTGCAAGCAAACAGTATTTGTTTTAATATTGCTAAATGAAAATATATACATTGAGGTCAAAGAATATAGGTCGTATTTACAGTATGGGAGACTTGACCTGGGAAGCAATGACTCTGAAAAAGTAATGGACCAAGAATAGAAAAAGTTTTAGTTAGATGTTTTCCTTCAGCTGAGCCTTCTTTGTCTTAAGTGGGCGTCACAGTGGACAGTCAGATGAACATGAGCTCCCAGAGTGACACTGTGGCCAACAGAGCTAATGCAATCCTTGGATGTAGGAGCAGAGGTTATTTTACCTCTATATTTTGCACTTGTGTGACTGCTGATAGAATACTGTGTATAGTTCTGGTGCCCATAAATCAAGAAGGATGTTGATAAACTGGAAAGGGTTCAGAGAAGAACCACAAGAATGAATAAAGGATTAGAAAACATACCTTACAGTGATGACTCAAAGAGCTCAATCTATTTATCTTAACAACGAAAAGGTTAAGGAGTGACTTGATTACAATCTATAAGTATTTACATGGGCAACAAATATTTGATAGTGGGCTCTTCAATCTAGCAAAAAACATGATCCAATGACTGGAAGTTGAAACTAGACAAATTCAACCTGGAACTAAAGTGTAAATTTGTATGGTGAGAGTAATTAACCACTGGAGAAATTTATGAAGAGTTGTGATGGATTCTCCATCACTCACAATTTTTATATCAAGATTGAAAGTTTTTTTTTAAAAGGGTATGCTCTAGGAATTATTTTGAGAAGTTCTGTGGCCTGTGTTATACAGGAAGTCAGATCACAATGGTCCCTTCTGGCCTTGTAATCTATGAATAGCATTACATATATCATTGTAAAACACAACAAAACAGAAAGAAAAAGAAAGAAACTTCTTAATCTAATAATTAGTTATAGATAAAAAACCTTTAGAAGTCTAGATTGCCATTACAGAAGAAACATTTTGGGCTAATTTTTTAAAAAGTTAAACATTATCCTTCATAGGTACGTTATACATCAGCTAGTACATTAATAATCAGTAATACATGGGTGCAGCTCCCATATCAGCCATTACATGGTAAGGGAAGTGAGAAAGAAAGGGAGAGCCAACAAAAAGACAGAGACTAAAGCAAAAGCGTAGAAACATGGGCAATAATAGTAGTGACATTAATTGTTGGTAGGTGATGGATCACTGCTTATCTAGGCTGCCCAACTCAATTAAATTTTTTGGTTAGTTTTTGAAAATGTCCTTGCATTTTAGGGAGTGATTGATGTTACTAACATCATAAGAAAATGCTGTGTATTTCCTTAGCATTTACATCTGAAGGTCCAATGGTCATGTGTCCCTGAATTCTCTTAAAGAATTCAATTTCTCCTTTGTGAATGGGGGAAAAAATGCTTAAGGAGAAGTTCTAGGGTAATGGTGAAATGATTGACATTCATTCATACTGAAACAGTGTTGTACTTACACTATTCCTATCAACAGAATGAGGGGCTATGCTTGCCTTTAAAATGTATTAAGAACAACAAATATTTGTTTTACTGGCAAGAAATGAATTTAACATTTTTTAATTAAAAATTGAATGAGTGTTTGTGATTTTAAATAAATCACAGTCTATTGGGTATGAGAAAGAGGAACAAATTAAAGTAATTCAAGCAGAAGCATTGCAAGCTCCATTTTCCATTATTACTAAAGCTATGAAACACCACAATATGCTGTTATTATCTCTAGAATGAAAGTATCCTCTGCTCAGTTTCTGAAAATGTTTTGTTCACTTTGATAAAATGGGCATGTAAAACATTCATTATAAAAGTAAGAGTGACTATGTTGCCCGCTTGTCTGACAAAATTCACTTACTTTGGGTGGAAAGCTATGACCCTTTTCTGGTTTAACACCACTATTTTATGTTACAAAACAGGAAGCTATTTAATTGCTATGACTCAGTTTACCCATCTATGAAATGAGTTTATTCATATTATTTATTTGCATTATCATAGCACTTCTCATTTGTACTTCCCTTCTAAGGTAAGGGTCTCCGTTTTTCTGCCACACAATGTAAGTGAATCTTACCTATAGCCAATGGCTTGAT
Source organism: Macrochelys suwanniensis (assembly GCA_033296515.1). Taxonomy (NCBI): domain Eukaryota; kingdom Metazoa; phylum Chordata; order Testudines; family Chelydridae; genus Macrochelys; species Macrochelys suwanniensis. The sequence goes on along the minus strand of CM065776.1, from coordinate 93,846,049 downwards.
AGCAGAATGGCCTTGTTATTAAGGCTGAATTGAGACTCAAGAGACGTAGGTTCAATTTCAGGCTTTACCACAGAATTCATGTGTGACGTGGGTAAAACATCTACTCTCTCTGCACCTCAAATCTTCATTTGTAAAATGGGGATAACAACACTTCTTTTCTCAGATGCTTTGTCTGATGTCTAAATAGACAAGAACATCTCTTTGGGGAAGGGATCGTCTCTTACTGTCCATACATACAACACCTACAACAGTGGGGCTTTGAACCTGGTTGGGGCCTCTAGGCATTACTTCAATACCAATAAATAATAATACTCTGATGATAGGGGCTATTATTGCAAGGCATTATTAATTATAAAAACTCTTAAAATTACTGTTTGGTTCTTAAACTTGTTTCTTTTTTATGAACCATCTTTGCTCACATTGCTGGGAAACCTCCCATTTCTTTAATTGCTGGCTTTCTCCTATTTAAGAAGGGAATAGGATGTCTCTCTCCTTTGGCTGGAAAGCAGGAAATGTTTTCATGTGTGAAAACTAGAGCCACCCTTTCCTTCCCAACCTCCTCTACCGCTGGAAAATAAAGGTGTCCCCTCCATGACTCACCCATCATTTTGTCAGACTCTCTCCAAGGACCTTTTGTAATACACCAAACTCTTCTCTGTAGTAACATACACACACACAGAGAACAAATAACTAAATTGGGCCTGTTTTCCCATTGCTGAGCATGTTCATTCTCCTACGGGCTTGTCTAGACACAAAAGCTGTACTGCTTTCACTATACCTGTATACTGAAAGCTGTATTACCCCCTAGTATAGTCAGTTTAAAGGAAATAAAAGGTACTTGTACAGATATAACTCAGTTCTGTATGGGAAGGCGGATATGCTATAACAGTCTAAGCAGTGGAGGACACAATAAAGATGACTGGATGTGGAAGCTGCGATATGTACATGATCCTGGAGGGGGTACCTGAAAAGAGTTTCGTCTGCATGAAGTGCTGCCTGATGTAAGAAAAGATCTGAGGATTGGAGATGCAGGTGGAAACTCTGGTTTAGAAGGGGGTTCGAGCAGATGATGGAGCAAAATCATGAGGAGGCTGAAGGGAAAAGCTCAGACTTGCAGACGGAAGAAGGACCAATGAACTCGGAGGGGAGACTGCTGGGTGAGGAAAGTGGACAGTGGAAGCATGTGACTAAGAGAACCAGGCAGAGGAAAAGACGGGCTAGTGAAGAAGAAATAGAGATCAGGAACAGGTTTGCGGAGTTCAAAAATGAAGACGGAGCACAGCAGGTAGTCACTGAAGAGGGGAGGGCAAGGAAGAAGAGAAGAGCAGCTAGTCCTATAGGAAGAGGGGAAGAGTCAATGGAGATAACACCAAATATGAGCCCCAGGAGGATACAGGATGGGTTGCAGAGGATTGCAAGGGAGAATACCGAGAAGACTTCAAGCCAGAGGGAACGGGATAGAATCGCAGCATCACCAGGAAAAGGCAGGTCTCTGTGATCGGGGACTCCTTACTGACAAGAATAGACAGGCCTGTAACCAGAGCTGATCCAGAGAACAGAAGGGTGTGCTGTCTGCCAGGTGCTAATATATGGGATGTAGGCCTGAGGCTGAAAAGGATCCTAATGGGAGCGGGAAAGAATCCACTGATTTTCCTTCATGTGGGAACAAATGATACGGCTAGTTTCTCGCTGGAACATATCAAGGGAGACTATGCCAGGCTGGGGAAGACATGTAAAGAAACTGAGGCTCAGGTGATCTTCAGTGAGATTCTGCCTGTTCCTAGAGAAGGGCAACAAAGGTGTGTCAAGATTATGATGATCAGTAGATGGCTCAGGCAGTGGTGCTATAAGGAGGGCTTTGGGATGTATGGCCACTGGGAGGCATTCATGGACAGAGGACTGTTCTCTTTTGATGGACTTCACCTGGGTTGGGAGGGAAATAGACGTCTAGGATGGAGACTGGCATAACTGATTAAGAGAGCTTTGAGCTAGGAATTTGGGGGAGATGGTTGGGAGATGTACAGGTAATCTCCACGCCGGATTTTAACATTGAGAGGGAAGAGAATGAAGTAAGAAAGGATACAGCCATGGGTAAGAGAATGGACATAAGGAGGAAGGGTAGTGTAGATTCCAGTCTAATAGGTGATACTGGTGGTACAATATCCGTGCATAATCGGGTAAAGAATGTGAGCAAGGCCAAACAGCAAAAATTAAGATGTTTGTACACCAATGGAAGAAGTCTAGGTTACAAAATGGAGATACTACAGCTACTGGTGCAGGAAGTGAAACCAGATATTATAGGGATAATCTAAACATGGTGGAATAGTAGTCATGACTGGAGTACAGGTATTGAAGGGTATGTGCTGCTTAGGAAAGACAGAAATAAAGATAAAGGTGGTGGAGTAGCATTGTATATCAATGATGAGGTAGACTGTAAAGAAATAAGAAGTGATGGAATGGATAAGTCAGAGTCTGTCTGGGCAAAAATCACATTGGGGAAGAAAGCTACTAGAGCCTCCCCTGGAATAGTGCTTGGGGTGTGCTATAGACCACCGGGATCTGATTTGCATATGGATAGAGACCTCTTTAATATTTTTAATGAAGTAAATACTAATGGGAATTGTGTGATCATGGGAGACTAACTTCTCAGATATAGACTGGAGGACAACTGCTAGTAATAATAATAGGACTCAGATTTTCCTAGATGCGACAGCTGATGGATTCCTTCACCAAGTAGTTGCTGAACCAACAAGAGGGGATGCCATTTAGATTTGGTTTTGTTGAGTAGCAAGAACCTCATAGAAGAAATGGTTGTAGGGGACAACCTTGGTTCGAGCGATCATGAGCTAATTCAGTTCAAACTGAATGGAAGAATAAACAAAAATAGATCTGTGACTTGGGTTTATTTATTTCAAACGGGCTAACTTAAAAAAATTAAGGATATTAGTTAGGGAAGTGGATTGGACTGAATAACCTGTGGATCTAAAGGCGGAGGAGGCCTGGAATTACTTCAAGTCAAAGTTGCAGAACCTATCAGAAGCCTGCATTCCAAGAAAGGGGAAAAAATTCATAGGCAGGAGTTGTAGACCAAGCTGGATGAGCAAGCATCTCAGAAAGGTGATTAATAAAAAGCAGAAAGCCTACAAGGAGTGGAAGATGGGAGGGATCAGCAAGGAAAACTACCTTATTGAGATCAGAACATATAGGGATAAAGTTAGAAAGGCTAAAAGCCATGTCAAGTTGGACCTTGCAAAGGGAATTAAAACCAATAGTAAAAGGTTCTATAGCCATAAATAAGAAGAAAACAAAGAAAGAAGAAGTGGGGCAGCTAAACACTGACGATGGAGTGAAAGTTAAGGATAATCTAGGCATGGCCCAATATAGACTCATGGACTTTAAGGTCCGAAGGGACCATTATGATCATCTAGTCTGACCTCCTGCACAATGCAGGCCACAAAATCTCACCCACCCACTCCTGGAATAATCCTCTCACCTATGTCTCAGCTATTGAAGTCCTCAAAGCATGGTTTAAAGACTTCAAGATGCAGAGAATCCTCCAGCAAATGACCCGTGCCCCATGCCGCAGAGGAAGGCGAAAAACCTCCAGGGCCTCTGCCGATCTACCCTGGAGGAAAATTCCTTCCCGACCCCAAATATGGCGATCAGCTGAACCCTGAGCATGTGGGCAAGACTCACCAGCCAGACACCCAGGAAAAAGTTCTCTGTAGTAACTTCTAACATCCCATCATCTATACAATATCTAAACAAATACTTTGCCTCAGTCCTTAATGAGGCTAATGAGGATCTTAGGGATAATGGCAGGATGACAAATGGGAATGAGAATATGGTGGTAGATATTGCCACATCTGAGGTAGAAGCCAAACTCGAACATCTTAATGGGACTAAATCGGGGGGCCCAGATAATCTTCATCCAAGAATATTAAAGGAACTGGCACATGAAATTGCAATCCCATTAGAAAGAATTTTTAATGAATCTGTAAACTCAGGGGGTTGTACCGTATGACTGGAGAATTGCTAACAGAGTTCCTATTTTTAAGAAAAGGAAAAAAAAAGTGATCCGGGTAACTACAGGCCTGTTAGTTTGACATCCGTAGTATGCAAGGTCTTGGAAAAAATTTTGAAGAAGAAAGTAGTTAATGACATTGAGGTCAATGGTAATTGGGATAAAATCCAACATGGTTTTACAAAAGGTAGATTGTGCCATACCAACCTGATCTTCTTTGAGAAGGTAACAGACTTTTTAGACAAAGGAAACACAGTGGATCTAATTTACCTCGATTTCAGTAAGGCATTTGATATGGTTCCACATGGGGAATTATTAGTTAAATTGGAAACGATAGGGATCAATATGAAAATTGAAAGGTGGATAAGGAACTGGCTAAAGGGGAGACTAGAATGGGTCATACTGAAAGGTGAACTGTCAAGCTGGAGGGAGGTTACTAGTGGAGTTCCTCAGGGATCGGTTTTGGGACCAATCTTATTTAATCTTTTTATTACGGACCTCTGCACAAAAAGTGGGAGCATGCTAATAAAGTTTGTGGATGACACAAAGCTGGGAGGTATTGCCAATGCAGAGAAGGACCGGGATGTCATACAGGAAGATCTGGATGACCTTGTAAACTGGAGTAATAGTAATAGGATGAAATTTAATAGTGAAAAGTGCAAGATCATGCATTTAGGGATTAATAACAAGAATTTTAGTTATAAACTGGGGACACATTGGTTGGAAATGATTGGAGGAGGAGAAGGACCTTGGAGTATTGGTTGATCACAGGATGACTATGAGCCGCCAACATGATATGGCTGTGAAAAAAGCTAATGCGGACTTGGGATGTATCAGGCGAGGTATTTCCAGTAGAGATAAGGAAGTGTTAGTACCGTTATACAAGGCACTGATGAGACCTCATCTGGAATAGTGTATGCAGTTCTGGTCTCCTATGTTTAAGAAGGATGAATTCAAACTGGAAGAAGTGCAGAGAAGGGCTACTAGGATGATCCGAGGAATGGAAAACCGGTCTTATGAAAGGAGACTCAAAGAGCTTGGCTTGTTTAGCCTGACCAAAAGAAGGCTGAGGGGAGATATGATTGCTCTCTATAAATATATTAGAGGGATAAATACCAGGGAGGGAGAGGAATTATTTAAGCTCAGTACCAATGTGGACACAAGAACAAATGGATATAAACTGGCCATCAGGAAGTTTAGACTTGAAATTAGATGAAGGTTTCTAACCATCAGAGGAGTGAAGTTCTGGAACAGTCTTCCAAGGGAAGAAGTGCGGGCAAAAGACATATCTGGCTTCAAGACTAAGCTTGATAAGTTTATGGAGAGGATGGTATGATGGGATAGCCTAATTTTGGCAATTAATAGATCTTTGACTATTAGTGGTGTATATGCCCAATGGCCTGTGATGGGATGTTAGATGGGGTAGGATCAGAGTTACTACAGAGGATTCTTTCCTGGGTGTCTGGCTGGTGAGTCTTGCCCACATGCTCAGGGTTTAGCTGATCGCCATATTTGGGATCGGGAAGGAATTTTCCTCCAGGGCAGATTGGCAGAGGCCCTGGGGGTTTTTCACCTTCCTCTGCAGCATGGGGCATGGTTCACTTGTTGGAGGAGTCTCTGCACCTTAAAGTCTTTAAACCATGATTCGAGGACTTCAATAGCTCAGACATAAGTTAGGGGGTTATTACGGGAGTGGGTGGGTGAGATTCTGTGGCCTGCGTTGTGCAGGAGGTCAGACTATATGATTATAATGGTCCCTTCTGACATTAAAGTCTATGAGTCTGTAAGGTACCTTTGCACCACTATAACTCCATCCACACTATATATTTGTACCAGTGTAACTAATTTAGTAATAATCACACTGTAACAAGGCAGGGCTTCTCCCCAGCTAGCTAATGACTCACTAAACCTTGCCTATACTCTCTTATAGGAAAGTTTATTGTCCAAGCTTAAACAACCAAACCAAACAAACAGTTGCTCAGCTCACCCTTCACATTTTAGGCTCTGACTGCCTCCCCTCACAGGGGACTCTGAAAGCTCCTACTGCTTTCTACAGCTGCTCAGCCAGTTTCCACTCACCACTCTAACTCTCTTGGACCCTATATATCCCAAGGGTTAGCCCCACTCCCCCAACTGGTCCAACTGGGAACATCTGATCTGGCACAGGCATCTGGACCTATTCATTTACAGGGGCCAGCTGCTTTGTGACACGCACCCGATCTAGAATAATTGTACCAGTATAAAACTGTTTGTAAACCAGACCTTCGTATTGGAGGAAATAAGGTGCAGATCTTCAAAGTATGGTGCCTAACTCCCATTGATTTCAGTGGGATTTAGGTGTCCATATACCTATCTGGATCTGGGCTTAAGCACATATCAAGAGAAGATAAGATCCATATCAAGTTGTAAAGATTTTCCTATTCTTTTTGTACCCTAACTTTATAAATCCCTTTTCCAATATTGGTTAACATTCTCAACCAAAAAAAGTGAAGATGACTTATAGTCCCCTTTTTATTTCAAACATCAAAAAAATGTAAATGCTACAGTTAAACCTATATATTGTTGGTAGGCAAGAAAATGAGACTTGGACATTACATAATATTTACAAATATTTCACATTTGTATCTTATTTTTTCAACTAAGGATTTCAAAATGCCCTACAAATATTAAGTCTCAGAACTTCCCTTGAAGTGTGTAAATAGGATAACAAATTTGGGGGCCATTTAGGAACTTCACAGTTGTCACTGTACTGCACCCCATGGTCACTCAGAATGTCATGGCAACAGAATGGAACACAGACTTGGGGAAAAGGTGAAGAACTCAGATTATTTGCCTCCACAAAAACTCAAGCTCCTACCACATCCTATGACACACAGCAGAGCAGGTCATATTGCAGCTATTGGGTGGCAGAGAGACACACATGCACACCTTACAACATTGTACCCATTTTACTGAGGGGTAAACTGAAGCACATAGAGGTTTAGGGCTACTGTGACTTTAAGTACCTGAGCAAGTTGTTGTTCATAAAATGCATTGCCCCAAAAGTAGCCATAGGAGACACTAGACCTGATTTTAGGCTCCTTCAGTTGCAGAGACACACCTAGTGGGATTTTCAAAAGCGCCTGAGCATCTAACTCCTATTGAAATCAATGAGAGTTAAGCACCAAAGTGCTTTTGAAAATTCCACTTGGTGGCTATCTGTGTCTTTAGGCACCTCAATATCTTTGAAAATCTGGCCCTCTGTGCCTGAGATCTCTCTGAGGCACAATCACCCCCCCCCCCCCGCCCGCTTTCGTCTTGTTCTGGGTTGTGGAGGAAATTACTGCAATCCTTGAAAGGGTAATGCTTATATCCCTTTCCCTTATAGCCCTCTTGCACCTGGCCAGCAAGCACACAGGGCAGGGCCAAGGCCTCCACACCCACTACCTAATCTTCTCAACACATTTTCTAACAAAGAGTAACAGGGAAGGGAACCCTTGTATACAGGGGCAGCCGTGGCAGTGGATACACATGCTGCTGTACCTCTTGGGTTGGAAAAAATGTCCACACCTTTATGGAAAAAGTCTCATAAATAATGTTTTAAGGGATGACACCAGTAGGGTTACACTACAATTTAATACAATTTTATAGAAATTATACTACACCCCCATATAATTTAACAAAATATGAAATTCACCTCATAGGTTTTGTAAACCCTACGGTAAAAATAATAGATTGCTATATCTATACTATAACATTCTATAGGTTGCTTTAAAGATTCTATATCCTGACTCATCAATTCCTTTAGGATTTATCCATAAGGACAGAGAAGCTGTGGAACTTCTCACTGCCCTGTCCACCAGTTTGCGGTGTATTTCCCCCCTCCACACTTCTCCAGATTTTTCCACACTACACTCATTTACAGGCTGTGTGTAAGAGAATGTGGATGTTCATTTGACCCACTGGATATGCCTACACTGCATCTGAGAGGGAGCCTCCCAGTCCAGGTACACAGACTTGTGTTAGCATGGCTTGGGCTAGCCATCCCTGCCCTGGCTTCAGAGCCTGAGCTCCAGCTGAAGCTGCAATATCAAAGCAACATCTTCACAGCTGGTTTTTAGCACTTTAGCATGAGCCCCACTGGCACAAGGCTGTGAACTCAGGCTGGGAGTCTCATTCCCAGATGGGGTGTAGACATACTCACTATGAGCGGACAAGTTTAACTATAATTAATATAATAGAGCTGCTGCTAACAGCAAGCTCACATACTAGATCTTTAAACTTGTTCTAAATTTATAAGCCATCTCTGGTGACCCTATGGGTTGTTTTCTTGAAATGATGCCAAAACAGCTGCCTTATCTTCTGTTGGATATTGGAGAATATTGACCCTTTTCTCCTCGAACCGTCAGACATCACATCCCAGTGGAAAGTAATTAATGAGATAATTAACATTAATCAACTTCTTTTAAAAAAATTAGGCTATTTGAAAATGTAAATGAAGGGGAAAATAAACATTGCTTAGAAACATTAACACAGAACTGTTTCAGTTGAACTGACTATAAATTATTTACATAATAACCCCCCCCCCCGTCACTAAGTTGCAAAGTCATGTACTACAAGGTTAAGAAATGACAAAATTAAAGGTGCCCAAGCAACAGTAATTCCATCTCCTCTGCTTACACATTATGATACAGTCTTTAATGACATGATCATCTATTGTTTTTTTCCACAGGACCCCTGTCTTATTCATGGTAAACTGATCATCTCTCAAGTATCTATGGATCTATCTTCACAACACTCCTGTAAGGTCGGGAAGCATTATCATCCCCCATTTTTCAGGTTGGGAAACTAACACTCAGAGAGATAAGTGGATAAAATACAAATTGAACCCAGACCTCCGGTAGCTTAACCAAAGGCCACACAATACCAAATATTAAAACTGCCGTGCATGTGTGTTTGTTTCGGCACAAGGCATCACTCTAATAACACAAATGCAAGATTACTCTAAAGGAAGTTTTGACTTTGGAGAAATGTATATGGATTTTTTTTTAACTGCAGGAACAAAAGAAACAGCAATTTAAATCTACCATTAAATATTGGTTCTGTAGTCATATATCTATATTTTTAATTGATTTTTAATGACATGGCTTTGCATGACATTTTTTAAGCACTTAGATCTTCAATTTGTTTAATTTCAATAGCTCTTGTATTTGATTTTTCAATTAATTAGTTCCTTGTACATGTCAATGTGATTCTACAGATAATACCAGAGTGCTACTATCGTTAATTAAACGATACAGCTGGTAGCCTAATAGATGAAGTGTAATGGGCGATACTGTCAAAGATATCTGGGTGGATAAGATGGCATTTACTCACCCAAGAAGATGTCTAATGGCTGTTCAGACACATGAGCAAATTGTGCTGATAGGTATCTATGTATCTTCTAAGCATCCATTTAGTCGTGAGCCTTAATCCCAGCACCTATGTGATTTTATGTAAGGCTGTTAAAGATACCTAATCTATTATCTTGCTCTTTAACTGTGAGGAAATTTTAATGTCCAAGAGATTTTTATAGGATCCTGCCAGGACGACATAGACTGCCAATGTGCAAAATACAAGTGTGGAGGTAAAGGAATGAAATTTTCAGAATAGGCAGAGGCAGAGTTAGTCATGGTGAGATCACACCTATCTTGTTGCAGTACCCCATTCACTAACAGCCTCTCAAACCTGTCATATAAGAGGGAAAGGAAGGGAAAGGAAAGCTGAGGGTAAGTGAGAGCAAGGCAGCAACAGAGAGGAGCGGTGTGAGGCAGATAGGGAGAGGGTCACAGGTCTCCATCTTAGTGGTTATGGGCAGTTTTTGTAACTAATGGGGAAAGGGCCTGTGGGCCGAAGCAACAAGTTAAAACCAGGGTGCAGAGGCAGCGGGAGGTAGTCAGGTAGATACCTGAGCTGGCTTGTTTGGGAAGGTGGAAAGGCTGGGGAGGGATATGTTCTCTGGACAGTACAGGGAACCAGGTGGGATCTTTGGATTTGGAGAGGACGTACTTTGCTGGTTGTAGAGTGAGACAGGCTGGATCAAGGTCTGTTAAAATTTATTTTCCGGTTAAATCAGAGCAAAGCAACTGGATCCAGGCCAGAGAGTTTACATCAGTCTATGGCTATGTCTACACTAGCACTCATACTCGAGTACTAGATTAGGCACTTGCTTACGTACGCTCCCGTGTCGGAGCTGATTGTCCATATAAGCTGTGCTGGACACAGGTCTAACACTGTGTATGCTTGTATATGCTGTTAACTGATGTTAGTCCTGCCATTTCAAGGTTCTCTGCATCACAAGGAGACGGTTTAGGAACTGCTTTGTTGTGTGTTGTTGGTACTGTCCCTTGTCTTCACATATTTGCTGGTGAAAGTTCCTAATCATGATGCCCCTAAATGGTGTTCTCTGCCAAACTGGGTGGAAAACATGCAGCAATGGGATGATGATCTGGGTCTGCTTCTGCTCATTATTGTGGGACAAATGGGTATGCAGTGGAGTAGACAATCGGTGAGATGCTGGATGGAATTTTGGAAGAATTTTCTGACATGTTGAAGACAGCTGAGCTTGAAAATCATTGACAATTCATTCATCTCCTATGGTACAGATATGATGAATGTCAGTATTGTCACACTATGCCTATTGCCAAACAACATTCAATCATGTGAAGATGCTCACCAGCACTGGTGTGCTTCCATTGCTATTTTGATCTGCTTAAGACACTGGATAATTTTTTTTTCAGTATCTGCAATATTCCCATCACTTTCCTGTGTTATAGGCGGCATGGGTAGAAAAGGCTGCAGTGAAATGGTACTTTCCATTATAAGACCCTGTTTTTATTTTCTTGTAACTTTGCCAAACATAAACTGTTCAGGCTGAAATTTTCTATGTGGGGTGTCTGCCTCAGACTGAACAGTTGAGGAAAGACTCTGCTAAAATGGCTTAATCATTCTTGGAAACAGGGTACTGGAAAACTATTATTTTGCCCTTGTTTAAAAAAAGTTCTTACAACTTTTTCTTGAGAAGCTCTAGACCCCTCATGATTTGGAGCAGGGACTTGAAATCTGGCAGGATGTGGCCTTTATGTCATAGATGTCTTTTGCTGTTTCAGTGAAACTCCACTCAAGTTGGCCAGGTAATAAGACTATGAAAAATCTGTTTGCATATGCTCAATAGAGACTTAGAATTTAGCAGCTACATTCTCCAAAGATTCAATCTGCACTGAGAATGTTCCAGTGCCAACTGAATTGCATATGCATCATCCCCACAGAGTGACTGAGGTTGCTGCAGCCTGGGGCTAGAAGGACTGAAAAGAACTTGACTTGCAATTGCTCCTCTTGGCTGTCAGGGGCTGTGTTAGTACTGGGCACTAGCACTGGGAATGGGGAGCCTGTTCCTCATGATTCTCAATGTTTCTCCTGCTGGCACTCAGGCAGCATGTTGGAAAAGGAGGAAGCCACTTGACTGAAATGCAGATAGGTGAAGCAGGGGTCCTGCGGAAAGAACAGCATGTGATGATGTAATTAAAGACTGTATCATAATGTATACACTGAAGGGGCGGAGGATTAAGGTAGCACAGGCAACCTTGATTCTGACATTTTCTACTTCTGAGTACTTGAGTTCACAACCTTAACATTATTTCAATATAATTTTAACGTAACTTTTACTAAAGACTGCCTGTCTCTTTATTTAGTTATCTAAGCCTACTTAAAGCAAAAGATGAGCAACAATCAGCCAGGATGAAACCTGATTCACAGGAGAGGAATAATTTGGTATCCCTTGTGGACCTGTCAGAGATTAGGGGTTAATTGATTAAGTGACATTGTTTTTCTTCAGTCATGTTCTCATAAATTGAAATAATTTATTGCATCTTGATGTGGTGTCTCACTTAGTTTACTTGAAGTGAGAGATATTTCTCTCTGAAAAGTTTAGCAGCACATTTTGCTGACCTTTTCCTCTCTGATTGCTTTGTACATGCCTTGCTTCTGTATCGTCTCTCTCTTCATCCACTTCTCCCATTGACTGTGTGGCTTTTACTATATCACAGGACTTTGTCTTTTCAGAACCACATCATGCAATATGCATGCTATGCCCAGTACTGAACTTGTCAGACAAAGTGAACTGTAGGGCACTTCTATATGTAGCAGATATCTAAAACCGCATTTTAGATCTAAAATCCTGAGACATTAACATCATCTTAGAATGAGAGTCCTTTTTATGGCATGTCCTCCTTTTTATATGACTCATTATACATAATTTGAGCATCATTTTTAAGAACTGCCATATGGTGTCAATAAATAAGTCTTCAGTGACTCTCATTTATCCCCTAAATATGGATCAATTGCACCTAATTAAATCAGTATTTTAAAAAGCCCCAAACATCCATACAAATTAAGCATCTTGAGCTGATTATTTCAGTATTTACCATCGGGTTAATTAAGGACACCTCAAAGATATAAGAAGTCATGAGCAAAGCTGAGGTTCTTTCCCCATCCCTCAGATCCATAGGGTGTTGATGATTTTATTTCCTGTAACGCTTTATCTCTTCATTTATTCTCAGCCAGGGTCACAGCAAGAGCTTTAGTAAAGTCATTCACACAGAAACATTGGCAGAAATATATGTAATATAAAGGCCCTTATTTTCCCCTCTGTTAGTGTTGAAGAATCTATGAATATCTGAATGCATTGCAGCTTGTTATCCAAGGAACCGACAGCGATGGTTGATTCATCTAGATGACATTCCTAGCTACTCTTTGGAAAGACCTGGTGCCTGCTACAGAAAGGGCACAGTATACTCACTGTAACACAGAATTGGGCCTTGACCTGCTCTTAGCTGTTCAGAAAGCACTGTTGATCACTAATAAGCTACGTCTACACTAGTAACTGTTGAAGTGTCCATGAACATGGTTGTGCCATTACCCCCTCTATTGTCTGAAGGATAATAGAGGGCAACTAAGATAGCATGCCTAAGGGGTGTGAATAAGTGCACTTGTCATCTGAGGCATGGCCCCAAACCCATGCCAGTTTGCAGTGTGGCTGGGTGTAAGAGGTGCACATTAGGTCTCGAGTTTCAGTAGTCATCCATCCCCATAATGCATTGAACCTTTTTCTTCCTGACCCTTACCCAGTCCATAAAGGTCCCTTTCCCCCCATTTTCAATGGTAGTAATCTGCTGCACTGACCACATTAGAACAGATTTCAGCTGCACTCTACAGATAAACACAGGTGACGATAGATCCAGCTCTGACAGCAGCTGCTTGGCCCACCAACCATCCCGAGGTGCTAATCAATATGTGGTCAGTATACATCATCCTCTATGACTTCACCTGTGTCGGAGAAAAACAGAGTTCTCACTCTTTCTTTGGGTGCAGCAAGGCAGATACATTTTATGAACTCAAGCAATTGCACAGAGGGAGAGAGTGCACTAGGACACAGGGTTCCCCCCTCCTAGGCAGGTCTCTCAAAAGATAAACAATTAAGGCAAGCATTTATACTTTTTGTTACATACAGTAATGATCAACAGTTTGTTTATATTATGTCTTGCCCATTCCTGTATTTTCTCACTTCTGTTCTCAAAACATAGCTATCTCAAGGTTGGGTCACGCTGACTCTACTCTGCTGCCTTTTCACCCGCTTCTGACGTGAGCCCTGCTTCTACAAATCTCGCGTTATTACAGCTAGAGTTAGCCTGACTCTTGCTCATATAGAGGCCTGCATCTAAATTCCCTCTACCGACTTCCACACCTGGAATGGCAGGAACATTCACTTGTACTAGGAAATTTCATGGAGACTGGAGCAGGCGGGCGTTCAGTGAACTCCGGCTCAGTGCAGGGAATGCATCAAACACTTGAGTCTCCTGTACAGGAAGGCCAGAGACTCGAACAGTCTCCAAGGCAGGGCTCATCATACATGCCCCTTCTATGAGGAGTTTGACCGGGTGCTGTCAAATTCTCCCAGTACGCAGCCTGAAGTGACTCACGATCCCCGCCCCCCCCCAAATCTGACAGCTTCATTGGCTGATGGGATGCCGATGAGGGCCATGGCGAGGAGGCAGCAGAGACTGTGTACGATGCTCCTGTATAATGAGGAGTATGTGATTCTGCACCCAGAGTAGCTGGCTGAAGAACCAGGAGCTGGCTGAGGAACCAGAACCTGATCCTGGTAAGTTACATTGGAACCCCACCTGCCCCAGCAATATCCTCACTTTCTCTGGTGCTAAATTCCTGCTTTTACTGTCAAGGACATGAGAAATACTGCACACTGACTTTTCCTCCATGGATAATATGTCACGCCTATCCTATGTCTCTGTGCATTTGAGCTGCACCCCATTAGCAAACTCCTCCAGATTTCCCCCCTCCATCCAGCCCATGGTCTGCTCTACCCTGAAATGGTCCTAAAGCAAGGCACGGTTATAAATGAATGATTTTTATTGATTTCTGGTGAACCACTGTTAGGCATTTGGCTAAAGCTTATTTCTAAAAAACCACCGATTATTAAGGAAAAATCATTGTGCCCCTGTGTCTGTGCATTTCTCAGCCAACAGTCAGGCAGCAATGCCCCAGGGGATGGGAGGCGTTGGGTTGGAAAGGTCCCAGTTGAGGGATGGGACAATTGTAGAAAACGTATCGTTGTTTGCCTAAAGTGAGTAACAGCTGTCTTTTTCCCCTTGGAAGATTACACAGTTTCAGTGTTTCTCCCGTTTCCCCCGCACCGCACAGTCATACCATCCCTTGACAAACAAGTAGAATGGGGGGAGGGGTATAGGAGGTCGAGAAGGGGTAAAGTCGGGGAAGGCAACAGAACACAGTTATAGAATACTTTGGTTATCTGAGAAAAAGTTGGTTGCAGAAGACCTTTCTTCGTTGGAAGATTACAACAGTTTTACTGTGCCTGTCTCTGGCTTCACCCTTCACAGAGCCACGCTGTACAAGCTTGGGGAAATGATGGTGGGAGAAGGATTCAGTCTGGCAGCTTGATAAATTCAATCTGATGTTCCTTTGCAGTGGAGAGGTGAGAGACTTGTGCTGCTGATGTGGAAGTTCTGGGAACAAATAAAGTTGTGGGGTGTCACTTTCATTTTCTGCCCAGTTCACTGTTAGGTAGGCACACGGGCAGGATTTTCTGGTGATGCCAGGGTGGGGATGAGGGTAGAGTGGGCAGTGTTCATGGTTCGCATCTCCCTTTGCACTGAAACGCCATATGCTAGCTGAGAATATAACCAATTTCTAATTGAATTGCTTTTTCCAGCAAATTTCTGGTGTAGCAGAAACTCCAGTTGTGTCTTGAGGTTCCACAGCAGTGCCAAATCTGCTTGGCCCATCTTCATAGCTGACCAAATTCTTCTGTAAATGTATAGTCTTCTCCCGGGGACACCCTTCTGCCCTGGGGGTAGCCCTGCAAATGTCTCCTTAACTTACTATCCCTTTTGGTTCCCCAGTAACTCCATGCAAGCTGGTCCTCTAGTCCATTAACATAGTTCATTCACAAAACATAGTGCAAATAGTTAACAAAAGTCTCAAAACATAGTCCATATCACCCCCAATATATGTAGTCTTTGACACCTGACTTTGATCTCATCATACTCTGGTGTCTTCTGCCACACTTCTGTCCCTCTGACAGGACTGCCACCACATCCCTTCTCTGGGGTGCAACCCCATTCTGCCCACTGGAATTCCCACAATCTCTCTGCTGTGAGCATTCTTGCCAGGGGAGCATCCCTCACTCCCTCGTCCCTCTCACTGTTCTGCTGAATCCAACTCTCCAGCAAGGAGACAAATAAGCCCTCCACTGTTCCCCCTTATTCAGCCCTCTCTGGCCCTTGGCTCCAGCTCTCCAGCTTAGAGCCAGCAGGCATTTCCCTCTGCTCTTCCTTCTGCCTTCAGTCCTAGTCATTAAGAAAGATCGAGTGCTGTTGATAACAGAAGTTTGTAAACAAGTGTGAATAGCAAAAAGACAAAAAAAACATTGCACAATAACCACATAACAATTTGGCCACCATCTTCCAGAGCACAAACCCAACCTCAAGGTGATAACCCAATGGAGGTGTCCTGTTATAATTCTTTAATGTATGCAACATCACACAAACGAATGACCGGATTACAAGGGAACAAAACCCACACAAAGCTATGTAGCCCCACATGTACCAATGTTTCCTCATTCATTTCCAGTGACTTAGGACGTAAAGGTGTCCCTCGGCACAGGCACATGTCATCTTCTGCATCCCTGCTGTGCCAGGATGTGTGCACATATGACATCCCTGATTGCCTTTGCCCGCTGAGAACCAGGACCAGTGCGCACATGGGCGGGATCTGGCTACATGTACAAAGTTTGTAAACCAGACTTGTCTTGAGCCTACTCAGGATGAAAACACACTCCTTTATCCTCAAAATGTTGTGCTATGTACTGCAGGTGATGATTGTACAAACAGCATGAGCTTCATTGGCATCCCAATGAGTGCATAGGCAGCACCTACAAGATTTCAGCCTACCTCATGCACCCTCCACAACCATTCCACAGCTATTGAGTTGGTAACCAAATTCCCTTTTTCCAGGGTCATTGATTTCAGGGTAGGGTTTCATGAGCCAAGGCAGGAGCAGGTATACAGGGTCCCCCAAAGTAAGTTGGTGCAGACAAATCTTACAGATCAATATTGTTTCTGGGGAAACAAGTCCCTTCTCCCCCCTTCAATTGAAACCTGTTCTCTTCAGCACCTTGACGTCATGAACCTTTCCAGTGTTTCCTATGTTTGTATTACCTTATCCACCTCTGTGGTAAACTAAGCCCAGCAAAATGAGTGAATAGTGACTTTTTGTTTGCATACTCACTTACCCTTGTGTTAGGCAAATACATTGGTGGCCTCTGCACAGATCAGAAATCCCATCCTCTGAAGTCCAGCTATTATTTCTGGAACTTTTCTTATGGCAACCACCCATGGGGCAGATCACAGTGTTAAGTGCCTTACAAACCTGCACAACCACAATTCCAATAGTGGACGTTACAACCCCATAGTGGTTTGCCACAGACCTACAGCTGTCTGGTGTTAGCAGCTTCTACAAAGCAATAACAACCCGCTTAAGCACCAGTATGGCTTTACTGAATCAAGTGTTCTGTTGCTGGAGGCAGGGCTGGCTCCAGGCAACAGACGACAAAGCACGTGCCTGGGGCGGCGGCTTGTAAGGGGCGGCAGTCCTGGGATTCTGGGGCGGCCATTTTTTTTTTTTTTTTGCTTTGGCAGTTCGGCGGCAGCCATTTTTTTATTTTTATTTTTTGCTTGGGGCGGCCGAAAAGCTGGAGCTGGCCCTGGCTGGAGGTTTGGTGTAAGCTCCTCGCACAGCTCCATGATGGTCTGTGTCCTTATTCAGAACTTCTGAAGCCACTGCCAATCATCCCAGGTTTCCAGAATGATGCAACCCCACCATACTAATGCAGATTTTCCTGAACCAGAAGTCCATGTCCCCAATCAGATCCATGCCCAGACAAACAGAAGTATCAGGGGTGAAATCTTGCTCCATTTAAATCAATATTTGTATGCTTACCCACACAGCACATCCCTAAATCTCACTTCTCACACCCCAATAAGTGGCACCATATAGACCTGAACAAGATGGAGAGCCTGTGTAGATATAAACAGTCACATAAAAATGAAGGATCTAAGGGGCACAAACCTCTAAACTGAACAAGTCCTGTTGCAATTCCCAAAATTTCAGAAGATTTTAAGGGATTTCAGAAAATAATTGTGTGCAAAGTAAAATAGTAAACCTGTTTCAACTCATCACTGGGAAGTTCTGCCTTATTAAAACAAATGGGGAATAAAAAACAAACAAACAAATAAACAAAAAACAGTAGCCAAACTCACTCACGTTAGGAGATAAAACCACCTCAAATGCCAGCATTACCAATATAAAAAAAACCCATATCAAATCAAAGCAAGTTATCCTCTTCTGTGGGCTCCTGTGCTTCTCGCTCCTCTTTAGCCATGTCTCTTGAGCCATCTCCTCCCACACAGTCATTCCCTCTGTAATCTAAATAAAACATAGGTATTTCAGCCTAATATTTTGGCACCTGGGCAACATACTTTTTCGGATATTTCCCCCTTATTGCATATGTTTCCCAATAGCTCAATTCTACCTCACCTTTTCCTTAATTCCCTGTATTTTCTCATTTTCTGTCTGCCAATCTGTTTTCCTCAGTCTTTCAACTTTTAAAATTTTCCTTATGAATAGCTTTTGTTCTGTTTTCTCCCTCTAAATCTTTCTTACATATCTTCTCTTCCATGATCTACCATATCCCACTCCCAATCTGCCCAGTCTTCCTTCCCTTCTTTTCTTCTCCTTTGTCTCCCAATTCATCCTGACCCCACACTCCCACTAAGGGACACTGTCTGGGAAGTCCCCAGCTGGACACATACTCTTCCCATTACTCCCAATATAGTTTCTCCTGCTTGGTAAGTCCTTACTTCACAGTCCAGTGGATAGGTGTTCCAACGGGAAGCTCTGGGAAAATAATTCTTCCCAATCTAGAGAGAAGAGGGGGCGCTTTGTGTCTTTGATTTTAGCAGAGGAAGGGATACCACTTTCCTCCATCCTTTCCCTTATTTTAAGCTCCATCTTCATCTAAGACAAAATTATTAAGTGTTAAGTATGCCCATAGTATAAGTACGTAGACTGAGAATTTGGCGTTTTACACCTTTAGAGCTATGTGTCAGAGCTCTGAGTCATGAAGATGAATTCCACATACTTTTATAGAGAAGTCCCATTCCTTATATATAGGAGCATCACATCTTTCAGTGGAAGTGATGTAAAATCATCTCCATTATTCATCTTATAACAGAATGAATGTTCTTTAATCTGTCTGTTCAGCTTATTAGTACTGTATTTCTGAGAGTTGCTTGGCAGTTTTGCAGTCACCATGTGACATAAATGCCTACTTTTGGAATTTAGAAAGAAATGGAAAAAAGTTAAGAGTCTCCTAACTTCACATGGTGGCGAATCCTTCAGTATGAATGTTGTGTAGCAAAATAATCAATCCAACATTTATATAAAAGAGAGAAATATATACCCCATTATCTTAAGAGAAAAATAAGGTTAGATTTGTTTCATTTAAAATGCAGCTAACTAAGCATATGCCTTCAAAGTAGACTTTTATTCCATTTTTCTTCTTGTTTGGTTTATTTATATTTCAAATACTTTCCCATCAAAACCCAACAATATAGGATTATTACAAAGTAAAATGAGACAGCACCCTATTGGCAAAAAGATACCTCTTTAAAAGATTTGTTTGGCATTTTGAAATAGTAAAAAGTTTAAAGTCAGAAAGAAAGTGAGAAGAGAAGATGGAAATAGAAAGGTGATAGAGATTACAAGGATGTAACAGTGTAAGAATTAATTAAGGCCATCTGACCTACATCCAGATGAAGTACATTCTGGAGTTATAATCAATATCCCCTGTACTGGATCATAAAGCAGGTTTTGCCGTAATTGATGAGTCATAACCTCAACATTAGGATCTGCTTGGAATGCAGATCTAGGAAGGGTTGCCATACTATGTCATGTTGCAAAATGGTATTATGAGGAGGTAGCACCATCTATTATTAAGGCTGCCTGACACCTCATATTGTAAGACCCTGTTTTTAGTTGCTTACAACTTTGCCTAACTTTAATTGGTTGGGCGGAAATTTTAGATGCTAGATGTGTGCTGTAGCTAAAATTTTGGGGGAAATTTTAGCCAAAACACTTAAGCTCTTTCTATTAAATTTCAATTAAAAATGTGAGGCAATATGAAATTTTGAAATGGAAAATCAAAACATTTAATTCTGAAATGCTTGAAGTGGAACATTTTGAACTATCAAAGTGTTGGGGGGGGTGTTCAGTTTTCATTTCAAAATACATTTTTGTCGTACAAAGTACATTTTCATAAAACTTTTTACTTTTAGCTAATTGGCATTTTTCAACAGAAAAACATTCATTTGGAAAATGTTTGACCAGGTCTAGTTCCAACCCTGCCGATGATCCACCTGGGAGTTAATATGATGTTACAATATCGAATTTCTCTGCGCGCGGCAGCGTGTTTTGCCTCCACGTGGAGCAAGTGGCTCCAGCGGCATGGGCATGGTAAGGGGTTGGGGCAGTCAGGGGACAGATAGGGGGGTAGGGTCCGAGAGGGGCAGTTAGGGTCGGGGGTGGGATTCTGGGGGGCAGGGGTCCCAGGAGGGGGCAGTCAGGGGACAAGGATCGGGGGGGTTGGGAGTTTTGAGGGGGCAGTCAGGGGGTGGGAAGTGGGAGGGAGTGGATGGGGGTAGGGTGGGGGGGACCTGGTCTGGGGAGCAACCCCTGGGCACGGCTGGCCCCTGGGGTCTATAAAGGCTCATTGGGATTTGCCCCTCAATGAACCGATGTGTGGCGGCGGGGGGCGGGCTGAAGGTGGAATTTTCACCTAGGGCGCAAAATATCTTTGCACCGGCCCTGTCCGTATGCAGCCCACATTAAAGTGCTGCCGCAGTAGTGCTTTAACGTCCCTGCCCCTTTTGCCTCCCACATTGGCGGCCCTGCGATGTTAAAGCACTTCCACTGCAAAAGACCCTGCTTAAAGCGCAGCCGACAGAGCAGGGGGCAAAGGGAGCAGCTACCCCAGGGCAGCAGCGGCTGGAGCCCCAGGCCCTTTAAATCGCTGCTGGAGCCCTGGGTGGCGCAGGCCAGGTGGCATGGAAGGGCTGGCTGGTGGGCATTCACCCTCCAGCACTGCCTCTTCTGCCCGAGGCCCTGCCCCTTCTGGGGGCCGGAGCCGGCCCCCGTACCGGTAAGTCTTCGGAGTTACTTTCACCCCTGGCTGCAGGACCCTTGCTTAATTTGTTGCAGAAGTTGAAAGGTGTGTACTGAAGGAGGAAGAGGATTGCAGGAAAAGAAAGGACAATGGCAAGAGGCAGTTGAATGCTGCCCTGCAAACCTGGATTCTCTATCCCAATCTTTCCCTATGTGATGCAAGTCAAGTCACAAACCAAACTTTTCACAGGTGGTCACTAACTGCATGTCCCTCATTTTCTGGGTGCCCAACTTGAGACTGAAGTCAATGGGACCTGTGCTTTTAGCAATATATAGCACTTCCTATGTTAAGTAAGTACTCTGAAAAATCAGCTCCTAGTCATCTCAAATTGGGCACCATTAGTGGTAACTTTCCACCTTAATCTTTCTGTTCTTCAGCTCTCCATCTGTAAAATGGGAATAACATCACCTCTTCATCTCACAGCAGTGTTGTGAAGATAAATGTATGTTAGGGAAGCATTCAGATACTGTACTGATGAGTATCATAGAGAGCCCATGAGGAAATTAATAGTACCGTCTTCAGAGACGCATTTAAGTAGTGTGCAGTAAATAAGGTACGGGGCCTCACACTGAACAAAGGATTGTCTATTAATATATTTAATTGAACACCATCCATCTTGTGCACTGGATGAGGCAGGAGTCTTCTGGACAAAATAGTCTGTGATCATGTAATTAATGATTGTATCATAATATATATGCACAAGAGGGCTGAATTAAGGTTGCCCAGGCAACTGTAGTACTTGTATTTTTTAAATTTTTGAGTGCTTGACTCTGAAACCTTAATAATGTTCTTTTAAAAAGTGTGTGTGCAATAAACATATTCACAGATTTGTCAACATATTGTGTATTAACCCATTCCCCTCCACCTCAACTTTTAAAAATATAACTTAAATCCGTGGTCCTCAGCTTTTCCAGAATACTGTACCTCTTTCAAGAGTCTGATTTGTCTTGCATACCCTCAACTTTCACCTCACCTAAAAATGACTTGCTTACAAAATCAGACACAAAAATACAAAAGTGTCACAGCACACTATTACTGAAAAATTGCTTCCTTTCTCATTTTTGCCATAATTATAAATCAATATGAATATACAATTGTATTTACATTTCAGTGTATAGCATATAGAACAGTATAAACAAGTCATTGTCTGTATGAAATTTTAGTTCATACTGACTTAACTATTGCTTTTCATGTAGCCTGTTATAAAACTAGGCAAATATCTAGATGAGTTGTTATACCCCTGCAAGACCTCTGCGTACCCGCAGGGGGTACACATACCCCTGGTTGAGAACCACTGCATTAAGCTATGCCGGCACATTGTACTTTCAATTGTTTCTTATCTTGTTTATTATTTGTCACTTTTATTCATAATTGTTTATTCCAAAAGATTTACTTGTGTTATGGAGCATTTCTATGTATAGTAAATCAACAGACTGAAGGTTTGTAACAAACTGAAACCCAAATATGCTTTCCCTAGCCATGGCCCATCATAGACTTTAAAACATCTTAGATGGAAAACTGATTCTTTTAATGAACATACATAACATTATAGACCTGCCAAAATAATAAATCATATCCCTCTATATGCCTCACATATTTGTCAAAAACAGCAGTTTTTCTTCTATTTTTTCAACCATTAATGGATTTGTAAAATATCTCACTTAGAATCTTTTGGATCTGGTCCAGTGGTTTGGGATCCCTTAGGGTATCCAGTGCAGACTGATTTATTATAGTAAATATTATGCAGTTTATGTCTCTGAATAGCTCATACTGTAGCAGTGCCTCGGCTCCAGCAAATGATTAATAACAAAACTGGTTCTTTAGTACACTTATTGCCCACATACACTCAGCTACCAGAATGATATAGCATTATGAGTTCTTATGACTAACCAGGGGCACAAAGCATTTCTTTTAGTATTTCTGTAGCTGTCCTAAGAGATCACAATGGATGCTGAGCACAAATTGAAAAAGCTGCAACATTCAAAAGATGAACAAAAAGTAAAATAGCCATTCTTTGGGCAGACAATTCTTTTCAGACCCAAATAATTCATGATTTTCCCCTCTTTTGCTGGAGATGGGTGTTGTGCACTTCAATTTGTTTCTTGAGAGACATGCATTGATGAGATATTACCAAATGATAGTTTTTTCTTACCATAAAAACATCTGATTTCTTGGGAAAAAAATATCTACAAATGGTATTAAGGAAGCATTACCTCTTTATATAGCATGCAAATAGTGAATCAGGATGAATGGAAGATCCGTAATATGAAGTGTTGCACAATATGCAGGGAACAGAAGGAAGTTTACCCTTCATTACTGGGAGTCAATAAGAGCCAATTTTAAAATAGCTCTCCTTCTTTTTAGGCACCAAAATAAGTAGCCGCCTCAGCTCCTTTGAAAGCCTGGCAATTAGTGCCGTAATGGGAGTTGCTGGGCACTAGCCCATGTTGTGTGCTAGCTATTTAAAAATCTTGCCCTATGCTCTTTTGAAAAATCTTGGCCAAATCTCAAGGTCCTTATTCACGACCAGAGTATGGTTGTAAAGTCGGTGACCACATTGTGGACAGACAGTGAGAAGACATAAGGAACCAATGAGAGCTCTAGAAATCGTGCCAGAAGCTGGCACCAAGAGCACAAATCCCATCTACCAGGTGCATGGGGTGGGGTGGGGGGATGGGACACTGAAGGGGGCTCACTGGTGCTACTTACATCACTCAACCTCAGCAGCCCATAGCTGTTGCTGTTCTGGCTACTACCACTAGAGGTAACAACCGACAGGCCAGAGCTGGATTAGAGGTTCCTCTCCCTCAGCTACTGGTTCCTTTAATTCCTTCTGAGCACAGAGAACTGGTAGCTGAGAGCAGGCAGAAAAGGAACTGAAGGTCCAATAGCCTGTTGACTGATACTGTAATATAATATTACCCCCTGGATGACTTAATGACTAGGCCTATATGTGATTGTGTGTGTGTCTGTATAAATTCATCATTGTGTGCTTCTGTGTGCGCACATATGTGCATTCCTAGCACAGTGAACATGTGAATGTAAGATAACCCACTTTGAAGGACTGTTTGGGGACTTGTCCAAAAATCATTACCCACCCCTCCTCACCTCTTCCCACCCACTCTTTGAAGAGATAATACACTAGACAATTCCTTGTAATTCCATATTTACCTGATGGGGGATTCTATCCCAAATATTTTTCAGAGTCACCCATAGTTAGCTTACCTGTGCTCCTAGTGTCACACTGTGGCCAACAGGGCTAATGTGATATGTGGCTGCAGAAACAGGGGAATCTCAAGTAGGAGTACAGAGATTATTTTACGTCTGTATTTGGCACTAGTCTGACCACTGCTGGAATACTGTGTTCAGTTCTCGTATCCATAGTTCAAGAAGGAGGTTGGTAAATTGGAGCCAGTTCTGAGAAGAGCCACAAAAATCATAGAAGTATTAGAAAACATGCCTTACAGTGATACATTCAAGGAGCTCAATCTATTTAGCTTAACAAAGAACAGGTTGAGAGGGGTGACTTGATTACAGTCTGTACATACCCACATGGGGAACAAATATTTAATAATGGGCTCTTTCAGTGGTGTAGCCAGGTTTAGAGCACAGGGGGAGCGGAGCTAAAAAAGGCGTTGGGACCAAAAAGCGTCGGGAGCAAAAAAAGGCTCCAGGAGAAAAAAAAAAAAGCTCCGCTCTGGCTGCAGCGTCAGAGCAAAAAAATGGCGCCAGAAGGAAAAAAGGCGCCGCTTCTGCTCAGTGGGGGGAGCGGCCGCTCCCCCTGCTCCACCCTGGCTACGCTACTGGGCTCTTCAGTTTAGCAGATGTGGAAGCATTTTCTTCCACACAGAGAAGGGTATAACACTATCCAATAGTTAGAAGGTAAATCTAGACAAAGTCAGACTGGAACTAAAGTGTACATTTTTAATATGGAGAGTAATTAACCATTGGTACAACTTACCAAGAGTACCGGTGGATTCTCCATCCCTGGCAATTTTTAAATCAAGTGTGGATATTTTTCCAGAAGATATTCTCTAGGAATTATTTTGGGGAGGTTCTCAAAACTGAAACTCAGATTCCTTCCATGGTTATGCATCTTGATTTCTCTAAGTGGGCCTAGCTCCGGTTTTAAACTGGAATTGTGTAGGGCTTTAGACTATATTATGTATTAAAATCAGTGCTCAGAAAACAGCTGGCCATCACCCATATGCAATATCAGCACTTCCCTGAAGCTACTACCTCATTCTCCAGAATCTTGGGGTTGGGGTGGAGTGGAGAGGGTTGGTTGTTTGTTTTTTGTTTAAGTAAATCTCTAGCTCTGGTGGTTATAAAGAAAACCTTAAAAAATGTGAGAAAAAGTGTAACCAAAGCAGGTGACTCTATAAAGTGCCTGGAACAATAGCTCTGACAGATATGAACTCACTCAGCAGCCCATCCACACACTGGGCAGATTCTTGGGTTTGCAAGGCAGGAATCCTCCTCTCCCAGCCACAGAGCTGCTCAGTGACTGACCTACAATAGCATCCACAAAATAGTCTCTGTAGCCCGTTCTGTGGCACTTTCCTATATGAGGAGGAGAGGACACACACATAATCAATTAATTTTAGGTACAGTTAAGCACGTGCTCAAATGTTTTGCAGAATACTCAGCACCTTGCAGGATTGAGCCCAATGTTTGGTTTTGTTTCAAAGTTGTTCCCATTCAGGGAAGCATCACAACTGTGCCAAGATAATGAGCTTGCAATTAATGGAATAATGTAGATTTATAGAGAAATACTGTTTCCGAGCCTGCCATTGGTGACTCAGGTGTATTATATTGGGGAGCTCTAAATGAACACACAGGAGTTCAACACAACCCTGAATGAGCCAGAGCTACAGTTTGAAATGAATGACACTTACAGTCTTGCACTCTGCTCCAGTGTTTATCTTCGATAAAAATCTGTTATTCTTCCATGTAAGATTGATTGTTATGCATCACCTAGTCAGCACTAGTTGAATCAGTGTGCTTTTATTACAGCAGATGGGTGATTTCTTCACTCTGCAAATCAAACACTGAGATATCAGCCAAGCGCAGGATTCTGTGTCGTTCTTACTAGACCAGTATCTTTGTAGAATGTTTGTTTTAAATGGGACATATGCAGTCCAGATGCAAGTGAGATTCCTGGTGACCTCAATGGGAGCTTTACCTCTAGAAAGAGTACTGGAATCAAGCCCAGAATTGACAGAGATTGCTTTCTTTGTGAGACATTAAGGAATAAATTCTGATGCTCCCTCCCCAGTCAAAATGTCCTCCCGCCCCCCAGCTGCATAGGAATCTGACTACAGCAAAGCAGCGTGAAGCTGCAGTAATAACTGTAGTGACTCTGCTACCACTCCTCAGATTGAGTGGTACGTGCTTGCCTCTACATGTTCTAAAATTGAATAGAACTAAAATGGCCTGAAAAGTCAGATGATGGAGTGGCATCTGGGAGCTAACGTGCGATTTACCATCTATCCAAGCTTGATAGTAGAAAAAGTAGACTAGAAAATTCTAGTCATTAGTGAGGCCTCCTTGTATTTAAAAAGTATTTGTACCCTCTGTTCCATGATTGTCAATCCAACCAGAGAGGGTGGGCCACAGAACATCAATTTTCTGCTATCACCAAGAGAGAAACCACCCTCTGACGGAGGAAAAAGGAGGAAGGGAGGGAGGTCAATGTGTTGATTCTTGGGGTGGGGGGGACAAACTGAAGGAGTAGCTTTATGTACTGTTCTCTCTCTCTCTGGGTCGTCTAAAAAGTCTCCTTCCTGAGAACTAGATTCTGATCTCAGTTACACTAGAATAAATCTGGCATTGACATCAGTGATGTTATCCTGGATTCACACAAATATACTTAAGAGCAGAATCTGATTCCTACTCCATTAATGTGTCTGCAATCACCAAGTGATATTCCTAACCAATATAACGAACAGTAGAAGCCTAGATGTTAAAGTGCACTAGGCTTTCTCTGTCAGCAAGACCTTAGTTCAAATGTGACTAACCCTCACAGAGGGTATTAATTTGGAGGGCCTCATCCTTGTTATTTTAATAGATGTTAACCCACATCACAAAAACCCATCACATGATTTGTTACAAATAGCATTCTCTGGTCAGGACAGGAGAAGGAATGTTCGGAGAGGGATAATGCAAATTGAGGGATAATGCAGGATTGAAGTTATTGGCTCAAAGGTGTAGCCAATCGTTTAACTACACTAGCCGTTCATTCTTAAAAGTGTTCAGACACCAAATAACCAAACTTATCCAACATCATTGTCAAAAGACAAAACAGCACAACACAAAAAGGAAACATACATGTCTTCTTTCCAGGAAGCAAATTCACACAGCATATTCAACTTAAATAAAAGGTGTGCTTCCAAGATACGCAGTTCAGCTAGTAGTATTTATTGGATGATTTTATAAAACTTTTTACATACCCCTAAAATTCAACACACCTGTTTGTACCAGTTCCTTAACTCGTTGCTCTGTACCTTCCGTATCCATTACAGGTTCTGGTCCATGAATGTACTTCTCCAGCTTGTATTCAGAGATGAACAGAAATGCAGGGAGAGCATAATAAATTCAGTTAACATAACTTCCCAACACTTATTTATGTATATTTTAAAACTATGCAAATAATACCTATTAATGTGGTATATACTACACCTAACATATATGAACTGTCAAAAATGTGTGAGGAAGTTGGCATATTCCTTGCCTGCATTTCACGTTTTCCATGAGAAAATTCACCATTTTTAGATTTAATAAAATATTGTTTTGTTTAAGGAAACATTATGTGCTCTACACAGTTAATCTTCAACAGAGAAAGTTGCCGCTCATCCTGCAGTGCACTGTTCAGTGCCACACTTCATATTGTCACTCACAGACTCTCTCTCACCAAGACAAGAACCAGAGACTGATTCAGTAAAAGGAGAGGAAGGATGGTCTAGTGGTTAGGGTCCTAGCCTTACATTTGGGAGTCCTGAGTTCAATTTCCTCTTCTGCCATAGACTGTGTGTGAGACCCTGGGCAAGTAACTTAGGACAAGATTTTCAAAGATGTTTAGCTGTCTAACCTGCAGGTGCTTTTGAAATCCCACTAGGTGCCTATCTGCATCTTTAGGCACATACATACCTTTGAAAATCTGGCCCATAGACTGTATTTCAGTTCCCCATCTGTAAAAAGCAGATAATAGAAGTTCCCTACTATACAGTGGTGTGAAGATAAAGCCATTAAAGATTGTGAGGTCCTCCAATATTATGCTAACAGGGGCCAGAAAAGATCCAAAATACATAAAATACAGCCAGGCTACATTACATTTTTCAATGTTAGCTACATAACTACGTTATCCTGAAACCTGCCTCAATCATCACTGAAGTAATACACCGTAGCAGCATTTTATCCTTCTTATGTATCTTACATTTTATACCCCCATTTCAGCTCACCTTCCTAAAAAAGTTAGGATTTTTTAAATGTTCTCTTACCATAGACAAAAGCTGGAACATCAGCTCACAAGGCAGCCAACTTATTTGTATTTAAAAACAACAAACACGATGGGTCTTATCCTATTCCCACTAAACTTAGCAGGAGCTGTGCCATTGACTTCCTTTTTTAGCAGGATCAGAGAAACAGAAAAGATCAATTGTATGTATAATATTGTAAAGACTCACAGCAAAGAGTGCAATTCAGCTGTGCATGCAGTACATTAATTTCATTACTAGAGAGTTTATGTTCCATTTAAAGCTGTGATTTCTTTTACTTTCTCTTCCTCTTTCAAGTTCAAAGTACCTTCATTTTCTGCTTTCCTTCTGTACATTATCCTAAGCCAATGAAACTGATTTTTTTAAAAGTGCTGTGAAGAGAAATGTGTGTGGGCGGGGGAGGGTGTTGGAATCACCTGATTTTGATGGCACATTCAGGATTGTTTAATGAGCCTGTAACTGAGTTAGCTGTGTCTTGAGCCCTTAATATCTTTTACTGAAGTAAACCATTCCTGGAGGCCTTTGAATATTGGGAATCTGAAGATGCAAGCAACAGGTAATGTTCTGATGCTTGATGTATTTATTATTTGCTAGAAAGAGTTCTCTAGAATGCCTCTGAGCATGAATAAAAAAATTCCAGCTATTCATTCATGCTTCTTTCTTTTTTACTCTTTTTTGTGAACAAACTACTGCCTTTTTCTTGCTAGTAAGCTCCATTACTGTAGTTTTGCTGAAAGACCAACATTTATGCTTTGACATGGGGTTCTTGTATAGAGATTAAGCAATACCTTTTGAATTCAAAAGTCAAGTTCTCTATTTAGTACATTTGAAAACTTCATTCTTTCAAGAAACTGATTGCAGAGCAGAAAGCATAGTACAGGAACTAGCTTGTAACTCATGCTGATGGAATAAAGTGAGCTAATGTATTGCTTTATCTCAATGGAAGAACCCCATGTACACTCACAAATTCAAGTTATTTCATTCACTGCACACTATCCACTTGTACACAGTATTAGCAGGAGTGACATGGAAATAATACGTAAACTAGTTTGTAATTAAGGACTACATGGTAAAGCATATGCATGGTAGGAAAAGTCAAGGTGCGCAGATTACCATAATTTTGCTGACTTTTAAGTATTTAACTGTGCAATTTTAGTGACCTCTTACCATAGTTATTAGCTTTAATGGAGCATGTGTATTATATTTGAATCCTATTTCTTCTTAAAAGGACTCTGCTAAAAATGTAAAGTTTGAAAACTGAAAAAAATGTGAAAAATGTTTTTCTTTGTGCTCAATATTATTTTATGGTATTTTCCTTTTGTGAAGGCTCACTGTACTAATAATATGATGTTTCACTGCTCTATCCTAACAGTTCATTAGTTGCTATTAATCTAAAATTCTTGGACTTATAAGTAACATATTTAAAGAAATGTGGGGGTTGTTGGGGGTTTTTCTTTAGGTTTCTTATGACATTTTTGTGTTGATTGTAATGCTCTTGAAAGTGAGGGACTGATACCATGCCCTAAAGCCAGGCCCACTGTGAACAGACACTGTATATATTGCTTCCCTGCTCAACTGAAGATGTTTGTCCTATTGCATTTTTGGCTCCCTTCGTGCTGCTGCTTCCATGTTGGCAAAGCCCTGTATTTCTGCAAAGCCCACAGAAGTCAATGGGCCTCCAAACAGGCCCGTCCTCATGCAGTGTCCACCCTGGCCTGCTGTAGCTTTGCTGTTTCATAACTTAGGCCTCTCATGAGCATGGACAACCAATTGGGTGGAATTGGTGGCTTTGGAAGAAGCACACAGAGTCAACCAAACTCACTGCACTTATGATAATAACAGGTAAAAGAATCTGTGTTTGAATGGAATTGGATATATATTTTGTATTGAGAGTTGGAGGCCATTTAAAAGAAAACAGGTATCTTATGAAACCCTACCTATGAGATCTGTGAGGCCTTTTATGAGATGTCGGTGTTTCTGTATAACAGATGTGTATGGTTTTCCATTATATTATGGTTATTAGTTTATTTGTGTTATGGCAGCACCTACAGACCACAATGGAGACTGAACAACTCCTAGCACAATAACATCCCAAACACATAGTAAGAGACAGTCTGTACCCCAAAGAGCATATAGGGACAGTAGACAAGACAGTCAAAGGATGGGAAGTTAAACAGAGGTGAAATGAATTGCCCAAGGTCACAGATCAGATCAGATCAGAGCTGGGAATAGAATTTAGGTCACCTCACTAGTAATCCACTGCCTTATCCAGTAGTCCATGCTTCCATCCCGTGGCCACATATATAATCCACAATTGGTAGCTAAAATATACCCTGACTCCTGAGTATTTAAAATATTTTAAATCTTAGATGCAATGATTGCACCTGCAAAAATATTTAAAAATCTCGTTTGTTTCTGCATATGGAATTTGGATGCAAGTATGTTAGAGAGACAAGGTGGTGGGAGATGTAATATCTTTCAGTGGACCAACTTCTGTTGGTGAGAGACTAGCTTTCAAACTTAGACAGCGATCTTCATTTGCAGGAGCACAAATGCATATTTTTTCATGTACATTATTACAGTTTGGGAAGAAATCCTCTTTTGCATAAAATGTTTGAAATGGGGCTATAATCTCATAGTACTCAAAACAATGTAAAAGTGCACAGCTCTACTTGATGTCAGTATTGCTACCTGCCTCCTTAAAGTTAAGCACACACTTAAGTGCTTTGCTGTATCAGGACCTAGAACCCTAAGTGAATCCCATCCCAAGAAGAGCACCCAGTTGAAGTTACATTGCTATAAAAATGGTCGGAATTTAATATACTTCAGACTCTTGTGACAATCCAAAGTTGGGTCTTTTGTGTTTACCTCTAAACTTGAAATATTTAGAGCTAGCGTCCGATTTGAATTTAGAGCCTTTGCTAATGCTCTGTCCAATGACTTTGATACCTACTCATCAGCTATTTCTGAGATTCCCCATAACCTTTCCTTTTTGCTGACCTCTCAGATTTTCCACCACTTCTGACAGCTGTCCAGTGATACTGTCCCCCACCACCTTCCCAACATAAGATGTCAATATAAAGGTCTCTGAAGTGATCTTATATTTTAACTTCCAAAGAACACATGAGAAATAAGACATGTTTGTTTGGTGCACATCTGTAAAAGGGAATAGGATGATTGTGTATCTCTGCTCTTTGAATAGTCTCTTAGTTTCCTGGCCATTTCTATTTCTTACTACTTACTGCCTCAACATCGTATCAGGAAGTGGTGTAGAGCACAGCAGGAATATACTCTCATGACAACAATCACAAGTATATTAATGTAACATGGGTTTAGTCAAAAAAATTGACCAAAAGCTGTGGAGCTGCCTGTCAGCATTGCAAAACAGCTGATCTGTCCTTTAGTATAGTCAGAGGCATTGGGAATCAGTGTTTTACAAAGTAAGCACTTCTCACGGTTCTAACTAGGGATGCTTTTGGCTTAAACATCAGACATATTGTTATCATATGTTTCCACTATGGGGCAGGGAGAACTTTGGATGTCAAAAAGAAAAATGTCCCAACTAATGAAGAGCTATTGCATTTCGCTTCCTTGACTGATTGCCCCTTCTTGCTTATATGCCAGGGAAGCTTTACAACCACAGCGACTCTACATATGACTTTCAAATCAAGGACATTTTCATTTGGAGCACAATCAATTATTTCATATTCACCTCCTAATGCTATATCTTCAGTCTGGCAAAGAAAAGCAACATGCTGACAAAAGTAATATGAAATGGAGCATAATGATTAGATTTTAAATGGTTCTTTTTTAAGGCTGACATGGGTTATATTTTACTGTAAGTGGGTATTACAGTAAGGATAACTTGCAACATAAACTGTCCCATCTTTCAAAAACCGTAGCTAAACAACTGGTGACAATAAGCTTTACTTACAATCTAAGGTTACGTTGCAATTTTTATTTTTATTTTTTTTGCACAATAACTTCAGCTTTTTAGGCTTTGTAGTTATAATACAATACTGAAAAAAATAATGTGGCATGGGGTTAATAAACCTTCTGCAGTAAAGAGTTGCTTAAGATTCCATGTTAAAATGGGACAATTACTAATTCAATATGCCGTTTCCAAATTCAAATAGTCTTTCTATACTTTTTATTGTAATATCTGTCACATTCAACTCCTTTTGTATGTAGCATTCAAACTCAGTATAAAAATCTACCAGTACAGCTAGTTCCATGCATGGGGATTCCTCAAACTGTATTCTGGTCTGGCTGGAATGTAAACAATTGTACTCAAAACTGAACTTCCAGTTAAGGCGGCTTTCATATCTACACATTACAGCCCCACTGCTCATGGGTTCACAGTGAGGTGAGAAGGCACAGGAATCTCCTACCTTATGCTACTGTTCCCACAAAGAGACAGCTGTAACACTGCTGAAAGTGTTCCACATCACAAAGTGGCTGTGGTGGGAAATTGCTAGTACTGCCAGCAGTATATGTGACCCCACATGAGTGAAGTCTGCCCATGCAGAGAGGGTATGGCCAGGGCCCCACTCAATCGTGCACCACCCAGTGTCAGCAGAGCAAGGTAATGCAGGCTATGTGGTTCTACAAATGAAACAACTACTGCTCAACCCAGTAGCGCAGCCAGGTCCGGAGCGCAGGGGGAGCAGCGCTATAAAAAGGTGCCTTCCCCTGTACTCACCCGGCGGCGCTCCGGGTCTTCGGCGGCACTTCGGTGGCTCACTCCGGGTCTTCGGTGGTACCCGCCGCCGAAATGCCGCCGAAGACCCGGAGCACCGCCGGGTGAGCGTAAGAAGCGGCGCTTAAAAAGAAGCGGCGCCTTTTTTTAGTGCTGCTAAAAAAGGGCGCCGCTTCCGCCGCTTCTGCTCAAGGGGGAGCAGCTGCTCCCCGTGCTCCCCGCCCCGGCTACGCTACTGGCTCAACCCTTCCCCCATCCCCTGCCCTGCCCCTACTTTTTAAGGGCATATTAGGCTCTTTAAACAATATTTTGTTTCTATTTAATGGCCCAAACTATTAACTGGTGGGGAAGGGTCATATGGCTCAAGAGGATTTAGCATTACCAGCCTCCTGCTTTTAATTGAATTGTCTTTGCAGTCTGAAGGGTGGGGCTATGTCTCAATCATCCAACAACCAAGTGTCTCCCACTGGCCTTTAAAACATGTGGGTCAGACAGGCAATAAAAGATGCAAAAGAGAGACTTCTATAACATGCACGGGTACCAACTTTGTTAATTTTTGCCTCTTACATTTGAAGTTCTAGCAATCAGCAATGAAGTAAAACCAGATGTGTGTCAGGCAAGGTAAACTTAGTCTTTAGGTCAGAAGTACAAGAAGGTCCATGGCCCTCTTACTATTTCTTTAGCCGTCTTTCTCCCTTTTTAAATGTGATTAAAAGGTACTTAAGATACTCACTTTGTTAATATCATATCTCTAAATTTCAATAAGAACCTGCATAACTGCAGTGGCTGCATTCCTTGAGGCTCCCTAGAATTCTCCTCGTCTAACAGAATATGAAATATGTAGCAGTGCAAGCTCCACATTGGTTTGGTTTTGCTCATTATCAGTTGGTTTCCCCCTTCTTCCCTTTGATAGCCTTAAGTTTGTAGCCTATACTGAGCAGTAGTCAGAAAAGGTCCTTAGCAAAGTTTCTGCTTATCTCAATGCTCTGTGGGATTTTCCACACACACATACACACTCAGCCACCAGAGGGCTAAAAAAAGTGGGGTGCGGGGAGAATATGGTAGGACCAGTGATGCGGGGCCTTGGTTTTGTGTTTTCACAGGGGCTGTGCATGTGTACTGCCAATATCCTGTGCTCAAAATAATGAGATTGGCTTAAAAGTAATGACATTTTTAAAAGAAAATCTGGGGTCACCTTATTTATTTTCTGGGTTTTGTGCCTTCAGGGTTTGCCTCTTCCAGCTTTATCGGCAACACTGAAGGCTAGAAACTTAGCTTCATTTATGTATTTATTTTTTAAATGTGACATTCATATCTAAGCATATGACTCCAGAAAAACACCAAGTAATTGTGGTTAAAATAATGAAAGGGAGCAAAGTTCTTTCTGCAACATATAAGACTTTTAAAAGTGACCTGTTGAATATTACTGGCATTTTCCCCAGTGTGAGACATCTTAAACAACTATATGCAACTAGAGTAGTGACTTCACTATAAATACTTAGGTATGTTATATAAGGCAGTGTGGCCTGCACTGGAACTCAGGAGACCTGAATTCTAGTCCCAGCTCACTTAGTGGCCTGCTGGATAACCCTGGGCAAGTTACTTCACCTCCCTGTGCCTCAGTTTCCCCATCAGTAAAATAGGAATAATGATACTGACCTCATTTATAAAGTGCTTTGAGCTCTACTGATTAAATAACTACATATTTTATTTGAGATAGGTATTGTTATTAACATTTACATATATTTTATAACTTCATCCTCCCTTAATAACAATGTATTTAAGAGGGAAGGGAGAAGATGTTTTCCTCAAGGTTATTCTTTGATCTAGGTTGAACTCTACTTTAGCAGTGCAGCATTTTAAAATAACTAATGAGTGGAGAAGTTCATTGGTGATTCCTGTATTGCTATTCATTAGGGCTGTCAAGTGATTAAAAAATTTGTGATTAATCGCATGATTAAAAAATATATGGCAAAATGCGCGTAAAACAGAGCAGGAGCAATACAATTCTCTCCCAAGGAGTTCAGTCACAAATTAAATTTAACGCATTCTTTTTTTAACGAGCACCATCAGCATTGAAATATGTCCTCTGGAATGATGGCTGAAGCATGAAGGGGCGTATAAATGTTTAGCATATCTGGCACGTAAATACCTTGCAATGCCGGCTACAAAAGTGCCATGTAAATGCCTGTTCTCACTTTCAGGTGACATTGTAAATAAGAAGAGGGCAACATTATCTTCTGCAAATTTAAACAAACTTGTTTTTCTTAGTGATTGGCTAAACAAGAAGTAGGACTGAGTGGACTTGTAGGCTCTGAAGTTTTACACTGTTTTGTTTTTGAGTGCAGTTATGTAACCAAAAAAATCTACATTTGTAGTTGCACTTTCACAACAAAGGTTGCACTACAGTACTTGTATGAGGTGAATTGAAAAATACTATTTCTTTTGTTATCATTTTTACAGTGTAAATATTTGTAATAATAATAATATGCACTTCGATTTCAATTACAGCACAGAAGACAATATATATGAAAATGTACAAAAACATCCAAAATATTTGACAAATTTCTATTGGTATTCTATTGTTTAATAGTGCGATGAAAACTGCAATTAATCACGATTAATTTTTGTATTAATTGTGTGAGTTAACTGTGATTAATTGACAGCCCTACTATTAATGTAAGTATTAATAGCCTGCTTCTTATCTGTTCAAGGAATACATTATCACAAGTTTATTTAAAAAGTAGTGATATCTTTCTTACTCTTACACAGACTAAAACTTGGGCTCACACCCAATTTCAGTTCAGTACTGGGGAGAGAGGAATATACTATTAATGTTCCTGTCCTTTTGGAGGAGACAGAAGTCCAGCCTGTCTCTAGCACTCACACACATTGCATAGCCTGTATATACAAAAAGGCAGAAACCAAAACACTCCATATTGCAGTGTGGAAGAAAGTTAATCTTGCTTTGATAACTTTAACTTTTTTACTTCCTGATTTTTAAATTCTGTCTTATTAAGCACTTTATCCCACAAGGCACTGAGTGCTTCTGAGACATGCTGAGCATCTGCAACTCACCTTGACTTTTACAGGAATTAAGTTTTGGCTCCTTATGGGACTAGGCCCTAAATAGAGGGATGTTAATTCCTTTTGGAGTTTGTCTTTTATAGACGAATAAGTGGCAAGGGGAATCCGAGACAGAAATGAAAGCCGCCTAACTACAGTATCTGATTTTGACAAGTTGTACTGGTTGTTACACTCCCCTGAGGGGTATAATCCAGCACTCAGGATGAACACATTGACTGGATAGCAGCAAGGGAAGTGGAAAGCTAATGGGGCCTTGATAAGCCTACTCAAAGAGGAATATGATCAAGACAGTCGAAATTGAGCTGACTGAGTTTTCATTCAAACTTTCTAGTAAAAAACAGTATTTTTATCAATGTAAAGTTCAGTAGGAAATGGTCGTTTTTTGACAAGTTTCTTTTCTTCAAAACAAAACAACCCCTCCTCCTCCCCCCCCCCCCAAAACCAAAACACAACAACCCTGGAAACTTCCCCCCCCCCAATATATGTTGTGGGTTTTGTATTGAAAACTTTTGGCCTGTCAAGTGAAAATTTTCAGTAAAAGTAAAATCTTTTGCCCAAATGGCTGAAATTTCTCTTTTTGATGGCTGAAAAGGTCAGATTGGTTTTCAGTTGCCAGAAATATCAAGAACGTCACTCTTGTGAACAATTTTCATAGGAGGGAAAATTCTAACCAGCTCTAGTATCTACAATTGAAAAATTGCTTCCTGATGGTCCTAAAGAGGATGCCATAACAAGGTGACATTAGCTTTGCATGTTAAGCCAAACTGTACAAACTATACTGAGACAAAACAAAGGGTTGAAAATAGTCTGAGAACATATTGTGATCGGGGGAGGTTAACAGAGAGTGTGGAGACATGGATAAGGTTAAAATACAAGAAACAATGGACTATGAATAGGTAACTGGTCAACCAACACAAAGTCTACTTCCTGTTTTTTTCCCCATATTGCCTGCCTGTGTTGGAGAGTGCATAGGAAAGCATATTTTTGCCTTATTGGTAAACAAACCTCTCAGAGGTATGACGAGAGTAACAGAATACACGGGACTTCATATGAAGGTAGCAGCAGCAGCAGATCCAGTGCATGAAGAGGACAAAACGAGTAAGTTTGTGGACAGTATGCTTACAAAATGTGTGGATAACACCAAGCTGGGAGGGGTTGCAAGCACTTTGGAAGACAGGATTAGATTTCAAAATTACATTGACAAATTGGAGAACTGGTCAAATAAACACAGTGAAATTCAAAGCATTGCAAAGCATTACACTTAGGAATAAAAAAATCAAATGCTCTGGCTAGACAATGGTACTGCTGAAAAGTATCTGGGGGTTACAATGGAGCATAAATTGATTTGTCAACATTGTAATGGAGTTGTGAAAGGCTAAAAATCATCCTGGGGTGTATTGACAGCAGTGTATTATGTGTGACACAGGAGGTAATTGTTCTGCTCTGCTTGGCACTAGTGAAGCCTCAGCTGGAGTACTGTGTCCAATTCTGGATGCCATATTTTAGGGAAAATGTGAACAAATTAGAGTGCGTCCAGAGGAGAGCAACAAAAATGATGAAAAGGTTTAGAAAACCTGACCTAGAGGAAAGGTTAGGAAAAACTGGGATGTTTAGCCCAGAAAGAAGACTGAGGGAGGACTGGATAAGTCTACAAAATTTATTAAGGGCTGTTATAAAGAGGACAGTGTTCAATTGTTCTCCATGTACACTGGAGGCAGGACACGTATTAATGGAAATTTAGGTTAGATATTAGGAAATCCTTTCTAACTATAAGGATAGTTAAGCAGTGTAGTAGGCTTCCAAAGGAGGTTGTGGAATCCCTGCCATTGGAAGTTTTTATGAGCATGCTGGACAAACCTGTCGGGATGATCTAGGCCAGTGGCTTTCAACCTTTTTTCATTTGTGGACCTGTAAAAATTTTTGAATGGAGGTGAAGACCCCTTTAGAAATCTTAGACATAGTCTGAAGAACCCCAGGAGTCCACAGACCACAGGTTGAAAAGCAGAGGTTTAGTCATACATGGTGCTGCCTCAGCACAGAGGGCTAGACTTGATAACCTCTTAAGGTTGATTTCAGCCCTACATTTCTGTAATTCTAAGAGTGACCATTGCTGGCAACATGTTTCAAGGGTGCAGTCAGTTCTGGAAATATGAAAACCAGACCATGATTTCAGTATATAACATATCAAACCCCTACATGGCCAGTGTGTATTTATAAGCCAACATGGAAGCAGCTTTATAAGGCTCTATTGTGCATTTTGGATACTAACATATGGCAAAATAAATGGAAGGCGGTTTTAATTGTGATTAATTAGTTCCTATTTATTTTTCAAAGATTTAAACAAGCCAGGTGAAGGAAGGAAAACGGACACCGTGTAGAATCAAGCACGTGGGTTTATTACGCTCAGCGCTGGCGGAGTGTCACTTAGCTCGTGGCTTAGAGACACTGTCAATCATTTAATTACAGCAGGTTATATTGAATTTTACCATGGGCGGAGGGAAGAAATCAGGGGCAGTTCTGAGCCCCGGATAGGCTCAACTAACAAGACAAGATAACACAGAAGCCAATGGTCAAGAGGTTACATCATGTCTCCGCCCATAGTTTCAGGTTAACATATGATTAGTAAACAGGTGTTTTCCTTTAAACAATCTATATAACGATTTTAAGTGTGTTTAGTTAATTTATAAAAATATGTAGATATGTTGAATCCTGGTTTGGGATCCATATGAATGGAGCAGCTCCCTTGATTGTTCATTAGGTGTATATATCTGGAAATAGAAAAAGAGAGCATTAAAAGACATGTGGCATAAAGTTATAAAGTTGCTTTGTGTTTGAGAACCAGACACTGACATCTGTGGGGGTAGTGGTAAGAAGAACCTCATGATCACGTGTCTGGTCTTGGACTATCTAAGACCCTGGATTTTCATGCGAGGAAAACATCATTATCTTCTCTTGAAGAGAAGTGCCCCTAAGTTTTCAAAGGCTGGGCCTCACATAGCTATGTGGGCTATTTGCAGTTGAAGATAAATGCCCCAATTATTTGCTTGCACCTGGGTTTCTGCTAATCCTTCTAAAGAAAAACAAGGTTACCTCATATTTGTCCAGTTCACATGTCTGAGCCTCAGTCTTTGACCAGACTCTGGACTTTGGGCCTGTCTGATTATTAATTTCTGGCCCTTCACCAGGCTATTACGTTACCTGGTGACCTTCTAGTATACTGCAAATGCCACCTATGCTGGTGAGCATTAGGGAGGGACTGAGGCATTTAGGGATGGAATTTCTGTTTGGGGGGGAATATGGTGTGAACTGGCCATTTTAATTCACAGTAGGTCTGATTGATGACTGCCGATTAGAACGATATTGTAGGGTACCACGGAAGATTGTGTTATGGCATAGTAAGGGTGCGTTCGCTTTCTCCCATTTCAGCGGGCCGGTTATTGCAGCTCAAGGCCTGCCAGCTGCAGTTTGTTATGAATTAGTTAGAATTGCTTTGCATGGCCTTGAGCCAGGAGGTGGCCCCTGCTTGCTTCTGTATGAGATGTCTGTATATAGCTGTATGAGTCCGCCCCGTTTTTGGCACTCCGTACCAGGCCCGGATTATGGTGCGCTGGGTTCCCCGTCTCCGTGACAGCAACGCCAGGAGTCCCCGTTGCGGATGTGTCACTTTGCCTTCAATAAAGCCAATAACTCACGGAGTGTGTGGGCCTCGTTCTTGCAGAGCACCCTGGGTAGGCCCGCAGCCTCCCACGAACGTAACATTTGGCGCAGCGAGCAGGGTGCTCTGGGAGACGATGCCGTTTTGGCCGAAGGTAGGGGAAGTAGGGAAGCCGCCGCTGTCCCTACAGCGCATACCTGGGTGGTCCCAGACAGAGCTCTGGGGGCCGGTAGCGCGGGTTCTGGCTGGGTGGGCTGCACCGGCTGATTGGCCGGAATTCCAGCAGGTGGCTGGGGTTACCCCCGCACAGCTGACTGAGGGTTTACAGCGGGTGCGGGTGAACCGGCATTCTGGGACGGAACGGCGAGCGATGGGGGGGCCAGGGTGGCTCCTCCTAACCGCCCTCCGGGCCCAGGATGGGGAGGTGCTCCACTTACAGCGGGCACTGAAGGAACAGACACAGGAGATTGTAAAGACGTTTCGTCAGGAGGCCGGGGAGGGCGTCCTGTGGTGGCTGGTCCGAGCCTGGGACAACGCTGGCAATACGGTCATGCTCCTCCGGTATGAGCTACAACAGCTGGGTGTCCTGTCACAAGATTCCCAGGTACGTGTGCAGCTGGCTAACCCCCTGCAACCCGGGGGGGATACTGAGTCGCCCTCCCTGTACCGCTGGTTAGCGGCAGCGGTAAGCATGGTTTACCCATCGGTGGGGGAACTGGAGGCACTGGCAGGCCCCTGGAAGACTATTGCCGAGGGAGGGCAGATACTTCGGCAGTTGGGGATGGCCGGGGCCCTAGAGATGGGCGGCACGGGAGGGCCAAATGATATACTGGTCACAAAATCCATTAAGGCCACCCTATTGCGCTTGGCCCCAGGCGAGCTGAAGCCCTCGCTCCTCGCAGTAGTTATGGCCGCGGATGGGCGTGACGGGGACCCGGCTGCCAGTCTTATGCAATTGGAGACCGCTCTGGCCGGGGCACGGCCCAGGGCCATCTGAGCCACGAAAGGACAGGCCGGCAGGGGACAAGAGAAGGGAGAGCTGTGGGTGCCCCGGAAGACCCTGTGGTTAGATCTTTTGCAGGCCGGTGTCCCTCGAGAGGAGATCAACGGGAAACCGACAGCGGACCTGTATAAGCGGTGGATGCAATTACCCGCCTCGAAGCAGAATACCGGAGGTGAGGGAGAGAGAGGTGTGGAACAAAGCAAGCCCGCAGCACCTGCTGCTCCACCCGCTGAGTGGCAACTGCCGCGCCCCTATTGAGGGCGTGGCGGGTCCTCCGTTCCATGCGTGGCAGCAGCGAAACGGGGGACCGACGCCCCTATGTGCCCCTGGTGATCCGTTGGCCGAGGGGAGGAGTTCAACATGTCTTGGCGCTACTCGATACCGGTGCTGAAGTCACGATTTTACACTCTGCGCAGGCTCAGGGCCGAGCTACTCTGGTGAACGGCCTCGGAGGAGCCGAGACCCCGGCGTATGAGGTCATGGTCACCTGGGCCTGGCTGGCGTGCACCAACGTGGGCACTGAGCCGGTGCCGTGGGAGCAAGGGGAGGCCCTGTGTAAATTTATTCCCTTACCTCCTGCAGGTTTGGCGCCCCACGTCCCCAGTGAAATGGGGTGGCGTGTGCTAGCCAACATTTGGTGGACGGTGCCGCAGCAAGAACCGCAAGCCGCTGTGGTTCTGGCCACTGGAGACGGATGGGCGTATGTGCTACCGGAAGGAGAGGACTATCCTCGTATGGCCTCGCTCTCCCGCTTATTGCTGTGCTCCTTGTGAGGGGAGGTACTGCCCAGGGAGCTGCCCCCTCCCCCCCCCCGTTAATGCATGGGTGGTACTCGCCCAGATTGTTGTGAATGCAACACCTTTTTGCCTTCCCCGTGTGTATGCTTTGGGCCCCGCCCAGTATGTTTTACATACAGCCATGTATTTTCTTTGTTTTGCTCTTTGGGTTTTTTTTGTGTGTGGCCTGCGTGGTCGTTGCTGTTGTTTTTGCTGCCCCGTGCTGCCCCCCCGTCTATATGGCTGCTGACGTCGCTCGAGAAAGCGAGGGGAGGATTGTAGGGTACCACAGAAGATTGTGTTACAGCATAGTAAGGGTGCGTTCGCTTTCTCCCGTTTCAGCGGGCCGGTTATCGCAGCTCAAGGCCTGCCAGCTGCAGTTTGTTATGAATTAGTTAGAATTGCTTTGCATGGCCTTGAGCCAGGAGGCGGCCCCTGCTTGCTTCTGTATGAGATGTCTGTATATAGCTGTATGAGTCCGCCCCGTTTTTGGCACTCCGTACCAGGCCCGGATTATGGTGCGCTGGGTTCCCCGTCTCCGTGACAGCAACGCCAGGAATCCCCATTGCGGATGTGTCACTTTGCCTTCAATAAAGCCAATAACTCACGGAGTGTGTGGGCCTCGTTCTTGCAGAGCACCCTGGGTAGGCCCGCAGCCTCCCACAAACGTAACAGACATGTGGTTAGAAATTGTGAAAATGAGAAGTGCTTCTGTTCGTTTGATTGTGTGACTTGACTTAATTATTGTATTTTAAATATTTAAGAGCATTTACTTTCTGGATGGGCATTCTTTGGTACTGAGGTTTCAATGAAACCAATATGAAGAATCTGTGCATAAGGAGGAATGGAACATATTGCTTTTCCTTACTGAACAATAGACATATGTGAATAGAAACTCCTTAATCAAGAGGCCTTGGAAGATCCAAATGTATTCCGATTAAGCAGTTGTCCCCTTTAAACAAAATGTATGTAAATATTACTTAATATTATTTAAACTACATGTCTTTGCAACTGAATTCATTCTACTGAAGTATTTGTTGTGACTTTTAGCCACTATATTAACACTTGTAATTATAATTGACAGGTCAATTTCTTGGTTTCTAGTGTATGAGACAGTCATACAGCAGTAGCCTGGAGAAATTTCTAACCTTTAAGTGCCTTATTAACACCTATAATTGGAATTAAAAGGGCAGTTAGGTTGAATATCATCCCAGCAAAGCAATCTGACCAATTATGATGATACTATTAAAGCCAGAGAACATACATTCAACTTAAAAAGGGGGAAAATGGGTGATGAAGATTTGTCCCAGCTAAGTGGCTTTCCCAATGATCTGCAATCTGTTTGACATTGACAATTATGAATAATAAACCATTCCATTTTCTTTTACTTGAATAAACAAATCACAAACTTTAGAACAACTAAATATTTTAACAATGATAAAGTTGTTTCTAACTTCAGTCTCCAGGATGTCATGGGTCAATGGCTGTGATAAATTAGATCATTCAGATTCAGGAGACTCTGAACATGACTGTCAACCCTGTGCCATCAAAGTCTGTTATCCTAGTATTTATCTTGGTTTATCGGCATCTACTTTATTCATCAGGGACAAATAACGGATTGGATTGCAGGCAGTTTTAACAGGGAAACAGCAAGAAGTAGAGAGGAAAGCTCTGAAACCTATTTTCAAGCTCTCAAGTTCTGTCTGAATCCTGGCAACTGTAAAGTGTTAGTCTCTGAAGATGTCTATGCTAGGGCTGCAAGAGTCTTTTCTATACTATGGTTCCCACATTGATTTTTAAAGGTCTCCAATGTAGACAAGGTTGGAGGGACTACATGCATGAGTCTAGATAAAAGCATCTGTTTCCTTACAACTAATAAAACCATCGAACATGATCAGCTGCTCAAGGCACCATATAGTGGTTACACAGCATGTTGAATCAGCTGCTCCCTACAGTTGTTACATTATCCTTGCTTAGTCATTCTCCTCACCATACAGGTCTAGGTATAAAAAGAGGATTTCTACATATTGTTTGAGATGGTTTTTCTAGTCTCCAGCAAAAATTCACAGTTTATTCATGAAGCTTGAACACATGGTTACCACTGCACATAGCTATGCTTCAGGTTTTCTTTTGGATCTCAAGGTTGTATGGGTGGACTCATCACTTGCATTCCTTGTGCTTTAAGCCAGATGGAATGGATTATGGCAGAAGGTCATCATACCAAAACAACTACTATACAAATTCCTACAAAAGGGATTTTAGGAAGTGCACATTCTACTTCAACAGCTGGACAACCAAGCCTGGATCACTTTTTTTCAGTACCTCAAGATAAGTGATTTGTGCCTCCATCTTTTCCATATGTTTTTGGAATGATGAGTCCAATTTATAGAACAGGTTGTCTTAACAGCCTAAGCATCTTCGTCAATTTGCTGTTGTAAAGATTTTATACGCCTATGGAAGTTTGCACTATTGCTGTATTCAAGCCCTGTTGCAATACTTCTTGCCACTCCTCATGGAAGTGGTTCTGAGGAGGAGAAGGGAGACACTCAGAAATTTTTCAGG
Organism: Macrochelys suwanniensis; assembly: GCA_033296515.1. NCBI lineage: Eukaryota > Metazoa > Chordata > Testudines > Chelydridae > Macrochelys > Macrochelys suwanniensis. The sequence continues at coordinate 93,801,913 of CM065776.1, read as the reverse complement.
ATATTTTATGGAACTTCAGGCTTATCACATGGGAGTTTTCCCTGCAGAAGCTATGATATATTCCCGCATGCCGTCATTCTGCAGATTTGCTACAGGTCTCAGAAAAAGAGATTAATGTGCAGGAACAGAGCAAAGTTAGTTTACAGTGCCTTCAGATCATGCCACATGATGACCCTGCAGTGACATTTTTGGACTATTTATGATTTAAATAAGACAGGTCACAGAGGACATGTTACATGGTTCTATCTAACATACCTCTAGGCCCAGTTCTAGAAAGCCCCCATGAACGTACCCTGGTTGAACCTAAAGGTTATTTCCTTAATGAGATTTAGCTATAGAAAAGCCAGGTTCTTTCAAATCTGAGCCCTTCTACATGTTTTTGTCAGAACCTGATTGTGTGGTCCTGCAAAAGAGAACTGATTTTTAAATAGAGCTGGGAAGAGTACATAGTTCTAGTTACCATCCACTGGTAGCAGCTTCCGCAGTGGCACTGCAGAAGTATAGTTGATTTTAAACTCTCAGAAACACATTAGTGGAAATGATGCAGTTAACTTGTTCAATAAAATAATTCCCAGCCCCTTCAAAGAAGGTTTGATAATTAACTAACTGTTCTACAAAGGTACTACTCTATTAGAACAACATAGATGAGCAGCAACTTACTAGCAATACATGAATTCTTGTGAGAAGACCCTACAGGCTAGAGTTCAGTCTCTGTGCAAATTGAGTGTTAAAGGTCCTATTAAACTAAAATTCACCTCCTATCTGCTTTGCAGGGGTTCCACTCTGCTACAGAAATGAAGATCAGCAACTCATGGTAACTTTGAATTCTAGCCTGCAGGCTCTGCTCAGTAAAACTCCAAGTTACTGTGAGCTTCTTGCTGCCATTCCACAATTCTGTAGTAGAGGAATGTGTGTGAGGCAGACAGAAGTTAAAATTAATCAAACCTTCCTGAAGTGTATTTGGAGTTCCTCCACTTCACTGGATAACTCCATAGTCACAACCATCCTGAATTGTCAATTTGAGGAATTCCTCTGCAATCGTCTTAGCTACAGACCACACATTAGACCCAGCTTGGTAGTGGTAATGTGCATGGAGTACGGGTGGAAGTAATTTTGGACCCTAAATTTCTAATTAAAATACAGCAAAGATATGTTGTGGGCTGGATCTGGGCTGATATAAATCTACTACCTTTAAACAAGCATCTTCATTATTTGCATAGTACAGGCTTCCACGTAGCTAGCAATACAGTGGGGGGGATGTGCAAATCCTCAACTGCATTAAGGCAGCTTTGTGCCACTCCAGGTCCTTACCAGGCTCCTAAAGGAGTTTCTCTACATAAGGGGATCCTTGGACAGTATACAGTTGCTTTAGTGACTCCTGTCTCTCCCTGCCTTTTATGCCAGTACCCAAGGAATATGAACAGGACCTCCTCATGCCCAGATGATCTCAGGCTGCTTAGAAAACCCATTTGGGGCTATAGGTTTCATGGAGTCTACACCCCACTCTAATTTGTGAGAGATACCAGCTAGCAAAGATTAGGGGAGCGCAAAGGGCATCTTTGTTCAAGGGCTTCTCGGGATCTGGCATAGGGACCTCTACGTTAAATTACACTTGTACAACAACTTCCATTCATTTCATCAATGGGAAAAGTGCTTAATGAAGTTTTTTAAAAAAGTTTACCAAAATGCAGATATTTAAGAAAAGTTCCAGAAGCTGAGTAAACTTCATCCCATTAGTTCTTTGTTATAACTGAATGTTGTCTTGCACTCCATCTGTAGTGTTTGCTTCCACAAATGCTATAATACTGTAAACTAACAACAATTAAAAAGAGTAAAAAAGTTTAAAGATGACCAAAGATCTAGCAATAGTACCTTATTTTCACACTTACCAATTCATATTAAGACATCTTAAAATACTATTTGGGTAGTTTATTGCCTGTTTAAGAAAAAGGTCTCTGAACAGTGCAGCGGACTTGAAATATCATTTCTTATTCTGATTTGTCATTCAACCATAATGGGTTTTATAAGATCATAATTTATGAAGACTTGTAATGCATCCATAATAGATCACAAGGTGGAAACCAAAATTAGATCTGTAAAGATTTTTGACTTGCATCCTATTGTCTCTCTTTCTTTTGGGCTAGTGTCATTTGGAGAACTCACTTCTAAATGCTAATATGGTGTAAGGAGAAATGACCATTTCAGAAGCTTTTTCAGTGTTCCTGAATAAGAAGGTTCTTACTCACATATGATATGTCTCACAACCAATCTCACCCTGCTTGCTCCATATTGTTCAGCTATCTGGTATCTTTCACATGAACTGGTAAAGAAGGCACTTTATTGGAGACATTTCTGTGGCTTAGAAAGCCATAAGCTTTGTGGTGGAATGAACAGTGCTTTGTCTTTGTTGGTGAGGGTAACTCAACTTATGTGGAAGCATGATAACATGGCAGATATAAAAAATGGGCAGGAAAGGATAAGTCCTCTCTTTTCTATACTCACTACATTAGAAATGGCCAAGAAATTCAAAGTTTGGCTCTAGATTCAAACTTCCTTGAAGTTAAGGTGGGAACTGGGGGAAAAGGCCACCAAATAAATTTTAAATAAAATGAAAAACTGAACAGAGAACCTTTTATGGGGTTATATTTTATTGATTTTAGGTAGAGTTGTGGAGTTTGCATTGATTATAAAGCTTACATCTTTCTTTCCTCTCCTCCCCTCCCCATCATTGATCAAGTTGTCTCAGTGGCAGAGAATGGCAGAAAGTCAACTAGAGTAAACAAGCTAGTACATTTCTTTTTTTTGCTGCTCCAAAATTTAATAATGTTACCTCCTAAGAGGAGTTCAAAGAAACTCAGAAAAAAGGAATGGAAAAAATAAAACTATCCAAAGAAAACCCCAGAAATGCTATCCTATACATAAAAATGATTTTCTTGCCAAGAAGTCCTGTTCTTAAGTGAATAAAGGGGTAATCTAAACAGAAGATCACAAATGACTAGTCACTGCAGATGGAGCTTGGGAAATTGTTCCACATAACTATCATCAGCAAAGTTTGTTACTTATACAAGGCCAGGAAAAAAAGGGTTAGTAAAATTTCTTCCAACACCACATCCATTTATTAGGCACTTGCCCAAAAACCTCCAGGAAGTGTTTGTCAAGTAACTCGTTTATAGACAGATTCCTCAACTCTTAATGACATTGAGTAGTACCTTAGTGTGCAGGGCACACAATCTCATTGATATCAACTGGACTGCTTCCGTAGTAACGTGGGAGACTCTGACCATTCAATAAGACCCAGTATGAATTAACACCACAGCAATCCATTAGGCCATGTATAAAGCACATCCCGAAATATATTTCAGTTTTACTTCATCATGATGATAACAGCTCTTCACAAAATCAGTCAAACTAGAAAATGGGTGTCAGTTCAACAGGTACATATGGCTCTTCATTTCCACAAATATTTATGGAAATATAGTTTTATTTGTACAAACTTCCAACTCAGAAAATTCACTTCATCACTGTAAATTGAACCTACTAAATTATTTGCCTTACATCATCCTTTCTCCCCCCACCAGTTTTGAGGCACGGAGGATTTTTTCCATACAGCCTTAGGGGCCTGATCTTGCAGTCCCTACACTAACATTGTCTGTTTTTTCAACCTATGTATGGACTGCAGGGATTTAGAAAGAAAGCAGAATTATTTTCAGCCAAGTAAGCTAACTTTTTTCAAACTGATTTTTTTTTTAAAAAAAAAAAATTGGAAACAGACACACACACACAAAAAGCCAAACTACCTTTGCTTAACTCTTCTGAAGTTAATGGATTTAAACCAAGTGTGTTTTTTCAAATATATCTCTAACAAGTAAAGCAGATAGTAAGTATTTTTAATTCCTGTTCTCCTTTCTTAAATCTTTTTATTTTCAAACCTCTTGGGAGGGCCTTTCTGTTTATCATTTTAACACTTAACATAGTGTTTTATATATGTCTACTTAAAGTGTCTTTTTGTGAGGCAAAAATTTACTCCTGAAGCAGATTACACTTATTTCTTGACAGCATTGAATTAAGGCTATTTCCCTTCCTGTTAAAAGCTCCCAAATAAAGATCAAAAACCCCAAACTCGGGAACACGCTGATTTACACATTCATGGTATTAATACTGGTCAGAAGAGACATTATATTAAACACCATTAAGTAATAGAGAAGAGAGAATACAAAATATTTTTTGTTCCCCCTCCCCGAGCTTTTTCACCTTTAGGACTTCCTTGAGGGGAAAATTATTCAAATTCTAAACTCACAGATATGCATACAGTAGGCAGAAAAGATGCGAGGTTTTTATATAGAGAAACTAGGAAATACTTTGAAAATTGCATTAAGATCCTCAGTTTTCCTGTTCCATTAATTTTCCTTCTCATAACTCCCTCCACCACAATCAGAACCTTTCCCAAGCTCAGTTATGGTGTCTTCCCCAAGGGCATGTTTAGCTGAAGACAAGGCCTTCATATCCACAGTAATGTGGCTTTTGTAGAAATTCAGTTTCAACAGTTAAGGTGCTGTGATAAATTAAGCAGCACAATATGGGATCAATTGCCGACTGCTCAACAAGAGTACTATGTTAAAAGTGATCCATTATGAAGGATGGTGGAAAGTCTTCAGGTATATTAAAAATTAACTGCTGTACGCAGAGAAGTTGAGGAGGACCATAGCTAAATGCGTAGGGAGAGTTCCTCTTCCTCTCTGTGGCTTGGGTAAGCTGTGCTGCCTCCCCTCCTCCTCGTGGGAGCTTTCACTGTCCCAGCCTCTATCTTTTTTCACCCGACTGTAACCACTGGCTGTGTCAATGTGTATCTATGTAGAATCAGAGAAATATGTGTAGAACAGAGAACAATGGGATCAATCATTAACGCAGTTTAAGGGCCTTCTCCTGGTGAGACTTCATACCAGGACTTGATATGCATTATTCTCAAGAAGTAGGGAGGCTGCTGTTTGTCTAGCCAAAGGCAAGGATGTGTTGCTAAACAAGGCCAAAAATAAGGATGCTTGCTCCCCCACAATTCCCAGTTGTTATCTTGGCATCTGAACTAAGGATTGCATTGGGCATGAGTACTGTTGCACTTCTAGGCTGAAATAACCCTGCTGCTTGGCCCTAATGGGGTGGGGAGACAAAGGAGGTGTGTCTTGATAAGTATCTTTGTAGAAGCCTGGTGAGCAAAGAGAAGTGCTCCCTTTTCAGCTCCCTGAAAGCTAATGGAGCTCCTTCCATAGATGCCTTTGGTGGTGGGGGGTCCCCAACTCACCCAGTCGTAGGAGACATTCCCCTGCCAGATCTGAAATGTTTGCCTACAAGACTTTGTGGTCAGGCAGTCAGAATATGAAACCTGCAAAACTACCCCTCTCCTGCTCTCATGCCCTTCATCTCAGCCATGGGATTGGGGGTGGAAGGTGGAATGTTGATTGGTCGGGCAGGAGAAAGAAATCCTCCATTAAAGCTAAAGTTGCAGCTGCTTTAACATCCATCCCTGTGTCTGTGCATCATTCTCCCACGTGTCCTTATCAAAACATACTTCTTGAAACAAAAAGTAGCCTCTGTAACTTGTAGAGCCTGTGTGAACAAGGAACTCCAGATGTTTAAGTGATAGAGTGCCCCAATCAAGGAGTAATATGAATCCTATTGTATGCAACCATACTACATTTATTATGAGAAATTCACAATGGTAGGATGCTGAGAGCATGTACCTCCAGCCCTCTCTTGTCATAAGATTGTAGCCACCACCAGCGGTATTAGCAACTGGATCTGGACCTGTTGTACAATACAATATGGCAGGTTCAGTGTTCCAGAAAATGAACCAACCACAGATTGAACCCAACTTGAACTAGACTTTCTTTGTGCCTAGCACACAGAACACATTAAGAAATGGGCAGACTTAAAATTCTTATACATCAGATTATAAAATAGAGCAATAGTTTAGCAAGTTTAGTTTTCAATTTGTTTGGGAGGAAAACCTTTAATACACTTGTAACCCTTCTGCCAGTCAGAGTCGGCAGCAACAAGGGCCGGGTTCCGTATCTAGGGGTTCCATTCCAATAACACAATGCAAAACCGGCTTGAGCCCCCACCCAGTGACCTGGGACAAATATATATCACCCCCCCCCCGGGCGCCTCTAAGAGGCAGTACTTCCCCTCTCGCAAGCACCGAGTCTGAGTGTAGAAAAACCTTTTAATGACAGAGAGAAACAATGCGGCATTTTGTTGGGGAAACACCACATCTAGGATTTGTAAACCAAACTGTGAGCAACGACCCACCCCAGCAAATTGGCCATGTCCTTTCCCTTTGGTTCTTGAGTCCAGCAACCCCAAAAATCACCCAAAGTCCCAAAAGTCCAACAACCCAAAAGTCCAGACCCAGAGTTCAAAAGTTCCTCTGCAGAGTGTTACACCCCCACCAGTCTGGGTAGAAATGGGGAGGGGAGAGGTAAGGGGCACCTTACGTGGCTTAAAGCTGACTCCCCCGTCCCTTCGTGGGGCTTCGCTCGGCTCTGCTCTGCTCCGCCAGCCATCCCACGAGTCACTCTGCTCAGCCGTCCCGCGAGCCGCTCCGGCTGTCCCGCGAACTGCTCCGCTCCACCAGCAGCTCCGCGCCGTCAGCCGTCCCGCAAGCCGCTCCGGCTGTCCCGCCAACTGCTCTGCTAGCAGCGCCGCTCCCTCAGCCACTCAGCAATATATCTTCCAGCTCCCCCACTACTTAACACAGTGCTCAGTGATTTCAGCTCATAACAATTTCAGCTTGTAGTTAGGGGGAGCCTGTGTGCGCATTTGCACACTTGACTCAGAGTGATTCCAACTCAGCAGCCTGTAGTTAGATTCCTAAGGAACTCAAAATTAGCTCTGATATTCCACAGTGGAGAAAGAGAAGGAGGTGTAATTGACATTTCAGGCCCTCAGAAAAGGCCTATGCCACCAAATACAAATACCTATCCCCCACCTTTCTCCCTTCACTGGGTTTTGGAATCCATGTCCCTCACCTAGCAAGTGCTGCTTAGCTAAGGGCGAGTCCCTTCATCATAACAAACGCCCACTGTCCTTGATTCACATAATCAGGGTAACCACACTTTATTCTTCCTGCCCCAATAACAGAGAAACTGGGGCTCCCACAGCAGTCAAGGTGACCATTTGGGCAAGCGGTCCATCATGCTTTGCAGGGTGGGTGTGTCCATGCAAACAAGATTAGCCCCTGACATCCCTTTCCACAACTCACCACCAGATGTCAGGGTAGAGCTCATCCTGACTCTGCTTACACACTAAACCAAAGTATGTCCCCGCAAATAAATACATTTAAATATGAATACCTATTAGACACTAACTTGCACAGCAAGTATATTTTCCATGCATCAAGGTTATACTGTAAATGAGGTTTCCTCTGCATTTGAATTACTAGTGCATCATTTAGCACCCCTCTTGTGTCTAGACCATATGGCTTCAATTCTGACAGCTGATGAATCTGGTAATTTTCCTCTTGCATTAGTCATTGGTTATATTGTTGTGCAGCTTCTTGATGGCAGAAGGAGAAACAACCTCCTGAGAACAGTCTTGGAAATGCATATTAAAAATGAACCGAAGCCAAAAATCACAATTTAAGTGTGATTATAGCTGGGCTAGAGGTGGTGAATAAAGCATTCATGAAAATGTCTGTCTGCTAAATCTGAATTGTGGTTCAATCAGTGGTTGGTACGACTACGATTTAGTCACGGAGGTTGTGGAAGTCATGGAATCCGTGATATGGAATCATGGATAACAAACAGAACAATTGACCAGATCCAGTGAAGAAGCTGTTGATGATCAATAGTTTCACCAGCTGTAATTGTGATTTTTGGTACATGCATTTGTCCCATTGTGTGTATATACAATACATAGATATAGTACATCTATTTGTCCCATAAACAGAAGACTATGGTACTTGAAATCAAGAAGAAATATTACCGCTGAGAAATTTGTGATGGGAAGCCACGTTTTGCTTGGGTAAAGTTTAAATTTTTGTTTTACTTAGGTATGACAACTGATAGACAAATCTCTAAAAGTTTGGGCTTGGTTTGAATATGCAGCCATAGAAGATTCAGATTTTTAACCAGACTCACTGAATTGCCAAGTTTGTAACCTCAAAAGGTTTTCTAGTGAGAGAAGGTACTGTTTATATCAACCCAGGAATACTACAGTAACAGCTTCTCCATTCATGTGGGGCAGGCAAACATGGAAATAGAACTGAATGAAATTCAGACATTATGTACTGTGGGAATTTCAATTTTTCAACATTTTTCTTCCCAAATTGAGATGGAAAATTGCCATATCAATTTTTTTGCCAAAGTAGTCTGAAAAAATTACATTTGGAAATGTTGAAACATTTCATTTAAACATTTTCAATATTTCAAGGAATATTTTGACATTTCTAAAACCTAAATGTTTCATTTGAGTTTGTTGAATTGACATAAAATGCTTAATTTTGAGTCAGTTCAAAATTAAACTGTAGTTCTCCATTATGATGCATTATCTCATGGGAACTATAGTTTGGGAGTCAGATGCCCCCATTCTCCCCATGGGACAGGTTTCCTGGCCAACAATATCCACCAATATACAGCACAGAGTTTGGTCAACAGGGAGTCTGTGTTATTCTATCAGAGATGTAGTCCTCCAGGGAGCCTAGCCCACAGATAAGAATAGGGACCTGAACCAAACCCCCCATGAGTCAATGCACCTTTACCTTAGGCACTCAGATACTAAAGGCAACATGTGTGATACAAGAAACTGAAGGGAACAGATCAGCTGTCAGAGCAACAACTTGTACGTCATACTTCACCAAGCATACCTTGTGAAAATAATACATTACTTTTAACATACTGAAGCCTGATTTAATATGAGCAAATCCCATTAAAGTCATTTGCACCCAGTGGCAGGATAATCCCTGTGGTCCCTGTTCATGGCTCCAGACATCTTATTCTTCCCTTGTTGCTGCTTTGCTTTCCTTTTTGTGAACTGTCCTCTCTCTTCCCCATCTCAGACTCTCTTTATAGCCACTTAGATGAGAGGAGCGTGGCAGGTTCCTTCGATAAGGTAGGCATTTCTGTCAGATACAAATGGTTGGCTTGCCATCTCCTTTAGAGTCTCACTACTGCTGCCACCTGAATTCTCTCCAGTAACTGGCTGTCAAAACCAGCCAGAGCTTTCTTATTCCATCCACTTTAATTGGCATGATGCATGCCTATCTACACCAGCAAGAAGTCTGGGCATGACGTTTCTGTTGTACACTCCATTTCCGTTTTATTTTCTTGTCTGATCTTCCCGCTAGATCTTTCACAGTTGCTGGAAAATACAGTTTGATTTACTGGGTCTTCTATGGAGCTTTCTTTTTGGTTTGGTTATCTATATAATGATATGTGCTCTTTAGCTCCACATATAGTCACACACAATATGTTCTTCTTCTAGACTATTCCAAAATGATAGACTCTCCCTCTGCTTCCTTCCTCTCTGTCTCTCTCTCACTCACTCACTCTCTCTCTCTCTCTCTCTCTCACACACACACACACACACACACACACACACACACTATTACAATGCAGTTTTGATCAAAATTCTGTCTAAAAATATCACCTTCTTACAGAACTCAGTTAATCCGCTCCCTGTGTGTATTCAGAGTTGTGCCTACTGTACTGACTTTACTGAGAAAAGTAAGTTTTAATTACAATTTTTTTTACTCCTGTTAGCACTGCAGAGACAATCCATCTTTGAGCTGGGCTTCTTTTCTGGCTTATGCATCATCACCAAAATTCCTATTAGAGTTCTTGTGGCAGAATCTTGATTAGATATGGGACTGACCCAGGACAACCAATATAGACATCAGAGAACTTTGGGAAGGTTCAAATGAGATTCCAATTTTGCAAGCCAAGTGAATCTCCTCTGCATTGCTCATTCTCTATTCATCAAGCCACAGCATAACTTCCAGTATGAGATCTTGTTGGGAGAAGGCATAGTGGGCCATTAATCCACCTCTTATAATCTCCTGGAGCAGCCTATTAGCCAGTTTCTCTTCCCTTCATTTTCAGGGGCTAAGCAGCTGATGTGAAAAGGGATTTTACACTCTGAATACACCCAGAGTTAGAAGGCTGGAAGCAATGACTGCAGTACGGCTTGCTAGGGAATTTCCTACTCCTGAATTATTTGGGGCAGTAAGCCTTTGTGGCTCCAGAAGATGTCAAGTACTGAATTCTGTGCAGAGTTGGGGTGGGACTATCAAACATTGCCCTCGGAAGTGGGAAGGGGAATTGGCCAAACAGCTTCCACTTGATGAAGCAGAAGGAAGAACGTGCCCACTTTTGGAATAGTCTGGAGGGGGTAATATCAGTCCACTGTAACTGTACCATGTATGTCACTAGTAAATATACCTTTGCACTTAACACATCTCCATATGATGCAATTAGCAGTTTCATATCTGGTTTAAGAAGTACAAGCTCAGAACTGTTTGGCTTCCTCAATGTTCTACCACAAAGTCTTGTGCCATGGTACTTCAGTGGACAGGTCGTTCTCACCCAGGACCTCTTCAGGCTCAACCCACTAGGCCAGCTCCTCAGCTGATGTGTCTTATCACTCTGTTGGAGTCAATGGAGAGAAAAGCTACCCCAGCTGAGGAGCTGGTCCCTTGTGGTTCATAATTCTGTACAAGCAACTTGATATGAAGGTGAATGGGCATTTTATAGATATTGGAATAGATGAGAAAAGTGAGAGATCCATGGGAGGTTCACCAATCCCTCCTCTCCCATTAGATTTGTATTCTTTTTCTTTTAAACTGAGTGGACTTTCCCAATGTTAAAACTCATTTTCTAGACAGCATGTGCTTTCTGCACATACAACAGGAAGGAAGCAGAAACCACAATGCAGAGACTGAGCAAGCTGAGCCTCTGAACAAACCAAAAGTACACTGACTTTGGTTGGGCAGAGATACAAAATGTGCTTAATATTTCAATATTTTCCTCTCCCACTGATTAATTAAATTAAACTAGTATGAGCTCAGATTGGGTGTTTTACTTCTGTAAACAATTCATTTCTTTATTGACTATGCTCTATAGGGAATAATTTATTGAGGGAGCTATCCATTTTATGAGAAGGGTTTCAAAATTAAGCAATTTTTAAATTAAAAAGCTGTGTCTGGTATTTGTTCTAGACATATTTTTAAAGAATGCTACAAAGTCATGTTTCTACTAGGGATTGTTTTAAAAACTTACTTTTTTAAACTTATATTTTCATTTTAACCAAGTAATTTATAACTTGACAAAATGGTTCCTATTCTCATTGCTAGTTACCAGGCATGGGAGAACTGCTGTAAAAAAACTTAATTCCTATCATCCTCGCGTGGCTTTATCATTTCCCAGCAGGAGAGAACAGGGTGAATGCTGTGTTCCTTTACGGATAGCTGGGGTAGGGTGAATCTACTCTCCCAATAGTTGACAATCTGATTACAGTGGAGAGGAGTGGCGAAGGTCACTATTTTTGACATGCTGAGATATAGTGGGATGTAATGGTTATTTGTCCTCAGTCTCCAAACTCTGATCCAACCTCAGTTTATTTTCCTCTTTCTTAGCCCAGGGCTACACTGGGGGGGGGGGATCGATCTACGATACGCAACTTCAGCTACGTGAATACCGTAGCTGAAATCAGCGTATCGTTGATCAACTTACCTGGCCGTGAGGACGGCGGCGAGTCGATCGCTGCCACTCCCACATCGACTCCACTTCCGCCTTTCACGGAGGTGGATTTCCGGAGTCGACGAGGAGTGATTTCGGGGATTGATTAATCGTGTCTAAACGAGACGCGAAAAATCGATCCCCGATAGATCGATTGCTACCCGCCGATCTGGCGGGTAGTGAAGACAAGCCCTTAGAGCCCAGTCCTGCCAGAAACTCTGCACCTTCAATTATCAATACGTTTAGTGGGAGTTAAGGGACTCCAAGGTTTGCAAGAACTGTTCAGCACTTCGAAGTATTAGAACCTTGCTCCAGAAATTTCATCGTGCAATCTTTGTCCTAGGAAGATCCACCTTCATAACCCACACTCAGATTAGTAGGATATACTGGAGTAGAGTGGCATTAATAATGTGTAATATAAGCACAACTGTGGCCAGTGGACTCTTTAAAAAACATGGAAATATTTCTCTTGATCTTGAGCTTTGTAAATCATTGTTCAAACAAAACCACATTCTGAGACTGAACTGAACTGTCACTTTCAATAGGACAAGTATCACAAATCAATGTTCTCCCTTTTGGGAAGAAAATTCCATCAGAGCAGATATGGAATTTCTCTAGTTTTCCTGTCTGCAATTCTCATGATCCTGGATATCCAAATAATTTTGAAATCATGGTGCTATGTTGCTTTTGATTATTGTACTCTGATCTGTGCTTAAAGATTGTTTGCATCTATTTTCCAAGTTTTTGTAGTTAAACACTCCATAACCACAACTTGATTATTATATTGTCTCTTCAGACCAATATCCCTAGTGTTCAAACATATTTAATTCACCAATATGTCTAATTGATGATAATCAGAATGAGAATTTCTTATCAAGTATACCTATGACCCTAAGAGCCCCTCAATGCTCACTGTCATGTAACAGCAACTTGTATCTTGCCTCACAAACTCACTGCACCTAACACATTGCTGTCATAGTTTTCATCCATAAAAAATGCCATGTAAGGTATCAATTGAAAACATGTAACATACTGGTCATTTTAATTATTGTGTGATATATGTATAGGTGACAATTAAAAAGCTGTATGTATATGTTTAAACAGAGCAAACCAGGCAAGGTAGATAGATAAGATCTTCCTAGGCAAAGAAATGTTGATTTACTTTCTTCCTAGCTCTTAGATATAAATCGATCATGGTAAAAGCCAATGCATAGCAAGGTTTGTTTGCATATGAAGTCAACAGGAATAGTAAATTAACAGATGGATGAGAAACAGCATAGACAGCATGGCATCTGCACACCAGTGAGGGAGAAGAACTTTGTCAGGGAGTACACTTCAAACACATACAATCCCATTCTGAGATTTTCTGGACTCTCAGAAGAGGAAGGAACCCCTTCGGTAACCATCACTGAGGGAACAAAGTCAGCAGCTTTTGTATTCATGAACAGTGGATCCCCAGACATGGTGATGCTGAGAGGTGGCTTTAGATAAGAAACTATCTTAGACAAGGAAGTTTTAAACACTAGAAAGCATTTTATACTTTCATTTTCTCTTTCTATTATCTTTGTTTGGTATCACTTAAATCTCTGTTCACTTCTAATCAACTTATTCTTGGTTTTCCCATTAATTCATCTCAGTGCTGCAATATTAAACTAAAGTGTGAATACGCTGCTGAACTAACAGGCTGGTGTGTATATTGCTTCTTTGGAGACAGTGGACTTAGTATTTGCTGTGAGTGTCCAGTGACAGGGGCTGGATACTGCAGAGGAACCAGGGGGTTGGGAACTGGGGTGCAGCAAGTGTTACCTGCAAGGCAAAGTAAAGGCTGGTAGAGCCCCAAAGGAGTTTGTTTGGCTGGCAACCAAACTGGGGTGATGGAGATGTGACTCAGTTTAGCACCAGCAAATTTATTTAGCTAAGGCAGAGGGGTAACAAAGTGATTTACAATTCTGGATGTCCCAGGAAAGCATCCCAACACCATTCTAGGAATATTAGTCATTTTAATTTTTGTATGGATATATTTTCACTTCCAGTCCCCCATCACCACCCAAACTTCATTGTTGTGCACATATTTTCCTCAAATCCTCATTTCCCTTCAGTGAAAATGAACTTCTTTTAATGTCGTCTATTCTAATATGGATCAAATCTTAAATCTCCAAGTGATGATTCATCTTGTTTGGAGATGACTGTGGTGGTGAGGTTCATCTTGCTGAACCTAAGATAACATCTGCTTCAGGGCCAAGAAGTAGATTCTCATAGTATAAAAAGGTCTACTTTGTTAATTTCCCTTTCCTTTTTGGTGTGGTCTAAGGATAGTAATGTTCTCTTGATTTTAATCAGCAGTCTCCTGCAGTGGGCACTCTGCAAACATAATGATTTCCGAGCAACTCTCCTGAGATTTCTCCTCTCTGCAGATTAGATCCCAAGAAGCAGGCCCTTTCTTTTGGTTTTCAGGCTCTATCATGTTATACCAAAATAGACATGAATAAACTCGAATACAGTTTTTCTATACTTTGATTGCATTCTTTGTGTTACTGTTAGTAAACTCCCTCTGACTCTAAACTAATCCATGACATCATAATAGCAAGTTCAGCAGATACACGGCAGCCTCTGATAGAGCTGATGATCAGTGTAGCTTCCATCTGGAGCTAGCATCTTATTGCAACTCCTTTATCTCTTTGCGCCTTTCGTGAGTAATGTCCGTAACGCATGGGAACAGAATATTGTGATACAGAGGATTTTTCAGCTTCTCTCTGTGTGCTGAAAATAGCTGAAAATGCTGTTCACCACTAGGTGCTGTCCAGCATCAATGGTGCTGACCTGTCATCATGAGCTGAAGCAGGGAGAGATCTAGATCTGGACTTAGGTAAATTAGTGAAATTGGAGTGGTGTCAGTGAAGCACACTGTTAAGGTGTATAGGAATTAAACAGAGAGAGTTTTAGTTGGTCACAGAGAGGGAAAACAAAATGGCAACTGAAAGGAATCAGAGCTGTGAAATTGTGGCCTTAGAATGTTCAGCCAATGGTGAGCAGGCAGACTGGGGTGAGACACTCCAACACCTGAAAGGAGGAGTGAGGCAGGTAGAACACAGGTCTTCAAACAGGCCCAGCTCCAAAAGTGCATGTTTCCAATCAGGTCCACATTCTAAACGGCTCAAAGCTGATTGGTGGGCCAACTGTATATAAGGCAAGGTGCTGACAGGCTTCAGTCAGTCCATGTCGTGCACTTGAAAGTCACCAGTGAGCAGCAGAGGAGTTGTCCTCAGGAGAAGATTAGAAGAAGAAGAAAGAGCTGAAATCACAGAAGACAGAAGAAAGAAGCAGAGCTTGGAGCAACATTAGGTGACAGAGCAGAAGGACTAAATCAGAGGGATAGAAAGGAGACAGCAGAGAAAGTAAGCCTTTTGATTTTTAATAGACTCCTGTTGAAGCATGTATGTGTAT
This sequence comes from Macrochelys suwanniensis, assembly GCA_033296515.1. Classification (NCBI taxonomy): domain Eukaryota; kingdom Metazoa; phylum Chordata; order Testudines; family Chelydridae; genus Macrochelys; species Macrochelys suwanniensis. The sequence continues at coordinate 93,786,743 of CM065776.1, read as the reverse complement.
GCCTGAGTTAATAAAGCTGTGTGTGTGTGTCTATATGTTTAATGCCTTGCTGTCAACATTCTGCATGTGACTGGCCATTGCATGCAGAATGTAACCAACTAATACTAAACAACTAACACGGTTGTATAGTATTAAGTACTGATTATTATAGTATCAGATAAGAATGGGTATTTGAATGTACATATATGCTGATGGAGTTGTTTCTATTCTTAACATAACAGGCATATATTAGAAGGTTTATGGTTTATTCTTTGTGGTATATGGGTTTGATTTATTGTATTAGGGAATATTATGTGTTAAATAAAAGTTATTTTGTTTTCAAAGAAATTACTGCCTTGTGTTACATCCTTCCACTCAAAGGATTATCTATGTTCTCCCAAGGGTTAACAGAACTAATCTGTTCTGGGGAGTCCTCTGATCGTTCGAGACAAACTCCCTGGTAAAACCTGGACAATTCCTCTAGGGTGGACCACCTCCTGTTGCCCACCAAAGCAGTCCAAGCTTATAATTGAGTTGCTAGGGTAGGAAGGCGTAACAATTGAATTCTGTCATGTGATGGAGGGTATATAATTGGTTTAAACTTTTCTTGATACAGACTTTCTACTTTATATATCCTTATCTTTAGGACATGTAAGAGTGCCTTTTGTGTTTTTAAAATGTGTATACACAGATGCATTTTACTAAATGCATGCTCAGATTTAGGGCCTCACCCAAAATCCAGGGAAGTCAACTGAAATATTTCCATTAACTTCAGTAAGCTTTGGATCAAGCCCTAAATGAACTAAATTGCTGTTTGGATGAATCATTAGACTTGAGATTTTCCCTATTTCTCAGTTCTTATTATAACAGAAGTTTAAAAAAAATCAAAAACGACATGGGCAAACGCAAGAACTAATGTGTCCAAATGAAGCCAAATTTGAGGTAATACAAATTTTATTGATTGTTATTTTCCTTAGTATGTATTCTTATATTAAACTATATATTTCTAAACTGGAAGAAATGAAGACTTGTGCAATAAAATTAAATCCAGTCTGATAGTGACCCACAATATAACCTGTTCCTGCAATCCCTTTGCTATTCAGTTAGATTTTCTGGTCTGTTCCATAATTGAACCGATTGTGGAATGGGTAAAAGCTCTGAATATTAAAAGCTGTGGGTCAATTAATCCCTATTTTTGAAAAAAAATGCAAAGCAACATAAGCATTGAGGGGCAATTTGTACCTAATAAAACAGGCTTGGAATATTAGCTAGGAAATCTCAAAATTGCATGTGGGATTAGCATGTGGGCTGGTAAGGGAAGACAATTTATTTTAAAAAAAAGAAATACATAACTATATCCAAAGGGAAATATTTATTATTAATACATCTGGACCCAAATCCTGAAATTATATGAGAAAAATATCTAGGAAGATTGCCCAGCTATGAAAAGTGTTTCCAGGGGCTTAGAAAATTCTATTCATACATAAGTCTTCAGACCTCCCACTAGACCCAGGATAATCATTCTATTGACCCTGCTAATAATTTTGTGAAGGACACCTCCACTTCTCTGGGTAGCAGAGAAAAATAAAAGTCTCAATAAGTCACAAGAATCCCCACACATCTTGACTCCTTCTCTGTGGCCTACTGTCCATTATAAGACAGTCCTAATTCTCTGATAGCTCATAACTCCTATTCAGGTACTCAAACTTCTCATTTCCATCCTTCCCCATCCCAACAATTACCCTGCCCCCACACAAATACTCCCATAGCATCCCCCAATCATCCATCTCTTCTCCTCAGTAAAGTCTGGGAAAATATGTTGGTCTTACTTTGTCCTGAAAGTTGCCAAAGCATGTTCTGTGGACCAAGCTGGAAAGTAAATTCTGAGCCAAGAGTGCTCTGGAACTGGTCCTCTCCCATTTATACCAAATTGGGGCTGTCACTTGAGATTACCTCAATTGCTTTGGCAAAACACAAGGATAGAGGTTATCTCTGAAATAGCTGGGACCCAAACAATAAAGATTTTTAGCTAGCAAAGCCAATACTTTCAACTTTGTTATAAATCAGCTGGTAGCCAGTACATGTAACTAAGCATGGGTATAACATGATCTGTGCTGAAGCGCTGCTTGAACAAGCAGATGGATGCAATTTATGAGTACGTGAAGGTGTAAACCCACGTAGAAGGCACCATAAGAACATAAAAATGGCCCTACTGGGTCAGACCAAAGGTCCATCTAGCCCAGTATCCTGTCTTCCGACAGTGGCCAGTGCCAGGTGACCCAGAGGAAATGAACAGAACAAGTAATCATCAAGTGATCCATCCCCTGTCGCTCATTCACAGTTTCTGGCAAACAGAGGCTAAGGACACCATTCCTGCCACCACAGTAATGTTGCAAAAAAGTGCCAAAGACATGGATAACATCTACAGCATCACATTTCAGATGAACAAACATTCATGCCCTTGGAAATATGGTTATGATAACAAGAGCACTTGACTACTTCTGCTGCTGGACTCTCAGGATGCAATTGGGAACCAAAAAATTAAAGGCCTGCTTGGTCAAAAGCCTTAGAAACAATGGGAGACACAGCACATTTAAACAGAGGTGCAGATATAATGTTAGCCATTTTCTCCAGTTGCTTTCCCTGCCCAACAAACATTAACTATGTTAATCTGGATTGAGTTATGTAGGAGAATTGTTTGGCGAGATGCACTTGTCTGTCTTAAATTTTATTTTATGGTGGCATGTTTAAGATATCAGATATTGGCAAAAGCTGGTAGATAAATGCACCCAGTTTAACACATCTACTCTTTAAATTTATCTCATCCCTGCCCTGTAACTGCAGTCTGCAGACATCCTAGGCCTAATTCCATTTAACATGAAATAAAATATATATTTAATATCCTTTATTTAACAAAACCTTTATTGATGCCCACAGAAAAGCCAAACAAAATACACCATCACAGAACTTTTAAAACATTATCACATTTCACTTGCAAAAAACATTTCATCTCTACATCATGTGACCTTATATACTTCTTTGGAACCAGAATCTATTTCTACTAGGTTCAACATTTAGTTTCTGATAACAGATTATCCTTTGTTAATTAAAAGCAAATGTCTGCAGAAGGAATACTGCACCTTTAACTTTAATAATTGGAAAATACTTGAGATTAAGAATAATCAATTGCAGTTACAGAGATCCATATTTGTGTGTACTTTTACCTCTGAATATACAAGGCAGGAGCCTCAACTGGAGTAAATAGGCAGAGTTGCGCTGATATTGTTTTTATCAGTAGAAATGGCCAAAAAAGCAATAGAAAGGGCTGGGAAAAGCAGTAGACTTGACCAGTCTTATTCATAACATAGATGTTTACAACCACTCATTTCTTTCCAGCACCACAAGTCAAACATGTTTAGAGAAGGATTGGCTACCACCGGTAACTCCAGAGATGTAATTATCATTAACTAATCATTAAAGAAACAGAACTTTCAGAAAATTATAGAATGTGCTATACACTCAAGTTTTCTGCTTCTAGAAGATTGTTTTCTTTGAGACAATTGTGCGATCGTAGATTGCTTCTCTGTTCTGCCTGTCAGTCGTCCATTTCCTATCTTTTGCTTTGTTGTTTACTCCACTGATGTTCAGTCAGTATAGCTGACAAGTTTATTTTAAGTGCTTTTTTGCAGTGCCTGCCAAGCATTTTCCTCAACTAGACAGGAATATACAGCCAGTCCGTTAGTTAGCTAAACTGAACACCTACTCATTTGATTTGGTGAGCTCATGAACATTTTAAGACCTAATCAAGCACTGGTTTTGCCACCTTCTTTCTTAAGATATAAGAGAGTGAAAGGGATCAGTTGTTAGGTTTTAGTTTTTGCCCCCCTGCCCCAATAATGGCACATATACACCAAATGATATGAGCTGGTAAATTTTGTTTATGTTGAAGTCCTGACTTTTATCTAGACATATTCTATGTTTACCCACTGGATGACTTATGGAATAAAAACAAGATAAGTAAAAGAGTCCACTGGGGATTGAATCCTACTTACACAATGCAACTGTTTGTCCTCATTCATTTTGCTGACATGTCTGTCTCTGACAGTGCTTTTCTGTAAATGTGGCATGTCGACCTGAGTTTCATCTATAGATCATAAGGGAGTTGTCTTAATGACTTGTGTTTTTGGAGCTGCTACTCCTACTATGTGGTACTTTAAGTTCGGTAAAAGAAAACTCGAATTGGAACTTCAGTACTGACCTCTCTTCTAAATATACATCTTCATAAAGGCTGCATAACTTGAGGAATAGGATAAGACCCTGATGAAAATTGCTTGCCTTTGTGGGATGTGACTGAAAGTCCACAAATATCTAATAACAGTGGGACACCCATCAATCCTGTAATGAATGTGCTTGTGTGTTAGCTACTGGGCTGCATGGGTGAAGTTGCAAGTGGTTCAATTACCTTAACAGATAATCCCATAGGCAATAATGGCTCTTGAACTCAGCAAGAAACAAGTAACTGGAACAATAATCAGATCTCTGTTAAGCCTTAAAACTGGCTACATTAGATGTAGTTGCCCTAGAAAACGGTGCCATTTTGCAGCTGCATTATGGCTGAAAACCAAACACTGGCATAAATAGGGCTGAGATATTTTTGCCTGCTCTAGTGTAGACAAGGCACAGTGTAAGGCCAGAAGAAACTGAATTTCAGTTTTCCAACGGTCTTATCCAAAGCCCACTGAAGTCATTGGAAAGGCTTTTAATGACTTGAGTAGGCCATTGATCAGGTCCCTGGAAAATAAACATAGGTGTCAGTGGGAAGATTAAATCAATGTGTTGTATAACCTGAATAAATTCAGGTCATCAGCCTTTATGTGCAGAGGGGACTTAAGGTCACAATCGTCCACCTTCTTTTGACTTTGCTAAGATGAAGGTCCTGCTGAAGTGCAGGCTATGTCTGAAGAACTTTCAGAATTCCTACATGTTTTTGTTCACACTACTGTAAGTCGCAGCACCTTCCAGCTATTAAAATGCATGAGGACAAAATGTAATTCCTCTGTGATGGGGTGAATGCAAATCATGCCTCCAATAACTTTAAAAAGCCATTTATGTTGTAGATGACACAAGGAACAGCAACAGTTAACTTCGTTTGCTACTGTTTGAGTCCATTTTTCAGGTGGAATAATTCTGCAGCTAACACCAAGATATGCAACATGATATCTTGATGATGATGATGATGATAATCACATACCTATATATATATATATATATATATATGGCCAAGTGCTTTTTAGTTGACTTTTATCTAATTATTTTTTCTTTACAAATTCCACTTGCTTCCTATCCCAATTTACTCTTATGGGAAATTTTATCTTAGCCTAGTTCAAACAGGATTTAAATACCATTAGCTGTTAAGTTTGTTACAACATATGTTTATATTTTCATCCAACTCGTTTATTTTTTTCTCAGCTAAATAACCCTGCCAACATTGTTGTTTTTTCCAGACAAATTAATTCAGAGAATGCTCATTCACGCTGAGATCTTGTGTTAATTCCTACATTTAAAATCAGTTTGCAAAAGGTCACAAATTGTAACTAAATGTGTATCGATATCAAAGCTTTAATTAGTGCCTCATTACATTTATATTATAAAAAGAAAGTAGTGCTAAAAAAAGTACAGGAAAACAGTTCATATATGCATAAGCAGTGCTGTGCAAAAGTCAATACTTTTTGATTCAAAAAGGGTTATGCCAACTTCATTTGGTTTTAATTTGCACGTCTTGGGTCAACTCTTCAGCTGGTGTAAACTGAAGTAAAGAAAACTCACTTCATTGTTCATAGTTTTGAATAGAAATGCAGCCACAGAATCAGCACAAGTTCATTTGAAATTGAGCCCAGATTACTTCAAAGAACTGCAAACCTGGCCCAAGTTCTGTGTCTGTACAAGACCACTGGACCATCAGGCATGGGCTTGCTGGGCTAGTCTCTTGCTTCGGCCATTGGACAGTTCTACTCTTTCCTCCATGTTAAGTGCACAGAGAGCCTAGTCCCAATGAATCCATTGACAGAATCTCGCTGCCTTCAATGCTCATGCAAACTGCAGTGCAAGTGCTTCAACTTACACAGGACAGAGACAATGTGCGGTCTACAGTCATTTGCTGAGGCAGCTCGGTTGAGAGAATGGAGGTGGAGGGAACAGAGGGAGTGTGTGTCAGTTACCAGGCTAACTGCACCTCAGAGGCCACCTGATCTTTGAATGCACCCCTTCTCAGGTTTCAGTTCTTGAACTGTTACCTCTCTCAGGGTGGAACCGCATGAATCTCCCACTCTAAGACCATGCTTTGGGCTGCAGTCCCTTGTGTAACAACAGTGATTACCTCAGCCAGCTTAACTTAAGTTCAGGACCTGCAGGACTCTTCCCTCCAGGAGCTACAATCAGTGCCCTTCCGTGATCAGACAACTTCTTACAGCAAACTATGGTTTGTTTAGAGCTAAAGCATTTCAGAGAAAGATCTTAAAACAAGCTATGTGCATGCATGCCTTTGTCAAAGGGCTTACCATTCTCTGGAGGCCAAGGAAGGCCCCCATTGGTTCAGACAGCTCTTGCACATCTGTCTCTGTGTGACAATTCCCTCCCCTCCACCTACCTCTTCAGACAGTCCTTTTAGCCATTTAGTGTCCTTTTGATCTCTAGGCTTTCAGCCTTGGCAAAACAACTGGGGAACTTTTGGCTGGCGCCTGGAAGTAGCATCTTCACCTCTAGCAGCTATTGTCTTGTAATTGCCCCCCAAGTGTTTGTTGGGAGGCTGCTTATCTAGACACATTGTGTTGACTTTCTGCTTGTTTTTCCAAGTGTCTCCTATTAAAGAGAGCCAATACATTCATACAGGAAAGCCCAACAACAGAGGTATACCAGTGATTCTCATAAATCGGGTCATTAACTATTCATGACGTTATTACATATCAGCATTTCTGGATTACATAGCAGCTCCATGTCTGCCACAGAGAGAGCCAGGGGATTTGTGGTGGGTGGTCTGAGAACAGAGAGATTTGTGGAGGGATCAGGAGGGATTTGAGGGCAGATTCACTGAGGGGAGGGGGAAGTGATCAATTTCAGCAAAGAAGAGAAAGAGAGATATGATATTGTTTCTTTAAGAAAACTGATTTAGAGCCTGGGACAGTATCCACATCATGGTCAGACCTTATCCTAAAAGGAGTGTCAGCTTGAGGTTTGGCCTAGAGTAGAGCCGATCAAAAGTAGGTATTCCCTACCTGAAAGAAAATCCTGTGTTTCAGCATTGGTTTTCCTCAATAATTGAAGTTAAAGGCAAAGCAGCTAAACTTTTTCTGCAACAAAAATTCAGAAAAAAATTGATTCTGAAATGGCACAATGTTTAACATCAAACTGAATCTAGGTTGATCTTAATTGTCACAGTGCATTACAGGAGCTGTAGGGTGAGTACCTTGCAGGGCCACCCTTTGGATTTATGGGGCACTATGCAGTATTATTAAACTGGTGCCCCTATGCTCCACTGAAGGTGGTCCCCAGCCGCTGACCCCAGTGTGTTGAGAGGGCACAGCCCCCCCCCCCCCCGCGGACCCCCCAGAAACCCTCCCCCATTGCTGACACACACCGAGCTTCATACGTAGCAGACGCTGTGGCAGTGGCTCAAGGCAGGCTTCATGCTGTCACATGAGGGCTGCATCTTGCCAGAACCCACAGCCCTCCTGCAGCCCCTCGCCACTCCTGGCTCCAAGAGCATTTTGACCAGAAGTACCAAGCGGTAATACCAACAACAATAATACATGTGTGTGTGCGCATGACTGTGTGTGAGAGCGAGGAGAGAGAGAGATCCTGTATGTGTGTGTGATTGTGTGTTGGGGAGTGTGATTGTGTGTGTCTCTCTCACGCGCGCACACACACACAGTCTGTATTGGGGGACTGTGACTCGTGAGAAGCAGAGTGTATGTGGGTGTGAGGGCCAGTCTTGTGTGTGTGTGTGTGTGTGTGTGTGTGTGTGTGTGTGTGTGTGTGTGTGTGTGTGTGTTAGGGAAGTGTGAAAGACAGTGAGCGAGTGCCCCCCTCCCTTCATCCCTTCCCCGCTTGGCCTGCCTGCCCCCCCCCACCCCGCCCCACATGGAAGTTTCAATCCTCCTGTCCTGGTCCCTACCCGGCCCTGCCGGAGATCGACCGGCACAGGCAGGCAGGGGCCAGGGAGGGACTCTGCTCCGGGCGGCAGTAGGCCAGGCTGCCACACCCCCAGTGACCAGTCGCACCGCTCTGGGTTCCCCAGGGTTCGGGTGGCAGAGGTAGAGGCTGGAGCCCTCAGCTGGCTGACTGAGGACCAGGGAGCGAGGCTCACCATTGGCCTCAGGGGAGCATGCCAGATTTCTAGCCAGATTTTTCCAGTCCTTTTGTTCCTGTAGAATCCAATGTGGCTGAAACGTTAGACTGGAAGAGTTTGCAACGAAAACAATATGCAGCATTCTGGGTTTTTGAGTACATAAGCCATGGCCTCTCCACTTTGTCACCGTTGGGGATTTCACACCAGTAATGTGTTGGATGGAAACTTCTGTTTTCATTATCTTTGGGGAACATGAAGTTTTTCACTTGCTCTGGCCCATGCAGTACAAGAAAGTCCCTCAGGCTACTGCTCAAGTGGGTCCACAGTCCTGGATCATCTAGACTTAAGGAACTAGACTCCACCACACTCTTCTCTGATTTACACTTTTCTTCAGGAATGTGCATTGTTACATCCATTTGAGATGGAGATATGGATGCTGCAGTAGCTGCCAGGTCACCTGCACTCTGACTAACTGGAAGATCAGGCATCTCCTCACCGCTCACATCCTCACTGAGGCCGTTAGGCTCCCTGTGAACATTTGTGTCTATGTATCTCAGGAGAGCTCCTTCCTGCTTAGATAGAAAAGCTTCCTTTGTTTTCTTTCTTTTTCTGAATGCTGCCCCAGAGGGGTGTTTTCTTCTTTCACTCATGACTGCTGTTCTGTGTCAGCTATAGTGGCTCTCAACGCTCAATTGAAGGGGAAAAATAAGCAGGCTGGTAGCAGGGCCTGAGTGATGGAAGATATCAGCGTCTTAAGGCACTAACTGGCTCCTACTACTTCAGTTGACTGCCTGTTCTCCTCAAGTGGGTTCAGGGAAGCAGCAGGAGACAGGAAGCTCCCTGAGAAGCTGGTGTTAATCAGTCCAGGCTCCTGGGGGGTGCTAGAGAGGTACATAAGAGGCTCCTCTTCCTCTCTCTCCCTGCAGCGCCTGCCACTTTCTGTTATTCCCTCTCACCTTTTCTCCTGCCTGCCTGTTATGTCTCTTGTGCCCTCCTTCCTCCAGCACAGAACTCCACCATCTCTGTGCATCTAGAGCAGAGAGAATACATATGCACCAGCAGCAGACATAATTTTCTACACTGTGAGTCCTAGTGGCGCCCTTCCCCCCTCAGTCTGGCACTGAGGCAGCTGCCTCAGTTCATCTCATGGTAAGGCCAGTCCTGGTTGGATCCCAGGCTCTGGTAATTGGCAGTTGACTCTTCTGCTGACCCTTGGTTTCATTCACCAACCTGGACACCTGCTCCACCCACTAGACCTGACTCCTGCTCTGATTACTAGGCCAGCCCACCTACATCATGGTCCATAACAGACTAACTCTTCCATGACGCACCTCTGTCATACATCTCCTCTGATACAGCACAGCAGCTCATGCTCAGGATGAAGGGCGGGATGTAGTTGATCCAGCAAGTCCAACCCATATAGAAGAATAGAGTTGTGAGGTTCCCAAACTATGCTTCCATGAGGCATTGAAGCAGCTCACAGGGATGCAGATTAATGTAAAACTGGCTTGAAATTAAATGATGTTTCAGTTCTCCCTCCCCTTCTCAAAACAGAAAATTGAAAATTTTCAGCAAAACTGTCATTTTTCCTATGGAAAATGTTGATTTTGAAGAAGCCACATTTCCCATGAAAAAAAACATTTAGAAGGCAAATTCCAAACTACTTGTATCATAGAGCCTTACCAATGCTTCAGTGTGGCATGGCAGCAACTCCCAGCTCTGATTTCCATAGCTGACCCATCCCATGGTCTAACTGTCCTATCCTCCTTTAGCATCTTGAGATTCAGCTCTTGCTTGAGGTCTTGTAAATCATAATGCCATCCCTGAGATGCTGAATCAGTTTTCCTAATGTCTTTAGCTACATGAAAATACCAAAGGGCCAGATGTGAAGCAGCTGAAAGAAAGTAATTCAGAGTTTCCAGGGCCACCTTATGCTGAACTTGCCTCTTTCTGCTTAGATATCATTGCTCTGCATGGGAGTGTAGCCACACATCACCTCTAACTCTCATGAAATGTCCAGTTATCTTGCTATGGCTGAACATCCCACTGAGAAAAGGGGAGAGGCACATATTGAAACTAATTGTTTTCTCTTTGCATTTTCTTTGTAAATGAATCGGCCTTAGAAGGCGACATCATTACATTGGGATTAAATTCAATTCACACCTTGAAGGGTTCCTCCACAACTACAAGGGCTAGAGGCTTAGGCCAGGTCTACACAAGAAAATTGTGCTAATATTAACTGTGTCTTTAGTTAATATGCCAATTCCCTAGTGTGGAATACTTAAGTAAGAGTGCTCACACTAGGGGAACTGGCATATTTAACTAAATCAATTTCTAAATCAATTTGCTTAACATCAGTACAACTTTCCTCTCTAGACAAGCCTTTAGTTATTTTCACCTGAAAGCTTAGATTCTGAAATATAATCATGCTGCCAGTTAAAAATAAACTGAAATGATATGGCAATTTACAAGGCCAAGTAACTGCATTATAGAAGCGTCCCTGGTGTTGCTCTCTTCAGGAAGTGTCTTAACCGGTGCCTCTTGTATCCTTAGGATGTTAATCAGATGAACATGTTTAATTTAAGAGAATAACATGAGAACTCCATATCTTTGTGATGACTTACTCGCAGACAATGAATCTGCGGCCTGTCTTTCTGAAGATATTTTGATTCCTACCAATGAAGACATTTTTTTTTTAAACCTAGGTTTAAAGGGACACCGAAATCTGTCCCATTGTAAAAGAAGAAATACGAGAGTAGAGATTAGAGATGGGGGTTCTGAATCAAGAGTTCTAACTTGATTTTCAAAATAAAGTCTTTGTGCACCTCATATCCAGGAATCATTCACTTGGCGGCCATAGTAGTGGTCTGCTTTCTCTCTACTGCTGCAGTCCTTTATTCACTGATTTTGAGTAAATACATGGGCTCATGAGTTCATTTTATTGTCTAAATTGTTTAAGGAATGTAGTTATTTTTAGCTACAGAAACAATAGTGAAACTGGGTATAACACACATGCCCAAGTGACTAATTCTATCTGTTATTATAGTGTCGGGTGTAGGTGCTAAATACTAACAATTTACATGAAAAGATAACTCCTATTCTTAATGCAGATGCATGTCAGCTTTTAACAACAAACAGATGATGCTGAACCCACTTACAAATGCACAAGGGTGACTGGATTAGACATTAAAGAGAACTGTCTGTGCAAAATACAAATCAGATGGCGAGGTTAGTCAGACAAGTCACATTCAAAGCATGATTCAGATGCTGGCAAATGGCAATACTTGTCAGTTCTAAAAATTTGATTGTTTGATCACGTAATTATGCTTTTCAAGCCATTAAACCGTCCTGAAGTGCTGCTTCCTTTTAAAAAACCCTTTGAACCAGACTCACTGAAGCATGATGTTCAAAGATGTATAAATTCACCTCTCTGTACTATTAAGGCCCCTTGCTCTTGATGTATGCGGGAAATTTACCCTGACAGAGGGAAAGTAGGAAGTTTTACAACACTTCCCACAGGGCTTCTGCCATGCAAGAGCAGTTTCAATTTCCACTATGGGTCCATAAGAGCCCCACCAGCTGAGGCTGCTAAGAGGGGGGTTCTAAAACCACAGCCTACTTTCTTGTGGTCTTTCTGCTGCTGTTAACTTCTCTCAAGGTCTATGTATTGACCCTACAGTGAATTTATCCTGCTTCATCATAAGGAGAGATGTTGAGAGAAATGTACTCTACTGAATAAGTTCCTTCAATGATATGAGCTCAGTCTTGGTTATTTATTAGCTCCTAATGACACCTGTTTTTCTTTCAGAGCAAGGGGAAAATAAAAGGATGAGAGACAGAATGGCTTTGAGGTTAAATCACCAAGAGTCCGATGCAGAATCACATCTGGGCTCTGCCACAGACTTCCTTTGACAACTCAGTTACTCTTTCTGCACCTCACTTCCCCATCTTTAAAATGGGGCAATAATATTTCCTCTCTCCTGCCTCTGTTATGTTTTCTCTGTTTTTATTGTAAGTTGTTTGGGACTTGGACTCTTACTTTGTTTTGGTACAGTGCATACCATAATGGGCCCTCAATCTCCAAGGCTTCACTAATCATCAGGAACCACACAATTCCACACAGCTAGGAAGAACCTTAACATTACTTACCTGAGTTCAGATTTTTAATAATACTTTTATAATTGAGGCATAGCTAACTGGTAACATTCAAAATCATGGTTTATAGATGTCGGCATTCCAATTTTTTATTTAATTAGTTGGAAGATTTTAACTTCTTCCTGTCAAGAACTGAATACTCAAAATATTTTTGTTCCTTGTCCTTTAAAAGGATTTTCCAATTAAAATTCAATAGCAGTAATCCCATTCAAATTGGCTTTAAAAGTGATTTGAAGTATATTAATTTGACGTGGTTACTTGTTTTGTTAATTAAACTGATGAGGCAATTTATTTGCTCATTGCAGCCCTGACATTAAATGACATTTCATGCAACATCCGATATGTTTATGCTAATTGAATAACTTTTGATTTGTATACACCAGGTTGATTTGTGTAGTACTTGAATGTCAAGAAAAAAAACTCATATCAGAAAATAATAAGTAATCTTGGTGATTTACAAGTAGAGTTACTACCATTTTGATCACAGGTGGCTGTGTATTTTTAGATTTACTAAGGATTTTAGCTAAATTGTCTTTCAAACTGCTATTTTTAAACAGTGTTTTGGAAATCTAATCAGAATTACATGTTTCTATATTAATGAACCACTGTCTAAAATAGTGGCTTTCTTTCTGTCACTTGTTCTGGCAGAAATAGGCCAACAGATCCAATTTTTGACATCAGAGGTAGCTGTTAGGTAAACCCTGGAAACCTGACTTAGTGAAGAAGATACAGCATCTTGCAACACCTGGATCTGACACGTCCCTCAGCATATAAATTCTATTCTAGACATCATGATTGGTTTCTTTTAAAAGTTATTAAAGTATGGAGTAATAGCATTATGTAAGCACTTTAAAAACGTAGTCTTGGACTGCCATCCCACCTGAACACGTCCTTCATAATCTCATATACCTCAGACATCTGTTTGCCTTTAGAACAGGGATACATTTTTCCCATACGACTTGGAATTCTACAGTCTTATAAAGATATTCATATGAAGCCGTTCCTGGAATATCAATAAATGGATCCCCAAGCATTGTACAAAAGAGGGTCAGCACTGTCTTCCCCATTATACAGATAGAGAAATGGAAACAGAGAGAGCCAAGCAGACTTGCTGAAGATCATAACAACATAAGAACGGCCATACTGGGTCTAACCCAGTATCCTGTCTGACAGTGGCCAGTGCCAGATGCCTCAGAGGGAGTGAACAGAACAGGGCACTTTATTAAGTGATCCACCCAATGTTGTCCATTCCCAGCAGTCCATTCCCAGGGACCCAGAGTGTAGTGTTGCATCCCTGATCATCTTGGCTAATAGTCATTGATGGACCTATCCTCCATGAACTTATCTACTTCTTTTTTAACCCAGGTATAAGTCTTGGCCTTCACAACATGCCCTGGAAACAAATTCCATTGATTTACTCAGTGTTGTGTGAAGAAGTATATCCTTATGTTTGTTTTAAACCTCCTGCCTATTACTTTCATTAGGTGACCCCTAGTTCTTTTGCTATGTGAAGGCATAAATAACACAACATCTCCTTATTCACTTTCTCCACATTATATCATGATTTTATAGATCTCAGTCATTTCTTTTCGAAGCTGAACAGTGTCAGTATTTTTAATCACTCCTGTTCTGGAAGTGTTCCATACCCCAATCATTTTGGTTACTCTTTTTCCAATTCTAATATACCTTTTCTGAGATGGGGTAAGCAAAACAAATTTGATTTGACATTATGCTGATTTTCTCTATCTATCCCTTTCCTAATGATTGTTAACATTTTTGACTGATGTTGCACACTGAGCAGATGTTTTCAGAGAACTATCCACTATGACTCCAAGATCTCTTTATTTAGTGGTAACAGCTAATTTAGACCCTATCATTTTGTATGTATAGTTGGGATTATATTTTCCAATGTGCATTACTTTGCATTTATCAATAGTGAATTTCATTAGCCATTTTATTGCCCAGTCACCCAGTTTTGTGAGATCCCTTTGTAACACTTCACAGTCTGCTTTGGACTTAATTATTTTGAGTAATTTTTAGGACTCTCAAGTGATTAAAAAAAATAATCTCAATTAATCATGCTGATAAACAATAATAGAATACCATTTATTTATTTAATATTTTTGGATGTTTACTACATTTTCAAATATATTGATTTAAATAACACAGACTACAAAGTGTAAAGTGCTCACTTTATATTTATTTTTGATTACAAATATTTGCACTGTAAAAAACAAAAGAAATAGTATTTTTCAATTCACCTAATACAAGTACTGTAGTGTAATTTCTTTATCATGAAAGTTGAACTTACAAATGTAAAATTATGTACAAAAAATAACTGTACTCAAAATTAAAACAATATACAAATTTAGTGCCTACAAGTCCACTCGGTCCTACTTCTTGTTCAGCCAATCGCTCAGACAAACAAGTTTGTTTACATTTGCAGGAGATAATGCTGCCCGCTTCTTGTTTACAATGTCACCTGAAAGTGAGAACAGGAGTTCCCATGGCACTGTTGTAGCCGGCGTTGCAAGATATTTACATGCCAGATGTGCTAAAGATTCATATCTCCCTTGATACTTCAGCCACCATCCCAGAGGACAAGTGTCCATGCGGATGACGGATTCTGCTCGATAATGATCCAAAGCAGTGCACACTGATGCATGTTCATTTTCATCATCTGAGTCAGATGCCACCAGCAGAAGGTTGATTTTCTTTTTTGGTGCTTCGGGTCTCTATAATTTCTACATTGGAGTGCTGCCCTTTTAAGACTTCTGAAAGCATGCCCCACACCTCGTCCCTCTCAGATTTTGGAAGGCACTTCAGATTCTTAATCCTTGGGTCAAGTGCTATAGCTATCTTTAGAAATCTCACATTGGTACCTTCTTTGCATTTTGTCAAATCTGTTGTGAAAGTGTTCTTAAAATGAACATGTGTTGGGTCATCATCTGAGACTGCTATAACATGTAATGTGGGAGACATACAATTCTTCCCCAAGAAGTTCAGTCACAAATGTAATTAACGCATTTATTTTTGTAATGAGCATCATCAGCATGGAAACATGTCCTCTGGAATGGTGGCCGAAGCATGAAGTGGCATACGAATGTTTAGCATATCTGGCACGTAAATACCTTGCAATGCCAGCTGCAAAAGTGCCATGTGAACACCTATTCTCACTTTTAGGTGACATTGTAAATAATAAGAAGGCAGCAGTATCTCCCGTAAATGTAAACAAACTTGTTTGTCTTATTGATTGGCTGAACAAGATGTGGGACTGAATGGACTTGTAGGCTCTAAAGTTTTACATTTTGTTTTTGAGTGCACTTATGTAACAAAAAAAAATCTACGTTTGTTAGTTACACCTTCATGATAAAGAGATCGCACTATAGAACTTGTGTGAGGTGAATTGAAAAACACTATTTCTTTATCATTTTTGCAGTACAAATATTTGTAATAAAAATAATATAAAGTGAGCTCTGCACACTTTGTATTCTGTGTGGTGACAGAAATCAATATATGTGAAAATGTAGAAAAACAGCCAAAAATATTTAGTAAATTTCAATTGGTATTCTATTGTTTAACAGTGCGATTAATCACAATTACTTTTTTGAGTTAATCGCATGACTTAACTGTGATTAATCGACAGCACTAGTAATATTATATTGTCTGCAAACTTTGCAGCCTTGGTGTTTTACCCCTTTTTTCCAAATCATTTATGAATATGTTGATTAGCTCTGGTCCCAGCACAAATCCTTGGGGGACCCTGCTATTTACTTCTCTCCACTGTGAAAACTGAACCATTTATTCCTACCCTTTGTTTCCCATCTTTTTACCAATTACTGATCTATGAGAGAACCTTCCCTCTTATCCCATGACAGCTTACTTTGCTTAAGAGCCTTTAGTAAGGGACCTTGTCAAAGGCTTTCTGAAAGCCCAAGTACCCTACCAAGGTCACTAGTTGCAGCAAGACTGGGAATAAAATCCGAGTTTCAAAAGTGGCCCTAGCAGTTTTTCCATCCACGGTGGAAAATGTTTGTTGCTCACCACCCCTGAGTGGCCGAGCCCAAACAAACAAACAAAAAAACCCAGCTGAACAGCACAGGGCCTTTCCCCCCCGCCTCCCTGAAGATGGTACCCAGAGCAACTGACCTGCTTGCCAACCCCTAAAACTGGTTCTGCCAAGTCTTTTCATAGTCAGTACAGAGCCCTAGTCACTGGAGCAGGTTGAGAGCTTTTCCATACTCTAATGACCAACCTTTTCACAAAATCATGTTTATTTTAAGTGGATCGTTTTCATGGTTGAAAACCTAAGTTGTGTTCATACTCTCATGATCATTTACCAGTAAGGGTTATTAGCTGAATATCAAAGCAGCTTTTATTTCCACATTTTGAGTTCCCATTCTGTAGTACAAGTAGATTTATTTCCAGTGTAAAAATAAGGTAAAGGAGAACATTCATTCTTTTTAACTTAAATATATATCCAGATTGAAGGGGAATAATTATTACATTATATTTTGCCTTCATTCTATGCTATATATTCTTGAGATATAGGCCCAGATTGTCCAACAAAGGGGCCTAAATAAGACTCCCAATTCCAAAAGTGGTCCAATTTTCATAAATGCCAGATTTTCTACAAGTCACATTTTATTTTAACAAAGTTTATGGAGAGTGATGTTTTGTAATACCAACATTTTATAGTAACTAAACAATTTAATGTCTTGGATCATACATCTTTAACAAAGTAGTTTGTTGTATTTGATTTTATATTAAGAAAAGTGCTTTTTCAATGTGTTTGGTTCAGTTTATGTAGCCTGTTCTCTGAAACATGTCAGCGTTAAAGCTGTGTGGAATAGTATTTGTGGAGTTGTGCACTGGTATATGCGTATTTAAAACAAACAAAAAGACATCTTCTAGGAGCTCTCTCTCTTCTTCCTCAAACAGCACATGAAAGAGCCATATGAGATACTCTCCTGAAAGTTTCCCTCAAAGTTTTATAAAGTCTCCTTTGTTCCTGCTTTTTCTCGTAAGGCACTTACCTGAAGAAATTTGTTTCACACAGTGATATTCCACATTTTTCCATTTACATTTTAAACCCTCTACTTTCAAAGCCATGTCCCTGTACTTGCCAGCAGCCCTCGCTTTCCTAGGGCAACCTAACCCTGAGATCCTCTGCACCAGACCACATTCTCTGGGACTATGGGTCCTATGCAATTCTCTTCTCCCACCACTACAAAAGATTCTTACTTCTGGGTAGAGCTGGATGAAATTTTTCACCCAAAAATGCAAATTCAGCAACACCGAAGTGTTTTGCAAATTTGTTTTTATTTCACCGAATTGTTTGTCAAAATATATCCCTCAAAATTAAAAAAAAGTCAAAATGATTTGTTTTAACATTTTTTATTTTGATTGTCAATCAAAACAATGTTGTTTTTTTTAAAGTAACAACACCTGGTATCCTGCTGTTAATTGAATTGTCTCATTAGACTGACCTCACACTTGGTAAGGCAACTCGCATCCTTTCATGTATTTATCCCTGCTTCTGTATTTTCCACTCCATGCAGCTGATGAAGTGGGTTCTAGCCACAAAACCTTATTCCCAAATAAATTTGTTAGTCTCTAAGGTGCCACAAGGACTCCTCATTGTTTTTGCTGATACAGGCTACCACAGCTACCAGTCTGAAACCTAACAAGACAGACAGGCTCCAAATCTAAAAGTTTCTTTGTGGGTCAAACAATGTTTTGTCTGACCCCAAATGATTTTATGTGTATTTTGGAATTGGCAGTGAACTGAAAATCAGTTCACAGTTCTACTTCTTGGGTTGGCTCTCCTCTCACTGCCACCCTGTACTGGCTTCAAAAAGTAAGGAGACAGCTATAAACTCTGGTTTACTCTCTCCCCAAATGGTGGAAGCTTCAAGAGCAGGGATCTCAAACTCAAATCACCACGAGGGCCACATGAGAACTAGTAAATTGGCCTGAGGGCTGCATCACTGAAACCTTTTCATACAATGATACAAAAGTATAGTCAAAAATGAAAAAAATGAAGAATAATATAGTATTCTATTAAAAGTCAATGTATTAACTTTTTAAAAACTGTAATGCAAAGAGGGGTTTTAATAAAATATAAACACTCAGTAATGTTTGGAGCTTGGCTGCCAATGGAGTTGGCGCCTATGGCGGGCCGCAGGAAATAACTCCGCGGGCCGCATGTGGCCAGCGGGCCGCGTGTTTGAGACCCCCTGTTCAAGAGTGACATCAGAACCCAGCACAGGATGGCAGAAGAAATAAGAAGTAAGAAATATTTAAGACAGGACAATGCTCATTCTTTTAATTGAAAGACTGGAAACAAAAGGGAAAGAGATATCAGGTGCTAGGACTACCAACTTGGCTTTTACAAATTATTTGTTTGGGTGGGGAAGGATATAATGAGACAAGGAGGCTAGGACAGTGTTATGATTCATTACGGTATGGTGTCATGCTCCTGTGTCAGATATAGACTGACTACAGAGCAAAATACATACTAGATGTGTTCATCATAAGTCTTTAGGGCAGTGGTTCTCAACCAAGGGTACATGTACCTCTAAGGGTACTCAGAGGTCTTCTGTGGGGTACATCAATTCATTTAAATATTTGCCTAGTTTTATAACAGGGTACATAGAAAGCACTAGCGAAGTTAGCACAAACTAAAATTGCATACAGACAATGATGTATTTATATTGCTCTATATACTATCCACTGAAATGTAAGTACAATATTTATATTTATATGATAAAAATGAGAAAGTAAGCAATTTTTCAGTAATAGTGTGCTGTGACACTTTTGTATTTCTATGTTTGATTTTGTAAGCAAGTAGTTTTTAAGTGAATTGTAATTTAGGCATATGCAAGACAAATCAGACTGCTGAAAGGGGTACAGTATTCTGAAAAGGCTGAGAGCCATTGCTTTAGGGAACAGCCACACTGAAGTAAAAGATCTGTGGCACAACTGCGGTTGGCTCAGGTGAAGCTGACTCAGACTTGCAGGGATCAGGCTGCAGGGCTAAAAATTACTGTGTAAAAATTGCAGTAGACTGAGCTGTGGGACCCTCCTCCCTCGCAGGTCCCGGAGCTTGGGCTCCAGCCTGAGTCAGAATGTCTACACTGCAATCTGACAGCCCCGCAGCCCAAGCTATGGGAGCCTGAGTCAGTTGATCCGGGCCAGCCATGGGTGTGTAATTGCTGTGTACACATTCCCTTAGGGGAAGGGGTAGTAAAATATTTTTTTGTCAAGGTCCAACTCTCTTGGTCTAGGTATAGTTGAAGCCGAGATTCCAGAGAAAATATTTCATAAATATTTTGGGATCCATTCAAAAGCGTCTGGTGGTCTGGATTTGGCCCACGGTCTGCCTATTGACTACCCCTGCCTTAAGGTATGTTTATACTGCAATTTAGACACCCTCAGCTTGCGGGACTCAGGCTTCAGGGCTGTTTAATTGCGATGTAGACATTGGGGTTTGGGCTGGACCCTCCCACCTCACAGAGTTCTGGACCCCAGACTCCAGCCCGAACCTAAAGGTCTGCAGCGCAATTAAATAGCCCCTTAGCCTGAGCCCTGCGAGCTGTAGTCAGCGGGCAATGATCAGCTGCAGGTTTTTAATTGCATTACTGACGTACCTGTTTATCCAACCCTTCATTATCCAGCTCTCCGCATTAACCGAACAACCGGGACGCCAGGGCCAGAAGTGGGTGACCTCTCCTGTGGCCATTGGATGGTACTGCAGCATCACTCTTTCCCATTTTCTGGCTTTTCTGGAATTTTGATGATCCCATCTGGTGCTAGTCCCAATTAGATCAGATAAATGGGGTTGTGTTGTATTTTACACACAGTACCACCTCGTGGGTCTAGAATATAATAGTTTGGCACTCCATTACACATGGCAGCTGAGATATGCTACCTCTGCTCAAACAAGCATGCTAAAAACAGCAGTGTTGCTGTGGCAGCATGGGATAGCCAACCTCGGTGGCCACATGATCAGGTGTCTAGCCTGAACCACCATTCATGCTACTGCAGCCACGCTGCAGGATAAACATAAGATGAGACACTAACTATAGGGTAGCTTGAACTACCCTAATATGTTGGGTCCTGAACAAAACCCATTGAAGTCAGTCAATGGAGAGCCCTTATGAGGACTGTTGCCAAGGCCAATCTCTAGTATGAGGGAATGGCTGGTCGAAGGGAGAACTGAGTATTAGACTGAAGCAGAGGACAGGAATGATTCAGATTATTTTGTTAGGGCTGCAATTCAACTATCCCTCCTTCAGAATCTTAGAAAGTCCCCATGCAGCAGAACGGTCACACATCCCAAATGGCCCAGGTAGCACAAAGGTGAGTTTGGGGCCTGGAGTGTAATCAAGGGGTCTCCAATTATACCCATTCAATGGCTACCACATCTTGATTTTTCTTGGACTATCCTATTTATTAGGACTATCAGCTCTTCACAGTAGGGACTGTGCCTACTTTTGTGCTTTGTACACAACAATGGAGACAATCTCAGTTGGAGACTCTGGATGCTACCATAATATAAACATAGTAATAACCCTTCTGATTGTCTCTTTTTTGTGTTTGCACAGCACTCAGCATAATCGGCTCCCCAATCAGGATTCGGGTCCTTGGGCACTGTCCTAGTATTAGTAGTATATATTTATAATAAAACAGAACCTAAAAATAGTAAGAGGATTGGAGCCACAAGGCTCAATTACACTTGCACTAATATGAGAATAGTCAGAGGGCCCACAGTGATCGTATTCTACACCAAGTTTGTGGTTTAGCATAGCTTTGAGTCTTTCTGAATTATAGCAAGCCGGCAAAATTTATGAGGTGTATCCACTGTTACTTAGACAGTAGCCTGTCCAGTCTTAAGCCAAAGTTGATTTCACAGCAATATAGAGCATTTGATAAACCTTGGTTCATTAAGGCCAAGTCTACAGTAAAAAGTTAGGTTGATCAACCTAGAATTCTTCTGTTGACCTAGCTACTGCCTCTCAGGGAGGTGGATTAACTACAGTGACAGGAGAATCCCTCCTGTTGCTGTAGTGAGTGTCTACTGTGAAGCATTGCAGAAGTGCTGCTGTAGTGGTTTAAGTGCAGACAGCCTAAGGAGAATGAAATACTTCAAACAAAGGATTATGAACAGGTACCTATTTAATTAAATTAGAATTACGTTTTGTACTCAGGTTAAATCCTCATTCAACAGCACATTTGGATGTAGTACAAGTAACTAATTAGTAAATTAAATGCCAAGGTATGTTTTATGCCCCCAGCTATTGTTAGATGATATTGCAGCAGTAACTTGAGTGGGCTTTTTTCCATCTGTGCCGGGATAGGAAATGGAAGCCTGTTAAAAATCTATTGTAGGGTTTTGTACTGCCACCCACCACCATAGTATCTGAGTGCCTTCCATGTAAAAGCAATAGCAATAGCTCAGTCCCTAGTGGACTTCATGGAATCTCTGTCACTACACACATACAAAAGGTGGGGAGCAGGAGAAACTCTGAACTATTTGTTTTGGCTGTTCATCACGTTACATTTTTGAGTTGAAGAAAGAGTGTCCATTTGCCTTTTGTCAGGAATTCTTTCCTTGGAAAAGGGACAAGTCTACAGGGATTTACCTTCCAAAGGATATTGTAAATAGTGTTTGTCTCTGAAAAAAGAAAAAGGCCATTAAAATAAGACAGTGTTAGTAGGAGGGAAATGTACGCATACTTCTTTACAAAGTCATTTACTGACATGTGGTGACATCTGATTTAAGACTATTTTCTCTTTTGAGGAGTGGAATGTGCACCAGGGCTGGTTTTAGGGTTTTTTGTTTGTTTGTTTGTTTGTTTAATGTCAGGTTTCAGTCTGCAGCAGCTTAAATACTTGAAGTTTGAACTCCTGTTAAACAAGGTTTATATTTGGCAACTGCTCTCAGCTAGACTGGGTATTATTCTATTAATACAAGACGCTTCCCAGTTAATAAGCCTTTAGAGAAAAATTGTCTTCTACCCACAGTGATTACTATGGCAAAAGTAATACACCAAAAAGCATTGTATATTCCCTCAGTGATAGATTAGTTCTACCCATATAGCGTATAGATTTCTGACTGTTTTGGGCAAGCAAAAATGTCAGATTTTATCCTTAGTTTTAAAATCAATCATATACTGTAGTTCACTGAAGCTGGAAACCCAGGTTTAGAGAGATCATAGGTTTTGAAGAGTGTGCCTTTAAGAGACAAGTGTACCATTTCTTTTTTTTAAAATGAGTTAAAGGCATTGAAAAAACAGTCATGAGAGTTGGCCTACATTCAAACTAAGAATTAATTAAAAATGAAATCTCCCCCCCCCCCCAAAAAAAAAAAGGATAACTGTCTACTAAACACACTGGATTCCTGGTTATTTTATTGGCATCTGGCTTAGCAACAGTGAATTTTGAAATTTCATTAAGCGCTTGGCAGACATGTCATAAAAAACAGATCCTGCACGTTTTTGCACAGCCAAAACTCACTGATTTCAGTGACAGTTGTAGGTGCACAGGACACACACCCTCCAGTTTCCCTCACTTTAATCCCCCCCGTTCTTTACGGTCCACAGAGATTCAGAGTCCCCTCATTTATATGGTTGAAAATTATTCACATCAAAGTTAATGAACCCTGAAACTGAGGTTATAGAAACCTATGCTAATAATTGCCAGCAGGTGGGTCTCTGATGTAAAGACAATCACACACCTCCTTAGAGGCAAGGACCATGCCATGCATCCTCCCTCAGGCTCAAAAGAAGGAACAATCAAGTTCCTTTTATGTAGTAACCAACAGCGGATGTCTGTGAGGCTACTGCCCAAGGAATTAGGCTACATGGCTAGAGTTTTTTCTGGTTGCCAATGCGGGGACTAGAGGTACTGGCAACAAACTCAATATACTGAAAGCAGAAAGACAGGTGACGCTGTTGTGAATGCGAACTAGAGAGGAAGCAGAGAGATTCGGCCTTTTTCAGCACAGAGCTCACTGGAGTGGCAGACATGGGGATTTATAAGCAAAGAAACTGCCCTCTGTTTCTACTGTGTTCAGGAAAACAGGACATGGTATGTATTTTTACAATATAGAAAAAACAGGACCCTGGTGAGGTTTATTTTTAATACATGAACAAGAATACACTAAGAGTATTCGCAACTCACAGATTTCTCACAGAAACAACTATGCTAGGCCCACATTTTAGCTAATTGCTTGGGACAAAAATGCAACATTATTTACAAGAGGAATAAATGCCTAAATATTGAGTTTCCCGTGTGAATAATTTTTGGGATCCTTTATTTTGGGTCTGTCCCACATTTGTGCCTTGGGAGTTCAGGCACAGGGTCGGACCAAATTTGACTTGGTTTGTGTATGTGATGCTGAAAGCGTAGTGAAATGAGAGGTAAGAGATGAATTGCACAAAAGACAGCTGCCCAGATGAGCACTTTCCTCTGCTGTGTCAGCTGCCCTTACTCTCTTGATATCCACAGTGTGCTGTGTCAGGCCACTGGCTGCTCAAGATCCCTCACACATTCCAGCCTCTTCCCCCACATAGGCAGAATTTCTGCCTATATTTTCTTTTTATTCATTGATGCATCAATATTTTAGCCTCTCAGCCTGTCTAGCTGGCATTCCCCCCCCCCCCCCCGCCCCCATGAACAAGGCTGCCATAAAATCCTCAATACAAAAAAAATGTATCAAACCAGTTGCCACTCTTTTTTTTTTTTTTTTTTTTTTTTTAAGAGCATGAACTTTAGGTTCATTTCACCACATTATATCCTGTTGGCTCTTTTTTTTTTTTTTTTTTTTTTTTTAAGTGTCTTACAAGTGAGGTTGTTTGGTGGAAGGTAAAAGTGCTCTAATAAGATGGGTTTGAAAGTTCAACTCAGAAATATTAATGGGCTTATGTTACACTAAGGAGAGATTATGAAAAATGGAGCAGACAGAAAAATTAATACAAAGACTGAGGCAAGTGGGGAAAATGGGAAGGAGATTTTAATTAAAAACCCACTCAGGTCATACTGCATATATGTCTTAAAGGGAGCAGTCCTTCTTTCAAGAAAGGGCCCCACTTTCCTGGAAAATCTCTTAAACTGATTCACTATTGAAGTTAAACATGGGATTAAGTTTTCAGGGCAGGGCAGGCGAGTTCTCAGATTTGTGCTACCTTGCAACCCCTCTCCCCTCAAAAACTTAGTCTGCAAATTCTCTAAAGAGCAAGCGGCTGTCTAGCCACAGCACAGCAGGGTTAAATTTCAGACTCTCCTTGATGCAGACAATGATGCTGACATTTCTCACACCCTAGGCTTATCACTAATTACTTCCTCTCCCTCACGCATAGATTAAATCTAGTTAAAAATCATGCTCTTTCCACACAGGAATAAATCAGAAATAAAAACCCCTGAATGCAAACATTGGGAGTCTCTGGGCTCATCTGCATTTCTAGCACCTTCACACAAACAGGCCTCACAATCCCATACCTAACTAGTCATGATAAGATCGTTCTGCCTTACATGTTTATCTTGCATGATACAAAGATCGATTTAGGAGCACATGCCTCACTGAAAGTCATCGGGATGAGTCCTCTTAAATTACAGTGGTGCTGAGGAAAATCCCACCCACTATCTATAGAAAGATGGCTAGAGCTCTGAAAACTGTAAGGTGTCACTTCATATATCTTTTGTGCACAACCGGAAAGATGTAATATATTGTAAAAAGGACTGAGATGTGCTCATGAAAGTGAGGGATAGATAGCACTATCTAGGGTCATCCAGTCCCTGACCACAAATACATGCACACAGTTTTGCCAGGGTAGTTCAACCCCAACTTGCAAGATCCCATTGCTGTTCCACCTCATTTTCTCTTCAGTAAAGGCTGCCAAATGTGATGAAGCGTAGCTTAGTTTTTCAACATAGATGAGACAGCTAAACTCATTTTGGTTTGTTCATCAATGCAGAATTTAAACCAAGATTTTTCCAAGGTTGAAGGCTACAAACTATGCTATAATTAAATCCTGTCGATGAGTTCTTTACATGGGGATAAAAAGTTCCATCTTCCTCTTTGATTTCCAACTGCTGCGACAAAGCCTTTTCCATATCTTTTATTAGTGACTTGTGTCAATAACTGATTCTTCTCCTATAAATGATCTACTCACAGTTACAAAGCCTGAGCTGCTCCTGTTGTAGTTTGCCACAGCTAGAGAAGGAGGAAGCATATGTACCAAGCTTAAGAGTACCACGTCGTGTACCAGTAGGCATGTGCATTGTGCCCCGGGTCACTGTGCCCTAAACCTTTCCACTTATAAAGAACCATCTACCTGAAGACTTTGGAGTGCTGTACAAACCTCAATTCATTTAACACTCATGTGACACAGGTATTGCTCCCTTTTTACAGCGATAAAGAGACATTAAGTGACTTGGCCAAGGTCTGTGGCTTTTCTAAAAATAGAACACACATCTTCATGGCTTTAAATGCAAGACTAGCTTCCCTCCTCTGTTCTATTCTGTACTCTATTTATGCCCATGAAACGTCCTGGCTGGTGGTACTATGTTAACAGAGCTGTGTGAATAACTGATTGTTCAATTTGCTGGCCAAAGTGGTGGTGGGAAGGAGAAATAGTTTTAGATCAACTTCAAATGAAAAATGTTCAGTTTCCCCAGTAAAACAAAATTATAGCAATTGGAACAAGGACTGGAAGCCTGGTGCCCCCCTTTTAGGTGAGTGCCCTAAAGGACTAACCCTATGCAAGATGTTGAGTATATTTTTGTTGCCCTAAACAGAGGGCAGGCTTATTTATTGAAAGCAAACCTAAACTGCACAGGCAACATGTCCCATGTTATCATTTTTCTATCAAAGGGCAGAGGAGAAAGACCATTCATTGCTTCAGTTTCACTGGCATCAAATTCTCCTGCATGGTTTTAGAAGCTTTTAATCTATGACAAAATTAAGATCGGTCAACTTACAGCCTGTGGATCATTACAAGAGTATGAAAGAATATTAACAATGAAGCTACATTTTAAATATATTTATGTAGGAAAAAATTAACAGTATATTTCAGAAGCCTGGGCAGACTTATTTGGTGAGGAAACTTGGGGCATAATTTTCAGAGGTGTTGAGCAACCACAGCTAATACTGACTTCAGTTGGAGTTGTGGGTATTCAGAGTCTCTGAAGATCAGCCCCTGGATTCCTCCATGTAAATTATATATATATATGCATGATGAACATAGTATTTGGAATAATACAATTATTTTTTAAAGATGACCCCTGTCATTGTTTCTGAAGGGTGTATCTTTTTAAGGTGCTTTTGAAAAATGCATTTTAGCCATTTCAAAGCTACTCCGTGAACAACTGCTATGTTTCAGCTTCAGATGAATTGGCACTTTGGCAAGAAATCTGCTTTAAATATAGAGAAGCCATAAGAGGACATGACTGAAGGTTTAATTCTCCACTGCCTTCCCACTTGAGCAGTCATTTACACATGTACAAAGTGAACCAAACCGACTACCATTCAGGTTTAAAAGAAACAAAAGGAAGTACTTCTTTACACAATGCACAGTCAACCTGTGGAACTCTTTGCCAGAGGATGTTGTGAAGTCTAAGACTATAACTGGGTTAAAAAAAGAAGTAGATAAGTTCATTGAGGATACGTCCATCAATGGTTATTAGCCAGGATGGGCAGGGATGGTGACCTTAGCCTCTGTTTGCCAGAAGCTGGGAATGGACAATAGGGGATGGATCATTTGATGATTACCTGTTCTGTTTATTCCCTCTGGGGCACCTGGCATTGGCCACTGCTGAAAGACAGGATACTAGGCTAGATAGACCTTTGTTCTGACCCAGTATGGCCATTCTTATGTTCTGATTTGATAGCATTTTATCCAGTGTTTGCACAAGTGTAAATGACTGCAAGAAGGGCAAGGCAGTGGAGACTAAGAAATCAGGATGGATGAATGAATGGCTCAGAGGACTAGTGAAAGGAGTACCCTGCAAAGCTCTCTCCACCAGTAACCTTCATAATGAGCAACTTTTTATTTTCTCCCTTTACATTCCAGTAGTTGCTCAAGGTCAGTGCTCAGGTAGGCACCATTACAGCTTGCTACAAAACAAAGATAGTGGTTTTACTTTTGTGGGTCAGCTGGTGTAATTCAGCAGAATTTTAAGGATTTACCCTGCTGAGGTTCAGGTCCCATATTGCTTAATCAGACAAATTCTAAAAAACCCAAAACCCACCTTCAGTATTTCATGCCACATTTGAGATCTGCTTGAGTTGGAGCAATTGGTCATCAAAAATAGGAGGGATCTGCTGCCATTCTCCACAGGGATCCTTGGCTTTGGAATTAGTTCCTTCATGCTGGTTTGCTGGAGTCTACGTCTATGAAGTGCCTGAACTTGCTACAGGACCCATCTTCACTCCCAGGCATTTGTGGAAAGGTCAGGTTGACCTCCGGAGAAAAACAATTAGTGTGAGAGCAAACATCATTCTATCAGCTGGTAGGCATTGATTTTACACTGAGAAGAGCAGCTCCGCTTTCTGCACTGCCTCCCTGCTGCTAGAGCCTTTCACTGCCATGTGTAGCTACTCTCTGGTAGTGTGCAGGAGCAGCTCTGACAATTCTGCTGCCCCAGGCAGTCGCTGCGGCCCCGCCCCTGACGCTGGGCGATGTTGCGGGGCCCCGCCCCCGACGCAAGCACTCCGAGTCCCGCAGCAGCAAGGGGAGAGCGGCGGACCTGCCGCCCCACTGCCGCTGCGGCAGGCGAGAATGGGGTGGCAGTTCAAGTCCCGTGGTGGCAATTCGGCGGCGGGAAGAGCGGCGGACCTGTCGCCAAATTGCCGCCATGGGACTCGGACTGCCGCCCCATTCTCGATGCTGCCTGAAGCACCAGCTTGGAAAGCTGGTGCCTGGAGCCAGCCCTGGTAGTGTGGACACCATCTGCCTTTCACTGAAGCATGTAGCTACAAGTACCCTACATGCCGCTTCAAGTGTGGATAAGGCCTAAGTTGTTTGCCCCCACAACTACAATTGGGAGGCTGCTCCCAAACCCCACTTCTCTGAGGGGTAGAAGCCTTTTTCTGATCTCCATCCTGAATTTGTTCATGGCCAGTTTATACCCATTTGTTTCTTTGCCAACATTGTCCTTTAGCCTAAATAGTTCTTCACTCTCCCTGGTATTTCCCCCACCTCCCATGTGGGAGCAATCATATCACCTCTCAGCCTTCATTTGCTGGGTTAAACAAGCCAAGCTCTTTCAGTTTCCTCTTGTCAGATAAGAACATGAGAATGGCCATACTGGATCAGACCAAAGGTCCATCTAGCCCAGTATCCTGTCTTCCAACAGTGGCCAATGCCAGGTGCCCCAGAGGGAATGACGAACAGGTAATCGTCAAGTGATCCATCCCCTGTTGTCCATTCCCGGCTTCTAGCAAACAAACAGAGGCAAGGGACACCATCCCTGCCCATCCTGGCTAATAGCCATTGATGGACCTATCCTCCATGAATTTATCTACTTCTTTTTTTAACCCTGTTATAGTCTTGGCCTTCACAACAGATTCTTCCCTCCCCCCACCCCCGCTTTTTTAAATATTGGTATGATGCTAGCTATTCTCCAGTTTTCTTTCACAGTCCCCTGTAAATTATCCAGGCTCCAGTCCCTGACTGTCTTTCATTGTCTCTTCTTTTCTTCTGTAGGGATGGACTTTCCTTCTTTTCTTCCCTGCTACCCCATCTTCTGCCTGTTTCTCCTCCTTGTTCCTCAGTGCAGCAAACTTGTTACTTAAATCTTTCACCTCCATTAGCCAGTCTCTTTCTCTGTCTTGTTCTGAAGGCCACTCCTCTGCTGGCAGTCTGACCTCCAGGTCCTTTTGTTCAGCCAGTGTCCTCAAATCGTGAGTTGTCAGTGCCACCACCTCTCTCCTCTCCTGCATAATACCTTCAAATCCCCATCTGAATTCCATCGTCTCCAGATGCATTTCTAATCCTCTCTGTCATGAGCTCTATCAAATGGCATATCATGTATAAGTAGCTCCCATCAGATACCCATTCAAGGATAATGTACCTCCCACATCTTCATCTCTTCTCTCTTTCCTTGGGTCACTTCTAGTGCTGTCTTCATAGCCATCATTATCTTCCCTTCCTAGTTTGTACGCCTAGAGAAAGAGATGCCAAAAATTCCCCCAAATTCCCACAGAAACTCCACTGTAAGCTGTTCACTTATTGCTTTCCTGCTCTGTAATTCAAACTGCTAGAATTTTTCCAATCCTAAATTCTGTTGGAAGATGAGATGGCCATCTTGAGGTATAATGAGAATAAATGTTCTGAAATACATTTTGGAGCTCTAAATCCCTGAACAGATTTTCATCTAAGAGCCACTGCTTAATTTAAACATTTGTTTCATATTGTAAAGGTATCAAGAATTGTGCTGAAATAAAGACAGTACTGAACATAATTTAAATTCAGTGGCAACCTGTTATATTTAAAGGAACAAATATCCAGAGGGTCTTCCCTTTATAGGAACAAATAGCTGAGACATTTCAACAACATACTGAGGTTTGTAACATGCAAGGCCACGTTCTGCCGTACTTACAAGAGGTTCTCTTTGTGCAAAGTTATTACATATCTTTCTCTATTGTTTTCCACAAGCAATACCACACAATTATAAAACACCACAAGTGACAAATAACATGCTGTCCCGCTACTACTGTTTAAAAAAAAAACTGGCTTCATTGCTTATGAAAGGTGGCAGATTGCATCTGCAAGGCCGTCAATCTCTTTCTTCAGAGTAAGGCACAACACGGGCAGCGGCAGTGCAAGCTTGCTTCATGTTGCCCTAACAGTATGCTTTTGAAGGGCCTATTCTGGCTCTTTTGATTTCTCTTTATACTAATTTAAAGCCACAATAATTCAATTTAAACCAAATTAGTTGCACTGGATTTACTCTGCTGTAATAGTGATTACAATTTGGACCAAGGAGTGAAAGAGGAGTTCTGAGCCCATTCAGTCGCTGAATTCTCTGAAGAGTCCACCAAATATGGTGATAATTTTACTACATGTACACTCATCCAGGTGAAACTCCTCTCATAGGCCACAAAATCCACTCATTCTTCTTACTCTGTCCTGGAAACCATGATCCAGAGCAGCAATAAATTTCCTCCCCCCTTTCACATGTGCAATAGTGAAGAAATATTGCTACAAGTTAAATAGCAAATGAATCTTCCTGGACTTCCTGGAGATAAAACATGAGGCCTAACAGTAAGTGGGTACACTCAGAAGAAGGACATAGGTGCAGCTCACCCTGCAACGTTTACAGGAACACATCTTATCTATGACCTCTGAAGCACTCTGTTAATTTACAGCAGTGTGTTTTATTATAAATAATGTAAGCAGGGGAAAAAAATCATGCTTAAGAATGTCAGTAGTTCTTGGTGCATAAGTAACTCATAAAACTGGTGTATTGTAAAAGCTGGCAAGCATGAACTTCAAGGAAAAAATCATGTTTTTGTTAGGTTTAAAGTATTTTAGTTGAGAAATAATGAAGCTAGTAACGAAAAAACTGAAAATTGAAGTGGGGCTGTACTTCACTACCCTTAATGAAAAAGTAAAGCTTTCACTGAACAGGGCATTTTAGATGTGTAGGCAAAAATGTATTTACCATATCTTGAAGTCCATACACGAAAATAAACAGTTGCATTATTTTCTATGATTTCAAATAAATGAGTGATGCTTACATTAGAATGTCCCTGTGCATAAGCCATACACATTTGGCTGCATGAACATTGAAATCGGTGCACATTGGGCCAGCTCTTACATCCTGTAAACAAACAAAACAAAAACAACCCCCTTCTCCCCCCCCAAAAATAAAACAACTGGGGAGAGCTCTGAGGGTGTAGTAACAGCTGCCAGGAGTCTGCTGCTGTTCTGCAGCTTGGGTTTTCACTTGGACTTTGACCATATGGCATACATTTCAGTCTGAAATTATTTGCCCCCTGGCTATTGTTTGCTGTATGTTTGTTATATGCAGTATGCACATTTCTTTCACAATGTTGTCAATGCAGCACTGGCATTTGATTCCTTTATTTTAGTTTTTAAAGTTTACATTGATATAAAAGCTAAAACTTAAAGGAGTAAGGATTGTTTTAAATGCTACCCTACTTCTGCAACCACACCAGGACCATATTAGGAATAAATTAATGTTGCATGCATTTTATGGCCAAGTTAAGGATCCTAATTTCAGAACTTTCTGATTTCCATGTACATGATCTCAACCCTAATGTTGAGCTTAGCTATATCAATGAAAGAGTTACTTAGACAGAGTTCCAAAATCCCTCCTATATATGGATCACAGGGAGTTAAATGGTCATGGACATTCAGAACCAGAATAGAACTTCCTTTTGATTAATAGCAGGCTTAACAGTGGTATTTCTGCTCTGTTGTACGAATTGCAGTTTACTGACCGTAACTTGAAACAGATGACAGTAGGAATATTGTCTGAGAACTTCAAAATATCAAGTTAATGGTGAACAGTATATTTTAAACACATTACTAGAAGGGATTTTTCATATACATTTGGTGGGAAACCATAAAACATGTGCTGTAGAAGTTTGCTTAAGAGCCTGTCACAGGGTAGCTGGCCTGTGTGAGTAGACTGTATCCAGTGCCCTGCTGTCAAAGCAGGTGAGCCCAATCCAGCCTATTAACCGGGTCTTGGCTACACCTGGGGCCTCTAAATGGCAAATAGAGACCAAGTGAAAAAGGGAGTAATGGGGACAGGCCATGTCTGGGGAAAGGGAAGCCACTGTGGAATAGCACTAAGTCCTGTGGTGAGTCCCGAGAGCCAGGGGCCAGGTGCTCAGGGAAGCAGCCCTGAGGGCTACTGATTGAGGAAGGGAGCCCAGCAGACTAGGACTGGGAAGCTGCCAGAAGAAAAGCATCACAGACCCTTGAGTGGGGTGGCCCAGGAGCCTGAGAGCAAAGAATGAGTTACAAGACTGGTTTGTTTACTTGTTTGAATTGAGAGAATAAATCTGCTTGAAAGAGATTGTGTGTGGACACATGTACTTGGCCAACAGCTGGTGGGGAGAGAAGCCTCTGCCGGAGATAGAGCCTCTTAGCATTTTTTCTGCAGCCTAAAGTGAGAGGATAGAATGGTTATTTGGAAAGAAAACAACTGAAGCTGAGAACCATTCAAACCAAAGGAGGTTCTGCAAACAAACTTACAGTGATGATGGCAATAATTGCCCTGATGACAGCCCTACTCTTTGTACACTCTGTTGAATATTATTCTGATATATGTAGGAGGCTGATTATGTTAGTGGAATAATTAATCAAGTAATGACTACACTTGTGTATTCAATTATAGTCTTTATGGTTGATTAATCTTTATAATAAATGTCATTACTGGCTCTATTTTTTTTTTCCATCCAGGGCAAAGAAGGCCAATATGCAAAATGAGTAGATAGATACAATAAACTTGTACATTTGGAAGACATAGGAAGTGGATGTTAAGGATGCATTATTTTTCAGTGTCAGAAATATTGGTTTGCGTACTAAAGCTGAAAAGCATAATGACCAGTCACTAAGCATACAATTTCTTTGCCATAGTAGTCTGTGTTATGCTTTTTAATCATGAAAATGCAGGTTCTTTTAAGAGCAATAAATGCCCTAAGGTTTTCCCAGAGCAGTGGTAAAAACAGATCTCTGACTTTTTTCATTATCTATTTTCTTCCCAAGGCTCTGATTATGGTAAATGTTGTAATCTGTAGTCCATGCTGCCACAAGAAGTAAATACTTTCAATTCTCATTAGTTACGCAGGGTTGGGTTGGATCAGTGCTTGGACAGGAGATGCCTATGTAAAACCCACATGCGGCACGAAGTGGTGTTGGTGCATCAATAGGTAGAGCACATCAATTCATAGTTTAAATAGAACACGTTCCCCTTGTCACATATGTAGGGGAGAGGGAGTACTGCGTTAGTGAAGGTGGCATTTTTCAGACGAGATTCAAATCTTGCATTCTGACAGTTGTGTTGGGCAGCGGTGCCCCCCAAAAGTGTTTCACATGCACCAGGTTCCCTGCCTCTTCTAGCTGGCTTTCCTGTGCAGGCACTCACCACAGCTCCCCAGGCTTGTAGCTGGTCTTGAGGCTGTTGCTAAGCAAGTCCTGCAGGCACAGCAGCGAAGAGAGACAGGCTGGTGGAAGTGGGGCGAGGCCGGACAGGCCCTAGAGGGGGAGCCCTGGTGCAGCAGCTGGCCCTGTGACAGTGGGGAGGAGCAGCAGCCCTCGTAGCCTCACTGCTCACTCAGATTTGGCCACATGGCCCCTCCATCGTGACAGGGAGAGGGGACATAGCAGGGCCACCATTGAGTGAATGGCACTGTGACCTGCTGCTTGGAGTTCCCAGCACCACTCAGGTTTGATCCTGCAGCGCCACTCAGGTTTGACAGAGGGGCCACAAGAACACACCTGAGCGAGCAGTGAGTTGGCCACTCTACTTCTCCTCACCCCAGCCATTGGGATGGGAGGGCCCAATGCCAATAACCTGGTGCCCTTGCCAATGGTATGCACCATATGTAATGTGCACATGGCTGCAGGCACTACCGGTGCTTGAAGTAACATTAGCCAAGAGTCAGCTGAATGTGAAATAGAGCAACTGCTTCTCTGATAGATTCATTCAAGTGCATGGCAGAACAGCGAAAGAAAATCGCCCCCTACAAAACATTGTACTGAGTGAAACAACACTCAGATACATAGATGTAGGTCACCAACAGCTAACTCTCCTGGCAGAAGATATGCTGGAGCAAATCCTCATTCCACTGCAGTTAGAGCTATTACAATTTACATCAGCTGAGGATTTTCCCCATAGAGCGTATGACATTCACTTTATTAATTTTTCAGGGTTTCACTCAAACCAAACTGGCCAGGGGGGTCATTCATGGCCCATACTGCCAGTGTAGGGTGCTGTGTTCACGGCATACAAATAAAGTTATATAAAAAACATTGCAACGTTCCAGCAAGAGCATTTCTATGTAGCGCTACATTATGTCTTAGAATTCAGAAGGATAACACACAAGAACTCCAGCACAAAGAGACAAGATACGCAGCTTTCTAAAACAGAGAGGCACAGTCCAACCCACCTAGCTCTAGGCAGGGACTCCAAAGAACTCATTCTGATTTTATGCATAAAATCATAGGTACATAACCACCTAGCCTTCAAGCAGGACCAGGAAACTTCAAGATGGGGAACTACACAAAAATGAGGAGGCTAGTTAAATGGAAGTTAAAAGGAACCAATCATAATAATGAAATGCCTGCTAACTGCATGGCAACTTTTTAAAAACACCATATTGCGTATAGTTTGGATCTCTATACTCCAGATTAAAAAAAACAGTAAGAGGATGCAAAACAAACTACCATGAGTAAGGAGCAGAGTAAAAGAGGCAGTTAGAGGCAAAAATGCATTAAAGTAGGAAGTCAAATTCTACTAAAGAAAATAGAAAGGAACATACATTCTGGTATACGTATAATTTAGTCAGGCCAAAAAAAAAAATTTGAAGAGCAACTAGCACAAGTCACAAAAACTAACTGCAATTTTTTTCACTATATCTAAAGCAGGAAGCCTGCCCAACAATCAGCGAGGCTACATGATGACTGAGGTACTAAAGGAGCATTCAAGGAAGACAAAGTTGGTGCAGAGAAGCTACATGAATTCTTCACATTTGGTCTTCTCTTCAGAGGATGTGAGGGAGATGCCCACACCTGAGCCTTCTTTTTAGAAGAATATGAAGGACTGTCCCAGATTGAGGTGTCAGTGAGGAGGTTTTGGAACAAATTATACAGTAATAAGTCACTAGGGTCAGATGGTATTCACCCAAGAATTCTGAAGGAACTCAAATTTGAAATTGCAGAACTAACAACTGTGGCATGATTAGGAGTATGGAACAACTTCGATATGAGGGGAGATTAAGAAGACGGATTGTTTATCTTGAGAAAAGATGAGTGAGGGGTGGCAGATCTGATAGCAGTCTGTAAAATCATGAATGCTGTGATGAAAGTGAATAAGAAAGTATTATTTACTCCTTCATATAATACAAGAACCAGGGGTCGCCCAATGAAAATAGGCAGCAAGTTTAAAACAAACATAAGGATGTGCTTCACACAACACAGTTCATGCATGGTACTTCTTGCGGGGGAATGTTGTGAATGCCAAATTATAACTGGGTTCAAAAAAGAATTAGATACATTTATGGAGGATAGATCCATCAATGGCTATTAGCCAAGATGGTGAGGGATGCAGCTCCACGTTCTGGGTGTCCTTAAACCTCTGACTGCCAGAAGCTAGGACTGGACAACAGAATTGATCACTTGATAAGTTTGTCCTGTTCTGTTTATTCCTTCTGAAGCATTAGGCACCAGTCAGTCTTGGAAGATGGGATGCTGGGGTAGAGGGACCATTGGTCTGACCAGTGTGGCCATTCTCATGTTCTTAAAACCATAAGATTTAAACTGATAGCTTGCAATTTTTACAGTTTTCAATAAACAACATGGGGAATTCAGACTGATGTTCTGTCTAAATTCCTGGCTTAACCACATTCAGTGAACCTAAACATCACTTTTGTTTTAGTTAGGGGAAGGTACTCTAAACTTCCTCTCCTAACTGTGTGCTGTTTGACTACTGTGTTTCAATTGTGGCTAGAGAGAGATCTTTATATGAAGAGTTTCTACGTCCATTGGCAGTGTTTGTAAGACACTTTTTATATGTGAAGTGCTTCAAGGTTAAAGTCGTTATATAAATGGAAGATCACTATCATGGTCAAAACATATGAGAGGCTTTTTTTGAGAGGCTGGAGAGAGAAGTTGGAAAAGTGCTGGAGTGGCTTTGTTTTCATTGCATTTATTGGTGAATACGATAGGTATCAGTTAAGATCGTTACAGGATATCTGCATTATCAATGAGCCTTGGCAGAGATTTTGTTTTTCATGCAGCTGTGCCTACAAAAGGCTGCAAATGATACAGGAAAACAGAGAAGTTCACACTAAAATTACATATTAATCTTTTGGTCTCTGAATGTAAATTCCTGAAAAAAAATCTTAACAGATTTCACTGTATGTCTTTCTGAAGTGCAGCTCAAACAATAGAAGTGCAGCTGAAACAGAGTGCTAACTCAGAGTGGCCAAAATGGGTTGATGGTCATATTTTATTAAAGGAGAAGCAGAATTATAACCAGGTGTTTCTAGGACTCTGAAGTCACCTAAGATCTAGTAAGTGTTTTCTAATACAAGTTTCACTATTTCTAGGAATGTGCTTCCTAGTGAATCCACATTGAACACCCCGTGTGGGTTGGCTTTGACTCAGAAACAATATGTACTATGTATACTTGATAAGAGTACCTTTATTAGAGTGAATAAGTGTTTGAAAGTAGGAGTTTGGACTTGCATCAAGAATGAATTTGGACCAATTTCTTTGAGTACATTAAGCAAATGTCAAAATACAACTGACCAAATTAACATAACCAGATACTGAAAAAACAGCAACCGTCCCCCGCTGCAGCAGGTCTTACACACAGCTGTGCTAAGCTTCATGGCCTTGGGAATTCAGGGGGTTTTAGTTCCCTTGGGATTGTGCCCCTAAGCTTCCAGTCCTGCAAACATATCCTTAGCTTTGTGCATATGTACAGTCCCATTGACTTTAATGGAATTATTACACATGTGCTTAGCTACATGCACCTGAAATGTCCACAGATTCAGAATTAGTTTTGTTTTTAATTTTGGTTCAAACAAACCATAAACTGAAAGTGAAACCTTAACCAAAACTATCAGATTCTCTCTCCGCTTTTGGTTACGAATCATCATGCAAAACTACTGAGTATTACACTGTGTTTGATACAAAGCCATAGGACAGCACAACCTTTCCTAAGAAGGTGTACAAGTTTCCTCAGAAATGCTCAGGAAGCTGGCCCAAAGTTTCAGGTTTGTACGTTTGCCTCTAGGCATCCAACCCTGGACCACTGGATCTAAAACCTTGAGTCTCAACTGCCTGCACAATAAAGGATGGATGTGTGTTAGCAAAAGGCTATGGCAGACTCAAGTTAGCCCCTAGCAGGACAGAGCACCACACTATGCATGTGTGGGTTACACCTAGTATCAGATTTACAGTATTGCCAAGTATCACAATTTCCTCACGAGACACCTGGTTTCAGCTGAGGCTGGAGCCATTTTCCCAAGGGAAGGAACAGCTCTACCCCTACTGCAAATTTCATCCCATCTTATGGAGAACCCTTTCTGGCTAACTGTCTTCCTCCCTTCTGAGGCTCCTCTTCCTCAGGAGGAAATGAGAGGTGTTGCAGGAGGCAGCCCCAGCTCTGTATCATCCCCCCCACAGTAGCCAAAGTTTTTGGGTGGAGGAGGAAGCAGTTAACACCATTCTCATAGAAGGGGAAGGGGGAACAGAAAGAGCCCAACAGCTCAGGGCAGTTTTGCTCCTTAGTCCCTCCCATGAACAAGGAGTCAATCTGGTCTCAGCTTTCCCCCCGCCCCCATGATCTCTGGGAAGCGTTATGGCTTCCGTCCCCCTGGGCAACCCCAGGGTCAGGAAGGGGACCCTTCACCCAGGCCTGAGAAGGGTGAAAAGAGGGCCCCTGCAGTTACCCCGTTAGCCCTGGAAGAGTGAGTTAAAAACCCCAGAAGCTGGGGGAGGAGCAAAGACTAAACTAGGGGGACAGAACTGATGTGGGAACTGGCACACCTGAGGACTTGGGGAGGGGGAAAGCATGGGAATAATTAGAATTTGGAGGTTTGGAGAGAAGCTGAAGTTACCCATCAGCCAGCCAGTGAGAGCTCCTGCAGCAGGTATCAACACAACTTTACTCAACTTTGGGAACATTGGCCACACCAATTCTCTCAATACTAGATTTAATAAGTGTTCCTCCCATCTCTGTGAAATGGCCTTGGGTTCTCTCTTACCCCACCTACACATCTGTAGGTTATCCTGTATTCCAGGTGCAGAATGAATAAGATTCTGCACTCAGAATGCATCACTGAGCTGTGTAGCAATTTTGTGTTGCCATACCGGCTCTCAGACCCATAGGCTTGACCTCCGCTCCAGCCCAAATTGGATCTGAATGTGTGTGGAACTGGGGGAAGTCAATTACACACACATCCAGGATGGTTATCTCTAACCACCCTATATATATATTGATGGTTTTCTCTCCTATTTAGATGTAGCCTTATCTTTGGGGTAATTATACCTTATTACTACCCAAAGCTTTCAAAAGGAAAAAAGATTTGAAGATCAAGCATCAGCAGCACAAAATGATTAGAGTCTCCAACAGCAGGAGATACTCTATGATCTTTGTGGGTTAAGATCATTCATTTCACAGCAATATAGTCTAATTAAAAGTTATTTTTAAAGCTAAATTAGCATGTTAGAGAAAGTGATTCCAATCAGATGTTTGTTAGAGTATGCGCTAAGAGCACAATATCTAGCAAGGGTCCATTTTAATTTTTGTCACAGTGACTTTGTAGACAGTGAAATTACTCATTACAACTTTATTAAGCCAAAAAAGTGGTGTTCAAATCTGCCAAAAACCCACACTATCAAGAGAATTCTGAGTTATGGCTGTCATTCCTTGCTTAATTCTTCCTGTCCTGCATGATTCTTGCAGTCAATATGATCATCTGTCAAGTTATCAGAAAAGCAGGTGAATTTATAGGCCAGGTGAACTACAATACAGAAATACAGCGGTATTAAAGTTTAACCCTTAGTGAGCCAAGTTCTAGTAGTACTTTTGGCTGATTTAAAGTTGTTGAGTCTGATGCAAATGCAGATTCCAGATAGCGTTTTTTAAACTCCATGAGCCTTCTGTCCTGAACTTGGTATACACAAAAACGCTACTTCTTTGTTTCCTGCAGAGCCTGCCAACAATTAGTGATAAATATCCTGGTAGCTCTTGGGTTGTGAACAGGACTGAGACCAGACTCAACCCAACCGGCTGCAAAATAGCCATGTGTTAGCTTAACTGCAGTTAAGCTGGTTTTGTAGCCTTATCATGCACATAGCCAAAGGCTAGCCACATAAGTAAGGCCTGCAGTTTGATACCTGGTCGTTAGCCTTCCCTGGGGGCTGCACCTTCACAGGAGGGAAAGCATTGTGTATTTCAGTGACCCCAAGAGCTATGCCAGCAGCAGTTTTAACTGTTCCCTGTAGATCGTTCCAAGCTGGAGAGGTTCCAGGATAGGGACTAGATGAAAAGCAGTCCACCGGCCCTCCATGTTGGGGCACTGAACTATATAGGGCAACAACCTATCCTTGTGAAAACAGCTACAGAAACACAATGAGGGAGCCATTCTGGCAAACAGCGTGATAGAGAGGGATGACGGAGCCTTGTTCATACCCTGTCTGACATCTCACTGCATGGAAAGGATTCAGATTCATTACAAGTCTGGGCTGGATTTATCCTAGCTTGCTATTCCCACTGAAACTGTAGACTCTTTGGGGGCAAGCACTGTCTTTTTGTTGTACGTGTACATTGACTAGCACTTGGGGCCTGATCCTGCCATGTTATAAATAAATCGCAACCTTGAAGAATCAAATACAAATGCTCTACTTCAGAAGTATTATGTACTGCATAATAAAAAAATCTATCTCTTCCATGATGCCTCAATCACTCCTTTGAATTTTTTTTCTTTTGTTTCTGTTACTTGCCTTGCCAATTTTGTGGCTTTTTTTTTTAACCATTTAACACCCATGGTTATAATTTGCAGTATTCTCCATTTCAAGGCTACAGTCTTTGCGCTAGCCTTACAGATTTCATTCCATGTTTCTTCCCCATTATATCTTTTAAATTCATATGGAGCTTAAGGGGCTACACCTCTCCCCCGTCCCCCAAAGTCTTAACACACACATCTGAGTTCAGCATCATTGTGAACCCAGCAACTCAAGTGTTACTTCTCAGCATGGCTGCCCTCACTTGTACTGGGCTAACTTGAGAGGAGTAACCTGACTGTAGGTAACTAAAAGAAAAGGAATACTTGTGGCACCTAAGGGTAGGTCTACACTACCTGCCCAATTCGGCGGGTAGAGATCAATCTTCTGTGATCGATTTATCATGTCTCATCTAGACGCGATAAATCGATCCCAGAAACGCTCCCCGTCGACTCTGGAACTCCTGCTCAGTGAGAAGAGGAAGCGCAGTCGACGGGGGAGCGAGCCTGTGCCACGTGGACCCGAAGTAAGTAACCTTAGTTTGATCTAGGAAACGTCGACTTCAGCTACGCTATTCTCATAGCTGAAGTTGCGTATTCTAGATTGATCCCCCACCCCAGTGTAGACCAGCCCTTACAGACTAACAAATTTATTTCAGCATAAGCTTTCATGGACTACAATCCACTTCATCGGATGCATAGAATGGAACATACAGTAGAAGGATATTTATTAGAGATAACTCTGTAGGGAAGCTATGCCCCAAGGCTGTAAGCTATCTGGGACAGAGATTGCTTTATTTATCTAGCAGTACCCAGCACGATGGACCCCCGGATCCTTGTACTAATAAATAAAAAAGGGAGAAATGAGTGCAAACATGAATATACCCAGTTGTGAACCTGTGTGATCTGAGACAAAGCGGCTAAGTCATGAAAAGAGGAATTCTATGGCCATGGGGTTTATTACACAGTCACACGTTGCTTTCATATTGCCTTTGGGTGGGAAATAGTAACAGTAGCTGCCAAAAGTTAATTTTTAAAATGTGTAAGAGAATATATCAAGTTTCATCTTAAAAGATATCAGTCCCACCCCCAAATACGGTACCTGCTATGTAGTATAAACCACTGACTTAGGGTCCAGTGCTGCAAATGATAAACTGCAGTTGACGTCACCTGATTAGTCAGTGTGTAAAGCTAAGTGTGTGAGTACATCTGCAGGATTGGGATTTACATCATATCAGTACTATAAGTAAATCCCAGAAGAGTACAGTAGGATAAATTGGTTGCTAAGAATCAAATGCTCCTTTTTGTACAACAATGATGATTAAGTGTATTCTGTTTGATCACAGTAAATCCACATCATTGGGGAGAAAAGGTATAAAACTTGAAAGTTATCTGTAAGTGGGAGTGGGTAGTAATGTAGGGAGAATATATTGCTAATGTGTCTTCCTAGAATCCTAGATCCATTTTTTTCTCTGATTAGTGGTGATGTATGGCACCTAAATTATTTCTGATGGAGTCAGAACATCCCTCCTGCAGCTTTTATTCTCTTTCTCC
This sequence comes from Macrochelys suwanniensis, assembly GCA_033296515.1. Taxonomy (NCBI): domain Eukaryota; kingdom Metazoa; phylum Chordata; order Testudines; family Chelydridae; genus Macrochelys; species Macrochelys suwanniensis. The sequence goes on along the minus strand of CM065776.1, from coordinate 93,744,993 downwards.
CATCTCCCATCTCTTTCTCCCATCTCCCATCTGAAGACTACTGTGCAGAGTATGCCTAGTGTGTATATATAGCAGGCACCTAAAGAATTTGATTTATTTCCCCCTTTTTCCCCCGCTCCACAAAGTTGCCACATGCCCTGACTTCACAGAACCAAGCCCCAGTTTGAAAAGGCTCTCTTGGTCTCTTAATAGGAGGTTTTATTGGTTCAGTTTAAATTGCTTCTGGGTTATTCCTCAAATGCCTGCAGCAAACTGCATGTCAAATTGTGAAATGCTGTCTTGACTCCTTCTAGCTGACATTGAAAATGCATCAGACGCAGATAGGTCCATGCAGGCTTCAACTTTGGCAGTTAGATTGAGGGGTGGCAGAATAGTTGACTGGCTTAAAATTCTCCAGCATCAATGGTAAAAATGTATCCAATCACTAGTCAAAGCAGGAATAATCTGTGAAAGCGCTTTTATTCCCACCTGCCACACAATTCAAATACCAGCTTCACATTTACCTGCTCCCCCATTACCAAGTAGTCACCTTCCTCCTAACAAGAACTGGTCAGATAGTATTAAAATTCATTAATTTTAAAAATTAGAGCACTTGGTTTGGTTCATTACAACTCATGGGATTATATTCACAAGCATTCAAAAAACCCAACGTGTTCGTGAAAACAGCCATGAAAGCTTTACAAGTTTAGGCACAAATAATTATTTTTCACAAGATTCCTACCAGGCATGGGCTGTTTACTATTCATCATCCTCTCCAGAGCTCTCCACTCACTCAGTCAACAGCAGAAAAATATTGGGATGAACTACACAATGGGCCAGGCCCTCAACTGGTGTAAATTGGTATAGCTCTAATCAGGCAAGGAAGATAACCAAGATTGTAGGCAGATGAAAATTGGGGTAATATTAAGGGCTAGAATCACAAAAGGATTTAGCGATCTAACTACCACTATAGGTGCCTAAATCCCAGCATACGGCCCCACAGGGATTTACAAAACCCCTGATCAGCTACTGCTGAATGCTGTAGGTGTCTAAATTCCCTCAGCACCTACATTTTGGAATGAAAGTTCTCTAGGTGCCCATGTTTCTGCCTGTGCGCATGTACACTGCAGCCCCATGTCAGACGTCCGGATATCTAAGCCCAGAGTGATGCATGAACCATGGAAAGAAGCATTCCTAACTGGCTTGCAGGACCCCATCCAGTAAACGTATTCAGAGCTCACCTACCAGAGTGGGCTCTGATAGATGACAGGGAACAATTTGTATAGTGGGGGCCATTGAACCAAACTGTAAACTCGGTATATAATGGAAACTACTTCAAACCAGAGGGTGTTGCCACACCCCAGTACCCCTAGTTCCAGTACATATGATTAGGTGAACATGTACAGAACGGCCAGGGAGGGAGAGCTTGAGCTCCTTCGTAAGTATTAGCCCAGTGGAGGGTACTCACCTGGGATGTGGGAGAATCCCATTTCAAATCCCACCTCCACTTCAGGAGGAGAAGAGATTTGAACTGGGCTCTGCCACCTCTCAGATGAGTGCCGTAAACACTGGGCTATGCAAAATTTTGACTGGGGTGGGGAAGCCTCTCAATTTCTCCTGTTGAAGCTGTTCCACTGTGGATAAATAACTTTAAAAAGTCATTGGAGCAGGGGGACTGAACCTTGGGTCTCTCATGTGAGTGCTCTAACCACCAGGATACAATGTCATTCTCATGCTTGCTGTAATTCTCTGGCCCAATGATTCTTTTGTTATTTATCAGCATTAACAGGAGTGAGAGAGCACTCTCCCTGATTTTAATAGCCCAGTGGCTAGGGAACTTACCTAAGAGGTGGCAGAGCCCAGTTCAAATCTCTTCTCCCTCTCAGGTACAGGTGCGGGTTGAACTGGACATCTCCCATATCCCAGGTGTATCTACTCCCCTCCAAAATGGTGGCAGTGCCTACCTCCAGGAGAAGGGTTGTAGCTGAGAAGCTGAAGCAGAGGAAGGCCCCTATGCTCAAGATTGGGGGCAGAGCTTGGCATCTCCCATAGCCTAGGTTTGGCAAGGCGCTGGCTTTTTGTGAATCCCATTCTGAGGCACCGCTCTCCTCATATTCATTGTACAGGGAGCCTAGGCGCCAAATTTGGCCTTTGTGAATCTCAGTGATGTTCTAGCCACCTAACTTTCAGGCATGGCAACACTCAGCATCACCGGTCTACATTTCCTTGTGAATCTAGCCCTAAAAGTTAAGTGTCCCCAACTTTCAGACTGAGTTGTTTAACCAATGAATTCATTCTTTAAAGTGGGAGCTGGTTTGCAAACACTTTTAAAACAGAAAAGACCTCAATTAGTAACATTTTTTACAATAAATAGTTCACCCAGCTCTATGCCTAACACTATTAATTCATGTGTGTGAATATCCAGTGTAGCCTTCAGATAATAATAATCTTGCCTTGCAAAGATCTTTCCTTCACTGCATACCATTATTTTAAAACACAGTCATTTGTTAATGGAAAATACCATAAAGATTACGTGAGTGAAGTTATTCAGTGTCATTGTCTTTTTAAACACCATTGGACACTACATTTAGTATTCATCAGAGCTGAAGCCCTGGTGCAGAATAGAACTCTTTTTTGTTCACTGGATTCATTTTGTTTTTCACAGTTGTTAATGATGCAGCCAAAATGTTATACATCACTCCTATGGAGATTCGTTTTTATCCTCCCTCATTTGCTACAAAGCTGATATTTTCCATCTTTTTTATGTGCTATCTTTAGCTCTGTTCCTAGAATGTGCATTTCATACCCTATATGCTGCAAATTCTACTAGAGAGTACTTTTTTTACAGGCGCAGATGTAAGCATCAATGCTCAGATCAGCCTCTCAAGCCACAGCCACCAAGATGGATATTAGGGCTGGACTGTACCACTTGCACTAAGCTGTGTGTAAGAACCTGAGACAGAGCTGCACCACTCCTTGAGAAGCACCAGTGAAGACTGCCTATGAGAATGTCAGGTTAACTCTTTGAGGCTAATGTTTCCCCACTGAACAGTCTCCCTCTGGCTGGTTGCGTGATTTGGCCCTTGAGCCAGACCAAAAGACCTTTCCTTCACAGATCACAAATGGAGAATTGCTTACCCCAAAGCAGTGGCCTTGTTCTTCAGAGTGTGTCTCACTCAGAGTCTTTTGACAGTCTCCCAAATAGTTCAAAGGGGAAAAAAAGGTAGTCTCCTACCCATAGGCCTCTAAGAGATCCTAAACTACAGTGAGGAAGGCTTGACATCTTACCAGACTATTCTGCACATCTCCTTTTCCTCCTGTCCCTCTCATGTAGAGTAGGCAGAGGCCTCTCCTTCCTCACAGGAAGCTCCAGATATTTGTGACTCAGTCTCTGCTGCTGACACCTCTCCTAGGGACATGGGCATATCAGTAGCACCCTGGACTCCTCCCAGTGCACTAGCCTGGCCTGTGAACTGGGTTGAAAGGTGAGCAGAGGGCTTGGGGCTATTTGCCCATTGTAGTGAGAAATGGGTCAGCAACAGTCCCTACTGTTGTGATCTGCCTTTCATAGCCCAAAGGGAAGGAGGTTCTTGTGCCTTCCAACTCTTTCAGACCCATGCAAGGCCCGATCACAATTTGACCCTTATGTAGAGCCACACAAGTACAAGGTAGGGACCAATAGGGATCTACATACTATGGTAGAGATCTAGAGAGCTTCAGACTTGCAGTTAATGAATGGCAGCCTGCTTCTGAGATACAGACTATTATTGCTCTAGACAAAGCAACCAAGTTTGCAACTTCTTTCGACACCCCACAATTTCTCTCCTAGAAAGCTATGCCTTGGTCTCTACCATCCTAGAGACCAGGGACTCTGTCTTTCCCAAACTTAGATCTCCTGTTGAAACGCACTGCTGTTCTGTCTGCCAAGTCAGTCCAATGCCTGACAATGAACATTTCAAGTGACAATTATTTTCAGCTCAGGAGGCTGCTAGTAAGCCAAACAGTGGGTTTACAAACTGAAAAGACATAATAAAAAATGAGCAAGCATTCACCAAAGCAGAATTATAGGCCCCAGAATAGAGACATATTCCTGACATAACCTGTAAATGCTAATGGCTGAATTTACCTGGAGATTTACAATATATTGTATTTACTACTATAGAGGAAAGATAACTTAAGAGTATTAGGTTAGAAAAGTTGCTTCTTTAAAGTGACATCCTAGTGTTGATAAATGTGCTCCATCTATGACTGCAAAATTGTGTTTATTCAGCTTACCAGTCAAAATGAATATTGTTCTCAAACCTACCGGATCAGTGAAGCTTATGAAAATCAAACAGTATCCCGTCTGCTTCATAAATTATAAACAACAACAGCCTGATAATGGAAAATAGAGTTTGATTATGGAAAGCTTAGTGTTGGTAGTTTCAGAATGGCAATGTGTAGAGCCAAAAAAAAAAGAGAGAGCAGAGTTTGTATTTCTTAAACTAGTCTCACCCTTCAGTGCTAAGAATAGCAAAAAACACCACCCCCAAAAGAAAAATTGTTTTGTAGCTTTGTTAGTAAACTAAGCACGACAAGGAAGTCGTATAGGATGAATGCAACATCAAAATGTTACATCTATCTACACACACATTTTTGAATGCATTATTTTCTCTTATAAAATACAGCCTCTACCTGGCAGACTAGGTATCAAAATATTGATGTTTTGAATAGCTGTTCTCTCTCTGACTTTGAATGTTTCTCTGAGATGTAATAGCATAACTTTAATGACAGGTTATGCCATTATACAGTTGACCACCACTATCAATATGCCAATATTAAAATTGTCAAGGTTTCCTTTCGGCAATAGCAATATAACATTTTTTTGCATATGGGTGAGACTGATTAACCTTTGCTAGAGATACCCATAGAATTCCAATCACTCCTTTTTTCTTTCAGATATTAACATTCTGTGTAAAATGAAAAAGCAACAATGTAGAATGTGACAATTTTACATTACCAGCCAGAAATTAAATTGTATTCACCATCCTGAGGTGTCTGCTTTCTCTGTGGGAGAGGTCACCTTAGAAGGTCACCCCAGCTACTCTTATGCTCTGCAAACTAAGGGTGAATTCATGGTCTCACAGAAGTCAATAGCAACCCTCCCATTGACTTCAATGGGGCTAGGATTTCACCCTATGTTTTGGATATGAGGTTCTGATCTGAGAATTATATACCCCATATTGCCAACTCTCCCAATTTTAATGGGAGTCTTAAGATATTTGGTGACATTTTTAGTGCTCCAGCTCCTGGAATCAGGTTATAAACTGAAAAACGAAAATAAGAAAGAAAAACTTGTAGCACCTTAGAGACTAACAAATTTATTTCAGCATAAGCTTTCGTGGGTTAATACCCACTTCATCGGATGCATGGAATGAAACATACAGTAGACAGATATTTATACAGTCAGAGAAACATGATAAGGTCGAGGTGCATAGACCAACCTTAAGAGGCGAATTAGTTGAGAGGAACCATAACAGCAGGGGAAGAAAAACCTTTGAAGTGATAAACAAGATGGTCACACAGGTGTGAATGAGGATCGTTAACTTAAGGGAAATAGATTCAATTAACGTAATGGCCGAGCCATTCCAAATCTCTATTTAATCCGGATTGTTTCATTCCATGCATCCGATGAAGTGGGTATTAACCCACGAAAGCTTATGCTGAAATAAATTTGTTAGTCTCTAAGGTGCTACAAGTTTTTCTTTCTTATTTTCGTTTTGCTGACACAGACTAACACGGCTACTACACTGAAACCTATCAGTTATAAACTGAGATTCTCTGCTTTCATTTTTAAAAGTAGGTAAGGTTCTAGTGCTCATGGATGCAGAGAAAAGTTTGAATCAGTGTGCCACCCCTCCCCCCCCCAAGCCATTCCAATACCAGAAGGTAAATAAAAAGAACACAACTTGTATTGTTATTTTTTAAATCTCATCGTTTAAGCCAATCGCATGATTTTTGTGGGCTGGACCCATGGATTTTTGAATATTTAGAGTTGTCAATACTGGGTTCCAGTCAGACGCAGTGCCGAGCTCCCCACCAGTGAAGGCAATGGCAGTTGCAATTGCTAAGCATTACTCAAAATGCCTTGGAATGCTATGGTAATCAATTAACTGGCCCCATTCTTGGGGGAGCACACAGCTGGCAACTTTACATCCCTTCTGTTGGACCATTTGGAGCAGAGCAAAGGGACTGAAACATGGGCCAATATATTCAAATTTTAAGGAGCGTTAATAAAATGTTACGAATTTAATCAAAATGGAATAGGCAAATGCATCACTGAGCAGTAGTCTCAAATACAGTGGTAGCTATTTTAGGACTTACCAATTTTACCTATAAGTTTCAGCAATATTCCTTGCTATTTCCCTATATTTACTATAGGAAAGGCCTGGAATAATACAAATATTGAGACCATCTAATTGCAAACACTCAATTGTTTAAGGTCTACCACTGTAATCCTCCTGTTCTATGAAGACAATTTTGTCATTACTAATGTTAACTCTGGGTCACTTGACTATAAGACTTTAGCAATGTCAATTAAACTCTATGACCTTCAACATAACAGTACAAGCAAACTTAATTCAAAAGTTAACAAATATAATTCCTTTAGTTACTTAAATACTTATTTGATCCCAAACTAATCTTTCCAAACAATTAAAACAACGGTCAATGTCATACTGACAGTTTCCTGATATATTAAAGTAGCAGTTCTAAAATTATTGTAAATTATTTAAATTGTTGTAATCTTCCCATATTAGTAAGGATTAACCATAGGAATTTGTTCAAATAAATCACTATCTGCATGTATTATAATTAAATATTTGATAATACCATGATTCTTAATTGTAATAGCTTAAGATATTCTTTCAGCATTTAAAACAAAATCTTGTGTGATATTACAATTACCCCAGTAAGTATATGACTGTGAGTTTGATTATTTATTAGTTACTCCAGTATGTAGTTTAGATGTCCTTCAGTCTCAGCTCTGATTACACATTATAGATGGAGCTGTTAGCTATGGAATTTCAGTTCAAGACAGAACTGTATCTACAATTTTAATGTCACAAACTTCTACTAGAAGAAAGATAGTTAAAGAATGTCCATGTTAATGGGGCCTCTTGATGTTACTACATGACAGTTTTAAAGGAGATTCTCCAAGAAGCTTGTGTGTCTCTGATTTTTTTATGTAAAGTGTTATTCAGCTCAAAGTGAAAAGAAGCAAAGAGACACTCTCTTGCTTTGTGAAATTTCTGGTGGCTGGTCTTAAGATGTTCACTTTTTCTGCAGTCTTTGCAGATAAACAAATTTGGATCAATGAACCTGAAAAGCGTATTTTGTACATCATGGCCAAAAATTTCAAAAGTGAATACTGTGCTCTATTTTTTTGGTACCAAATCTGAGCTACCTTTACAGGGGCTTGAGTTTCAGAGGGTGCAAGCTCAGATCTTTCTGAAAATCAGGCCATTTTAAGAAGCCTTCAGTTGGACCCCAAAATCATTACTTTGGCAATTTTTGGTCCATGTGTCTGTTGTCCAAAAAGGAAACATAACTTAAAATTGAGGCTTCAACTGTGAGAAGACACTTTCTGTTCAATAATCTCTCTTTTCAAGTATTTTCAGATCCCCACCCATTCTCCTCTGAATTGTAGTCAGATATTGATGTGTTCACTTGTTTTAATTCCTTCTTTGTCTCATTTTGTTTGTAACGTTATGATTTCCCTGGATAAACAAGTTATATTTACTCTCTATTTCGAATGACAAACAAAACATAACAGCATTCAGAAGTATGTTAGGCATCAACAATATTGTCTTTACAATATACGCTTAATTCTTTTGAAATGTAATTTATCCATAGCTTTCACATTATAATGTCTAATTGGAAACATGTTAACTTCTTCATTTCACTCTTGGACTGACTCCCTGAGAACAAATCTATTTTGTGATTTTTTTAAGCAAACACACTAATATATTGGATGATATTTGTAATTACACATTTATTGACATTTTAATAGCAAATCAATTACCTCTCTATCATAATGTTTTGATTCCCATGTTTTTTTTTAATTTTAAGAGTATCATTTCACGTTAGCGGAATGCCAATAATATGCTAGACCAATATTTTCAAACTTCAGTGCCTAACAGGCTCCCAAATCCATATATAAATATTTAAAGAAGAATGGCCTGATTTTCAGAGCCACTAAGCACTGAACTCTCATTCCAGTCAATCTTTAATAAAGCATCTTAATCCTTCAATATTATTCTGCAGTAATGAGTTCGATAGATTAATTGTATATTGCATTAGAAAGGTCTTTTCCTTTATCCCTTTATTAATGTGTTGCTTTTTTAAGTCTCTCAGTGCAATACAATTTATCTGCACCCACATTTTTTCCACTCAATCAATTGTTCCAACTCCCTTTAAGCCTTCATCATGCGAGTAGGATGGGGTAGGTAGGAAGAAGTGAAGCAAGCTCAGTGGTCCTCTCCTAGATTGCAGTATTTAGTCACGGCATTGGAATAGTAGGATAATGGGTAGGAAAATGGCTGAATGTAGTGTGTCCTGTCAAGTGTGGAACATGTAAGAGATTCATAGATGTTAAGGCCAGAAGGGGCCATTAGATCTAGTCTGACCTGCAGTAGAACACAAGCCATAGAATTTTATCTTTACATTAATAACCTATGTTTGACTAAAACATATCTTCCAGAAAGGCATCCAGTCTTGATCTGAATACTTTAAGAGATTGAGAAACCACCACTATCCTTGGATGTTTATTCCAATGGTTAATCACATTCACTGTTAAAAAATTGTACCTTACTGAATTTGTCTAGTTTTAGACATTGGTTAAAAGGTTTAAGCCATTTGTCCTTGTTATGACTTTCTCGACTAGATTAAATTGCCTGGTATTTTCTCCCCATCAAGGTACTTATACATTGCAATCATATCACCTCTCAATTTTCTTTTTGATAAACTAAACAGATTGCGCACCCTAATTCTCTCACTGTGCGGCATTTTTTAAAGCCCTTGACTCATTTTTATGGCTTTTCTGTGCACTCTCTCCAATTTTTCAAAGTGCTTTTAAAATGTCTTGTCTTCCTTTCCTTCACACAAAATTCCCCCACATGGTAAGGAAGCCACAGGTTTATTTCTAGCTATTCTAAAGTTAAAGGACAGAGAAGAAAATGACATTTTTGAAGTATCAAATAAAAGAACCAAAGATGATTTCAGAAGGGAAGTTATTTTTAAGTTATCTCTAACTGTACTGACATATTACAAAAAATTGTTTCCAAGTAAAATACTCAAACTCTTAGTTTTTACTTTTTAAAAAGAATTCTCAACATCTTTTATCGCAATGTTTAAACATTTCCTCTTCACATGAAAACACATTTTCAGTGTTTCTGTATTCACAGTAGAGAGGGTGTTTCTCTCTTCCCCCTCCCCACGGAGACTCACCCTCTCACTGCAGGACCTCTCTCCTCCTCTGTTTCTAAATAAATTATCACATGACAGCTACAAACATAACACAGACAAAAGCAGCAGCTGCAATTTACACAGCCCACTAACATGTCAAGACATCTCAAGGTGCTATGCAGAAGACGCAGAGTCTTTTAATACGCCAATGTGAAGTGCAAAGCTAATGACTGAAAGCAAGAGAAAACATATCTGCCTTCTTTACTGAAATGATGGCAGCATCCCATACAGGACGGAAGTGCTCAATGGCTGAAGCAAGTAGTCTTTTGAAATATGGCTGGTTTAATCAACAGGGGTTGGGGTCCAGCTGTAAATCCAGGGTGAGGACAATGGTCTTGGTGGAGTTACTGAATACCCTAATAAGCACTAAGTAACAAGTCTATTTTGGTTTCCTTAAGTTGTAGATAATGTCTAGCTCACCCAAATCTTCAAAGCGGGCTTCTATTTTTCTTCACAGGTAAAACTGATTGAACTGAGAGTAATCATTCTGCAATAGCTGAATCAGTTTTCTTTGTTTTAAGTAGAACTAAAATGAATCACAGAGCGAAAGAAAGAGTGAGAAAGAGAGATCAATTAGCCACATTGTGCAACAGGAAAAGCAGAAAACAAGAAAATTCTTCTTTAAAAAGACAATCAGTTGTAACTCTTCTTTTCAGAGAAGCATGTATTTTGTGGTTGGTAAAGTTCAATAAAGAATGGTAACACAATATGAAGTACCCCCACAAACACCCCATCCCCCCAAAAATCTTGGACCATCTTCTGTTGGTGAGAGACTTATACAGAGCTCTTCTTCATGCTATGTAAGCTTGAAAGCTTGTCTCTCTCACCAATAGAAGCTGGTCCAATGAAAGATACTACCTCACCCACCTTGTCTCTCTAATATCCTAGGACCAAAACAGCTACAACAAGCACTGCATACAACAAATATTTCTAAGTTCGAAGCATTTTCCCATCCAGAATTTCTTCTACTAACTCTTTCTTCATACTCTTCCACATCCAGAAATGTATCTAGATATTTGTCCTTTTACTACTGAGAGTTTATGCTAGATGCAGTGGCACTCTTACAGTGAAGTGGGGTTTATTTTCTACTACTAAAAACATAAGTGGAATTTCCTCATAAGTGGAGGAGGCCTATATGGCAAAAATGTTTCCTCTTCTTACCACATGTGGGGACAAGGCCTGATTTCACATAATTTCCACAGAGCACAGTCAACAAGGATGGTGTAGCTCATTTTGATACTGAACATTTGTAATATGGAGACAAGCTCCTACCTTTAGTCTGACTTTCAGTGAGGAGAGGAGAGGGAGGAAGTGGCTGTAAACAGGGATTTTCTCCATTCTTAGAGTATCAGTGTTAGGATTCTATAATAAAATGGTGGATCGGGGCTATGGTAGAGGGAGTGAAACACTACCATACCCAGTTGTAGGGTATATTTTTCTTTGACAGTGGCTCTGAAAGCTGGTGATATTATTCTGTTGAAGTTAATGGAGTAATACTCACAAAGAGTTTAGCCAATATTTTTATTTCCAGTGGAGAACAGCAATGAAGGCATACCAGTCCCTCTTTCCACCCAGCTAGGAGCAGCAGGAGGAGAAACAGGAAGGTAGTGATAACTTCTCTTTTGGTCTGCTGAAAGAGAGAGGTGATAATTCCATTGGAATACAACCTGTAACACCTATCTAGCAGGTGATAATTGCTATCCAAGAGGATTAGCACAGTAAAATATAATAAAAGCTAGGGAAAATTTACTGTCAGGAATGAAAACCCATTGTATTACGCTGTATTACTTTCCTGTAAGTCGAAGAACTTTCAGTTTAGGCTCCAATCCTTTACAGGGCTCAAGGTGAGAAGACCCCAGCTTCCTGGTGGCTCCCCACTGACTTTAATGGGGCTCTGCACAGGCGCAGGCTCAGAGCCAAAGAGTGAAATAATAAAAAGCAGGTTCCACTCTCTTTTCTACAAGTGAACGTATGCTCACACTGGAAAACAGTGTAGACTGTGCCTACTGAGTATCGTGTTACTAACTTTGAACACAAAATTAGGATTGCAAATATAGGCACGGATCCTGCAAACAGCTCCATGCACCACTGGTTTTAGATTAGTGTTTTCCAGAACCTATCTACTCTGCTCAGTTTTTCCCCTTTTCCATGCTACTCCCCTACTAGCAACACCAGGAAGTGAAGAGGATTGGGGAGATGTAACAGCATGGTAAGAAAGACTGTATAAAGTGTAGAGTTTACTGCAGTCTGAACCTGCTAAGTCATCTTGGTCACCAGCTTGGGGACAAAATTACCTTACTTACTCCCTCAGGCACTCTTTAAAACAAGGCAGGACAGGACCTTTAAAAATCTTCCTTCATCTGTTTCTTTGGCAAAGCACAATAATCAATATTCATTTGGTGCTTGTCAGATAAGGAAATAATTCATGTGCTATATGTAGATCTCCAATTGAATTCACAGCCTGGAAAGTAGGTAAATCCGAAATGTACACAATTTGAAGTAGAATGTATACATTTAGATTTTTATGCTCTCCCAAAAAGTTGCTGTTTTTCTTTACTATGTGTAATGTAATATAATGAAGCATTGCGTGTATATAGTACACTGTATCTGGGGTTCTCAAAGCAGATTACAAGGGAGTGGGAGGGGAAAGCATTATCTCAAAGCAGATTACAAAGGGGGTTTATTTTCCAGATAGGAAAAATGTGACATGGAGAGACTAACACCCATAACCACAAAGGTATTTAGGCTCCTAACTGCCATTGAAATCAATGTAAATTAGGATCCTAAATACCTTTGTGGATTGGGACCTAAGTGACTTGGTCTCAGTCCTCATTCTCAAGTCACTCAATGACCTGGGCCCAGCATACCTAAAAGATTGGCTAAAGCTTGGGATGAAGACCATGTTGACAACTTTGCTCCTCAGGGCAAAACTTTCTACTACCAAGGTAAAGCTACTCTGGACTTGAGACAGCACTTTATAAGGGATCAGTCTGAGACAGTGGAACAAACTGACAGAAATTAAGGATCATCACATAACTCACCACCTTCCACTGCAGGTGCAAGGTACACTTCTGCAACCTTGACTTCTCTAACACACACATTGTAGTGTGGGAAAGAAAGCAAGAAAGAAAGCATCCCTCCAAATAAACTGCACACTTAATTCTCCCCTTGAGGAGAGGATGAGAATGTGAATGCATCACACAGTACAGATATTAGTCACATCTCTTAATGCACTCCTGGAAGGTGTTCAGATTCTATAGCAATGAGGATAGTATAAGAAACTATATAGAAAAGAATACAACTTGCCCAAGGTCACACAGTGAACTCATGACAGAGCTGGGAATAGAATCCATTCTTATGATTTCCCAGTGTGTTGCTCTAACCATTAAACAATGCTCCCTCTATTGTAATGCAGAACAATTATAACCGGAATATCCAGTGGAATAGTGATGTTAATTTTCTGCTACATTTTTTATTTTGGAATGCTTTCTAGAATGAACTTTCTCAATGCTGCATATTTCTAAAAAATGCTCTGAGTTGCCAACTGCAATCTATTGACTGTACCAGTGTGTCAAAGAGCAGGCATATTTTTTATGAATGTACCACTAAAACTGTGACTTACACTGAATTCAGATATTCATTATTAAAATGCACTTGTCAACTTTAATATGAAACCAGAACATTTTCATTTGAACACATATATGGAAACTTAAAAAGCAAAGCCCACTGTTTCTAATGTATCATAGCAGTTTTACTCTGTTTTCATAAACTATTGTGTTAGCATATCTGATTCTGAATATTACCTACACAATAAAGGATATGGTAATTATACTGTATATGTGAACCTTTGCAATATAGCACCATAAACTGAAGGTAAACTAAATGGTAAAATGTGGGGGGGTAAATTTTTCAAAAGTACTTGGTCTACACTGAAAAGTTATATTGGTGTAGCTAGTGTCAGTCAGGGGTGTGAACCCGCCGCCCCTCCCCCAACATAGTTTGCCTGACATAGTTACGCCAACAAAACTCCCATTGTAGATGCAGTGATGTCACCAGAAGTGAGCTTCTGTTGACAGAGCTAATGTTGTTCAGGGAGGTGGAGTTCCTATAGTCCTTCTGTCAATGTAGGCTGCATCTACACTTGGGGGCTATGTCAGTACAGTCTCTGTAATGTAGACATAGCTTTAGGCACCTAGGTCACATTGGAACTCAGACTCTTACGTTACTTAGGTGCTTTTGAAAATTTTACCTGTAGTTCTGGAGTGAAGGAATGAAACGAGTAGATGCCAACTGACTAACATAGACCCTGATGCTGCAAACTTGCTTAACATTATGCACTCTAAGTAGTCCCACTGATTTGGGTTTACAATGAATGTTAAGCATGTGCTTCTTTGCAGGATGGGAGCTATAGCTACTGCCTATTTCTGAACTACATATTAAAATAAAAGTAAATTAAAATGTATGGTGTTTATGGGGAGGGAGATGACTCAGTAGATACTTGCCTACAGACACTGCCCACCCTCCTATCCCCAATAGACACATTTTAAACAGGATGATATAAGGCCTTGTCTATTCTTGAAAGTAGTTATACCTGTATAATTAAAGGGGTATCACCTCTCTAGTGCAGACACAGTGATATTGGTATTCAGGTGCTTTATACTGGTACATGAATTCCTGGATGGGAAAGGCAATAGCTATACTGGTATAAAGTACCATAGGACTTGAACCAGTCTAAGTATCATATATATATATTAGGGCGGTCAAGCATTTTAAAAAAGTAATTGTGATTAATCATGTGATTAATCACACTGTTAAAAATAATAGAATACCATTTATTTAAATATTTTAGATGTTTTCTACATTTTCAAATATATTGATTTCAATTACAACACAGAATACAAAGTGTAAAGTGCTCACTTTATATTCATTTTTGATTCCAAGTATTTGCACTGTAAAAAAACCCAAAAGAAATATTATTTTTAATTCACCTAATACACGTACTGTAATGCAATCTCTTTATCATGAAAGTTGAACTTACAAATGTAGAATTATGTACAAAAAAAATGCATTAAAAAAAACAATGTAAAAATTTTTAGAGACTGCAAGTCCACTCAGTCCTACTCCTTGTTCAGCCAATTGCTCAGACAAACACGTTTGTTTACATTTGCAGGAGATAATGCTGCCCGCTTCTTGTTTACAATGTCACCTGAAAGTGAGAATAGGTGTTCTCATGGCACCGTTGTAGCCGGCATCACAAGATAATTATGGGTCAGATGCACTAAAGATTCATATGTCTTTTCATGCTTCAACCACCGTTCCAGGGGACATGCATTCATGTTGATGATGGGTTCTGCTTGATAACAATCCAAAGCAGTGTGGACCGATGCATGTTCATTTTCATTATCTGAATCAGATGCCACCAGCAGAAGGTTGATTTTCTTTTTTGGTGGTTCTGGTTCTGTAGTTTCCGCCTTGGAGAGTTGCTCTTTTAAGACTTCTGAAAGCATGCTCCACACCTCGTCCCTCTCAGATTTTGGAAGGCACTTCAGATTCCTAAGCCTTGGGTCGAGTGCTGTAGCTATCTTTAGAAATCTCACATTGGTGTCTTCTTTGCGTTTTGTCAAATCTTCAGTGAACATTTTCTTAAAATGAACATGTGCTAGGTCATCATCCGAGACTGCTCTAACATGAACTATATGGCAGAATGCAGGTAAAACAGAGCAGGGGACATACAATTCTCCCCCAAGAAGTTCAGTCACAAATTGAATTAATGCCTTATTTTTTTAACAAGCGACATCAGCATGGAAGCATGTCCTCTGGAATGGGGCCGAAGCATGGAGGGGCATATGAATGTTTAGCATATCTGGCACATAAATACCTGGCAATGCCGGCTACAAAAATGCCATGCAAATGCCTGTTCTCACTTTCTGGTGACACTGTAAATAAGAAGAGGGAAGCATTATCTCTTATAAATGTAAACAAACTTGCTTGTCTGAGCGATTGGCTGAACAAGAAGTAGGACTGAGTGGACTTGTAGGCTCTGAAGTTTTACATTGTTTTGTTTTTGAGTGCAGTTATGTAACAAAAAAAATCTGCATTTGTAAATTTCACTTTCATGATGAAGAGATTACACTGTAGTACTTGTATGTGGTGAACTGAAAAATACTGTTTCTTTTGTTTGCCATTTTTACAGTGCAAATATTTGCGATAAAAATAATATATACTTTGATTTCAATTACTACACAGAATGCAATATATATGAAAAGGTAGAAAAACATCCAAAATATTTAATAAATTTCAATTGGTATTCTATTGTTTAACAGAGCAATTAAGACTGTGATTAATTGCGATTAATTTTTATGAGTTAATTGAGTGAGTTAACTGAGATTAATCGACAGCCCATATGAAAAAAAATCTCACATCCCTCTTTGACATAGGTACACTGGTATAATTTTCAGTTATAGACCTGGCCTAAGTTGATATTGTCCCTTAAACAAAGTAAAAGGCTGTAGTTTATTGCTTACAGAATTGGAGCATTTAAACTAATAATTAGTTTTCACAGTTTGATCAAGCAGTTTCTTTTGTGTCTTGAACAATTTTAGCTTATTAGAGCTTCTGCGTCCCTAGCATTGTTAGCTCTAATTGTCAAATGTGATGTCACCTTAACCTACTGGCTACTCTTTCCACATAGAGCAATGCCAAACAGTGAGCAGAAATTTGTGTTGCTCCACAGGCAAAATTCAACATGTAACTGAAACTTTTGTTCACCTTTGCAATAACTCATGTTTGCAATCAGGTTTCATATCCATTAAAATAGCTGTTTCTCAGGCCCCCATCCTGCATAGTGCTGTGCCTAGCATACTCCTGTGATCATACAGCGCCCATGGTATCTACTGTTGTAGAGTCGGGGGCCTCACTTTGTTTTCCTGTTTGTGTTTGTCTGGCATTTCCTGTTGTCATTAAACTAGCTAATCGCTGCTACCTCTCAGGCTAATAAAATACTGCTGATCTGTCAGGCTCTTTTATTATTTAGCAGATAATTACTTGTTACATGACGCAACTACAAGATAGTTTATCATGGCAAAAATACTCCAGATTGCTTACTTGGAGGGATGTTGTAAGATTCAGGAAAATATTATTTGTCCGCACATTCAGTTTGTGAGCTCTTTTATTCACCTCATCTTGTCCTTTTAAGTCTGAAATACTGATTCAATGTTACTCTACTCTACTATATTTTGTGTAGGCTAAGTCTTAGGACAGAGGACATGTTTTATTTCCTGCCAATGCAGGCATTTTATGTTGGGTTAGATGTTTCTATTATGGATTTTTTGCTGTTGATTCAAATGAGATGCCTATCAAAATCTGCTGAATTTGAAAATCCAAAGTGGCTCTTTATGTCAGTGGAAGTTGAATTCAGACAAAGAAGTTACCTGGGAAAAGATTAATTCCAGTGGGCTTCTGTTTTACCTCTTGCAAGCCTGAAAAATGAATTTGTTGTGTTGATTTATTCCATTTTTCACATACAGTATTGCCAGCTCTCATGATTTTATTGTTAACCTCACAATATTTGTTGTTTTTCTCAAGTCCCAGCTCCTGGAGTCATGTTATCACATGAAAATCTCAACATTCATTTAAAAATAAAAGTAACTGTCTATCCTTTATGGTTGTGGAGAAAAGCTTGAAAACATAGCCCCTAATGGCCTACAAACCATCATGTAAATAAAAATAACTTATGAGATTTAAAAAATAATAATTCCTAAGTTTTAAACAAATGTCATAATTTTTGGGGGGAGTGGTTTACTCGTGATTTCTGAATTCTTGAATTTATTAATACTGCTTCAGAGTAAGTCAATATTACTGGTAAGAAAGTTACTTCTGCTCCAAACATCAAGGCTTCTCTCTTAGCTTACTGCAACATATTTTAGCCCTTTTCTGGGCGACTTTGCCCTTTCCTTGTTCTCTGAATTCCCATTGAAATTCTGTCTCAGTGCCATCTGATTCCTGCCTCTCTAAAATTCACCCTCATCCTTTTTAATTGTTGCAAATCAAATGCAAAAGTGTATCCTATTGGATTCAGATTCACTTTAGGCCTTGTGTTGAGCTCTCTCCCCTCCCTCTTTCTGGAGTGCTCTTCCCGCCACCAAAGATGTCTAGAGAAGATATTTTGTTCCTTTTCTGTTCTTGTCTGTCTTCACTCTTCAATCATGTTTTGTGGACAGAGACTAAGGATGCTTTGCCTAGGCCTGAGTTTGGCAAAGCATTTCTTCATGTGCCAGAAATCCATTCTTATTCAGCAAAACACTAAAGCAAATGTTTCACTGGAGATTTAGCAAGGCTTGTATCCAAAGTTTTGTTGTCATGTCAGTTTTATTTTTTTGTAGCCAGGGTTCTACCTTTACAAGCAACAATTCCCAGATCTGTTTCTCTAATACCAATGTACAGCCTTCTCTCGTGTTTCAACTCTATCTGAAACCTTAGATTTCCTGCCACCATCTCAAATTCAGTAGGACCCCAAATGTACTTCTCAACTTTCTTCCTAATCCCACTCCATTTCCTTCTTTCTTTATCATTATTGATAACTCAAGGGACAATCCTGTCTTCCAGGATCACAGCCTCAGTATCTCTCTTTCTTCCTAATATCTAGCCCTTGCTGAAATTTGTCAGTGATTCCATTATGAGGTCAACAAAACTAGCCCTTTCCTGTCTATCATAAGAACATAAGAACGGCCATACTGGGTCAGACCAAAGGTCATCTAGACGAGTATCATCTCTTCCAACAGTGGCCAGTGCCAGGTGCTTCAGAGGGAATAAACAGAACAGGTAATCATCAAGTGATCCATCCCCTGTCACCCATTCCCAAACAGAGGCTAGGGACACCAAACAAAAGAAAGAAATGCTTCCTTTTGTTTTTTTCAAACCTGCTGCCTATTAATTTCATTTGGTGATCCCTAGTTCTTGTGTTATGAGGAGTAAATAACACTTCCTTATTTACTTTCTCCACACCAGTCATGATTTTATAGACCTCTATCATATCCCCTTCCCTTAGTCGTCTCTTTTCTGAAAAGCTGAAAACTCCCAATCTTACTTATATCTCCTCATGTGGAAGCTGTTCCATACCCTAATCATATTTTGCCCTTTTCTTTACCTCTTCCAATTCCAATATATCTATTTTTTTATATGGGGTGACCACATCTGCATGCAGTATTCAAGATATGGGCGTACCATGGATTTTTATACAGGCAATATGATATTTTCTGTCTTATTATCTATCCTTTTCCTAATGATTCTCAACATTCTGTTTTTTGACTGCCGCTGGACATTGAGTGGATGTTTTCAGAGAACTATCCATAATGTCTCTAAGATCTCTAGTGAGTGGTAACAGCTAATTTAGAACCCATCATGTTATATACATAGTTGGAATTATGTTTTCCAATGTGCATTGCTTTGCATTTATCAACTCTGAATTTCATCTGCCATTTTGTTGCCCTGTTACCCAGTTTTGTGAGATTCCTTTGTAATTCTTCGTAATCTCTTTTGAACTTAACTATCTTGAATAGTTTTTTATCATCTGCCAATTTTGCCACATCACTGTTTAGCCCCTTTTTCCCAAAACATTTATGAATATGTTGAACAGCACTGGTCCCAGTACAGATCCCTGGGGAACACCACTATTTACATCTCTCCATTCTGAAAACTGACCATTTATTCCTACCCTTTGGTTCCTATCTTTTAACCAGTTACTGATCCATGAGGGGACCTTCCTTCTTATCCCATGACAACTTACTTTGCTTAAGAGCCTTTGGTGAGGGACCTTGTCAAAGGCTTTCTGAAAATCCACGTACACTATATCCACTGGGTCCCCTTTGTCCACATGCTTGTTGACCCCTTCAAAGAATTCTAGTAAATTGGTGAGGCATGATTTCCCTTATAAAAAACCATGTTGACTCTTCCCCAGCAAATCATTTTCATCTATGTGTCTGATGATTCTATACTTTACTATCGTTTCAACCAGTTTGCCCAGTACTCAGGCTTCCCGGCCTGAATTGCCGAGATCACCTTTTGAGCCTTAAAAAAAAATTGTCACATTAGCTATCCTCCCGTCATCTGGTTCAGAAGCTGATTTAAATGATAGGTTACATACGACAGTTAGCAGTTCTGCAATTTCCTATTTGAGTTCCTTCAGAACTCTTGGCTGAATACCATCTGGTCCTGGTGATTTATTACTGTTAAACTTATCAGTTTGTTCCAAAACCTCCTCTAATGACTCCTCAATCTAGGACAATTCCTCAGATTTGTCACCTAAAAAGAATTGCTCAGGTTTGGGAATCTCCGTCACATCCTCAGCCATGAAGACCAGTGCAAAAAATTCATTTAGTTTCTCTGCAACGTCCTTGTCATCCTTGAGTGCTCCTTTTTTTCATCTGGATCATCCAATGACCTCACTGGTTGTTTAGCAGGCTTCCTGCTTCTGATCTACTTACAATTTTGTTGTTATTATTTTTTGAGTTTTTGGCTAGCTGTTCTTCAAATTCTTTTTTATGCCCATTGCAAAAACCCAGAGCTGGTTAAAATTCCTAAATTCAAAATTTTGGAATTCAAAAATTGGATAGGAATTTTTTTTGTGGGGGGGGTAATTAAAAATAAATTTGTGATTTCCTCCTTTGAGTCATCTGTCATCTTATTTACAGTAATCTTCTTTCTCCTTCATCTCCTAATATCTCACCTCTCCTTCTCCAGCCCTTTCAAAACATCACTGTTAAAGCTATCTTCCCCTCCTTACTGTGATCACATAATCCCTTCACTAGTTTCCTTTACATTTATAATGTTCAAGTTCCTCACTCTCCGCTGCAGGGTCCTGGTGCAATCTCATTCCTGCCATTTTCTCCTAAAATCCCTCTCAGTCATTTCTTCTTATTGATTACTTCATTTTTAGTTCCATTATTGGTTTTTATCTTCATTATTATTAATTAATATCATTAATTCCTAGGAAACACAGTCATGGACCAGGATGCAATCATGCTAGGCACTGCACAAACACAGAACAAAAAGATGATTTAACTGATTATTTATAGGACTATTTCACTTGTCTTCAAAATGTTGTTTTATTGCTCATTGTTGTGTAATCTGTGAGATGCCATGTGACTGATTATCTTCCAATGCAATGTATCGAATTCTAATGTTGGTTTATATTTGATTTCTTGTTTAACCATAGTTATAAAATAAAACTTTGTTCAGCATATTTGCATGGGCATGGAATACTGTATCTTAAGAGAACACAAATGAAGTTAGAATCTTAATGTAGTAAAGGCAGGCTTCTGAAAAGTTTATTTAAGGATGTATTTAACTTGAAGTTAAATATGCTTTTGTCCTTTCAGAAGTGTCAAAGGGGAATAAATATAGAACTCCATGATAGCATTTTTACAGTCACTTTTATAGCAACAGCATTTTAGGTCAGTCTCATATTATGTAAAAAAAAATTAGTATTTGAATTTCCTTTGAGACAGTTGTTTTCCTAGGAAAAATGTACACAGAGCAGAGCTTTTAGAACTTGTCACTGGGTTCACTTACCAGAGTGGCACCTCCTGCTGGCCATCTCAGGGATTAGCTCTCTCAGCCAATGCTCCCTCTCTTGGTGGTGCCTCTCCCATCGTTGTCTCCGCCTGCAGAGCTGCCTCAGTCCAAATCCCACAGCATCCTCTTCATGACTCGGCCTTCTGACCTGCCACCAGCCAGAAGTATCTCCATCTATAACCTAGCCACTTCCCCGGTGGCAAGTGGGGGCGAGGGGACCCAGGCCCACCCAATACTCCCAGTCTCAGCAGAGGAACCCTGTAGTTAGTAGCTTCTTGCTGCCCCTTAACTTCTCTACCAATGCTGCTTCAATTCCCTGAGCTTCTTCCCCACGGCCTCAGCACCTTCTTCACCTTCTTCTCAGGACCTTGAGCCTGCAAGTCCCAGGAGCAATCTCTAGCTCAGTGGTTCTCAACCTTCCTTGCTGGTGTGGGATGAATACCCCATCACAGAACTGTAAATTACCTCAGTAATATTCAAAGCATTTTTGCAATGCAAAATTTATGTCTAACAGACCAGTCTTTTATAGCCTCACAATTAGGATGCTTTCATAAAGTAGTCATGTGTGTTTTGACCTAGTTTGGCCAACTTCTTTTAACACAGTGGTACAGGTGTTTGGGAAATTATTTTTCTTATCCCTCCTCCATGGAAAAATTTCCACTTGATTTTTTTAGTTTTCAGGTTTGACAAAACCCCCAAGATATTTCTACCAAAATAGAATTTTTCCACGGACATTGCCACTGAATTTAAAAGCCTATTTTTGGAAAATATTTTTGGCAAAAAGTTTTTTAACTAGCTCAATGTACTAGTACAGTAAATTACTAGACTTTCTTCAACAATGTAACAAAAATTTATGAAAAGCCGTTACTCAAGCACAGCGACAATATTATCAGCCATCATTTATCACTGTGATTTGAGGGTGGGATTTCCAATGGGATATGCTCTTCTAAGTCACTTAGGTATTTTGGAAAATCCTCTCCTTTATTTTTGGGGCTCCTTAGTTCTGTTTGTGTTTTTCAAAATGATTATAAAGGTCTGGTTACCAGCATGAATTAAAAACCTGCAATATTTTGTGTCACAGGTACACATCAGTGATGGGAGTTTGAGGCACAAGATAAATTTCATTGAAACACTCTGGAGATGCCATTGTCAAGTTGCTCTATGGCAGGAGCTGCAGAAGGGCAGAATGGAGCATGGCCCCGAAGCCACGGTCTGTATCTTAATGCATATACACTGTCTAACCCAGTAATGATTACATGCAGATTGTTCCTGCTCCAGGGTCATGATCCACTTAATCATGTACATAGTCCAGTTGAAGTCTATTGGCAAAATTCAACTAAAGACTATGTTCTTTTACTTTCATGATGATATCCATGTATATGTATATTCATAATATCCCTTTCTCTATTCTTTCTGCTGTTCTCGTGTCTTCTAGATTTGGTTTAAAGTTAAGCACGAGCTCAAGTATTTTGTGAGATTAAGACTTCAGTGGGAATTGCTCATGCAGTAGAGCTAGTCTTCACTGCAGTGCTAAATTGGTGCCACTGCAATCAATGCAGCAGTGTTGATTTAGCAGGTCTGGTGAAGACGCACTAAGTCGATGGGAGAGCACTCTCCTGTTGACTTCAGTACTCCACCTCAAAGAGAAGCAGAAGCTATGTCAACAGGAGAGCATCCCCCATCGACAAAGCACGGTGTAGACACAGCTTTAAGTCAATGCAAGTTACGTCGACTTAAGTTATGTTACTTATATAACATAACTAGCGTAACTTAGATCGACTTACAGCAATAGTGTACACAAGGCCTTAGAGGGTGGTTGCAGAACAAGGGGCTGTCCAGGACACTGCTTTCAGTAAAAACAGTAGTGAACATTAAAAATGCTTCTCCCTTTCCTTCACTTGCCAGAATTTGGCCTCTCATTTGCAAGAGGATTTTTAAAATTACAGAAGCACAAAAGAGTGTCCAAAATGGCGAATTAGGGCAGCAGTGATAGTTGTGGTGTGTCTTGTGGCTGTAATGCATATGGACAAACCCATTTGAATTAAGTGTAGCAAACACAAAGTAAGGTTTCCCTTTCTAGTACTTTTTTACCAAATTGATGCCTGAAGTGAATTACTTCAACTCACTCACAAATCATTTCAACATGTTGATTTTATTATTAACGGTATTGCAGCTTTGCCTAGAAGCACCAATCATGCACCAGGGTGATCCCCGTCCCAAAGGGCTTACAATTTTTAGTGGAAATGCTAAAATGGCTGGTAAATCTTCAACCACAACACAAATATTCTGCTCTGAGACAATGAAAACAAGTACTTGCCCCAGATACATTTTAAATACAATTTTCCAGATCTCCATGTTTAGTCAGAAACTGCAGAAAACCCCGGTGTCTAATTTGTCTCAGATAAGTGTGCTGTTTATGACAACCAAAGGCAGTTTTCAAAAATAAGGGGGGAAAAAAAATCCTTACAGAATCAGTGAATGTCAGTCTCTTAAAAATGAAGTGCATTACGGCAAACATAAAAGAGCATGCTGTAGTAAGACAAGCTGTAATGAGTTCAATGTGTTAGCATGCAAGTTATGAAAGATTTCTCTTCTTTAATACAACATTTTTCATTATCATTAGTCCTTGAGGTATATGCCAGGCTTTTCTTGCTGAATGTAAATGATGGAGAGTCTCTAAGAAAGATGCAATCGTGGCTTTGAATTGTTGCACAACACAGTTTTGCATGGAGAGAAGTCATTTGTAAAATATCAGTATCACAGACAGGAGCTACATAGTTTTGTACAATATCACAACCTAGAGTTCCTACCAACTGTTGATTGAAAAAGAAATAACTCATAAGCAAATTTCTTCTCGCAGCAACTATGCTAGTTGCTTCATAAATAATTATCATTTAAAAAAAGGAGATTTAGTGTAATTAAAGGCTTTGACTGGAGAGTAAGATGCAATAAAAGAAAATTTGTCAGGCTTTTGTAACTGACAAAAGCACATCAGAAAAGCAGGGTGGAATTTTCCCTAGGAAATAGATGTTTCAATTAATATTTCAACAGAGAGAACTATTTGCATCAAAATGGGGAGGAGAGAACATTTCAAAACCTGCATTAGATAATTAGGCCAAGGTTTCCAAACATCCACTGGGACTTCTGTGGCAGATGCTAGATACTTCTGAAAATCAGGCCATATTTTTTAGGTGCCTAGATATGGACCTAGCATCTTAACCTTAGATACTCATTTTTAAAAGTCTTGTCCTGGACATACTGTGAAACTTACAGTAAGGAGGACTATCTCCACTAAGAAAACCCTTCTCTTAAGCAACCATTTGCAAGTATCCTCAATTATTTTCTGACCTTTAGTTTACATATTTGCATATTGCCCCCTGGGGCTTCGGGGACAAAATAGGCCCACTGCTCCTCCTGTGTGTCGTAAGAGGCGACTACAGGGGGACTGCCTGGATAGGGATGGGCTCTGCCAGGTTAGAAATTTGCCCAAGACACACCATATGATGAGCAAGTCAACCATGTCCATACCAGACTGGTTGCAGCCCGGGTTAATAACAACCATGCCAACCGTCTCCCACCAGGGCAGACGCGACAAGTATTCTACTGGTGTAACCCCAACAAAAAGGATCTGTGGAAGAGACAGTGAAACAGTTCAAGTATTGGCGGAAATCATCACTGGTGAAGGATCAAAGGCAGAAATTCTGGCAAGAACTGCACAAACAACAGCAACTCCCTGAAATCCAAACTGAAACTGCTGCACGCACTGGTTATCTCCATTTTTTCTGTATGCATGTGAGACATGGACCCTTACAGCAGAACTTGAATGGAAAATACAGGTAGTAGAGATCTCCTACTTCGACCACGTCACTAATGAAGAGGTCTGCAACATCCTCACCCAATGCGCTGGGTCATATGAAGACCTCCTGACCACTGTGAAGAAGCGCAAGCTGAAGTGGTACGGCCATGTAACAAGATCATCTGGCCTATCCAAGATCATCCTCCAAGGGACAGTACAGGGGACGAGAAGAAGAGGTAGACAGAAGAAGAGATGGATTGACAACATAAAAGAGTGGACAGGAATGGACTTTGCATAGACTTAAGCACTGACACACAATCATCAGGGGTGGAGACAACTGGTTGATAGCTCATCAATGATGGTGCCCCAACGACCAATGCAGTTATGGGAATGATGATGAGTTTACATATTTGGAAATCTTTCTTTCAGTTTTGTAAGATATTCCGGTGGGCTGGGGAGGGAATTAAATATCATGTTCATAGGGTCAAACTCAGAGTAACTAAATAAGTTACTTTTTTGTTGTAAATAGAACTACAAGGGGAAAATATGTTCCAAACATTGCCAATTTTTTCTCCTTTTTGGGGGGGCGTTAAATTAGAAATGTCAATACAAATTTTCACCAGAATTTTTTTTAAAAATTGCCCAGCTGTACTTTTGAAGCATGCTACACTCTCCACACAGAATGCAGTTTCATCACTTTCACTGCCTATTACCAGGTGGTATTTCTGGGAGGGTTTAGCTTTTGCTTATTAAGTTTCATAAGATGGATCACAAACAGTGCTGAAGGTTGTGTATTTCAATTTTTCTTCCAAAAATGCCTGGTCAAGGTTTTCACTCTTGATATGATATTTGGTGACCAGTACTCTCTGAATGAATCTGCTTTTTTAATTTCTATTAATATTTTTACTTTACAAAACATAGCATTACAAAAGGATATCACACAACCCTTTCAAGAATTCAGGCTGCTTTTCCTATTTTTATCTGGTGACAGGCAGCCATGATCTGGTCTGAATCTAAACCAGATTCAGATGCTAGACACTATTGCAAACTGAGCAGTATGAGTACTTCGTGCTAGTCAAGGGAATTCATGAATCCAAATACCAAGGAACTAGAATCCCCAAGACCTTGCCCACACTAGGAAATTTTTCCTACACTGTCCCACTTTTGCTACACCAGTTCAGCACCATCAGTGGGAACATTAGGGAGTTCTTGCCCATATGAACCCACACAGCCTCCAACCTTATGCTCCCTCCAAGTGCCTCTCCCAGGCCCTATTCATAGAATCATAGAATCTCAGGGTTGGAAGGGACCTCAGGAGGTCATCTAGTCCAACCCCCTGCTCAAAGCAGGACCAACCCCAACTAGATCATCCCAGCCAGGGCTTTGTCAAGCCTGACCTTAAAAACCTCTAAGGAAGGAGATTCCACCACCTCCCTAGGTAACCCATTCCAGTGCTTCACCACCCTACTAGTGAAAAAGTTTTTCCTAATATCCAACCTAAACCTCCCCCTCTGCAACTTGAGACCATTACTCCTTGTTCTGTCATCTTCTACCACTGAGAACAGTCTAGATCCATCCTCTTTGGAACCCCCTTTTAGGTAGTTGAAAGCAGCTATCAAATCCCCCCTCACTCTTCTCTTCTGCAGGCTAAACAATCCCAGTTCCCTCAGCCTCTCCTCATAAGTCATGTGCTCCAGCCCCCTAATCATTTTTGTTGCCCTCCGTTGGACTCTTTCCAATTTATCCACATCCTTCTTGTAGTGTGGGGCCCAAAACTGGACACAGTACTCCAAATGAGGCCTCACCAGTGCCGAATAGAGGGGAATAATCACGTCCCTCGATCTGCTGGAAATGCCCCTACTTATACAGCCCCAAATGCCGTTAGCCTTCTTGGCAACAAGGGCACACTGTTGACTCATATTCAGCTTTTCGTCCACTGTAACCCCTAGGTCCTTTTCTGCAGAACTGCTGCCCAGCGATTCAGTCCCTAGTCTGTAGCAGTGCATGGGATTCTTCCGTCCTAAGTGCAGGACTCTGCACTTGTCCTTGTTGAACCTCATCAGATTTCTTTTGGCCCAATCCTCTAATTTGTCTAGGTCCCTCTGTATCCTGTCCCTACCCTCCAGTGTATCAACCACTCCTCCCAGTTTAGTGTCATCTGCAAACTTGCTAAGGGTGCAGTCCACACCATCCTCCAGATCGTTGATGAAGATATTGAACAAAACCGGCCCCAGCACCGACCCTTGGGGCACTCCACTTGATACCGGCTGCCAACTAGACATGGAGCCATTGATCACTACCCGTTGAGCGCGACCATCCAGCCAGTTTTCTATCCACCTTACCGTCCATTCATCCAGCCCATACTTCTTTAACTTTCTGGCAAGAACACTGTGGGAGACTGTATCAAAAGCTTGAGACCTATTCCTGCAAAGATTTACACACATGCTTAGTGGTATGCCCATGTCCCACTGAAGTCAATGAACATGTGTAAAATTACCATGTGTATAAATCTTTGCAGGATCGGATGCTATAACTAGTCTGTTCCATAATGCCAGCAAACCCTCTAATCTGATTTTGGCCAAGCAAATGGTGAGCTTTGACTATCCATCTTGCTGTACTTCCTTTTTCCTACCTCCTTAATCTTACTAATTTTCCATTCCTGGCTCTCCCGCCAGTTAAAAATGGAGAAGAAAAACTGCTAATGTCAGGGTGTCCCCCTCCTGCTGCCCCTGTACCCCTGTACCCTATCTCCGCAGAGCAAGAGAGAGGGGACAGCCTGGCTCAGGAGGACTCTGAGCTGCTGCAGTCTGAGGTCTGAAGGGTGAGTGCGGGAGTGTGTGCCTTTCTTAAAGAGAGAGCACATGGTTTCTGAGACTTCTCCAGCAGCCAGCTCACACAGTCTCTGTCTGCCTGATTCACACACGCACTCTCTCTCTCTCGCTCTCCCACCTTCCCCCCCATGTACCCCATCTCTGCAGGGATCAGGACATCTTTCAGTGAGTGCCTTGATGAGACAGTGCACAGCCTCTCTTAGAAACTTTCCCAGCAGCCACCACACACACTGTCTCTGTCACACACACACACACACACACACACACACACACACACACACACACACACACAGTTTCTGGGTCACACAAGCTGTCTCTTTCACACTCACCTCCAAATACATACTTGTATTACTGTTACTGTTACTTTTTGGTACTTCCTGCAATGCACATATCGTCTCTGTGATTTTATTCTTTCAAATGTGTTATTTTAGTGTTTTGACTGGAATATGCATTTCATAACTTTAATTTCTTTTACACTTAAATTTAATTCTTTGAGTAGTGTGGTAAACCCAGGACAAACAGCTACAAAGTGCGTGGGGAGTAATCAGTTCCAGCAGGTTAAAAGGCTGCTATCCACTGAGGAGAGGTAACCACAGGGTAATAAAAAGTGGTAATCAACATGGCCCATTACAGACAGTTGACACAAAGGAGTTAAGGGTATTTAACGGGAGGGAGGGAATAAATTGATCTTGGGAGACAGACCAGTCCTCGCTTACAGACAGCCCCCCAACCTGAAGCAAATACTCACCAGCAACCACACGCCATACAACAAAAACAAAATCCATGTTGATTATCACTTCAAAAGTTTCTTTCCTACTGATAACAGTTCCTTTCAATTAATTAGCCTTTTACAGTTGATATGGTTACTTCCACCTTTTCATGTTTCTCTGACTGTATAAATATCCTCTCACTGAGTGTTCCATTCCATGCATCCGATGAAGCGGACTGTAGTCCACGAAAGCTTATGCTGAAATAAATTTGTTAGTCTCTAAGATGCCACAAGTATTTCTTTCTTATTTTCTTTTTGCTGACACAGACTAACATGGCTACTACACTGAAACCTGTCATTACACAGGGTAATAAGGTTCAGCTGGAAAAGGGGTTGCGGGAGAACCAACCGCTTGAGACCTTTTTAAACCCTCCCATTAGGAAGGGGAGGGGGGAGTGCGAGAAGGAGGGAAGCTGCCAGTAGGCTGGGTGCAGCAAGACACTGAACCTTTCCAGGAAGGGAGGCTGCATTCTCTCCCCAGAAGGGAAGGAAAACAGGCACAAGGGACTGACCGAGGAAAGGAATAGCCTGACCTTGTGTCACCTAGAAGGATTGCTTTGCCCAAACCTGTGTCTCCAAGGCTAAAAAGGACTGAGCCTGCTGAGACGAACAAGGTATTTTACCACAGTAGTGAGTTCTACTGCTGGTGCACATCTGCACATAGCTTGGTGCAAATAAAATGTATTCCACACATGGATGGAAAAAATTAGAGGGAACAGTGATGGGCACTCCTGCCCACATCATACCAGTAGGATGGAGTTGCAGCAGTGACAACCCCGCTACCACCTCCAACCCTGTGCTGGGTGTCAGTTAAGATTAAAATGGCCGTTCACACCACTTTAAGCTATTGCTGCAGAATCAGGCAGACGCTGGTTACACTGCTCACATTTTCAAACTTCTCTTTGCTAGCATGAGGGCTAGAAATATTTTTTTCTTAAATGAAAACTGATATTCTGATCTCATCATATCAGTCAGAGTTAGGTCCCTACCAAGGCAGAGGCCCGAAGTATCTTTGTCATAATCTGGCCCCCATGAGTAGGGTCTAGCACCCAAATTTAGCACAGTACCAGGGGAAATGTGGGAGTAATGGGGTGAAATTTAGAAATAGAAAATGTAAGCTGAATATCAGATAAACATCTTGACAGTGAGATCCATTAGTCTATGGAGCAATCTAAAGAAAGTGGCCAGAGTGCCATAGTTTTACACATTTAAAAGCCTGTAGGTGTACAAAAGACAGGGGGATGAACTAGATGGCCGAATAGCTGTTCACTACCTTTCCATTCTATTATTCTAATCACTTGGTCTAATGGTGAGTCAGCTGAAAGATGTTACAATAGTTAGAATCTTAAACACCCTGTGATGTATTTTTTTTTTATTCAGTTAGACTGGAATAGTACTTTGTGAAACACTTTGAGATCTGATGAAAAGCACTACATAAGAGCTAGGCATTATTTTGTTATATATGTGATATATTATCTCAAAGAGGGAGAAATAGATCAGTGATGACATCAGAGCTGGCATAGCTAGCAAATTTCACCTCAAGAACTCTCATGTACCAGCTGATGTGCTAGTCATATTTCTCCTTTAATCTAGTTACTTTATAATACTTTGGGAAGTTTTAGAACATCTTCTATTAAATTACACAAAAGCCTTTACTAGCAAGCCTACTGAGGAAAGCAATTCTTTCTTGAAATCGGTCCAGGCAAATTTCAGAATAATGCTGAAACACAGCTTGCCAATTTTTAAGTACTCTTGAAACATACATAGAACATTGCCAACAAGGACATGACAATGATCCCCTAGGAGAACACAGCATGAGTATATCGTGCTATAACAAAGACAAAGAGAGGAAGGGCGAGAAATCTTTTTTTTTTTTTTTTTACAGATGTTGGCCCCAGCTAGCCTGAATTTATGCCGTATTGGCATGTTTCTAGCAAGAGACGAATTTGAATATGGTGTTATGCTGGAAGGTGTTAATGGCTGCCATCAAGTAGGTCCTTGATAAATAGACAATCACAGAGCTGGGTAACACTGATGGGTATACTAAACACCTTACTTTTCAGGATAAATAGAAGGAGCAATTAAATGCCTCATTATGTAGGGAGATTGCCTTAGGCAACAGCTTCTGTTGTTTTCAGCTATGGCTACAGGGCAAGGCCTAAGAAAGAAACCAACCCAGGGATAATGAGGTATTTCCCTGGGACTGTTTACAAAGGCAGGGTCTAGGAGAATGTTTGGAAAACTATGTTTGTGTTAGAGGTAGAAAGTGAGAGAAACAGTAGGGAGGATAACCCTAAGCAGAAAGCCAGATCTTAAAGAACTCACTGGAGAAGTAGGCTTGGTGTTTTCTGAGGAAGGAATCTGCCTGCTGTCTGTTTCTACCATGTTCAGAGAAATGGGAGGATTTTGTGTACATTCCTTGTCAATAAACAGGATCACACCAAAGAATTTATGGGACTCTGTCAAAAAATTCTCCTCCTAACGGAAATAGCACTTGAATATTGGCTAACTGCTCAGGTCACAGGGGCAAAAGTATCCTAGCAGGGTTCTACCAGAAGAACAATTTGAAGCAATGGGTGTAAAACAAGTATAAGAGATGGTAAAGTAGTGCAACTTACACCAATTGGACATGAGTATCTACCATATGCTGAAGGGACATGGCAGGAAAAGCAACTACCACAAGGATGTGAAATAAAAGAAGAACATAAAGAACATTGATCAGCTAATTTGTTATGAATGATTTGCTCATCTCTAATATATACAGTCTTTTACATTTTTCTTTTTCCAACAAATCACAGTATAGTGCAATATGGTCATCATCATCATCACTCCAATAACATCGTTGGTCATTGGGGCACTATCACTGATGAGCAATCAACCAGTTGTCTCCACCCCTGACGATTGTGTGTCAGTGCTTCCGTCTCTGCAAAGTCCATTTCTGTCCACTCTTTTATGTTGTCAATCCAGCTCTTCTTCCATCTCATCACAGTATGGTGCAGTATGGTCAGTATTAATCAAAACACCTTAAATGACAGAGAGCTTGAAAGCATAGCATTAAAATTGTCCATTGTAGTAAAGGACATTTTGGCTACAAAATGGCTTTACACATTACAAAGCTATAGCAACTGATCCTTTGCTATCTTTTTTAGGATTTCAGAAAACTATATTGTTGAGTCAAGCTATTTGGAACATGCAATCACCTATACAATGCCACACACTCAGAGTATAATCTCTCCTTTGTAACTGGTATTTGGTACACAGTCCAGAGCATAGCCCAAGACCCTTTCAAAGGCACAAAAAATCCATTTCAAGTTATCCTCCTTAGAAGCAGATAAAGGTACTGAGAGAATCTCCTGTCTGTCTGACACCAGTGCAGACCTCATTATCAAGCCTTTTTTACTGTTCCAGACAGAAGCAAACCACACAGTGAACTATTCTGCTCCCTTTCTCAAAGTAGCTTCTTCCTATTTCCCTGTGTTTCAATGGTGCATGCAGTTGCATATTGGTATGCAAACACATCTGCTCTCAAAATTGATCTCCAAAGAGACTGTTAGGTTTGAACTGCAAGATGTGTACACCAGCTTGTCAACTTCATGAACTAGCTGTAGTGATTACGAATTCCTCTCAAGGGCAGACTATAGGCAGCCAATATATGCAATAGAAGGAGATTGCATTAGTGTCGGTTACGTCTACACTACAAGCTAAGTGCGTGAGTCCCCAGCTTCCGTTCACAAACTCACGGTAGCTTGATGAAAACTAGCATGAATATAAATAATAATGTAGCCATGGAAGCAATGGCTGAGCCTGCGGTTGTGTACTTGGCCCAGCTAAACTGTGCCCCTGCTGTCCATGTGACTTTGGCTACGTTACTATTTATATTCATGCTAGCTCTCATTGAGCTACTGCAAGTATGTGTACATGAGCTGGGGAATCATACCCTTAGTTTGTAGGTTAGACCTAGCCACTGATAGACAGGTGGCTTCAGAACAAATGAAAGAGGTGAGGAAAAAAATCAAAGTACCTGGACAATTATTGTGAAACTCTTCCCTTTTACAAGCTGTGCTCCTAGGGCCCACTTCTGTAAGATGTGGAACATCCTTAACCAGGGCTGGCTCCAGGCACCAGCTTTCCAAGCTGGTGCTTAGGGCAGCACTGAGAATGGGGCGGCAGTTCGAGTCCTGTGGTGGCAATTCGGCGGCAGGAAGAGCAGCGGACCTGCCGCTGAATTGCCGCCGCGGCGGCGACTGCTTGGGGTGGCAAAATTGTTAGAGCCGCCCCTGTCCTTTACTCCCAATAACTTCAAAATAAGGGCCTGATCCCTTGAGGTGCTGAGATCTTTCCTGGTGACTTCAGAAGAGTTGAGAACACTAAACACCTTGCAAAATAATACCTTTTTCATTGGTCAAAAATAATACAGTAGTCAGGCAAATTCCAATCCACTAGTTGGCCTGGAGGGCAGAAGAATTGCATTAACCCCATGGGAATGGATCTGGGCATTGTACAAAGGGAAAAAGCAGCTGAATTGTAATATACATCGTAGCAAACAACTGCCTGCATCATCACTCTGGCTGTAACTTGAAAACTCAGCTCTGTGCAGTTGTGGGGACATGATTACCCTGAGATGAACAGTCATTCTGCGCAGCATGGTCCGCACTCAGTATATCAGTAGTTACCCACTCATGGATTTTACAAGAGGTGTGGCACTGGTCCAGCCTGTGGAAGTAAAAACAGGGCAGACCCCTAACTAGCTGGCATTGCAGCGGGCCTGAAGGAGCACTGACTGGGTAAGATCCACAATAGCTGGTGTTACGTTCGTGGGAGGCTGCGGGCCTACCCAGGGTGCTCTGCAAGAACGGGGCCCACACACTCTGTGAGTTATTGGCTTTATTGAAGGCAAAGTGACACATCCACAACGGGGACTCCTGGCGTTGCTGTCATGGAGACGGGGAACCCAGCGCACCATAACCTGGGCCTGGTACGGAGTGCCAAAAACAGGGCGGACTCATACAGCTATATACAGACATCTCATACAGAAGCAAGCAGGGGCCGCCTCCTGGCTCAAGGCCATGCAAAGCAATTCTAACTAATGCATAACAAACTACAGCTGGCCAGCCTTGAGCTGCAGTAACCGGCCCGCTGAAACAATGTGAGAAAGCGAACACCCTTGCTATGCTGTAACACAATCTTCCATGGTACCCTACAGCTGGCTTTTACCTTTGGCAACAACTGGCAGCTGTGTTTCCTGGCCCTTCTGCTGGGCCACTAGCAGGGGTGATGATGTGATGGAGCAGGAACTCAGCAAAGGCTGTATAATTGCGGGGAGCCTCCAGTCCTCTTCCATGTGGGATTACACAGGAATGAGCGCATATGGCGCAGGGCCAGGTTTAAAGTGGGCAAACTTCATAAACTTTGATAAGACGGGGATGTACACTTTCATGCTCATGCTGCTGGCCCACGCTGCACCATTCCTTACCACTGAGCACTAGACACAGCTGAACGGCCTCAAAGAAGCTGCAGGAGTGAATGGAAACACCCTTAGGAGCTGGATCTGAACTCTGGAATTTTCTACAGACTGAGACAAATTATCTGGCCTCACTGTGTTCAGAACTAACTGTGACAGCTATGGCAATTTCCAGCAATATCTTTGGGAGACCTTCCTGTATTATGTTTATGTATCATAGCTGACCATACATAACTCGGGGGTGGGGTGGAGTGACCACAGCCCTCCAGCAATTAAGAACAGTGGACGGAGATTGGGAAAATTCACTCAGGTTGTAACACCTCCAGAGAGCTACCACCATCTGGAGAGGCTCACATATACTGATTCCAACTGGATTCTCCAAATGACCGACAGCCAAAGAAAGGACTTTTGGATAAATAGCTTGAATTTAAAAACTGACTTGGGGCCTTCTTTCTGATCCAGAAAATGGATGGGACCTTCTGGCCAAAGGGGGCCCCCAATCCTTCATGGGAAGAACTTTGGCTAAGGCCACATAAGACTGATGGGTTAGCTCTGGTAAGCTTTTAGCATGTATATAGGAACTTTTATTGTTTTTTAATGTTTTCTGAAATGCTCTCACCTTAGAATAAATGTGCTTGATTAGAAAAGCTGTGTGGTAACTTGTGTCTGCTAGCAATTACAGCCTTTGAAGAGAAGCAAAGTGCAGACATTGGTCTATTCAGGCAGTCTGGCTTGCTAGGATATCACAGTGCAGGCAGGAAACTGTGCAGCCTGGAAACACCCTGGTCAGGAGGGAGAGAGGCGAACATCTCTACCCAAGAGAGATGATGGTTAAGGAGCCAGGATCCTAAAGTGGGTGCCTTGAGAGTCTACAGCGGGGGAATACAGATGCAGTTACCCTGAATTGAGACACTAACTACAAAAGTTTCTCTTTGAGCTTTCCTGAAATAAAGTACCTCTCACATACAAAATAATAAAATAAAACAAACAAACAAACCCATAACTCTGGTCTAGCATTTTCCTGTATCTTCTGGGAAGATGAAAGAAGCAGAGAGAGATCATTGTTCTATCTTTAAATATTTGGCAGGCACTCAGCTACAGTGCTAAAAGGTGGTGCTATAAAAAAGCAGATTAACCATATATGCTGGATGTTTTTACAAAAGTTAGACTGGTTTTAAATAATCAGAATCCACACTGTATTTCTAAACATAACAACCTTTGTTTTTCTTCATGTCTATTTGGCAATTCAGTTTACCGGCTTGCAAACATAAATCTATAGAAATATTTTACTAACTACAATAACCCTTGCAGAAAAGTGTTCAGCAACATCTCTTCAAAATGGATGGAGAACCTATAAATGTAATACGGGAACTTTATTGAAAAATGTATATTTTTCTATTTAGCTTTCATAGAAATGTTTGAATAGTTCTTGCAGTAAAAACACATTTGTGAATATTTTATAATGCATCCAAAAAAAAATTTCTAGAAAACCTACATGAAAATTCTATATTTACATGTATGATAAAGCATCTCATACTAAGCAGGTTTTATAAATTAGATTGACAAGTTTTAATTGCTATAAATAATACAGATAAATAAAGTTATAATACCTGTAAATTTACCCCCAGAAAAGCAGGACTGAAGATAGTAATTACAGGAAAATAACCATATTAATATTCCTAAAAGAATGGAGATGCAGTCAGGTTTTAAGAAATCAGGGATCTGTTCTAAGATATAGTAAAATAACTTCTGGTGACTTTGTAAGACAACACCATGAACATTTAATTGACTCTATTCTGTTGTAGGATCAGGACATTACCCAAACTGCAATGCATAGCAATACCAAACAATTACTGTAGCTCATACTGGAAATAAATATAATTCTTATTCAGTATCAAAGATCATTAAGTAATTACTTGGTTAAAAACAAAAAACAACTGACAAGTCTTGTTTTCAGCAGATAGCACCAATTTGGCACGCTTGGCTTACAATCAGAACATGAATCTGGTGGCTACAAACAGGCATTTAGCTATGCTTGCCTTGTGCTTTTAAAAACCAAACCAAAATAAAACAAAACACTGCCATTTGAAGTTAAAGAACTTTTCTAAGGCCTGGTCTATGCTTAAAAGCTTTACCGACATAGCTGTGTCACCTAGGAATGCTGGGGATGGGGAAATCATACCTTAGCAGATGTAGCTATGTCAGCAAAAGCCTAGTGTAGATACAGTTATAATTGCAGTCTTTTTGCTGATATAGAGAATTTTGTTTTGGTATAAGCTGTACCAGCAAATAATTCTTGTTGGTATAAGCTGCATGTCCACTCGGAGGATTTGCTGGTATAGCTATCCTGGCAAACCTTTTCTAGTGTAGTCAAGGCTTTAGACACTGTTACATGTGGATCCCACAAATTACTTAGGCAAATTATTTGTTCATGATTTCTCATCTGATCTATTCTTCCTCTATCCAAGTATTTTTATCACACACATCCTTCTGACAATGTTCAACCGTATACAAGATGACAATACAGTATGTGTATTACACTGTCTCTGGGGTGAAAAAGAAAATTTAGGACCAAAACCTGGGCTTTATTTAAAGTGTGCTTGGTGCAACTCAGGAAGTTAGAGAGAGAACAAAGATGGCTATTGTTCACTGGTCTGGTCACCAGGGGGTGGTTAAAGCACATTTGTAAAATAGACTTTGACATATTAATTTATTTTCTACTTTCTGCAGACTTTGAAGTGATTATTCTAAGGCAGAATTCATTTTGGCTTGAATATTTTTCTGTCAGTTGTTTTTATGGAAAGCTTACTGCAGCTGGCAACTCACCCCCCTTTTGTACTTACACCTAGGATATTGTCTGGGACCAGGGCCGGCGCTACCATTAGGAGACCCTAGGTGGTCGCCTAAGGCGCCAGGATTTGGGCAGAGGGGGCGGCATTTCAGGTCCCTCGGTGGCTCTTTGGCGGCACTTTGGCGGCAGCTTCTTCGGCCACCGGGGACCTCGGTGGCATTTCGGCGGCAGCCTCTCCTGCCACCGCTGCCTAGGGTGGCAAAAAAACTGGTGCCGCTTCTGTCTGGGACTCTATTGTGATTTAATCCCATATCAGGTACTATCTCCATAGTTTTGTTGTTGTTTTGACAAGTCCCTTTTTTTTCTTCTGGGTATTGCATTTTATCTAGTGACTCAAGACTCATCGAAAGAACAAAAAAGGGAATAGTTTGGATTTGTTGTTTGTTTCCAGATAAGCTAAAACACCTCTGCTGGTATTATACATTTGCATTTTCCATGAGCAAAGTGCTTTGAGATCTTCAGTATGGGTTGCTGTATAAGTCCAAAGTACATTAAAGAGACTTCAAAATACCTGTGTGACTTTGAAAGCAGTGTCCTGGAGAAGCCTCCCTAAGGGAATAGGACTATATGCTGAGCCTGGTTAGGGCTGACAGTTTGATTTCTTTTTAATTTTTTTTTCTCCTTCTCTGGGACAGAAGCTGAGGGAGGAAAGCAGTGGCAAGAAGTGACCCAGGAAGGGTAACTCAGCAGGCCCCCTCGGAGGCCAAATGCTGCTGACCCTCTTAGGGCCCTGTGTTGGAGCCTGGTGGAGTGGGCGGGCCCGGGCTCCCCTATCACTGCCCCCATGACTGCCTCATGGGTGTTAACCACTAGGCCATCCAGCACACCAAGGATTACATTGGCATTATACTAAATAACACAACAACAATAGAAGACGCAACTTAGCCTTTTTATGGACAAATACAGAGTAAAATTCAAGCTGCCTCTTGTGTGTACTTGTGTATAAAGGCAGCTTTTGCACCTACTCCCCACACTTCTAAAATCTAAAATGGGCTTCAAAGGTCCTGTATGTTGGCGAGACATTTCAGAGTGCGGTTTGGGGTTAGAGAGTATGGTCTATGTTTTAATATGCAACCCCCTATCTAAAGCCCATTGAAGTCAGTGAGAGTCTTTCCATTGGCCATCACAGGCTTTGGGCCAGGCCAAAATTAATTGCTTCAGTTACAGCATTGGTGTGTTCTTATAACTCTTCAAAACCCAGTTAATCCTGAATTTAGCTCACACTACAGTATTTTGTAACAGGAAAAAACAAGGGGAGTTTGCATTATGCAAAACTAAAGAAGTGGTATTTTATCCACACTCCTATAGTTAAGGTGAGAAGAATAGATCAGAGAACTTATTCTAGCTTTTTCTCCATCTCTAGCTTTCTGAGGCGGTGCATGGTGATACGATACATATTAAATATATACAATAAATGTAATGTGGCTGAGTCACAGTTGCTGAAGGGACCATGTCTTTAAATTTCCTTGCTTCTGCATTTGTAAAATGTTAAGCACAGTGTTTATTAATGTCCTTGTACATTTCATTTTTGTTTTGTTTTTCCGTTTTTAAAAGGAAAATGAACAGTAAGCAATTGCTCTCGAAATTGAGCTCATTGCTTGCTATGTTTATAGTGGTAGCTGCAGGGGTAAAATCATCATACTACAATTTGGAAAAAATATCTTTCATTGATGGCAATTGAAACAAATGCTTTTCACTAGAAGAGTCAAATGCTCACACAGTGATATAAATAGATTTATACCCATGTGCTATGAAAAAATAAAAAGGTTTCATTTAGAATAACTATTCACATTGTTATAACAAATAGATATGTTTAAGCAATAATAATTGGTGAATTCACTTCTCTGCCTCCCCAACTCACATACAAACAGACGCATGCACATGCACACATGTGCTCTGAAATCTTTGGACTGAACATGTCGTGCCTTTGTGAAGAACATTTTTTTTTTTTTTGTAAAGTGCCTCCTTCTTGTTTGTGGTTGAAGAAACTTGTCTAACTTACTGTTATAAGTGAGTTTTTACCCTCCCTTTTTACCATGCGATGGAAATTCAAAATGAATCAGTTTGATTCTCCTCTCTCCTTCCAGTACACACACACAGACCCACCCACCCTCTCCCACTTTAAACAATTGGCTATTTTGCCTCTATGGTGAATGAGGGACAATCTATACTCACTGCTATATTTGCTTTCCACAACCAACTCTTAGTATAAACTTTTATGATAATATCTATACTGTATTGTTAAATTGATTAACCTAAATTTGGGTTATTGCAGATTATGTACTATATGTATTTCATGGCTTTTAAAGCAAACTTTGTACTTTTGGATAATTTAAGCCCTATACCCAGCTGTACAGACACTTTTCTTAACCTGTGTATATTATATAATTTTAACATTGGATTTAATAAAAAATTTTACCTCACAATATTGGCTCAGACATAGCCTGCTCTGTGAGTGATCTTCCTCTGCCTGAGTGGAAAAAATGGTAGTACTGCCTACACTGTGTTGAACACTCATGACCCCAGACCTCATGGAGGA
This sequence comes from Macrochelys suwanniensis, assembly GCA_033296515.1. NCBI lineage: Eukaryota > Metazoa > Chordata > Testudines > Chelydridae > Macrochelys > Macrochelys suwanniensis. Next base: position 93,705,692 of record CM065776.1, on the reverse strand, counting down.
TGGAGAAGATGGATGTGCTGCATGCGTTTTCGCCAGTGGAGACCACTGTAAAGAGAGTACAGCCTGAGACTTTCAACTTTTGCTGTAAGGGGTGAGCCCTGCCATGCGACGAAATACTCCTCTAGAGAGATTCCCAGTAGAGTTGCATGTGGCGGAAACACTGTCAGCACATATTCAGTGCAGCTGTGCGGATGGAGGAACAACAGAGAGCCATGAAATAGTGTGAAGGCAGACTATCCTGGCTTCCAACTATGTCAGTAAATCTATGAATTGTTTGGGCCAGGTCCCTCCCCCAGTCTGTGAAAGGCTTAATCTCTAACCCTTTCCCCAACCCTGGTAGGCTGGCGAGCAAGACCACCAGCTGGTGAAGATGAACAACACCGTCATCTGCGGCAGCGTTTCCATCCCTTTCCTCAGGGCTCTCTTTTATTAGTCAAAAAAGGAATTATAAACAAAAGCAAACTATTTCAGAAAAGTGTGTCCCAGTTGCCGGAGTCCCTTCCAACTTCTTAGCCAACTAGGAGGGAAAAGTATCTGCCACATGTTGCCAACTCTCAAAAGTTTATCACACTATTTGATGTTTTACTAACAGATCCAGCTCCTGGAGTTAAGTGATTTCATCAGAACCTCAACTCTCACTAAAAAAAGGTAAGTTTCTGAACCTCATGACCACAGAGGAAAATTTGAAAACATGAGCCAGTGCACTTCGAAGGCACAAAACCTAGAAGGCAATAAAAAGAACTGCAACTTTTATTATTTCTAAGAATCTCATGATTTTTAAACCAATCTCATAATTTTGGGAAACCTGACTTATGATTTTTGAACATTTGGGATTGACAATAGTGCACAGCTTTCCACCTAAAACTAACACCACAGTCACTTCTCCCTCATTCTTTATATCATCACCCCCAATCATGCATTTAACAAGCCATGTTATTAATCCATTGTACATGGGAGTTTATGGGGACTCACAACTACTACATTCTCTCACAACTACATGGGGGAAGCTCACAGGTTTTTCTATCCTCTGTGGGGGCTTTTGCTTCAAGGGACATGATCTAACTGAGGTAATAAATACAATGGAGCAGAAGTTATGTAAACCTCTTACCCAAGCAGATCTTGCAATTATTTTGAAGAGTGATATGAACATTTGGAATCCATAAGAGAACCTATACGCAGAATGTGTAGAGAAAAAAAATAAAGGATCAAAGGTTTGATTATTTTTTCCACAGTCCATTGTCACATTGCTCTCCCCTCTCTCTCTGTCACATACACACACCTCATTCCCTGCTCACCATTCTGGTAAGAGCTACTGGTGGTAAAGCATACTAGCTATTGTTTCTGAGGAATCACAGCACCAGTGCAGAAGGCAGGATGTGAAATATAAAAGGATTTGTTGTGCAGTTGTTTAAAAACAAAAATAAAACATTTTGCATGGGATATCTGGAATATAACTGGTTTTGTCACTGATGTCACAATTCATTTGATGAAGAATCATAAGTTGTTTGTTCAAACGACAAGATTTTCCCTGGATTCATGGACATAAAACTGCTTCATATAAGAGCCAGACTGAAACAGAAGGTTGGGGTTTATTGCTTTTCATCACTTAACACACAACTTACTCCCCACCTCCAACACCCATCTGACTCTTGTACCATATAACTTGCTAAAGACCACCAGCTCCTTGCTGAAACGATACCACAGCATGTGCCATACCTGTGACCTTTCAACAACCGGGGCAGGGAACCCTGATAGTGCATAGAAAGCAGTCACAGAAGCCTATGCTTTCTACAAAACATGCAGTTTTGGAAAAGTTTAGGACAGACATCGGCAACCTTCGGCACATGGTTCGCCAGGGTAAGCCGCCCGATCTGCCAGCGGCACAGGTTGGGGGATGTGCTGGCTGCCGCTTCCCGCAGCCCCCATTGGCCGGGGACAGCGAACCGCGGATAGTGGGAGCCCCGATCGGCTGAACCGGTGGACGTGGCAAGTAAACAAACCGGCCCATCCCGCCATGGGGCTTACCCTGGCGAGCCGCGTGCCGAAGGTTGCCGATGTCTGGTTTAGAATATCATCTATCACACAGATTTATAAAATTGTAGAATGCTTCTGCAGTATATAGTTCTTCACGTTTAGTAATAAGTTTTCAGTTGTATTCACTGGATTTCTTAGCATTTCATAGAAATGGACCATTATGTATGGTACTATAATTTGTATATTTAATTATAGAAATCTTACTGTATATTAAAAGTGGGTAAATTGATTTGGATGAAATAACAAACCCAAATATCTGCCCAGGACTTGACCCGAACCTGCAATTTGCTGAGAGTCATCAAAATTAGGATACGTTTTTCCAGCATTAGTTTATATTTTTGTGCATCTCTAAACTTCCTTAATCTAGCCAGGGCAAGAATCAGAAGTGCCAAAATACCCTGGATGAAATACTGGCCCCAATGAAATCAGTGGAATTTTTGACATTGACATGAATGGGACCAGGATTTCACTCCATGACATTCTTTGTCCTTGTGATATTTCTGTCTCAATTTTGAGGAAGTATTGGAAATCAAGCGAAAAATCCTTTTAATTAAATTTCCCACTTTTTCAGATCTAAGAGGATCAAAGCATTGAGCATGATTCAGACAAACATACAAAACACCCATTCATCCATTGGTACCCTTACAGAAAAGGGTAGTGAATTTAATAGTTAGGGAAATACTATAGCCCTGTGGAATCCTACTAGAATTATATACCTATATAACAGTGGTTCTCAAACTTTTGTGCTGGTGACCCTTTTCACATAGCAAGCCTTTGAGTGTGACCCCCCCCCCCAAATTAAAAAACACTTTTTATATATTTAACACCATTATAAATGCTGGAGGCAAAGCGGGGTTTGCGGTGGAGGCTGACAGCTTGCGACCCCCCCATGTAATAACCTCCTTTCTATAGATCATTAGAATTCTCTTTTGCATTTTAGAGGTAGTTTTATCCCTGGTGTTGAATTCTACTGGTTGGTGTACCAATCTACTGAAGATTAGGGATAGTGGGCCTGATACTACATCCGATTTCACCACTTTTTACATTGAAATCACAATGGTTTTACATCAGTGTGAAAGTGAAGTAATTCAAGTGACTCAAGCCCATTGTGTACAGTACTTGTATGTGTTTGAGGGTCCACTGCAGATCTTTGGAAGGCTTCATAACACAGTAATACTTTTCACCTGCACTCTAGTGACACACCCACCAGTGTATTTCAGTCAGTTAGATAACTGTGTTTCTTCTGATTACCAGACATGCTATTAGAGGGTGTTTATGGTTGTTGCCATGTTAAAGTCAAATGTGCCGCTACAGACACCTGAAGCTCACAATTCATGAAGGCCAACTTGTCCTTTACCAACATTATTACTACATGTACACTCTTGAGCTCTCACGATGACACGAATACAGCTGTCCTTATTTATATCACTTTAAAGGCAAATTTAATCTGTAAAAGTCTAGCCTCAAATCCTGTTCAGCTCAATAGTGGCTGAGAGTCATTGCCATCTTGTGGCTTGATTAATATGCTGAATAAAATGCACTGGTGGTCACAGTCCAGTTCCTAGTGGAGAGATATCCTCATCACAAAACAGAAGAACCCACCTTCACCATTCATGACAACTGACATCCCTGTTCACAAGCCCGGCAGAGAGACCAAGGACTTAATTAGCCTGGAAACTGAACTACCCTCACACTCCTGATGATGACTCCTCTGGTCCATAGGAAAGACATATTAACTAGCTGGTAGTGGAAGCCTGCACTACCAACATATCATGCTGTATAATACCAGTACATCGTGTGGATAAATAGAGGACTATTAATATGGTGTTGTGATGGCAGCAGTTATTTGGAAGGAGAAGTAAAGGAAAGTTGGGGTTGGAGGAGATTCAGTTCCCAGTCTGTTTTATAGCATGTAGGGTGTTTTCATTGCTACCATGTCACAAATTCATGCATTCAAAGTTATGAATGAGTAAACATTTCCCCAAACACACAGAAAAACATGCAATACAATCTAATGGGTCATCCATCACACACACACACACACATACCTCTCTATCTATAAATAGCATAGTCTCTTCCTAGCAGCTTTTCAGTATAGAGCTTTCTTGAATAACACGCTCAGCTTTGTCGGCGTTGCCCTTTTATAGTCTCACCTCCTGTCAGTGTAGTCTGAGGATGGGCTTCCCCAGGTGTGTATCATAACTGAAGCAGTTTACAGCCTTGTTGTCCCTAGGGAATCAATAAAGCCTTCCTTCAGGAGAAATCTGACATGGTAAAACTTCAACCTAAACTGCTAAACTACAGTGACTTTGCCACAGGCACTACATTGCATTCTGTTTTCTACAGAATAATATTCAATTCTCATAGAAGAAAATCTAGGTATTCACAAACAAAGGATTTCTCTGGTCTTCATCAAGTTAAAATATAAAGCCACCACCGGAAGACGAGAGGTTTTTTGGATAGGTAGATAGGACTCAGTGATTTACCACCTCAAAGCACACAGTACCAAGTGGTAACTACACAGTTAATAGTATAAATTTTGGTGCCTCCAAATATGTTTCTGTTAAACTTAGTGGAGTCCTGTGCTTATTTAACTGTCTCCCTTTAGAGCAGATGGTATTTAAGGCTCTTAATCAATACTCTGCTCACTGGTACTAAGCAGGGCTTCTGCATTCTCTCACAGGCTCCGATTTTAAGTTTCATTAAAAAATTCTTTAAAATCATTAAGGGACTGACATAATCTCTCTTTCCATCATGATAAGTAGTTCCAAGTAGAAAATAAAAGAAAATAACCATAGTGTTTTAATATATACAGTGTTAGGATAATTTTGAATAATTTTTAAAGCTTCTATTTGTAACCATTTCCTTATATCCCATGAGCACTGGTGCCCTTTCAGCATGATTTTGTGGCTTAATGGCCACTTTCAATTCACTTTTTATTATAAAAGCTAAATTTGGAAATACTTAATAGTTCCTCATTGAATTCTTGTAATAGAAATGGAGAATTCAAGTGTCCAGAAGTCATGCACTGGTGCCTAAAGTGCTGTTATATCCGCATGGGAAAATGGAGAGGAGGCAGACTAAAAGTCATTTTCCCCCCATCCATTCCTTCCTTCTCTCTCCAGCAGTGTCTCTCTAATTCCTGCTCTGATAAGACTCAAGTTGTGTTATTTCTGGCTTCTCCATCATCACCTGAAAGAAAGATTCTGTGGGCCAAATAATGATGTTGCACAGGTGTAACTGAGGGCTCAAAAATTGAGTTTGACAGTTAGCAATTAGTTGACAAATTTGCTGATGATGCATGAGCCAAATTAGAATCCAGCACTGCAGAATCAATGCAACTAACAGGAGTGAATAGTAGTAAAAAACCCCTCATTTTTGTCACTAACATGAGTAGACATGATGCTGAATATGCACAGGGGTCACATCACTTTAGGAAGAAGGTGCCATTTTTACATAATCACTTTTTGACCAAAATTACAATTTCAAAGACCGAATTGGGAGGAGGTGCGAGTGTCTCAATTAAGCCTTCCTCATTTTATGGCAGAATGAATACTTAAGGAAGGAATACTTCTTATTAACAAGTAATGCTGTTTCAGAATGAACCAGACTGAACTGAAAGTTAAATTTAGGAATCCTAGATTGTACTGCAATATTTTGTAGTAATTTTCCAAACCCTTATATCTTGCAACAGTGTCATAGAATCATAGAGTCATAGGGCTAGAAGGGTCTGCAAAAGTCATCTAGTCTAACCTCTCCCAAGATGCAGGATTTGTTGTGTCTAAGCCACCCAAGACAGATGGCTATTGAGCTTCCTTTTGAAAAACTCTAGTGAAGGAGCTTCCACTAGCTCCCGAGGCAGACTGTTCCATTGTGTCCTACTGTTCTTACAGTTAGGAAGTTTTCCCTGAGATTTAATCTAAATCTGTGATGATGTAGTTTGAACCCATCACCACTTGTCCTGCCCTGTGTGGCGAGAGAACATTTTTCCACCATCTTTTTTATGGCAGCCATCTTTTTTATGTCTTTCAAGTTTCTGACAATTGCTTTCATGTCCCCTCTTAATCTCCTCTTTTCCAAACTAAAAGTATCCAGTTCCTTTGGCCTTTGCTCATATGGCTTGCATTCCATCCCTTTCATCATCTTTGTCGCTCACCTCTGGATCCTTTCCAGTTTCTCTACATCCTTTCTATACCTAGGTGACCAAAATTGGACACAGTACTCCAGCTGAGGCCTAACCACTGCCAAGTAGAGCAGTACTCCATGCTATGCCACTATTAATGCCACCTAAAATTGTATTTCTTTTTTGCAACAGCATTGCATTGGTGACTTATGTTGAGATTGTGATCCCCCACAACTCCTAGAAACTTCTCAGCAGTGCTAATGCCAAGCCAGTTTTTCCCCCTGCTGTATTTGTGCATTTGGTTTTTCTTCCCTAAGTGTAGCACCTTCCATTTGCCTTTGTTGAATTTCATTTTGTTGTCTATAGTCCAGTTCTCCAATTTATCAAGATCCCTCTGAATTCTAGCTCTATTCTCCAAAGTGTTAGCAACCTCCCTTAGCTTTGTGTAATCTGCAAATTTGATCAGCATGCTCTCTATTCCTACATCCAGATAATCAATAAAGATGTTAAACAATGCCAGACCCAGAACAGATCACTGTGGACCCCACTTGAGACCTCCCTCCAATCTGACATCATTCCATTAATAGTTACTCTTTGTTTGTGGTTATTTAACCAATTATGTATCCACTTAAAGGTAGTTCCACCAAGACTGTATTTCTCCAGTGTACTTATCAGTATGTCATGTGGGATTGTGTCAAAAGCCTTGCTGTCATTGTGATACTGCAGTCAATCACAACAGAATACTGTACAGTTCACTTTATAAGGTAAACCCTATTTAAAATGTAACCCTTATGCCAGGTGTTGTTGGCAGCATAGCGGGCCAGGTTCAGTTTTCTAGGGATTCTTTCTGAAAGTTTAAAGAACGTGGGCTCAAGCCCCCACCTAGAAACCTGGTGAACTATTTATACCACCCTTGGTGCCTTGATAGGCAAAATTTCCCCCCTCACAAGCAAGATAGAGTTTGTGATAGGTTAGGATGTTGATTTACTTTGGAATCAACCACAGGCAACACGTTTAGTGTGGAAGGACACAACATGGGCATTTTCTTTGTTTTTGTGTTTTGTTGGTTTCTTTTTTCCCCCTAGTGCAGAAGACGATATCTTTAACATAAGAGAGCTAAAGAGCAGGTCTCAGATCAAAGCCACAGAGGTTATACTACTTTGGAAAAATCAGGCTACAGTATCTTTGCAAGAATCCTCTCCAGTACAATTGTTCTTATATCGTATTTTTTTAAAGGCATTCTTACGATACAGTACTACCTCACAATTATTTTAGTTTTAACAGTGTGGCATATATATTGTAACTCCATTATAAAATATTGTTCTCTTAGTGGAAACAGGAAAGACATCACAAAAAGACTTAATTCTAGAGTCAATCCAATTTTCCAAAGGAAAAAAAGTTTAGTTTCAAAATGGCCTCTTTTTCAAAAACACACTTTTTCACACAAAAATTGCTGATATTGTTCAAATGATTGTTTTTTGTGAAAAATTGCCCTTTTTGATATTTGTTCAAAATGTATAAAAATGAGTGCTATTAAAATTGTTATTGCAATTTTTGTTGTTTAATGAAACATTTTGATAATAATTCCAGTAACATGTGATAATTATTTTAATAATGCTTTCCAAAAATATACGGAAACAAAACCAATAAAAAATTCTACAAAATGAAGAATGGATCCATTTCCAACTCTGCAAAACAAAGCACTTCAAAAAAAATTTCAATACCAGTTTTTCATTTTTGTAACCTGCTCTCCTAATTCTGGTGTTTTAGGAAAGAGTGGATCCCAGGGGAGATCTTTGATGTCTTCTACGGTGAGTTTCACTAAATTATTAAATAATTCCAAGCTGTGGTTTAAATATCCTATTGGCAGTTATTGGCATTTTTAATGTTCGGGTTTAGAGATGTATCTGAAGAGAATATTAATTAGAAAGATTCCGAGCAGATACAGGGGCAATAGTTTAATAGTAAGGTAAGAACTCCTCCTCCTGAATTTTTGCCTATTCCTAGAATCAATCTGAAATATGAACCTGGTTTTTAGATTTGGGAAAATTTAAGGACTTCTACTTTGTTACAAGGAGATGCAGGAGCTCAGTCAGCCAGATGTTATGCCTGTGTGATGCAGGATCAGACTAGATAATAATAATTGTGCCTTCTTGCCCTAAACAATCTGCATCTATGAATACAGGAGTGCTATTTCCCTCCCAGTCTTCCCTCCTACTTCCAACCTGCAGGCAAAGGGGTTTCTTTGGGGATGCCCAGTGTCCAAGCATAAGGCAGGCAACTCACAGGTGCTGCTAGAGGCATTTTACAGCCACCACAGTTCTTTAGTTAATACATGATAGGAAAACATTATTCCCACCCACCCACCCCGAATGCAAAATGACTAGGAAAAAGTCACTAAAGAACAGTAGCTGGTTAACCCTAAAGGAGAATCCAGGAAGCAGACAACGGTTTTAATTCAAGATCATTTACTGCTTCATTGGTATTTATAGCTATATGTAAGCAGAGTCTGAATGAGCTCTCCCCTGACATCTAGTGGTGAGCTGTAGAAAAAAGACTTCAGAAGCTGATCTCGTTTGCATGGATACACCCACCCTGCCTAGGTGCTCAGCATGATGGGATTGCTTGCCCAAATGATCACTTGTGGCTAGTGTTGGATCCCCAGTCTCCTTGTTATTGGGGCAGGATAAAAAAGGGTTATTATCCTTGTTGTGTGAACCGAGGGAAACAGAACTGTACCTGGCATACCTTGATGGAGGGACTTACCCTCAACTGAATGTCACATACTAGGCAGGGGACATGGGTTCCAAAGCCCAATGAGTTGAGAGAGTGTGGGGATAGGTACTTGTACCTGGTGGTGTGGGATTAGTTTAAGACCACCATTTGACCCTTCCTTTCTCCATGGTATAATCAAAGAGCTAATTTAAATTCAATTGAGAGTCTTGTTACATGCTACAGAGCTGAAATCACTGAGACCTACTTTGGGACAGTGTCTCTCCTACAAGATACTGCCCAATATGCCCCAGCAATGAGACTCCCCCACTAACAGCTGAAATCAGTGAGAGCTATGTTAAGTGTGTGTGTGGGGGTGGTCTGAAGACATCTTGGTGAGTGGCCAGCCGGGCAGTTGGCGGAGAGGCACGGCAAGTGGCCAGCAGGGGCGGCTGGTGGAGAGGCCCAGCAAGCGGCCAGCAGTGAGGCTGTTGGAGAGGGCCAGAGCAGAGCCCCGCAGAGGTGTGGCAATCAGCCGTTGGGGTGATGAGTGAGTGCCTGAGCAGTGGAGTGTGTAAGGTGTCTCCTTAACCTCCCCCTTCCACACAGGGTGGGAGGTGAACTCTTCGGATGAACCTCTGAACTCTTGGGCTTCACTAGCCAAAGGACAGCAACTGTGAATGGGGTACAGAGGAGGGACGGGCATGTTAAAGGGACTTTTGGGTTGCTGAATTTAAGAACCTGAGGGGAAAAGGACACTGCCCAACTTACTTGGGGATGGGTCTTTTGCTCATGGTTTGTGTTTATGAAACCTAGTTGCGGTGTTTCCACAAATTAATGCTGAGTTACTTCCCTCCTTTTATTAAAAGTTTTTGCTACACTCAGACTCTGTGCTTGTGAGAGGGGAAGTATTGCCTCTTAGAGGTGCCCAGGGTGGTGTGTAATTGTCCCAGGTCACTGGGTGGGGGCTCGAGCCGGTTTTGTGTTATAGTGTTGAAAAAGAAACCTTAGATACTGAACCCGGCCCTTGTTGCTGCTGGCTCCACCTGGCAGAAGGGTTACATATATCTGAGTATAGCTTTGGCTACAGATGTCCAAAGCTACTTTCTGATTGGCCAGTTGGGCCTGTTTCATGATGTCACAGCTATACATCAGCTCCTGTGGTGCACAGGTTGGACATCACTTGAAAAATAAACTCCTGCTCATTCTGTTCCATGGTGGGAACATCATTCTGTTCAACGAGGAGGAGATTGGTATTTATCCCTTGTATGTTTAACTGATATTTATTTTTTCTAAGACTTGTGGCCTGAAGCCTGAGAAATTAGGGAGCTCACTCTTGACAGCTGCCAGTGAATAGAGAAAAGATCAGCCCAGAGCCACCTGAGAACTGCATAGACAAGGGCTCCATAGGGAAGGGAGCTCTCTGCCAGCAGCTGTTAGTAAGCCATGGAAAATGGTGGAATGGGCCAGGCCTCATTTACATTTCAGTTATGTGACAGTTTGGGGTACTTTGGTTAAAATACAGGCATAAGGGGACAGTAAAGTGTTATCTATGGAAAATGAAAGGTCAAGAGGCCTGCACTGAATGTGCTTGGGGTAACGGCTCACCCTGATTGAGGCCAGTCAGGCACCATTGTCCAGGCTCCCTTACCCAGGACTAAAAAGAGTGTGAGAGAAAGAGAAAGAGAGAGAAGAGGGGAAAGAGGCACCTGCTTTCTGCTGGGAGTGCCTCTCTGGCGGTAAGGACCTCGTTAAGGGTCCTATATACCACTAATTCTTCCCCAAATACTTGGCACAGAGGCCACTTCGGGACATTGGATGGCTTCAAAGCAGTGGACAGAGCTGAGCCGAGGCAGTGCAGACACAGGTGACAGCGTTGACGTGGCTTGGGCTGAAGCTCTAGAAAACAACAGCCTACCCGAGGGACTCTTGAGAAAACCTCCCTACCCAGCAATCAAAATTGAAATCACCTCAGCTGGGTGAGGTGATTGAGTCCTTGGAGCAAACCAGGCAGCATGTCCTTTAAGGGCTGGAAACTGACCTGCCAGAATTCTTGGACTACTCCAGCTCTGGACAACAACCTATGGGTGGCAAGCTGGTGGGGAGGGAAGTGGCTGGAAAGGATTAACCACTTGCAATTGCAAGAGGAGTAGTCAGGTCGGGACTATTATTCGACACCCTGGTCGGGAGGGAGTGTTACCTAATAACAGCTATTGTTAATGTATTAATTGCTGGCATTCCCAAACTTTTTCTGTTGCTTCCCTCCCTCTCGTTGTTCATGCTTTTCCACTGTCATCAGTAGGGCCCTACCAAATTCATGGCCATAAAAAACATGTCACGGACCATGAAATCTGGTCTTTTGTGTGCTTTTACCCTATACTATACAGATTTCACAGGGGAGACCAGAGCTTCTCAAACTGGGGGTCCTGACCCAAAAGGGAGTTGTAGGAGGGTCACGAGCTTATTTTAGGGGGTTCCCAGTATTGCCACCCTTACTTCTGCACTGCCTTCAGAGCTGGGCAGCTGGAAGCTGACTAAAGGCCCAGTTCTGCAGGTAGCAGCGCAGAAGTAAGGTGGCAATACCATACCATGCCACCCTTCAAATTTCCCCTTTCTCCAGCTGCCCACCTCTGAAGGCAGTACTGCTGCCAGCAGCAGCACAGAAGTAAGGGTAGCAGTACCACAACTCCCCCTACAATAACCTTGCGACCCCCCCACAACTCCTTTTTGGGTCAGGACCCTTACAATTACAACATTGTGAAATTTCTGATTGAAATGGCTGAAATCATGAAGTTTAAAATCCTATGACTGTGAAATTGATCAAAATGGACCGTGAATTTGGTAGGACCCTAGTTATGAGCCTGTAATTTAAGTAGATCATAGCTGTCCAACACTATGACCAAGGGCATACTGTGCTTGTCAATTGCTTAGCAATAGTTGGCTAACACTAACTGGTGTATAACTTGACCTTGTTACCCCTTCTTTGCTATTTGTGACATTTTCTTGCTGGTGTTTTTCTTTTCCATATCAGATGCCCGCTCTTAGTTCACTGCCAGAGAAACACAATATTTCTTTTCACTCCAATCAAAGAATACAAGGGGCTGTGCACACATCACAATGTAGGCCTTGGTGCTTACAATTCTGTGTGTCTACTACAGCATCCTATTACATTTTATTAAGTAAAAAGTGTAGCAGTGTTGAATGATCATTATGGGATGAGCACCATATCCTTCAACTCTCTGCTAGAAATGCTTAGTTTTAATTTTGGTTTGTTTCCTCACTATGTAATTTCAGAGCTTTCAAATATGGTTATTAAAAAAAGAAGTTAAAGACCACACCCCAAGACCAGTGCTAGAATTGCTACTGTGCCAAGTAAGTCCAAAACCAGAACAAAAAATTATCCTGATTGATCCTTTCTACATAGCAGAGAGGAAAACTGTGCGTGACATTTGTAAAATAGGCCCTGAACTAGAAAAAAATAAAGAAAAAAGACGTTGGACAAACCTCATGCAGATAAATAAACCACAAACTAGACAGACACAGTGTGTTGTTTAATGTCATTTCCCCCTTCTATAGAATACTTTGACTGGATGTCTAGTAATAGCCCATCAATAAAGAATCCATCATGCGATGCATCACACTTTGTGCATCTTTCAAGCTGTTGTGGGCTTGCAGCAAGTGCACTTTTTCAACTTAATGCGATTTCAAATGTATTGATTTTACACTTTTTTTCATTAGAGTGAGCATTAAGTTGATTAGAAGCGGTCAAAAAAGATTTTTTTGCCTGAAAATACATTATTCTGTTTACATGGGTTTTTTTCCTTTCAGGAAATATGGACAGGACAGGCTGTAACTACTGACTCTTGGGAATCCAGAGTTGATCTTTATGGGCCAAATCCTAAAGGCTTTTCACCTAAGCCTTACTTGGACAAAACTCATCTTGGGACAAAGAACTGCGTCCACCTCTCATTGAAGGTCTATCTTCAGAGTTTAGTTAAATCTGAGGGGTTCTGGCAGGCTCAGAGGGAGAATGTTGCTCCTTCAATAGATCACACTCTCTTGCTGGTTTGACAGGCATGTAGTGATGATTTTGTCATCAAAATACCAATGAAGTGGTCCTTAGGTCCGCTCTTCCTTAGCTTCCTCCTCTCAGGTCACCACGGTTTGTGGACAACCCTCATCAACTGAGGCAGGAGATGCTAGAGAATCACTACTGGAAGTTTCAGGCTGAATTTCATCCTAAGTATTTATTGACGGCTTATGTCATGAGTGTGAGAGAGGCAAAGAGGAATTTGTCTGCGACATTGCATCCATCAATTCTCAAACAGCAGACTAGCTTCAAATAGTAGACATCCCAATTAAACCTTCTGCTGTGCAAAAACACCATAATTGTGGAGAAACAGACATGAATGAGGGCTAAACCTATTGTCTTCCACCAGTGCAGAGCAATATATAGAAGGTACAAACACTAACTTCTCTGAGTTTAGGCAAGTGCTGCCTGCTAAGGTGTCACAATCTGTGTGTTGGACCAACATTCTTCTTGACTGGAGAAGACCAGTAGGAAAGACCTGGGTCCCTGGACTGTGGGGATCATCAATGCCTCTTTTAGCGAAAGTAGGTTGCTGGTTTCTATAAAGGAAGCAGCCACCACTCAGTGCCAACAAGCTGGCCAGCGCTAGCCCAGTTTCTAATATTTTCTATCTGGTTAAGATGATTGAGATTTTGATAAGGACACTCTTGATATCTGGCTACCTTAGACCTCTTTGACCCTTGCCTATAGAGCGACGGCTAACTGGCTGAAGGTCAGACCACCTAAAACTAAATGATGTTGTAGGGTGAGGGAAGCAAACCTAAGGTACAGAAATGATTATAATTCTTAGTTGAGGATGCGTGCCTACCACACCTTAGTAGAGTCTGCAATCAAGGCATATTGTATCCCCAGCTACTGTTAGCAACAGTGATCACGATGGCTCTTGTGCCTATATCTGGCCAAATTCCTTTAGGATGCAAACCATGCTACTCTTATCTCTGCTTTTGTCACCTATAGTTCAGATTACTACAATATACTCACCATGGGGCTATATCTTAATCATAGAATCATAGAATCTCAGGGTTGGAAGGGACCTCAGGAGGTCATCTAGTCCAACCCCCTGCTCAAAGCAGGACCAAACCCAATTAGATCATCCCAGCCAGGGCTTTGTCAAGCCTGACCTTAAAAACCTCTAAGGAAGGAGATTCCACCACCTCCCTAGGTAACCCATTCCAGTACTTCACCACCCTACTAGTGAAAAAGGTTTTCCTAATATCCAACCTAAACCTCCCCCTCTGCAACTTGAGACCATTACTCCTTGTTCTGTCATCTTCTACCACTGAGAACAGTCTAGATCCATCCTCTTTGGAACCCCCTTTTAGGTAGTTGAAAGCAGCTATCAAATCCCCCCTCACTCTTCTCTTCTGCAGGCTAAACAATCCCAGTTCCCTCAGCCTCTCCTCATAAGTCATGTGCTCCAGCCCCCTAATCATTTTTGTTGCCCTCCGTTGGACTCTTTCCAATTTATCCACATCCTTCTTGTAGCGTGGGGCCCAAAACTGGACACAGTACTCCAAATGAGGCCTCACCAGTGCCGAATAGAGGGGAATAATCACGTCCCTCGATCTGCTGGAAATGCCCCTACTTATACAGCCCAAAATGCCGCTAGCCTTCTTGGCAACAAGGGCACACTGTTGACTCATATTCAGCTTTTCGTCCACCGTAACCCCTAGGTCCTTTTCTGCAGAACTGCTGCCCAGCCATTCGGTCCCTATACTTTTAATCATCTTAAAAACTGAAGCTGGTGCAGAAAGCTGTGAGCACATGACCCCAGTGCTGTGAGCTACACTGTGAACAGGGACTATAGCACCTAGTTTTGACCTATACAGTCCTAAATAGCCCAAGACCAATGAGGGATTCATTACCACCTCCTCCGGCCACACACAACCCTGCTTCACAGTCCCCCAAATATATTCCCAACTGCAGACAATTGGTGCAACGCCACTGACTTCAAAAGGAAAGTATGTCAGTTTATACCAGCTGAGAATCTGGGTGGTGGGACACAGTCTAGCGAGTTTCTACTTACTCACTTCCCAATGGAATCAGCTAGCCCTGGATCCCTACACCATTACAGAGCAGCCAGAGAGCTACCTCCTTTTTAAAAACCTAAATTCTAGATCAAATGTAAGTTTACAGCAGTAGACATCGCATCTCTTTTTGTCTGCGATTTGTGAGAGTTATCATTACTTTACCTATCGTAAAATATGACCTGCAGGAATGACTTTTTATTCTGTAGAAACTATACTCTGACACTGTTGCTTGCTAGTGTCAATTCACAAGATGTTATACTTCATTATGATACCTCCAAATCAAGCTCATCTCCTGAGAAGTAATGTACATTTTTCTTCAAAAGTGCTAAAATATTTTGGAAACAAATTAAAATATATGAAGCATACTAAAAATATCTGGAGTTTGATTTGACTCTAGAGCTCAGATTTAATCGGTAGCTAAATCCAGCCTTGAAATAAATATAAAGGATTTTATTTTGGCTCATGTAAACAAAGGCATGAAGGGAAATGCTTTATACTGGGTACTGAAAATGACTCCATCCCTCTGGGAGTTGTGTATGAGACTTGCATAGACAGGAACCTGCTACAAGAGGAGTTTAGCATCTTGGTAAAGTACTGTACTGGTCCACAATTCCTGTGAAACTCTGTATAATTGATCTGCTATATCAAGGAACAAATAACTGAAGTCATATGTGACAAGAATTGATTCTCTATTTTATATTGCAGCTGTAAGAACATAACAAAATTTGCATGCATTACTGTCCTCCACTCACAAAACTCTCCCATTAAAGACGTAACAAATACTGGTTTCCTCTGGTCCTCTGACTCTCTTCTGCTCAGGCAGAAGGCACAAATGAAGGTAAAGCTACTTATGTGCTAGTTTAAATGAGGTTGGTTTGAGGATCACACATGTATGTGACATAAGTACATATTTCTTGCAAAGAAAACCTATGGTATTAGCAGATTATTTAGGTTGCAAATTCCAGCACTCAAAAGTTAAGAAATGCCAGATTTACAGTTTCCTGTGCAAACTTATTTCTGCCCCCTTTTGTGTCCATTCTATTCACTGAATGAGGGAGGGGCCCCAGGCAGGGCTGGTGCACCAGCCCCCCGCAGCAGTCAGCCCCACCCCACCCCCCACGACAACTAACCCCCCGCCACAGCAGCCTCCCTACCTGCCCGCGCGCCGCGATGGACTCAGCTCCCTGCCCTCCCCCCGTGGGCGGCGGTGGGCGGCTGGGCTCGGCTCCCTGCCCTCCCCCCGTGGGCTGCGGCGGGCTCGGCTCCCCACCTCCACCCCCCATGGTGGCCAGGCCCCCCCCCCCCCCACGGCACCTCACCTCTGCCGGCGGCAGAGGCAGCAGCTCCTCTCAGCGGCATTTTGAATCGCTGCCGGGAGTCGCCGGCCCCCAAGTCCTGGCGCCCTAGGCGACCGCCTACGGTCGCCTAGTGGGAGCGCCAGCCCTGACCCCAGGGAAAATGGTTGGCATATGCATAGCCCAAAGTACCCATGAAGTCTGCATCAAAATGAACAACTTGTTCTCTTCCTATCTGTATCAGGACGGTCTGGTGACCAGCTGGCCTAGTGGTCAGGCCGTGATCCTAGTTTCTGCCAGCCTAGCCATCCCAGGGGGCCCCTGACTGTGGCTTCAATTACTCCTGTGTGCTTCAGTTTCTCCCACCCACAGGTTCTGTCCCTACCAAAGAGCAAGGAGTCCAGGGGGAAGGGAAGGGGATGCAGGCTCACTCACTCCAGCAGCTCTCAACTCAGGACCTGAGGGGTTTGTCAAAACATCCATCCCAGTTACTGAGCTACCCCAAATTAGGCTTTCCCCTGGGTCACCTCTGACCAGTCTAGAGCTTTTCCGTCCTGGGCATAATCACTGGCTTACAAGACTCTCCTTGGCCTCTTAACGTCCAGTTCAAGCAATCTCTTTCAGGGCTTCCGGCTCCCAAAGAGGGGGGAATCCAAACTCTTGCTGCTACAGTAGCCTTCACAAAGCTGTAGCCTCCTCTGACAGTTCTCAGCATCAGGCTCAGCTCCTGATGCCAGCACCAGCTTCCCCATTTCCCTGGGCTAAGAGTGTGCTTTTATACTGTTCTGCCAATGGGAACATGCCAAGCACCATGCCACTGGTCTGCTGGGTGGCATTAGGACTTGTCTAGCCAAGTATTTCTCTAGTCCCAGCCCTGAGTCAGTGTGGGGCCTGTAAACCCAATTATATCACCAAAAAAAAAACAACTTTGTATAGCTCTCCCTCTTTGGTTGGAAATGCAGACACTGGGAGAAGTGTGCAAGCCAGCCAGGATGGCAGAAATACTGCTTGCTCTTACAGGGGCTTCATTGCTCATGCATAGATGAGCAAACTGTAATCACTATAGTTAAACTAATACGCAGACGTTCACAGAAGATAAAA
Source organism: Macrochelys suwanniensis (assembly GCA_033296515.1). Taxonomy (NCBI): domain Eukaryota; kingdom Metazoa; phylum Chordata; order Testudines; family Chelydridae; genus Macrochelys; species Macrochelys suwanniensis. The sequence continues at coordinate 93,688,307 of CM065776.1, read as the reverse complement.
AAGCAAGGGGGAAAGCTTGGCAGTTAAGATAGGTCTACAGTAGTGTGGCCAGGTGGCTCATGTATTGGACTAGGATTCTAGAGATCTAGGTTCTGTTCTTGACTCTGCCACTGGTCTGCTGGGTGACATTGGGCAAGTCACTTCACTTCTGTGCCTCTGTTTCCCCTCCTGTAAAATGATACTTGCCTCCTTTACAAAATGCTATGAAATGTATGGATGAAAAGCTTTATCTAAGAGATAGGCAGTATGAGTAGATCCCCAGCATTGAGACAAATGTGTAGAAAACATAGAAAGGCCAGTCATTATGCACACATTTGCACAACAAGAAAGAAAGTAGAATTAGGGCAGAATATAGGAACTGATTCATCAAACAAAGAAATAGAGCTGCTTATAAGCATCTCTTGGGTAGAAGTATAATTAAAAATGCACTGTGTGTATGTAGCCATTAGATGATAGAAGTATAAAGTGGCTTCTTATCCGTGGACCCAAAACTATGTAGCATTACATCACGGAGTCTTTTAATATTCCAGATTCACAAGACTGACTTTTTTGGTTTAAGACTGACAAACTCCTTTATTGTTTTCTATTTCTCTGTCCTTCTCTGGAAAATGCTTTTGATAGGTGCCATTTTTTACTACAAAAACAATACTCCTCAACTTTTTTCATTATATTTGCAAAGGTTACAACCCCTTCCTCTTATCAATGTGGCTTGCATTGTATAAATCCAGTATTTCTGAAGTCACCATTGTCAAAAGCTCATGCCTCTTTTAATGGTCCTGGAAAATTTCTCTCAGCAAAATCTGTAAATGTATTTTAAAAAAGAAAGAAGAAGAAGAAGAAGAAGAAGAAGAGCTGGCCCTGAGATTTGGAGAGATATAGCACAGCTGATTAGAGTTTTAGTTATAGATATGTTTGGCTCTTGGGATTCTGAGCCAAGGCAAGACTCAATCAAGCAAACAATAGAAGAAAAGGACTAAGGGTAACTAGACTGAGAGATTGCTTTAAAATGCTTACAAAAGGCTGAGAGTCTTTTGAAACTTCATAGTAGTGGCTGAAGACACCAGAATAAGCAATCCCCAATAGAAAATGGGATAGGTGATCACTGTGAATTGTAGTACTGGGCTGCCGTTCAAACAACAACAATCATATCTTCTTCACCAAAAGTACTTCAACTAATGGTAGTGCAAACAAGTTTACAATTATAAAAGTAAAAAAATGCTCTTCTCAGAATGGTCTCTGAGTTTCCACAAAACACACAAACATGACACATCACACCACCTCTATATCATGTTTTTACCTTTCAAAAGATGATTGCTGAGCCGCTGGAGCCTGGTGGATTGTGCTGTCTCAGTCAACATATTTTTTCCCAGTTTGATTTATAAATTTTATAGTTGTAGTTTCTGAACCTGGAGGAGTAGATCTAGATGGAAATCAATCATTAAGCTGAAGGATATGACGGATTTTTCTCAACATCTATTAAAAAACATTATGAGCACTTATTTGTCTGCACTTCCATAAGTTCTCAGCATTGATTCTATTTACCTTTCCACATCTAATTACTTTGCATAATGATATGTTTATATTACTGGCAATCTTCTCTTTTAGAGTGAAATTATGCATACAGCGTCTATACACATCTGATAAAAACTGCATGGGATAATATCTTTATTACCATAACTAAAACGTTGGGTGGCAAAAAGCTTCATAAAGTGCTAAAAACTCAGCAGGTTTCTAGCAGTAATAGTCACATTTCTTACAGTTTGGCAATTCAGTTTGAATGTGCATTTTAAAAAAACGTAAGATGAAGTCAATGGGAGACTAGCGGTCACTCTGGAAATCTTGCAAGAACAGGCTTTCTAATGAGATTTCCATGATTTCCTAGTTGCAGCCAGACTGTGGATATTGTAAGACCAACTGTTCTTGGGCGATTCTAGTAATTCTATTGGGGTGGGGTGGGGGGAGAAAAGTGAAGAAGCAGATGAAAATGTGAGAGAGAAAGGAAGTTAAACTTGTCTTAAGATCAGAAAAGGGGAAGATTCAAAATAGTTATATTTATCCCAACCAGTTCACCGGTGTTGGAGTTTTAAGTTTTTAGATAACTGAGGAAACGTATTTTGTGGTCCACAAATCATTTTGCCAATGATAACGGTTTGTGACATAAAAGGAAATGAGCATATTCTTCTCTTTCTCATTTTACTCTGTCCTGGAATTTGGCTACTCATTCATGCTGGGGGGTTTTCTGCCACAGATTTTCCCTGCCTCTTCTTTCATGCATTTTTTATTTGCTTTCTGCAATTTTAAAGGCATAGAAACAGTGCCCTGTCTGTAACTGACAATGCAGTTCTCCTTTGAGGCTGCTGCCAGCTGCATATGTTAATATCACAGTGATGTAGATGCCAATGCAAACTCTTTGAGGCTGGGGCCAGTCTAATATTTTGGCCAACAGGCTAATCACTTACCACCTCTCTGATGAGCCTAGTGTCTTTCTACCCCAAGGCACAGGAATTCATCATCAGATGTCTCTTAGGCCAGTTCACCAGGTGGCTGACATGAATTGCCATTGCAAAGTGAACAATTTGCTAATTCCTTTGGAAGGAGGTGATAGGAAGGAGGTACACCAAATGCAATGCCTGATTGTACCAGGAGTCATTTGTCTTTTACAGATTTTTTTAAAGGGTGGGGGGAAATAAGAGGGAGATAAACTTGTTTGCTTAGGAGTCTGGAACACCCCATTTTGTGACAACTTTGTCCCCTCTTTTGTGTCTTGGTATGCCATATGATACACAACTAAACATATGATTATCTATATCAGGCGTAGGCAACCTATGGCACGCTTGCCCAAGGCGGCACACGAGCTGATTTTCAGTGGCACTCACACTGCCCAGGTCCTGGCTACCAGTCTGGGGGGGCTCTGCATTTTAATTTAATTTTAAATGAAGTTTCTTAAACATTTAAAAAATCTTATTTACTTTACATACAACAATAGTTTAGTTATACATTGTAGACTTATAGAAAGAGACCTTCTAAAAACGTTTAAATGTATTACTGGCACGCGAAACCTTAAATTAGAGTGAAAAATGAAGACTCGGCACACCACTTCTGAAAGGTTGCCGACCCCTGATCTATATCGTGAATTTTGCGCAACATGACAAACAAGCATCTTGCACCATCTTGTGTTTAGCTCATTTTTGGCCTGTATCCCACATAGGTTTCGAAGCATATAGAGTGTTTGGCAGATACAAGTGCTTGTATTTACCACTTAAAGAAAAGACCATTTCCTTTTAACTCAGCAAGTCATAGCAGCGTCTTTAGTGTGAGATCCTACCCCGAACTCACTTTGAAGAACAAAACTAAGTAGAAAACCTGAGTGATATAGTAAATTGTTCCTTTTGAAAAGCATTAGAAAAAAAATTAAAAATGGGTGCAATTCCGAAAATGCATCATTTGGCATGTCCATCATTTCCCTTCCTCTACATTGATTTGTCAGGAAAGTGGAATCAAAAAATTATCATTTATCTGCCTCATAAGGTAATTTGAAGCATATATCTGTTTTCAAACTAGAAATGTAAGTTGCTTATCCTAAAATTAGTCACTCGGATTCAAACCTGTATTCATTATAGATCCTGTGAATTTGCCTCAGGTGCCTGTTAACTGCTATCTTAAAGAAAAAACAACAAGGAGTCCTTATGGCACCTTACAGACTAACAAATTTATTTGGGCATAGGTGACCTTAAAGAGTTTTGCATAGAAAATAAAGGGGAAAACATTAACTAATAATGGTGCTGATGCAGAAAGAAAGAAAGAAAGAAGTGAAAAAATGAGACAAAATCATTTAATAATTACCTTTAAACTGTTGTGCTGCTCGCCTACATACAGGAAAAAGTTTCTGTTATATTCTAATCATTCATCTTAATCTCAAAAAGGATTCCTTAGACTACTGTAATTAGGAGGTTTTTGCTTCTGGCCGCTGGAAATGCCCGTTTATGTCACTGGAGAGAAGACTGATCCAATGAAAAATATTGTGTAAATTGTGTAATAGAAATGGGTGGAAAAGAGTTTTCCCATTCTGTGAGAATTTTCAAGATTTTGAAAGCTCATTATAGAATGGTACATACATTTATATTCTGCATACTTACTTGAATATCCCTTCTTTATTTAGCATGAAGTAGAATCTGTACTGAACCATTCATGAACGCATTGTTCTAGGTCTATTCAGGGGAATGGTAGAGTACATTTAACTCACACTGGGAATTCTAGTCTCAGTTAGAGTTACGTAATGAATGAGTTTGATCACAGTTTGTTTTCTAGGGGACAAAAAATGTTCATACAGTAAATTGAAACTAATGGTTTACTCAGGAGAAACCTGGGGCATATGTGGTAAACAGACTAAGCTTTGCCTCATACTTATACAGAGAATGAGTTTTAAGACGTATAGCACTAAATGTTAATCAGGAGAAATTCAATTGATTTAAATGGCATTAAACTGGCTTGAGAGAAGAATTGTGGTCATTGGAGGGTGAGCATAGAGAAGCCTTTAGAATACAACTGTCCAGCTATGGCTGGAGATAAAGAAACTTATTTTCATCCCTGATAGCCCCTTACTCTTATGTCACATGCATAAGAACATAAGAATGACCATACTGGGTCAGATCAATGGTCCATCTAGCCCAGTATCCTGTCTTCTGAAAGTGGCCAATGCAAGATGCTGCCAAAGTAATTAACAGAACAAGACAATCATTAAGTGATTGATCCCCTGTCATCCAGTCCCAACATTTGGCCGTGGGAGGCTTAGGGACACCCAGAGCATGGGGTTGCACTCACATTCGGTTACCGCTTTAAACATTTAAACAAAAATGAGTTGGCATATTGTACGGAGAATGAGCAACCAAAGTCACAACCCAGTTTTAACAGACATTTAACTGGGGAGTTCGAGTTCTCCAGTACTGAGATGGAAGGTCACCATCCCTTCTCTGTGATGCATTTTGGAATGCTCAAATTAGACAAGATAGCTATAATATTCCATTGATGGACATCAAAAAAGAGCTCACATCTCAGTTAATTGTTTTAAATGCCTACTACCATAAATTTATTCAGAGGACATATGGCGACTTCAGTTCTGCCAAGGTCATTCTACCATGCAATATTCAGCTTGCATGAAGTCAAAACAATAATTTCTGCAGATACAGAGATATATGCAAATACAGTAGCACAAATCCATTTCATAACCTACTTAGTGACATTTAATTGACTAAAAAGAGTAGATTTGTACTTGTGCAAAGGCTAAGGTTTATTATAGTGTCTCAGTATCTGACAATAGATAAATGTATCCACACATCTGTTGTATCTTTTTCTTGTTCAGTTCATATCCTTATAATTAAGTTATTGTCTTGTCCTCAATGAAATGAGTATAACTAAAGGTGAATTACTTTAAATACAAGAGTTTAAAAGTATGCTAGTTACATTATATGAAATATTTGACTAACTGCCATTTTCAGGTTAAAATGTATAAATATACAACCTCATCAAAATCTTAAGACTTATCCCTTAAGAACAACAATAGGACAAATCTTCAGAAATTATTGTGCTTGAAAATAAGTCCAAGAACTTAAGGAGAAAATAATGTCCATGTTGTCATTTTGCTTTAAAAAGAGCCTCCTTCATGATCTGCCATCATGCTTTGTGAGTCCTTGCCCTTCTGAGCCAAAATAAATATTCAGACAAAAGTACTATGCAGACAAAAATAATAGGATAAATTACACTTCTGGGAAACAACACATATTTGTGTTGGAACCACCTAGATAGAGTCAAGGCCAAAGCCCCATTATGTTGTGAGAGAAATGAAAGAGGTTTCATTAATAAAGGCCAAGACACCCTGTCCAGAGTAGATAGCCTATTTATTACATGGTCATCAGTTGAAATATATTTTTGAAGAGGTCAAGGACCTTGATTTAAACTGTGTTTTATGTTCTTGAGTTAGCTATTCCCTTTGGTAAATAGTAAAATTTTTATCTGTGCCAACAAGATGTGTCTACATTTCAGAAATTAGCTCATAAAAGAGATTAGCACAGAAATATAGCAGTACATGTAACTCACATTCATTCAATCTGGCACTCTGTCCCTCTCTAGTGGTGGCTGGCTAAGATAGAGAGGTTGCATGTGCTATAAGTTTGGTTAAAACAGAGAAGTCTATTAGCGCTAGTAATGCCCATTTATGCTTAAAGATGCAAAGGTCCCAGGTTCAATCCTTACTGCTGATGACCACCCAAGGACATTATATTACATATATCCTGTCAATATCAGTAAGAAATGATGTTATAAAACTACTATTTTTTTCTGAATGGGTAGAAGAAAGCCAAAATATTTGTGCTTAGTATCACAATGTATAAAATGCCTGACAAAGAAAAATCAATGTTCTGTGTTTGGTACTACAGAGCAGTGGCAAAGTATTGTTTTACATAACTCATGGCTTAAATGTTAGGAATGGAAGATTTCATATAAAAACACTGGGCCAACTGTATGCTTTGCAGGTATGGAGCTCTCCAGAGCAATATGGCCTGCCTTGATCCTATGCTTACTCAGCACTAAGTGAATCCTGAGTGGGGAGCAACTACAGAGGAATAACAAGGCTATAGAGCATTCTGCCCTTCCCTAAGGCCCCATATACATGGGCAAGAGAGTAGACTTTTCGGTAAGTTAGCCTAGGCTAGTCTACAATATGACCCTTTCAGACGATCTTAAAGATGTTGAACTGTTTCTACATGGTTGTCAAGGGGGATTTTTCAATCAAGTTCGCTCTGTTGATTGAAAACACTTTTTTTTTTGCCCATGAAGACATACATTAGGAGACAGAGTTCAAAACTCTGAGGAGCTTGAGACTTGAAGATTGCTTCGTGGCTAATCGTTCGGCCTCCACTTGTCTTGCTATTAATTAGTGTTGGTCACTATTATAACTTCAATGATCACTTAGCTGTATGTTATACACATCTAAACTTTTTGGCGTTGTGACTGTCTTTTCATATGCTTGTACCACATTCAATACAATAAGGTTCCAATCCTGCATATGATTAACAAACAATAATTTCTACAGATGTCAAACCACTACCATGCATGTGCTCCATGGGGCAAGTATATGATTCATAGCTTATAAGGCTAGAAGGGACCATTATGATAAGCTAGTCTGACCTCCTGCATGACACACATGGATCTGGCATTTGATGTACTGAGCACAGTTGTTATCATTGGTAGACTTTTGTGATAATATTTAGCTTGGGCGTATGCATTTGTTATGGCAAGAGCAAGAACTGCCAAGATTACAATGTCTACCACAGATAGGTCCTATGTGCAGACATTGTAGGTTCCATTTGTGAAACCTATGGCATCATATAGTGATACATAGAATTCTTAAACATTATGTTATGGGGTCATCAAGTATGTGTTATCTATACTGTGCTTTGAAGTGCTCAGACTTGTCTTTAAGGAGCAATTGGCCTTTGAGGCATTGGCTTGTGATTTTCTTGATCTTAATTGTTGATTTATGCAAGACCTCAAGGATACTAATGACATTTGGGCACCAAGTAATTAAAATATATTATAAGTCACATGAATATAATATAGCAACAATAGGTCCAGATACCTTGGAAAATGGTTTTCATATGAATGTAAAACCAGTATCACTATTCTTTATTTTTTATTAATTTAAGCATGAATGAAACAAATATTAACCTCAAATATCTATTGACACTCTGTCCTAAAAGCTTGTGCATAATTCTTTATGGTTGGGATTTTAAAAACAACCAAAACTCATCATTGTCTTGACTCTGCTCCCACTGACGTCAACCACTGACTTCAATGGGAGCAGAGTTAGATCAACCCTGAGTGTCTTTTACAATGCTTATTTAGAAAACAACTTCAGAGCCAAATCATGGAGGCATCCCCTACTCAATTTTTATTAAGTTCATATCAGACATATTTCCATCAATATTCAATGGGATTCTCCCCCACTGCTCCCCAATCCCAAGTAAGGATTGAGTAAAAAAAGTCAAAGAAAGTGTAGGCACATTAGTATTGGCACTGAGAGAGGTGGTAGCAACATCCAAAATAGGCATATCATTAGGTCTATTGTATTATCTGCTACAGGGACGGTAATGTACAGTATTATTATTAGATACAATTCAATTCTTACTCAAGCACAGCTTCCATTGACTTCAAAAGGAGCTTTGCTGGAGGAGTGAGTGAGTCATATGTAAGTAAGGACTTAAGTATTTAGCTAATTATTACTTTAAAAATATCAATAGGACCATAAATTTACACAATCCTTCCCTAACTCTGAGGGTCTGATGATTAAGGACTAAGTAAACTCTGAACAAAAACCGCAGGACTTGGTACATCGATGAGAAACAAGATGCTCAGATCTTACAGTGATGAGAGCCCTATAAATACCTAAACATGTCTTCCCTGCCATGAATGTGGAATTATATATGCACAGTGCTGCAATACAAGAACATTCGGATGCTACAACAAGCAATTTTTTTTTACATTTCAAAATAAAGCTATTCAGAATGGAAAGCAGTACGTAGGTTATCCTCACCTTACTGTACAAACTTCCATTTATTTTTAAATCACATGTTAAAGTGTCATGCCATTATCAGGGAAACTGGTCTTGGAAGGCATAAGAAGAATATAAATTTAAAGGATATTAGACAAGGTGGGTTAAGTAATATCTTATTGGACCAACTTCTGTTGGTGAGAGGGACACGCTTTGACCCTACACAGAACTCTTCCTTGTCTCTCGCACCAACAGAAGTTGGTGAAATAAAAGATATTCCCTCACCAACCTTGTCCCTTTGATATCCTGGGACCAACATGGCTACAACAACACTGCATACAATAATTTCAAGGATAGTCATTTTAATTTCATTTTAGTGAGAATATTAGAGACCAATGTAGTGAATGTTACGAAAGCTGATTAGGTGACATCAATTTACTGTCCAGGGATTAGAGGCAGGAAAACACACATTAAATCAAAGGGAAAATTTACTTTCACACAAAACGGATTTCCTTAACTATTGCACAACTACAGTATTTAAATGGGTTTAGAATTACTACCAATATTTCAGTTGTTCCAAACTCTTGGGGTATAGTATAGAGAGAGAGTGGCAGAACAAGTTAAAACAAAGGGATCAAATTTATCCCTACTGTAACTTCACTGAAGTCTGTGCAAGTGCATCAGGGATGCATTTGGCCTCCCCAAGATCAAATGGGAAAGGATTTGTGCAGCAGTCAGTCGTGAGAGGGTGGTAACCCTATTCCATATTTCATCTTGAATGACATCTTAATGATGCAAAAATATGGGTAAAAGCGAACATCTGAGTAATAACATTGATACATTTCAACCACCAACTTTCATTCCCCCCTCCCAGTCTGTCCTAAAGATGAGGATATAAATTTATACTGTAGGAAAATATATCTTCTTAAAAAGAATGCTCAATATATTTTCCTACATAATTTCCAGTAGGAATGCTAAAATGTATTTCAGTAGAAAACTCTACCCTGGGGAAGAGAAAAAAAAAGTCAAAGCTGCCAGCCATCTGCTTGAAGCAACTTTCCCTGCATTTTAAAACAGAGAACATAGATTTTTACCTCTTCCTAGAGTGATTTAGTTATCCTGGAAAAAACCCTATAAGGCCAAATGGTGGCCCTTCCAGTACTGATGTGCTTGGTGGAGGAAGAGGGTGTGGAAAGCTCTTTCCTTGCCCCAGGACAACAATGGCTGCAGAGCTCAGGAGCAGTTAATACAGTCCCCAGATGTGGGGGTGGGTTTTGCTAGAAAGAGCACAAGTCAAGCTAGGTATCTCTGTTTTCCCCTGCCTCTTCCCTTCCCTTTAATAAAAGGAGGCATTGTTTCAAAGTCGTGCCTTATACAGGAAAGCTCTTAAATACATGCTTAACTTCATGCATGTATTTGAGTGCAATGTTAAGCATGTGCTTAACTGCGCTTCTGAATTGGGACATTATGTTTTCAGGCCCCACTGCTCATGCTGTGAATCTTTTCTCATCCCCAGCATGGTTCTGCCTCTGCAGATGGCTGGAAGCTCTACCCGTCCAAATCCAACTGCCATTAAAGTCAGTGGAAAGATTGCTCTTGGCTACAACGGTAACAGGATCAGTTCTGAAGTACTGCTAGTTCTTTAAGTGGTTTTGTTGTTGTTTGGGTAACTAAACTTAAATTGAGAGAAAATGGAAATGATCTTTACTTAAGTGTTTTCCTCCCTATAAAAAATTGTCCAAACATGTAAAATGGAAGCAGATGTGTTTTTATTAGAACTGTAAAGTATATTATCCAATTAGTAAGAGCTGAAAAACAGAGCAACATACCAAATCTTATTTTAGGGTATGGTGGTTGTTGTTGGTTTGGGATTTTCATAGACTGATAAATTCAAAGGCCAGAAGGGACCACTGTGATCATCTAGTTTCACTCCTGCATAGCACAGGCCATAGAACTTCCCCCAAATAATTCGTAGATCACATCTCTTTTTTAAAAAATCCACCTTTGACTTAAAAGTTGTCTGTGATAGAAATCCACCACAACCCTGGGTAAATTGTTCCAATGGTTAATTACTCACTGTTAAAAATTTACACTTTATTTCCAGTCTGAATTTGTCTAGCTTAACCTTCCAGCCATTGGATGGTGTTATGCCTTTCTTTTCTACAATGAAGAGTCCATAATTAAATATTTGTTTTGTTGCTTTGTGTTTTTGTATTATGTTTCCTTGAGGTTATTTTCTTTTTCAGTTATATCAGAGGTGATCTGTAAGTGCAGACCATTTCAGGCAGGCTCCTTAAAAGCAATTACCATAGAATACAACATATTTTTATTGTGCAACTGAACAAGGAAAACAAAAATTTTACAGGATTTTATTTAACAAGTGAAAATCACGTAATATGGAAAAATAGATTATACAGAAGGACAAGATTGTGAAAGTTAGGCTGGTCCTCTGAAAAAAGTGATATAATAAGAAAGAAGCTGTTGGAAAAATAAATTTCATTTGACAAACAGAGAGAAGGTAAATTAGCAAATTGGCACTGAAATAAATGGGAACTATGTCACCTTACAAGCAGCTGAAAATCTGGATAAGAGCCAGATCCTCCTTTCATTTTACCCCAGTGTAAATCAGGAGAAACTCCATTGAAGCGAATGGGTTTACACCAGCATAAAACGAGCATAATGGGAGAATCAAGTCAACAAGCTTATAGGCTATGTTCCTGAAGGCAATGAAACATATGACCAGTTGTATGTACTTGAGTACATTCACTTCAATAGGACTACACACGAGTCAAGTTAAGCAAATGCATGTTTTGAAAATCAGGCCCTAAAAATTAGCATCCTCAAATGATGTAAGAATTTATGAAGTAAGCAACTGACCTATAGTTAAAGAACACCTGAGCCCAAATCCACTAAAAATGGCTGACAGTAAATCTGTAGTTCATTTTTAACACAGCTGAGAAATGCACTGCCAATCCAGATCACTTTTGGAGAAGGTTTTTTTACAGGACCTATTTGTGTACAAGTTACATTCATAAGAAACAGAAAGGTAGATGCCAGCACAAGCATATCTTACATTGAAAAAGCCCGTGGATGTAGTGGTAATTTATAAGACTGCAGAGAAACAGACAAATGAGTTCCATATATTCCAAGTCTCCGTTCATAGGGCTCTGTTACTCTGACTGTTACACTACTCAGTTCCATTCACAGAGATGTTCTCACTGTGGTAAACCACATCTCTTGGGTAATATATAAGAAAGAAAAGTGGCCCAAATGCCAGGACACTGGGAACATTACATCAGGATCAAAAACTGTAACTGGACCTGTTAATAACATATGGAAAATCCAGAGATTACTTCACTGAAAATATTCAGTTAGCTTTATATCACTAACAGAGATGATCAGGTGGTGAAGCTTTTGCTCTAGCTATTTTGTGGCTATCAGTGAGTAAAATTTCGTTTACTAGTGTAATGCTGTACGTTTAACTGTACTTGGTTAATAAATCTAAAAGAATAAGTTTCAGTTGGAAAATGCTGTTTTGATTAAATAAAAGTGTTTATTGAGAATGTATTGATTACATTGAAATGTGACTAAAAATTATCAGCTTCCTTAATTTCAATGAGGTGAAAGCACTTCATTGCAACTTAGCCACTTTGACTTATACATTATAATGTATAACAAAAATTTAAACAACTTTGAAATGAAGCTCTTCAATATGGGGGTTTGATATTTCTCCAACAAGCATTTTTTGGAAATTTTGAATCTGGCTTTTTATTCTGATTCGGGATGACAGGAAAATTCAAATTATTGGAATTTCCTGTTCTAAATTTCGACAAGCATAACTTAATGGTGATTTGAGAAAGTGAGGAAGGTACCAGAATTCAGAGGCTGTCTTTAAGGTAAGAAGTTTAGAGAAGTATGGAATACTATTTTAAGAGTCCAAGTGATATTTTATGAAACTGAGTAGTTTGGATTCATTGTAATTGTCAAAATATTCCACCCAAAGCCACAAACCATGAAAACTATCATAAAAGCCCTTGCACTAAAATGTGTGAAAAAGCTTGAGAGTAGAAGTCGGTCAGGAATGTTATGGTTGAAAAGTTTTTCTGTCAGAAAATGCCCATTACTTTCTGAAACTTTTAGTGGACAAGGATTCATTTTTTACATGCATTTCTCATTTTAATTCTTTTAGAAGTTTTATAAAAATTGTCAAAACATTCCTTTCTGACATTTTCAAAATGAAAAGGTTTGTTTTGAAAAAACTTTGTTTTAAAATTTGTTATAGTAAAACTTAAAATAATTTTAAAAGATTCAAATCAAAATGTTTGCATTGACCTACTTTTTTTAGATTTTTGAGAATTTCAGATTTTAATTTTTATCCCCGTTTGGTACAGGATTTTTTTTCTTCCTAAATCTTGATGCTTCCCACAAGTTGGGAAAATTGTTTCTTTCCCAGATTTACTTCAGATATTCTAAGCACTTGTAAATTACTACCAAAAAAATGCCTAAAACATCGCCAGTGGTAAATCCCTTAAAGGAAAGAAAGAAAGTTAAAGAAAGTTTCATTGCAGTGGGCACCACTAAGCCCTTTTCAGAATATGAAGATAGCATCATAATTTACCAAGTCCTCAGTGAATACTAAAATGTAATAAACCAGCACTTCTTGCTGTCAGCTCTTCTCTTTTGGGAGAGGAACATTTCTCTCTCATACTAACGAGTTTCAGGACTACCCCACTGATTATGCAACAAAATGCTTAGCACCAGCCAAAGTTATACACAGAGGTGTTAACAGTTATTTACAGAGTACAGAAGTCTCAAAAGTACTTCGATATACAGTAATCACAACCCTCTTACTCTGATCCTCGAAGAAAAGAAAATCCAATTTTAAGTGTATTGAAACTTCTGAGGTGGGCAACTACATTGTTGACCGATCAGTTTCCTTCTTCCTTGCATTAATCCCAACAAATGGAATCTATCTGTATGGAATCAAATTTTGCTCTTCAGCACAAAATGATAACACTGATGGATTTCTTAGGTTGTCAAAAGGATTTTCAATTCAGAATGTTGTCCCAACTCAACCAGTTACCACTGTAGCCAAACAAATCTACCAGCACATGCAAATAAATTATCTAAAGGTTTTTCATGTCATGATAAATGGATGGGACTTTATTTTTACAAATAGCCATAACTTTCAGTAGGGGAAGATGACTGTCAGCAGAGAATAAGAGTCATTCCTACAGAAAAGCATAGTCGGGTTTTAAGCAAATTTCAATAAAATTAGAACCAGTTGAATACTACAAAACTGTCCATACACATTAGTTTGAATTCCAAATTGCTGATTGGATGATTTGACAGCCTCCATTGGGATTCATTCTGAAACATCTGAAAGGGCTATGGTATGCAAACAAAATAATAAATATGCTTTATACAAAGGTGCCACTTGCACAGTTTAAATTAAACACAGACCTAAATGTATGGTTCAAGACAGACACTGATGTCAAACAAGATTGTGGTCTCTGATCTCTACTGTTTGGCATTGCCATGGTCTTCATTATGAGAAAAAAGTTTAGATGGATACCACACAGGCATTGCATGACTCAATAACAGCACACTAAACGATCTAGATGTTGCTGATGACATAGCTCTTCTCAGTGATAGCTCAACCAACATTTAAGACCAAAAGAGTGTCCTGCACTGCAGTCAAAGATGGGATTAATATTCAGTTATTTGAAACCATGTCTAATGAGAACCCCACTAGCTTCCAACTGAGGCATTATTACTTGAGAAGGCAAAGGAATACAAGGAGCTAGTCGGTCAGTTTACATTCCTTGGCAGTAATATGCAGGCAATTGGGTATGCCCAGAAGAAAGTCATGTCACAAATTAGCAAGGTGACATCTATATTTACCAGTTTAAACAAGATTTAGTCACTAAAAATCTACAACTTGAAGACCAAACTATGAATCTTCAACTCGCATGCTATTTCCATCTTAGCATACAATTGTGAAGGCCAGACATCTATCAGAGGTATAGAAAGACATCTCAATTCCTTTGAAAGCAAAATGCCTTAGAAAAATACCAGGTATTAAATGGAATAAATTTATAACAAATGCCAGGATTTGTCAGAGCTCAGCAACCCCTTATATCTAAAAATTATCCAGGAAAGAAGATGGACATATCTGAGATATGTCAAAAATAAAGCCAGAGTGCCTGCCATGGCAGACGTGTCATTGAGCAGCTGGAGGAACATGTAAAAGGGTCCAACTGAAAAAAAAAATCTTTCCATCAAACAGTACTCAGAGAGGAAAAACTTACAGGACTTAACAACCTAGAGCACATGCAAAGAGAAGATCAGGATAGGCAGAGATGTTGGAACTTTGTCCATGCCTTAAGTGACATTTGATGGCATGGGAGAGATTCAGACTGGATGCTTGATTCTCTCTTGTATGTATTCTTTATAACTTTCAAGCATGTTTTATTGCATGAATGTCTTCAGAGTGTTAGTTATTTAGATGAATAACCATTCATGTGCCAACAAGGGTACGGTCACAGCAGCATCATGGACAGCCAGACCTAGGGGTCAGAGCCAGAGTCCACAGTCACAAGACAGGAGTCAAGAGTCAGCTGGGTCAGGATACTGGGAAGATCAGAAGCAGGAGACAAATGTGAGATTGGAACCACAAGTCAGTAACCAGAGTCAGGCCAGGCCAGGATACTGGGGGTAGAGGCAGGAGACAAACTGGAGGTCAGTAACCACAAGTCAGATGCCAGGAAGTCAAGCTGGGGGAGTGGGAAGCACAAGGCACACAGTCCAAATCAGGGTGGACCCCAGCTGTTCAGACAGCTTCCTGTTCCTGCTGCTGGCTTAAGTAGGGCCAGTGGGCCAATGGGCTGCTCTGGGACTCCACCAATAGGACTGCAGGGGCAGAGCCAAAAACTGGAGCTGGACTTCATAGATCCTAGGTAAGCAATTGTCAGCAGGCTGTCAGGTGGAGGATTAGAGCATGCCCGCTCCTGTGGACCCCGGTTCAAGGCCCATGGATCATGACAGGTATTCACGTGCCAACAAGGGCATTCATTACTCATTACCTTTCATTTGTTTAATGGTCATTAGTCATGTGCAAAATGTTTCAGCCACTCAGGGAGCAGAAACAATACCATGTGTGTCTGGGGACTGTTTGAGCCTTTGTTCCCTGGATCATCCTTGATCATATTTGATCAGCCTCAATCAGCCTTGTGATCACTCTCCCCCTGTGTGATTTACGAGGGGGTAGGGCTGACCTAAGAGAGAAGACCAAAGCTAGCGAACAGGGGAGTTTGAGAGGGAGTTTCTGGGAGGGAGAGAGAACATAATCACTATGGTTAGGAAAGGCCACAACGCCAGTCACAACATTGCTCCTGTCTCCTCCACCTGCACCCAGACACACAGCCTAAAAATGGATGCCTCTACCCAGATCTTGGTGTGGATTTGTAGAGACTGTGGCCTGCATTTCCCACTCTCAGAAAGCCAGGCTGGGGAGATCATCCGATACGAAAGGTGCCTGCTGGTGGAATCTCTCAGGAAGCAGATGGGAGATCTGCAGGAGGAGGTGGCTAGGCTGAGGAGCATCCGTGCCAAGGAGGATTTCCTCAAGAGTATTCATATGGAGATGTCCAAGGTTAAGGAAGCTATCCAGCTACAGAGGACTGCTGTCACACCACCAGGGGAGGAGGATATGGCTCTGTCACACGGAGGGCACTGGCAGCTGGTTACTTCTGGCAGCAGACAGTGCTCCACCCCTATTCCCAACCCACCCACCATGGTGATGGAAAACTGATATGCCGCCTTGGCAATGAGTGATGAGGAATCTCCCCCAAAGGAGGAGGAGGAGAAGCCATTACCGCCCAAGGCTGGGAGGATCCCAGGAGGAAACGTAGAGTAGTGGTAGTTGGTGACTCTCTTCTGAGGGGGACGGAGGCACCCATCTGTTGCCTTGACATGGCATCCCAGGAGGTATGCTGCCTGCCAGGGGCTTGTATCTGAGATGTTACGGAGGGATTGTTGAGGATCAAAGAGCCCTCTGACTACTACCCCATGCTACTCATCCATGTGGGCACTAATGATACTGCAAGGTATGACCCTCAGCAGATCAGAAGTGACTAAAGGGGTCTGGGAGTATAGGTGAAGGAGTTCGGAGCACAGGTGGTGTTCTCTTTGATCCTTCTGATCAAGGGTAGGTGCCAGGCAGAGACAGATGCATCCTGGAGGTGAATGCCTGGCTGCAAAGATGCTGTTCCAGGAAGAAGGACTGCTAAGCAGAGATGGGATCCACCTATCAAGGAAGGGGAAGAGCACATCTGGACACCGACTGGCTATCCTAGTGAGGAGGGTTTAAAACTAGATTTGAAGAGGGCAGGTGACCAAAGCCTACAGGTAAGTCAAGAACATGGAGACCTGGGAGAAGATTTGGAATTTGGGGGGAGCATGGACTGTTATAGCAGGGATAAAGGAGAGACAAGACAGAACTAGGGGCAGAAATCAAATCAGTATCTTAGATGTCTGTATATTAATGCAAGAAGTATGGGGAATAAGCAGGAAGAACTTAAAATGCTATTAAATAAACTATGACATAGTTGGCATCACAGAGACTTGGTGGGATAATACACAAGATTAGAATATTGGTGTAGGAGGCTACAGCTTTCTCAGGAAAGACAGGCAGGGGTAAAAAGGAGGAGGTGCCTTATATATTCAAAATGTACACACTTGGACTGAGGTTGAGATGGAAATAGGAGACAGACTTGTTGAAAGTCTCTGGATAAGGATAAAAAGGGTAAAAACCAAGGGTGATGTCATGTTAGGGGGTCTACTACAGACCACCTAACCCGGAAGAAGAGGTGGATGAGGCTTTTTTTAAACAACTAACAAAATCATCCAAAGCACAGGATTTGGTGGTGATGGGGGACTTCAACTACCCAGACATCTGTTAGGAAAATAACACAGCAGGGCACAGATTATCCAATACATTCTTGTATGTATTGAAGAAATTTTTTTATTTCAGAAGGTGGAGACAGCTACGAGGGGAGAGGCTGTTCTAGATTTGATTTTGACAAATAGGAAGGAACTGGTTGAGAATTTGAAAGTGGAAGGCAGCTTAGGTGGTGCACACATGGATGAAAGTGATCATGAAATGATAGAGTTCATGATTCTAAGCAATGGTAGGAGGGAGAACAGGAAAATAAAGACAATAGATTTCAAGAAGGCAGACTTTAGCAAACTCAGGGAGTTGGTAGGTAAAATCCCATGGGAAGCAAGTCTAAGGGGAAAAACACTAGGAGACGGTTAGTAATGTTTCTTTGAAAAACTGCCAAGGGCACAAGAGCAAACTATCCCACTGTGTAGAAAAGATAGGACGTATGACAAGACACCACCATTGCTTACCCAGGAGATCTTCAATTATCTAAAAATCCAAAAAGAGTCCTACAAAAAGTGGAAACTAGGATGAATATAAACAAATAACACAGGTATGTAGGGACAAAATTAGAAAGGCCAACACACAAAGCGAGATCAAACTAGCTAGAGACATAAAGGGTAACAAGAAAACATTCTACAAATACATTAGAAGGAAGAGGAGACCAAGGACAGGATAGGTCTGTTACTCAATGAGGGGGGAAAATAATATCAGAAAATGTGGAAGTGGCAGAGGTGCTTAATGACTTCTTAGTTTCAGTTTTCACCAAGAAGGTTGGGGGTGATTGGATGTCTAACATAGTGAATGCCAGTGAAAATGAGGTAGGATCAGAAGAGGCTAAAATAGGGAAAGAACAAGTTAAAAATTACTTGGACAAATTAGATGTCTTCAAGTCACTAGGGCCCGATTAAATGCAGCCTAGAATACTCAAGGAGCTGATTGAGGAGATATCTGAGTCATTAGCGATTATCTTTGAAAAGTCATGGAAGATATTCCAGAAGACTGAAAAAAAGGGCAAATATAGTGCCCATCTGTAAAAAGGGAAATAAGGACAACCCGGGCAATTACAGACCAGTCAGCTTAATTCTGTACCCAGAAAGATAATGGAGCAATCCATTTGCAAATATCTAGAAGATAATAAGGTGATAAGTAACAGTCGGCATGGATTTGTCAAAAACAAATCATGTCAAACCAACCTGATAGTTTTCTTTGATGGGATAACAAGCCTTGTGGATGGGAGGAAGTGGTAGATGTGGTATATCTTGACTTTAGTAAAGCTTTTGATACTCTCTCGCGTGACCTTCTCATAAACAAACTAGGGAAAGGCAACCTAGATGGAGCTACTATAAGGTGGGTGCAAAACTGGTTGGAAAACCATTCCCAGAGAGAGTAGTTATCAGTGGTTCACAGTCATGCTGGACGGGCATAATGAGTGGGGTCCTGCAGGGATCAGTTTTGGGTCTGGTTCTGTTCAATACCTTCATCAATGGTTTAGATAATAGATACAGAGTACAGTTATAAAGTTTGCGGACGATACCAAGCAGGGAGGAGTTGCAAGTGCTTTGGAGGAGAGGATTCAAATTCAGATTCAAAATTATCTGGACAAACTGGAGAAATGGTAAAGTAAATAGTATGAAATTCAATAAGAACAAATGCAAAGTACTCCATTTGGGAAAGAACAATCAGTTTCACACATACAAAATGGGAAATGACTGCCTAAGCAGAAGTACTGCAGAAAGGGATCTTGGGGTCATAGTGGACCACAAGCTAAATATGAGTCAACAGTTTAAAGCTGTTGCAAAAAAAGCAAACATCATTCTGGGATGTATTAGCAGGAGTGTTGTAAGCAAGACACGAGAAGTAATTCTTCCGCTCTACTCTGCACTGATTAGGCCTCAACTGGAGTATTGTGTCCAGTTCTAGGTGCCACATTTCAGGAAGGATGTGGACAAATTTGAGAGAGACCAGAGAAGAGCGACAAAAATGAGTAAAGGTCTAGAAAACATGACCTATGAGGGAAGATTGAAAAAATTGGATTTGTTTAGTCTGGAAAAGAGAAGACTGAGAGGGGACATGATAGCAGTTTTCAAGTATGTAAAAGGTTGTTACAATATGGAGGAAGAAAAATTGTTGTTCTTAACCTTTGAGGATAGGACAAGAAGCAATGGGCTTAAATTGCAGCAAGGGCGGTTTAGGTTGGACCTTAGGAAAAATTTCCTAACTGTCAGGGTGGTTAAGCACTGGAATAAATTGCCTAGGGAGGTTGTGGAATCTCCATCATTGGAAATTTTTAAGAACAGGTTAGACAAACACCTGTCAGGAATGGTCTAGATAATACTTAGTCCTGCCCTGAGTGCAGGGGACTGGACTATATGACATCTCAAGATCCCTTCCAGTTCTATGATTCTATGTGACTCTGATCTTCTCCAAATGAAGAGTGAACAACCCATAGACTGAAAATTGATTGTTCAAACTACAAAGTGAAAGCTTACAAATAATTAATACATTTCAAAAAGTCAGGATCACTTCCTGGATCATTCACTAACAAAATAAGACCTAAGTTCATTGAATACCAGATTTTTAATTAGCAATTTGACCAGATCTAGTGGAAAACATCCATTTATGGTTCATATAAAGCTTAAGTTAGATGCTAAACTTCACAATCAAGGAGGGAAAAGCATATCAAAGATTCAATTTAACTTTAAACTTTGCTGAATAACTCTCCTCCACCAACAAATTTCTTTGCATGAACATCATACCCACAGCAGCAAAATCTTATTGATTTTGATAACCTTTTCTTATGTTAATCCTTTGACAGTAGGTGGACAGTCACATTTCCTAGAGGCTACTGTATGTCCTCAGTTTAATATCAATGGCACAATAAAGGCTTTGTGCTTCATTCCTATGACCCATGTTGAACACAACTGATCTATAATGGCCACCAGTTTACTTCTCAAGAATACTGTTAACTTATTGAGCGACAAAGAGTCCTGTAGCACCTTACAGACTAACAGATATATTGGCGCATAAGCTTTCGTGGGTGAAGACCCACTTTGTCAGACACATGTGGTGGAAATTTCCAGAGGCAGCTATAAATATGCAGGCCAGAATCAGGTTTGAGATAACAATGCATTAACCTTGTCACTCTTGCAGGTCCAGACTGACATGGCTACCCCTCTGATACTTGTTAACTTATTGCAAGTGAATAGTATTCTACATTTTTCATCTGCATTATATCATAGAATCATAGAATATCAGAGTTGGAAGGGACCTTAGGAGGTCATCTAGTCTAACCCCCTGCTCAAAGCAGGACCAATCCCCATTTTTTGCCCCAGATCCCTAAATGGCCCCCTCAAGGATTGAACTCACAACCCTGGGTTTAGCAGGCCAATGCTCAAACCACTGAGCTATCCCTACCCAGCTCTCACGGCTAAAAATTTTGTAAGAACCTTATCATTGCCATAAAAACAGTTAAACTCTCCTGTCAATCTTTAAGACAGAAAATAGCTTCCTTCCTACTATCTTGTCAAACAAACAATGATATAGTTCTATAAACCGTATGCCTACAGAACTTATTAATCGGATATTTAGATACCTGTACAGATTGAAAGTTGAGGCCCAATTTGTGTAGCCATATTTTTTAAAATATACTTTGTAGAAAGTAAACAAGATATTTAGAGGATAAATTCCACTACTAGTTTGTGACAAGGAAAGTGGGGAAAGCACCTTGGATTTGGACATATCTCGTTGATGTAGGAGAGCTTACTTGAAAAGGTTAAAGTGGCCAGCTCAGAGATTGGGAGGGGGGAAGATTAGTTGTGTAATTCATATTTAACAGAAACTGGTTATTGAAGGTTCTCTTCCTTTACTGATAAGATGCCAAATAAACTGAGATGAGTTATTAAACACAGATAAATTAGCACTAAGAGAGGTTCATACATTACCTGATTGTAGAACAGTCTTGCTGCGGTTTCAATCTCTTCCAAAATATGAGCTCAATTCTGCACACACACATATATCTATATCTATCTCCCTCCTTGTTTAGGACCGATAGAAATTTCACTGTATTATTACAGACCACACTCCCCTTTTCTTATCTATTTTCAAGGTACAAAGACATCTGTACCAACCATCCCTAGCATACAGTACCAGCCTTACTTGGCACACTATTCAAATTTGGCACGCCTCAACAAAATATATATCTTTCTGCCAAATTCTACACAAACAAAGAGTAGAGGTTATACAAAGGTTACTTAGTGGTAAAATTCCACTATGAAACATAGCATGAGTACAAGGCATTCTGGGAGTACAGTTCATAATTATACAGCTTGCAATAAGTGCAAAACCTTCTAGAACTATATTAGCTAGCATGGTGAATGTTAAAGATGTATCGATATTACTGTTTTCTTTCTTGTTGCCAGTTTTCTACCACTTACCTATAAGACAGAAGAATATGTGTACTATCTAATAATTCAAGTACATATGGAAAAAATCAAAACCATATTGATTTTTAAGGAATCAATCTTGGAGATACCATACATTTAGAGATTCCCTGATCTCAGTACATTAGAAAAAGTGCCAGATCACTTATCAGAGATGGGTCACAACAGTTCTTCTGTGACTATGTTTCTGGGTTTAGGTAGTCTATTTCAGGTTAAGTTATTTAGTTTTATATATTTGTTTGTTTATTTTATTTAAATATTCAAGAAACAGTATCACAGGAAATGCTATTTTGATGTTAATATGTTCCAGACACCTTTACATAATCTCTGGAACGGGTTTTAAGATTCTCTTTAGTCTTTAATGAACTAAAATGAAGTCAGAGCTACACCATTTTATAACAGCTGAAGAGCTGTCCTATTTTTTAAATAGATTTAAAATGTCAAAGGGGGTGGATATTAATGTTATTGGCCAAGTGTGCTGCCAGTATGACTCGACTGACATCACTGAGTTATGCAGCAGAGAATTTGGCTGTAAATGTTTGATCTATGATTGTACTCTGTAGCTGCAAAAATGCATTAGCCTTATTGAACATGGCTGTAACCACTGAAACATCTTCTTTTCCCTGTGTATTTTGGTTTAGATAAGGCAAACGTACAACAGTCTACATGATTGCTGTCTCTTTGTTTTGCATAATCAGCATCTACTAATCAGTTTATATTTGCTCTTGCAAATACTCAAACTCTGTGCACCCAGCCTTCTACTGTATTATTCCTTATGTAAATGTCAAAAGATACAGGAGCCTAAAGGACTCAAAAATACTATCACTTTTAGTAGTTTCAGAGGTGGAAAAGCAAGGTTAGCTTTTTAAAAAAATCTTTAGGGTTTTTATCATAAACAAACGAGAAGACGAGCACTGCATTTATTTCTACTCTCTTTAAACGTATCACTACATCAAGTATGCAATTGCAAAAAAATTTATGATTGATAAATACATATGCCATTGTAAAGAGATAATCCTACTACTTGAGATACTTGAGAAGATACTTGAGAAGTATCCTACTACTTGAGATACACAGCTACTTGAGATATATCAGAAACTATGATTATTTGGCAGATAATGGTAATCAACAGTATGAACCTGTGAGCAGCTGATACTTCACATTCAAGTCCTGACATTCACAAACTGGCTAATACAGTCATTGGACCTGATCCCCGGTTCCCTTCAAGGTCCCTTTGCACTACTGGAGAGCAGGACCGGTGCAAGGAAGTTTCGCGCCCTAGGCGAAACTTCTTTGCACCGGCCCTGCACCCCCCACAGCTAACACTGCCCCCCCCCCGCAGCCAACACTGCCCCCACCCCGCAGCCAATCCACCTCCCTGCACCCCCCTGCCCAGCTAACTCCGTCCGCCCGCCCCCCCCCCCCCCGCAGCTCAGCCCCCCGCCCAGCAGCCTCCCCTCGCCCGCGGCGCCCCTCTGCTCCCAGCTCAGCTGCGGAGCTGGGCGGAGGGCAGCAGCCACGGCCAGCTGCCCCCCTGGCTCCCGGCTCAGCTGCAGAGCTGGGCGGCGGGCGGCAGCCGCCCGCCCCCCTGGGAGGGTGGGCAGCAGCCGCGGCCAGGTGCCCCCCTGGCTCCCAGCTCAGCCACGGAGCCAGGAGGGAGGGCTGGAGCCACGGCCAGGTGCCCCCCTGGGAGGGCGGGAGGCAGCCGCAGCCAGCCGCCTCCCAGCTCCCAGCACCCTAGGCGACGGCCTACGGTCACCTAGTGGGCGCGCCGGCCCTGCTGGAGAGCATGAAATGACCTTGAAGCTGTTCTAAGGGAACTGCTGAGGATTTCCCAATGTCAGAGAATCCCCACCACTCACTCTCCCCTCCCCGCTTCAGCACAGGGGAGGGCCAGGGCACACAGTACTCTGGTCAATTCACAGCCAGTGGAATGGCTCATAGAGCAGTTCTGTTGTTTACATTGATGAGGAGGAACTATTATGACTATTTCTTTGGTAAAACATAATGCATTCTTACACCATCCAGAGTTTGATTTGCTACGTAGTTAGCCAGTGCCCCCATCATCACCGCCACCGCAGTCTCAGAGTTTCAGTGTTGCCTCATGGCTAGAGTATTGGATTGGGATTCATGAAACCTGGATTCTATTCCCACCTCCGCTGTTGGCCTGCTAGATGATCTTGGGTGAGTCACTTTTCCTCTGTGCCTCAGTTTCTCCCCCTGTAAAATGTGTTCAATAATGCTTAACCCCTTTGTAAAATGCTTTGAGGTGTACTGATGAAAATGCTAGATAAGGATTAGATATTATCAATATTCATATATCCCAGCATCTGAAGTCTATTGAGCTCTGTTTGAAACTGGAGAAAAATAAAGAGATTTTGCCCATCCTATAATATTGGCTCCAAGAAAAGTTTACAGAAGTACTATTGATCACCTAGTACAATCTCACTCACAGAGTGTCAGAAGAATAATTAGCTATTTCCAACTCTCTACAAAAGTAACTGCCAACTGTGTTAATACAAAATAGAGATATTGTATAAACAACCATACTTCAGCAAATAAAAAGCACATGAGACTGATTTCATAGACATGATTACTAATATTACAAAATAACTATGTAATAAAATACACAAAATCATTAGGAGAATAATAAAGCCAGTGCTGACGCAACAGCTGAACTAGTGGCTGCTGTGCCTTTAAGAATTTAAATATCTTTCTTCTTCACAAGTTTATTTTTCACCCTTGGCTCAAGTGAAGGTTGAATGGTTAGACAAATATTTCTATAGCATATGTCCCTCCAGATGGGCTGAAATTCTAACAAAAGAGACTGAAACTAAGTTTAGCCAGGTTCTAATCAGACTCTGGTCTTATTCGGATCAGAGTCTGATATTTAGCAAGTGGTATTTGCTTTTTCCCTTTTCTCTTCTGCCCAGCCATCATTGTATTTACCCTCTTCTGAATAGAAATGAAAGGAAAAAAGGTAATAACTGGCAATCTTCCATTTTTAGTAGGTTTTTAACATTAATGTATTTTAATGACTTCCCTGTTTTCCAGAGATTTCCTTGCTTAGTCATATGCTGAAAAGTGACTAGATTGGCTCTAACCCAGTAATTTGTCTAGGCCAGTTCCCCAGTGATTTTGGAGGATCTGAAATCGAGTGTTAAAATGGGAAGCAAAGGAACTACCCCATCTATTAACCAGATTTTAATTACTGAGAGTTTGATGTTAAGCCAGCTCTTCACAATGAATTCAGAAAGGCAGAATACAGGGGTGAGTCTATCATTTCATCTGCCCTTGATAATATTTTGTCTTCATAAGATATAAGAAAAGTGACAGGCGGCAGTACAATACACAACTGTTTAATAACAGCAGTTAACAATAAAATATTCTGGTGGAAGGGGAGAAGACTAAAAAAATCACATGTTCATACATAGTGAATTGTATTAACATTTACAGTTTTACATTTGCATGTCAGAAATTTGGGATATTCTTTATATGTCATAAAAGGAATACCTAAGGAATGACAGAGATATCGTGGTCAGGTTAATTGCTTGCAAGGGCATATGTAAAGGATTTTATTGGTGATCTTTTGAAAGGTTTGTAGAAAAATGTGGATTACCTCCAAAATAACAGGCCAAACAAATCCTTGATTAAATTCCATTAAAGACAACAGAATTATACAACTAGGGATAAGTTTGACCCAGTGTTTATTGAGTAAGGCCCTTAACTAACTAAACATTTAGGTTTATGCTTAACTTTAAGAACATGAATAGTCCTCTTGAAGCTAGTTAAGCACTGGCTTAAGTGCTTTGCTGGATTTAGAAATAAAAAAGCAAATTTAACAGGTGTAGCTTTCAGATTGTCAGGGCCCAAACATGGGACCAAGATTCATAATTAAGGGCACAAGCATAACAGTAGTGTAGGAAGATTCAAGTTTAGATGGCATTGATTTTTCTTGGCATAAATAATCTCAGTAATACGCTGCAGCCCCTTCTAAGGCAAATACCTTTCAAAAGCAACACCTAATTTATGAGAGGTACATTTGGGCATAAAATGAAGATCATTCTTTTGCTAAGAAACTAGCACTCTAAAGGCAACAGACAGATACTTCTACCATGCAAAGTTTGCAGCCAGGAAAGGGTTGAGGATAGCAAGATCTAGACACTTCTTTTCATTAGTGTCCAAACAACTTTGCCATTAATTCAACTTTTTTTGGGTCACTCTTTAAGGGCAATTATTTCAACAAATAACAGCACAGATCAATTTGAAGGCCGAAAAGTGATTCATAAAAGCAGATACAGTGGGTTTCCCTCAAAAATATTTCGATTGCCTTCAAAATTTATGTTACATAAACATATGATATCTAGGGGAGTATATGGAATATTTCTTACATTGAGGCAACATTATGGAAGCAAAACTGGGAAGATTTACTTTGCAGTTGGCCCTTTGTGGTAGGAGTATATGACTTTGCTATGCAATAGGTGCAGAATGAGTGATTTTGGGACCACTGACTAGAGCAGTGCAGGCCAAGCAGTTCACAGGTGACAGCCCCGCTCTCTTAAGGCAGCATATCAGCTGGCATGCTGAATGAATACTCTTGCTAGGCCAGCTGAGGTAGTGCCACTAACAAAGCTATAAAGGTGCTTTCAACAGTCCTGGCTTGGGAGTGAGCGTTGCACTAAAAAAGAAGCTGAGGAGACTAGGTGTGACAGGAGAACATAGTATGAGAAAAATAAGGCCATCTTTATCTGATGCCTGTAGAAGAGGAGAGAAAAAAATTAGCCAACAAAAATGGTAAGGAGAGTGGGGTAGGAGGAAATAGACACTCATTGTTTTACCTCCTGTCAGTGCTACCATATTTCTAGAGAAACTGCTGCATTTAATGAGCAATCAGAATGCTCAATTAGTACTGTGCCAGACCTTGTTTTCAAGGATACATTTTGTGCACTTAGATTGTTAATTAGCCACAGCATCTATAACCATCGCCTGCATGTAGAATCAGGGGAACAGAATAATTGAAGCACATCTAAAACTGCAAAATCCAAAACAACATTTTTGGAAGGGGGGAAAGAAACCGTAAAATAGAGGCTTGATGCCATTCTTTAGATTTATGTGAATGAAACCTTAGCGGAAAAAAACAGAATAAAAACATACCACTCTTCAACCAAGCCCAGTACAAATAAAATCATAGAAATATTGCTTCTATTGTTGCTTGGTGTCAAGTAATGAAACCAAGTTCCCATTGATCAATTCCTCCTTAAAAATCTCTCTAATGCCCCATAGCTAGTATAGCATGGTTAATAATTAAAAAGAAAAACAGGTCAACCCATCAAGACTGCTTTCACTGTACAGCTGCATAGACAGTATTTGTAGATTATAGTTGCATTTTAATCTAACCAGCTGGTAAAATCAGAAAGTTGAATTTAAGAATTTAATTTTTATGACTGGACACACAGTAAGCAAACAGGCTTGTGTATGACAAAGGTGAAGGTCCCATTTTTTGAACAAGTTCCTAATTATTTTGAATCGAAGCAAATTAAAATCCCACACCCCCACGTACTCCAAAGTCACAAGTTGGCCAAAGAGGAGCACCATAGAATTCCCAGAATCCTCTAGAGGAGAGTACTGCTTCTTCAAATTACATTACAGTACCAGCCAGCCTTTCTTGGAACAGGAAAGTTTATTTGGATGAATAATGATATAATAATACTTAGCCCTCTTATAATATGGTTCATCCATAGAACCAGTAGCTCTTTACAAAGGAAGGCAAGTGTCATTATCCTCATATCAAAGCTAAGAAAGAATGGGATGACATCCCTCAGTTCACAAGTTCACAAGCAAGTCAGGGGCAGAGCCAGGAGCAGAACCAATGAATACAGTTTTCAAATGCTTGTTGTCCCAGTTCTTATGGTACGTTGTGATCTCATTTGTAGAAGCCTGTGGTCAACTGCACTTAAATAAAGGCAACAAGTTTTAACAGTTTGACTCATGACTCATAATTGCCTCTATTAATCTATCATAATTTCAAAACCCTCCCTGAGGTCACTGCAATCTTGCCTTTTCCATTGAGAATGAACATAACTGGTTTGCTCTTTCTTCTGTCATTCATTCTTCAACATATCATCTTTGTAGCCCCATGCAGTACTACTTCCAGGGTAATAGAATTCCTTCTTTAATATAATGACCCAGTACTGCACGCATTATTTTTCCAAATGACGAAAAGTTATAGAGCAAAGAACCCTGAACATTCTGATGTCCATAAAAGAAAACTCATCTCAAGGTTGAATTTGGATTGAGCAACAAAGAAAAAAAATGCACTATGGAATTTATATTTCTCTGACTCATTTCTACAATCACGTGGAGGGACATAATGAAAGTGACATAGATGATTGACGGTTGTAACAGAATTTTGAATTTGCCCCAGTGAGACAGCCAGTTTTGGCATAATTTTTTCAGACAGAATCAAAAGTAAACAAAGACTTTCTGTGTATGAAGATAGTTAACAATAAATGCTCGCTGTTCTGATTGAATGGCCAATTTAATGTTCATCAGCAAAGTAGCCAAGAAAATTATAATGCCCCTCCAACAAAAAAGCAAGCCATAATACATTTTTTTCCTGTGCTAGGAACAATGTTAACCAATTCCGCCCCCCGCCCCATGATTACTCAACTTGCCAGTAAGAAGATTAAAGTTTAAATATCTAAAACTCATGTGCCAATGAATATTAAAGGAGAAAACAATTTGGGGTAGAATGATGAAATTATCTTTCTTGAATGTGAACTGTACTTTTCATATTTGGAATCTAACGTGTAACAAATGAAACATAATAATGACTCAAGGAAGTGAGAGTTCAGAGGTGCATATTGAAGTTAACAATTACACATGTGCAGTGCCAACAGTGTGTTACAATAGGTATTTTACAAGTAGGTATCAAGATGAAGTCCTTTTGCTCAGAAGAGCTTACTCTTTAGAGAGAGAAAGTACAAACGTAAAGAGGTGGGAATGAGAAGCAACATGAGCAATATAATCAAACAGGGTGAAATTCAGAAAGTCCATGCACAATATAATTCTCCTTTAAACCCTTCTTTGAGAGTTTAAGTTGTGCATAGAATTTTGTGCTGGCCCTCTGCGAAGGTGAATTTCATCCTCAGTGAAGTTTACCAGATGGCAGCATGCATCTTGTTCATTACACAGCTTTTGATTGGAATTTTTGTTAAAGATTTTAAGTCTTATAGTTTGTAAGAACTTTTCTCTAAAAGGCTTTTGTTAGATGTGTGTTTTAAGGAAGGCCTTAAAAAGGAAATGGTAGAGATACAGCCAGCTGGTTCAGGGAGTGGGGCTCCTGATATAATAAATCGTGTTAAAGAAGGTCTGGAATTAAGGTATGTTGGGGGGAAGGCATCTTTAATTTTGCAAGATAATGATAAGTGTAATCATCCCTTATTGCTCAGGGCAAAAAACAATCACCAAAGGAATAAAGAAGGAATTTGTTCTCACCCATATACAGCACTGCTCAATTATCTAGGTAGAGAACGGAGAAATGTGTTGGCCAATTTGTTGAATGATAGACCGATTGTCTTGTCTAGTACAAAACTCTTTATGTTCTTCTTTTATGATTCTAGCTACAACAATAACCTTAAGGTATCAAGAGTAATCAATGCACAAACTCAACCAAAAAATAAAAATATTGTGAACTCTTCTTAGAACTTGATCTTGGTCACAGGACTTTATACATTTAGAAAATTCCCTGAGAACTGAACTAAATTTTGGTAAGTACATGTCTTCATCGAATGTTGCAACAGGAGGTGTTACTGAGTACCTAGGTGATTTCAGAGGAGCATTTTACTGCAGATGAAGGGAAACAAGTTATTTTCCCTCGTCTATTTAGATTTTAGTAGCTCCACTCTCCACTTCCGAGCTGGGTAGTTAGAATAGATCTGTTATTGCACAGCACACAGTAGCATAAAGTACCTGTGCAACAAAAGCTTTGAAAATAAAATAATTCTTCATGTCAATGTTTAATTTGCTCCAATCTGATTTCAACTACATATTGAGTGAAATACAGCAGCCTTGTGACATTATAATTCATTCTACTTTATTTAACCAGAGACTGCAACCTGAGATTTACAATACATCTTTCCTGTGAATACCTGGCATCCTGGCCAGTTATAAATACAAACAAAAGGCATTCTGAGATCTGCTGTGCTTAATTTGAGTTGAGTGCTGAAATATATGGAATGACCCAGAAGCAACATGCAACTGTTAATCATGTGAAACCCTACAGTGCACTGCAGATGGCTCATGCTTTGTTTAAAATCTATGTTAAGGCTACAGGCCTTGGATAGCACATATTTTTTCCTACATTTACTGGTGCAGGAGGGATATAGACCATATAAATCTATCCCTGAATTTACAGTATTATCTATGATTTATGCAGAAGTCTACAATGTAATATACATATGGAAATTCATCAGATTTCACTTATAAAACTGCAACAATGTGCTAAACTATTCTACAGTCTAATGCAATATCATTGCTGTAAACTACGTCCATATAGCCTCACTGGATTTTAGTAGGGTTGCATGAGAGTAACTAAGAATAGCCTTTAGCTCATAATGTGTTGGACCATTAATGAAGAATACTGAAGAACTTTTTCAAAAATAAATATTGGTTCCCAAATAATAATGCCATATACAAACCTTTCAAAAGCTATATCTTCACAAGAACCATTGTTAGCTACGTACATAGATATTAAGGGCAAGATTCTGATACCCTTGCACAGCATCTTACTCCACAAATAGTCCCATTGAAATGAATGGGTCTACTTGTGGAGTAAGACCATACATCAGAAACTAGCCTTAAATGAAATTATGTCCCAGAAGACACATTGGAGATGACAAGAGACAATTCACTATAACAGCCAAATGACTAATCTTTCGCATTAATTCAGACAGTAGGAACATGGATGCAAAAGGAATGAAAAAAACTGATTCCTGCTGTTTTGGCAAGAACTGGGCAAGATTTATCAGTTCAGTGGCAGAAGCTGAAAACTTCTTCATTTCAGGCAGGGCCGGTGCTACCATTAGGCGACCTTAGGCAGTCGCCTAGGGCACCAGGATTTGGGGGGTGGCATTTCAGGTCCCTCGGTGGCCGCCGGCAGGAGAGGCTGCTGCCGAAATGCCGCCGAGGTCCCCAGCGGACCCTGGTGGCACTTCAGTGGCAGCTTCTTCAGCCACCGGGGACCTCGGTGGCATTTCGGCGGCAGCCTCTCCCGCCACCACCTCCTAAAGTGGCAAAAAAGCTGGTGCTGCTCCTGATTTCAGGTCAACATGGGCCAATAATGTTTTGGGGTTTTTTGCCCAAAACAAAAAAACAATTTTTTTCAGGTTGTACCCATAGGTGCTGGAACTAGGGGTGCTGAGGGTGCCAAGTGGTTTCCATTATATACAGGGTTTACAGTTTGATTTAATGGCTCTCACCACCCCCACTATAAAAATTGTTGTATGAAACATTTAATTTGACCCAAAATATTTTAATTGGGATTTTTACCCTTCCTACTTTTTAAGTTACATCCAAATTTCAAAATTACATTCATTTCAAAATATTTCATCTTTAAAGTGTCAAAACAAAATTGTTTGACTTCTGGGATTTCCCCCTTCTTTTTTCAAGCTAAAACTATTTGCCAAATTTGACCCAAATTTGTGAACACTTTTGGTTGACCTGAAGCTGAATTTTTTAGCAAATAAACTATTTACCAAAACAATTCTCCTGCCCCTCAAAAAGCAGTCTGTTTTGTACCACAGATAACTATAAATGATGGCATGCTAGCCAAAAATAACCTACAGGTGTTGAACACACTTCACACATCCTATGTTTTTAATCTATAAATTTGAGAATCCTACTGCTAGTAATTTCTCATCATTCTTTATACTGTAATAGCTCCAGCTCAGATCGGGCCCAATTGTGATAGACTCTCTACAAACACACAGTAAGAGACTGACATAGTAAGCCCTACTGAGTCAATCTGAATGATACTCCCTAAACACAAGGAAACTTTTACCCTTAATCCTACAAGATAAATAGCAATTACAAAACCTGTGAGAGAACTTGACTGACATCACATCAGCACTGCCTCATTTCCCTTCTCAGTTTACTTTTACAAGTAGAGCTGATTGGAAATCTTTGATATTTGAAACTTTCTAACTAAAGACGGTTAATTTTGTAATAAAAATTTTCACAAAAGAGTTGACCCTGTTTTGACCAACTCTATTTACAGGTCAGCAGTCTAGCTCTGGGAGTCCCCCACTCCCTCCATGGCAAATAGAAGGCCAACACAAAGTTCAAATGAAATGAAAATCCAGATTTTTCACCCAGACTCTGCTGGGTCACAGCCCTTCCTCTGATGGGTGCAAGCAAATATTGACCTCCTCAGGCCACAGCTTCCTGTTCAAGCCACTTTCCTGCAGGGGGTTTCCCATCACCATTAGGTGGTAGCGTAATAGAGCCCCAAAGCTTTCTCTACCACAGGCTCCACACTTGAGACCCTATACCATCAAATCCCAGATATGCTGCTTCTCTGGGCTCATTCCTACAATACCTTGCTTGCTAGCCTCCTGGGTTGTCTCAGGTGTCTTTTAAACAGTTCCTTCCCCAGTTTCTGACCACAGCCCTTCTCCAGACTCCTTTTCTTGGCAGGCTTCCTTGCATCACCATGAAAAGACTCTCTGCTCTTGCTGGAGCTCCTGCTATACAGAGCAACACACAGTTGTAACCTGTCACCTTTCTCCAGGAGAACTTGTTGTAAGCTGAAATCTCATGATTTTTAACTGCCAGGGTCAGAATGTCTGTTCTGAAAGGACCACTAAAGGAACCGCTCACCCTGTGTCAAGTCCTAACAGATGAAGCACTGGATACCCCTGATTCATAATTTTTAAAACATTCCCTTTCCCAATATCTCCCCAACTATCACCTATTTAGCTATTCAATTTCTAATAAAGGGTGGGAATCCCCAACTTCCCATGCTCGTGCCTTTTTAATCATGAAATAATCAACAGGTGCTGTAGTTCCTTGTTACTCAGGATTCTAATTGTATAAATTGCTGTTCCCTTGGACTAAAGGTATATATTACACCCTATAATGGGAATGCTTCCCCAGTTACCTAGCCTGGCTCTTAGTTTATTTCTGAAATAAGAAAAAGACATAGAAAAGTGTGGTTTGCTCTGCCTGCTTTCATTATTCAATATTGATCTTAAGCTTTAGGCTAATATCCTGGCTTCTCACGTAGTGGGTGCTACTAGCTTTATTATTCAAGTCAGACCTGACTAGCTTCACTGCTGACTGATGCTCTGCTTTCAGTGCTTCATGACAACAGTATATTGGAGCTCTTCACATCTAAAGAGGCTTGATTGTCCTAGATGTAAAGAAACACATTTGACAGAGCTGAATGGAAATATCTGTTCAAGATACTAGAGAGGTTCAGCACAGAGCAGGAAATTAAATGCATTCATATTTTACATATCTGTCATGAGAAATAGTAATAAATGGGCACTGCTCTGAATTATGTGAGTTAACGAAAGGCACTCTTCAGGGATGTCCAATTGCCCTAGTAATCAAACCCTTGGCTGATGCACTACATAATGCTCCTGAGTTTTTGGCAGCAGGAGAGATTGAAAGTTTACAGAGATAGTATATAGAGATTTTTGTCAAAGTCAGGAGATTCTCTTAAACTACTTAAAACTCTGACTCAGCATTTCAGAACCTTGTTATCTGATGTCTCCATGTTGGGTAGGCCCAGAAAAATATTAGCTACCAAAGTGTAATAACAACGATACCTTTAGAATACTTGTAGAAAAGTATATGCTCTGTTTGATTAAATCAGTTACAAGAAACCATTCTGAAGGGTGTAGGCTCATAATGGGCCAGCTGCTGTGTTTTCCATGAACTCAAGACAACAGAACAATGGATAAAGAATTAGAGCTGGGCAAAGATTTTTGGATGAAACTTTTTTTTCCACAAAAAAGTGTGGATTCAGTAGACTGAACCATTTCAGGAATTCATGTTGATTTTGGTGAATTTCCTCTATCAAAATGGAGAGAGAGAGAGAGAGAGAGAGAGAGAGAGAGGAAATGAACTGTTTGGCATTACTAAAACAAAACCTTATCTTTTTCCCGGATAGATTCACAAAGCTGGTGGCAGTGGTGCTGGTGCCTCCCTGTAGTCCAGTGGTTAGGGTACTCGCCTGGTACAAATCACTGCTTTATTGCAGGGCCTTGAAGCCAATGCCCTAACCACCAGGTTATATGGTTTTCTGGAGTGAGTCTCTCCCACTGAAGCTGTTCCACTTTGCTTAAATACTTGAATGATCATTGTGACAGCAAAAGAGAGTGCTGGTGACTCCATAGCCTAGTGATTAAAATACTCACCTAGGAAGGGGGACACTCAGGTTCCACTCCCTGTTCTAATGAATATTTAATTATTTGTACAAAGTGGAACAGCTTCAACAGGAGAGACTGAGAATAGCTGATAGCTGGGTAGTTAGGGCACACACCTCTGGGATATGGGAGACCTGAGTGTAGGTCCCTGCTCCAGAGCATGGATTCCAATATGGGTGTCCCACATAGAATCATAGAATATCAGGGTTGGAAGAGACCTTAGGAGGTCATCTAGTCCAACCCCCTGCTCAAAGCAGGACCAATCCCCAATTTTTGCCCCAGATCCCCAAATGGCCCCCTCAAGGATTGAACTCACAACACCCTGGGTTTAGCAGGAACCACTGAGCTATCCATCTGAGGTAAGTGCCCTAACCACTGGGTTATAGGGCAGAAGGGAGGGAGGGGGCATCACCTCCTCTTCCTCCTCAGTTTTTGTGATCTAGCCTTCACTTTTATTAAAACCTTTGCTTTTATTAATAAGGCCTCCAAACTAAGCATTTCATTTGACCCTAGATGAATTTTTTCCTATTTTTTAATTTGCTGAAAATTCTGAAAAAATTCAGTTTCATTTCAACCCAAACAGATTTTTTTTTTTAGAACTGTCAGCAAACCAAAAAATCAGTTATTCGCACAACTCTATAAAGGATAGTGGACACTCTCCAAATAAAGCCAAATAATAAATGGGGTTATCAAGTCTCTGAAATTATCTGCATCAAATGTCAAAGAGTAAAGGTAAAGTAGAAACATATTTTTTTGTACCCCATAAAGCAGAAAATTCCACTGCTGTTAGTTCTAAATTATCCCCTATTTGGTAACTGGACAGGTGAAAAATTTAAAACATAATGGTCTAAACAAAATGGTTAGACCCAGGGCCAGCACGCCCACTAGGCGACCCTAGGCGGTCACCTAGGGCGCCAGCATTTGGGGGGCAGAGATTCCCGGCGGCGATTCAAAACACTGCCGGGAACAAACGCTACCATGGGCGGGGGGCTGGCCGCCGTGGGGAGCGCTGGTGGGGGGCCGCGGGAGGGTGCGGGGAGCCGAGCCTCGTCCCGGCGGGCAGCGCGGGGAGAACTGAGCCCAGCCCCCCCCGCCACGGGCCGCGTGGGGAGGGAGCTGAGCCGTGTGCCGGCCCTGCGAGCCCAGCCGCAGCCCACGGGTGGGTGGGAAGCCTGCTGCGGGCTGTGTGGGGGGGGTGGTTTGCCGCTGAGGCGGGCGGCGGGGGGGGGGGCGCGTGCAGGGCCGGTGCAAGGAAGGTGCCTAGGGCGCGAAACTTCCTTGCACCAGCCCTGGTTAGACCACTAGAAAAGAAATGAGTGAGAGAACAGAACAGAGCGTTAGAGTCTAAGGAAATGCATAGTGAAGACAAAGCCTTTAGAAAATATGTGATGAACATTTTTTGCGCAATGGAAAGATTAGAAATGACAGAATCAAATTAGGGCTAAAAAATACCTAGCCAAGATTTTCAAAAGTCACACATGAATTTGAGTACTTCAATTTTTGGGTGTCCAACTTGAGACACCTCTTTTTTAAAAAATTCAGACCTGCTTAAGGTATCTTACAGTAGCCAAAACCTGAAGCATTGAAAATCACTAGTCATTTTCTAAAATTTGATATCTGTATTTTAGGATTCTCAGCTAGACCAGAAGCATGAGACCCAGTGGGATTTATATCCATAACACTAGCACAATTGCTGGAGATCATCTTTGACACAGAACTTTTCTAAACACTACTGTAGGATCCTTGTGAGAAGGACTGCAGGTGTTGGAGGTGCTTTCACTGACACATTGAGTCTGCAGGTGACAGAGAAACACTTCTTAAATTGTATGTCTCTGGAAATTCAATGTGAATAAAATAAGATATTTTCATTCCCTGAGTTCAGTGATTCACAACAGGAGGAAAGAACTGATGGAGATAAGGAAATCCTTCACTCAAGAAAATATGGAAGTGGCTTTTCTGTTCTATACCACATTAAGAGTTTGCTGTTAAAAGAAATCACATATTTTCTGAGCTGAGAACTCTGCTGGAAAAATCCCAAAATAAAGTGGTGACTTCTGCAGCAAAAAAAGAGTACAAAGTGTCTTACAGAGGAAACCTCTGGGACATTAATTAGCATAATAAAATATTTCTAAATTAGTTTTATTCTTGATAAACTATATAAAACCAGTCTAATGGAATTGTTACAGGCCTCAGAACAAAACCAAGGCTCTTTAACAATAACAGCATTGTAGAACTGCAGAAAGAACACGATGCTGCCACACAGAGATTTGGCTGCTTCCTCCTTCCCCTTCTATTTAGTCTGGAAGGAAACTTTATATAACAGTTTTCAAATCACTTATAATTCCCTGCGTATAATTGAAATTTCCTAACACAGCATGGGTCTGTTTCTTATCTCGATTTCAGTGCAAACCAGGAATAGCTCCAGACAATGGAACTAGACCACTGTAAAAATCAGCATGAGATTGGAACCAGGTCCTATTTCATTAAAACATATATTATAACACTTAATATTTTAAAAGGCTTATCAGCAGTATAGTGTAAAAAATACAAGCATGCAAAATGGTTCAGAGTTTCCTACATTACAGAGGTCTATTTTAATCCCCACACATTAACTTTCAAGGCTCCCTTCGAGAATTAATCTTGCAAAACCAAAACAACAGGCCATACTGTAAGAACAGACCAGCTATCCCAATCCCTCTTAAACCTTGTGCTTTTAACTCATCCAATACAGATGGATAGTTAGAAAAGGCACCAACAAACTTATAAAACTGGTGACTTGATTTCCATGCTAATCTCTGTAAAGGATGGATTCTGCACCATTGAAGTCAGTGCGGGGCTTTGTCATTGACACCAACAGAATCAGGAACAGTCCAATGTTGTGCAGAGGAAATTATTTAAATAATGCTTCTCTTTGTTTATGTCTATGTATCTTTTAAATTAGGGTGGCACAATAAAAGGATGGCTTCAGAGAAATGATCACACTCATGTTTAAAGGTTTAGATTTACTTCTGGTACAGTAGGGATTCACTTGTGTTATACAACAAACAGAATATGAGAATGCTTTAAAATCAGTATGCAGTAACAGTGTATCCACTTATTGTTCCACTGTCTGTACACAGAGATGGGGAAAGGCACAGCCAGACTAAAGTTGGGATAGTTCCTTCCAATTCTCTTTCATTTTACAAGGGTAACTAAAACCTGACGCACCCAAAAATCACTAGTCATTTTCTTTTATTAGATCAGCTCTGTCATTACTGCTACATGCAGTAGCTCTTGCTGTGTGACTAGTTCTTCCTTCTTTCACAGAGGTCATATTGAAGGTTAGAGGCACTTATCCCTTCTGTTGCAAACTAGGGCCTTAATTGTCCCTTTGTTCCAGCACCAGCTGGTGTGGGGGAAGAAAGGAGCCCATCAGGAGGGTGGTAGTAGCTCCGTAATTCTACACTGGATATGTCCCAGCATCCATTGGAGCAGCCAAAATGGATGGAAATGCCCAGCTCCAATGCCTAATGCAGATGCCACAGCATTATCTTGAAGGGTTCCAACAAGAAGACACAGGATACACTTGGCAATACAGTAGCACTGATACTAGTGTAACGAGGGAGGCCCCCCCGCATGCAAGTGTTTATTTGTGTTTTCAATATAGCCTGAACATGTGTATGCCTGGGTACCAGGAGGATAGATCTCACAACAATTACTGAAAAAGGTCTCTTCAAAAATATATAATAATAAATGGTAACCATCCTAAAATATCACATGCAACTACTAGCAGTTGCTCTTAAACTCAGCGCTCTTTCTCTTGTTCCATGAGGCCACTAGAACAGAGAGAGCACACAGAAGGGACATTGGGCATTGTGAAGTAGGGAAGTGTTTGGTTCACTAAACAATCTCGCTTACAACATGAGCTTCAGAATTAACAAACTGGAGAATATCTACCCTATGGGGGCTGATCCAAAGGCCAATGAAGTCAATAGGAGCCTCTCCATTGATTTCAATGAGCTAAGATCAGGTCCATAGAGGACCTGACTTATAGTCCTTCACAGGACTGATGTGATAAGCAGAAGGCCAGAACGAAGGGGTTACAAATGGCTGAGATTAGAATTAGTCATAAAAATATGGCTTGACTTTACTTGAACTGCTGTCATGGGTGGTATTTATAGGAGTAACCTATCAAAGTTCCTTTCCCCGCAAGTTGATAGTCAATATTTTTATTCATTACTTGCTTGTAGCAGAGAGATATTTCAATAAAACATTATTGCCCTTTTATGAACTTTTAGTTCACCTGAGTAATGTAAAATGACACATTCCATCTGAGGAGAGCTTTTCAGGTACTGTGGGGTCATTTTTAGCAAATTTAGGGGGTCTATAAAAATGACAGTTCAAACCATTTTTAGTATGAAATATCTTGTAGGAGGAAGTAGCAGCATAGTAGAGATGCCCCCCATGTAACTATGGTGATTCTTTTTAGAATACAACAGGGAAAACAGTTAAAGTTTGAAAGTGGGAGGAAAATGGCATGCAAATAATGAACCGTGGCTGATTTCACAGTTTGTAATCCTATTGATCATATTGTATTGCTTCAAACCATGCCCGGAATGTGGCTTTAATCAATAAAAAAACGGTTATGAACCAAGGTTATGGACTAAGTGAAACTGGGCTTAAAAAGCTTTTTACTACATTGTTGGACACTAACTGTTCCTTTTTACTTCTTCCTCTTACTGTGTGATTTATTTTACAGACTCTTAAGAAGAGGTGTGATGGGGTGTCTGCCCTACATAGGTGTAGAAAGGATTAATCTCAGCAGGTAGCAGTGGAGGTGAGTCCTCTGAACAGCCCAGAGTGGCTGGGTGAGGCATAGCCAATCAGGGAGGAGTTGCAGGGAGCAACCGATCTGTGCCCGGCTGGCTCAGATAAGAGGAGCTGCAGGGCAGAGCAGGGTCAGTAGCTGCCTGGAGCTCATAAAGTGAAGGCCGGGCCCCAGCAGGTGGAAAGAGTACGAGCACTGTGGACAGTGCAGTGGTTGAAGGCTTTGAGTTAAGGGCAAAGTAGGTGCAGGGGCTGTGGGGAAGAGTTCTAGGGAAAAGTGGTGAGCAGTTCTAAGGAGAATAGCATGAGGCTACCACTGGGTCCCCACCCCCGCACTCGCCACTGGGGAAGTGGTGTGATTATTGGACTGCGATACTAATTCCCGGAAGGGGGAAACGTGGATGGTGAGATGGCTGGAAGGCTGAGTCATGAAGAGTCTGCAGGTGGTTCCTGAGGCTGAGATTGAGGCTGTGGGACAAAGGGAGAGCCAGAGCACTGGTATGTAAATTGGGGATTAGCTTGAAGCTGATGCTCCTCAGTGACCAGGAGGAGGTGCCAAACAGCGGTGAGGAATGTGCCCCGTGACAAGAGGTCAGTGATTTTCACAATCAGAGGAATTTTAGAACGTTATTTTTGCATTCAGATATATTTTAAACATCTCTCCAAACATCTAGTTACTCTGGCCCTGGCCCTGGTTCAGCAAAACATCCCTTTTCAGCAAAGCATTTAAGCATGTGCCCATGTTTCACTGACTTCAGTGTTAAAGTAAAGCATTTGCTTAACTGTTTACTGGAGGGGGGAAAACTTAAGCATGTGCTTTAATGTAGCCTCAGAGATATGTGCATCTGTCTGAACATCTGGGGTGAAGCAGAACTTAAGTGGTGCATAAGCTTAGGACAGTGTTTCCCAAACTTGGGACACCACTTGTCCAGGGAAAGCCCCTGGCGCTCCCGGACGGTGTGTTTACCTGCCGCGTTGCAGGTTCGGCCAATCGTAGCTCCCACTGGCCACGGTTCGCTGTGCCTGGCCAATGGGGGCTTCAGGACACGCTGGACAGCACACCCCTCAGCCCGCATTGCGTCCCGCAGCTCCCATTGGCCAGGCACAGCGAACCGCGGTCAGTGGAAGCCGCGATTGGCTGAACCGGTGGGACGCGGCAGGTAAACACACCAGCCGGGCACGCCAGGGGCTTTCCCTGGACAAACGGTGTCCCAAGTTTGGGAAACACTGGCTTAGGAGGTCATAAAAGGCTGATTGACCCTGTACTGGCCCTCTGCATGGAGTGAATTTCATCCAAGAGCATAGCTACTATTGTGGAGGATTTGTCCTTCAAAGTGCAAAAACTACTCCATTTATTTTAAAAAAATATTTTTCTTGTCTTCTGAATAATTTCCTTTGGGGAAAAACAATGGAAAAATATCCCACCTCAAGTGCCTAGAGTTAGGCTTCTAAATAAAAATAACCTGATTTTCAGAAGTTCTGAGAATCCCCAAATACTACTGAAGTCAATGGGAGCTTCATGTGCTCAGTACCTTTGCATGTCAGGCTACGTTAATATAGATGTCTAGTTTTAGGCAACCAGGTTTGGACGTTTAATTCAGAATTACTTGAAAAGACCTGTAAAAATCAAAACTTCTCAGGGCTCGCCAGGCCCCTTTAGCAAATTTGATCTTTGCATGTATTCAAAATAGAAAACACTAAGGATTAGGAAACTAAGACTGCTCTTGATTGCATCAAACACAAGACACCGTGAAAAAAGTTTTTTAAGAAAATAATAAAAAAGAGAGAAATCTTTCCCACCATTTTATTAACGAATCATTCAATAATTTAACAAATCAGATGACAAATGAGCTATCTGTGTGTCAAAAGGAGTGAATTTGATATTCACAGAACGAATAATACATATTTATAATAACAGTAAGTCTACCTACCCCCTGCTGTACGCCCTTATGCTTCCTGCTAATAACTGTCCCTGTTCAAAATGCATGTGAAGATGTCTGCTGCAGCACACTCAGCTGGGCTTCTGAAGTGTTTCTGAGAGCAAGACTTTTTTTTCACAAGTTCTTGGGGTAAAATTATAACACTTATATATTTCCAGACCATGCCTGTGTTTTGTAAATTATTTCTCAATAATTCATGGTAATTTGGCACGACTCACTTCTTTAAGGAGTACACCGTCCATTTTACATTGGGGAAGGCAAAACCCAGTAAAACATCTGGCTTTCTGTTAAGCTGGTATTAGAAAGCCCCTCAGACTGAGGTGTTTTTTTCCCCCAATATAGTAGTAAGTAAGGCCCTGATCTTCAAGTTGTTCCACATGAGTTCAAGGGAAAGGCTTGCAAATTTGAGGCCTAAAT
This sequence comes from Macrochelys suwanniensis, assembly GCA_033296515.1. NCBI lineage: Eukaryota > Metazoa > Chordata > Testudines > Chelydridae > Macrochelys > Macrochelys suwanniensis. Next base: position 93,646,782 of record CM065776.1, on the reverse strand, counting down.
TATGGAATGTACACACAAACTATTCAGTATGGATAACGTCTGTAAAGAAAGCCTTCAGTCTTTTAATCCAGTCACCTGTCTAAAGAAGGCACTTTCTGTGCAAACATACTCCACAATGCTGATAAATATTGCTAGGAAAATAATTTGCAGCAATTAATATGGTCAACGAACTTTGCCTCTTTTTCTCTTTGTGAATGTAATCCACAAGTTTTATACTGCAGCATTTATTTTTTCTCTCCCGAGGAGAGAAGCTGTGGGGAGGAGACATGGCTCTTAGTTGGAATATGACATGTCCCAAGACAGCACAACTAGAAAGGCCTAGAAACATCCAGAATTAGGGTGTGGCAGTTACTAGACATGCTCATTAGCTGTTTCAGAACCTGTATAGGAAGTATTCATTGTGGGCAATTCACATGGCAGGTCACAGCCAGCAACACTCCAAGACCTGAGCCAATAAGAGGTGAAAGGTTATAAATATAGGAGTTGAAGACAGCCCTGTGGACTCAGCAGTTGATCCACACAGGAACAAGAGATATGTCTGCTGTATGGTCTGGGTCCCAATCCCTTTGCCACTATGGATACAGGTGGATGCTATTCCAGCTTTACCTAGTAGAGAAAACCTCCATTAGAATAATGTTTGGTCCAGTGCTATGTGTCTTTTGAACCAAGAGAAGGAAAGAAAACTGAGAAGGGAGCATTTGTCACAGTCTATGTCACAGTCTATGGCATTTAGATTTTGCTGTCAGCTAAGTGCTTTAAATTGGGATTCTGTTTCCGTTAATTGAGAATGGGGCAGAGCTGAGTGAGGTGAGGGTTGTTAAATTCATGGCTGACTTAGCAGAACTTATGGGGAGGACATAAGAACGGCCATACAGGGTCAGACCAAAGGTCCATCTAGCCCAGTATCCTGTCTGCCAACAGTAGCCAATGCCAGGTGCTCCAGAGGGAATGAACAGAACAGGTAATCATCAAGTGATCCATCCCCTGTCGCCCATTCCCAGCTTTTGTTTCACATAGTGCCAAACTGAGTGAAAGCCTTATTGCAGGGCTAGTCAATAGGCTGATGGCAGGCCAAATATGGACTGCCAGATGCCTTTGAACAGATCCTGAAAACTTTTTATTTACTTTTTTTTAAAATTTTCACTGAAGTCTGGACCTCATCTATACCTTGACCAAGAAATTTGGACCTTGACAAAAAATAAATGAGATCCAGGGAATGGATATTTTATATGCTTAGCCCAGTCCCAGTACCACTTTGGATACATGCTACAGATGTATGTTTCACCAGCAACCTAGGGTACATCTACACAGCAATTAAACACCCATGTCTGGCCCAAGTCACCAGCTTCAGGCTCATGGGGGTTGGCTTGCAGTGATGGAAAATGTCTGTGTAGACATTCGGGCTGGAGCCTGAGCTCTGAGACTCCAAGGGAGGAGGGTTCCAGAGCCTGGACTCCAGCCTGAGCCCGAACGTCTGCAGAGCAATTTTTAGCTCCACAGCCCAAGTCCCACAAGCCTGAGTCAGCTGACCTGGGCTAAGCTGCAGCCATGCTATGGGTCTTTTAGTCCAGTATAGACGTACCCTGGGAAGACAAGCCAGCGATTAATCCAAGGGCTGGAATGCTGTTAGCTGTGGAGATCTCCAGGCTATTTGGTTGCTGACAGGGTTCTGAAGTGTTTGAAAGGACTGAGAAGATGTCATCCTTCTCAAGCTCTGAAGAGTCCAAGTGACACATACTACATATTATGACCATACTATGACATCAAGAAAGTGGAGGTGCTTAATGCCTATTTTGCTTCAGTCTTAACTAAAAAGGTTAATGATGACAAGGTGTTCAACACAATTATTAACAACCAGGGAAGGAATGCAAGCTAAAATAGGGAAAGTACAGGTTAAGGATATTTAGGTATGTTAGATATATTCATGTATAAATTAATCCTAGGGTACTTGTAGTGAGGTGGTGTGGGCCCCCACCACCCTATAGAGAGATGAGCCCATCCAGACACCAGAGTGGGCAGAGGCCCGACCCCAGAGCTCACTGAAGGTAGGACAATGGGCTTAATCTGCAGCAAGGGAGATCTTATTAAGAAAAACTTTCTACGGGTAATTTAAGTTCTGGAATGGGCTTCTATGGGAGGCTGTGGAGTCCCCATCATTGTAAGCTTATAAAAACAAGTTGGACAAACACCTGTCAGGGATGATCTAGGCTTACTTGGTTCTGCCATGGCACAGGGGTGCTGGACTTGATGACTTCTTGAGGTCCCTTCCAACCCTACATTTCTGATTCTATGATTAAATATATGTAACAGCAACTAAGTAACGAAGCCAGGATGAGGAAAAACAGTAGATTTCCTAATAGCTTTTGTTTAGAAGTTATTCATAGTATTTGGAATACTATTTACAATGTTTTCTGTTTGGGTTAAATGTTTGTTTTACTAAGGAATTGTATGGTACTCTCTCTTTGCAGTTGACTGGGAACTATTAACATCTATTTATCAGGTTTTACATCCAATAGCCCTGAAGTTTAACACTGTGCAATGCTTTTTGAAAAGACAGAACTTTGGCTTGAGCTTCAGAAAAGTGTTAAGCTGAGGTGTGGGAGAAGGGAAGGTGCAGGAAGAATATAAATACTATTGCCTGAGCATCCCCTTACCTCTGGACATGAACTGTCCATGAACAGATTATGATTTCTCCACAGCCACTGGTGGAGATGAGTTTCCCTACAACTTTCTTTCTCCCTGGTAAAGATCCCTCCTTACCCCCAATTATAGAGCAAGCAGAGTAACAAATGAAAAAGCTTATCTTACTTCCCCTAACACATGCCATCTTGCTGCTACTTCTCCCTTCTTACACTTAATACTGTCATGCCCACAGGTCTCAAACCCAGCACTCGGGGGTTCATGGAAGCAGTCACACTCCAACTGTCCACCTACCAGTCTGCTGACAATTGCTTACCTGGGACCCATGAAGCCCTGTCCCAGTTTGAGGCTCTGCCTGTGAGGTCCTACCTACAGAGTCCTGAGCAGCTGATTAGCCCACTGACCCTACATAAGCCAGCAGCAGGAACAAGAAGCTGTCTGAACAGCTGGGATCCAGTTCACTTCTCCCGCTCCCCAATTTACTGGCATGGTGACCTGGTGGGACTCCTGGCATCTGATTTGTGGTTCTGATCTCACTTTGGCTCCTGCTTTTAACTTGGCCTGACTCTGGTTCCCAACTTGCAATTCTAATTTCCAGTTTTGTCTCCTGCTTCTGACATCCTGGTATCCTGTCTCATGACTGCAAACTCTGGCTGTGACATAGATCTGGCCACCTATGGGCTTGACCATTTTCAGTCTTCACACACGCACACAACAGTCAAATTCTGTTGGTGCTGGCCAGTTCCTGGGGTAGTGCAGCGGGCACACACTGCAAAGGAAGGAAGATGCATAGATATTGCAGAGCTTCCTCCTCCTGCCCATCAGTAGACATTCTCCCTGCCTCATTTTCGATACTGAGGGGGCAGTATTGGAATGGGGAGGAGGAATCACCAGGAGGTAAAGCAAACATGAAGAGAAGAGGGAGAGAAAACCAAGGGACAGGTGAGAGGGAAAGCGTCTGTGGCAGAGATTGGATAGAATCTGGTAAGGGCAAAATACTGAGAGCGTGAGTGTTGAGAAAGAGGCTTGGAGGAAACAGAACAATAGAAACATTGACAGGCTTTTAATCAAACAATACTATGTGAAGCTGCTTTTCTGTGTCTAAAAGTTAAACAGGTTGTCTATGGTGTTATGGCCATTCAGATCAGTAATTTGTCAGCTTTCCTCTGCCGTGCTCCAAAGCACCATATCATTGTAAGCTTCCCCCCATTACACCTCAGAAAGCTGCTCACATAGCAGCCAGTAATTTCCTCCAGGAAAAAAAATGAACTGGAACAGGAACCAGGGTTAACAAAGTCATTCCTAGTCTAGCCCAGGTACAGCATTTTCTTGGGTGGGCAACATAGGATAGAGAAGAGTGGATCTCATTGCTTAATCCCTATGTACATGGCTGGAATTTGGCTGAGAATTTTCTATCCCTCTTGTAAAGCAGTTCTGGAAGAGCAGTAGCCACAGTTAAGAGTATCATTTGGCTTGCTGTTCAGCAGAGCTGAGTGTTCAGTCTAAGATGCCAACAGCTGAAGCGATATTCAGAGTCAGATCTGTTCTCTTTGGTCTCATGCTTGCCATAGTAGTAGCCTGTACAGTGCAAGGGGGAATGTTATCACACTTGTTGCACACCACTCCAAAACACACATATTTATGAACTATAGTGAAATGTTTATCCAATTTGCCACAAGTTGGCAAAACTGCGAGGGAAGAAGGGTAGTGACAGTGCATGCAAAGGGACTACTGATAGAAAATGCAACGCTTAAATGAGACAACAGCAACCTCAACACCAAAATGTGGGTTGCAATACTTTTTCTAAGTATATGTAGATAATAATGGGGGAAGGGACCCCCCCTCCACTTGAACGAAGGGGGCAGGATCTTGGCCTGGTAGTTTGTCAGTTACCAACTCTCACAACAAGGAAGTAACAGTAGGACTTGGCGCTCGGGTTATGTCTACACTGGGATAAAAAGACCTGTGGCTGGCCCGGGTCTGCTGACTTGTGCTTGTGGGGCTTGTGCTCCGGGGCTGAAAAATTGCCATGTACACATCCAGGCTGGGACTGGAGCCCAAGCTCTGGAACCTTGCAAGGATGGAGGGCAAACAGCTACACGGCAATTTTTAGCACTGAGCCCAAGTCGGCTGACACAGGTGAGCCATGGCCACGCCACAGGGCTATTATCCCCATGTAGATGTACCTTCAGAGGCTTTCCTCAATGAGGGGCTCCCACCATATCTGGGCCAGTTCCTCCAGGAGGACATTAGGATGCTGAACTGTGTATATTCTGCTTAGTTTTCACCTCAGACTCTCTCACCAATTACCCTCAATACCCACCCCTTTGGACATCTTGTTGGGGGACATGCAATACCCCCATTAGCTGGCAGTTGGTCGGAAGCCAGAGATGCACTGGATGGCCTTAAGAGTCATAGATATTCTTCACTGGGATGCAAGGCAAGGTGGCACTGAAGGAAACCCCCTTTCCTGGCACCACCTTTCCATCTGCATGGGAGGAGGAAGGGATCCAGTGAGTTGGGAGAAGGCTTCCTGGCCTGTTCTACATGCCAGGTCACACAATTAGGGTCCCATCTGGTAGGTGAAAAGGCATCCAAGACTCTGTGCAAGCTCAGTGAGAGAGTGAAGCCATCTATCCCTGACTAGGGGAACCTGAGTCAGCACTGCCTCCCTCCCCCCATTAATTATCATAGTGATTTCTCTAAGGACACATTGCTAAGAATCTTGTTCCTTTACAGAGGGCCTTAAGAAATTTTCTCAGATAGTTGCAGCCTCTGGTACCCCCTGAATGTTGACAAATGGGGGACAGCAGATGGCCAGGCACTTTGGAATGATACTAGCCTATGTCCACCTTGTCAAGATGGCCCAAGGACTACAAGATTGGCATAGAAATCTAAATTGCCTGCATTTAACCCTTTTAAATTTAGTTAACAGACTTGGATGCCTGTAGGGACCCACCTTTCATGCTCTAGCTATCCAGGACCAGCAGAACCTAGTCCTAGACTACACACTACCCTCAGTTGTTAGGAGATACAGTAGCCGCTGGGTACCCAAAACAGCCTTACATTTCACACACCATGCTTCCAGGACAAGTGAAGATTGGTCCTGGTCTTCACACAATCTACAGGGCTGTGAAGATGTAATGGCTTCTGGACATCTGGAGAGGGCCTGACCAAGCACCAATTGCCCAGGAGCAACAGACACCAATCCTGGCCTCCATGTGCCTGCTGTACCCTGGCAGTGCAACGTTCTCCAGCCACCTGGGGACCACTTTCTTTTTCTCCCTTTGTGATCAAGCATTTGATGCATTATTCACCCAGGAGCAGCAGCACTCTGGAGATGTAATGGCCTCTGGGTGCCTCAAGGGGCCCTGCCTTTCATGAAACCAGCTTCAGCAGACACATGTTTTGTCCTCCACAGCACCCTGGTGATGTAATAGTCCCCAGACACCTGTAGGCCCTTTCCTTCTTCTCTCTTTGAAACCCACCTGGCCAGACTGACCCAAATTACCATAATATTTACATGGAAGTTCAAATTGCCTCCCCAGTGAGACTTTGAAATTGGTTAAAAGGCCTGGAAGTCCATGGGGGGCCTTGCTTTTCATGCACCAGCTGTCTAGGATGAACAGACACTGGTCCTGGCCTTCACAGCATCCTGGAGAAATAACACTCTCTGGGCACCCAGCGCAGTGGTACCTTACATGTACTATCCGCCTGGGACCAGCAGACACTGGTCTGACCTCCACATGATTCACAACACCGTGGAGATGGGGATCTGTGATAGAGTGCTGGGCAAACACTGCTGTGCCAGTACTCTGATCATTGTATCACCAATTAAATCACCTTAGAGTAAACCTGACTGGCAAAGATGTGCCTCATTCACAGACTAGAATGGGCTGGGTAGACTTAAAGCTCTAATTATCCATTTGCTCAGGGAGTAGTAGATGACAGGAAGGAAGTGGAAGGGGAGAGAGAACCAGTGTAAGACAAGCAGATAAGCTTTGAGAGCCAGAGCTGGAAAAGATCTGTCTCTCTTATCCTGGGTTGAAGGAATTAGGTGGTGTTGTGGATAGGATACTGTAGAATGTCGTGAAGGTGACAGAGGATCACTGTAAATCAGGGGTGTCCAACCTGAGCCTGAGAAGGAGCCAGAATTTACCAATGTACATTGCCAAAGAGACACAGTAATATGTCAGCAGTTCACAATCAGCTTCCCTCCACCCCCCGCTTTCAGCGCCTCCCGCTCACTGGCAGCCCCCGCTGATCAGCGCTTCCCCGCACCTCCCGATCAGCTGTTTCGTGGCATGCAGGAGGTTCGGGGTCGGGGGAGGAGAGAGCGAGGGCATGGCAGGCTCAGGGGAGGGGGTGGGAAGGGATGGAGTGGGGGCAGAGCCGGGGACAGGGCCTGAGGCAGAGCCAGGGGTTGAGCACTGAACACCCCCCAGCACATTGGAAAGTTGGCGCCTGTAGCTCCAGCCCTGGAGTTGGTGCCTATACAAGGAGCCGCATATTAACTTCTGAAGAGCCACATGTGGCTCCAGAGCCACAGGTTGGCCACCCCTGCTAAATAAACCACATGCGGTGTTTACAAGTGGAGTCTCCCCAACTGATCTGTATGAGCAGAGGAAGACAGGTGTCAAGGGGGCACCCTGTTAGAGGATTTCTTCCTTTTTCTCCCTTTGTGGGCCACCCAGCAAGGCTAAGAGCTGGTACCAGATGATTAGCATTGACTTCAAATTGCCATCGTTGGGACTTTGATGCAGTTCTTTTCCAGCTGTCTGGTAATTTAGTCAATACAAAACCCACTCAGGAATTCACCACAAGCCCAGCTGAGAAAGCCAAAGGAAGGGAATCATAGTCTCCTGATAGATCGCCTGAAAAATTGTTCCTTCTTCCAATGTGACTTCTTGATTTAGGAAACGGTTTCATGATTTTGGGGCATTTGACTCACTATCATCAGAAGTTTGGGGCAGGCAAAACTGCATACAGTTCATTTCCTGTTCCATATACAGAACTCAGCACTGGAACAAATCTCCAGAGCCGCAAGACCTAATAGTCTGAGGAGCTTCTGCATTTCCCATCTCAGTCTCCCCAAAACAGGGGCTTAAATCAGGGTGGTCAGTGAGATAAGGGAGACCCACTTCCTTCCCCACAAAGCTACTGTGCAAAAACCCCAGTGGGACAATGAGTATGTAAACATTATGTCATTGCACATGAGTTTTCCCTGGAAAAGGTGGAATTTCTTGTTCCTCTGACTCTCTCCCCCTTCACTCCTTTTCCACTCAGAGCATTAACCCAAGGTGTCCTTAGTGAGACAGAGCTAGCACCTCCCCCACCTGCACTGTGACCTGGGCTAGTTCCTGTGGCCACTCCCCTGCCACATGCTAAGTGACCAGATGTTGCTGTTTATCCTCTGGTACAGGTTGGACAGTCACTACAGGGTGAATCCTTCAGTCTAGATTCAACGCAGCGGCTAGTGCTAGCGAGACGCTTCCATCTCTTACAGTCATGGGGAATGTCAAGGGGTTTTATCCTCTCTGAAGTCAGCTCTTACCCACTAGTCTTATGTATGCTGGGAGAAAATGGATTGCGAGAGAAGTCAGCGTGGTTTATAGCAACTGTTTCCAACAATAATGTTGTAGCTTTTGTTTTCCATCACTGCTAATTTTACTCTCCCTGCAGCAATTTCAGTGGAATTGTTCTACCCAGCGTCTCCTGGGTGCTTGGACTTTCCTAGGATCCATCCACTCCCCCAGGGCTCCATCTGACAGTTTTGTGGACATAGAAGATAGCTCCCTTCAGATTTGAAGATGCCCTAATTTAATTTCTGTATCAAGAGGGAAAAGGAAAATTTCCCAGTCTGGCTGTGAGATGCAGAGGCTCAGCAGAACACTAGCAGTCTCAGTCAATTCCCCCAACACAGCCCAGCTCTATAGGAGCCTTCAAACCACTGCTTCCTCTGCACCAATCATTACCTGCCAAACTACTAGACACTCAAAGCTCCTTTTCTACGTGTTGCAACTCCTTGCTGGCAAACTCCCCAAGAGACTCAAATCCCATCTTATTCCTCCGAACCAGTGCAACTTAATTTATTTGTGTTATATTATTGTTTTACTGGTCTCTCAATGCAGTTAGAAAAACTCCCAGAATCATCATTCCTAGCACCAGAAAAATCCCAGGATCCATGGAGCTCACACCACCATCTGCCCAACACTCCGCAATGAGTCAAATCTTCATCGCTCCACTTGATTTAGGGATTTCCCTGAGTCTGTTTCACTGTTTGTGCCCTAAATATTTTTTACACGGACACACACATACACACACATGCGCGCGTGCACCCACGCGCACACACACCCCCTTATTCTGCACTCAAAAATGTATTTCTTTCCAATGTCTTAACTGGGTTTTTCATCTTTTCCTCCCATGTTAACTGGTAACTCTTTTCTTTATAGTTTTCACTTTCTTCCTGACTTGCCCCTCTGTGTCTATGTGACCATGAAACTGTGCAGCCAACTATTCTGCTCCCACTCTTTTGAACTGCTGAGTCCTTCCTGGAAAAGAAGGCCAGTCTTTATTTTCTCTTGGGACGGTGCTGACCTCAGCACTGACTTCACAGTTGACTTTGTGTTGATAAGATGACATCACAGTGCAGAGATGCTCTTCTTGCTGTCTCTTTCCTTTCCGCCTGAGTTAGGCAGTATTTATTCCCTCACTTTTTGGAGCTTGCAGCACCATTTTCTAAGTTCACAGCAATGAGATAAATCTTCCTTCCCACCCAGATTTAGGAATTTTCCTTTTTGCACCCCGATCCCTACACAAACGTGTTTTTTCATCCAAAAAACTTATCTGGTAGTTCTTTGGGTTCCTCTACTTTGCTTCCCATCCTCCCTCTTAAATGTATTTCTTGGTTTTTTTTATTTAGTTCTGTTTTCTATCTCACCCTCAGAGTATGTCTACACTACCGTGGTAAGTCGACCTACATTACGAAACTCCAATTACGTGAATAACGTAGCAGGAGTCGACATACCTTAGGTTGAGTTACTGCGTGGTCTACACTGCATGGGGTTGACAGGAGAAACTCTGGCTGTGAGATGCAGAGGCAGAAACTTTCCTGTCAACTTACCTTACTCTTCTCATCGGGGGTAGAGTACAGGGGTCGACTGGAGAGTGATCTGCTGTCGATTTGGCGGGTCTTCACTAGACCCGCTAAATCGACTACCAGTGGATCGAGCTCAAAGCGTCGATCCTGGCAGTAGTGTAGATGTAGCCTCACTTTTCTCTGTGTGTTCTTGTGGCCATGAGACTGTACCCAGCGGCCTTGTGCCTAGTAGGAGCACTGAACTGTCCCTTCTGAAAAGGTGCTAGGCTTTACTGCCCACTCAGGCTCAGTGCTGACTTGGTCCTGCTGGGTTTTGTGCTGGTAGGATGCAAAAGTAACCTTAATTCTGGCATTCCCTAACTTTTGAGTGCTTGATTTTGTTACTTTAATAATAGTCTTTTAACATAGTTTTTATTTCTGTGTAGTTAATATATAGAATACATATGGTAACTGACCAATATATACATATTGCTGTAGCCTGGAAGTATTTTAGTATGTAGTAAGAAACTATGATCTGAAAGTAAAATTTGTGTACAGTGTCTTCTATCCCAATCAGTTTCCCCTTCTCTTCTTATAATGTTATTTTTCAAGCATCTTACCCACCAGGGCCTGTTGCTGGTTGTCCCTCATCTATTTCCCACTGCTGAACTGTTGCTCCTAGAGACAGTGCTCCTGCAAGAAACTGACAGGGGCAATAGTTCTGATATGTAAGAACTGCTCCTGTATTAAAATTAAAGACAAAGGGTCTGTTCTGGCTTCCATTCAAATCAATGGCAAACTCCCATTGTCTTCATTTTGAAGAGGATCAGACTTAAATTTAAGTTCTAGAACACATGGGATTCTAAATTAAGATTTGGGGTTGCTTTGTATCGGCTGCCTCACAGAATTTTCTTTACAATAGCTCTGGCACTGACTGAAAGAGGTAAACCAAAATAATTGAATTTTGAAATAAAATGCTCCTCCTTATTTGATTTTCATCATTCAGAATTTCCACTCTCAAAATATTAAAGCTGAACAAATGTAACAGGGATGTCCCTAATCAGTTAGACAAAAAAAACAGAACCTCTTACAAAAAGGGATTCTGTTCAGAAAAGAAGGAGCAAGAAAGGCAATTTAAGCAGAACTAAAGGCAGAGTGAAAAGGTTGACTGCACATTTAGGATGTAGGGCAGGGAATTGTAATCATGTCATTTCTCTTTTTAAAATGAGTTTTGCCTTCCTTGTTTGTGGTATGTTTTCCTACTAAGTATAAGTTGATCTTTGTCCACTTAGCCTGCAGTTAGTAGCATCTTAAATTTGCTGAACATAAATTGTTATTTTGATAGTTTCTGAGGGTACTTTGCTGTGTATATATAATTGTGTTGTTCTTTGTTCTTTATATGATTAGTGTATCCAAATGTACATTGCCATGGCTGGTTACTGCACTGTTGTATGTGTTTCAAATCCTTTCGGCTTATAGAACTGAATTTCAGGCAAGGACAAGGAAAGGACAACAAAATAATTTTTAAAAAGGAGATATTGATTATTTGAACAATGATTTCTGGGAAACCAGTTGTTACCGTTATTTATTGGTTTATTTGGCAGTTAACAGCCTGAAATAAAGAAAAGAGCACTTAACAGTGACAAACTAGTAGTTAACTGCAGCTAAGTGATAATTAATGAATCACAGTGAATAGTTTTTTACGACAAAAGTGTATTTTTAAAATGTTGGCAGCTGATGTACAACAAACTGCACAGCTGCAGTAGAAAAATCAGTCACCTCAAAGTTAATGGTGCATTACTCACCAACCAGAATAGAGGATGCTTTTGCTTGTAAAACTTTAATATACCATTTTAGAGTGTATTAAAATTTCTGTTATCTATCATTCTAGTAAAAATACAGATTAATATTCCTGTCACTTTTCGCAAAAGCCTGGACACCCAAAGGCTGAATAATGTGACATTTAACCCCTGAACTTCTGTCACTCCAAAATGATAGATATGAAGGTTACCTGGTTTCTTGGAAGGAAGGCACTGGATCAAGCGGGTAATGGTGACAAAGTACAATGAGTAAAAAGACTGCAGCTGTAAAGTAATAAATTACACCTCTCAAAGCCTGAAGTTCTAGAAGTGAAAAGAGCCAGAGGACCAGTAACCAGCATCCCAGGAGCTGTGTGCACAAATGTGATAGGAAGGCAGCACGCATGGATCAGACACCAGGAGAAGGGAAAGGAAGACACTGTTATTGTTAATCAGCTTTTGTTGATCCTAGTCACTGGAGATGAAGAAGACCTTTGTTTTTAAAGATGAATTTTCACTAAAGCACTTGCAGAGGAGAGCACATATGTAACTTCTGTTTCACCCAGTCCCATTTTGGGGCACTTTTAGGCTTGTTTGATTGTTATAGAATTTACTTTTTCTCTCAGCAAGAACAAGCGTTTGACAAGGTGTTGAAATAATACACCTCAACTACTCTCATAATTCTCTTGTTCTGCACTTAGGTTTGCTTTCTGAAGTTGATAAATAAGGATGGTGTCTGAAATGAGCTCTTCTCCAAAACAGCCTTCAGAAGTATCACTCTAAGTTGGAGTCAAGCACTGTTTTAACAGTGAGTAGTCTGTACATACTCACATGTCGCTTCATGCCACAAAGAATGATGCTCCAGTTTGCAGTACAAAAAATATCAATATTAGTATTGTTATTTATCCAATACCATATTATAGATGGGTATGGCACTTTGCAGACATTAAAACACCAGCATCCCTGACTTGTTTGTACGCTGCACATAGCATACGCATGTGCCTACAAAAATAGAGTCAATAATCACAATTTGAATATTACAAACATACATTGAAACATCAAGATTATTATTTGTATTCTCATAGCATCTACAAGCCCTAGTCATGTCCCTAAAGAGCTTACAATCTCATTACAAGACACAATAGATAGTGTGAATGTACCTAAACTGAATCACCATCTGATAATATAGCTCTAATCGTTGTCCTCCCCACCCTCTTTTGTTACACTCACTCATTATGCCATGTCCAAACGTAAGGCCTTGATCCTGCAACTGATGGGTGGACTCTTACAACTGTGTGGAGTAGCACATGTAAGAATGTGCCTGCACAGTTCAGACTGCATGATTTAGGCCCCAATCCTGCAAAGATTTATTCAAATGGAGGGCTCTAACAAATTCACGGCCATGAAAAATGCATCATGGACCATGAAATCTGGTCTCCCCCTGTGAAATCTGGTCTCTTGTGTGCTTTTACTCTATACTGTACAAATTTCACAAGGGAGACTAGACTTTCTCAAATTGGGGGTCCTGACCCCCAAAAAGGGAGTTGCGGGGGGGGGGGGTGTCACAAGGTTATTTTACGGGGGATCGTGGTATTGCTATCCTTAATTCTCCACTGCCATCAAAGCTGGGCAGCTGGAGAGCGGCGGCAGTTGGCCGGGACCCCAGCTCTGCAGGCAGCGCCTGCCAGCAGCACAGAAGTAAGGGTGGCAATACCATACCATGCCACCCTTACTTCTGCGCTGCTGCCTTCAGAGCTGGGCGGCTGGAGAGTGGCAGCTGCTGACTGAGGGCCCAGCTCTGCGGGCAGCAGAAGTAAGGGTGGCAATACCATACCATGCCACCCTTATTTCTGCGCTGCTGCTGGCAGCGGTTCTGCCTTCAGAGCTGGGGTCCCGGCCAGCAGCTGCCACTTTCCAGCTGCTCAGCTCTGAAGGCAGCGCCACCACCAGCAGCAGTACAGAAGTAAGGGTAGCAGTACCACAACCCTCCCTACAATAACCTTGTGACCCTCCCGCCCCAAACTCATTTTTTGGGTCAGGACCGTTACAATTACAACACCGTGACATTTCAGATTTAAATAGCTGAAATCATGACATTTACTATTTTTAAAATCCTATGACTTTGGAACTGACCACAATGAACCATGAATTTGGTAGCGCCCTACTCATATGCTTCACTTTATTCATGTATATGTAAGCAGAGTCAGGATGAGCTCCACCCTGACATCTGGTGGTGAGTCATGGCAAAGCACTCCAGGGGCTGATCCAATTTGCATAGGCACACCCACCCTGCCTGGTACGAACCATAGTGGCCCAAATGGGCATTTTGGGCTGCTGTAGGATCCTCAGTTTTCTGTATTGGGGGCAGGAATTTCTGTTATTGGGGCAGGAAGAATAAACTGTTATACTGCTTATGTAAATCATGGCCAGTGGAACTGTACTTGGCCTTTTGTCATGTTAAAGGGGAACTTGCCATGAACTAAACAACACTCGCCAGCCAAGGGACATGGGTTCCAAAGCCCAGTGAATGGAGAGAGGCCGGGGACAGGGGATTGCTTCTTGGCCAAGATCAAGCGTAATACCTGGTGGTGTAAGACCCTTGTGAGGGTCTGAGACACCAATTGCAGTATCTCTGCCTCTCTCCACTGTGGAATATCAGAGCTAATGTTGAGTTCCTTGAGAGTCTGGTTTCAGACTGCTGAATTGAAATCACTCTGGGCTAATAGTGCAACTGAGCACTAGGGCTCCCCTAAACTACAAGCTGAAATCACTAAAGTGCTAACAGCCTTCTGAGCTGAAATCACTAAGCTGAAATCACTGAGCACTGTGTTAAGTAGTGGGGGAGCCTGAAGATAAGTGGCTGGTGGAGCAGTTGGCAAGACAGCTGATGGTGTGGTGCTGCTGGCAAAGCAGAGCAGTTCGTGAGGACAGTCGGAGTGGTGCTGCTGGCAGAGCGGAGCAGTTCGTGGTTGCAGTTGGAGCAGCTTGCAGGACGGCTGGTGGAGCGGCGCTGTTGGTGGGACAGAGCAGTTCGTGGGGACAGCGGTAGCGGCTTGCGAGACGGCTGGCGGAGCAGAGTGGAGCCCCACGGAGGGGTGAGGCAATCATCTTCACGCCACGTAAGGTGCCCCTTACCCCCCGCCCCTTCCCCTTGCCGCCCAGGCGGGTGGCGTGTGGCACCCTGCAGATGAACTTTTGAACTCTGGGACTGGACTTTTGGGTTCGTGGACTTTTGGGGACTTTGGGTGACGTTTGGGTTGCTGGACTCAAGAACCCAAGGGACAGGGCATGGCCCAATTGGCTGGGGTGGGTCTTGCTCACAGTTTGGCTTATAGATCCTAGTTGCGGTGTTTTCCCAATTTAAGGCTGGTATCGTTTACCTGCTGCTATTAAAGATTTCTGTTACACTGAGGCTCTGTGCTTGCGAGAGGGGAAGTATTGCCTCTTTGAGGCGCCCAGGGGTGTGTATAAGATTTTCCCAGGTTACTGGGTGGGGGCTTGAGCCGGTTTTGCATTGCATTGTTGAGAAGGGAACCCCTATGTACTGAACCTGGCCCTTGCTGCTGTCAACTCATCCTGGCAGAAGGGTTACATATATAAAGTCAATTTATGTACGCAAGTCTTTGCAGGATTGGTGATTTTAGTAGTAAGCAATTCAGGAAAGGGACCAGTAGCTCTTTTTTTCTGGGAAGCACCCCACATGCTTTTGTGCATTGTAAAAAATATAAATAATTTTAATATTTAATGAAGTGATGTACCCCAAAATTATGTTCCTAGGAAAATGGAGCTTTCTATATCCTTAAATTCTATTTCCTTATTCTCTTATTTTCTGTTTTCAGACAAATAATTTCCCATGTCCAAGCTCTTGGGAATGTGTCGATATTTCCCTAGGTATAATTGGTGGCAAAAATTTCACTATGGAAATATAGCAATTGTGAATTTAAAACACATGAACCACCCTAGCAGTTGATTGTGCTCACTCAACCAGATCACCCTCCATTGCATCCTGCCTTGCAAATATGTGCATATATTTCCCAGGAGGTAATTCCTTATAATGTTCTACCAGACGATATAGCTCTTTGAAATGTGGAGAAAAACAAATTGAAATCCTATGATATTACAAAATCAGATGTAACAACCACCAGAATTAGACCCTGTCACTTATTTTAGATTTGACCTGTTAGACAATTCTAGAGTATGGTTTAGTTTAAGAATGTCCCATGATGTTGTTGGTTGATATTCATTATCACATGCCCTTTGGTATACTTATTATTTAAGTAAGACTTTTAGCTGGCAACATAACTATGTCACTGCACAATACTGAGAAATGCCATAAAATACTGTTTTCCTGCTTTAATTAGAACAATCTGTTCTCTTTTCTGATATTTTATATATTTGTTTTACTTAGTCAGGATGTAGCATATACAGCTGCCAAACCATTTTCTAAGTATGTGCACAGAATTTATAAAAGCGAGAAAGGGTCCTGTGGCACCTTATAGACTAACAGAGGTATTGGAGCATAAGCTTTCGTGGGTGAATACCCACTTCTTTGGATGCAAGCAGTGGAAATGTCCAGGGGAAATGTCCACCGAAGAAGTGGGTATTCACCCACGAAAGCTTATGCTCCAATACCTCTGTTAGTCTATAAGGTACCACAGGACCCTTTCTCGCTTCTACAAATCCAGACTAACACAGCTACCCCTCTGATACTTGAGAATTTATAAAAGTATACAAAACTTTGTTTAAAAATGTTAGCAATAAAGAATTAGCTGCCTCTCAGCAGGAGTCACCTGAAACAGACTTTCCTGTTCCTCCACTCAGGAAAAAGCTTGACAAAACTGAGGAATTTTAATTAGTTATAAATAGTCAACAATCTTGCACTCTGTCAGTGAAGTGTGTTCTAGTGCCATAGGCCCTTATCAAGAATACCCAGGCTTCAGTTGTTCCAGTCTAGAAACCATGCACTAGAGTCCTTCACCTGATCTCAACCACTATAACTTCTATGCTGAGAGAAAGAAGGTATCTTTGGCATGTAGGTTCCAAATCATAGGAGAGATTACACAGCACATATTCTTTCCTACTACAGAGATACCATGTACCCAACTGTTGTCTCTCATACCCATTTCTTCTATTTATTTTCATGGTCCCTTTTGGCCACTTATTTATTACTCTTTCAGTAGAATAATGTTCTGCCTGAATTTTCCATTTACTCCTAATGTCTTAACTGTCTATTATGTCCTCTAGTTTGTGAAGCATACACCATAATAAAAACTTACTTTGATCCTCTTTATTGGTCGTCTTACAAATTTTGAAGAACCATTAGGTCACATCAAAGTCTCCTTATTTCCAAGGAGAATAAACCCATTTTGTAACAGGCAGAGATCTATATCAAGTCAGATACAAAGTAAGGGGACTAAACCAAATCCTTTATCCTTCCTTAACAAAAAAATGTGGCAAACCTCGCTGTTTTGTCTGTATATCTTAAGCCATGAAAGTCCTTTATTTCTGTTCAGAAATAAAAACAATATATTGTAAAAGCAGAAGTAAAAAAGCCATTTTAATAATTCTTTAATATAAATTTACAGAGTGCCTCTTCTGCTTGCTGGTTCTATTGAACAAGAACAGTGCTACCCGTTTTATGTACAGTAACGTGTCACATCTTTCTCTTAAACATGATGATGGGAAGATAATGAGTAACTTTAATGCAAAACTGTTGTCAAGGCTCATTTTCATAGTGGTAGTATATGAATTCTCTCACTGTAGAGATCAGCTTGCTGGAAATGTATAATGTTTCTGCACAACATAATTTCTTCACTTCTTGGCAGGGCTTTATACTGTAGGCAATCCCTCACAGTTCTGGGAGCAGATCCTCAGCTTGTGTAAATCCGCTCCTTTTTACCTCAGTGAAGTTAGATCAGTTTACACCATCTGATGATCTTACCCTTCGTGTTTCTCATTTCCTCCAGCTTAAAAAAATGACTGTAACAGGTGACAATCAAGTAGTTTTCATTATCCATTGTGGAAAGATGGCATGTCAGAAGGGACATAAATGTCTCACACTCATATGGGTGGAAGTACTCACAACCAAATGTGTGCATATATCTCTTTCATAAATTGGGCATGATTTACTTCAGTTGTTATGAGAGACGGGGATGGATAAACTACTGGATTCTCTTCTTGCACGTTTCCAAGTCCTTGTTTAGATGCATCCACCTTAACCATTACCTCTTTTAAATCTCATCCTGTACCAATATACCTCCCCTTGACAACTAGTTTAATTTTGGTGAAGACAGAATAATGATGACCATCCCATGGAAACTGAATGTTTTCTCAGGAGATCTCTTATCTGTGTCAAAATTTCTACAAGGTGTAGTATAAACATGACAAGGCAAATTGCTATTCCTTATATATTTCTAACTCAGCACAATACTCCGGTGGCCCCATCAGAGTGATTGCTGCCACTTTTCCAGCATCAGCTTTTATTTCTGTCCCTTAGAGAATATGACCAAAATACTTTAGTTGCTTGGAATAGGCATTTGTCCAGATTTAATCTGACTCCCTTTTCCACATGCTTTGGGAGCATGACATGTAGATTGGTTCATGGATGCTGGGGGTATTGTCGCCCCCTCCTGACTTGAAGTGATGTCCATTATATACAGAGTTTACACTTAGGATCAATGGCTCTCAGCACCCCTATTATACAAATTGTTACAGCACCACTGGATTGGCTTCATATTCTTGAACAGTAGCATTGACACCAACATATTTTCCACAATGGCTGCAACCTCATGAAGCCTGTCATAGGTGTTGTCCGCTTTCTTTTGAAACACTAATTGGGTTGACTGAATACCCAGTAGTGTAGCCAGGGGGAGAGCAGGGGGAGCGGCCGCACCCCTGTGAGGAGAAGCGGCGCTAAGGTGCCTCCCGAGCCCGGCTGCAGGAGCCGGGCTCGGGGGCGCTTTAAAAGGCCGGCGGCTCCTGCCGCTGCGGGGAGCCACAGGCCCTTTAAAGCGCCCCCTCCCCCCCCCAGCCCCATTGCCGGACCTGGGCCAGGGGGGTCACTTTAAAAGGCCGGCAGCTCCTCCCGCTGTGGGGAGCCACGGCCCTTTAAAGCACCCCCCCTAGCCCCGCTGCCGGACCCGGGCGGGGGGGAGGGCGCTTTAAAAGGCCCACGGTTCCTGCAGATGCGGGGAGCCGTGGGCCTTTTAAAGTGCCCCCCCTCAGCCCCGCTGCCGGAGCCGGGCTTGGGCGGGGATTTAAAAGGCACGGGGGCTCCGCAGCGGCTGGAGCCCCAGGCCCTTTAAAGCGCTGCCGGGGTGAGTACAGGGGGAGCGGGGAGGCGCCTTTTTATAGCGCCGCTCCCCCTGTGCTCTAAACCTGGCTACGCCACTGTGAATACCATAGAGTAAGTGGCTGAATCTTTATCTCCTTTGGCTGTACTAAACCTGCTTAGCATTGAATTTTCTTCAGCCATTTTCACCTACCAGATCTGGTATCCAGGACACTAAAAGTTAGGGTATTAGCCAATTTAATAATTGCATCCTCACACCGGTAATGCTCTCATTATATTGCCGTGTTCAGATATCATGGACCTAAGCATAGTCCCAGCGCTGTTGTATGTGGTTTCCCAAATTACGCCAAGGAGCTTACCCACTCCATAGGACCTCTGCATTTTCCAGGTTCAATACTTCTTTAGTCAATTAGTCTTACTGTGCAATTGAGATGTTCATGGAGAATGTATTATGATCTCTATAGCGGTACCCACCTTAATCTTGTATTTCTCAGGAAACAGCTGTAATACACACAATGTATCCTTGTGCATTTTTCTTAGGTCATATGTCTTAGTGGCAGTAGAATGGGGATGACGTGACCGACCCAATACATTTAAGCAGACTTTGATACCTAACACTGGTACTTATTTATTTATAATATCCATTTTTTGTCCACTGTTTTGCATCCTCATTGTGCTTATACAAAACTGTGCATGTATCTTGCACAACTAGCAGCTCAGCTCGGAAACTAAACAATTTATGTGGTGGGTGTGAGACCTTCAGCTCTTCATGTGAAGTGTTTTGTGCACCAGTGTGCAATTTAAATCCGACCTAGTGATATTTCTCCTCCCTGGTAACCTCTCAAACACCTCTTGCTATTCCCACCCTTCCATGCATGACTGCTTCCATTGAAATATCATCTGTACTGTATTGTGGCTGCTCATTCACCTAAAGTAATCTTTTGGATTTGTACATTTTGCATAAGAAAAGAGAAATCATTATATTTATAACAAATCGGTCCTATTTCTAAACAAGCCTCTGGCATGTGTCTTCTCCCACATTTCCCACAGGCTCTCTCCTTGTTTACAAATTTGTAGCTTGCCTGCTTATGTGATTGCAAAGTATTGGTGAGGCTTTGCTTCCTCTTCAAAATAATTACCAAGGTGATCTAAGGGAGCAGATAAAAGCAGCAACCAGCTGCACCTGATCCAGTTGCGTGTGCCAGCTGCAGCATGTGCAGGAGCTGTGAAATGCTGTCTATGCCTGATTACTTCCTGTAGTCCATGATCACAAGGAGCTTAAGCCAGCTATCCACATCCAGATTCCAATCAAAATGTAAGGCTTTGGAGCAGTTAAAGGTAAGGACCTAAAAGAAGAAAGGAGGCTTTTAACACTGGGATGAGGGCAGAGGAGACAGAAAGTGTATTCAAAACTCAAAGTTATTGAGGGATCCTTTGATTTTATAGAGGAGCACCTGATTCGTTGGGGACTCTGGTTGGATCTAGGCTCTGTTTAATCATAACTTGCTCATGGAGGAAAATGAGCTGTGTGAGAGCACTTTACTATTGTAGTCACCACTCCACCCCTCCACATGCCTAGAAAACGCTGCATACCCCCACAAAAATATCATGCAATGGTGCACAAGTATTCACACCGCCAGTATGACTGAACAAGGTTAAGTACCATCACATTCAACACTGTGTCATTCTCTGCCATTGCAGTGCCAGTGAAGATCGCAACCACTGATGTAGAATCTGCACTGGTCTTCCCAGTGCGGTCTCATTCTTCTTCTTCCCAAGCTTCCAGGGCAGCTGCAATGGCTCTGCCACCTGTCAAGCAACTCGCCTACTAACCGCATGCAGACTTGAGAGTACCCAAGACAATACTCCACTAGTCTTCGCCTTGCCTGTGTCCCACTCCAAATCAGGGGAGTGCAAAGGTGCCTTACAGCCATCTCTGGACTTGCTTTAAGTGCTTCTTCAGTGGAGAATCAGGGCCACTGGCTGCACAAAGATTGATTGAGTTAAAAAAGGAAGCTAGTTGCTTTGTGAATCAGCAGAATAATTAATGCACCTTCTTTTCAGACTGTGACACATGAGGCTCGAGGCTGAGAGAAGCTTCTTCTGCTGAACCCTGATAACTTTGCATTTGCAATGTTTATAAGCAGCCATGTAGACGCTCAAGTTTCTGAAGGAAAATGATTTTGTGCAATGGGAGAGATCTTACACACAGCAAGCCCATCTGACAAGTCAGGGCCAAGTATTTGATCAAATTGCAGCTTTCTCCATTGCACAGTAACAGAAGTCATGGGGGTGTTGGTACAGTTTTTGTCATTTTAATGTCTGTGACCATTAAGTTGGCAATAGCTACCCTATTTTGAACAGCATGTGGGGTTTTAGAGTTGACAGTTTGGACTCTGGTGATAGTAATGCTTTTTGAAGCAATTAATCTTTTAAACACAGCACTGGGCCCAAAAAGCACTTTAAAGAAAGTGAATGTAGTTCTCTCAACAGGTGGTGGAATAATAACTTTGAAGGCTCAAGTCCCCTCAAGTAAGTATAACATATGCCTATATTAAATGCTCCAAAACTATGTGAAAAGAATATTAAGGTTGCAAAATCAAGCACTCAGGAAATGCCAGTGCTGTGCTACCAGTTTTGCCTATAATTAAAAAGGATAGCTGAGAGTCAGCTAACAATTTGCTAGGTGCTAATTAGCACTCAGCTGAAACCTGAGCATTCCCATTGAACTAATTTAAACATGTTGAAGGTTAACCTCCTTAGCCAAGCTGCTGCTCAGTGGTAGAATGCTCTCAAAGGCAGATGAGTGCTGGCTGAGCACTGCCACAGGTGGACTCCTAGCTCCTTGTTCTTGCTGTGGTACAGCCTTGTGTAACACCCAAAATTTGCTAAGTAGGAACTTTCCAACTACAGAGGAAGACATAGGGCTAGATTCACAAGGTGGGTGGAGGGTGAGGAGTTTGCTTGCCTGTTTAGGTGCCTAAGTTCAGTGTTTGTGCTACTGGCATTCACAAAACCACTGCTAGGCTGCTGCCAAACCTTGAAGGCACCTAAGTTTCAAGTAGTAAAGTCCCTCAGGTGCCTAAATGGTGACACTTCCAAGCTGCTTGGTGCTTCACTCATGACTGAGCCCTGGTGGGATCTGCTAATTAGGTGCTCCCTTGCTTCTCTTGCTTGAGGTGTCAGATCAGGGCTACCCTCTGACAGCAGCAGAAGGAGCCACGGCTTCCCCTGCCCTCTTGCTTTTTACTCTATAGCTGAGTGGTTAGAGTACTCATCTAGGATGAGATAGATGTGGCTTCAGATCCCTCCTCCTGAGGATGTGGAGCAAGTACTGGAACCCAGCTCTCTGACTCTCCCACATGAACTAACCACTGGGTTGCAGAGATGTACTTGATCTCTTTCTGGCCCAACTGCACTTGGCAGTAGGGCATCTGAAAGTTAGGTGTTGCAACACTGAATGCTGCAAGCAATGTTTAAGTCCCACTTGTGAATCTAGCCCACAGTCTGCCTGAAAAATCTTCTGACAGGGATAAACTCCTTTCTGGCTGGCTGATAGTGATAATCCCTGGTCTGTTGGGGTTAGTTACAGTTCACCTTCTGTATTTTAGTGAAGAATGGTTACTAAGAGTGGGGTTAAAGCACATATTAGCGTTAAGCTGTGACAATGCAACATATGTTTTAAAAAGCAAGTTAATGAAGCTGAAGGAATTTTTATACTGATCTTTCAGCTACCTGTATCTCTGTGTATGTTAATGTGCTGAAGGTATTACAGGTGATCTGGTATGCCAGAGAGGGCTCAGGTTTCTATGGCTTTTAGGCTCTGCAAAGGGGCAGGCTCCCTAAATGTACCACCCTCACTAGCCTTTATCTCTGTGCGCTTAAACAAAAATAACTTTCCAGTGCAGAAATGTGCAGGCTGATTGAAGGCTCAATATGTTTGAACTCTTCAGTCAGTCCCTAATTTGGATAGCCATATATTAACTAGTGATTGGCATGTAGCTAGCCAATACAAACTATATAAAACTCTAGTTCAGCTTGGTATTGACTTTTTCCATATGGTATACAGTTGCAGTGCAAGTATTTGCACATTACTGCACCAGGCTTTCTCCATGCTGATTTATAGAGACATCGCTAGAGGTAAAAGGGTCGATCAGTCTCCATTGGCAACGTGTCTGAAACAAAACCCCAGTTCCCAACACTGGTCAACTTTGAGGGGGTTCAGATCCAAACTTTGTAGCTGGTTCTTGTCTCTAAAACGAGCCAGGATGAAAGCTGAATGTTCCTGAACTCTGAGAGTTTGGATCTGGACCTGGATTTAACTTTACAGCACCTTGGTCTTTGACCTGTCTGTTAATACTGCCAAATAAGGTACAAATAACACTAATTATAGCAATAAGGAAGCATTCTTAAGGATCTGGAATGAGATGACCAGCTGTTGGTAATAACATCGAAAGTGTGAACCAGATTTTCTGGCCAACTCTGCATCCTTTACGCCATTCTGGGTATATTTCACCTGCTGCCGGCTCCCTTGGTTTAGAGGAGTCCCTTGCAGGTACGTAGTAGAGCCAATTCATCCACCGTTGTCCCTGTAGCTCTGTGTGTAGGGGCCTCTCACGTGCAGCCTGAGTGTGCGGTGCTGTGACTGCCCCCAACTGGTGGTTTAAAACAACTCTAAACTCCTCTGGGGCTGGGGTTGACATGCAGTTGGCTTTAGAAATTAGAAAGTCATACCTGCCTCTATCTGGCCCCTGGACTTACCAAGAAAGTGAATAGACCTGATCTGCTTTAAGTGCTGCTCATTTTTTGCTTCCAAATGCACAAAGCATTTTTTGTGATCAGTGTTGCTGTTTTGTGACTAAGCAAGTGACTTTCTTCTAGCTATTTTTGACTTCTGAAAGTCTGCATGGGGAAAGGGGGACAGTTGACAGCACAAATGGTGTTTATATCCCATGCTTATAACATACCCACCCTGATGCCTCGTAAAGCCACCTCTACAATAAATGCATTTTTATTGGAGAAGTTCCCTAGTCTTAGTCACACTGCCATCTTTTTTTATTATTATGTTACTGAGGCTGCATTGGGTTTTTCTTGCCTTGCGGAGCCTGCAGCTCAGTGTCTTTACTGATATCAGTGCTGACTGTCTTAGACTCTTCATTAGAAAGACTGAGCCTCAAAGCACAAAACATAGAGCAGCTCCAATTCCATTTTTTTATTTCTGCACAAGATGGATTATTTTTCTGAATATAGACCCATATGCTCCCCTCTTCTCCCAACTATTGCAGCAGAGAAATATACAGTAACTGTGAGCATTGGAAAGCTATAAATAGGCTTAACTGAGAAGCAAAATAGGGAAAACTTTTTTCCCCATTGAAATATACAGCAGTAAGAAATCTATGAAGAGAGAGTGGAGGGAAAAAATGGGTAGGTTTTGGCTAAAAATGACAAATTTGACAAAGGGTGGCTGGCATATATTCAAAAGTATAATGTGGTAAAAGTGACATAACACAGTGCTCCGTTCGAAGGCCCCAATCCTGGTAACTTTCACCCAGGAGCCCTGAGTGGGACTACATGCATGCATTAAAAAGGGATCTGATTCTCTGAGGTGCTGAACATGTGCACTCCTATTGGAACAAATAGGAGCTGTGAGTGTGTAACCCACTGAGGAGCATGTGTTCTTCACAGGGGATGTGAGCCTGTTGAAGCTCTCAGCTATAGCCTGGCTCTTTAGCTCAAGATGAAAAGACTTGTACTTATCAATCCCTGGTGCTAGCTAAGACAGCTGCTGATGTATGTGCTCAGTAGCTCTGAAATCTAGCCATTTATTTGGGTGCCTAACTTTAGGCACATAAGTTTGAAAATGTCGAACCTAAGGGTACGTCTACACAGCACAAGAAAAACTCGCGGCTGGCCTGTGCCAGCCAACTTGGGCTCATAGGACTTGGGCTGCAGGGCTGTTTCATTGCTGTGTAGATTTCTGGGCTGGGGCCCAGGATCAAGGACCCTAGCAACTCGAGACCTGTGAGCCAAAGTTGGCTGGCACAGACCAGCTATGGGTTTTTCTTTGCTGTGTAGACATCACTATCTAGACATGTAAAATGAAGATATTTTCCTACCTGACAGTGTTGTGAAGCTAAATTAAATTGGTAGAAGTACCAATTTATTTTTGAAAGTACTATCTATTGAGTTAAGGTCAGACACCTTTAGGTTCTGGGTTTTTTTAATACTGCTTGATTGCATAATGATTTGGCCTATAAGATACGAATATTCCAAATGTTACAAAACAGAACTTTTTTCCTTCAAGGAGCCTATACTATACATATTCAAGTGCTGGTCCATAATGAATATTGTGAGGATGTGTGTACTGCTACTTTAAACTTTATAATAAATCAAGCATCAGAGTCTGGGGAAGGTTTGAGGCTGTCAGATATAAAGTGAAGGGGGAGAGGGTCGGATGCAGTGCTATAAAATCCTCTTACCAGTAAAGGGTTAAGAAATGCAGGTAGCCAGGCTGATACCTGACCGGGCTGGCATCTAACCAATAAGGGGACAAGATACTTTTAGATCTTGGGAGGGGGGAAGGTGTTGTGTGTGCCTCTTTGTCTGAGGCAGAGTGATCTGGGAGACAGAAAGGACCTGCAGAAAATCAGTCTTCTTCTCACCAAACCTCACTTTTCTAAAGTTAGTCAGCATTGCGAACAGGGTTGGTTTGTTTTGCTTGGTGAGCTTTCCCTGTGTTAGAGGGAGGGGTTATTCCTGTTTTTTCTGTAACTTTAAGGTTTTATCCAGAGGGGGAATCCCTCTGAGTTTGGAAATTGAGTACCCTGTAAAATAGTTACCATCCTGATTTTACAGAGATGATTTTTACCTTCTTTGTTTTAATGAAACCCTTCTTTAAGAAGCTGACTGTTTTCTATGGTTCTAAAACCCTGGGGGTGGGTTTTTAGATCACTGTGTAACCAATTGGTTAGGAGATTATTCTCAAGCTCCCCAGGAAAGGGGGTGTACGGGCTTGAGAGGGTATTTTGGGGGGAAGGGGAACTTCAAGTGGTTCCTTTCCCGGATTCCTGTTTAAACCACTTGATGGTGGCAGCAAAAGAAGCTTTTCTCAGGGTGCAGGGAATTTTGTACCTTGGGGGTTTTAACCTAAGCTGGTAGAAATAAGCTTAGGGGGTCTTCATGCGGGTCCCCACGTCTTTACACTAGAGTGCAGAGTGGGAAGGGACCCTTGACAGAGGCAATGAGGGAGATCCCTGCTCTGACCCCTTTACACCATGTAAAAGGGCCAGACAAGCATAAAGGGAGCACTAAGGGTGCCAGTCTTGGCCATGGGAGGATTCTTTGATGCAGGCACTGGGGGGGAAAAAAAAAAGCCTTGAAGCTCTCTTCCTCAGACCCCTCCACAAGCTCTGGGGTAGAGAGTATATTGGAAGTTGAAAAGGCACATCAGGGGCAGCGCCACAGTACACAGTGCTGTGTAGATTCTGGGCAATGTTGCAGCCCATAGGGCAGCTCTAGAAGCCTGTGCTTACAAGTCTCAAGAGGTCAAAGTTATTCCAGGGTCCCCAGAGCAATCCAGGATCGGGAAGATGCAAAGGTGGTTTATAGGTAACTTAACATCCCTTTCCCTGGTATGCAAGTTCTGTGCTACATGTCTTCCAGAAACTTATCTAGAATCTGTACAGTGAAGCAGAGAAACTGTAGCGATGATACTGTTTTCCTTACTTTGATAAAGTTCCATGTCCAGTGTTAGAAGACAGTTACATCTTTCTGTGATTCTTTACCATTGTCACATGGCATTTTGTTAGAAGTGGGATCATTCTGAGCTAGTATAAAAAAAGAGGAAAAGAAAATGCAAAATTTCAGTCATCCGCAAGGCTGTATAGTTTGGGATCTCCAAATGCAGTTGACTCAATGCAAAAAGTGCAGTCGCTACAAAGGCATTTTGAATAAAGAAATATTCCAAACACAAAACTGCATAGCTAAGTTCAGACCAATATGATTCATGATAGTTTTTGTCCTAAAATGTTCAACTTAAAACTAACCATTTTCTCCTTTATAAAGGTGTGGCTGAGATTTACCCTTTGATCATTGGCTCAGTTGGATTTACCGTAGCTTAGCTGTTGGACTGTGTTCCTATGTTCAGACCCAGTGTATAGCAGCTATCCAATGAAGCTTTACTGCACCTAGAAAACAAAACTCTGTGTCATTGGGCTTCTGCTACACGCTGTCTTATTTAAATAAAATGCTCTGCATTTTATTTGGCACAACTTAATAACTTTCATGGTGGGGCTATGTTTGGTATACATGCTTCCACTGCCAGTACTCTAACGCTCAATTCTTAAATTTTCCATTAGGCTTGACCGAAGCTGCTACAGAATTGGTTCATCTTCAATATCTCATACATTTTGCCTGAATTATGGACAAAACTGACAAAAAGCCATCAGAGTAGGGTGACCAGATAGCAAGTGAAAAAATCGGAACAGGGGGTGAGGGGTAACAGGTGCCTATATAAGAAAAAGCCCCCAAAATCAAAACTGTCCCTATAAAATTGGGACATCTGGTCACCCTACATCAGAGAATTTGGTCATCTGCAATTCTTAATACAGTTTCGTCTTTTAAATTATTGTAATTTCTATAATTGCGTCAAAACTACTGGGGTGAGCTAAGTAGCACAACTCAAAAAAAGTCTCCTGTGTCTATTGAATATGTAATGGTGCACAGTTACAGGCCTCAGTGGTGGTGTTTTCCCACTAATGACTTTACTTTTTAAATGGGCAGCCTTTCTGGCTAACAGAGGACACCAAGTCTATCATCCATCTTCAAGTGCTTATACACTAATGCTAGGAGCCTGGGTAACAAACAAGAGGAATTGTAATTGCTCATTTAGGAACACATATTTGATCTAGTCAGTATTATGGAAACCTGGTGGGATGATTGCCATGACTGGAATGTTAAAACTGATGGTTATAACCTATT
Organism: Macrochelys suwanniensis; assembly: GCA_033296515.1. Lineage (NCBI taxonomy): Eukaryota > Metazoa > Chordata > Testudines > Chelydridae > Macrochelys > Macrochelys suwanniensis. Next base: position 93,618,995 of record CM065776.1, on the reverse strand, counting down.
TAGGAAGGATTGAGCTGGCAAAAGGGGAGGAAGAGTGGCACTCAATACCATTTTTGACACAACCTGTTTCAGAGTCGTTAATAATTTGGAAGAAAATGAAGCACAAGGTGGGGTATGAGTTGGTGTCTGCTACAGACAATCAAAACACACTAAGGAACAGAATGACCAGCTCCTGGTGTACCTGCCTATAATGTGCAGGGGGGAAAACTGTGTGATCATGGGAGACTTCAATTTGAGTGACACATGCTGGAGGTCTCGTGCAGCAGTACTAAAACCATGCTTGGAATTTCTAACTATTCTCATTGACAATTTCCTAACTCAAAAAGTATTGGATCCAACATGGGACAATTCTATATTGGACCTCATCTTGACAGACAAAGAAAAACTGATCAAAGACCTAAAAATTAATGGTAGCTTGGGTACAAATGATCAAGACTTTAATCACATTTATAATGTGCAAACAGAATAAAGTCCAGACCAGTGGTGGTGTGTGTATGTGTGTATAAAAAAAAATACCTGGTGCTTTAAAAGAGCCCATTTCACAAATCTGAAAACAGTTATGAGCCAAATCAGCTGTGGGGAAGAATTTAATCAGAAAAATGTGAATGATAATTGGGAATTGTTTAAGAACACTTTATTAGATGCCCCAAAAGCCACAATCGAGGAAGACTCAGGGCTGGCGCGCCCACAAGGCAACCCTAGGCGGTTGCCTAGGGCGTCGGGACCTGGGGGGCGGCTGGCTGCGGCTGCCTCCCGGCTCCGGGGCTGAGCCAGGAGCGAGGGGGGTGGCTGGCTGCGGCTACCGCCCGCCTCGCGGCTGAGCCGGGAGTTGGGGGGGGGGGGGGGGGAGGGCGGCTGGCCGTGGCTGCCTCCCACAGGGAGTGGGAGGGGGGAGACTGGCTGCCGTGGGGGGTTGGTGTTAGCTGGGGGGGAGGGCGTGAGGGGTCAGTGTTAGTTGGGCGGGGAGGGGGCGCAGGGCTGGTGCAAGGAAGCTTCGCCTAGGGCGCGAACCTTCCTTGCACCGGCCCTGGGAAGATTGCTGTATTGGTTAAAAAATTAACTTGATTTAGAGGGAAAGTGAAAGCAGCTATTACTCTTTTGGTTTTGGGTGGGGGAGGGTTTAGTAAGAAATGGAAGAAACAGGGAGTTGATAGCATGAATATAAATCAGACGCTAAGCATTGTAAAAAATTGGTAAAGGAAGCAAAGGGACACAAGAAGACATCTTCTCTCTGCTGGCCATAGGTCAATAAAGAGTTTTTGAAGTATATTAGAAACAAAAAGAATTCTAACATAGGTATTGGTCCATTACTAGATGGAAATGGTAGAATTATCAATAATAATGCAGAAAAGGCAGAGGTGTTCAATAAACACTTCTGGATTGCTTAGTAAAATGGGTGCAAGCAAACAATGTGGTTTTGGTTTTTTTTAATATGGCTAAATGTATACTGTGACAGGTACAGCAATATGCTGGCCAAACCATACTGAATGAAATTTAAGTATTTTAGAATTCCATTGTAGTAAATCTTTGCAGTTTTATGTACTACTGTGGGATTGTATGGAACTTCTTTAGGAGGAAAACAGGATCGTGCAATCTCTGGGCAGTATTGTGAGTTTCAAAAGACTATGTTGAACGATGTAGCAATATGTGTGAGGTGGAGTTTCTGGAAAGTACTTGGGAGGAGGAGATTACAAAGTTCCACCTACAGATTCAGGGCTTGTCTACACTACAGGTTATGTTGGTATAACTTATGTCACTCAGAGGTGTGAAAAAGCACCCCCCACACACAACATAAGTTACACAAACCTGTTCACCAGTGTGAACAGCACTATGTCCTATGTCAGTGGGAGATATTACTGTAATCTCTGAGTGCCCCACAATCATTAATGTGTGGTAGGGCAGTACTATTATCCTTATCTTACAAATGGGGAGCTGAGGCAGAGAGAAGTTAAGTGATCTGCTCAAGGTCCTACAGAATGTCTGTGGTAGAACAGGGATTTGAACCAGGGTCCCAAGCAAGTTCCCCAACTATTGGCCCATTCTTCCTCTCAACAAAATCAATATTCACTCATCTACAGCATCCACAGAGCCAGCATATATGACAAGTAGAGGGCTATGTAACTAAATGGTGAGTGTGTGTTATGAGTCCCCTTCTCTGCCAATCCATAGAGGATATGAATTATTACAGCCCTCCAGCTACAGAGGCTTGTCTCTTTAGCTCAAGCTGTAGCAGTCCATGCTTTCAGGTCTGGTTCAGTTCTTGGTGCATTGACCAACATGGTGGCCATCACCATCTGTGCACAGAGTAGGTGAAAGTGGTAAATGGGGTGTCTGTGGGCCTCCTGGAGGGAGAAGGCATGTTTGTTGAGTCCTGTACTTGTAGCATAGCATCTTGGCCTGTGCCCCAGCCATCATGGCCCTTCAGCACAAAACATTTTTAGTGACAACATAATTAATGCCAATCAATATGGCTTTGTCAGACAAACTTGATATTGATTTTTTTTAATGCAATTAGAAGCTTGGTTGGCAAAGGTAACTATGTTGACCTAATGTACTTGGAATTACATCTTTTGTGAGTAAGGCATTTGATTTAGTAAGGCACAAAATTCTGATTTAAAAAAAAAAGCTATCACTATATACTAAAACAATGAAGAGTACTAGTGGCACCTTAGAGACTTACAAATGTATTTGGGCATAAGCTTTCATGTGTTAAAACCCACTTAATCAGATGGAAAATACAGTAGGAAGATATATATAACAGTACATGAGAAGATGGGAGTTGCCTTACCAAGTCGGGGGTTGAAACAATTCAATTAAAGTGGACTATTATCAACAGGACCGAAAAATCACTTTTGTAGTGGTAATCAGGGTGGCTCATTTCAAACAGTTGACAAGAGGTGTGAGTAACAGTAGGAGGAAATCAGTTTTTAGTTTTTGTAATCAGGGCTTTGGAGTAGAGCCCAGAGCCGGAGTGCAGAGCAGCTCCGGAGCAGTGGAGCTGCAGGTTTTTGCCTGGAGCTGGAGCAGAGCCGGAGCACAGCTCCAAAGCCCTGCTTATAATGACTCATCCACTCCCAGTATTTATTCAGGTCTAATTTGATGGTGTCCAGTTTGCAAATTAATTCCAGGTTTTTTGTTGAAGAATTGCCACTTTTAAGTCTGTTATTGAGTGTCCAGGGAGGTTGAAGTGTTCTCCGACTGGCTTTTTAATGTTATAATTCTTGATGTCTGATTTGTGTCAATTTATTCTTTTGCATAGAGACTGTCCGGTTTGGCCAATGTACGTGGCCGAGGGGCATTACTGGTACATGATGGCATATATCACATTGGTAGATGTGCAGGTGAATGAGCCCCTGATGGTGTGGCTGATGTGGTTAGGTCTTATGATGGTGTCCCTTGAATAGATATGTGGACAAGAGTTGGCATCAGGCTTTGTTGCAAGGATAGGTTCCTGGGTTAGTGTTTTTGTTGTGTGGTATGTAGTTGCTGGTGAGTATTTGCTTCAGCTTGGGGGGCTGTCTGTAAGCGAGGACTGGCCACAGATAAATAAAACGTCCTACATCTAGGAGCCAAGAATATAGGCCACACTTATGGGACGAGGGACTATGTCTTGTAAAGCAGTAATTTAGAAAAAGGACTTACGGGTCCTGAAGGACAATTGACTGAACCTCAGCTCCCAGTGCAACACTGTAGCTAAGAGGACCAATGTGATCTTTGGAGATTTTATTTATTTATATCTATAGATATAAGCAGGGGAATATCAGCAAGACTAGGGAGGTGGTTTTATCTTTTTATACAGCATGAGTGAGACCATTATTAGAATTACTGGAATACTGTGTCCAGTTCTAGTGTCAAGACTTCAGAAAGGATGGATCTCTTTTTCTGAACCCTTTCCAGCTTTTCTACAAAAATAAACTGACGGCTGGAACGTTTGCATTACAGCGAGAGACTTAAGAACTCAAACTACTTAGCTTAGAAAAGAGACGACTTAATCATGGTCTAGAAGTACCTACATGGGAATAAGATTGCTCATATAGATAACTGTCACTGATCGGTCCATCACCCCTCACAGAGAGAGCACCGATCACAACACGTCAGATGTGTTGTTCTAGCCAGTCCTCCAACTACCCACTGGCCAAGCTGTCAGTAGCACCGGACACCCGATTGACATAGCACACAGCAGCCTAGAACTCCTGAGCAATCCGCCAACCGCAGCCTCCCAAGCAGCTGGGATTACAGGCACATGCCACCACACCGGGCCTGCTCATATAGAAAGCTCTTTAATTCAGCAGATGAAGGGATAACAAGATCCAATAACTGGAAACTGAAGTTACACAAGTTCAGAATAGAAATACATTTTTTACAATGAGGGTAATTAACTATTGGAAAAACTTACCCGGAGATGTGGTGGATTCTCTATTGCTTGAAACTTTTCAATCAAAATTGGATTCCTTTCCAATAGATGTGTTTTGGCTCAACCAGAAGGTATGGACTTGATGCAGGAACCACTATTGCCTGTGTTATGCAGGAGTTCACACTAGAAGATCAAAATGGTCCCTTCTGACCTTAAATCCATGAAGCTGTACACACTGAACAAGAGGACTGACATAATGGAACTTTGCAGAACCCTCAGGGAAGATGAGCAATTGCACAATGCCACTGTTTGGGATCTTTCAGAGTGAAATAATTAAACCACAGGAGAATAGTTCTGTCCAATCCTGCCAGATTGTGCAGATGCATAAACAATAGCTCATGTTCAGTAGCAGCTGATTGAAAAACATGAGTATGGACAGCTCATAATGTAATCTGTGTGTATGGCTTCTTCACAAATGTAAAAATTGCAATCATTTGTGGACAACCTATGAACAGGAAGAGGTGAAAATCACTGAATAAATTATTTGCTCAGCTGTCGCTGCAGATGGAAAAAAGGGGCAAGAAGGTTGCAGGGGTTATTTTTCTTTAAATCTTTTTACAGATGATTCCAAGTGGTTAAAGAGGCGATCTTTAATGTTTCAGAGGATTATTTTAAAGTTCAGAACCAGTATGACTACTTTCCCAAGTTCTGGGGAGAGGGGGGAAACCCATACACCCTTTTCCTCTTTATGTGACAAAGGCAAATAGCCTCTGAGAAAACAGAGCTGCTTTTGAACATTTAAAAATGTCATACTGTAAAGGACTGACAGCACCTACTGCTGTGCAAAGGGGAAAGATGGGGTGTATTTCTGAAGCCAAATGAAGACGCAGGAGCATTCATTACACAGAAAAAGTTCAGATGAAGGTTCAGGGGGTACGGGGGTGGAGCTGTGTGTGAGTGAGAGAAATTGTCGCAAAGATGGGCAAAAATCTCTAAAGATGCTGCAACATGAGCTACACCAAACCAGAAAATATTTCTAATAATTGGCTCACTAATAGACGGTCTAAAATGTGAATGCTGTTTATGGTTAAAATCAGTAGGGTTCTAATGACCCTTTCTTCCAAATATCAATGTGTTGATGCAACTCCCGAAGAAGTTTTCTTTCCGAAGGCTGCATGAACTAGCTGGCCAGCAATAACATCGATCAGGCTGCCTCATAGATGTTACCTCTGCTTATGTGCCTGCAGCATAGCTGCTTGACTAGTATTTACTCTTATTAATTTATTCTTTTAAAGAAAGGTCAGTAGTAACATGTTCCCTTGAGTATTACATTCTGTACACAACTAGGGACCACAAAAGTGTCCGTTTTGATGATAATGCACCATGGGCCTGATTAAAAGCCCATTCAGGTCAGTGGGAGGCTTTTCATTGACTTTTGTGGGCATTGCATCAGACTGCATGAGACTTTCAGAAGATGTTGGTGATATTTGACACTAATTCACAGAGCCATATACAAGTGCAATCTGTTTTGGAAAGTAGTCCTGAATATCTATAGGACACAACAGCCTCTAAGTACCTTAAAGTTGCGTAACAAAAAAATTCTTTTTTTTAAATGCTCTCTTATATTTGTAGATTTTTACACAAGTTTTAATCAGTAGTCGCACACCATTAGAATGTGTGAACAATTTCCAAAGGTTTAAATGTAGTTGTGCTCTTGAATTGCCATTCCTAACTGCAATTAATTTTTTATGATGTGTTAAACAATAAAGCTGCAAAAGCTGGGAATCAATCTGAAGCTTATATACTCTACAGTGTATCACCATTCTTCGTTTTAATACAAGTACTTTACTCCTAAGACAGTCTTTTCTTATCCTTTGAGATTTTGTCTTTGCTGACTTCATCAGGAATTGGAAACAGATCCTCACTTTTCAACTGACCATCCACGTTTGTTTCACCTCTGAATTCTTCCCTGATATTTAGCTAGCCCTTCCATCCATCTCTAACTCCTCTTAGTTTCTGCATTCATGGCCATTATTCTACTTCTTTGCTGTAGTGAAATATTTTAGACATTAGCTACTTAGTATTTTTTATTTATATTCATAAATTCTAAGGCCAGAAGGTACCATTATGATGATCTAATCTGACCTCCTGCATAACACAGGCCAAAGAACCTCACCCAATAATTTCTGCAACAAGCCCATAACTTCTGTTTGAGCTATAGCATATTTTTTTTAGAAAGACATTGAGTTTGGAATTGAAGACTTCAAGTGATGGAGAATCTACCAAATCCCTAGCTAAATTGTTCTGATGAATAATTACCCTCACTATATTAAAAAATGCACCTTATTTCTAGTCTGAATTTGTCTATCTTCAAGTTCTAATCCTTAGAGCTCATTGTTCCTCTTTCTACTAGATTAGAGAGCCATCTGCCATTAGAAATATTTTCTGTACATAGATACCTGTAGATGGTGATCAAGTCACCTTTTAATCTTCTGTTTGGATAAATTAAATAAACTGAAAGTCTGTTTCTCAATATAATATTTTTAGTGCCACTGTTCATGGAGGTTTAAACACACACTTTAAAAATTAAGTTTCTTGCTCTGAGGATTTTATAATCTAAATTAAAAAGCTAACTAACCTAATATAATGAACAATAGCATCAGACTAAGAGGATCCAGGGAAAATAAATCAAGAGGGGGAAAAGAGAACAACTTGTGGGGTCCTTCATTTAAAAAATGTCAGTTCCTGTCATCTGATTCTGCTTTGTATTTTTCTCAGATTGTTTGTATGTTATGTTTGAAGTTTTATGTTTTGCTTCCCATTTTATTTTAGTATTAAATCAGTTTGGGCAAAGGAGCTGATAGTGACATAAAACAAGACAAAGGAAGGGAATTTTTAAGAAGGATTTGAAGAAATTGTCTATTCCTCTACTCCACATATCTTTTATTGCCCTCACAGTTGCTCCTGATATCATACCATTTTGTTGCAGACTCCCAGTCTCATCAAAGAAACCTAGGATCTACCACATAAGATCAAACTGATCATTTATCTAGTACCAGTATGCTCTCTCTAACAGTGGCCTGTACCAAAGCTTTAGAAGGAAGGCAAGAAATACCACATGGTTAATTTATGAAATAAAATGATGTTAGCAGAAGAAGAGTCCTATGGATCACTGGAGTGCTGAATTAAAGCCTTAACAATGTGTATTAGAAAGGCAGGCATTTTAGTCCCATTCTGTCATGCCCTAAAGTCAGAGGTGAAAGTGAGCTGGTACGGGCCGGTATGGCGTACCAGTAAGAAGCCGGTACCGGCCTGCTGCAGCAGTGCTTTATCGTCCCTGCCACTGCCAACCGGAGGGGGCGGGCGGGCAGGAAAGCAAAAGAAGCAGCTGCCCCGGGGCTAGTGATTTAAAAGGGCCTGGGGCTCTGGCCCTTTAAATCCTGCTGGAGCCCCAGGCAGTGTGGATGGGTTGGCTGGGGGACGCTGACCCTCTCCCAGCTTCGCCCCTTCTGCCTAAGGCCCTGCCCCTTCTGGGGGGGGGGGCGGAGCCACCCCCCCATACCAGTAAGTCTTTGGACTTACTTTCACCCCTGCTAAAGTGCCCCCTATGCCTGATGGTCAGAGCAGGTGGTATATAGTTGGCTATGCAGCAGGGGTGTAAAGAGGACTTACAGAAGGGCGGAGTTATATCTACATGCTCTTATGCTGTCATTCATTGTGACTGAACTACTTTTGCTTTTAAGTGTCTTGCGTTTAGTGTATACCTGAAATAGATGAAGGGTCTTCACCTTCTTTGACACACACTCTAATACTGTAACTTACTCCTCAGCCACGCTCAATGCAGCCTAGGGCCTCAGGGTTGCTATCCTTTTTTTCTTCTGAGATATTTCTTGCTCTCAAAAAGGTTTTGCTCATTTCTATTCCCTGATATATGGGTGGGAATGTCTGCAGTGACTGAACAACTAAAATGATTTGCCACAGACTGAATACATAACTCTTCTGAATTCAACTTTTAGATCATGAGATGGCATATCAGAGTCCTGTTAGCACCTAAGATCAATAGATGAAATCCAGAAACATGATATGTGGCAGCATCGTGGTATCATCACTGGATGACATAAGGCCAAGATTTTCAAAATTGATTAGTGATTTCGTTGTCCAGCCTGAGACATCTGGAAGGGGGCTGATTTTCTGGTAGTGCTGAACACTTAGTTTCTGAAAATCACCCCCTTTTAAATGTGTATATTGAGTAACTGAAATCTCAGGCACTCAAAAATACTTTTCATGTTTGAAAATATTGGCCTAAGATTTTTATCTCCATTACTCTTTGGCATTTTTAAAATGTGAAGTCCTCTCTAAATAGGGTGACCAGACAGCAAATGTGAAAAATAGGGCCAGGGGGTGAGGGATAATAAGTGCCTATATAAGAAAAAGACCCAAAAATCGGAACTGTCCCTATAAAATCGGGACATCTGGTCACCCTATCTCTAAAACATATTTTGTCTCAAACAAATTTCTAAAATTCCTTTTTAGATTAGTTGACATTCTTGGACAGATCACATACAGGCATGTGGTGATACACACTAATGGGGAATAAATAAAGGCTGACAGTGAATCACAGAGCTATTTTGCCACCAACAGCATTTTCAGGACACAAGTATCAGTAGACTAATGTTTAAATTGTCATTCACCACAGGAAGCTAATTCACTGTAGATAAAAAATGCAAACACATGAAGTTTGATTATGTCTCTTTCAGTGGTTGTATATTCTGACAGGATCAAGCCTTGTAAACGTGTTTGCTTAGCATTCAGCCTACTTAAACAGCTCTTCAGAATCTTGTTGTGTTATGTCAATGGTAACACAGTTGAGGTTTGGTTTAGTGGTTTTTTATTAGTGAATCTTAATTATTGAAATATTTGTGTGTGGTTGGCTATTGAGCCAGCCTGCAGAACAAGTTGATGTAATTTCTCTCTGAACACTCTATAGCAATTCAATAAAACTGAATTTTTCAAGTCCATCAGATGTTGACAAAAACAAGCAGACACTGCCATGAAGCAAACCACATTGTTGTCAAGTGTTTTTCTCAGTATGGTTCGATCTTTTCTTTTTTCTTGGCTATACAAATTGTGATTTTTTTTTTTAAGTGGAAGGAACTAAATGCAGCCCTCCACTTCTACAATTTGATTTAAAAATAATCCAAAACTTTAAGTCCAGAAGTCCATTATCATTACCTTCTGTGGTGACATGTAAAGTGAGTTGATGGTGCAGAAATCCTATCTATCTTAGATGACTGTAGGTACCCCTGTATTCACACCCTATACTCTACTGCAATAATATTTCTACAAAATATGCCCTATCAGGTATCCTATGAAAGTTAATAACATGCTGGTTATTAAGATCATTGTAAAATGCATGTGTTAACATTATATGTGAAGTCATTAATTCCCTTTGTATGGTTTTACAAGAACATGTTTAAGACCAGACAACCTCACCAGATAAACAGGTGTGTCCTAGACAAAGGATTGTGTGGTTACTTCAATTTAAATAGTAGCCATAACTAAAGCTATCAAGCTAACCCAGTAGAGGTTATCCTGTGCCGGAACTCAAGAGACAGAAAACTAACCTGGCTCCCATGCCCCAAAGAGACACAAGAGACTGAGTACCCAAGAGGCCTTCCTGACTTGTAAGCTAAAGGCAATCCCATTGGGGATATAAAGAACAGAGAGACTCCATCTTTATCCTTCGCCTTAAGAGACACAGACACCACGTGATTTGATCTCTGATGTGCCCCAGCCAGTAAAAGATGTGGGTCTAAGACTTGGTTGAGAAAAATCATTTTGAAAAAAGATTATCTTGCTAGATGAAGTTTTAGACTTTTATATATGTGTGTTCACTTTTATTTGAATGTAACCATCTCTACCTTTCTCTCTTTTCTTTGATATCACTTCATGCATGCTCTGTCATTAAGAAACTTCTTTTTACTTTTATTATAAACCAGTTCAGTGCTGTGTTTGAAAGGAAGACTGTATTTACCCCAGTTAAATTGATATGCTGTGATGTACCGACTCTCTTTAACAGAGCAGTGAATGTAATATCTTCTGTGAATATTCAGTGGTGGGAGCGGGGCATTGCAGAGAAACATCTCTGAGGAACACTGGGGCTGGAGTTCACTGATTGTTACCTGGTAGGCAAGGATTGGGCTGGGTGGTCCTTGAGGGGTTTAGTGGTGAGAAAGTTAGGCTGTTGTAACAGGGAGTTGCCACACAGTCTAATCACCAGCAAACTTACCCTTGCTTAGGCAGAGAGGCAACGCAACGGCTCATAGCTCTGGGTATCTCCAGCAGCATGTTAAAGGTGCTTATAAGGTTGCCATTAAATTTTCTAATCTCACATTACCTCTGTGAGTAGGTAAATACTTTTATTCCCATTTTGAAGATGGAGAACTGAGGCAGAGAAAAGCTAACTGACTTGCCAAAGGTCACACAGGCTTCAACCCAGTTTCTAGGCCAGTGCCCTCTCCAGCGGATCAGCCTTCCTCATACAGGAGCTTAAGATGAAAATAAGGAATAATGTAGGAATAATGTGGAGGTCATGTCATTTTCAAGGCTCTTTCTGCTGCCTCCTACTGTGCAAAGTCTGTCTCAGAAACCTCATATCCATTAGCATCCCTCTCCTATTAATAATGTTGTTGGTACCAAATGTTTCTGCTGTATTCCATCCCAGAAGGGGCTGCTGTTCAGTGGTCAATAAGTGATCTCTACAAAGAAAATGTATATACACAGTTGGTAAAATCACTTTAGCATCTTTCCTCCTGAAAGATACTATCTACATATAGTATAGTTTGGGGATTTTTTTTTTCCTCTTGAAGTCCGTATTAAATGCCCTTTCTGTTAGCTAGAAAAATCCTGTGGAAAACAGAATTAAATAAGCATTCTTTTGTTATCTTGTTTACAGTAAAAATATACAGTCTACAATTATCTCATAATCATAGAGTTAAAGGACAGAAGGGACCACCTGATCATCTACTCTGACCTCCTAATGCCAGCACCTGCACACTACATCCAACAACCAAACATTAGAGCTAAGTATTACAGACCCCAGGAGACTAAATGATCACATGCCATAGGTGGAGAATAGGGGAGACTAAGGGGCACCAATGCGCAAGGCACCTAAAATGGCAGGGAAATGATTCAGTGAGATATACCCAGATAAGCCTGGCAAGTGACCTGCACTCACATGTTCCAGAGGAAGGCACACACACAAAAAAAGTCATTGCCAATCTGACCCAGGGAAAAATTCCTTCCCAATCCCACATTGGGTGATCAGTTGGACCCTGGGCATGTGAGCAAGAACCAGCCAGCCAAGCACCTGAGCGAGAGAATGCTATGTGCCAGCTTAGAGCACTGGCCCTCCCTGTCCTATGTCCCATCTCCAGCTGTGCCCATCTCTGATATTACAGGAGGAGGAGATAAACTACCCACATTACGTTTGGGGCAGGGAGGAAATCCTCCGTCGGTGATCAGCTGAAACCCTGAAGCTTTTAGCAGCATAAACCAGGAGTTAAGCCCTGTTCCCCATCATCACAAGCAACCCAGTCATCCAACTGCACCCATCAATTTGTCTGGTGAACTCCCATTGGCAGGTTGTGCAGAACCTCACCCCTCTGATGGTTAGAAACCTTCTAATTTCAAGCCTGCACTTCCATTTGCTGTTAGCCTTGAAATAGAAATGAGTATTGTGTTACATGTAACCCCTCAAAGGAATCTAGGAAGATGAATGTGTCATGAAAAGCACCAATCCCTTCTGAGAAGTTAAATTATGCCTTTAAAAATAAGATAGGGGGAGGTGGGTTTGGGCTCGTGTATTGGACTTCAGTATCAAGTTGATTCTAAGTACGGTTGCTGTTACGGGGCCTGCTCCAGTGCAAACTGAAGTTGATGAGACTCTTTCCATTTACTTTAGTGGGTATTGGATCAGGCCTATTGGGAGGAATCCAGACAGATAAGAGAACTTGAACTGGGTCTGGGAATGGGCCAAAGGATGCCACAGCAAGAATGAGTTGGTGGGAGACAGGGGGACAATGTTACGGAGTGAGGGATAGACTAGAGGAGGGAGCCGGTGCTAGAAGAAGTAAATGACACACGTCAGGGGTGGGGAAAGCTGGCAGGATGCACTCAGTGGAATAGATAGAGCTGTGTGGGGCCAAGGATGGGCCGGCAGGAGGGAGCCGCAATGAGCAGGAAACCAGTGCTGGGGTTAGGTCAGGTGGCAGTAGGCAGGCTGGGCAGAAGTAGGGACCAGGTTATACAGCTGTGACATACTTCAAGTGACTGCTGCTATTTTAAAATGGTCACTGCCACATGGCAACACCCGTGCTTTTGAGGTATCTGTTACCTGACCTTGTTTTCTAAAAAAAAGTGTGTTATGAATACATGTTCTCTCAAATGGCCGGTTCAGCATACAAACCAGCACCATTACATGGCTGTACCTTGGCGGATAGTGGGTAAGGTAATGCATAGGAAGTGAATACTGTGAAGCTGTAAGCACGTGCTTCACATTTCAGCGTCCGTTCTACTTTACACACCTTGCAAAGACATGCTTTCTTTGAAATCACAACCAAACATGAATGTAATGCTCCTGAAAGCCATTGCATTGGCAGCCCTGGTGACCAACGTCCTCTGTTTATCCAAGCTGAAATGAGCTTCTTTGCAGAGGGCCTAGTCGCCGCTTATGTCCCACTTAAAGCCCTATTTTGAGGCTGTAAGAAGTGCTGCACAGGCCTTGCAGCATCTTTCTGCGCAGCAGTGAATTGTAATTTAGGGGGAGGGATAGCTCAGTGGTTTGAGCATTGGCCTGCTAAACCCAGGGTTGTGAGTTCAATCCTTGAGGGGGCCGTTTAGGGATCTGGGGCAAAAATTGGGGATTGGTCCTGCTTTGAGCAGGGGGTTGGACTAGATGACCTCCTAAGGTCCCTTCCAACGCTGATATTCTATGAATCTATGAATACTGCCATCCAAGCCTGCCCTTGTTTAGTTTAATTCATCTGTCACTGAATCCTTCAGTCTCCTTCAGGAGAGTGACCAGTGTTTCTAACACTCATTTATATTGTTTGCTTCAGTGACCTTACTTAACAACTTACTCCATGTGTTTACTGCTGTTTGAATGAAGTAGTTCTGCCTGAATTCAGGTGCAGTTAAGCGATGATAGTATTGCTGCTGTGTTTTATGAGGCAATAATCTGGTTCAACCGAGTTATTTATCCCAATCAGGGAACTAGAATATTGCCATGTAAAATGGTATGATGGCACTGATATAGCTCTTAGGTCAAAAACGTCCTTTGTACCCAAACAGGTTAAAGAATGTGTAGCTTATTGCAGGCTCTGATTTCTATGAAGTTCTGCGGTGGGGGTGTTATGGAGCCACCTCACCGCAGAGGGAGCCCTGGGAGTGAGGATGCCTCAGTGAGCTCTGTGATACCAAGCAGGCTGTGCAGGATGCAGCGTCAGTTGGGACAGTACAATCCGCTCTCCTTGATTAGGGTGACCAGATGTCCTGATTTTATAGGGACAGTCCCGATTTTTGGATCTTTTTCTTATATAGGCTCCTATTACCCCCCCACCCCCTGTCCTGATTTTTCACATTTACTGTCTGGTCACCCTATCCTTGATGTGCCAGATTATCTCAGAAAGCCTGTTCAGAAGAAGAACAGGGAGGTGGTGTCACCTCTCTGGAATGATACGTCTTGGGGATTGGGGGAGGCATGTGCAGGGGACTGTAATTGTGACTGGCCTTAGCATGGAGCATGCAAAGGGGAAGGCAGCTCCTTACACATTCTCTTAACTCCACTCCTCTGTAAAGATCACAAGCAGGACAGGAGAAGAGTGAGGTGGAAGCAAATAAGCGTGTATCAGAACTCTTACTCAGTGTGCGGTGACTACTTATGAGCAGTTACTACTGATAGCCCAGTCCGTACACATGGCTGATTATCAGAGGAAATACAATAATCTGAATTATGAGTGAAAAATATACTGCTTTATTTATATAGACTAAGACAGCCTTTTAAGGTTTTGTTTTAGTGGTCGAACAATTTTAACTTGTATGTTACTCACAAAAGCATGTAAAAAAGAAGCCTTCAGTATGTTAGAAAACAGGAGGGGCAGAACTAATCTCAGGTACACCATGTAAATCTGGAGTAACTTCACTGAAATCAGAGATCAGAATCTACCCAAGAAACTCACAATGAAATGTAAGGCCAAAGTTCTTCTGAGCCACCCTGCAGTTGATTCCAGGACGATTGTCTCAAATGAAAATAACAATTTGGGCATAGGCTTTATGCATGTCATTGAGAATAAAATGCAAAGCATAGAGCATTGACAGAGATTTCAGTGCAAATATACTTGTTAATTCTGAAGAAACAGAGACCATGAGCCTAATAGCAGTCCCACTGAAGCCAATGGAAATTTTATTCCATAACCCTGGAAATCTGTAATCACAGGACATTGTTTTTGTTTAGAAGTTTATACTGCTAAATCTAGTTTGACACCAAAAGTATTTTACTAAACAGACAGGAAATAAAAATCAATAGTGATAACTCTGCTAACACATCCTCTGTTTGTCATTTTTATTTAAATCCCAATTATTCAAACTACTATGGATTATGAACTTTTGAAATGTTACAGTAACTATTTTAGTTTGTACAGTGTATATAGTTAGAAAAGCAGCAAAAAGCAGCAGAGAAGAAATTATAAAACTTGGTCATCTGTAGAACTTCACGGCAATTCATTATGGAATCCAGACCCACACAGAACTTACTTGGTTGTGTGTTTCGTTTATAAAATCAAAACCCAGACTATGTTCATAATTGTCATAAAACTTTTAAAGTAAACCTGGACTGACATACGGTTTTGCATTTGAGCAGCCATTCATCCAAGTGCTATGACTGAAGGCGCCAAAAAGTGCTGATAGATCCAGTAGTGACACCACAGAGTTCTGCCCTCCGTCAATGACCATAAGAAGATCGTCCAGCAGTGCTACTAGAGCCAAATCCATGCTATGAGCCAGACTCAAGTGTTAGTATGCAGTGTCCAGGATATCGGTAGCAATCAGTTTCTTAATACTAGTTTGTTTTTTTTCAATGACATTGCCCAAGAAAAGGACATTGAAGACAGACTGAGAGCCAAAGTCAACACTATCAGGGTTTGTTTTGGGTTTGTTTGGTTTTTTTTGTTTTTGTTTTTTTAATCAATGAGCCAAATTCATTCCTCCTGGTTGTAAATGTATTGAATATGGTCCCTTACCACTGTAATTTTCACTATGTTTAGATCTCCATGTATTGTTCCCATCATTTTAAAAATAGGGATTCAAATACATTATTTAAACTATTCTTTATATTCTGTGTATAACTGTTGTACATCAGCATTGTCTCTCTGCTTTTGTTCTGTTGTATATGTAAATGTGATCATTTTTGATTTAAAAGAATATTGTCAAACTCACAGAAGATATTAAACTGAGAGCTGCTGCAAACCTCAGAGAGGACAGAAAAATAATACAAGGGGACCTAAAGAAATTAAATATAGGCAGTAAATAACAGAAATGAGATTTAACCTGGAAAATAAATTCTAATGCATCTGGGGTGGAAATAATTCAAACAGCAGATATTTATTTGATGGAGAAAGTAGTAATGCCATAAAAGACCTATAGTCATAGCAGACAGCAAGTTCCATATGATCATTACAGTGTATTATGCTGGGGAAAAAATAGCCACAGAGATTTTGAGCTGTGAATGCAGAGGCATCTATTGTTGGGGAAAGGTGGTAATGGTCATTTTTTAATAAGAACATAGTGAGAATATGCCTGGAAGATTGAATACAATTCTAGGCATTTCAAAAATAAGATGTTAACAAATTGGAGTGAGCACAAAAAGAAGAGTAACAGAAACAAGTAATAGGCTGGAGTGGCTTATCTATGTGGAAGGATTAAGGGAACAAAATATGTAGGGCTATGCTAAATGACAATGTTGGTATCAATTGATGTGTTTACGGATAAAACCGAGGAGGAATTAGGTGGTCTGGTACCAGAGTGTAAATCTAGGAAGAACTGAATATAATTACAGAAAGGAAAATGTAGGGTAAGCAGAGGGAATGTTTCCTAACACTGAAATCTACTAAGTGTAGGAGTCTTAGAAGGAGAAGTGCCATAGCCAAAACTAGACTGGACAAGCCTATTGAGAGTATGCTGTGAGGGGCAATCAGTACTTGTAAGTACATAGACAAGATGACCTACCACTCTTTTCTGTTCTGTCTCTAATTTCTGCGCAGCATCCCTGTTCTCTCTCTCTGTGTGGTTGGTTGGTTGTTTTATTGTGGACTGCATCCTTTATTTTAAATTAACCTCTAATTCAAACAATCCCATCCATAAAGCCTAACATACGGTGTGCTTCCTTCCTATTTCCTTAGCCTTCTAATCCCCATGCAGCACTTTTAACAACTCAGAACTCATAGTTTTGTGATGCTCCTACTGTGCTGTATCAACATCCATCTCTTCACTTCTCTGATCCATTCAGCACACAGTTGCAGATACTCCCTTAGGCCATATGGCACATCAGCAGCTGTTTAATAGATGCCACCACCCTCCTTCCCCCTACCCATCTGCCTAATTTGTTTTCTCCAAACAAATGTAGCTTCACTGGTGTCAAACGGACTATTTGTGCAGTAAGAGTGTTGTGATCTGGCTGTCCGCTAGTAAGCCTTGGGAAGTCCACCCATTTGGCTAGTGCTAGCAGTTTGCAGAAACTACAACTAAAAGGTAAATACAGGAAAATAGCTGGAATTGAGAAAATGATTAGCTGTAGTGCTGGAAAAAAGCAAATATTTGCTACCTTCCTTCTCTTCTGAGAGTAGAAGAAAAGGGAAAAGGTGTTAAGATTTTGTAGGATCCTAAGATTGTACCCTTTAACCTAAACTACTGAATCATCTCTACTAAAGTCAATATGTCATAATTCTCAGCATTAAACTGCAATTGTAACAGCTCAGGGGCTCTAATTACTTGCTTTAATTCCATGATAAGCAAAGCTCAGTTGTGTTCAATCAGGCTCCAAGACTGAATTAATCAGCTCCATGTTAAAATGGCACAGTGATATCAGCATATGACTAGAGAAGTGCCAGTAGTGCAGTACAGCCTTCCTGGTTTACGTGAGGGGACATGTCAATCAACTGGGAAATATGTTTCAGTTGAGCATAACTGTCTACCTACCATGCTTCGTCTGTACTTTGGAATGGCAAAACATTCCAAACTGGAAAAGGTTGCAAGTGCTTTGGAGGATAGGATTAAAATTCAAAATAATCTAGAAAACCTGGAGAAATGGTCTGAAGTAAATAGGATGAAATTCAATAAGGACAAATACAAAGTACTCCTCTTAAGAAGGAACAATCAATTGTACACATACAAAATGGGAAATGACTGCCTGGAAAGGATTACTGTGGAAAGGGATCTGGGGCTTATAGTAGACCACAAGCCAAATATGAGTCAACAGTGTAACACTGTTGCAATAAAAGTGAACAGCATTCTGGGATGTATTAGCAAGAGCGTTGCAAGCAAGACATGAGAAGTAATTCCTCCACTCTACTGCATGCTGATAAGGTCTCAGCTGGAGTACTGTGTCCGGTTTTGGGTGCCACATTTCAGGAAAGATGTGGACAAATTGGAGAAAGTCCAGAAGAAAGCAACAAAAAAAGATTAAAGGTCTAGAAAATATGACCTATGAGGGAAGATTGAAAAAATTCAGTTTTAGTGTGGAGAAGAGAAGACTGAGAGGAGACATAACAGTTTTCAATACATAAAAGGTTGTTACAAGCAGGAGGGTAAAACATTGTTCTCCTTAACTTCTCAGGATAGGACAAGAAGCAATGGGCTTAAAATTGCAGCAAGGGAGCTTTAGGTTGGACATTAGAAAAAACTTCCTAACTTTTAGGGTAGTTAAGTACTGGAACAAATTGCCTAGGGAGGTTGTGGAATTTCTATCATTGGAGGTTTTTAAGAACAGGTTAGTTACATCAGGAATAGTCTAATTATTATGTAGTCCTGCCTTGAATGAAGGTGATTGGACTAGAAGACATATTGAGGTCGCTAACAATCCAACACTTCTGATTGCAGACTGTAGCAGTGCGGTCACATTTTTGTATGTAGTTTGGGTGTTACATTGCTTCATACATCAATTCAAGATTTCCCCTCCAATATACCTTTATTTTTAAGTATATAGGAAATGCTATGAGTGTAGGTGGGTGGGTACCTCCAAGAAAGAAGTTTGTCAGTTGGCTACATATGATTCAATTCTAATTATGTAGGGTTTTCCCCTTTAGCAATTGAGTCTGTGTCCTTTCACACAGGTCTAGTGGACAGATGTGTATTTCTATTTTCTAAAGTCCTTAAATATTTAACAGGTCTTTTTTGCATAATTGAAAAGTTCTTGGAAACCTTTCCTGGCATAGTGATCTTTAGCAAGATGATTATAAAGAATTAATCCCATTTTTGTTAGACTGGTAAATGTATTCAAAGTTGCAGCATCTTCAAGGTAAAGTTCCCTGCTCAATCCTAGTATTTGACATCATTGTACCATCAATTAACCAAGTAATTCTGGGGGTTGTCAACTAAATTGAAATATGCTGTATGCATTAGGGATGTCCAAATATCCAGAACTGAATGATATTTAATTTGTAATTGGACTTCATATTACTTGGAGGATCATTAGAAATGTCTTGATTTAAGATTTGGAAAAATTTATTAGGGAAATAACAGGTTCACAACATGAACTCTGATGGCAAGAGACTATGAACGGCTTTAAAATCTTAAGCACAGAAAAAGAGAAGGGGTAATCAAATTATTTTTTAAATGTAAAGGACTATTTTTAAGTTATAGGTGTCCATAGGAAAAATGAAGGCAGCTTTGGGAAGCCAGGGCTCAGAGTCAGCAGCAAAAAAGTACTGATAATGGGATATTATCGGGTAGTGGTCAGAAGGAGTTCAGCACATGCAGCGGCAGAAGCAAATGGGAATGGCTAGAAGATGGGCAGCAGCAGAACAAGAGGAAGCAATAATTAAAATAGCTCTTCAAGGAAATATAGTGAGATTTGTTGTGTGGAAGTTTCACAACTGTGATATTTCAGGACTGAAAGACATTTGTTTCCAGACCGCACCAAAAAGAATGAGCAATAACTTCTAAATAGTGTGACGGGGCAAGGCCAGAGGGCTATAGGAAAGTGGTAAGGAACCAGTATGTTAGCCCCAGGCTAAACAAATCCCTGATACCTTATGGCAGTTGCTCCAGGTTAATCAAGACACCTGGGGCCAATTAAGAACTTTCCAGAAGGCAGGGAGGTTAATTGAGACACCTGCAGCCAATCAGGGGCTGGCTAAAACTAGTTAAAAGCCTCCCAGTGAGTCAGTGAGGGACGCATGTCAGGAGCTGTGGAAGGAGGTTGTGTGTGAGGAGCTGGGCGCAAGAGGCACTAGGAGCTGAGAGTAAGAGAGCGTACTGCTGGAAGATCCTGTGGTGAGGATAAAGAAGGTGTTGGGAGGAGTCCATGGGGAAGTAGCCCAGGGAGTTGTAGCTGTCGTGCAGTTGTTCCAGGAGGCACTTTAAACAAGCTGCAATCCACAGGGCCCTGGGCTGGAACCCGGAGTAGAGGGTGGGCCCGGGTTCCCCCCAAAACTCCCAACTCCTGATCAGACACAGGAGGAGTTAACCTGGACTGTGGATTCTACTAGAGGAGAAGATCTCTGAGGCAAGAAGAATCAGCCAATAAGCGCAGGACCCACCGAGGTAGAGGAGGAACTTTGTCACAATAGCTTAATTGTGTAGGTATGTGGCTAAGAGACAAATTCTGAGTTCAGGTACACTGCTACCCTATAGTAAATCCAAAGGAACTTCATTGGCTGGAATGCTTTCATGACATTTGGGAATCTTAAGTCAACCCTCATTCCCTGAGTCAGCACAAAAATATCCAGCAGCCAAATATTTTTGATTGGATAGTTGTAAACCCTAGTCTCATTGATAGGGTGGATGTTTGCGCTGCTTGGGAATTTACTGTTCCTTTAAACTATCCATATTATCAACAGTGTCCCATTTTCTAATTGGGTTCCTGGATGTTACTTTATTCACATCCCAGTCAGAAATTTCTGTCTCCATATATCACAATCACCAGCAAACATACTGACACATTCAAAGGTCATATAGTCTCCTGCAGCTGGTCTGAACATTTTCCCTTGTTTGTTTAATTAATTTAAAAAAAAGTTAATTTAGCATTTGTGAAAGTTGTTAGGTTGACATGACAAATTTCAAGGAGAATGTGACAATTTGTGTGGTATCTTAAATCTTCTAAGTAACCAGAGGCCTGATAGAGTACTAGGAATACTTAAGAAGACACAACAGCTAACATCTTACTGATAATGATACTTGGTTTTTTTAGCAACTCTATGCTTGTGCATTCCTTTGACCTCCAGCCTATGAACAATGAGACAGGATGGAAGGTTCTAGATTCATATGCTCTGTTGTTCTTAGTGGGCTGAGTGAAATTAAATGTTTGTCACAAAAACATTTCGGTTGAAACTTGCCTGCGTTTGAATTTGCACAATTTCTGAACTTTTCTTTACATTTTTCACACATGCATCAAAAATTTCAACTGAGCTTTGTGGGGAAATTTCTCAGTATTAAGCTTGCTCCAGAATTCTTGGCAAATGCTGGCTGTATGGTTTGAACCATGACTGTTTGTGATCAGTCATATAAATTAGATGGTATTGGTGCTAGATCCCTGTTTAGCAGAAGACATTGGGAGTGTTCCTCTTTGGGCTATAATTATCTTTCTTTCTTCGAGACAGTATACACAAAATTAGTCTGTGCTGGTTTTTTGCATTAACCATCAAAATACCACTGTTTATAGGCTATTTGTTTTACAACCTATATTTGGTTTTCATCTCCTTTATGTAGTACTCCATCTGCTTCCTAGGCCATTATTTCAGGTCTTTGTCTTGACCATATGAGACCAAACTGCTGGTGGTAGAATAATAATTAGTACCTTGCTCTCATAGTGCTTTTCCTCCAGTGCTCTCGAGACACCAAAAAGGAGTTAAATATTATTATCCCCTTATTGAAGACAGGAAAACTGAGGCTATCTCTACACTCTGGGTACTACAGCGGCACAGCTACGGTGCCACAGCTATGCTGCTGTAATCCCATAGTGTAGATGCAGACTATAGCAATGGAAGGATTTTATATTTTCATTACTGTAGGAATGCCACCTACCCACGCAATGGTAGTGAGATTGATTGATGCATTCTTCCATCAACCTAGCTGCATCTATACCGGGGTTAGGTTGGCATAGCATTTTTCACACCCCTAGGCACTGTAGCTATGTCAACCGAATTTTTCAGTGTAAACAAGGCCTGAGACCCAGAAATCCTAAATTCCTAGGCTGTCTAATAGAACTCAGAATAGAATGCAGGTTTCCCGTCTCTCAGTCCTGAGCTCACAATTGCTAGATCATTCTTTGTACTGTTTACATTTAAGCCACTGTGCCTTTCTGTCTGACACTTATTTGCTGCACACTTCATTTTTATTTTACATCACATTTACAAAATACACTGTGTGTGCATCCTTATCCTAAGGGCAACTGCTCTCCTATGTTGATTCCTCTCCATTCCATTTTCAGACTGCATTCAGATACATATTATTTTAAACCACCTAGCCCTTTTTGTATCCTTCTGAACAAGCCAGGGATCAGACAGGAGTCTCTTGGTTGATTCCTCTGTTAGGCAACAAACTGACTGCATATTCCTACCTGATATTTATTTTCTGTACACTTTATTTTTCATCACATATACAGAGCATATCATCTAGGAGCATAGGGCCTTGTTCTAAGGCCAACTGCCCTCTACCTTTCATATTACACATTTATTGCCATTGAATTCATATTTATTTGTCTCTTGTCTGCATTAGATGTAATGCACACTGTATGCTCAGGTGGAGTATATTGGTATAGCTCCATTGAAGTTAATGAGCTACATCCATTTACAGCAGCTGAGAAGCTGGTGCTGTGTCCTTAGTGCAGCTGTCTTCTGAGGTCTATCCTGGTCATTTGAAACATCTGCACAAAACGAAGAGCAGCAGGGCAGCAGCATTAGCAATGGTCATTGGCAATAACAAGAGACGTGCCTTCAAAATAGGCACTAATATCAAGGGTTAGCAGTCAACCACAACAAAGTAGGTTTTCCAGCAGTAGTGTAGCCTTGTCATTGTTGGGCACCTTCCAATACAAAAACAGTGGCAACAAACAGGCACTAAAAATTTGACTGGGGGACGAGGCTTCGCCCTCTTCAGACCAGAAATTAGGGGTTTGGTCATCCACAGACAAGGTAATTCTGATGGCGTAACTGTTGCCAAATACGAAGAGGAGGGTTCATCTGGGTAGAAAATACTTACTATAAAGTCTGAAGGCTTTGTTTGTATATGGAGAAGGACCAATTTCAATGGTACCGAATGAATTCTGGGTATCTCTGTAAATGGGAAATCATTGGTTTGAGGACTGAGAA
Source organism: Macrochelys suwanniensis (assembly GCA_033296515.1). Taxonomy (NCBI): domain Eukaryota; kingdom Metazoa; phylum Chordata; order Testudines; family Chelydridae; genus Macrochelys; species Macrochelys suwanniensis. The sequence continues at coordinate 93,596,060 of CM065776.1, read as the reverse complement.
CAGTCATGGACCCTGTGCTGACTGGTGGGATGCTGCTAATAAAAATAGATGTTGCACAAGTGCTTCCATGGGGACCTGCAAAGGGAGAAGGCAGGAGTCTGCGACTTAATCTACAGTAGAGAGTTTGAGCCAAAAGTATCCACGGGTGCCACCGGTTCCATTACTTTGGTGGGAGCCAATAGCACAGACTGATAACTTTTGGTGTTTTTGACACCGTATCAATTAAACCTGTTGTAAAACAGAAATTCTCTAAAGAAGAAAAGTACATTCTAGCTACAAGGAATAGCAACCCAACTGCATCAGTGTAACCTTCCCCTAAATGTGTCTCAGCCCAGACTTGGAAGAGTTCCGTTGGGCCAAAATAGTTAGGTGACTAAAAAAAGGTATATAAATACATGTTTAGGCAACTAAATAAATGCCCATCCACAATTTCCACTGAAGTCGAGGGAACAAAGGGGTGCCCAGCACCTTTGAAGATTAGCCCACTTATTCTGGTGTCTTTGTAGACGTTTAGGTAACCAAGTATGGACATTTTGGCCCTAGATTTTAATTGTCACACTCAATTATCTTTTCAAAATTCCAATCAGTCTATTTTGTTTCTTTCAGTGAATGAGAAAGGGAGTGCAAATTCTTCCTCTACTGTATACGCTATCCTAGAGCAATGGAGTTGTACAGTCAGGGGGTGTTTTTTACATGCCCTGACTGACGTAGCTATGCTGATATTACTTTTCAGAGTAGACCAGGCCTCAGTTTCCACAGCTGTAAATGAGGATAATGAACTTATATCTTCTGTAAATGGCTTTGAGATCTATATGTACAAAGCATTACATCAGAGCAAGGTAGTAGAATTAGTAGTAAAACTTCTCACCAATGAAATAACACAATTTAAAAAAATCTTTTAAAAAAACCCCACATTTTTACAGGAGTCAACACAGCTATTTTTAACTATCCATTTTATGTAGCAAGTAGAAAAACAACTAGCAAGTCTGGTAGAAATATGGCTAGCTTTAATGTCTCTCAAACTTTTTTGTTTCAAAGCCACTTTAAAATAATTTGAAAATTAGAGACTACATCACTATTAGTTCTTGACCAGTTGACCAAAACTTGCAATGCCTTGTAAGGCATGAAAATGCATTTTTAACTTTCCATTTCTGTAAATGTAATAAAACTATAGTATTCTTTCATGTTAATTTTTAACAACTATCAAATCTCTGACCTATCAGATTAGTTTAGCTGCAGAACGTGCCAGGCTATTCTGAATGTGATGGTGGCATTCAGTCGACATCACAAATAGAACAGTATTGCGGAATGTGGGGAAGCCTTTAGAGTTCGATTTTCAAAAGCACTTGACATTGTCTTAACTGTGCTCTCATTGCATTCAATGGGCAATTTATGATTGACTTCAATGGGAGGAACGTTTGGCCAACATTGAGTGCTTTTGAAAATCCCACCATTAAGCTTTATATTTCAGCAATACATATTGATGGACCATGTGTGTCATATTGGGGTTGATAGATTGTTAGGCATGAATTCAAATGCTGAGTGTTGCAACCATGTGGGAAGTGGTAACATACGGGTTTAACATATACCTTTAAGTGACATTAGGATTAGAAGACAGCCATGTGGAGATAGCTATAGTATTAAGTCTGTGGTTGGGGGCGGGGAAATAGAAAAATTATAAAAGCCATTGTAATAATTACAGATGGGCAGGACCTGAAATACTAAGTCTGACCTCTGGCCCCTAGGGCTTTTAGACATTTGTATTTGGATCAAGATCTAAAGTTTGCAGCTTGAACCTGCCTCTGATATTTGTTTGTTAGACTAATAGTAAGCTATTGCACTTTCCCTTCATTTTATGAATCCCTGCATTTATGACAGTTTGTGGATCACCATGAGTTTCATAAAATCTGGATTTACCTTCAAGCACTCTTGTTAGAAAGGCTAAAAAGGCAAAGATAACTCTCAAGCTACATCCTGGTGACAACAATTTTGCTTTTTTTAAACTTCCTCTTTTCCCCATCAGATCTTCCAGTTATATATTATGTATCTCAGAGGAGAGGCAGTTCACATGGAACTCAACCTAAGTCCCCCAATGACTTTCCCGCAAGACAGCTGAATCAGGAGTAATGTACAACTCCCAATTCACCATTTATCTACAATTAAATGAACAAAAAATAAAATCCTCTTGTTGCAGAAGGCAGGAGAGGAAGGGCTAAGCCTGGCTGAGAAGGAGGGGGGAAAGGATAAGGGAAACGGGTTGACAAGGAAATGAACTGAAGACCTGGGGAAGAATGATAAAGGGAAAGTTAGTGCATGTAGTTATATCTTATTTTTACATTTTAACACCCTACATTTTGATTGATCAATAGCCACTGTGTGTGGAGATTCATTGATATTATTGGTGACATGGTTCAGCAAACACAAAAGTAGCTCTGACCCAGTGCTATGGTGAAAACCAGCCAGTTGGAATACAGGATTTCCTACTGCAATTTTGTATTGAGGCCTTGCATTCTTCTTTACATCTGTGCTTGAAAGTGTAATTGTGTTACCAGCAATGCAACTAGACATAGTGGCTATGGTGAACAATACATACCTTCACTGATGACCTAAGAAGTCACGTGCTTAGCTTAAACCAACCAGGTTGAAATAGTCCTGGTAAAAACAGTAAGCTTCCATCTGAGCTTAGCCACGTCTTGACCTCAGTGCGCCTCAATTTCACCATCCCTAAAATGGGTTTATGGATGGGGATAACACATACCCACCTCACACGGATGTAAGAAGGTTTAATTAATGTTTCTAAAGCACTCTGAGATCCGAGGATGGAAGTGTAAAGCATTGTTATAACAGTCACCAGGTAGCGCTGTTTTAAAGTTCTTTTATTTGTTCAAAAGTTCTTGGCTTGCGAGCTGTGTTCAGTTGTTTCTTTTGAGGGAGCTTTTGGAAGTATAGGAGAGTTTGCTTTCTGCCTTAATCTTTCCATCTATAGTAAAGTATTTGGGCAGAATTGTTCCCTGAGAATCAGGCATTGTGTTGGACTGAAATGCCTGAAAGAGGGGACTGTCTACGTGCTGTTTGTGATCACCTCTGTTTTAAGATTGGTGTGTGTGTGTTTCATACAATATAGAAATAAAACAAATTACACTAAGAAAATATCCAAGCTCCTTGTCTCTGATTATTCTTTCAATGGGAAACAGACCTCCAAGGCCTCAACATCTACTACCACAGCGAAGGAGCAATACTGATACTATTAAAGGCAAAATCAGGTCTCTCTCTTGTGTAGGTGCAAGGCACCCTGTGTTTCTGTTCTCCAAGCAGATTAAAAGCTAGACATGCAGTCTCTGCTCTCTTCTAAAAGCAGGTAGTACTCCTTGCTAGTGCCCTCAGGATTGTAATCACCTCAAAACAGTTGGGAATAGACAGGATATATGTGGGGACAGCTCCCCAAGCTTCTCTCCAGATGGTCCTAAAGACCTGGTAACCTACACAAGGGAGTATATGCTACATCACTAAAAGTGTGTCATAGCAAGCACACTTCCTACTTATGTTTTGGAGCTCTGGGAAGAACGGTGAATTCCAGAGACTCAATGCATCTGAGCACAGGAGTGATGAAACTCCATATGTTCCCCAACCGAGGACTATTGTGAACGCCACATCAGAGGCCTGAGCACTCTAAGCCAACTTCTTACATGATGGGAGCTTTGCTTCTCTGATTAACATCAATGGAAATGTTGCCTGAGAGAGGTCTTCACTGATCTGGATCATTGCTAGCAAGCAACAGCTATCAGGAGCTCCTGCATTGCACTTTGACTAATTTGTCTGTTTCAGTTAACTTCTCTTTAAAGGTGTGCACTGGGAAAGCCTAAAACCAATGAAAAATACACAGTGATAATTTCTCCTTTTTGTGTCTTCATTTTATATTACATTTATATTTACTATTCATGTTTTCAGCTCTCTCTTTCAGAGTATACTGGTCTTACAAGGATTTACAGCTAAGAACTTCATATCAGGAGAAATAATCTCTTCTCTTGTTCTGTTCCATTCTTCATCACAGTTTAAATGTTACATGGCTCTGATCAAGAAGGAATCTTTGGGGTTGTCAAGCAATCATACATTGAAAACATTTACAAGGACTTACAAATGTCTGGGTTTTTTCAGCTGATATTTTTTAACTGGGCATGATTTCTGCCTCCCTTATCCTCCCGCACTCCCAGCCTCCCCACCAACTTTGCAATGCATGTTTGACCTGGAAGATCAATAATAGAAGCTAATATTACAAGACTGTATGGGACATGTGAACTTTTACAGAAAGCTTTTTGTTGGTCTGATTTCAAGGGAACAGAAGACTCACTCTGACTTGTAATCAGCCTATGAGTTTCTGTAGGGAATGACTGATCAGTTGGGCACTACACTCTGAATGCTCCTGTAGACCTGAAATTTGGCAGCATTTACATGTACTGCAGGCAGCTAAATTTAGGAGCTTCTCATTTTGAAAATCAGCTCAGAAATCTATACATTCCCTAGCGCTAGGTGCAAACATAGACAACAACAGCAGGTTAGGTCTAAGGACTGGATCCTGCTATCTCTACACACATGAGCAGTGCTCTGAATGTGTGTATGTCAAAGGTCAACAGGCCTCTAGAACAAATAGAAATATTTAGCCTGCACTGTGTGTTCAGTGTTTAAGCACAAAAGAAGAAAGACGCAAGAGAGTTGATCATTCCAACTTTAATTCTTCTTCCACATATTCTGTCCTCAAGCACTTCTCAAAAGTATTCCTATACATAACCATATTATAGCACTCCCTTTTGGGAAGCTTTCTTAACACTGCGTTTGCACATTACAGTAACTGAATGATAGGACTTGACATTACAAATAATCATGTATTTTAACTGAGGCACCTGATGGAATCAATGGGATTTTTACCAGTGAATTCAGTGGAAAGAGAATTATGCCCACCATCAGACCACAGCTGAGAAAATTCTGCCTTTAGAATGGGAGTACAAGTACGGTTGGTTACATTTGATATTTTTTATATAATTTCAATGGATAATATTGATGTTTGTTTTAAGTTTTTTTTAGATTGTTCTAGATTTATATTTTCACATTTGCAGGAAATTATGGGGCGGATCAGACAATAGGGGAGTTGAACAATTATTATTTAATGACAGTAGACGTTCAGCTTCAAAAAGTTAAAGTTTTTAAACCAATGAAACACAAATGGCCAACTTCACATGTCAAAATATATAAAGTAAATAGTCTTTATATATTAAATCAAACTCTAATAAGTTCCCAAGCAGCGTTTTTCTTTCTTTGCTCATCTGTAAAGTTCGATTCTTATCAAGGAAATATTTTTTTCATCAGATTGTGTGTGTGGTGAAACTGACATTTACCAGTAATAATCTAATCCTTCCAAGCCTAGATATTTGTATTATAAGTAAGCACAGCATTTCCATTATCGTAGGTACTTGTATGGCTCCACTTCATAATCTTTTTATATATTTGTGACACTGGTAAACTGGGTGCCAGCTCTCGCCTAGGCTGCAGGCGTTAGCTGAGATCTGACAACCTCATAGCTGGAGCTATATGTTACTTTTGTTCAAAACAGGTGTTAGTCTTATAAGAATGCAGGTGGTGTTTTAGACTCTATGAAATGCTTGAAAATTGCTGCACACATTAATCTCACTTCTAATATCGATATTCCATGCTAAAAGCAAAACTTGCCTATTTTCTTAATAACTTAGAAAATGTTTGCTCTGAACTTTTGTGAACCCAGGCACAGGAATCATTGTTCTCTAGCCTGCAGAAGAGAAGAATGAGGGGGGATTTGATAGCTGCTTTCAACTACCTGAAAGGGGGTTCCAAAGAGGATAGATCTAGACTGTTCTCAGTGGTAGAAGATGACAGAACAAGGAGTAATGGTCTTAAGTTGCAGGGCGGGGGGAGGTTTAGGTTGGATATTAGGAAAAACTTTTTCACTAGGAGGGTGGTGAAGCACTGAAATGGGTTACCTAGGGAGGTGGTGGAATCTCCTTCCTTAGAGGTTTTTAAGGTCAGGCTTGACAAAGCCCTGGCTGGGATGATTTAGTTGGGGTTGGTCCTGCTTTGAGCAGGGGGTTGGATTAGATGACCTCCTGAGGTCCCTTCCAACCCTGAGATTCTATGATTCTATCTCACCCCCTCGCCCATCCAGAAGGATTGTCAAAATCAGATGGGCCATCAAGGAACATCATAATACGAAGGCTTGATTAATGGCCCTATGGCACCTTGGAAATGTTACATGCAAGGGAGCTTGTCCTGTGGACTTGGAAGCTGAATGAAGGAAATAAACAAAGACACAGGAAAATTTTCCAAATCTCCCTTCGCTCCCTCAACTATGACAGGGCCAGATACTCTAAACTGAGGCCAAGTCTATGCTACAAAGTTAAGTCGACTTACGTTACATTGACGTACAGCTACCACTGTAATTAAACCACTGTTACATGTCCACACTGTGCTCCTTGTGTCGGGAGAGCGCATCCACAATACAGGCTCTTGCACTGACACAGAGAGCAGTGCACCATGGGTAGCTATCCCACTCTGCAACTGGCCACAGAGTATTTTGGGAAGGGTTTGCAAGGGCTCCTGGGGGCAGGTTCAGTGTCACATGATGTAGGTTTCTCAATCCCATTGTTCCATGAGTATCCTACTAGGTTTCCAGCCACTTTTCAACTGCCCTGGTAACCTGGGAGCCAGCTATCTCTGTCAGAAAGCATGGATCTTCAGTATTGTGCTGTGTGTTATGAGGGGGCCTATTCCACTGAGGGAGGCCTTGAAGGTGCATTTAACACTGAGCCACAGTAATGTGTGCTGAGCCTGGCCTTGTTTGTTTGCACCATGCTATGAACCTTGTAATGACTGCTGCGTGTGCCTGAAAAATAACACCTTTTAAATCACTTTTCAAAGTAGCACTCGGTAATATAACCAAACTGACATTGCTGCACAGTTGCACAAGAAGTCCACAGGTGAGCGTGTGTGAGGGAGAGAGAGACAGTATGTGTGTTGGGGGAGAGTGTGTGTGCCTGAGTGAGTTTTTCAGCTTGCAGGCTCTTTAAGTGCGGCTCCAGGGAGGTCAGCCATTCAACGCGCCCTACCTGCCTGCTGCTGCAATCCTAGTGGTGGAGAGCAGGATTCAGTGTAAATATTTTGATTCCGTGATTCCATCCATTAACACAGATTTCCTAGGGCCCTGTGTACCTGCTGCTGTCATTGTGTTCCATTTCCCATGGGGTGGAGTGCCTTGGGTAGTGCTGCGGCCCCGGAAGGTACATGGAATCAAAGGGGGATGTAGGGAGGTTCTTGGGATTCTCTCCCCCTGTCTCCCTACAGAGATTTCTCCCCATAGATCCAGCCACAGAGCCACAGCCTTCTCTCCCCACAGACCCAAGCGATCCACCCCCTCCCATGTAGTCTAGGCAGGAGTGTGTTTGCTGCCTGGAGCGGGCCTGCTCAGCTGCACAGTGGCGAAGTGAGCTCTTCAGCTGAGCAAACAGGAAGAGCAATTTCAAAACTTCATGGGGATTTGAAAGGGGAGGGGTGCATGGCTTTGTAACTGGCTGCAGGACAGCAGAGTTTAAAACGGTGACCAGAGCAGTCATGGTGGGCATTGTGGGATACCTCCTGGAGGCCAGTTACAGTGATGTAAGCAACAGTGTCTATACTGACATTGTGTCACACGAACTACGTCACAAAAAGCTCTATGCCTCTCGTGGAGGTGGTTGTATCACGTCAGTATAGCAGGCGAGTTAAATCGGTGGGAGGAGCACTTCAGCGTGAACACCTCCAGTGTTTTGTTGATAAAAGTGTGTAATTTAGACAAGGCCTGAGGCAAAGATCCCCTGGGTCCACCCAGAAAGACACTTTGAATTGACAGATGACAACTCTGTCACTCTTAGGATTTAGATGATGATTCATTTGTGTGCATATGTTTGCTTGCTTTAACCTGTAAGTAACTCTTATTTCTTTTTCCTAATTAAGAAACCTTTAGATGGTTTATTACAGGATTGGCTACAGATGTTGTCTTTGGTGTAGGATCTAGGGTACCAATTGGTTCAGTGTAAGTGCCCAGGACTGGAAGTAACCTGAACATTGTGTTGTTTTTTTTGGGGGGGGTGTACATGACCATTTGTCACAAAGTGACGTTTGTCTGGTTGGCAAGATAGACTGGACAGTCTAAGGGGACTCTCTGTGACTCCATGGTAAGACTATCATAGTGATCCAGGAGTTCACATTTGTTACTGACTTGGTGAAATCTAATTATAGAACACACCACCAGTTTGCCCTGTTTTTGACAGTCTGCCCTGAGTTAGGTACTCCAGACAGTGTGACAGCATTCTCACAACACCTCTTTGTAACAGGGAAGTGCTATTAACCCTGCTTTACAGATGGGGAAGTCATGCACAGCGAGACTACGAATAACATTTCCAAAAGGTCCTACATTTCACTGAAAGTCTCTTGAAAATGGGATTATGGCACTTTTGAAAATATTACCCAACATGACTTGCCCATGGTCATGCTGCAAACCTATGTTAGAGCTGGGAATTGAACCAGGTCTCCTAAGTCCTAGGCTAGCACCTGAACCACTGAGCCTTCCTTCCTCTGTTAGTTTAAACTCTCTAGTATTTAACTCAGTGAGCTTATTTGGAACAATCTGATCACTTTTTAACGATGTAGGGCCTGACCCTCGGTTATGTGGGGGCAGGGAGGGAGCCTTTACATGGAGGTAAAGGTAGTTGTAAGCCACATTTGCTGTTTTCCCTATTCTGGGGCTTTGCCAGATCCCCAAAGGGTGCAGAGAGCTTCAGAGAGTAGGTGGTGCAAGGGATCTCCCTTCCTCACGCTGTGTCAGCTAGCAACATGTTAGGGCAATATACTGCACAGAGGTATAGTGATATGCACTCTCCCCTTTGTGTACCAGGGATCTCTGGGAGGTATTCTGGCTCTTTGCAGCAGGATGCCTCTTGCGTCCCCCCTATCTTGGTGGGAACATGCACCACTTCCAATGCAAGGCTGTGATTTTAAATGATGTAATCTAGTATGTGAGTCATTTCTGACACCAGACCGAGGGCCAAATGCTCATCCATCACACAATGGGCCTTATACAGGGCAGTACACCAGTATGTGGAGCTTGTTATGATGGACTCCTCTCTCAGCACAGTGACAGCGCATGGCAAGATGACAGAGAGTTTGCACCCGATAGCAAGAACAGTGTGCTGCAGTGGATTTCTACAGGGTTGCTGCAGTGGATTTCTACAGTGTGCTGCAGTGGATTTCTACAGGATTTCAACTGTATGCTGTTGTTCCACAATACAGGGCTTTTGGTTCCTGAAGACACTAATTATACCCCTGTGCCTTCCTCCCTCAATGGCCCATTGAAAATCCACTGAAAGAAACTGCTCTGTGACACACGGTACTGAAACTCTGCCATCTCTCCATAACTGCCTTGCCCCATGCAACAGAAGCACACTGTCTGGATTGCATTTGGGACTTGTACGACCATGGTGGTGGCAGAGCTTGGGAGGGGAGCAGAATTTGGCTTTCCTACTGGTCGCTTGGAAGGTAAGTATTCAATAAGTCTTAAAAGAAACAAGTTGATCAATTTTAAAACATTCTGACCAAGCCCATTTTTGCTTTGCTCAGAGTTTAAATTCGGGATCATAAGAAATAGAGAAACTAAAGCTCCACCAAATGGAAGCTCGTTTGTATTGGTAATTTCATAGTCAGAGTTATTAAAGACCCATAGGAAACTTTTGATGAATCCATAGAATCACATTGTAGATTCCCATTGTCTTTGCTTACAATCCTACTCCATTTTAATAATAAATATGGGCCTGAGAAGAAGCTCTGGACCTGAACCTCTGATCTAGATCTCCCTTTGGATCTGAATTCATAGCTTTGAAATCTTGATATTAGTCTGGCCAGATCATCAGAGGCGGACCACCCAAATTTAGGAAAGTTCAGATTCAGATATCTGTATTTATTTTGTGGAGATGCTATGAGCTGTATTTTTAAAGCATTGCTTAATTTAAATGTATGAAACTATCATCTTTCAATATTTCGAATGAATACCAGATGACTAGAAGGCCATAGAAGATATAGCATTTGCGCAGCAACAAAAGAGAGAGAAAGGAAAAAAAATAAACCCGATAATGCATGATTGTATGCAGATGATTGTCACCAAATGTATCCATAAGGTCACCACATAGTTGGAGGAGTGGAAAATAAAGCAGAGTTTTAAAAGAAAAAACAAGCTTCCAGATTAGAAAATGATTCCTGAAATCCTTTGTTCTGAGTGCCATACTCTGTGTACTGAAAGCACTGTCACTTTAATGAGTTTCAAGACTTTCAAATGGAGGTATTTAAAATTGAAGTCAACATATGGGGGAGGCAGGTGGTCATTTTCCTCAATAATGGGATATGATATGAGTTCATTTAGCGCACTAAATTGAATAGCAGTAGGTTCCAAAATACAGAAGCAAAACAAGCAAAGCCTTTTCCATGTTTTAAATGATATTATAAGAGCTGTTTCATAGCTGTGACTGTCAGTGGGTTGATATTAACTATTTCACCAGAATTGAGGCTGGCAAAGCAAGGTCTTTGTTACCACATTTCAGAAGCAGATCCACATGGAAAAACCCAAGTTCTGTATCCACTTTACTGATTGACAAGCAATAGGAGAAGAATTAATGATAATTTTCAGACACCAGTCTCCATCTCAGAGTATGTATTCTCAGCAGGAAATGAACTACATTATCTAGAGAATTTTCTCATCCACTGTATCAGAAAAGTTAGGGTAATTTTGGTGAAAAGTTTAGAAAGATAGCAGAAACACTAAAATACTGCATGATTTATAGTCTTCTAAATTTCTGATATACTCCAGTATGGAGGTTGCTATAGTGAACACTAGAATAAAAATTCCACTGTAACCTTCGATCTATTCATTCTTAACTTTCTGTCTACAGGAATGGTTCCCACCATTTACCTCGGAAGACTGCGCTACCCTATCATCACATGCACTGAACCAAATGCTTCCCCTTGTAGAAAACCCATGGAAAGAAAAAAACTATTCCATTCAATGGGTCCAGTCCTCTGTACATGCACTACATGGTATAGGCCCCAATTCAGAAAAGCACCCCTATTCAGGAATAAGCTTAATTATAAGCACAGGACTTAAACACAATGTAATGGTTAACAGTATTGAAACTCATCACTACATGCAGGAAGCAAGAAGTGTAGACTTGTAACCACACAGGGATCATGGATCAGGTCTAACCTCCCAGACTGTGGGAAATATGCACTGCCATCCCACAAGGCTGTCTTCCTTGTCTTACAGCCCACCACCCTCCCACCACCACCACCAGATTGGCTCACTCGTCAGTCATGCTGCCGTTGGTGTCTCAGCTGTGACTACATGATATCTTTTCTAAGGCTAGGTCCACACTACCCGCCCGATTCGGCGGGTAGAGATCGATCTTCTGGGATCGATTTATCGTGTCTCATCTGGATGCGATAAATTGATCCCAGAAGCGCTCCCCGTCGACTGCGGAACTCCTGCTCGCCGAGAGGAGGAAGCGCTGTCGACGGGGGAGCCTGCCTGCGCCACGTGGACTCACAGTAAGTAAATTTAGTTCGATCTAGGAAACGTCGACTTCAGCTACGCTATTCTCGTAGCTGAGGTTGCGTTTCCTAGATCGATCCCCCGCCCCAGTGTGGACCAGCCCTAAGGATGGGTGAGGGAGGAGTATAAACTGCTGAGCTGAAGCCATTACCACTTTGCAAAAATCCACCAATTTGTCACAACGGGCCAAAGCGAACATCTGATCCCTTGTCCCTTAAACTCTCTGTCCAGCTCTGCCTCTCCAAAACTGCAGTGACTGTATGGTGTTCGCATGGAAAGACTTCAAGGAATCAGGTTGTTTAGGTTTTTTTTTTCTCTCTCTCTCTCTCTCTCTCTCTCCTCTCTTCAGTAAGATTTTCCTCATCTCCTGCAGTAACTTTTTTTGATCGGATTGTTTGTTAGTTTAGTGTGGGTTTTTTGCTCACCAGTAACTAAAAAATGAACAGAGGCTCACAGACGAAAGCCTTCAGACTTGGCATATAACATGACCTCCGCCAGCAGAGTCTCTTTGCAAAATTAATTTTTTCAAATTTAAAAAGAGAAGGACAATTAATTAAATATGTTTCTGCAGCGCGTGTTCAGTAGCTAATTGTAATAACTATCCGCCCACTTTCACCTTATCTGTTGAGATAACATCAAATCCCGTGACAAAGTGGTCTCTGTCAGCATGCCCAGGCAAGGGGAGTGATGTTATCAGTGTGAAAACAGTAATAGGGAAAAGGCCTGTGTTTGGGTGAGCACCCCCAGATATGGTAGCAGAGGAGGTTAACTGGCCTAAGGAGACTCCTTACTTGGGACCACATGCTTGAGTGTGGAGGGAAGGAAATGGTGGTCTGAGAATCCCTCATTTTAGGAAAAGGTATGCAGGGTGCTTACCCATTGTGCTTGCCCAGAAGGGTGCCGCCAAGCTTCTGCGGGTTTTCTTTAGCTCCAAAATTTCAGTCAGCAGAGAATAAGATTCTTGGTTGTGTGTGAGGGAAGAGGTCAAGGTGGAGAAGGGAAAACAACCCGATTGGGAAACTAACATGAATATTAAATCAAAATAATTGTTAGCCCGTCAGGACTGGGTTGAGCTTTGGAGCCCCCAAATACTGAAGACAAAACCCTGCTGATTTTGGGGATTTATCAGTGCAAAGGGAAATCATGGATTCAATGTTCAGAAGGATTTTCTTTCTTACATGTAGGTCCACCCAGAAGGAGTTTGTTATGGCATTGAGGTCATAATGGCTAGGAGCATAAGAATTGCCAGACTGGATCAGATCTGAGCTCCATCTAGTTTAATATCCTATTTCTGACAGTGGTCAGCACCAGATGTGTCAGAGGAAGGTGTAAGACTCTAACAGTAGGCAGATGTGGAATAATCTTCCTCCCACATTAGGTCTCCTACTAATCCCTAATATTTAGAGATTGGTTTAAACCCTAAAGCACAATATATAATATCTCTGCCAGAATTTTTGTTCACAATAGTAACTCTGGATGTTCTTGCGAGAACATTATATTAAAATGAGTGTCCCTTCTACACAAATGGATGGAGCCATTATTGAAGTGTCAGTGCAAAGTACCAATGAATACAGTATTTAATCAAATGCCTGGGATTAGCAGAGTATAATATGATTTCAGTGGACTGTAATTTCTCAATAAGGAGTCACTATAAAAGGAATAAACTTACTCAAGATTCACAGTGTTTAAGGCCAGAAGGGACCATTATGATCCTCTAGTCTGGCTTCCTGCATAACGGATGCCATGAAACCTCACCCAGTAATTTCTGCATTAAACTCATTACTCCTGATTGAGCTATATCTTTTAGAAAATGTCTAGTCTTGATTTTAAGACTTGCATTATATGAAGTTACCTGGTTACCCTCACTATTAAAAATGTGCACCTTCTGTAGTCTGATTAGTGATTTTGTCTACCTTCAACGTCCACCCAGGGGACTTTAGTATCAGAGGGGTAGCCGTGTTAGTCTGGATCTGTAGAAGCGACAAAGGGTCCTGTGGCACCTTTTAGACTAACAGGTATTGGAGCATAAGCTTTTGTGGGTGAATACCCACTTCATCGGATGCAACCAGGGGACTTTGTTATTCCTACTTCTGTTAACATGCATGAACTATGCTGTGTTTCCATTAACCAGCACTGAAGCAATTCTAGCCTTTCACACCTTGGATTCAGAATCCTATTTTTAAACAAATTTTCTCCACTGTGTTAATAACAGCATCTCGAATTACTGAAATGGAAGGATTTTGAAAATCTCCCCCCCCCCCCCCCCCCGTTCACCGCTGACTCACTTTGTCAGTCGTGTAATGAGGGAGCAGCTTGCTGCTTCGTTGCCATATGGGAGAAGAAAATTTCAGGATGACCTAATTCCTTCATTTAGTGAAGGCTGGATGTACAGCGAAGTGAAGGGGAAGGCATGAAAAACATGTTGCGCCCTGCCCTGCCTGCTGTTGGCATACAGATGCGGCATCTGGGCAAACCGAAATAGAGAGAGAAATCCAAAGTTTAAAAAAATAATCAAGATCAAACATTTCTGAAAAGGACTTGCTGTGTAGTTCCTACTCATTTAAAGAAGCCTTTTCCTTAGTATTGTTTTGAGCTTCTTGGCTCCCTTTGGATTGTGCTTTAAGTTTCAGCTTCATTTGACCCTATAGAGTGAAGATGAGACTCAAAAAATACAAACTTCATTGCATGTGGCTTTGTGATGGTTAGTACCTATTAAGATTCACTCCACTAAAGATACATCTACACTGCATCGGAGAGCATGCTTCCCAGCTCAGGGAGCCAAACATGTCCTAACTCTGGTCAGGCTAGTGCACTAAAAGTAGCAGTGTAGCTGAGGGTAGTACGGGCAGTAATTTGAGTTAGACACCCAAGTACATTCCCAGGGGCTCCAGGCATGTTTGTACTCAGGTGGCTAGCCCGAGCTGCCATCCCTGACTACACTGTTTTTAACACCGTAATTCAAGCAAAGCTAATGTGTCTTTCAATCCAAACTGGGAAGCACACACCCAGCTTCAGTGTAGACATAGCCCAAGGTTCACCATGTGACTGTCACACATCTCATTACAAAACCAAAATAAAAGTGTGATATTCAGTCTTGAAAAGTCCACTCTTCTAGAGGGACAGTAAAAAAAAAAAAATGCTTGGCATTTCACAGTTTGTAAACCCCAAAAATTTAGCACCCAACATAGCAACTTTTGTTTCCATATTCAAACCCTGAGCCAGCCCTATGTTGTGTGGGTTGGGGTTTTGTTGTGCAAAGTGTGCCTGGCTCAAACAGAGAACAGTTTTCCAGAAAGCTGAATTGCAACATGCTGGATGGAAAGTCATGTTTTACAACTATATTTCAGTTGGCTTTTTTGATGAATAACTCTCCACTATGCCCTGAGGAATAAGACTGCAGGCATGATCTTGCATGATGCATTCACTCCACATGTATAAGAACTCTTGAAGTCAGCTGTCATTATATATATGAAATGCTTATAATCTATGGCCAGAGACCCCCAGATAGGGACTTGATCCTGCAAAATGCTCGGCACTTTGACTCAATCCAGTGAAGCATTAAAGCATGTACTTAACTTTAGCAGTCGAACAGACCCCCTTGACACCGTTCGTCACCTTCCAGGATTAAGCCCTAGAAGAGTTCTACAAAAAATTTGCAGCAAGAGGAAAAACAGTAAACAGATCAGATTGTGCACTGTGCTGCTGCAATAGCCATAAACGTGAGTAGTCCCACAGTGTATAAGGATCTTCCAGTGGTGCAGTTGGTTTAGCAAGCCTATGCTATGCCTCCTTTCTCCTGGCAGCGAGGTCCAGAGCCTAAAATCAGTGGAGTTAGGCACCTAAATATCTTTCAGGATCTGAGCTCCAGTCTAATTTAGAGCAGCCACCTGCTCTAAATCATGGGCAGGGACTAGCCCAGGGTACAACAAGCCAGGAACAAGGGAGCACACAGGCTGCTTTTGAAACCGCTTCCTGAGCCACACTGTAAACTCCTTTAGGGGTAGGCAAAGATCTGAGGCATTATGTTTGGGGAAATTTTGTGTGAAGTGCCATATTTTATGGTTTCACTTGGGATATTAAAACACGAGGCAGTTTTTGAAAGGAAAATGAGACCAAAGAGGTAGGGAGAAGAGTACCAAGGAAAAGAAGATCTTAGACTGTTTGGCTAACCGTGCAGACTAATCAAACCTTTTCCAAGCTAAAGATGAAACCATGCAAGCATTTGGGCATGTGCTTAACTTTTAAAGGATGAGGTAATATCTTTTATTGGACCAACCTCTGTTGGTGAGAAAGACAAGCTTTCGACCTACACAGAGCTGGGAAAGGTACTCCAACCGTCACAGCTAAATGATGCAGGGTGGAACAGAGTAAGCATAAGTAGTTAGCACATACCTTTCCTAGACCTGAAGAGATGCTCGGTGTGGCTCAAAAGCTTGTCTCGCTCACCAACAGAAGTTGGTCCAATAAAAGAGATTTCCTCACCACCTTGTCTCTCTAATATCCTGGGATCAACACGGCTACAACTGCACTGCATATACCTTTAAACATGTGAGTAGTCCCATTCAGTAGGACTGTTCGTGTGGTGGGAATTGAATGAGTCTGCAGTGTTGGGGCCTAAATCAGCAAGTTGTAAGATTCATCCATCAGTGATTAATGCTGTACATAACAAAAGACAGTTGTTTGCTGTGTTATCCGGTAGGTATTAAGTGGCCATTTCACACACGTCACACTGCCTGGCAGCCACAGTTCTCCATATTGGTTACCTACAAGTGCATTCACTTTTAACTATGACTTGAGTTTTCATTAAAAAGAGAGAGAGAGCAAAGTTAGCAGCATTACAAATTCCCAGTTGAGCTTTTATTAATAAAAAGGAGAAAATTAAGGGCTGCTACAGCTACAGGTGAGCATTATGGAAAGTCATGCCCAGGCATCAGTTACCATTTTCAAAGCAATTATTGGTAGGGAGAGTGGAGTACCAAGGTGTTGCTTCTGCTGATTATCATATTCTGGAAAATGCAAACTATGCACAGTGACTGCACAAAGCATGGATTAAATTGACTTTGATACACTAATGTTCTGGTGTGATGTAATGCTTCTGTTTGTGCGTGTTGGTATAATCTGTAGGAGGCAACTCTACCCTTGAAATTACTGAGCGAGACAGATTTTAAGGCAAAACAGACTTGACTGGTGACAAGCTCAGCATCTGAAAAGATGACAATTAGCATTTATCCAAGATCCAACTCCTAGCCACCCAGTTCAAACAAAACTAACAAGACCCTCTGCAACAGCTCCATCTAGTGGCTTCCCTTAGTGGTGCAGAAATAAATTCAGCATATTTTGCCATTGTCAATATCAATTGTAAACATCACCTTGTTAATTCAAGATATTACTAAGAATTTCTTCTGATAAGATTATGGTTTTCTCACATCTTTTTGATTTTGACACCAATGTGATTTATATACTGTATGTCTGGGTTCTTGCATCAAGGGAAAACTGACGATTTTCTTTACAAACTTTTTAGAAAATATCTCTTCTGTCATGCCTGGGAATTTAAATACTGTTATTGCTATATACTCTTTGTTATAATCACAGTTCAATGCTGATTAAGATGGACTCACTAGGGAAAGCCTAATTTGTTTGTCTTCCCCAATGTCCAACTGGTGTAGCCATCAGGTTTTCCTGCTGTGGACAGGTCTGGGCAGGAAGAGGAATACACAAAGGAAGTGGAAAAAAGTGCAGGATAGGGAGCCAACAGGGAAACTGAAAATGGGTATGGAAAATAGTAGGATAAATAGGCTTTCTGTAACATGAATCTTTTGTTTGGTTTAGGAAATTTTGGTTTAGGAAAGATGAATTTTGTCTGGGTCTTGAAATTGTTTGATAACACACATCCATTGTAAGTGAAACTGACTGTATTTGGAGTTTCTTTTCAGCAGCAACTGGAGTTTACCACAAATGAGATACTGGAACAATTTTTTGAAAGCCTTGTTACAATTTTGGAAAGTAAATACAATTTTCTTCTCAGCATCTTTTCCTTCTGAATTTTTTTTACATGTTGTAAGAGATTAGTTTGCAATAATATCTCTTCTGAATAGCAATAGTAGGGTTCATTACTACAGGGGCCAATCGTCCAAAGAACAGATATATTCAATATAAATAAATTAAATTTTAGGAAATAATGAGTTTTACTAATTGAGTTCATCTTTGTAATTTAATAAAATTCTATCCAATATATAAAATATTGGATTTTGTTTGCCTATGTAAAGATCATTAATTGTATACCTTCTGACACGGTGGGCACAGGTGAAATCCAGTAAGTTTGTGCAATGCTGAGGAAAATTATGTTCTGAAAAGCACATAGCAAGAGCTTCAACTCCTAAACTGAAATAGTTCTAGCACAAGAGCACCTACTACATATCCTATTAATTTGCTAGTACATTAAGCTTTATGGAAACCACATGACATTTGAATTCACAGATCACACTGTATAGCAAATGTAAGGGAAGTTACTTTTACAAAGACGCTTACAGCAGCACAACTTTCAACTCCCAGTGCTGTGTAAGGAAAGATGAAGGGTTGCCAAGAAACCACACTGCCCAAGCTCCTTGTCTCCCCCCTTGGTGAAGGGGCTGGCTGCCTGGTTCTCTGAACTGTCTGGCTCCCTGGACTTCCTAGGTGGCTGGCTTGCCGACTCCCGAGCTGCCTGCGTGGTAAAGGAGCAAGCTGGCAGTCTCTCTGGGCTGACTGGCTGGCCAATTTGCTGGCTCCCTGTTTGCCTGTTGGGTGGTTGGCCTGCCAGGTAACCAGGGAGCTGGCGAGCCCACCAGCCAGTTCCCCAAAAGCTGGAAACCGTTTCAGCCTTATCAAAATGGAATAGTCCAATAAGGCCCAAATGAAGTGTCATTTTGACTTTTCTGACTCTTCCATCCATAACCAGTGTCCCACTAGAGCCATCGTGTCAGTATTCATCCAGACAAGAAGAAAATTCTTAGCCCACACATTACCCTTAATAATGATCCAGGTGCAGCCGCTGTAGCACAACTTCGAGGAGCATCCCTTGGAAAAGACCTCACCATTTTAACTTTCTCTGTGTAGAGTTTCATATTGAATATCTTCACCAATGCTTCATTGTAGATTATTACCACCATTTGTTTTTTGCTCGACCAGCAGGCTTGATCCACGCCCTAGCAAATGTTTTTATTTTACTCAGCCACAGCATTTATTCTTCTTTGTTGTAATTAGATTTCATATTAATAGTCAGGTTTTTAAAGACAGAAGGAATCATTATGATCATCTAGCCTAATCTCATTCATAATACTGGCCCTAGATTTCATCTAGTGATTTCTGCACCTACCTCTATAGCCTCTGGTTGAGCTAGAGCCTATCTTTTAGAAAGACATTCAATCTTGAAGTAAAAACTCCAGCTGGTGGAAAATTCCACATCCCTTGGCAAACTAGTCCAATGGTTAATTGCCCTCATGGTTAAAATTACGCATATTGTAAGTTGAAAAAGTTTACATAAAAGTGGAGTTTTCTTGTAAGTGGCTTTGAGAATTTTTAACAAGTCTAAAGTTCCTTGAGAATTTTCCGATATTTCTTCTCTTTGAAGAGGCAGTGAAATTATTTCTGCAAGTAAAGAACAGTTCAAAGTTACCAATCTGAGGGGAGACAGGTGCCCTTTAAAATATTCATAGATCTCTGGTGGCCGCCCATCTTCTAGGCAAATTTTTCTTTCTCCCTCCTGGATTTAATGCCGTTACTGCACTCCAAACTCCATGAATAGATATGGGAAATGCAAAAGTAAAACTTTAACTAGTAGCAGAATAGAAAGTCTGATCTGGTTTAACAGACGTTCTGTGGCTTTGTCAGTGGCTGCTATCAGGGATTGTTAAAGTGCTTTTTATATATATAAAAAATGTCTAAACTCTTATTGATGTCCAAGTCTCTCTGTGATAACAACCAAGAACTGTTCTGGATGGCAGATCAGTTGCCTGAACCAGTTAAATGGCATTTTATATGCTTTTTGCTCCATCATTTGAAAAAAAATCACTTTTTAAAAAAAAAAAACCTGACTTGCTAACTAGACATCTTAATTAAGTTTACCTTGTCATCCATTAGTGTTGGAAGTCATGAAACTACTTCACACTGACTTATTTTCTCTTTGTTTTAAAGAATTTATTTTAGTTGTCATTTCTGGTTTTCTTAAATAAAAACTGAGGACCATTGTACGGCAGCTTATACGTTTTGCATTCTAGCCTTTAGACTAGACTTTAAGCAAAAGTATATTTCAAAATCCCTTTTCTTTTTCTTCTTACTACATTCATTGTTTATCCTTCAGCTTTTTTATCTGTTAAACCTCCATGCATTCAGTCAGAGATGGATTAACCTGCAATATAATAGGCACATGATTCAAAAACATCTGATGTCAAGTTTTAAACGAGAGTGAAGAAGTCAATTTATATTCAAAAAAGAGAAGCCCTTGAAAAGAGGAAATCTCAGTTGAGAAAGAGGATGATGTCATCTCTAGATAGCATTTAATCCAAATGCTGTGCAGTCATGGGTATAAGTGAGAAGAAAAGACTTGTAAGAAAGATGTGCTGTATAAGACCATGTATTTTGAAATAGCTAGATGAAATAAGTCTTAACTAATCTGTGTCAGCAGGATCCCTGATTTTGAACTACAGATGTTAAGGTTCATGTTGATTTTAAATTAGCAATGAACCTCAAAATATTCAGGGGATGCAGAATTCCATAGGATCAAGCTCTTGGTTCAGAAAAGCACTAGAAAAACAAATATTTAAGTCTTGTGTCTGCAAAACTGGAAAGAGAATCTTGTGAGAACAAGCTTTCTCATGAGATGTCTGCCACAAGAAGAGACTCAGGCCAAAACTACAGTAAGACAAGTTGTTCTTCCTCTATCGGCTATGTTTTCCCACTTATTCGCTTCCACACCTACCCAGAACCATTAGCAGAGATCTCTCTGCTTCACAATGATCCTCCTGGGCTGGATTCACCAGTTGTATGATCAGATTCTGTCAAAGGTACAGTGGAAAGCATCAGCACTTCATGCAGGAATCTGTCCCAGTTGTGTTTTCTGTGCCATTTAATGGTATTCCATGAAGATATTATTAATTTTGCCTATCAGCCCCTCCTTCAGCACTTCCCCCAAAAGTGTATGCTCCTCTAACTTCTTGTTACGCATGCAGAGAAATCTTTCCTCTTATCTGTACCTTAGCCTTGCTATACCACGTCAGCCTTCAGAATATATATTCTTCAAGGAGACAGTGGCTTTCCCCTGCCGATATACAATAAATTCCTTCTGCTATCAACCCCATGGCTAGTGCTGTAGTGGATGTTCCATGTTTTTACTTTTATCTTAGCACTTCAAATCTCAGAATCCTGGCAGTGATTAAACTCAGTCCACATGCCATAAATCTCCACTGACCAGAGCTACAGCCTGTCCCCTCCACACTTTCTCCAAAATGATGTTAGTATATAGCAGGGGTCGGCAACCTTTCAGAAGTGGTGTGCCGAGTCTTCATTTATTCACTCTAATTTAAGGTTTCACGTGCCAGTAATATATTTTAATGTTTTTAGAAGGTCTCTTTCTATAAGTCTATAATATATAACTAAACTATTGTTGTATGTAAAGTAAATAAGGTTTTTAAAATGTTTAAGAAGCTTAATTTAAAACTAAATTAAAATGCAGAGCCTCCCAGACTGGTGGCCATGACCTGGGCAGTGTGAGTACCACTGAAAATCGCTCGCGTGCCGCAGGTTGCTTACCCCTGGTATATAGCTTTATGAGCAGTAGAAGGTATCTTTGGGATCCAATGCACAAGTTGGGGGGACATTTTTAAACTTTTTTTTTTTAAGTTAAAGTATTCTAAGGAGCAGTTCTATCATTAGTGAATGGAATAATTCAGAGGCTCTTAGGACAAGGCAGTAAGTGTAATTAGCAGGCCATACTGATACTAAATCCTTTCTATTTTGCACCATACGTATTTTAGATTTTTCTCAACAGCCTGTGTTTTATATAAATGTTGTAAAGACCTTTTGGCTTTCCGTGCACTATTGCTTTAAATCCTGTGAGATACTTAAAACAGAGCTGTTAAAACTTTCAAAATTACCTGCATTCTCGGACTTAAATCTTTTGAATAACTGAAGTCCGCAGCTCCTCTCTGATATGGTTATGGACTACGAAGTCCTCCTAGCTGCTAAGGCCAAATGAATTTAAATATAGCAAAACATGGTCTTGAGTTTGAGGCAATGGACTAAGACTCGAGAAATCTGCGTCTGGCACAGGCTTCCTATATGGTTATAGTCAAGTCACTTCGTATTTCTGTACCTCAGGTTTTTCATGTGTAAAAATGGGAATAAAAGTGCTTCCTTTCTGCCATCCATCTTATCTGCTTAGACTCTTAAACTCTTCAAGAGAGGGACTGTGTCTTACTGTATGTTTGTACAGATCCTAGCACAACTGGCCCCTGATCTCAAGGGGGAATTGTGGTCATTACTATGATAGTAATAATAATTAATACAGTATCAGAAGCTACATGTTATCATGGCAAACAGTCAATGCCTCAACCGTGTTTCTTGCTGGTATTTGGCCAGATTTCTAACATTGGTTACATGGAATTGTGTGTACCTATGGGATGGGATGCTACACAAACCCCACACTGGGCAACAAGGGGTTAAGGACCTGCTCTGGGCTCAGCCAGCCCTGCCCTGCCACACCAGCAAGAGATGCACAGACTGGAGGACGAGTTAAAAGGGAGTCGAACAACTCATTTGTGGGCAGGCCAGGGAAGGGAAAAGACCTTTATCTTGCAGCTCCTGATAGAAGGATTGAGGGAAGGTAGGATCTCTTCCTCAATAACTGGCTGAAGGTTCCTCCCTGAGGGAAGGGAGGACCTGCTTCTGTTATACCTAGAGGGGGAGACATTTCCCCCCTCACCTACTAACCCAGTTTATTTGTGTTGTGTTTTGTTTATGGACTACCCCTGAATGGGGAAAGACTTGGAAATGACCTGGCTGAAGGGCCAACACATGAGAGGAGGCAGCTGCTTCCCCAAGAGGCAGAGATCTGCCATGCCATGCCTGGCTATGAAGAGATGTCAAATGGTGAGCTGATCCCCTTCACAGCCTACTGTGATAGACTGTGAACTTTGGACAATAGTGGGGTGGTAGGCAGTGGTCCAAGGAGGGAAGCCTTCAGGTGCTCCTGGGTATCAGACCCTTGTGTTGCCCTCACAGGGCCTTGGGCTGGAGCTAGGTGAAATGGGATGGCTTGGAGTCCCCTACCACAACCCCCCTCTGCATGTTGAATGCCCTAAGCCCTGACCACCAGGCAATGCTCCTCGCAAGCAAAGATCATAACCACCTAATATATACTTGTTAATACCCTATGTATATATTGAAGTCATCTATTTGTACTTGAATTAGTTACCTGTCTGTGCACAAATATTTAATTTCCACCTGTTAATAGTGGTATCTGCTACACTGTGGTGTGCCTGAATGAAAATCTACTCTCGTATACTAGGTACTGTTTGATGTGCCTTTTCCTGGATACAACTATACATTGTCTAGTGGCTGGCTTAAAAGGATGTTATACACATTTTAGTAGTACACTAAAGGACATTTTTGTCTTAGTTCAAGTGGTGGAGACATGTATTTAGAAGCTAAATTGATGAGTTTAGCTGTGCAGAAATGTTGTTACAAAACCTGAAACTAGGTAAATTCATATTCAACACAGGGCAGGTTGTTCTAAAGGTTTTCTAAACTTCATGCACCTTTTGAAGGAATCTAGGTTGGTTTTATGGTTTCATGTAGACTCCTGTTAAAACCTGACTGCTAGGAATAGAGTTTCACTTTGAGTTTTGAGTTCACCCAACTCTAAAACTCAAAGTGGATCATGAAAGCAAAGGGAATGGTAAAACCATGCAAACTGAAACATTCATAGTTCTCATTATGAGTTCTACTCTCCTATGTCAAGTTCAGCACCTATGACAGTGATTTGTCTGTGTATACCCTGTCATAGACTGAGACAATATGTCCTATAACTTTTAAACAATGACACTTTGATGTTGCAAACTTGTAAAGATACTATATTCCCTATAACTATTTCATTATGTCTCTGATTTTCCAGGGAAGCAGAGTTATTTTCCTCTTCTGGCTCCAAAGAGTCTAATTAGTTGTTGAAAAGAAAGCTTTGTTCTTTTCCCTTCCTACGTCACTGACAAACAAAAGATAATCCCCAAACCAGCGAAAAACCGCAAACCTACAGTTCTCTTAGAATCAAAACAAGTTTCCTCTTATATGACTGATTTTTAGCTAAAGAAAGAAGACAACTTGATTTTCACAAACCCCTTGAAGCTGGAGACTTTTAACTAGAGTTGTGACAGCCTGCTTCTAAACCAATTTAGACGGGAAAGCAATACACACACAAAATATTTGTTTGCCAACATCCATGGCAGTTAAGAACTTGTTTGGGTTGAATCTGAAGCGTTCACTTCAGCTTCAACTCCCATCATTACAAATTGGTACTGTATCTTTATGTTTTAATTGCAGAACCACTGGTGACAAAAGTCTGGAAAAAGGCATCCTTAGACTGATTATTATCTATGACCAATACAGGAATTCCAAATGACTGTCTGTTACAGAATCTTAAATCTTGTCTATGTTGGGATTTACTCCAGTTATAGCTATTGGTGGCCAGCCATTAGTGTAGCTATATTCATAAAAATGCCTGCTGTAAACAACATAAAGCTGCTATAAGCTGAGATTCACATTCTTGCAGTTTTCCTTTTTCGGGGGTACCTTATCTGACTGGCTACCTGAGATGGACCACACTGAGAATGCCTCACTCAGGGCAGACTGCAAGAAATAAGGCAATCCCCCAAAACTGGTGGTTTACTCTATAATTAGATTCACCAAGCCAGTAACAAAAGTGCTTCTGCAGTACCACACTGGTTAACCAGAAACCAGAGACCCCTTTAGGCACTCCAGCCCTTGGCTCCCATCCAAACAGGTCTAATATAATGAGAGGTTACTGAAAACCCAAATCACGGTATGTGAGATTCTTACTAAACCCAAAGGATCAGACACATCTTCAGGTCAATAAGAATCTCGGATCTTACCCAAATACCACACTGTCAGCCAATCCTTAGTAAACTAACTAAAAATTGTTAATAAAAGAATAGAGTTATTAATGGATATTAGATAATATACATACAAATGATTGCAAAGTCCTTATATCAGATTTGTAGTGGTGATGGAATAGACAGCTGGCTTGTAAAGTCTCTCCAGTAATTTACAAAAGATTGGAAGGTCCTCAGTCCATAGCTCTAAATATTCCTTTTAGAGGTAGATCCACAGTCCAGAGAATTAGCGCAACAAAGAGGCAAAATGGAGGTGTTTCTTATATCCTTTGCCATGTGCATGGAAATTTACTGTCCCAAACAAAGCCCCCAGCCCAGGTGCATGGAAAGTTACTGGCCCAAGATGGAGTCCAGAGTTACATGTCTTTGGCCTTGGCTACACTTACGAGTTACAGCGCAATAAAACTGCCTGCAGTGCTGTAACTCACTAACTGGCTACACTTGCAAGGCACGTGCAACGGTGTATCTCCTCAGATACAGCGCTGCATGTACTCCACATCCCCGAGAGGAATAGCTACTGTTGCGAAGTGGGTGGAACGCTGGTCCTTCAATGTAGCCGAGGAATTCCGCAGTTACTGAGCTCCGGAAGCTCCCTTTGTTTTGAAACGGCACTTCTGGGTTGGCGTTCAGAGCTCCGTTCTTGAGCTGCTTTACAAAAAAACAAACACAGCTACTGTTCGCAGGCGGGGGGGCTCTGTTAGGAATGCCGGCAGCAAAGTTGCCTTGGACAGAGACGGCGGGGGGGGGGGGGGGGATCCGTTTCCCCAAGTTCTCTTTTATCTGCTCTTTAAAAACAAACAAAGCCCCTGCTGTTTGCTTTCAGTGATTGAGAGAGAGGCAGGGGATGTGGAGGTGTGTAAACTTAGGAGATAATGAGCTGACACTCTGTGGAGATTCCAAAAACCCACTCTCTCTCCCAACATGCTCCCTGTCAAAGTCCCCCTCACCCCCCCGCCATTTGAAAAGCATGTTGCAGCCACTTGAATGCCCATAATGCACCGCTCCCAATACAGCTGCAAATGCCTCAAATGTAGCCACCTTACTGCGCTGGCAGCTGCCAGTGTGGACAGGCTGCAGTGCTTTCCCTATTCAGCTGTACGAAGACGGGTTTAACTCACAGCGCTGTACATCTGCAAGTGTAGCCAAGGCCTTTATCACACATCCTTACATGCTTTGCTGACTCACAGGAACAGCCATTGCCTATATTCTTTCTGAGACGTCCGCAGGAAAGGCTTACTGGGTGGGATGAATTTCTTCAATGGCCCAATTGTGAGTTGAGTGTCCTTAATGGGTCATCAACACATAGCTGTCTGGCCTTAATGTAAATCTTTTTTGGGGGGTGTCACCCAGGAATACAACACATGTTTAAGGTACAAGTACATAGCCAATATTTATAACTTCAGATACAAAGATGATATATGCATATAAACAGGATAATCATACTTAGCAAATCGTAACTTCTCCATCAATACCTTACATGACACACTTGGTACTAGACATTTGGAAACTGTGTAATAGTGATAACAACTGATATAAATGGTCATCTTCAATCATACAGTATCACACCCTGTTTTACTGGTGCAAAATGTCGTTGATAGCCGTTCTGCCTTGTCTTCAGTAAAGGTTTCCACCAGTGCAACTATACCCATGGCTGGACACCAATGGCTGAATTCCCCAGTGTAAGCAAAGTCTTAGGCCAGGGGTGGCCAACCTGTGGCTCTGGAGTTAATATGCGGCTTCAGAAGTTAATATGCGGCTCCTTGTATAGTCACCAACTCAGGGACTGAAGCTACAGGCACCAACTTTCCAGTGTGCCAGGGGGTGCTCACTGCTCAACCCCTGGCTCTGCCACAGGCCCTGCCCCCCTCCTCCTGATCCTGTTGTGCCCTCGCTCCTCTTCCCCCACCCCCCCGAGTCTCCTGCATGCCACAAAACAGCTGATTGGGAGGTGCGGGGAGGGAGGTGGAGGCACTGATCGTCAGGGCTGCCGGTGGGCGGGAGGCGCTGGGAGCAGGGGGGTGGGGGACTGATGGAGGGCTGCTAACATATTACTGTGGCTCTTTGGCAATGTACACTGGTAAACTCTGGCTCCTTCTCAGGCTCAGCTTGGCCGTCCCTGTCTTAGGCCTCAATCTTCAGCTCTGACCAAGATGTGCTAACTGATCTGTCTACATGGCTGTTTATAGGCTTCACTGGTAACAGTATTTAAAAATTGTTGTCTGCTCAAATGAGGTGAAAGTCAGGGCATGGGTATATATGAGAGCCAAAGGGCATAAATATCATCATGATATATTCAGGAATTTGTTCTGAACTATTATAGGCAGATAGCTGAATCCAATCATTACTAGTGCTTTGCAAAACTGTAGTATTTTTATAACTTATTATTTACAGGAAATAATTCTCCTTTTATTTCACACCTGGAAATTTTGGTTATTCATAAATGTTTATTCATCTGTTTAAAAAAAACCATTCAAAATAATGGAATTTTCCCTATTCTTGGAATCAAAATATCCAACTCTGTTCAGAGGAGATCTAAACAAAACAGATGTGTTGTTTGTTTGTTTTTTTAAAAAAAGGCCAGCAGCTACCAATGCCTAATCAACACTAGTCTTCCCATTGTTAATACTACCAATGGTAGCAAGAGTGGGGAATTTTTTCTTGGGCTGGGAGATATGAGTGTCAGTAAGATCACTGAGACTCAATACCCCACACCTGTGGGCTAAAAGATGGGCTCTGTCTGATGTAACTGAGGCAAAATGGTGTTTTCCACTGCCCTAGTTAGCCTAATATTCATCTCAGCAGGCCCCTGCACTAGATTATTTTTGTTGATTTTATGCCATTCTGTTTCTAAATTCATATTATTCCTGAATGTTAATAATCAATGTACAGCACATCCCTAATGACTCTTAGCTAAGGCCTTAATATTGGAAATGGAAAGGAGAGAAACTGGGCAAAATCCACCTTGGCAAGTGAGCCTGTTTCAATTATTCAAACAAGTCTTCCAAACCTGTTAGGTCAGCAAAGCCTACAAAAAGATTAATTGAAAGGAAATTCAAAATTAAGTACTTGAAAGTAGTTTATCATGAGTTCATGAAATCCATTATCTGCGATTATTGGTTTATTTTGGGAGCAGAGGGGTTTTCACAAGAGTCAGGGAATGTGAGTGCTTTGGATGCCCTAGGTCTTTTCAAAGGAACAGTACAGGAGTTCTGAAAATCCAGGATGCCTGAACTGCCTGCACTCCCTAAATCCAACCACTGAGATTTTCAAAAGGCAGCTTTACCAGTAGTTGATGGTACTGAGATGTTGCTCTGAGTGCAGGATGCTAAATGCTTGAGATCCTCTGATGTTCCAGACCTCAAGCACTGAGTAGGAAAGCAGACAGTCAATAGAAGGAATATTATATGAGGAACAGTAGGAAGATCCCACACAGGTCCTGCAAATAAGCAGGACTTTCACAGAGGCAAATAGTGATCAAATGTATAGGAAAAAAAATCTACCACATTGCTCATACCATGTCTGCCCAGGCGAGCTACAAGAGAAAGGGTTCAGAAAAAAAACATAATCAAGATAAAGGGCAACACCAGCATATTTTCACCTCAAAATTATATGTTTCTAATAGTAATAATTCCAGTTGTTCAATTCCATTCAGTTGTTCAAATATGGGAGAGTAGTGGAGGGATGACATGGATTTTTCCCCCTTGTTCGTTAGTTTGGAGTACTCTGTGTCTCTTCAGATGTGGGCAGTAGCATCTAGACTCTGGGCGTGGCAGTCACTAGCATGCTCAGACATTTTGAGGCTACGTAGGAAGCTTTCACTGTGGGCAAATCACCTGGCAGGACACGTCCATAGTCACCACCTGAGGGCTGAGCCAACTGGTGCTCAGTGAGGAAGTGGAGATGGCCTGGGAGAGCTCAGGAGAAGAATCATGCAGGGATGAGCGGTATCTGCTGTGAGGTGGGTGTCTCAAAGACTGTGAAACTCCATCTGGATGCAGATGGTGTACTGAAAGGAGACTGGGTATGTCTACACTGGAGAACCTGCAGCAGTGAGCCTCAGCGCCTGGGTCAATTGACTTGTGCTTGCAATACTTGGGCTGCAGGGTTAAAAATAGCAGTATCAATGGTTGTGCTCAGATTGGAGCCTGGATTCTGAGATCCTGCTAGGGGAGATGGTCTTAGATCCTGGACTCCCTCCTGAGCCTGAACATCAACACCTACCATTAGCCCTGCAGCCTGACCCCTGTGAGCCCAAATCAATTGATCTGGGCTCTGAGACTCTCTGTCATAGGTCACGTATTGCAGTGTAGACATACCTTTAAACTAACTACTGGATGTTAGAATTTGAGTATTGTTACCAAAGAGATGTGAAGCTGTTAGGGGGAGACTATGGAACAGCCACTCTGACAATAGCTGTAAGAAACTCAAAGAACATACATGTACTATACTTTGAATTGCACACGCTGCAAGGAAAGGCTGAGGACTCACCTCCCTGTGAAGATGGAGGGAAGTGTATGCATATGGGTGAGTACAAGGTATATGATTTTTTAATAGCAACTAGTGTGGAACTCTGGATGAGAAATACCAGGGCTATAATAGTGTTTTAAAGAAAGTGTCACAATCAATTCAGATATTCATCCTGGGGGTATTCTGTGCCTAAAACTTATGTGCACTATATTTTAAAATTCTGCAAAATTCTGCAACTTTTGTCAAAATAATGCTACATAATCATACCCGATTCAATTATTTTGGTAATTTATTTTCAAAGTACCTGTCAGAAAGTATTTCTGTAGCAGTATGGATACACAAAAATTCCCCCAGAGTAGAGAGTTAAAGAAACCTCTATGACAACCCAGTTACTGTTTCTCTGCCCCCTTCCCCTCCAGAGCCCACCTGAGGGCCCCCCCCCCAGCCAATACACCCAAACCCCCTCCTTCCCAGAACCCAACCCCACACACCCAGCCCAGATACCCACACCCCATCCCCTCCAGAGCTCAGCTGCAGAGCCCCCTCTTGCCCAGACATGCCCCTTCCCTCAGAACCAGGCATCCAGAGGGAGAAAGGGTCTGACGCTTGGTCCCAGGCATGAGCTGCCCTCTCCTTCCCTCAGGGCATGCTGGGAACTGCAGCTGCCAGGAACTCTCTAGCTCCCTCCCCCTCCCCTTCCCCCTCCCCCCAGCAGTGTTCTCTATGTGCAAGCTGGGCTCTGCCGAGTCCAGTGGCCCCTAGGAGTGGCTAGCAGCACTGTGACCCATTTCTGTGGGGAGGAGGACATTCTGTGTGCACAATGTTAATAAATTTCTGCAAAATTCTGCATTGCACAGTGGTGCAGAATTCTCCCAGGAGTAAGATATTGCTAGTAGACTATTTACACTTACTAAATGTTGTTGCTCTTTAAGAAACTGTAGTGCTCTTCCTCTCAAAGTCAATTCTGTGCAATGTTAAATCTCCATCCTATCCTTCAGCAGAGGAATAGGCTCAAGTGCAGGAAAGGGGAAGTAATCACATATAACATTATATCTCAGTCCCCTTACACCTTAAGCTATACAAGTCCATTTTAGGAATCATTCATTGTGCAGAGCATTGTACTCAGAAAACACCATAGTGGTCAGGAAAAGGCACCCACCGCACGTTAGAGTAAGTCCTGATCTGTGATCTGCATAAAGGACATGAGACAGGAGGTGAAACTCTTGAGGACCTGTTAACTTCAGAGACATCCCCTCCCCCGAGTTGTTGCAGAAATAACAATCAGGGACACCACATGCAGAGATTTCCACTCAGCATTCCTCTGTCCACTGTCTACTATGCACCATGTGGATCTCAAGCTTTCCAGACTACTGTACTCCTTTCAGGAGGCTGATTTGTCATGTGTACCCCAACTTTCACCTCACTCAAAAACTACTTGCTTACAAAATCAGATATAAAAATACAAAAGTGTCACAGCACAACACACTGTTACTGAACAATTGCTTATGGTTTCATTTTCCCCATATAATTATAAAATTAATCAATTGGAATATAAACATTGTACTTATATTTCAGTGTATAGTATATAGAGCAGTATAAACAAGTCATTGTCTATATTTTAGTTTATACTGACTTCACTAGTGCTTTTCATGTAGTCTGTTTATAAAACTAGGCAAACATCTATCTGAGTTGATCAGGGCCGGCTCTAGGCACCAGCAAAACAAGCAGGTGCTTGGGGCAGCACATTTCTAGGGGTGGCATTCTGGCGCTGGCCATGCTGCCCCTAGAAATGTGCCCCCGCTGCCCCAGCTCACCTCCGCTCTGCGCCGCCACCGCTTGGCTTCTCCCCCTCCCTCCCAGGCTTTCACGTGCGGCAAGCCTGGGGTGGAGGGGGAGAAGCCGAGCGGCGGCAGCAGAGCGGACGTGAGCCTGGGTGGGGAGCGTTACTACCCCTGTTACTTCCTGCGCCCCCCTCGCCCTAGCTCACCTCCGCTTCGCCTGCTCCCCTGAAGGCGCTGCTGCTTCGCTTCTCCCCCCTCCCTCTCAGGAGAGGGAGGGGGGAGAAGTGGAGTGGCAGCATGTTCATGGGAGCAGGCAGAGCGGAGGTGAGCTAGGGCGGGGAGTTGCGGGGGGAGCCACAGGAAGCAATGGGGTGGGGGAAATGCAGCACGTGTGGGGGAGGAGGCGGGGCTGTGGATGTGGGGAAGGGATTGGTAGGGGGGAGAGTTGAGGTGGGGCCAGGGGTGGGGGGGACAAGGAAAAAATTGGTGTGGGGGGCCAAAAAAATTTTGTGGCGGCAAAAATCCTATAGCCGGCCCTAGAGTTGATGTACTCCCTGGAAGACTTCTGTGTACCCTCAGAGGTATGTGTACCCCTGGTTGAGAACCACTGTTAGAGAACTCACTAGCTAGCTTTGCCATTCAGTTGTTTAATAGGATGATACCCGCCACATCAGGGTATAATATTACAAGCAGCATTCAAGCTTAAGCAGGGTCTGGGGAAGGAGGGCTCATTTTGATGCAGTGAACGATCTGCTGGCCACATGGATATACCAGAAATGTGCTGCTCTCACCGCTGAGTTCTGTGATAGTACTAGAAAGATCAAAAGCTTTCTGAAAAATTAAATGCTTCTGTTAAACTCCTTCTGTTTAAGCAGTACTGTACCACATTCCCAGGCACAGAGTAGCACCAGCCAAGAGAAAATGGTGCAGCAAAGCCACCACTGGTTTAATTCCTGTGGGTAATGGAAGAGAACCGCCTGCTGTAACCTGATCAGTGTGCTCCTATTCCTGACTCAAGTCTCTTTTTGAGATGGCCGGGAGACATGCATCTGTGTCACAACTGCATTTGTGAATATCCCCCTGCAACCATTGTCAAGTTAATCAATTATATTTAAAGAATCCTTAAGGAAATACCACCTCGGGGCTGGATTTGCATTTGTGCAGGATTCAAATGCACTGAACTTCATCGTAGGGCTTGTATGTTGTATTGCACTCCTAAGAAGCGCTCCGCTTCTTGCTATTAAAGGGCCTCTTGTAAGTTGTGTTAAAGATCTGATACACAAGGTCTGCAAGGTGCAAGATATATGCAAGGTGTGTTAAAGATCTGATATAGGAGCAGGTAAGAGCCTGGTCTTTCTATCCATGTTCCAGTCATATGGCATGGATCTTCTTCACACAGCGCACAGTCAACCTGTGGAACTCCTTGCCTCAGGAGGCTGTGAAGGCTAGGACTATAACAGGGTTTAAAAGAGAACTGGACAAATTCATGGAGATGAAGTCCATTAATGGCTATTAACCAGGATGGGTAAGGAATGGTGTCCTTAGCCTCTGTTTATCAGAGGGGGGTGATGGATGGCAGGAGAGAGATCACTTGATCATTACCAGTTAGGTCCACTCACTCCGGGGCACCTGACATTGGCCACTGTCGGTGGACAGGATACTGGGCTGGATGGACCTTTGGTCTGACCCAGTATGGCCTTTCTTATGTTCTTATGGATCAGGGTTACTCCAGTGGAAACTGTTACAGAAGGCTGCTTTATAGTAGAGCTGGACAGGACATTTCTGGCAAAATGAAATTTCATTCCAGTGTGGAACAAAAACAAATTTCAAATCCTCAAAAATGGCTGTGAAATGAAATTGTTGTCCTCTGGTCAGCTCTACTTTATAGGCATTTATCCATATAATTAACTGACAATTCTTCTTTCATTTTCTAAAAGCTTTT
The DNA here is from genome assembly GCA_033296515.1 of Macrochelys suwanniensis. NCBI lineage: Eukaryota > Metazoa > Chordata > Testudines > Chelydridae > Macrochelys > Macrochelys suwanniensis. The sequence continues at coordinate 93,563,057 of CM065776.1, read as the reverse complement.
ACCACGTTTGTTCCAGTAGCTAATTTCCTGGCACTGCAAAGCAGCTTATTCTTACCTTCCAGGACTAAAGTAGCAAAGTTTGCTGTAGCCCACATACCCAGTGCTAACTTGCAAACCATTCTCTGCTGCCCTTCTGCATAAACTGTTGGTTCTTTGTAAGGGAACATAGCATTTTACTTTCAAACCTGTCCTCAGTAAATGGGATGAGGAATCACTTTGTGGAGGTATAATCAGTTTTGTGACACAGCGTTTATCTACTGTAGTCAATAACTCTTTTTAAAAAAACAGGCTCTCCAAAAGTAATGATTTCAATTCATATGTTAAACAAGGTCTTTATGCGTCTACTCTTTCTACAAATAGAGTCCAGAGGACAATGCACAGTGTACGGTCAACTCTGTCCTGTAAAACTAAGTTAACAACATTAATGCAAAAGGAGGCACAAAATGGGCAATAAATCACCCAATTAAAGTCTAAAACACTTGTTGTTTATACATTCATTGATTTTTTTCCCCTCTTTAATCTTGTCTAGCTCCTTCAATCATCAGTCTCTTGACTGCCCCCTACAACCTAGAAACAAACTATTAGACTTCACCTAAACAATAGGTGCAATTTACAGGAGGGATAAAGAGTGCCTTTATCCACCAAAGAGACTCCTTCCCACTTAAAGGGCAAACAGTTTGGATGGTTTTCAGACCCTACCCAAAAATCAGCACAAAGATAACATTTTTCTTCTAAACTGTTAATGAAGAAGCCAGAGTGGCTAGAGCTAGAGATTCTTTTATTAATTTTGTTGTTGTTGTTGTTGCTAGTGCAATTAAATCCAGGGCAGAGTAGATGTGACACAGGCCAGGAGGCTGTCATTTTATCACAGACCACAGCAGATGTGTTCTTCAGATTACCCTTCCTCAGGCAGACTGGCATCCTCCTCCTCCACCTCCACTTCACAATACAGGAAAATAACCATATTCCTCCTTTCTTTTCACAATGCAGGAGGTTGTCACTCTTAACCAGTAACCAGTAATACTGATGGGTGTTGGGAAATGTAATTGCTGAACAGTGTTGGTGTTGATGAGTGGGTGAATGAGGGTGATGCTACCAAGCTTCCAGGATTGAACATTTTTTCTTCTGATCCTTGCCCTAAGAGCAGGGTTTAGTCCTGATCACATTTGTACTGCTTCTGCCAAAATGTTGCTTTACCCTAGCAAGCCGCAAAGCATTAAACCTTACAGCAGAAGTGGCACCTAAATTATTACATTTTTTGCCCTCTGTTTTTATGATTGAATGCTGAAGTTTTACATAATTAACAACTTCATAAAATTTGGAGTAATGTTAACATTTCTCTTAGCTCTTCCAACTAAAGCTGGTCTAGGGTTTCCAACCCTCCTGGTTTTGCCAGGAGTCTCCTGGAATCAGGCCCTATTCCCTGGAGGCTACTGATGTCAAACCAGGAGATTTAAGGTGCTAAAAGTCCAGCGGGGCTAACGCAGGCTACCTGCCTGCCCTGGCCCCGTGCCGCTCCCAGAAGCGGCTGCCATGTACCTGCAGCCCCGTGGGGGCAGGGGGTCTCTGTGCATTGCCCCCACCTCAAGCGCCTACCCCACAGCTCCCATTGGCCGGGAACTGCGACCAATGGGAGTTGCGGGGGCAGAGCTTACAGGCAGAGGCAGGGAGCAGAGACCCCTGGCCCCCCTGCCTAGAAGCTGCTGCTAGGTGGATGTGTCAGTTGCTTTTGGGAGCCGCACGAGGTAAGCCCCTCAAACCCCACCCAGCCCCCTTCACCCCAGCCAAGAGCCCACACCCTGCACCTAAACTCTGTCCCAGACCCCACACCCTCTCCCACAGCCCAACACCGTGCCCCAGCCCGGTGAAAATGAGTGAGGGTGGGGGAGAGCGAGTGACAGAGGGAGGGAGAGAGGCAGGGAGGGAGGGAGGGGGCTGGAGTGAGCAGGGAGTGGGGCCTCAGAGAAGGGCATGGCCTTAGGGAAGGGGCCTGGGGCAGGGCAATGGTGTTTGGGTTTGTGTGGTTAGACAGTTGGCAACTCTAAGCTGGTCCCAAAAAAAGGGTGAAAATGTGTTGGGTTCTTTTGGGGGGAGGGGTGTTTAACTTCCCATTTATCCAGATTCAAAATTCTGAAATTTGAAAAACTTTGACCAGCTTTATCGTAGACTGAAAAATGTTGGTGGGGAGAGATGCAGTTAAATCAAAACATTTTCCCCCCAAAATTTAAAATTTCATCAAAAATTTAAAATTTCATCAAAATTTAAATATTTCACCCAGCATTACTCCCAACAAAGTGTAGAGCTATTTAAGTCCCATGCTGCTGCTGTGAACTGTCCTCATAAGCAGTCACTGTTTTCCATCTTCACAGCAAAATTTAGTGGCCTTCATCTTGTATTTTTTCTTAGTCTAATATTTCCTCCACAGGAAATACTCATAGGACAGTTGTAGCTCCTCTGGAATGTGAAAACCAGAAATTTTTATCATGGTAGCAGCAGAATGGAACTCAGATGTCCTGGTAAGAAAATGTTCTTGGTTTCTTGGACAGGATGGAAGGAGCCCTGGGGCACTGCTCTAGTCCAGAGCGGGGACACAAAGAGCGACATTACAGAGGGCACTGAGAGAGGCCCCTGTTGGACTTGTACCCCAGAAGGGTTTGCTTTGTTATATTCCACATACAGATGATGTGTGACTCAGCCAGAGGGTTGAGTCACCGAAGAGCCACCACAGACAGAGAGAGCAGGCACACACGCTTGGCCAGGGGGCGCTCGTCAGAGGTGAGTGCACCCCATTACAGTTTCCGATATGGGTCAGGGTTGCTGTATTTTAAGAACGAGCAGACCTGTTTGAAGAAAAGCCTTTTCTTATTGATAGAAACCATGTACAGCATTGAGGTAACTACTGCTCTGGGTTGTTGCAGCCTGTGAGTGCACTGTCCTGGGCTTCTGTTTCTGCTCCCATCTAGACTAGTGTACAGATGACTAGTGTAGAAGAGGCCCAGGGAGGACAGCCTTAAGCAGCTTTGGTGCCAGGTAGCCCAAAGGACCCTGGGTCAGAGCCCGGTGGAGTGAGAGGGCCCAGGCTTTCCTCATCACAACCCCCTTGGCAGTCAGGGGTTGCAGCCATGACCACTAGGCCACACTCCCTAACCAGACCCCAAGTGAGGAACATTACACCTCAGCATCACTTCTCTGCTCATTTCATTCTGAATCAGCTCTGGTGCAACTGTTTGGCTGTAACTTCCAGATAGGATACTGCCTAAGTAACCTTTGACCCATTCTTTCCTCCCTTCACAAACATACCCCAATTCCAGCGTATATATCCTCATTTGACAGCTGGGTCTACAGCTCATGTATTTCCACTGTTATAATTACGCCACTGCTCTTGATGATATGCACTACTGCCATAAACATACAGATAAGGGTAGCATAAAATACCTCCTTTACCTGTAAGGGGTTAAGAAGCTGAAATAACCTGGTTGGCACCTGACCAAAAGGACCAATAAGAAAAGAAGATTCTTTCAAATCTGGGGGGTGGAGAGGAGGTTTTGTTTGTGCTCTCTTTGTTTTGTTCCCTCTCAAATGAGAGAGGGACCAGGCAGGAAAAAACATCTCCTAAAAACCTACCTGAAATGAGCATCTAAGATTACAAAAATTGTAAGTAAAGGCAAGGAACTGCATTAGCGTATCTTTTGGTTTTAGCTTGTGAATTTTTCCTATGCTAAGAGATCGTTTTATTCCTGTTTTTTGTAACCACAAAGCTGAGTGCAGAGGAGTCCTCTGTGTTTTAAATCTTTTATTACCCTGTAAAGTTACCTTCCATCCTGATTTTGCAAGTGTGATTCTTTTACTTTTTTCTTTATTATAAAGTTCTTCTTTTAAGAACCTGATTGGTTTTTAGGACACTAAAAATCAAAGGGTTTGGTCTGTGCTCACTATGTTAACCTATTGGTTGATATATTCTCAAGCCTTCACAGGAAAGGGGGTGAAGGAGCTTGGGGGGCATAGGCTCCAAGTGGCCCCTCCCTGAATTTTTGTTTAAATCACTTGGTGGTGGAGGCAATACCATCCAAGGACAAGGAAAGGAATTTGTGCCTTGGGGAAGTTTTTAACCTAAGATGGTGGAATATAATCTTACGGGGTCTTTCATGCGGATCCCCACATCTGTACCCCAGAGCAGTGTCTTCCCCAGGAATTGAAATTAGGGGGGGTGTTGAAATATTCGGGGGGGGGGGGTGAGGGCCAATGAGGGCTGAGACCGTGAGGGCAAAGGGGAGCTGTATGGCACTATAGTAAAAACTGAAAAATGTTTCACGACCATTTTATTAGATTTAACTCATGTTTTAAAACCATCACAAAAATTAAAGTTGGCTACTCAAGCCTACTATGAAGCACAACATCTACATCAGTCTTAGTTTCTTGTTGTAATTTTGCACTCCTTGGTGTCTTCTTGTGTGTCCGTTACTTCCAGTCCTTCATGATATGCCCATGATCAGGCAGAAGGCGACTTCTTTCAGAACACAAAATTCTATTCAATGAGAAAAGATTATGTTCAGCTGTAGCTGTTGTTGTGACTGGGATTAGCAAGAGGTCAAGTCCTACTTTTATTGCAGGAAACATAGCACAAAGATTGGGTCGAACCATTAGTGACAATAAAGAAGTTGAAGTTAAATCTTCATTCGTTCATCGTATGATATTCCACTCTGTGTTCAAAATTCTCTATTCTGCCCTGATCACATAGCAGCCCCATTGCTGGTAGTGCCTCACTCCACTCAACTGTAGGTGTTTTATAAGACAGGCATCTTTAAAAGCTACGAGGAGGTTGAATAGAATCCAGAAATCTCTATTGTAGATTTGTAAGAATCAAGTCTTTGTACTTTTTCAGGTGGCTTAACAAACACTTCTTGTCCTCTTCACTTATGGAGTCAACTTCTGGACTGAAGTCTGCTTCTTCCAGTACATTTTCAATGGATATCTCTGATTGATCCAAGGATAGCTTCTATTTCTGGACAAAGATCTACTACTGTTGTAGCAGATGCCTGGATTACATTGTTTAATAACCCAAGTGGTTTCAACAGTAGACTTACAAGAGAGAGAATGACGATAGTATTCTCTGAACTTAGTAACAAAAGTAGTCCACCAGCCTCACTACTTAGATCTGTCCTATCTTGGTGGATACTTTCTAAAGCCAGTAATAACAGTTCCAGTAACTTTAAGACAACTGCCAAGAATCACTCATGAGAAAGCCAGCAGGTTGTCCCAGGTTGGACTCATTTGAACTTCAATCCCAGTGTATCTTCTATTTGTTTCCAAAATGTTCAGTCCTTTTGGACTCTTGCTGAAAAAGAGTATAAAAAAGCCATTAAATGTGTGGCTTTTTAATGTCTTTTAAAGATTCTGCAGCTTGTACTAGCGCTAGCTGGAGTAGGTGGCCTCTACAGTGTGTATTAGGAAAGATTAGGGTCACACTTTTCTCTGAGCAAAACTTGTACTCCACTATGTCTTCCAGAAAAGTTTGTAGCTCCATCAAATGCACAAGCAGCACAAACAGATGTTTGGGGTTCAATTTACAAGTGTAAGCAGAGTCAGGATGAGCTCCACCCTGACATCTGGTGGTGAGTCATGGCAAAGCACTCCAGGGGCTGATCCAATTTGCATAGGCACACCCACCCTGCCTGGTACGAGCCATAGTGGCCCAGATGGGCATTTTGGGCTGCTGTAGGATCCTCAGTTTTCTGTATTGGGGCAGGAATTTCTGTTATTGGGGCAGGAAGAATAAACTGTTATACTGCTTATGTAAATCATGGCCAGTGGAACTGTACTTGGCCTTTTGTCATGTTAAAGGGGAACTTGCCATGAACTAAACAACACTCGCCAGCCAAGGGACATGGGTTCCAAAGCCCAATGAATTGAGAGAGGCTGGGGACAGGGGATTGCTTCTTGGCCTTTTGGCTAAGATCAAGCATAATGCCTGGTGGTGTAGGACCCTTGTGAGGGTCTGAGACACCAATTGCAGCATCTCTGCCTCTCTCCACTGTGGAATATCAGAGCTAATGTTGAGTTCCTTGAGAGTCTGGTTTCTGACTGCTGAATTGAAATCACTCTGGGCTAATAGTGCAACTGAGCACTAGGGCTCCCCTAAACTACAAGCTGAAATCACTAAAGTGCTAACAGCCTTCTGAGCTGAAATCACTAAGCTGAAATCACTGAGCACTGTGTTAAGTAGTGGGGGAGCCTGAAGATAAGTGGCTGGTGGAGCAGTTGGCAAGACAGCTGATGGTGTGGTGCTGCTGGCAAAGCAGAGCAGTTCGTGAGGACAGTCGGAGTGGTGCTGCTGGCAGAGCGGAGCAGTTCGTGGTTGCAGGTGGAGCAGCTTGCAGGACGGCTGGTGGAGCGGCGCTGTTGGTGGGACAGAGCAGTTCGTGGGGACAGCGGTAGCGGCTTGCGGGACAGCTGGCGGAGCAGAGCGGCCAGTGAGACGGCTGGCGGAGCAGAGTGAAGCCCCACGGAGGGGTGAGGCAATCATCTTCACGCCACGTAAGGTGTCCCTTACCCCCTGCCCCTTCCCATTGCTGCCCAGGCGGGTGGCGTGTAGCACCCTGCAGATGAACTTTTGAACTCTGGGACTGGACTTTTGGGTTCATGGACTTTTGGGGACTTTGGGTGATGTTTGGGTTGCTGGACTCAAGAACCCAAGGGACAGGGCACGGCCCAATTGGCTGGGGTGGGTCTTGCTCACAGTTTGGCTTATAGAGCCTAGTTGCGGTGTTTTCCCAATTTAAGGCTGGTATCGTTTACCTGCTGCTATTAAAGATTTCTGTTACACTGAGGCTCTGTGCTTGCGAGAGGGGAAGTATTGCCTCTTTGAGGCGCCCAGGGGTGTGTATAAGATTTTCCCAGGTTACTGGGTGGGGGCTTGAGCCGGTTTTGCATTGCATTGTTGCGAAGGGAACCCCTATGTACTGAACCTGGCCCTTGCTGCTGTCAACTCATCCTGGCAGAAGGGTTACACAAGCATTTAACTCTTCTAAGATGTCACAGATGCAGCTGATGTGTCTTCTATAACTAAATATCTAGAATGCATCTACTGGCCTACCACGGACATCAAGATAACATACGTAATGACTTAATACTTGATGCCTATTTGCATTGGTGCATTTGTTGGCCATGTATGCACATATTTTGAATATAGTGAGAGAATTTTCTTCACTTTTTCAACTCCTGAGTCTTTCACCGTTGCACCACATGTTTCAAGAGAGTCAGCTGAGTTTTTTGCAGAAAGTTAGTGAGCATTTGCCAGTCTTGTTCGGAACCAGTGTCCAACTTCAGGATTAACAAGGAACAATGCACTTAACATAGGCCTCTAGTTTGTAGTGTGTGGTATCTCTTGCTTAAATAGAAAGTATGATGCAATAGCCATGTTGGTTCACATAAACTGAGTTGTGTCTCCAGCATTCTTAACAGCCTCATTAAGTTCTTCTAAAATTGGCTTTGATGGTGACTGGCTTACAAGGCTTTCTGCATGTTGATGCAGTCCAGAAGCACGGTGTTTTGCAGCCTTTTCATATAGGTTGTCAGTATTGGCTTAGCTGATGAGTGTGGCAAACCCAGCTCCTCCACTTTTACTATATAAATCCATGACATGCCCACATCTTAAATACTGTGTGTAGTTCTGGTCACACCATCTCAAAAAAGATATATTAGAATTGAGAAAGGTACAGAGAAGGGCAACAAAAATGATTAGGGGTATGGAGAGGATTCCATATGAGGAGAGAAGACTGGGCCTTTTCAGCTTTGAAAAGAGATGACTAAGAGTGGATATGATAGTCTTATAAAATCTTGATTGGTGAGGAGAAAATGAATAAGAAAGTGTTATTTATCCCTTTACTTAACAAAAGAACCAGGGGTCACCCAATGAAATTAATAGGAAGTAAGTTTAAAACAAAGTTTTAAAGGAAGTATTTCTTCACACAATGCACAGTCACCCATGGAACTTTTTGCCAGGGATGTTGTGAAGGCCAAAATTATAACAGGGTTCAAAAAAGAACTAGATAAGTTCATGGAAGATTGGTCCATCAATGGCTACTAGCCAGGATGGGCAGGGATGCAACATCATGATCTGAATGTCCCTAGCCTCTGTTCGCCAGAAGCTGGGAGTGGACGACGGGATGGATCAATCAATGTTTCCCTGTTCTGTTCATTCCCTCTGAAGCACCTGGAACAGTCACTGTCGGAAGACAGGATACTGGGATAGATGGACCATTGATCTGACCCAATCTAGCCATTCTTACATAAAAAATAATTATAATAATAAAAAAGTTTAGTACAGAAACTCCCCAAGATAATGACCTCTTGAGATAGCAATGATGTGAGAGAATGATCTTGGCAAATAATGCATTTTTAAAATCTTGGCCTACTAGGAAACATATTTATATAAGTTTCCCAGTCACAAATATAGCTTCTGGAGAAAGGTCACTAAAACATAGTCCAATTAGGGTGACCAGAAAGTGTGAAAAATCGGGACAGGGGGTGGGGAGTAATAGGAGCCTATATAAGAAAAAGACCCAAAAATCAGGACTGTCCTTATAAAATTGGGACATCTGATCACCCTAAGTCCAGTGCTCTGGCCGCTGTTGTTTGTCATGCCACCATTCACTCTATTGCTCTGCCCCAATAGCCCTACACTGTCACCTTCTGCTGCCACCTGCCACTGTGACCTCTGTGAGTCAGTCTCTCACGGTTCCACCCGACTCTCAGTGATTTCAGATCTTCGGGGTGGGGGGAACTTCGGTGCTATTGCAGACTGGGGCATTTTTTCCATAGAAACACTGTCCCACAGCAGGTCTAAGCACTTAAACCTGATTATCAGAGATTTCAGCTCTAGTGGTCACTTAAACCAAAAGACTCTCTATGAAGCCTAATCAGCTCTCTTTTTAAACAGTGGAGAGGCACAGGTCAAATAGTACGTGTGACTCAGTCAGACCATAAAGCAAAACACCTGTCCCCACCCTCTCTCTTGATGCCCTCAATCAGCACAGGCTAAGGACAGTTCTACTGCCCTTTACTCATACAATAAAAACAACAACATTTCATCCCCCCCTCCCCCCCCTGCATTCAAGTGATTTGTAACCCAACCCCAGCCAAAATCTATCACTTGGGCAACACAGCTCTGTTTGCTGGATACCTAGGTAGATTGTGAATGTAAATACAGTCTGGTCCTGAAGCCTTTCCCCCCAGTTCCCAGCTCATCAGTAGCTGTCAGTGAGAGCTCTTTTAGACTTTGCTTACAAATCATCATTTGAAATTATTAGGTTAGCCAACATCACTGAAATGAATGCACTGACAGTCACAAAAAACAAAAGCTGTATAAGGAAGCTAGTCTGTGTTCATACTTTTCAAATCTATTATACTTTTTCAGATACACATCATATACATTATATGCTTTTAAAGTGTGTATTAATGTTTCAATTTAAATTCAAATTCCCAAACAATCACTAAATTGGCAACACTGCATGTAACTAGTTCACAAAACTGGGGGGGGGTGTTGGGAAAATTCAGGGGGGGTGTACACCCCCCTCGGGGGGGTGTAGGGAAATCACTGCCCCAGAGTTCAGAGTAGTTGTCAGAGCTTGACAACTACTACCAGCAACATAGAGAGTACAGCCATAGCTTACTAGAAGCATCAGAATTGGCCAGATCAGGATAGTCAGTATGGACAGGATGTAGTGACATAGCTGAAGTGTGATGGATGAGTCAGGGCACCTAAAAAAGTTTGGGTGGCTCCAGAGCAGTATGATTGGAGGTCTGCGGCTACTGCCAATTTGAGGGGCTTTTGAAACAATGTAGTTTCAATCTACTAATCCTAGGGTTTATTGCCCTGCGACTCTTGATTTCAGTGGATTCACACTGATATAAAACCAAAGGTAACCCAGTTGTGAATCAGGCTCCTGGTATCCAAATGGGGAGAAAAGAGTGCGTAGTCTTCTTCTGGGGGTTATTTTAACTGAATAAATGTCAACATAAGAAATTATATGCTTTAATGTCAATTTATCAAAACAAAGAACATTTTGTCCATATAGAAAAAATGGCACAGTGTAAATAACTAGCAGAATAGTCAACATATGGAAACTATAATTAAATATGGCTATCTTATATCTTATACAAAAACATACAGTGTGTTAGAAATAGGATGATCCAGGTTAAGCAAACTGAAAATAATTCAACACTTCTATATAACTACATTTTATTTACGCAAGGTTCAACAATGAAAATTATATTTGTATTTCTTAAGAAGAAGAAGGAAAAGTGTGTGTGTGTAAGCTGGAAGTATAATACCTGAAATGATGGAAAAGAAAGTTTGAAAGAAAGCTGAGAAAAGCTGCCAAACTTGCAGAGAGTATTACTTAGTAGGCCTGGGTGGCGTGGCCATAGGCGCGGACTGCTGCGCTTGACCCCGTGCCCCCCCCTGCCCTGCCGAACAGCTGAGAGGCGGGCGGCTGCGCTAAAAAAAGCACCTTCGGCGGGAGGCGCCTCTGGCAGGAACCCAGAAGCCGAGGTGAGTTGGGTGCATGGTGGGGTGGGGGGTGGGGGCTGGCGGGGAGCTGCCGGTGGGTGCTGAGCACCCACCAGCTTTTCCCCGTGGGTGCTCCAGCCCCGGAGCACCCACGGAGTCAGCACCTATGGGCGTGGCGATATCAATAGTGGGCTATAGAGTTGTTCACCAGCGTCACTGTTTCACATCCAGTCCATATCAGCAGTGATCAAAAGTTGTCAATATCTGATGCCTGTTTAGTGGTCTATGTGAAATAACTGCTGATCTCACTCCAGTTCTCAGCAGGTAGGAGCCCATAGCACAAGACTCTTCACCAGAAATGGGAATCTTGTTGGCAATCTCAGTAGAGGAGTTAAGGACTGAACAGCACATGGAGACTAAACCATGGTCTACACTACACAGTTAGGAAGGTAGCTTATGTTGACCTGATTAAGTCAGTGTACACACTACAGACTTGTCCTGCTGATGTAAGGGCCCTGCTACACTGACATCATAACTCCACCTTCACGAGAAGCATAGGGCTTATGTCAGTGTAGTTAGGGTGAAGCAGTGTCTGTGTAGACACAGCATTCCTTGCATCGGCTGTTGGCTGTCTTGTCAACTGACAGCACCAAGGCTCCCAGCAGAAGCTCCCTCCTCCCAGGCTCTCTGTTCTCCACCAGGAGCATGGCAGCTGAGGGGACTCTGGGTGCAGATCTCCCTGCCCGAGGTGCCAAGCCCAGGTGACTTCCCCCTCGCTCCCAGCTGGGAGTGGGAAGGTGAGAAGCCCCAGGGGGGAAGCGGGCTCCCAACAGGGTGCTGTGCAGTGTTGAGAGTCCTGTCTCTGTCCTCCACACTGCCCCTCTTCAGTTGGTATAAGCGTTCCTGGTGAGGACACACACCTCTGACAGAAGGAGGGTAGTGTGGACAACTGCAATGACTGTAAGTCGACCTAACTTAAAATTGTAGTGTAGACATGCACTAATGATTCTCTTTCTGGATAGAGGACTATGAAAACAATCAGTCACACAAGATGTTACTGGGCAGCTCCATCTCTCTCATTCTGATAGCATAGATAGGGCCAAAGTTTGGTTATGTCCCCTATGAGGGTACAGATACTGTACCAGTGCCAGCCAATTAGAATGGCATTAAGTCAGTAGCTCTGCAAAGCTAAGTAGAATTTTCTTCTCTGTGCTCTTAGGCTGGGGGATGCTGAATGCTGGCCAACTGTAGTGGGGCCAGCCAGTGTTGTCTGTCTGTACTGTGGGGTTCGGGACCCAAGGGGAAGTCTTTTGATTGTCTTCTGACCAGCTACCCCTATTTCCAAAATTCAACTTTAGCCATGGATTTTGTGTGTCTCCTGCATCCTTTGGGTAAACAGGGTTGTAAAGTATGAGCCCAATCTGCATACCAGTTTGCACAGGTTCTGGCTTTTGTTTTTGATGGTAAATGCTCCTTTCTACCCTCCCCACGCCCCCATGTGAGTGGTGGGCATGGCCTTAGGGGGAAGAGGCTGAGCAGGGGCAGGGCCTCAGGTGCAGTGGGGGACAGGGCCATGGTTGGGGGGCCGGGGCCCACAAAAGATGAATCTGGCCCTTTAGGTACTGAGCATCCCCTTTTTTTTTTCCTGTGGATGCTTGAGCCTTGGAGCACCCCTGGAGTCAGTGCTTCTGCCAGTTTGTACAGCAGTAAGAGATATGTAAGATCTAACAGGTCTCATAAACTGGCTATGCATTCGGCTAAGCAAATTTTACAGTGCTTAGGCATGGTGCAAGAAGGGGAACCATACCTGATCTACAGGCAGAATAATGCTTGGATGAGGGCAGGAACCTCACAGAGATCTGTCTGCCAAGCACCTCTACAGGAGTCCTTGACTCTTCTCTAGCTCAACTGTCTGGGGCCACAGATGGTAGGCATGAGGGGTTTCTGAAGCCCACACTTCTCCTGTGGGGTCGTCTTCAAACTTAACAGAGAGTATAGAATAGGCGTTTCCTCTCCACCTCCTAATTGCCATGGAAGGTAGAACTCTAGAAGTCCCCATCTCAAGACACTGGCTGGCAGCACCATTTCAGAGATCTCTTCAGCCGTCTCCATTAGTTGTGAGGCCCATTCATATCTTCCCAGATGTCCTGTTAAAACCCAACCTGTGCTGGGGTATTGAAAAGATGCTCTGTGTGCTCAGCAACCATATCATCCCAAGGACCTCCCAGTCATAAATGGCATCCAGGCTAGGAAGAGTCTCAGACCTCATCTCCAGGAAGGGAGAGGACATAGATGGATGCACAACAGTGGGACCCTTCCACCTGAAGAACCTCTCCACTGTCCACAGCTGGAGATGAAGCTCCTGCAGGCTCTGAACTTGTGGATGCTGCTGTCTGAGCCCAGGATCTGGCTCTACATTATGTGATTTAGTGGCTGCTGTAGGTGCTTATAATTGAATTCTGAGGTGCCTCACAAACATATCTGCAGGTGCAGAGAGGATGTGAAGTGATGCTGTTTTTTCCTCTCCTCAGCTGGAACCTGAACAAGACACTTTATGATCCAATTAGTGCCTCCAGGAGCTCTCTAATTGCATTATAAAGCAGCATAACAAAATAGAAAAACAGAGGTTGGTTTTAACATTAGAAAAAAATATATGTGGTATTTAACTATTCATTCCCCTCACAGTAATTCAGTGGTGACAGGGCCCAACAATCCATCTGTGTGGTTCATAAGGTGCAAAATATGTTCCACCAACTTACAGATGAATGTTCTTTATTGCTCTATAATCCAAGCCTGAAGAATTCTATGAAGGAATGTAGCTTGTGGCATATGCCTCTTGCTCATGTAGGAAATCCAAAACTGTGCTGCATTCTCTGTGGCCATTTTTAGCCTACTAACTATGCTTTCTCTTGAGTTTTGATACCACGCTCCTCTCCATTATGACAGAGATACATTACATATAATGAGCTATGTGTTGCTTTCTACTTCAGAGCACAACCACTGTATAATATTCATCACATACTTTATTGGTGAGTGGGCAGGAAGAACACACTGAAAGATAAAAAGCACACGTTTAAAAATTATCGACCAGAAAGTATTTTATAGTGGCAGTTAAGCATTATCATCCCATTTCACAGATGGAGAAACTGAGGCACAGAGTTTGTGTGATCTAGGGTAAATCATTTAGAAGCAGGAATAGAACCCAGTCTTCTGCTTCCTAGTTCAATGCCCTTTTCATTGGATTATACTGCTTCCAAGTAGCACCTGCTATTTTTCTCCATTGGCTGGTAATAGTACCAGGGCTTGTTCCCTCTTTTCAAGCTAGGCATTAAAGAGTGAAATGTTTAAAAGCTGATAAACCCTTGAACAGATCAGACACATTCCATCCTTTAGATAGGGGTGTGTGTGTGTGAGAGAGAGAAAGAGAGGCTGGGGAGGGAGGCGGGGGCTGATGTTGGGGGGGTTTCCACCTCCCCCTGCCTCAGGACTAGTTACTTCCTGCTGCTGTCTAAACTTACAAGACAGCATGCTAACACACTCTTTGTCCCCCAAAACTCACTCTCCCTGTCACACATTCTCCCCCTTCCACTTCAGTTGAAAAGCGGCTGGCAATGTAGTAGGAACAATGGGATTGGGAAACCTGCATCACGTGATGCTGTGCCTGCCCCAGGAGGCATTGCAAACCCTTCCCAAAGCACCCTGTGGCCAGTTGCACAGTGGGATAGCTACCACAATGCACTTCTGTCTTTGCCATTGCAAGAGCTGCTAATGTGGATGCGCGCCACCATCACAAAGAGCACGGTGTACACACACCACAGCGGTTTAATTCCAATGCTTTAATAAAAGTGGTATAACTCGTTGCGCAAAAACTTTGCAGTGTAGACATACTCTGAGTGTCCCAGGGAGCTGCTCAACATTATGGCAGCACTCCACCCCCCCACCCCCGCCATGGAGTTGTAAGGAGTCCTACATAGATCAGCTTGTATCTTCCCTACTCACTGCCTGCACCAGGGGAATTCTTTTATAATTCTGTCAAGTGCTGCAGTGGCATAGAAGAGTCATAGCACAAGGAAGAATCCCTCCCTGAATTCAGATTCAAGGTTGGATGCCAAGCCCTCAAAAGGCTCAGGGGTGTTGGTTTGGGTTCAGTTCTAGTTGTGACATTTTCCAAGCAGCAGAGGACATACCTATCTACAAACCGTTCGGACTAAAGCCGTCAACCAGACATGCCAAACCCACCAAAAAAACCCTCATAAATTGGGCTTGTTTTTGGCTTAATTGACTTGTGAGTTGCTTGTTGGCTAGTTTTTGACTTGTAGCTTGTTGCTCGTTTTGCTTGTTGCTTCTTTTTTTTTTTTTTTTAATCAGTTCCTGGCAAGCAGGGACAAGGGCAGGAGAGAGTCAGGGGTGCACAGTGGGCCCACTAGACTCCCAAACTGCACGCTGAAGGGCTCTAGTCACATACAGTGTTGGGGTTCTTAGCGATTGGCTTGTTTTGGCCTTGTTTTGAAATGGGATTAGCTTGATTTTTTGGTTTATTGTGAAAATCGGGGTGCTTATTTACCATGTCAAAGCTGGCAACTGTGCCATCAACCCTTGATGGTTTCATTTCATAGGACCTTATGGGAATATTCTCTTTGCTTTTATTCTGATCAGGGTTGCACTGCCTTGCACTTTTCTCTGAGTTGTGGGTTCAGTCAAACTCAAAAGCCCAAATTAAAAATCAATGACAACATGTTATACCCGCACTAAATTACCAAGAAAAACACACACGTTGTCTCCCAAAACCGGATCCAGTTTCCACTGTAAAAATCGATAAACCTTACTCAATGTTCCAACAAATCTGGTTTGCATTTCAGGTTTGTTCTTTAATTTTTTTTTTTAAAAGCCTGACATAGTGAACTTTGTTTGGTTTGGGGGTCTTCTTGGGAATACTTCCTGTAACTAACACCAACAAATGAAATGTGATGTTCCCTAAATATGGGGTATGAGTGTCATGTCTCTTTCACCAATGTGACACCATTTCAGTGAAGTCTATCCCCATTTCCACCAGCATAACTGACGTCAGAATGAAACTTTACTGAATGCATCATTCTCAGTGGTTTAAAAAAATGCATTGTTTATATAAACCACTTTTAAAATATTTTCACTGTGTGGGACAAGGAGTAGACAATATGAGGTTTATTGTTAGAAAAAATCTTGCAGAACATTTTTGGAAACAATACCTGTGTGTGTGTGTGTGTGTGTGTAATATTTATTTTTAAAAGGTCTTTTGCGGGCTTCCCTTTATGGTGGTGTATTCTATTCCAATAGCTGTAATAAGAAAAAAAATCTGCCCTCTTTGTCTATCTGTCATGAAATGTATTTCAGCTGAATCATCATGCTTCAGGGGTTTATGAAAATCACAAAGCATCTCATTCAGATGAGGAGGCTGACGCTATAAGCAGTACAATTAATATCTTCAATTTTTGCCTTCAGCATGAAAAGAGGCTCCTAAGCCTTTCTGAAGCTGAATCACTAATGCTGTCTAATAGTCTACATCTGGCTTGTGCTGTTTCTATAAAAGTTGTGATCAGCAGTGCATTCAGTGACATACTAACCTTCTTGCCTATTAAGGCATGAGATTAGTAGTGACCAGAAGTCATTTTCATTAAGGTGGTTTGGCAGGCTATGTTTAGCAAGTTGGCAGTCTCAATGTAGTTTTCACATCCATGTCCAAATTTTGTCATCATCATGAATGTCTGAGGTGGAAAAATTTTGTTATACCATTTATTTCAGCCCCTACCAGTGTAGGGTTGTTCCCCATAATATATTTTCCACAGCTTACAAGAATCATACAATATATTGACAACAATCTGAGCAGAGTGGCTAGTATTGGCCCTTATTTACTATGGGTATAAAGATGCTGGCCTCCTTTGTAAAGTGTTTGAGATCTATTAATGAAACATGCCATATAAGCTCTAGAATTACTATTATTATGATATGTATTATCATTGAGATTAGGTCCCATTGTGCTATACAAAGACACAGTAAGAGAGAGTCCTTGTCCCATAGGTTTATATTCTAAAGCTATAATGCTGTGACCCTAAAACTCTTCAATGCCAGATATCCGATACCAAGCAATGCCCTAATCCTGGTATATTCATGCGAGTTCACCAAAGACTGTCATGTAAGATCTTAAATGAAAGCCAAGATCACACTGGTCATTAATATTGTTGTACAGATATTATGTAAGTATGTACAGTGAAAATATGTTTCTAAAGTCTATATCAAGGCAAGGTTGACAAACCGGTTTCTGCCAGACAAAGGATGTATACTCACCTGTCTCTTAGTCCACATGTAAATTGAGTTTTTGAAGCCAACAGGATGGAAGCCCCATTTGCATACAAAATCAATAGGGGGATGGGATATCAGCATGGAGACAAGGTACCTGAGAAGGAACCTCAGAGGGTTGTCCTGTCTCGGGGGAGGATGAAATTTGGGGAATATGAGAATGCAGAACAAAGCCGTCCCTTTATCCTGCATCTACGAAATAATCAGGCAGTGCCATTACATTCATGAAAACAGGATCAAAGCCAGCCTGGTTGAAACACTGCAGAAGACGATTTGAGATGAAATTAGCTTCTTTAGACAGAAGGTTAATCTGCTAAATTCAGCTTCTAGAAAGCATGTTATTACTTTTGTTTTATATGTAACCTGTTTGTTTTATCCTTACTCACTATCTCTTAAATCTTGGTCTTTGATGATAAATTTAAATTGTTTTCACTATAAAGATACCTCATGCTGTGATGTTAAAGTGGTGAGCCTGAGCTGAACTTAGTATACACCATCCTTTTTGGGAACAGCAGACGTGGTGGTCTGTGAGTGTTCAGGGGATAAGGGACAGGATACTACAGGAGAAGACATCAAAGGAGCCCGGGGCTGGGTACACCTATTGTTAACCCATAAGACAAAGGAAGGGCTAGCAGAGCACCAAGGAGCTTGTTTGGGTAGCTAATAGGCTAGTGGTGCCAGGGAGCTGACACCCATTTGAGTACAAGCAAGTTTCCCTCTCCCTGGATACAGGTAGGTAACACAGTGACTCTCAGTTCTGGGCACCCTGGGAACTCTCAAATACACCAACAACCAGGCACATGTGTCTGCCCCTTTGCTTCTCAGTGCAGGGTCAGAGCCTACATAGCTCAGGCAGACACACAACAACAGCAAAAAAATGTTCTCCATTTGACATATAGAGAATGGAGGCATAGAGAGTAAATGACTTGCCCATCAGAACTCAGTGGTGAAACTAGGAATTGAATCTAGTTCTCCTGACTCCTAGTCGAGTGCCTTGACTATAAAATCCTCCTTCCTCCATCCCACTCTATAGGATGTCTTCTAAGCCCTAGACATAATCCTCCCAAGTCACTCTTGATATGCAATAGTCAGGATCCTATGCTACATTTGTTCTGTTGATACACAAAGGAATTCAGTTTACACTCCTCTGTCTCGCACTTTTGCTTAGTACTGCATTAAGCAAGCTTTTGAAAGAAAATCACTCTCCTTTTAATTGATTTGCATTTAAAGTTTTTGTGTCAAAATTAATTGTGTTGGGAGACAAATGACCACAACTGGCAGGAGATAACATTTTTGTGAGTCTGCTCAATAAATAACTAAAAAATGAAGGAAAACCCTTATTTTTTCCTGTTTTTACCCCCCCCCCCCCCCCGCCCCAATATGAAAAGTAGTTACCACAGGAGAAAAATGGTTATTCCATTACCTGGCTTGCTGAAAAATGGCAGAACTTCATCCTGTGCCAAATTTGAAAAAATTCAGAACTCTGTCCCTGTCAGAATGTCACTGTGTTCCTGACAAAATCTGGGACCAACGTTTTCAAATGGACATGCCTAAATTTGTCAGCTGAATGTACAACGAGAGTCCAATACAATATGTTGTATATGAGTTGGCACTTCTTTGACTTTAGTGAGGTTCCAGGCAGGCACAACTCAAGGATTGAGGCTATCAACACCTAACAGATTCTACATAGATGCCCAAATTGAATTTAAGTGCCTAGCGGTGAACACTTATTGTTGAATTTGGATCTGAGCGTGCTGACCTGGTGCAGGAAACAACCTGGGTAATATTCCAACTTCCCCATTCCTCCCCCTTGGTTCTGGCTCAGATTTTCTCTGGTAACTTGTGTTTTGGCTTTTTGCTTCTCTTCATCCCAAGTACAAAAACAGAAAGTGAGTAAGGGAAGATGAAAAAGCAATTGGATACCATTGCTAGTAATGAAGAACATGGTGGGTTATGTTAGTACTCACAAAGATGGTCTCTCACCAGGCAGAATGGTGCATAATAGGCCAACCATTTCTAAGGAAGCTGCTCACAGTCCAATTCTATCTGACAAAAGTGAAGGGGGGGAAAGTAAAGGATATATTTTTATTCATATTTCCTTGAGCTCCCTATATCCTCATTAAGGCCTAAAGATACATCACCAAAGTTTACTGGCCAAAAAGCCAGGCAAGGAATGGCAGCAGCACTTGACCTCCTGCTTGTGATTAAAGTGCATTGGAAAAATTCATGTAGTCAGCAATAAATTATCTCCTGCTCCCTATAAGGAAAGCAACTGTGCATCCAAATTCTGATCAGAGGTGTGCTTTGTCTGTGCAGCCATGACACTGCAATGCATGAAGAGCTGCTGAAGAGTGTGAGTTAATGCTTCAGTTCCAGGATATGAAGCTACCGGGCAGAGGAAAGAATTCCTAGGGAGTTCCAACAAAGTAAGTCCTGCATATGGTTATGAATAACTACAATTTTCACTTCCTGAATTTTCACAGGTGAAAACATATTAAGAATCTTTTTTTGCTAAATCATAATCTTGCCCCGGAAGATGCTCATTGCAGAATTTCTCCAACACCCTTAGCTGTTTGGGGTTTTTTTGTTTTTTTTTAATGGAGATATGCCAATCTCCTAGAACTGAAAGGACCTTGAAAGGTCATCAAGTCCAGTCCCCTGCCTACACTAGCAGGACCAAGTACTGTCCCCTGACAGATTTTTGCCCCAGATCCCTAAATAGCCCCCTCAAGGATTGAACTCACAACCCTGGGTTTAGTAAGCCAATGCTCAAACCACTGAGCTATCCCCTGGGTTCTTTTACCCAGCGTAGTCTATACAGTCGGACTCATTCTCCAGTGTCTTGCACTTTGTGCCCCAGTTGTTTACATCTGTGCAGAGTGTGGGTGTATAACCCTTCTGGTTGGGTGTAAAATGCTACCAGTTTTGCATTGATGTAAGTCACTATGCACAACAGAAAGCAGTGGAGAATTAGGCCCAGAACGTCGGAACTGTTTAGCCCGTGTTTGAACTAAAACATACGTTGTTTAAGACAGGGGCTATGTTACCTTGTGTGTTTATACAGAGCACGGCAAATCATTAAATAATATTATGAGATTAACCTCCACCCTTCATTTTAAAATAAATTCATCATGAGTTCCCAGCTAAGACAAAACGATACATGAGCCCACCCAGAAATTAGCATCGTGTGGGTGGAGGGTTCCGTTGGGTATTATTTGACCAGAGGTGTGTGTCAGAGAGAGACAAGTGGAGACAAGAAACAGAGACCTGAATAGGCAGCTGGCAACTCAACTCTGGAAAAAGCCTAGAAAGAGACCTGGCTGAAAAGAGTGTTTTGGGTGCTGTGGGCAAGGACATTGTCCCCTGTTTGGCTTCTTCTGTGTTCAGGGAAGCAGGACTTTGTACATTTCTTGTAAATAAAAAAGATTGCATCAAAGAAAATACCAGCCTCCGTCATCAATTTCTTCTCCCACCTGAAACACCCGCAGAGCCTCAAACTTTGACTAGCCGCTCATGTCAAAAGGGGTAACAATTTTGCCAGAGATGTAAATGTATTTCCTTCAGACACCATAAGCCAGGTTCTGCCGGGGCCTTACATGGGTGTATAGTGGGAGATCCCAGTCACCCTTTGCAGAGCCCACCTAGGGGACGGGTAGTATTCCAGTTTCTGGGCTCCCATGGAATGCATTGCCTGCTCACTCACTATTCCTCTAGGGACATACAGTCTCACGAAGGGGCATGTAGGAGAACTGGCCAGACAAGCAAGGGGGGGGGGGAGTATGCTGCACAGCATGAAGGGATGTAACAGTGTAAAGTCCCCTATACATCAGGGAGCTGCTAGAGGCATTCTGGATTGGTTGGCTGGACTCACAGAACCCTTCCTATGTGCAGGCTATATGGAATTGGTACAATCTAGCCGGTGTTTGCATGGGAAATGGCAACATATCATCCTAATGCATATTGTAATTGTTTACAAATTTTCTCCAGGTGAAATGTTGCTATTTTCTATAGTGAATTAGTCAATTTTATTATGAGGATGGTTCCCACTCACCCCCACCAGCCACAAGGAAATGGTTGGTTCCTACTCATAATAAAGCTGCCTTTCAGATGAGTGAAAACTGCAAAAGGCTGGAGGCAAGACTTTAAAATGTCTTTCTTTTTCATAAAAATAAAGCAAACATCCTTTTCTTTTTTTCAGCCAGTCTTTCTGATATTGCAATTTTTTCCCCCACCCTGATCTAGTCTTAAGTCACACCTGAGATCATATTCTGATGACCCTTTGCTGGTTTTAAATCAAACTGAACCTAATTTCCTAAGCTTTAACTATTAATGGGAAGCACAAAATAGTTCAGTGTTTAGCACAGAGAGGAGGCCATTTCCACATGCATTAGCAGCAGCAATTCTGGCCACAAACAAGAAGCCTGACTAAATTAGCTCTTTGGTGACTTTTAAGATTCTTTAACTACCTCTTTCACATTCTCTTTGATAAACTCGAAAAGATGTCCAGTCATTTTACCTTTTCTGTTGCAATTACCTTGACAATATTGATTTGAGTGTGTACATCAGGGTAGATTATTTAACAGTCTTTTTATATTTGGATCAAATCATCTGTCCCTCTGTTTCTATATTTCTAATGGAGCTTTAGAAACCTATCCATTTTTTTAAAAATCCTTTCTTTTCCCAGGCAGTTGGGTGAAAATACAAATGTTTCATAAACATGTCTTCCCTGTGATTTATTACATTGTCTTCATGGTGGAAAGTCCGATCAGTAACTGAATGGGATTGTCAGGTTCCATGGTCGACTCTGTAGCAAATGCAACAGGATCAGTGGCAGGGAGTCTAAATGAAAGAGAAAGAAAAGGAAAACAGAGGTGCTTGCAATAACCTGTGGAAGAAAAATGCTGTGGGCCTAACCTAGCTTCTGTTGAAAGTCAATGGGAATTTGGCCAATGACTTTAATTAGGATCAGGGACTTGAATGTTCTGTGAGGCCGATATTTTAGCAAACCTTAGAACTGGGAAAGGATAGGAGAAAACATCCACTGCACTGGAAATAAATGAAATAAAATAGAAATGTATGTGGGGAAATTAACTATCGCTGCAACTCCTCCCTCTTTGCATTTATGTGACATCTATAATCTGAGGATCTCAAAGACTTTTACAAGTCCAATTCAATTATCACATATAAAGAAATCTCATAATGAATTTACAGTCAGCTGGTTGCCAACTCACATGCAAGGAAAGGGCAATGAAATTAAGTGCTCCTGTTTCTCCACTTTCAAAAATCAAGCATTTGACTAATTTAAATATTAAGGCTGAATTCCCCAAGTTCCTATTGCCAAATAATCCAGTCCCTTTTACATGTATAAATGAGATCAAGCCATGCCTGAATAAGAGATTTAGGGCTTGATCTAAAATAAGTGGAAAGACCCTAATGGGCTTTGGATCACATTCATAAAAAGCTCACATTTCCTGACATCCTATCCTATCCTGAATCTAATATAAGTTCTCTTATGATGCATATTATAATGAAGAGACTTGTCTCAATTTTTTCACTACTTTAACATGTTTTAGTTATTATTCATGTTATTTAATTCCTAGTGGTATTAACTCCTGGTTTCACGTTGGTATGATTTAATACACCAAGGCTGAAAAAGATGTAAGTGTGGTCCTATCATCTATTCTACTTTATAACATTGAGAATTTTAAACCCTCATTTTCAGGTTAAGAAGCATCGGCCAAACTGTGCTCTGAATCACACCTGTGTCAATGTGAGATAATTCTATGAAAGGATTTACACCAGTGTAACTGAGAACAAAATTTGGCCCTATGTTTAAAAAAAACATGTCCTTATCTGTGTTAACACCTCAGATCATTGACAAAGTGAAAGAGCTCTCAAAAAATATTTTTTTTATTGATGCTGGTTATTTACATTTTGTATTTTGCTCAGGTTGGGCAATGAAAATTGATTAGTCAATTTTACTTTCCCTTTCAGTGAGTTTTAGTTTCAGACCATCACACATTAGCAGAAGCCAAGGAATGTTTACATTCAAATATTTAAAAATAGTTCCTATTAGAATTTTAAAAAATTGGGTGTATGAAAACATGTCTATTGTCTTAAGGTTAACCCTTGTTTTAAAAAACACTAAAATTTTAGCTTAGATCAACCTGTCAGTATCCTTTTAAGGTATCAAGAAGAAATCTCGTTTATATTTTTTGGCATATTTTCAATGCATCCTAACATTTAACACTCTTTACCACTTCATGTTCATTGGTTTATAGCTCCTCTTGTTCCGTTGTAAGACATCTGATACATCACAGAAAATATAGGCTTTGAAATTTATGTTTGAGTTCTGTTTTTTAATTACAAGCCTTCTTATACCTGCTCCACTAAGGGTCAGACTGTGATTTCCCTTGCCTCCCATCCACCCTATGCAAGGGCTAGGCACAATAGTGGTTCCTGTGTTCTCCCAGGGCTTGATTCATCCCCAATCAAGCAAGGATGAAGTGCAGATGAGCCATGGCTATGTTCTTCCATTTCCTGAGGAGATGATTAAGTAAGCTGGTTATTTAAAGTCTGACTACAAGTCCTCTCTAGAACTATGTGGTGTCATTTTCATCCAAAGCAATGGTACAATGTGCATGTTACCCCATACTTTGGAAACACAATCCCTTGCAGAGTTCTCCCACAATGTCCACACATAGGGTCATTGTCTAGATTAAATAGTCTGGCCTGAAAGGCGCTTGTGACGCATGACCAGAAAGGGTTAAACATCCTGCAGAATAAATGGCTCAGATTCAACCCTTAAAGACATATGGAGAGATAATGTTTGTGTTTTTGTGTATTTACATATAAACCTCTCCAGCGCATCATCAAAGATCTACAACCTATCCTGAAAGAAGATCCCTCACTCTCACAGATCTTGGGAGACAGACCAGTCCTCGCTTACAGACAGCCCCCCAACCTGAAGTAAATACTCACCAGCAACCACACACCATACAACAAAAACACTAACCCAGGAACCTATCCTTGTAACAAAGCCTGATGCCAACTCTGTCCACATATCTATTCAAGTGACACCATCATAGGACCTAATCATATCAGCCACGTCATCAGGGGCTCGTTCACCTGCACATCTACCAATATGATATATGCCATCATGTGCCAGCAATGCCCCTCTGCCACGTACATTGGCCAAACCAGAGAGTCTCTACGCAAAAGAATAAATGGACACAAATCTGACATCAGGAATCATCACGTTCAAAAACCAGTAGGAGAACACTTCAACCCCTCTAATCACTCAGTGACAAACTTAAAGGTGGGAATTTTGCAACTGAAAAGCTTCAAAAACAGACTCCAAGGAGAAGCTGTTGAACTTGAATTAATATGCAAACTAGATACCATTAACTTAGGTTTGAACAGAGACTGGGAGTGGCTCAGTCATTACATTAATTGAATCTATTTCCCCTAGTTAAGTATCCTAGTTGAGGATCCTCACACCTTTTTGTCAACTGTCTGTAATGGGCCATCTTGATTATCACTTCAAAAGATTACCCCATGCTGATAATAGTTCCTCTTAATTAATTAGCCTCTTACAGTTGATATGGATACTTCCAACTTTTCATGTTTCTCTGAATGTATAAATATCTTCACACTATATGTTCCATTCTATGCATCCGATGAAGTGGACTGTAGTCCATGAAAGCTTATGCTGAAATAAATTTGTTAGTCTCTAAGGTGCCACAAGTACTCCTGTTCTTTTTGCTGACACAGACTAACACGGCTGCTACTCTGAAATCTGTTAATTCAGAGATCAAAAGAACATCCTAGCATTTAAATGAATTGTAAACATGGAATATTGCTGTATTCATCTCTCTTTGAAATGTATAGCAAATCATCTGTGAATAGTGGAGAAACAGGCAATTGCCTTATGTTAATTCATATAGCTAAGTACTAGTGATGGACCTACTTCAAAGTCACCCTAATTACCTATTGGAAGCCAAGGGACTCCAACTTGTCAAAGAAGGCTTGAAATTGTATAAAAGATCCTTGGGTACCAATCCTTTTTATCTCATATCTGTTTGAGGTTTCATCCAGGGGAAGACTAAGGAACAAGGACTGAGATCCCAGTTCTGACTGGACCACCCTGAAATATAAACACTGGACTATAACCGATGGACTATTTCTGAAATAACTCTTTGCAACTACAAAGCTCACTATCTCTGTTAGGGTGATTAGCAGACAAGATTACTCATGTCTGTATGTATAATGATCTTTTAACCATACTCTTCCTTTTCTTTTTAAATACATTTTAGTTTAGTTAATAAGAATTGGATGTAAGCATGTATTTGGGTGAGATCTGGAATATTCATTAACCTGGGAGGTAATGTGTCCAATCCTTTGGGATTTATAGATCCTTTCATTTTATATGATGAAATAAGATTTTCATTAATTCTCATCATATCTGATTTGGGTAACCAAGGCTGGGTTACTTTAAGGGAACTGTCTTGTGGACTTCTGAGTAACCAGTAAGGTCTAACAGAAGCTGTTTTGTGCTGGCTTCATAAATCTAAGTATTGGAATATCCACCAGCTTTGGGGATTGATTGCCCCATTTTTTGCAGTTCACCCTAATTGAGTGACCTCAGCTGGCTCCCCTGGGATTCCGGTCACAGCGATATTCATCCCTGAGCAGGCAGGGCTTTCAGGTGTCCATTTTTTGATGGGAAAGTCCAGTTGAAAGGGGACCTGTCCAGTGTCTGGTCAGTACTGCTGACTGGACACCAAAACTCCAGTTGCCACAGTAACCAGCCTCTGCTGCTGGGAGGGTGGGAAAAGCAGCTGCTGCTGCTGGAGGAGTTCAGCTGATGGACTGGAGAGAAGCATGGGAACTGGCTCTCAGCTCCAGCAGAGAGGAGGTGTAGGTACTGCCTTCTCAGACTCCTGAGACTCCAGCTCTGAGGACCAACACCCTTCATGCCCACCATGTCCCGATTGCCCCTGGCCCCTTGCTCTGCGGACTGCTCCCCCCCTCCACCCTGCCATTCCCCAATTGCCCTGGCCACCTGCCCTGCCATGCCCCAATTACCCCTTACCCCCCCCTGCTTGCCATGTCCTAGTTGGGCAGGCAGGCTCTGCATCAGCTCCTCCCAGCCAGGCTTTGCAGGTGAGTCCCGGGGAAGGGGGAAGTGAGCGACAGGATGGAGGTGGGGTTGGATTGTAATGTCTGGTTTTGAATAATTGGAAAGTTGGCAATCCAGCAGGCCAGCATAGACCTATGCACCACTTAAAAGCCACTAAAATTGTCAGTGTAAGGCTTAATTGGGGCTTAAGTGATGCATAGGCCATATGTTGGCTCTCTGCAGAGGGGACAATTTCACCTGCAGAGAGCATTTTGCAGGGATATTTGAAGCAACCTTTCTCTTATCACCTATTAATACTTTCAAACAAAAGTTTTACTATGCTCCATTTGGGAATTATGCAGATTAAGTGAGAATTGCCTGTGCCACGGTATGTTTCTTCAGCAAACATGCAGTTACTGATAAGCAGTAAAGGTAAATGATATGACATGGAAACAAGAAGGCATTATAACCTGTACTGTATTATTACCTATCTGGAAGATTTATTTGGCCAATATACCAACGCTCAAGGGGCTTGAAATAGTGTAGCAGGTTTCAAACATAACTGTAGCATAGTGTATATGCTTCATTTGCATTGGAAATGTTTCATTTTACTAAAGGTAAAGGAAAGCTACAATAAGTAAGGGGAAACTAAACAAATTATTTAAAGTGACAAATCTGGTTTTGAAGTAGGCCCATATTACCACTGGGCTTTTTTTTCAGGCGTGAATGACTTTCAGCATTATCTAAAATTAGTGACTGATTTACCTCAATAAAGGAAGTTCCATTCAGATATGTTTATCTGACCTCCTTGGCTCTGCCAAAATAGTTCTCTCATGAGATTTTCCATGACTCCTGCTCTTCTTCTGTTGGCAAGGCTAGGATAATGTTTTTTTCTCATGGTATCATGATGCCTCCACTTCTACTCAGAACACGTGAAAGTAAAACATAAGTCAGAAAAAAATGAAGCAAGCTTCTTCAAACCTCAGAAAAAGTTTTCTTCTGATTCCATTCCCATGGAAGTCAGTCTAGGATTTGGTTTAAATTTGGGGATTAAGATTCAAGTCCAGTTCTTAGTTTATTTATTTTTATTGAACCCATTCATCCATCCATTTAAGACACCCTCTTCTCCCCTGTGTATACTGCCACAGGTGTGATCAATAATGCTGCTTGAGCTGATGCCCCATTGATATAAGAGGGAGGGCACAGCTGGCAGGGCATTCTCTATTAGGGCTCTGGATCTTTGGAATGCCCTATGTCCGTGACATCCTGAGTTTTAGTCTTCAAAGCCCACCTTTTCTCTCTTTCTTGAGAAGAGGGAGGTGTCAGATGAGGCTCATCAGTGGTGATATGAGACTCTGGTGGGGACTGTGTATGCCGGCTGATTAGATCTTGGGGTGTTTACATTGTTGCTAGGTTATTTGATATCATTGTGGTAAAATTCAGGTTGAAATTTTCAAGATTACATCAGTACTCAGTAGGTTCTTAAGTCCCATTTTCAAACAGAAAGTAGGCAATTAGGAGCTAATTGGTGGTAAAGATAATGGCTGAGGAGTTTACAGTGCAAGAAGAGCATGAAAGTGCCCTCAATTGTGGGTCAACTACGTGTTGCACTAGTCCCCCTGTGGCAGTTAGAGTGACCTGAAGGCTGGTACAATTTGCACCTGCAGCTAATTACCCAAAAAGCCTCTTATATGACAGCTAGAATCACCAAGGCTTAGGGAAGTCCCACCTATCATTCCTTTCCGCCAGCTACATCCTGTATTGCAGCAGCTGCAAGAAGGAAGGTTTGAGCCCCAGTTAAGGTATTAGCCTTTGACTAAGAAGACTGAGGTTTAATTCCCTTCTCACCTCTCAATCTCTATGTGATCTTGGGCCAGTCACTTAGTTTATGTCTACACTGCAATTAGACACCTCCAGCTGGCCCCTGCTAGCTGACTCAGGCTAAACCTAGACATCTACACTGCAATTAAACAGCTCCACAGTGCAAGCCTGAGTTGGGTCTTTAATTGCAGTGTAGACACACCCTTAGCCCAGGGCTACACTAGGGGAGGGGGTCGATCTACGATACGCAACTTCAGCTACGTGAATAGCGTAGCTGAAGTCGGCGTATCGTAATCGACTTACCTGGCGATGAGGACGGCAGCGAGTCGATTGCTGCCGCTCCCCCGTCGACTCCGCTTCCGCCTTTCGATGAGGTGGATTGCCGGAGCCGACGGGGAGCGCGATCGGGGATCGATTAATCGCGTCTTAACGAGACGCGAAAAATCGATCCCCGATAGATCGATTGCTACCCGCCGATCCGGCGGGTAGTGAAGACCTGCCCTTAGTTATTCTGGCACAGATCTTCAATGGGAGTTAGGTGCCTAAATACCTTAGAAAATCTGGGCCTCGAGGCCTCAGTTTCCCATCTGTAAACTGGAGATAATAGCACTTTGTGACGCACCTGTGATGGGATCCATATATTTAGCATAACTAGTGAATACAGTTAGCAGAGCCCCAAGCTGCTGGATAGGGAGAAAGGGGAAAAATTGCCTCCCTCAACACTTCCAGTGGTGTGGGTATCATGTAGTGAGATTCCTTTCCCATGGTCCCTGTACCAGAATGGAAGAGTTATTTGGCCCATAAAATCTGAGCCGCAACAAGAGAAGGGCCTCACCCAATTTCTTGTGTTGTGTTTTGCTTCAGGCTGCCTAGACTAAGGGCAGGTCTTCACTACCCGCCGGATCAGCGGGTAGCAATCGATCTATCGGGGATCGATTTTTCGCGTCTCGTTAAGACGCGATTAATCGATCCCCGATCGCGCTCCCCGTCGGCTCCGGCAATCCACCTCATCGAAAGGCGGAAGCGGAGTCGACGGGGGAGCGGCAGCGATCGACTCGCCGCCGTCCTCATCGCCAGGTAAGTCGATTACGATACGCCGACTTCAGCTACGCTATTCACGTAGCTGAAGTTGCGTATCGTAGATCGACCCCCCTCCCCTAGTGTAGCCCTGGGCTAAGGAACTGGTCCTGCAATGAGTTGTACATGAGCAGACCCCTGTGCTCATGCAGAGACTTGTTGACTTCAGTGAGGTGCCAGGCAGACACCTGGATCCACCTGTGTGAAGCTCCTTGAAGGACTGGGGCCCAACACACTACATTAGAAATGCCTGCAGCAGGGAAGTAGGGTGGCAGACATGTTTAAACTAAATTGATCTTTTTCCATGTTTATGTGTTTGTTTAATCATTTCCCCATCAGACTGTCATACGGTAGAAATCCAATTTACAAATAGTTTTAGTAGTATTTTCCAGTCCTAATTGGCATGCTCTTGGAGAATGCAGAAGTCAAGGCCTGGAGCCCACTAATAGACTTCTTGTCTTTGCCTGGACTAGCATTTTACTGTTGTACTACCACCTGTGGTAGCAATGATGAGAGACTAGCACAGATTGGATTAAGCATTTTGTGACCACCATGTCATCTAGCCCCATGTACAACAGGGCTAGACAATACAGCAGTGAAAAAGCCAGTGACCAATTTCACCGACTCTCCCACCATTGCTACCACCTATAGAGCTGTAGTGTAACAGTGAGATAATTTAAGAAAAATACCAGTGTAGACAAGGCCCTTTTGGTTGAAGCTGTAATTTTACGTTACACTTGCAGTCTCATTCAGGCAGCCCCTGAACGGGTTAAGAAGAGGTTCAGGTAATCTCAAGCATCACTGGTTTAAATTGCCTTAAATTATCCCAGACTTTATATTTTCTTACATTACCAAGAATGATGATGTGTGTCAAGTGTACTCGGAGTCTTCGTTTTTTACTAGTCTCCTCTAGATAAATTCAGTTGAGGTACATGAATGCCTATGTAGCTTGAGTAACATGCTCTCTGTATTATTGTTTTAAACTTTACCAAGTTATTTTATTGTTCGGAAAACTGCCTTTTCTTAAAGTCTGAAACTAAAATGTCTTTGAACCAATGTCGGTTCTCTTGGTAAAATTAAGGTATATGTTAGAATTTTAGTAATCATCAGAACAAATGTAAAGGCGGCCCTGAACCTGCACTTTGATAACTGGTTAGGGTTCACCATCAGAATGAAAGAAAAAAATTATTCCAATAATTAATCTTATCCATATTATGTATTATGAATATAACAGTCTCCCATAAAGTCCCTGATCCTCCATACTTGTGCATGTGCTTAACCTTAAGCATGTGAGTAGACTTTAAGTGAGGCCTGTGCATAAGTGTTCTCATGATTGAGGCCAAACGCATGTTAATATTTGGCTGTTGAAGGATGCAGGTGAGCTTTTAGCTCAATGACAGATGCTTATCCTTTCTCTGTATGGTGCATTTGGCACCATTCACCACTGTGCCTTTAACAGAGTGGGAGACTCTAAGGCCTTGATCCACAAAGCTACCTAGGTGCCTAAATCTGGGGATTAGGGCCTAAATCCCAGTTTTAGGCTACACTGTGATCCACAGAACCCCCGCTCACCCTATAGGCGCTAAACTCCATGCCTCAGTTTTCAGGATAAAAGTTCCCCTCTGTGCCCAAACTTCTGCCTCTGGGCATGCTCCCTGCCGCCTCACTAAGTGTCCAGACACCTATCTCCCGCGTAAGCCCCAGAGTGATCCACAAACCGGGAGAAGATTGGCATTTGGCCACCAATCTCATGTGAGGGACCCAATCCAGTAGGCATGTTCAGAGGCTGCCAACCAGATCAGGTCCCATTCAAAATGTGGCTGCCGGAGGAGGCGGTAGTGATGCTGCCCACCCTATAACTTTTAGTCTCATGGTTAAAGCACTGACTTAGGATGGGGGAGACTCAGATTCAATTCTCCCGTCTCTGCCAGATGGGGAGAAAGTATTTGAACACGTCTCCCACCTCTCAGGGGAGTGCTCCAACCACTAAACTATGGGATAGTCTGGTGTGGGGCTCCTTCATTGTCTCCTGTTGAAGCTGTTCCACTGTGGATTAGATAATGAAAGAGTGATTGGAGCAGTGAGACTGGACCATGGATCTCCCACCTCCAAGATGAGTGCCCTACCTATTGGATTACAGTCATTCTCTGACTGGCCAAGTGACTGTTCCAGTGTGGATAAAAACTTAACTAGTCCCTCAACCATTGGTAAATCATGAGAGATGTATTGTCTTCCAGGGAAGCTGGTCCATAGAGAAGAATGGGGACATGAGGTACCAGAACTACAACTCCCATGAGACACCAGCAGTAGCATTTCCAAAAAAATTTTAAAAGTTTTTAGGCATTTGTTCAGTTTCCCACAAAATAAATTAATTTAGTCAAAATCCCAATTTTCCACTGAAAAACGGTTTCAACATAACATTTTCAGCCAGTCCTACTTGAAAGATCACACCCTGGGTGAAAGAGACCCCTGTGTAGAGTGCCAGTACAACGCTTATATATTGCTTAAGTGAGATTTAAGTGGTACATTGACTCTGTGCTGGCCCTTTGCATGGGGATGAATGAATTGATATAAGATACTCTGTGAGCTTTGGAATAAGAACTGTCAGGGTATTACCACTTTTGCGGTTTTTACATTAAATTGCTGTTTTACCTGACTTGTAGGTAGCCTGGGCAGACTTAATTAGGCTAAGCGCAGTCTCCTGAAATCCTCTGCACTAAACTGATCCTGATGAGCTGTAGTTGCAGCCCTAGTTTTACAAGCATTGTATTACCACTGGTCTTTCAATGCATACTTAGAGGGACAGAAAACGTTTTTCACTTTCTCTGATGCTTCATAGGCCAGTGACCTTTATAAATGACAGCAAATCTCTGCTGAATGACAGATGAAGGAAAAGAGGAAAACATTAAGATATTTTGTCCTACTTTTTTGGTGGCATGTTGAAAACAATCACAGGCCCTATTTGTCATGCTCCAGCTTCGTCTCCTTTCCCCAGTAGCGTCTGACAGGCTGAATGAAGAAAGTGTAAGTGAAGATGAATTGGCAAAGGTATCGCTTCTGGTCTGTCTAATTTTTCCCTAGATGAAAAATATATATAATATCGGATCGGTTAAGTGAAAGAAATATTAAGATCAAGGAGTTGGGGTGGTTGAAATAGGAACTCAGTGAGCAATTTAAAAATCAAATGAATAAAGCTGAATAAAATAAATCTGTCTCTCTTGTAATTTAAGTAGTTTCTGCCAGGTATTTATATCATTAAAATAATAACCAGCTTGTTTATGCTGAAATGGAACACACAGGAAAAAAATAGTTCTCAGAGCAAAGGAAGATACCGGTAAAATTTCCCGAACAGTGAGGATTATTAGACTGTAGAATCATCTCCCAAGGGGAAAGATGTCTTTTTGCTCTGATTCACTTAGTACTACACTGGGAAAAACACTCAAAAGCAGCCTGTAGAGAAAAATCCTGCATTAAGTAGAGGGATTAATGAGATGACCTGCTAGGTCTTTTCTATTTCTAGATTCTATGAGTTAGTGTGGAGCAGACATTTTAAGGACTAAAGTACAGATACTCCTGTGTTGGGATGCTAGACATGAGACTGCAGTCCATGGAGTCCTTTCCTTAGTTCAGCCAAATGGGTTCAGGCTTTGTCTGTTTCAGGAATCAGGGTCTGCAGCTGTACCTGGGACCAGCTAATTGACCTACAGATGCACATCCTGATTGACCAGACACCCTTAAATCCAGAAACTGTAGTAGGCCAATGGCTGCTCAACACTTGTATTTGCAGCTGCAATCACTTCCATGCCTGCCTTGTTCCCAGCCCTGCTCAGTTCCTGACTTAGGTTCTGGTTCCTGGTTCCCAGCTCTGGCTATGACCCTTTACTCCGATTCTGACTCTATACCATTCCTGGCCTCTGGCTGCCACTGTGCTGCCCACTAGGCCTGAGCGCACATGCCCCAGTTCATGACAGTCTGCCAGCACTCTGTGGGAGTGTGATGGGTGGCTCTGCCTTCTTCCCATCTCAGTGGCTGGCTATGTGAAAGTTTCAAGGTCTCATGGTGGTACTTAGAAAGAAGACCGGGCTAAGGTCAGCAACATTCCCTCTATTAGTAAAATAGATTCCAATATCTACGCCTGTGTGTGTGCTATCTCTGTGTGTTATGGCTGCAGTGTTAGTGGTTGGAGTTCCTGTGCTGTCAATCTCTCATTATTAAGTACAGTTTTGTGGTGTACCTTGAGTAGGAAAGACACTAGACCACACTTGTGCATACACATCCACCTCACTAGATTCAAGTAAAGAGAGAGAGGAGTTGTTGTTCCATAAAAAATAATACAAAGTGGTGTTTGTTCATCAGGTAATATTCTACATACAGATTGTGGGCAAGCTGATGCATGATGTTGATAAAGAGTCTCCATATTCTTGAAGTATGTGTTTGTGGGAAGAAAATTCCATGGGTTCTGAAATACTGGCATCCAATCAGAATGCAACTTTCAACAAGCCATTTTACAAACTTCAGGGCTGTGATACTTTCTGCAATAGGAGCTTTGCCAGTGACTTAAATGAGAGCAGGACTGGCTCCTTAGTTATCCCATCATTTATAAGTAGGTTTGGGAGAATGATTTTTTTATATATAATTATGATGCATAATATTGATATTTATTTTAAGCATTTTTCTATTTGTATCAATTTTTAAATTTTCACAGTTGCAGGAAATTATGGTGGGGGGGGACAGACACTAATTTAGGGATTGTATATGCTGAGGTTCAAGAAGTTAAAGCTTTATAACCATTAAACCACAAATGGCCAACATCATAGGGTCAAAATGTACAAAGTAACTATCCTTAACTCAAACTCTAAGAAGTTCCTAGGCAAGGAAGAAAACTGCTGCTTATCTGTAAATTTCACTTATTATCAATGGAAATATTTGTTCATCATTTTGTGATAGTACGGTGAAATCAATGTTTACCAACATTTACTGATAAAACTGTAATCCTTCCAAGCCTATTTGTAATACAGAGCAGAAGAGCTGGTTGAAATGTTTCAAAACAAGTTGTTGTTGTTGTTTGTTTTAAAAAGGAGAAGGAGGGACTCTTTAAAAAAAAAGTGTTGGGAAAAAATTGACATTTGAAATTCCTCTCTTAGTAAAATGTTTCCTACCATGTTTGACCTTGTTTCAAATTTTTTATTTAAATATTTTCACAACAAAAGTGGGAAAAAACCAAATGTGGATCCATTTCAAACACTTCCAAATGCAAACAACTTCAACATTGTGAAGTGTATTCAGAAACTTTTTTTTATTTCGTGATCAGCTGTATAGACTAGTTTTATAGTTTGTGAACTCTTTAAGAACTGAATTTCTGCCACAGACACTTTTATTTTAAACTTCTTGCCTGTATGTAAGAAGCAGTCATAAGAGAAAAAGGCATGACTTGATGTGATCCACAGAGTGATTACTTTGGATCCAGTTGGGCTGCATACATACAAATGCAAAATGATGTACATGTTGTGTCCCTAGTTACTGGGGAGTTCCTGAAATTAAGGAATTAAAATGAGGTAATACCTGGGTTTTATTTATCATACCTGTACAGCGTGAGTATCTACCAGTACTGAATTAACTTTCATAATGCTAGAGGCTTAATGTAAAATATTGTAACTTTAGCGCCCTCGTGGCCAAGATGGAGTCTGCTCTGCAGGCAGCTCTGGCCAAGAGAATGCGCGCGCAGAAATGCAGCAGGAAAAGTCCCTTCCACCCCAGGGGCACCTGTTCCAAACCCCCCAGAGTGAACACACATTCACTGGAAAAGTACAATGGATATAAGAAAGGGAAATATTTATTTACAAAGGGATGAGAGAAGAAAAAACAACAAGGGGAGATATAGGGGGAGCGGTAAAACAGGGTTGCATCCAAACCAAGGCCCCACAGGCCCAGTGGTAGCACAGGCTGAAAGGGCAGACACTGAGCAATGTGTCTGCACACAGAGTTCAGGAGTCCTGGGCAAAGTTCCAGTCCAGGGGTGAGTCTTGGGTGCTCCTGGTCATCTTCGGCGCCAGTGAACTTTCCCCAACAAACCCCTCCGGTGCCCTCTTCTGCCGCTCTCTGCAAAGCCACACAGAGTGACCACCTCCCCACTTAACTAGCTACGGCCTCCCTCCTTATTCCCAATGCAGAGTCACAAGCCCCAGTACTCACAGCCCCATGCAGCTCTGGGCAGCAGTGATACAGATACTGGGTCCAGCTCCAGCCTGTCCTTCTCGGGCAATATCCCCCTGGCACAGTGCTCCTCCTGGCTCCTGTCCTGGGGTGTCCCCGATCAGCCACCCTGTCCTTCTCGGGCTTCAGGCAGGTTCTCTCTCCTTCTCCCCTGAGGGCACTGCAGACTGCAGCCTTTCTTCCCTCTCTCCAGCTCCACCCCCTGGAGTTTCCCTCCTTTTTCTCACTGTTCCCCGTCCCCCGTTAGGAAAAAGATTTAAAGCGGCCATGCTCTCTAAACCCCAAAGGGGTTACATATGTTTGGGAAAGGATGCTCCAGTGGTAAGTGCCCTAGGTTGGGATTTACGAGATGCAGGTTCAAGTCCTTGCTCCACTAGAGGCATCCTGTATGATCCAGGGAAAGTCCATTTAGTTTCTCTGTCCCAGATCCTCAGAGGTAATTAGATGCCTAACTTTTATGGAAATCAATGGGAATTAGGTGTCTAAATATATTTGAGAATCTGTGCCTCAGTTCCCCATCTGTAAAATAGCACTTCCTTATCTCGCAAGGATGCTGTGAGAATAAATACATAAAAATTGGTAGGCACTCAGATACTACAGTAATTGGAGCCATATAAGTACCTAAAATAGAATCTCTGAGAGCAGTCACTTTGGATAGTCCACAATTCTGGTTAAAAATCTTGAAGGGATATTCCCAGGACAGTACAGGTCAGAAACTATCTTGCAACAGCAAAGAAAGCAGGCTATGTCACTGTTACAAATACTCTTTATAGTTGTTCTTGAAAGAGGAGTTGAGGGCCAGTGTCCAGTTATTGCCCCATTGCCATATGATAACAGTGATTAAATAGCAAAATAATAGCTTTGCAGTTACTTTTCGGTCCATCTTATTTTCTCCCACACTTGAAACACAAGTGATAAATGTTTTACTTGGAGGTAGATGTCCCTTCAAAAGTATTGAGTCACTAATTACAGTCATTTTGTTTTGTAGCATGTTTAGTTCTTCAGCAAATTCTAGTTTTCAGAAAATAATTGCTAGACTCAACATTATTTGCCACATCGGGTAACTAGATATTTTGTGGCCTTTATGTAAGAGTATTTTCATAGTGTTACACCCATATTAAAGTAATTTTAGTAAAACAATAGTCATCTCTGTATGTGGGGGTTTTTATAGCAAGTTTAAAAACCCTATTCCCTTTTAGAGTGTGTTATAAAATATTTAAGGCATGTAAATTTAGAAACTTCTAAATAGAAAAAACACTGCTATTTTAGAGATAGGATGGCCTTGCAATTAAAGCACTGGCTTGGGACTTAGGACATCTGAGATCTTGTTCTTGGCTGTCTTACAGTGTTCCTTCATGGTCTTGGCAGGGCCGGCTCCAGGCACCAGCCTACCAATCACGTGCTTGGTGCGGCACCTCAAGTGGGGCGGCGCTCAGGGTTGGTTTTTTTTAAAAAAAAACATACTGTGCCCCATTGCGCTCTGGGAGAGCGGGGCAGCACCCGGGCTCACCACCCTCCCTCTGGCGCTCAGGCCACCCGGGAGAGCCGGGCTGCAGCCGGGCTCGGCGCCCTCCCCGCGGCGCTCCCCGCCAGCACCCTGGCCGGGGCAGCGGGACCTGCCGCGGGTCTGCCGCCCGCGCTCCCCAGCTGGGGCAGCTGGGCCGTGGGCCCGCCGCGCTCCCCGCTGGCGCCCTGGCCGCTGCAGCGGGGCCGCGGGCGCACCGTCCTCCTTGCCAGAGCTCCAGGTAGGAGCGGGGTAGGAGCGGGGGGGGAGGGGTGTTGTTTTGGTGGGCGTTGGGGGGGTTGTTTTGGGGGGGGGGTTGCTTGGGGCGGCAAAAATATTAGAGCCGCCCCTGGGTCTGGGGCAAGTAATTTAATCTCCCTGTGCTCCGTTGTCCCTCTTTATAATGGGAATAATATTTCCTTTGTCTATCCTGTCTATTTGGATAGTAAGCTATTTGGGATATGAACTCTCTCTTGTTATGTGTATATGCAGTGTCTAGAACAATGGGGCCTTGACACTGGTTTGAGCCCTCTAGAGTCTTATGTAATACATATAATTAAAAAGTAAAAAACTCTTAAAATAAAACTTCCTTGTGCTACTGTAACGCCGACAGACCCCGGTCGTTGGCGGGCGGGATCAAACCAGAGACCTATGGAGCTTAGTGCATGAGCCTCTACAGCATGAGCTAAAAGCCAACGGGCTGTTAGCTAGGCTATACAGCAGATTCGTTTCTTTTTTTCCCTTTTTCTTCTCTCTCTCTCTCTCGTCACCACTAGATGGGACAGAACACCACACCCAGAAGGTGTGTGGGTTACATTACTTTAAGAGAAAGCTGTGTCTAATATTATGAGTAGTTTGCTTGAGCTCTGTGCCCGGCTTTGACACGGTCTCCTCCTCTAGCCTCTCTATCACAAGTTCTTCACCTCTAAAGGGTTGTTTGCATCTGTAGCTTTGTTTTTACAGCTTCTTTCCTCCCTTGTCTACAAAGTTTCCTTCGCACAATTAATATATTTATTTGTCAACTCATTATTTGCTGATACTGTGTCATTTCCACTGCAATGCTATTTTACACTTTGTGTAGTTAATTTGTGGATTTCATTGTCACAGAGTATTAATGAGAAAAAGTTTAGATTAATAGATTTAAGGACCATAAGTGAGCATTATGATTGTAGTGTATATGAATTGGGTAGCATCCCTTTAAATAGTTTGGGAGCCCTCTAGTTGACCTCCTATCTTGTGTTGCAGAAGCCTCTAGAAATTAACAGAGCAGCAGTGTATCTCTGTGTATATATATGTAGCTGAGCCTTGCATGTTTATATAGATATACAGTTAGTAAACACAATTATTTGGAACACAATGGTGTCCATATAATTTCCTCCTCCTTAATGTTGTGTAGAGGGCAAAGACACAACAAAAATCATGTAGTTTAATCTCCACACAGGCCATAGAATTTCACCCAGTAAATTCCTGCACCTAGCCCATATCTTGTGGTTGAGCTAGATCACAGTGGTATTAAAAAGCATTAGTCATATGAATAAGAAAATCTCACCCAGTGGTATAATATTACACTGTTTGTTTGATATTGTAAGGCTTTTTCACACCTTCTTATAAAGCATTCAGCATTAGACTTATAGGTGAAGGCTACAGGAGTTGATAGACAATTGATCCATTCTGATGTGGCAATTCCTGTGTTTCTAAACTTCATTTTGTGGTATGGCACAACTACAGGTTGAGGTTGTTTTACTGTGTTACCTTTATCAGGATTAAACTTTTTTTCAAATGTATTTAAGAAACATTGATTTAAACGTCCTGATTAGCAGCCTGATATGAAACAGAGAGACCATAAATCAATGTGTAATATTTTAACAGAGAAATATTGAAGTTTCCAAACAACAATACCTGTCTTTCTATAAGAAATGCTAGTACAGTAGCCTCAGCTTTTTATATGTAGGGACATGTTTCAAAAATGTTTTAGTTTATATGTAATATATTGCACTTCACTTTGTTCTCTGGAATATAGTTCTGAAAGTTAGTATTCAATTTATTGGTCTGAGATGTCTAGCCAAATTCTGCTCAGTTTACTCATTGAGTAGTCCGATTGGACCCATACGCATAACTCTGGTATAAGGAGTCATCAATGTGATAATTTGCCAATAGTTACCGTATACAAAGGTGTCAACAATACAGGGTTATTTCCTTACAGTCTTTAAATAGAACATATGTACAGGAAATCAGGTACCAGTAGAAAAAAATTGACTTTTTTAGTGAAGGCAGGTTTAAAATGTTCATTCTCTTTGGATTCTACAACTTAATATTTTTAGAAGTAAATTCAGGCAAAAGCTGAGATTATTGATTTATTCTTGACTCTTTTACTCAGACAAACTCCCATTAGGCCTAATTTAGTTCACCACACCAGTGTTACACTGGTATAACTCCATTACCTTCAGTGGAGTTACTCCTGACTTCCAGTAGTAGGAGAACGTAATCAAGCCTACTGAGTTTAAGAAAAGTTTGCCTGAGTAGAGTCAAATCCTGGGGCATCTAAGAATTCTTTCATGAAGGAAAGCATGAAATTAGGATCAAAAGAAAAGATGAAACTCTCTTGGTACTACATGACTCACAGGACAGCTATAGACAAAAGCAAATTAATATTGTCAGAAGTGTAATGTCGCTACATCTTGTTTTTCCACAGGTATATTTAATTCTGCTTCGTGTGTCATGAAAAAATGGCCATCTTAATTCATATTCCAGTATCCTTGTTGGTCATGACGACAGGGAGAGACAGAGCACACAGCTTAATTGTTTTCCAACGTCAGGTTGAGCTTGCAGTTTTGGCAGCTGGGAAAATCTAGTTTTGACTTGTAAAACTGAATACATTTGATGTAAAAGTCATTGGAAGAGAATAAATAGGGAACACCCGGATGCCATTTTTTCCCTGAGTCACTTTTATGGCCTTACCCAAATTTAAATGCAAGCTAAGATTAACCCAGTGATTAACCCCAGGAACAAGATGCAACTGGTATATTAATTGACCTAATAAAATATTCTACTTTAGGCAGCCTTTGTCTACATCCATTATATTACAGAACAGCCAGCCAAGCACAGTAATTATAATTCACATACAAAAAACTGCATTGAAGTAATAGACATAATGTGCCAGCCTATATAAACTGCCAAATGGGAACTTAAAAAAATCAGCTACTGAGACAATAATACTAGGAAATGCAAGGGTGAGGGTTAAATATCCCATTCTTAATTCAATGTTTTACCAACATTTTGGTAGTGAATGTCACTCACTTTTATGATACGGCTTGATTTTCCTCATTTTTGCCATTTAAAACTAGATATCTTTTTAGTTGAATTTTCATACGGTTTGTGTATTTGACTAGGTTGTTTCTTTTAATATTTGTGCAAACATTTTTTCAAAAATGGTATAATATGTTTTCCAGATTTTCACTGTGCGAGTGCCTGATATGATCTCTTGATGATAGTTTCTTAGAATCAGAAAATATTAAATAAATCTATACATCTATGGGTCAGATATATCAGGCTTCTCTGAAAAGCCTTCCCATGAAGGGCATTGATAAGTAAAACAGCAATATGCTTACTCTTTATTAAGTCTAGCCTGAAAAATTCTGAATTGATAAGGTTACTGACATCCATAAAAGACAAACCCTTGTTGTTATAGCAGCTAGAGAACATTACCTATGAGCTGTGCTACACTTCGGAAATGTCAAGTTTTCAGGACTACAGAGAAGCAGATGCAACATTAACTACTGTGGTTAAAGTGGACTGGAAGCTGTCAGTGCAGTAGGCCAAGGGAGTTGTGAGGGAGCACCACTTACACTTACACAAGCCAGGGTGAGAAGGCAGGGAACCTCTTCTGTTTAGAACAGAGCTCCTCTGTTCACTCCTGGTCACGCTTTAACATCTCTGAATCAGAAGCCAATCTTTCCCAGAAACAAGGAATCTGTCTGAGTGAAATCCTGGCCCTATTGAACTCAACAACAACATTCCCGGTGATTTCAATAATTTGGGCCAGGTCCCGGGAAGCTGTCTGGCCTCGCAGCAGGAACACCAGGGGCTGGGCTATTTCTTTAGCTGAAGCTTAATACATGACTTTTTTCAGCTTCCTGATTTGCACTTTTCCACAAGTCTTCTGTCCACCCCACACTGACACTGATATGTAATACCTTTTATTAAACCAATACAAATATAAACTTGTAATACACACAGTTTCAAACCTAAAGCAGACCTTCTTCATGTTACCCCCGGCACCGATTTTTGTGATGATCAAGAATCAATTCAGTCACAAACACTCTTTGCAGGGGAACTGAGGATCAGGTTTGAAATATGCAGGTGGATAGCCCACCTGTACTGGAGCAGAAGTGCCATTTGCAGAATGCCCTTCTGTACTACTTCACTGTTCCCCACTTAAACATGTAAATCTTGTTCTGATTGGGACACACTCCTTGTGAACTTAAGATTTGCATTTTCCTACACCTACTACTCCATCTCATGATAATTGTTTTATGAAGATTTTTTTTCTCATCTCCAAAAATATAATAACCTCCATTCCCTTCCTTCCAAACTGTTTAAATTTTCTGCATTGTTATCCACATTGCCAGGGATTCTCATTAACTCAAGCTGTTAAGCATCAGCTGACTACAAGCAGCTCTGAGGGCAGGTATCTCGGTAACCTGGAGCTTGCTTCATATTTTTGTTAGAGAAAACGGTTTTCCAATAGAAATACTCCAAATCTTAGCCACTCTGACACCTCAGAAGTTTCTGCACGGTCTGTCCAGCTCAGGAAGTTCTCTGATTTACAAATGACCTAATCTCATTTGGGTGCAACAGTAATACAGGGGCACAAGTTACTAGTGGTTAAGATCCATTTTATCCTGAATCCAAGGAGAAATTTTTTTCTGTGGCTTAGAGCAAGATTACTTTGTGATGACAATATCCAATGAAGCTTTGGGAAGAAATAATGATTGAGTTAGGGAGTGAAAATAGGATTAGCGTCTATCTTTCATTTCACATTAGGTTTTCATAAAGTATCCAGCTAAAATGGAAATGCAGGCTCCTGAAGAACGACGGACAGCAAAAGGCATACTAGGCTAGATTCTGTTCTCACTTCCACCCGTATTGTATTGACTTCTGTGGAGTTATTCCTGATTTAAACTGGTGTGCGAGCAAAGTCAGAGCCACAGAAACATAATCTGTGGGAGGTGATTTAAAATCAGTCATCAAAAGTGTGTATACAGTTTAAGAACAAAGTCTTACATTTCCTGCAGCCTCACTGATTTCAGTGAGTCCAGGATTTGGACCTTAATAAAGAGGTTATTATAGTATGAGTTGAGGTGGACAAGATCAGGTTTCAGAAGGAACCTAGTTTAATGTGACACCAAGGGCAAGCTGGGCTGTGCTGCTCACAGACAAACAAAGCCTCTCAGTATGTAGCAGTGATCTTTCTGCAAGCTCAGTGAAGATCCTTTTCTTTTCCCTTTATGCTAGTTCTCAAGGAGCAGGATATCTCCTGTCTCCTCAGAACAATGCAACTTGCTATCCCCTTTCTTGTGTATCATACAGTT
Organism: Macrochelys suwanniensis; assembly: GCA_033296515.1. Taxonomy (NCBI): domain Eukaryota; kingdom Metazoa; phylum Chordata; order Testudines; family Chelydridae; genus Macrochelys; species Macrochelys suwanniensis. Next base: position 93,520,887 of record CM065776.1, on the reverse strand, counting down.
CTGAAGCATCCCAAGGTTCACTATTTTATTTGTGTTGCATGGTTGGCCACTGTAACAGGCCAACAGATTCTAGGACCCTACAAAGGAGTAGAGGATTCCTCTGAGTATTGTGATGTCAGGTGCTTGAGGATATAAGATGGGTTGAAGGATAAGAGACAAAGGAAAGCAAGGACTGGGGCAGAGCAGCAGGAACTGGGCCAGAGCAGGGGAGAAATGTAGGTTAAGCATAGGGAGAAATGTAGGTTAAGGCTTATGTTCCATTGTCATTTGAGTTATCAGTAAAGCCAGAAATCTTCAAGTTTGGACTCTGTATAGAGTCTACACTCTGTTCAGACCAGTGTGAAAACTACACCTGCTTACAGGACCCTAAATGGCATGATATTGTTTCTGCTCTCTGATTTGATGATAGGCAAATAAATAGTAATGCAGGAAGTGGATTTTTAGAGGAATAATAATATATGGTAAAAATCATGGGACTTTTGGGAATTGCAAACAGTTGTTAAATATTAAATAATATGACCCCATGAATCACAGTGACTCTTGATAAAATAAAGTAATTTTGGAAACTACTCAAATTATTTACCTATTTCAGTGGCTTTGGAAAATAATTTGTAGTGAGGAAGCAGTGGTGTCATACAAGTTAAATGAATACCAGTTGGGTTCTTGTAGCATTTTTACAAAAATATGTAAATATCATTAGAAAAGATAGCCAAGAAACTAATACGCAATTTTATTTTTTTCCTCTTTTTTTCACGCGCATGTGTGTGTGAGAAATGATACTTACCTTTATAATACAAAACCTAATGTGCACTGAAACTTTATGTAATTTTCTTGGTTGCAGTACAAAGGCTGATCAATCTTTTTTAATTAAGAAGAAAATAATGTGATTGTTTGACAATATTTATATTTCCCAGGGCAAATCAAAAATCAATTTTAAACTTAGCCAATAATTTCTTTTTGTACATTCTTCCCCTCACTGGAAAGTCTGATTATTCTGCTAGTAGGTTTACACTGATTAATTATTAGGCAATATATTGATTTCAAAGTTTTGTTCATGGTCATTTTATTATTTAGCTGGTAAGGCACATCCTTTTTAAGAAAAGGTAATTCCATTTTAGATGTGTCTGGCTGTTAAGCAGCATCTTCTTCCACTTACTAACTTATCTTACTGCAAACTGCTATGAGCAACACCAAGTGAACGTGAAGTGCCGTGAGCAGGCCAATGGGGGACTTCCACTGTGCAGGGGACCTCAGTCAGTGGAAAGCTGGCAGAGACAGCTCTACCACCTCCTATGCCAGCTGCCTCTGCACCAACATAATGGAATGGGGACATAGTGGTGATGGGCTGAGGGTAGGGTTTGGCTGGGCAGAACACAGCTGTCCTATGACCAGTCCTTCATTAGTGTAAGATCCCTGAGCATCCTTGCAGCTCCAACATGTACCAGGGCCAAGGAGCTTGAGATCAGGGAGCGGCAGAGAACTACCTAGCTGTCTCTCTCTTTCACTGGGTCTTAATGAGAATCCAGCCTCCTCTCTTTTGCTATCTGTCTCTACCACAGGTGTTTCTATAGTTCTTAATATTGGGATTATGGTAGCACCTAGGTGAGATCAGGAGCCTATGTGCGAGGCACCATACAAACATGGTAAGAGCCAGTTCCTGGGCTAAAGAGCTGTCATGTACCTGTGGTTCTTCCTGGATTATGGTGATATGTAGATGTATTTGAACCATTTTCCTTTCTGATGAAGCTCATTAAGGTGAAGCTTTTCCCAAGACGTTTGGTGAGAAGTAAAGTAGTTTGTTAGCTTCTTATTTCAACCAGCATATACCATACTGTATAATTCCAGCATTAACAGAGGCAAGTAACTAGCATTTCCATAGCTATCTCTACTCCAGAAAGCAGTTCACAAGATCTAGTGTCAGACATGTCGACTTCAAATCACCAAAGAACTGTTTCGGGTTACTAAGTGCAACAAGATATTCCCATACGCTATACACAATCAAACTCTTATGGGAGTTTGAATTTCCTAAGGGCTGGATCTTCCATTACAGAAATTGAGGAGGGGGATGAGAGGTAGAGACAACAACCTCTGAGATCCATTCCTACATTTTCAAATTATCTGTCATACTCAAAAATATCTCTGTGTCACTGCAATATTGAGGATCGGAGAAAGGGGGAGCATGCATTCATTCTGATTCAGCAAGTTATTTAAATGTGTCTCATTTCAAGTATGTGAGTAGTGCCATTAAAGTCAGTGAGACTATTCACATACTTAGTTAGATGCATACTTAAGTAAATTGTTGAACTGGGGCAAAACTACTTATTTACACACACACACACACACCTTTTTCATCTGTGTGTCAAGCAAACTTAACTTTAAAAAATTAATTAAAAGTGAGCTTTTTCTCTAGGCAGGTTTCCCAAAATGCTCTCAGTCCTAAGTCATAACAAGTAAATTTACTATCCCATCTATCACTGGTAGTTTCTTACAAGAGGAGCAGTATTTCAGTGTTGGCAGCAGTGCTAAATTGGCTACTGTCTGCTTAAGCTTCCAGTTTCTGTTCAACTGTAAGTAGTTCTTATAGGAACTGATCTTTATTTGGGTGAGGGCAGGTATTAATCATGCAATTTAGCTTATAGTTATCTTGTTTTATATTAGAGCTTCAGTCAGACTGATGTATATGGAAATCACGACCCAAACTTAGATCTGAATGTTGTCGTTTTGACCACCTCTAATTTATATAGCACCCGTCACTGCAAGGGAACCCAAAGTGCTCCAACAGCACTGCTAAACCCTTTTATGATAGAGAGCATTCAATAAGCACCACGTATACTGCCCAACAGACGAAGAAAGGAATGGTTAGCAAAGGACAGTGGGATAAACTTCTTACAAAAGTGCCAAGAGAACTTTAATGTCCATGCAGAGAGTTCAGGACTTGGGTTTCCAACATCTCAGTCAAGATTCCCCTCCTTGTTCAAGAGAGTCATTGTGGCCAAGGGATGGCATGGAATTCATTCCAAGGGAGAGCAGACCATTTTTCTACCACTAGTGCCCCACAGAGCATTCAACTGGGGGTCGGGGATAGTTTTATTCCCCACCAGGGGTTCTATAGGAGGAATGGACTGAGTCAGTACAACTCTTCCATACCAGCCATCCTGGCCAAAGCCTCTCCTTTGGTAGTGCTGCCCACTTTTGGCCAGGAAAGAGGAAGTAGCAGTCACCTTCTTCAGTAGTAATCCTCCTGTGAGCAGATTTCTTACCATCAAGGTCCCTCTATCAGGGTCTGTGGCAGCGGAAACTAGTACAGATCTTATAGTGAATCTAGCCCACAATCTGAAACATGCAAAGGAAGTAAACTGCATGGAAGTCAATTTATCAATCTTGGAAGAATAAAGGGCTTAGTTATTCCTGCTGGGATCTGAATTTTAGTACCAAGGAGTATGGAGCACAAATGCATCCCTGCTTTAACTCCATTAATTCCGGTGCAGTTAATACCACAGATGAATTAGGCCCTACATGTTTCAAACCTAAACTTAAAAACAATGAACCATCCCTCTGGCACATAGAGCAGCATTTTCCTCCCACACTCTGTTGTTCTTCCTCTCTCTGTTTTCTCTTCAGTTTAATTTCTTTTTTTCAGTATTATTATGCTGCGGAAAGTTGATAGGATGATATACATTAAGGATGCTCCATCCTTTACATGGGTGAATAGGTTTCTGTAATTGCAGCCTGTTGTAATTAATTTTTCTCAAATATATGTTTTTACTTTTTTTTCCAAATATAATAATTTTGAAATAAAAAATTACCTATTTAAGCTTAATACAAGCTTTGTATGTGCAAAAGTACTTACAATTTTTCATTTGAATTTCTTCCCTCTGGTGGAGTCAGAGTTTTTCATGAATTTGGTTTTCTTAGTCAAAGCTAATACATGTCCCTATACCCTAGTTTTTTCTCTAGAAAAAATTATACGTTTACATTTGGACAATAGCTCTCATTAAGCTCTCATTGTTGGTGTCACAGTTCAGTGCAACTGCATCTGTATTCCCCCTTTGTGGTACACCAAGGGCACCCACTCTAGACTCCTAGCTCCTCAGTTGTCGCCTCTCTTGGATACAGAACCATGTCTCTTTCCTTCTTGATCAGGGTTTTTCCAGGCTGCATGGTTCGCTAATTACACTGTGATACTGACCACAAGCAAGACTGCCTAAACAGGCCAGTGTCTTGTCTTTGCTTTCTCTCCAGAAGCTATGGACAGCGTAAGGGCCCACAGTTAAAAGTTACCACACAATTCTCCATAAGCAAGCACATTTATTGTTAAGGTGAAAGCATTATAGAGAAAACAACAAAAGAACCTGCACACCTACTAAGAATCTTACCAGCGGTTACTACAACTCCAATTTCAGGCTCTGGTAGGGGTCAGTCCTTCAAAACCCACAACTGGGTTTTCCCCATGGTTACAAGTTCATAACTGGCTCAGATTCTTTCCTTTACATAACTTGGCCTCAGGTAACAACTGTTCAGCAGACAATGACTCACTCCTCAGGGTGTAGCTTCAAAAGGCTGGGTTTTGCACAACCAGAGGTGGAGAATTTGCATTCACCTCCCGTACATGTTCTTTTTGCTTCACATTCGTACACTTTTTGTTCCAGATGTCCATTCTTGTCTGGCATCTGGTTCAGTCTTGTCTTCTGAACACCCAAGTTTTGCATCTGTCACATCTCCTCCCTTAAGAGGTTATATACAACCCTGCCCCACAATAATACATAAACCATTAATTTAATAGAATGGACTCTGGTGATACTTAAACTTAATTCAATAAGGTCTGTCCCAGTTGTCAGAAATGTTTCACTGTTCAGTGATGGAAACATTCCCACTGACTTCTATGGGCATTGAATCAGGCAGTAAATCCATTTTATAGTATTAGGATTTATTTGGTAATTTTCTTCTGAGAAAAAAAAAGTTGCCTAAATATCAGTATCTCAGGAAATGGGGAAGAAAAAGAGTTCTGTTGCATATTATAGTGGAATTAATTTGTCCATATGAGAGAGAGAGAGAGAGACGGCTATCACATGCAACTACTTCTAGTGATATTTTATGTTGGATCAATATTAAAGATCATACTGGCCATAACAGCACTCAATGCAGTGAGTGGATATTGACTCCTGTCACGTGACCTTTTGCAGTTCACAGCACTTTAATATTAACATCAACTGACTGAGACCAGGATAAAGCTAGTTTGTTACACAGTCATTATTGGCCTGGTTCTCCTCTTTAAACCAGTATTTCAGCTGTTCCCAAACTGTGGCCCATGGGCCACTTGCTTATGGTCTTCAGAGAGATGGCTGGTCATGTGGTTCAGTTCTCGTCCTTGTTCCTGTGGTGTATTGAGGACTGTATTGAATCTGCAAGCTATCACTTTGAGACTGGAGGCAGCAGGAAGAGAGAGGGGATCCTGGTCCTACTTGCAGCCAGGAGGCTCTGTGGGAAACTTAGCGGCCAGTCTGTCTGGAAATAGCCAGCTTAAAGTAAGATGAGATGAGTTGTGCATCACTGCCTTAAGAGCAGCCTGTTATCTCTCTATTTGCGGGTTATTGGGTGTTCTGCATTCTTAAGTGACAAAGTAGTGTTACAATGCAACCTCCAGGAAAAGTAGTTATGTTTGTTTATCAAATTTCTGAGTCTATGCTGTAAACATAAGAGTTTTTGGCTGCGTGAAACAGAACAGATCCATGAGGGTGGGGGATGAAATAAAAAGACAAAACAATGTGATTAACTATTTTCTCCAAAATGACAAAACATAAGAAGGATGGCTAAAAATGCGCTACTTTCCCAATAATCCTTTTTCCACGTAAGCAATTGCTGTAGTTCCCACAGAACTAACAGTTGCATATGGGTGAAAAAGTGATCCATGGGATTGCAGCTGGGTGGGCGCTGACCAATTGTTCTACAATGTGGTCCAGACTATTTAAAAATGTAGGAACTTCTGGTCTATTTGATAGCATAGATGGTATTTCCATTTATTTACCATGCATGGGTTTGTTCTAGGGTGATCTGATAGAAAGTGTGAACAGGGAGTGGGGTGTAATCGGGACAGGGGGTGGGGGGCAATAGGCACCTATATAAGAAAAAGGCCCAAATATCGGGACTGTCCCTATAAAACCAGGACATCTGGTCACCCTAGTTTGTTCACATGTCTGTACAAGACCTGAAGTATGTAATGGCTGCTGTACAGCACCTAGCATGGTTTGTGACACTTTGTATATATGGTTACAAATATTGTTTAGCATCTTTCAGAAATTGTAATGAGATATATAAATAAGTAGGTAATATAAGAAATCATAAGTGGTATTTAAATGTCTCATTTAATTACTCAAGTTAGGTGTATTTTCTTGTAGAATAAAAAAATAAAAATAAATAAATGGAGCTATGCCAATCTCCTAGAACTGGAAGGACCTTGAAAGGTCATCAAGTCCAGTCCTCTGCCTTCACTAGCAGGACCAAGCACTGTACTCTGACAGATTTTTGCCCCAGATCCCTAAATGGCCCCCTCAAGGATTGAACTCACAACCCTGGGTTTAGTAGGCCAATGCTCAAACAACTGAGCTATCCCTCCCCCCTACTTCAGACAGTTATGAATATATAATAGATCATTGCACTGTAGGGCATATTCGTCCAACACCAACATAGCTCTGTCAGTTGTCCACCAGAAGGAAGTCATGTCTTAAGTCTCATTGTTTCTACTTCTCGTATCCTTGCTACAGTGCTTTTTACCAGGGACACCAGAGAGGTGCTGGTAAATAACAGAAAAAGACATGTGGTGCCAATGTACAAAAATAGAAAGATCCTAGTGATTACTGGCTAGTAAGTCTAGCTTCAATCCCTGCTAATATCATATAATAAATGTTAACAGAATAGCCTCTAAGTTTTAGAGCATTAGAGTAAGAGTGGCTTATAAAGAGAACATCTTGGTGATAGAATGAGTGATGGACTTCTTTGGTGATAGAATTACCAAATAAGAGGATGAAAGGAATGTGGTAGATGTAATACGTTTTTTAAAGCATTTAATAATGTGCCACATGAAACCTTACACTCAAAATTAATTGACATTTTTTTGAACATGAACAGTGTCACAAAAATTAAAAACTGGCCAAAGGACCCTAGTCTAAGAATAATAAACAGGAGGTGGAGGGAGGGGTGAGTGCATGACGTGGAACCACTGGGATTGTTGTTAGACTAGCCACATCTTATCAGGCATATTAATTAATAATCTGAAAAGGAGGTGTCATGGTTCAGGGCTATTTCTGACCCTTCTCTGGTCTGAGTGCACTCCCTTAGGTGTCAGACCTTGCCTTCAATCCTGTGAGTCTCCCACTCTCAGACTAAGTCCCTGGCCTGCAGCCCACTGGGTACCCGCCCTGATTGTTCGGGTCTTACCATTCGTGTCTTTGGGAGCTGCACCCAGTGGTGAATACAGTGACCCAGAAGAGCCTTTATTAAAAGAAAGTACTGTTTAACCACAATAATAGGAACAAAGCATAACAAATAAAAAGGGGTTTTAAGATGATAAAAGATATATCCATGTCTATAGGTTTAGGTAGGCCTAGTTTATCCCAAACACCCCAACTTATGGGAGCTGGAGGTCCACTTTCTGCCTCTCTTTCCCTGTTCTTCGAAGGCTTTTTTTTTTTTTTTATAATCCACCCAACGTTCATTGTTCCCATTTTTCCTGCATGGATTCCCCCTCCTGTGGTTACCGACAGGGACACCCCTTCCGACCCTCCATAGTCAGAAGTAAAACTTCAACAAGGATGACACCTGCATTGTCCTCTAAGGCTACATCTACATTGTGATATAAAGACATGCAGCACGACCCTAGCTGGCCCAGGTCAGCTAACTTGGGATCCAGCTGCAGGGCTATAAAATAGTAGGGTAGATGTTTGGGCTTCAGCAGGAACCTGGGCTCTGAGACCCCATGAGGGGGGATGATCTCAAAGCCTGGCTCCAGCTGGATCCCAAATTTCTACACTGCTATTTTTAGCCTGCAAGCCTGAGTCCATTGACCTGGGCTCTGAGACTAGATGCTGTGGGTTTTTTTTTTTTATCATAAATGTATCCTAAGTATGCGTAAATGAGGTGCTATCTGAGGCTGTCTGCTTTCCCGCATATGTACAGTCAGCTCTTGCTTGAATTAACCCTTTATTCTCATCCAGCTAACCATTCAATAACAACCAAACAGATGAAACATAATATTCATAAAATATTATAGCAGCTGCCAGGTTCTTCGCGGGGAGCAAACAGAATGGGAATTAAAGATTCAGATAATATAAGTTTGGGAGCGGTAGTAACACCAATAATCACAGAGAAATAATATAAAGTGACCTTGAGAGGGTAAGGGCAGAAAACAGCACAAAGACTCAAGATAACAAATTCCAGCTAATAATTTGTCTGTACAAAGTCAGCAAATATTGAGAAGGAAGTATGCAAGGTGTTTCAAGGAAGCAGGAATAGGAGAAAATAGATGAAATTAAGAAAGGAAAAATGTAGGGTGAATAGAAGGAAGATAGTGAGATCTATAGGATATTACAAAGGAATGGCATAAGCCTCATCATTACAGATGTTTAAATCACTAAAAAATGTATTGTAGGAAATACTGGCAGGGGGAGAGACTAACCCATAAGTTCCCATGGGGAACATAAGCAGGCTGCAAGGGATCAGAACCATGCTCCCTTACCTTATGGCTCAGTGGGAGGAGAGCACTAAACCCTTTTTCTGTTGTATCATGGCATCACAGCAAGGAAAAGATTGAGAGCTATTGGTCTAGAAGATCCTAGCTGGTCTCTTTTATCTTTAATTTCTCATTATAATTAATATTAACAACAAGGGGGGAAGGAACAGGTTAAAGAATAGTTAGGTAAGTTAGATGGGTTCAAGTCAGCAGCGCCTGATGAAATTCACACTGGGCTACTCAAGGAACTACCTGAATTTGAACAGCCTTCCCTTTCAGTTCCTTCAAAAGCAGGCTGATAAGCTCTCCTGGTGAATTATACTGCACACACTGTACATCAGGGTACCTTCATTAACTGTGTTGTTATTGTTTCTTCCTCAAACTCAAAGTACAACCTTGTATAGCATCAGGTGGATGGAAGTCCCTGCCTGCTTGTTGGGTTAGCTTTTTATACTGCTTGCTTTCTTCTTTGGGTTCCCTAGCTGGTGAGTGAATTACCTCATTAGCTCATCAGGCTCCCTACAGGTATAAGTGATCCCATCCACCCTGCCAACTCCAAGCAAGCTACCTAGCTCTCTCCTAATTTCATCATACCCAGTGCCCAGGGTGATCTAAGAGACCAGGATGCTGACCTCCAAAAGGCTCTATATCTAGCTTCTAACAGCACCCTGTCACACTGAAGCAATTATCTTTGAGAACTTATGGAAGATAGGTGAGTTCTCAGAGGTATGTTTATGTCCTGATTTATGCTGAAGTCAAGAAACTTTGAAGGTTGGGGCTCACCGAGGAACTCTCAGACCACCCACTAGTTAAAGGATGTTGAGATTTTAATTCTTTTGGGTCTGCTTATACTTGTGCCAGCATCAACAGCTGCTTAGGGGCTATTCTGGCAGTGGGGATTGAAAAAGTACAGCAGTATTTCAGCCACAAATCCTTCTCTTGACCATGGCCCCTAAATCATTGTCTGTGAGGTAATGGATTCCCCCACATCAAGGTAATCCTCGATAGCAGGATAAACCAGTTATACTTTGCATTGGGGTGAAAATGCAAATGAGCTGTAACAGCGGGTAGCATGTGGTCTGATATCTTCCAAAGAAGTCAATGAGGGTCCACTACTGGCAGGAACTTAGAGGGCCCACCCCATTCTCATCTCACACTAGTTTACACCAATATAACTCCACTGACATCAGTGAGAATCAGGAGCATCTCCACTAGTTGAGGTGAGATCAGAATCAGGCCCTGAGTGTGTCTTGTCAGTGTCCTGTCTGGCTAAGTAAAAGCTGGCATTGTTTTCCAAAGATCCTCATTTTTTATGTCAAGGAGGTTGATAGGTGGGATTCCTAGGGGTCTTGTAGGAAGAGACGTTCTTTCCACTGAGAGAAAAAAACAAATAGTATTTGGATGCAAAAACTATGGGCCAGATGCTCAGCTAGTGTAAATCGGGGTATCTGCATTGACTTCAATAGAGCATCACAGATTTATACCACCTTGGTGTCTGCTCCTAAATCCATTAACTGAACATTGTCAAACTGTTGAATGTTTTTTCCACAGGCCTTTTTGAGTTGATTTCATGCCCTCAGATTTAATTTTCCATTGAAACTATTGAAACATTGAAACAAAATAGTGGGTTTTCCATTGAAAACATAGCAGAGTTCGCATTTCAGTATTGGACTTCGGAATTAGGAAGTATAGTTGCTCACAATGGGCTCACTTTCACTTAAACATTTGCCCATTTTTCTAGCAAAAACATCCACACAATGTTTAAAAACACTTCAGCCCAGTGGGCCTCTTCTCATATTTGTGAAGAAACTCAAAAATATTAATTAGTTTTGCCTGTTGGCAATGAATATTTTAGACACCTCTACTTTTATTGACTTTTAAGCCTCTGTATTTAATCTTTTGAAATAAAAAAGTGAGGCACTGCAATCCAGCTAAATCAACCCTGAGCTTCTCCAAGGGAATAGGTCTGAAATACTGCTTATAGAGCAGCTTGCCTCAAAGCTTGAAGCAACTACAATCATAAATAAGGATAAAATGTCAATGCCTATTTTAAGTTAATTGGTTATGCCACTTTTAAGGCAGTTTCAAGCTTTGGGGGCTTTAGGGCAAAAATATTCCTTCTTTTTGGGAATATGTTGGAGTGTTTGCAGCTTTTCTACTCCTGATAGCATAAGTAGCTGGTGATTAGCTGTTAGAAAATGAAAGCCAGATATTCCGCTGCAGTAAATCGGTATAGCTCCCCTGAAGTCACTGAAATTAATGGAGTTATGAGTTTATTCTATCTGAGGATCTGCCTCTGAAATTACACTCAGTTTAGAGCAGGATTGAGAAGCCTTCCTGGGAATGGTTGGAAGGACTTTGGCCTTCTGAAGTCCTATTAAACTGATGGTGACGTTTGGTAAGCTTTTAGGAACTTCAGTTGTTTTTGTGTTTTCGTTGTAATGCTTTCTGCCTAAGAATAAATGTGCTTGCTTATAAAGAGCTGTGTGGTAACTTATATCTGCTGGCAATTATGTTGGTCATAAGCCTTTATAGAGAAATCAAAATGCAGATACTTGTCTTTTTAGGTACTATGTCTTTCTGGGAATATCACGGCATAGGCAGTGAACTATGAGATTTGGAAAAATCCTTGTCAGGAGGAGAGAAATGTCCAAGACAGGAGACAGCGGACGAGCCAGAAGCCTACAGTGAGTGCTCTCCAGGGACCAAGGAGTGGGAACACAGGTGCAGTTGTCCTGGGCTCTGAAAATGCCTGTCCTCTGGGTCCATGAAGCTTGCAGTCATGGGCTCATTAATATTTGTGATACCTCCAGTGATAGTGCTCTAACAGCTTTCATTTTTTAAGAAGACATTTATAACCATTTCCCATGAGAAATAGTCTTCAATTACTAGGGCTGAAAGACTGTCTCTGTGATATTTCCCAAAAATCATTGGCTTTTCACAGATACTCTCCTGAATGGAGCAAAATTTTAGGGCATGCCATTTTGGAGACGTGACACGGAAGCATTAGAGGCCTTTTCAATCCTATTTTTAAGACCCATATCTCAGAAAAAAATTCTCTAATTCACCTCAAATTTTACTAAAAGAAAATCTGCTCTGTCCACTCCCAACACATGAAAAATGTAAATTGCACAGGATTTCCTGTTATGGAATTTGGGGCCACGGTGACAAAGGCATCCTTATTATGGAAAGCTTTGTCAACACCTTAACTAATGAAAATATGCCCTCTCTCATTAAAATAACTTGCAGACAAAATACTATACAACAAAATGGTTTTGAAGTAACAGTTCCAGGTAGAAAAGGCACTGTAGTGGCTGGACTAAGAATAAGGCATATATTTTTAACAGTGAACGTGATTAACCACCAGAAAAACTTACCAAGGGTTATGGCAGATTCTGTAGCACTGGAAATTTTTTAATCAAGATTGGATATTTTTTTCTAATATATGTGCTGTGGTTCAAATAGAAATTAATGTCGGGAAGTCCTATGGCCTGTGTTATAGAGGAGGTCAGACTAGATGCCACTATGGTCCTTTCTGGCTTTATAGTCCATGAAATCTATGAATAAACTAACATGGGGTTCTTAGTCAAATTTAACTGTGGTCATGTTGATCATGTTCAGCGGTGACAAAAGATACAGAGCACTATTCAATCAACATAACCAGTAGTTAGCCCCAAAGGCAGCTTCATGGTTGATAGCGTAATCAGCAATGGAATCAGCCAAAGCGCTTACAGCAGAATCAGATATGCTGCCAGAAATTGGAAAGATACATTCCAGAGACCTTAGCCTAATGGTGCTCAATCTGCCAACGTACCTCATGTGTAGCCACAGCTGTTAACACTGCTATTTAATAGGATACAACAGAAGGAGGAGGAAGCATCATCAGATAGGTATTTCTGCTCACATTGTTGTCATTTTTAAAAAATTTGCTTTGCTAGGCTGATAAAATCCAGGTTGTTAATAACGGAGGCTACAGTGTATAGCATATGAGGAAGTTTATGCTTTAATGGTGTTGAGTGTGAGAGTGTATTTGTGGATTGGCCAGGCCTCAGGAGTGTTCAGACAAGGACCTGAACTACAGACCTAAGTAACTATACATACTTATACAATGAAGGGCATGTGACTGGATGCCTATTTTAGTAAAGCATCTGTTAGAAGATAATTCCTTTAGAATAACAAAGTTCATAAATGTAATATTTCTTAAATAGAACACATTTTTGCTTCAGTTGACACAGTTGATACATGCCAACACTTTTTCCCCTAGCTCCAGTCCCCCTAAATTTCAGTGTGGCTATGTGTGAACTACCAAAAAAGATGTGTATTTTGCCACAAAATAGTTAACATGTATTGCCTGTCCTGGTATAAAATCCTAGTGGAGACAAGGCACTACCGGGACCTGTAGTTTTACCATGAGGTGAATTAGGCAAGGTCAGCCATGGGTGCAGTCATAGTGTTGACATCATCTAGCTACCTTCTGGTAAATACTAAAGATGTCTTCTTGCCACTATTTTACAGCGAGATTGCTAATGCACGTTAGTTTGGCAGTGAATACGTATCTTAAGAATTGAAAGTGGAGTTGAACGGGCCAGGCCAGAGGGATGGAGGCGCAAACATTCTGGTGAGAAACGTTATGACAAGTTAAATCACTCTTGCACCTATTAAAAATAATGCAGGCAAACCAAGACCTCATTCAGGCCTAGCTTTACTATGCCTCATGAGCTTACTAGTCCATTTAGCGATGAATTCAAAAAAATCATCCCTCCCTATCAACCCTGGAGAAATACAGACTTTTACTTGCTATGTTTTAGACCATTGGGACAAGCATCTTGCTCTCACTAAAGGCACAGATGTATACAATCAGCATTTTTAACTGAAGTGGAGGCAATGATGTTCCCAATGAACCCTATTCATACTCTTCCAGCGGAAAAACAGTGCTTCACATACCTACTACATCTTTGTCACAAGAGAATATGAATTAATAGACATCATGGGCCTTTTTCTGCCCTGATTTACATGGACGGCAACCCCGATAACTTTAATAGGGTGTGTGTGTGTTTTTTTCCATCCCTCGCTTTTGTAGCCGGTATCTTATATGCCCACCTTTCAGCATCCGTTCTGAGAAGATGTATAGTACAGCTGAGGAAATGAATATTCATTCATGTAAATTCAAAAGTGAATTTTTATTAAACTGCATGTGTATCCCTTTCACATTCATTATCTGGGAACATTTGCACATTCAAACATTACTAGCTCTAATATGCTCAAAAAGTGGAGTTTTAAACTCAAATATTTCTTGGAAAGTGAAGTTTATAGTCCGACTCCAAAATTAGGCTCCAGTGCTGCAAACACACTAGGAGTGTCTGAGTAGTCATGTTGAAATCAATGGGATTATTTATGTGCTGAACGCTAAGCACATGAATAAGTATTTCCAGGATTGGAACCTTAATCTGAGAGTTTTCCTGTCTATTAGCAAAAGTTATACAAGCAGAAAAGGAGATGCAAATTCAACAAATAAATTACTTATTGTGAATTATTCATTAAACTATGCTCTATAGTTTTGTCTGTGATAAAAGAACTAATTGAATCTGTGACTGAAGCTTGACAATACAGAGGAACTAACCATTTCAAAGTTCAACATACTCATTTATTCCCATAAAAAGTCTGTCATTAATATAGGAGAAAGTTTTGTATTTATTTTCTTCCATGGAAGGATGCTGTAGCAGGTATGAGATAGTATTATCTAGCGTGTGTATGGGAACGAACCAGGGGGAGGGATAGCTCAGTGGTTTGAGCATTGGCCTGCTAAACCCAGGGTTGTGAGTTCAATCCTTGAGGGGGCCATTTAGGGATCTGGGGCAAAAATTGGGGATTGGTCCTGCTTTGAGCAGGGGGTTGGACTAGATGACCTAAGGTCCCTTCCAACCCTGATAGTCTATGATTCTTGAGTTGTAATATCACCTCTACCACTGACTCATTATGTGGTCTTGAACAAGTCACCTACATTCTCTGTACATCAATGTCCCCTTCTATACAACGGGAATAATAAATTTTAAGTCATTGGGGTATTATGAAGATGTATTTAGTATTTCTCGTACACCTTGAAAATTGTAAATTATCTATATTATCCAACTTTGCACCTTTCCTTCCTTTTTTCTTTTCCGCATCAAATGCTTAGTATAAAATTAATTCTTATCTGTATTACCATAGTGTCCAGTGTCTGTATTACCGTAACTAATCAAGATAGGATCTAAAAATAGAAGTCTTGCCAAGGCACTGCAACTAGTAGGACAGGCTACCCACCCGAGTATGATCCCCTCTGAAACGCTAGGTACATAGTCTGGCCTACTGCTCACGTCCCCACAGTGACACTTCTATTTTTATCATGGTTGTTTGATCAGCGCCAGTGTTAGTATGTCTACCAGGCTGAAAATTATACCCCAATTTCCAGTGTAAACAGAACCATGTTGAGAGATGGTCCCAGCCTGAAGGTATTATAGCTTACATAGACAAGACAGACAAAGGAAACATTATCTCCATTTTTTACATTGTAGGAACTGAAGCACAGCCCCAGAACCATTTAGGTGCCTGATTCCCCTTGATTTCAATGTGAGTTAGGTGCCTAAATACCCTTGAGGATCTGGCCCTTAGTGCCTTAACCACACAGAAGGTTTGTACTATAGTGGGAATTGAACCTAGGTCTTAAGAGTGCCACTATAGTACCTTACCCACAAAACCACCCTTCCTCCCTTGACAGTAAGTTTAAGTTGTTCACCACCTATCCTAAAATATATATATAAATCAAACAGTTTTAGATAATTTTTGGAAAGCTTTGGGTAGAGATTTGACTATTACAGGGCTTATGCAACCTGAACCTTGAGAGATTTGCAAATCATGGTGAGTGAAACCTCATCCACAGTTAGAAATTAAGCCTCTGAAACATTTTATATTTATATCCACTGGAAGAAGAGAAAGAGAAGTAAATAACTAGTGTAGACTGTTTTCAAAGGCATACAGACTAGGGAGATAAAGGCACAGTTCCAAAAACGTTATATTTTCACTGATGAATGCAAAAATCAGTTTAACCCTCATCAGAAATAAAAACTAGAAATCAGGAAGAATATAAAATGTTCTTCCTTGAAAAGAGTAAGAAAAAAAGTACTTTAGAAAAGAAAACGTCTTAATTCTGGACAGACGCTATTGTAGTTATTTTATTTTTGTGAAATCTGTCTCACTGGGCTGAGCTGCACCGACTAAAATGGCAAGGATATGTCATACCTTTTATCTTGATCTACTCCAGTTTTATAAATAAAGAAGTCTTGTAATCCTGTATCAGCTGTCATTTTCAAATTCATTATCTTCTCTCATGCAACCCATCCTTGCCGCTATATATTTCCCCCCAAATTAAACAGCTGCCCAGGTGGAAAAATAACTTCTATGTACACATTTTTATGTTATAAAAATACACTGATTTTGAATACTCAGTTAAAATGTTTGATATAGAAAATGTGTGTTAAATCTCATTAAAAGAAGTTGTTCTCATAGTATTTGATTAGCCAGTGGAAATCAGGAGTTACTGCACTGGAGCCAATGGCATTTCACCACTTTAAGGCGAGTGAAAGTAAGAGGAAAATTAGACCTATGGCCTATATTCTCAGCTGGTGTGAATCAGTGCAACTCACTTGAACTCAATCAGGCTAAGCTGATCTACACCAACTGAAAATATGTCCCACAATATGTCAAAAATGAGGTAAGATACATTCCTCTTGAGTCTGCGTTCCAAGCTCTTCCTTTTCTTTTACTCTGATTCTTTACTTTTTACTCTCACTTCTGATTATTCTACTGTACTTCAGCATTCTTAAAGGTTTTAGCAGAGATGACTGGTGTATGCCATCAAAAGATCTGAAGTGGTGCAGCTAATCTTCATTCATCTCAATGTACTTTTCTTCCCAATGTTTCTGAAGATCTCTAGGCAGAAGTAAAGTGTTTTTGGCGAAATAGTTTCTCCTTGTTTCCATGCTTCAAAGTGATATCCTTACTATTTTTGTCAAGGCTAAATTTCACAGTATTCTCTATGGAAATGAATTTCAGGAATCTTCCTCCTTTACTCTTTGAAACATTCCTTTTATTTCCATGAGTTTAAAACCCTCCTTATCCTCAACCAAAGATATAAGAACAAAGGGTTGAGCAAACCAGTTTAGAAATAGCGAGAACTGTCTTACAGCTCTGATCGTGTACTAAACAAAATCTGAAATTCTTTGAAGCTTCAGATCAGTTTGCGTAAGAAAATCCCCTAAAAAACCCAGGTCATGATCAGTTCAGCCCTAAACAATGCATTCTTGCTTTAGCTGTTATCTTACAAAATCTATTGAAGGTCTCAGCAGGTCTACATGCTCTTTTGAAATGTCATATGCACTTTGAGCTTCCTACCCCTGAGAAACCACAGTGTGTTCCTTTTCTCAGCCAAATGAATGCTGGAGAAAAATGACATTTGAAAATAGCAGCTGAGCCAGTAGACCAGAAGAAAGGCTAGACCTGCTGGTGACACTCTATGCTCCTTGGATCAGGCTGGGGAATGCGTGTAATAAGAGATTTGGTGAAAGGTGGGATGAAAAGCATCATAGAGGAGAGAGAAAATGGGAATCGGAGAGGAGATCTGCCAGAGAACACATTTTTCTTTGAGGGGACAAAAGAGGAAATAAAATGGGATCAAAACTTCAGGCAGTGATTTTTCAAAGGAGACTTGGATGCCTACTCTTATATTTGGGCCTTTTTTGAAAATTCCAGCCCACGGGAATAGTCCGAGGAAGAGCTAGAGTGTTGTCAGAAAGGTTGGGCTGTGTGAGGAGAGAGAAGGATGGATTGCAGTGAAAGGAAAGGTCAGAAAAGACCTCAGATAGAAGTGGATAAGCTCATTTAGATCTTCTTCGTACTCTGGTTCAGTAGTTTGTAGGCAAACTTGAAATATAAATTATTTCTCAATCTTCCTCACTGAAGTGGCTGACTGAAGTTTAGGGGAGAGATCCATTGCTGCTGTAAATTGGAATTGCTCCCTGTACTTTAGCTGAGGATTTGCCCCCAGAAGTCCAGTAGGTGAAAAGTGCAAAAAAGACTCTTTTGTGAAAATGTTGAGGGAAAATGTGTCCCCTTTTTTCTTTCAAATTTCGAAAGCTTCCAATAGAGCTTTTCAAGAAAGAGAGACGAGGGTCCCATCTCCTCACCAGCTTCTCAGAGTTGTGAGGGGACGATGTTCTTATGGAAATAAAAGCATTCCAAAATCCGAGGAACTCTGAATGCTGATTATGGTGGGTGAGATGATGTAACAATAGGCCAGGCTGTACACATTTCACATTGGGGACAGTCACAGGGGCCTCTTAATTCTCTGCATAAACTTTCCAGACTGTGGGTGGCTGCACAGAGACTAGCCTGCAGATGACTCCTGTGCCCCACCCTGAACGGGTGGCTGAAAAAAAGTGGGAAATGGAAAGAGCCTTGGCTCTGCTTCTGCAATGAACTGGCCAGTGAAACTGCACCAATCCATAAAAACTGCAGCAGGGATGGAGATGGTGCAAGGTACGTCCCACTTCTGAAGAAGAGGGGAGGCAGATTGTGACTCTCGGAACCCCATTCTATAAGCAAGCCCTGTGGGAGGCAGTGTTACCTAGTGGATACGGTTCTAGATAGGGAGATAGCAGAGCTGTGCTCGATTCCCAGTTCTGCCAGTCCTGTTGTGGTTCCTTGGGCAAGTCACTTCACCACTCTGTGCCCCTATTTCCTCTCCCAACCTTTGTTTGTCTTTTCTATTTAGTTTGTACACTCTCTGAAGCAAGGATGATCTGTCACTCAGTACAGTGCCTAGTACCATGGATCCCAGGTCTCAGCTGGGGCTTCTAGTCTCAACTATAATAAACATGAAATAAATAATTCACGTGAATGACAGGGAGGCCCACCCCAAATCACCAAATTCTGCATTTTTTGAATGTCAACTTTATTTTAAAAGTGAAGATATATTGATTTTTATTTATAGACATAACCAGTGTGCTCTTCACCCCAGCAACTGAGTGACTAGTCAGGGTACTGTTCACAGAATGTATTTTGTTCTTTTATGTTGACAAATGTATTTTTAGTTTTTAATTATTTAGGGATTTTTAATTATTAAAGACAGTAATTCATAGTAGTTGAGTAAATTTATTGTTGTACATTTTCTGAAAGTAATGAAGTCTTAGTTATCAGATCTGACTATAGCTCTCCACTACTTAATCTTTTATGAGAAGTAAGGCAGGGATGTCAGGGTTTTGTTTTTGTTTTTTCTGTGAGCATAATTGTGGTTGCAAATTATCCAAGTGGGAAATGGTATGATTCTGCCATAGGTGACCAGGTAGTAAATGCTTTCCGCTGTGAGAAAGGTTAATCAGCACATGTAGTTTGCATAATGTGGGCTTGTCTACAGTAGCCTTTTTTTCTTTAAAATTTCCTACCCTTGCTTACACTGCCCTTTCAGTTCCACCAATGGAAGTGTGAATGCAAATAGTGTTCCCACAACCACTGGTTATCTAACCCTGCTCTGAGTACATCTAGACAATATAGTGCTATAAACATCAGATACTTGAACCTCATCTACACTAGAACTCTCTCTACTACTCTACATCTACATCTGCAGCTGCACCATTCCTAGCAATGGTGTGAAATTTTAGGGGATGGGAGGGACTGGTATATACATGTCCTATGATGTCGTCTTCTTAGGGAGGTTTTTCTAGCATTTTCCATCTTATGGAGTCCAGAGTAGTCATCAAAGTTGGCGTGATTGTTTGGAAATGAGGTTATCATTTTAAAACAAACCTTCTCATTGTCCATCCTGTGCTAAGTAGTGAATTTAATCACCAGTAAACAAACACTAGAAGACATAAATTAAAAATATCACAGAAAGATTTCCTTATTTTTCAATTGCAATCCTATAAAATAAGAGTATAAAACACAAAATTCAATAGAACAAGCTGGCAGGCACAAATACTATTAGACTGAATCACACACTTTATGGTTTTTTAATAGAAACATATTTAGGGAGCAGCAGTAAACACAATGGGCCAAATTCATTGCTGGTGTAACTCAATTTTATTCCATTATGTTACACACAGAATAAATGTGCCCCAAACCCTTTAATGAGAGATGGACTGTGAACATAACATATTTAACAATGACAAATAGATCTTGTTCTTTCTCTGCAATATTAGGAAATCAGCAAACATATTTTTGGTAAGTATCAATTCCCACGAGTAATTATCTTGGGCTAGATTGTAATCTAACTCCTAGCCCTGTGTAAGAGGAGGCACATAACTACATCCTCCCAAGAGAACTCTGAAAGGGGAAATAAGTTAATGCAGAACATTACAAGGTGCAGCTCACTTTCCCATTTGCACTGGCTCATCTGTGTTATCTGGTAGACTGGGGGACAGAGCCAAAGTTCCAGCCCTTTCTGTCCACTGCCCAAACCATTTCATTGCTCACCCAAGTCACATGGTATTGTTTCTCCTCTCTGAATCTCAAATGACAAAGGACTTTCAAGACATCCCCATCAACATTTCTGCTCTTTGAATACTCTTCTGAATACCTATTCACAGAAGCACTTGCAAAAATATGTCTGGCTACAGCACAACCAGCTTAAATAATCAAAAAGATATTAAACCGTGTGTAAGGGGGAGGGAGAGGAGTTCAGTTCATGTAACTCAATTGAAAAAGATCTTTTCTGATCATGTAGAAGGGATCTCTGGTCTGTCTAGACCAGGCAAAAGGTGTGTTTACAAAATGAGCGATCTAACTCAATTTAAATAACATAATCTGAAACACCACTTAGCAGCTAGCACCTTAGAGGCTATGGTGAGGAGGGTGGTAAAAGAACCTGAATAAAATCATGTGGACATAGTCTAACCTAGTCTTGTGTGATTAGAGGGAAGCTAGACAGACCCTTGAAAATCAAGTGTGCCAACAAAAATTTTCTCATAGACATGGTGATGGGTAAGGAATTAAAGGGGTCACGAATAACAATTAAGTGATTTTTTAAAAAATCCAAATCCAATGTTTGTAAATAATTTACTGCAGTTTTTGCCCAGCTGTATCTGAAGAGGACAGCCAGTGGTCTCTGAGGCAGAATGAAACCTTTAACTAAGCTTTCCTTATGGACATTGAAGATCTAGTCATGTAATCATGCAAAAATCTTTACCTAGCATTTTTATTTTTCCTAACCAGCAGTCAGCAGCACTCTGTTGTCCCTTGGTTTCATCTACTCCCTGATAGGACAATGGGGTTTTTTTATTGTAGGGTTCTAGGCTAACTTTGTCTGTACAGTCCATTGTAAAGGCTTCCTGTTCATTAGCATATACTTCCTGTTCATATAGCATAGGCAACGTAAATGTGCCCGCCCAGGTGCATTACTTCAGAGCACTGGTTCTCAACCAGGGGTACATGTATCCCTCAGGGTATGCAGAGATCTTCCAGAGTGTACATCAACTCATGTAGATATTTGCCTAGTTTTACAAGAGGCTACATAAAAAGCACTAGCGAAGTCAGTACAAGCTAAAATTTCCTACAGACAATGACTTGTTTATACTGCTCTATATGCTATACACTGAAAGGTAAGTACAATATTTATATTCCAGTTGATTTATATCATAATTACATGGTAAAAATGAGAAAGTAAGTGATTTTCAGTTATAGTATCCTGAAAAGGATACAGTAGTCTGAAACAGTGGCTCTCAACCCTTCCAAAGTACCTGAAGAAAAACATTTTTTCTCATGTCCACAGCTGTGCAGTTTATTCCACCTGTACTAAAAGGAAGGATCTCTCAGAATAATTGCTGTTTGGTATGCTAGCCAATTTTCGTTTGTCTATTTATTATTTTTGTGTATTCAAATTGCAAATGTGTGCATTTAGCAATGTGAAACTATTCAACCAGGTGTATAGAATGTAATACATAGATCTGGGTCCTGTTTAAATGAAAGAAACAAAATATTGTGTTCCCTCCATTTCTTTTTCTTTAGGAGGAAAGATCCCTTTGCTAAGATTTAAAGAGCTCTGCTGTTCTTTCAGAGTTTCTTCTCTGTTTGTCATTACTTTTCTGTACATGGATGTAGTGCTGTCTGTGAAGTGAAAGACTGTGACAGCTGATGGAAGTCTTTCAACGGGATTAGTCTGCCAGTGTTGTTTCTGGGTGTGACTTTAAAAGAGGTTTTCATGCAATAAAATGCACTGTGCTGTGTTAGGAGATGGAGCCCTCGCTTATGTGACATGCATTTTGAGGTTTTAAACAGCTTTGTACTGGCCCAGGAAGCATATTTTGTAGAAGAATTTATAATATTCTCCATTATGTATGATGATACTATAAACCATCAGGAGGTAAAATGTGTTACAAATACAGGCATACCCACTGACACAGTCCTTGCCTTTTAACTCTGTTCATGAATCAGTTTAGCATAAAACTAGGGCTGTCAAACTATTTTAAAATATCACAATTTATCGTGAGATTAAAAAAATAGTTATGATTAATCACAGTTTTAATCGTACTGTTAAGCAATAATAGAATACCAATTTAAATTCATTATTAATATTTTGGATGTTTTTCTACATTTTTAAATATACTGATTTTAATTACAACAAGTGTACAGTGTTTACTTTATATTATTTTAGATTACAAATATTTGCACAGTAAAAAAACCCAAAAGAAATAGTATTTTTTTAATTCACCTAATGCAAGTACTATAGTGCAATCTCTTTATCGTGAAAGTTCAATTTACAAATGTAGATTTTTTTTTTTTACATAACTGCACTCAAAAACAAAACCATGTAAAACTTTAGAGCCTACAAGTGAATACATGAAGGGGTATATGAATGTTTAGCGTATCTGGCACATGAATACCTTGCAAAGCCAGCTTACAACAGTGCCATGAGAATGCCTGTTCTCACTTTCAGGTGACATTGTAAATAAGAAGCAGGCAGCATTATCTCCCATAAATGTAAATAAACTTGTTTATCTTAGCAATTGGCTGAACAAGAAGTAGAACTGAGTGGACTTCTATGAGGTGAATTGAAAAATCCTTTTTCTTTTGTTTCTTTTTACTGTGCAAATGCTTGTGAACAAAACTAATAGAAAGTGAGCACTGTACACTTTATATTCTGTGTTGTAACGGAAATCAATATATTTGAAAATGTAGGAAAAACATCCAGAAATATTTATAATACATTTAAATTGGTATTCTATTATTGCTTAACAGTGCAATTAAAACTGCAATTAATTGCGACTATTTTTTTTAATCTAGTTAATTTGTTTTGCATTAAGAGTGTGCATTAACTGCAATTAATTGACAGCCCTAATAAAAACTGCTCAATGACAGAAGATTATTTTATAGGGGGTATAATAGTATATAAAACAAATGGTACTACAATGGCATGACAAGCCCATTATATTTTAAAATTCAGCTTCACAGTATAAACTGTGAACTCATTCTCACTGATGAATCTCTACTACGCTGGAGGAATCCTAAGGTCTGATTCATTGTCCCAGTCTTGTGCTGGTGTGATTTCAAACAGGGGGGAAAAGAGTGCTATGTGGAAGGGGGTTCTTCAAAGCAAAAGTGAGCTACTTCCCTATTCTGTGAAGCACTCCACTTCAAATACCCGTTTCTGGTGGATTGTATTTTACTCATTCATGCATTCCAATTTTAGGCTCTTCATGGCAGGAACTTTTTGGTATTTGCTTGGTACAGTTTGCATGTTGTCTTGCACCATGTACAGTGATATCTCTATATGGCATATCATGGATGCCAATAGCTGATGCAAATCTGTGATGACCTTGTATAGATAGTATAGTCCTGCCTTTATAGGGTTAAAAAAAGGTTAAGCATGACAACTAGAAATTATGCAAGTGCAAACAAGATCTAGACATCTTATATTAAAGCTAGAAATTATGGAAGATCAAAGATGCCTCGTTTAATCATTGAAATATGAGTACTAGCTACTAATACATTTTAGAAAAAGGAGATTCATGTGCTATCCTCAAAATATGCTTCGAAAAGGTGCTGAAACAACCCCAGTAAACGTATATATCCTTCATTTAAGGGAGTATGAGAACATGTGCCTAACAGCTCCTGAAAACTTGCATAAAGGATAAAAAAAACCTGCCAAAGCAGCCAGTTTGCAATTCTTTCACAATAAGAAGCAGACTGTAGCTAGATTTGGAAAATAATGGCATTTGAACAACTGACTTGCACCTTTGTCCAGTATTTCCACAGAGTAAATATATATCAGGCTCCAAATGACATCTACTGACCAAGGAAATCGTCCTTGTAGAAAAGAGATTGAGTTACCCAGTTTTCTTGCTATTAATTTAGAATATTTTCCCCTTGGATTCTACTTCCCATTGACTTACTGTTCAGATATAGCACAAAGGATAGATGCTGGAATGATTGATTAAAAATAAAATAAGGCTAAGAATGTATCACAGCTCTGCAGTAGAACCTTGTCCCTTGCAGATAAGAGACCAGTATCACCCACTGCACATGTCTTGATGATCTGCTGTATCTCTTCTGAAGGACTGTTAGTGTCCATCCTGCATACAAGTATGATGCTTCCCAGGGGTACCCAGGCCTGCAATGCACCACCCTTCCACCTGTCCTTCGTGTGAGAGAGCCTTGCCTGTGCCTACTGTAGGTCAGCTCCCCACCCCCACTGTCCATAGGCCACAGAGGAAGTCCCCTATAGGCCTTACAGGCCCCGCTGTTTCTCTACAGGC
Source organism: Macrochelys suwanniensis (assembly GCA_033296515.1). Classification (NCBI taxonomy): domain Eukaryota; kingdom Metazoa; phylum Chordata; order Testudines; family Chelydridae; genus Macrochelys; species Macrochelys suwanniensis. The sequence continues at coordinate 93,496,383 of CM065776.1, read as the reverse complement.
CAGTGATTAGCACACCCCTATCCCTGAGCTCTCTCTGGAGTGTCCAGCCTCTGGTCCGCTGGACACCTGTAGTATTCACAGACTTGCCACTCCCAAAGAAACAGTTCACCACAGCTTACCCATTTCACCTCAGAGCACGGCTCTGCTTGACCACACAGTACTTATGAGTTTATTTAACAAAGCACGGAAAGTCAAATAATAGCAAGTAAAAGTATTGGAAACAAAAGGTTACATACAAAATCATAACCCTCATTCTAGAACCTAGACTTAATTAACAAATACTCCTATGTCTAACCAAGTATTGCTCACCCAAATATCGCTGCAGCACTTTACAGCCAGATTGGCTGTGACCCTCCTTTCATGAGACAGACATGCTGTCAGCTTACCTCATAGATGAAGGCTTCCATGAGGTTGGTTTTTTTTATCCCTTCCCCCCTTCCCCCAAGATATCTCAGTCCCATCCTTTGTCTTTATTCTTAAAAAGGACACCCTCCGCTGTTTGTTTCATTCTGGAAATTTCTCGCCTTCACGATCTCTTATTTTGCCTGGCTCAGTGGTGCAACTAGGGATACAGTGTGAAGTACACCCAGACAGGGAGATACATGTCTATTACCATGTGTCTGAAAGGAAAATATCAGAGGTATGTCACCTCCTGATGATCTGCCATTACTCCACAACCTTAGGAATATATATATGATGGGTTCTCCCCAGGGTGTCACCTGGAACTGGGGGTACTGCTGAGCCCTCTGACCCACCAGTCTGGGCTCCCTCTCACATTGTGCTTCCGTGACAAGCTGCAAACACATTCCCACTCTTACACTTCCACTAGCATACACACAGGCAGGGACACACCCACAGGCGCCAACTTCCGGTGGCACCGGTGGGGGCTGACGCCCGGCGTCAGGGGTGGGGCCCCGCCCCCGACACCGGGAGACGTTGCGGGGCCCCGCCCCCAACGCCGGGAGACATTGCGGGGCCCCGCCCCCAATGCCGGGAGACGTTGTGGAGCCCCGCCCCCGACGCAACGTTGCCCAGCATCGGGGGCAGGGCCCCGCAACGTCTCCCGGTGGTGAGGTAAGCTGGGTGCGGGTCCCGGGGCTGGCGGGGAGCTGGGCGCGGGCCCCGGGGCTGGCGGGGAGCTGCCGGTGGGTGCTGAGCACCCACCAATTTTTCCCCGTGGGTGCTCCAGCTCCGGAGCATCCACAGAGTCGGTGCCTATGGACACACCTAACTGCAGTTACATGCAGGCTCTCTGCCCAGCCACTGCATGTGAACCAACAATAGAGAGACTACAGCCAAAATAACCCCCAGCTTTCCAGCCTAGGATCTTAGAGTGGTACCATCCTGCCCTGGTCCAAACCCCAATCAGTATGAATTTATTATCCATTTCACCTCCTCCTCTCAATGTAGAGAGGAAAATGCAACAGCTTTTGCCCCTTGAGCTACTATTTCTACACACATCACACCAAACTCACTGGTATAGATTAAAACATAGAACAAGTTTATTAGTTATAAAATAGATTTTAAGTGATAAGGGATAGCAAACAGATCAAAGCAGATTACCTAGCAAATAAACAAAAATGCAACCTAAGCGTAATATACAAGATAGGGTGAGAATCTGCTATTCATATCCAAGCTAACTGATGGTACAGGCAGACTTGTAGATTCTAAAGGCACAAGCTGCATTAGCTTTACAGCTTAGGTTTCTCAGGTCTTCATATGCAGGCTAGAAATCCTGTTAGCCAGGGTCCAGCACTTCCCCCAGTTCAGTCTTTGTTCCTCAGGTGTTTCCAGGAGTCGTCTTGTGTGGGGAGTGAAGAACCACAGATGATGTCACTCCCTGCCTTATATAGCTTTAGCATATGACAGGAAACCTTTGTTTCAACATTTGGTTCCCAGACTGGTTTGTGGAGAAATACTGACATCCGAAGATGGAGTCCAGAATCATGTGGCCTGGTGACATGTCCCTGTAGAGTCGTAGCAGCCATTACTTACAGGCTTTCTGGAGTGTTCTCATGAAGGTTTACCAGGTGGGAGATAAGCTTCTCCTAAGGCCTATTGTTTTCCCTAATGGCTCATTTCCCTGAATAGGCTCTTTCCAAGGCCCTTCCCACTGCTAGATTGAAAGCATCTTGTCTAGTGGTCGTTACCCAGGTGTAACTACATTTGAAATACAGATACATAGTCGATATGCGTAACTTCAGATACAAAAATGATATATGCACACACATGGGATAATCATATTCAGCAAATCATACTGGGACAGCAGGACGATCAGTGAGTTATCTCAAATGCCTATACACAAATGCAAGAAGCCTGGGGAACAAGCAGGGAGAACTGGAAGTCCTGGCACAGTCAAGGAATTATGATGTAATTGGAATAACAGAGACTAGGTGGGATAACTCATATGATTGGAGTACTGTCATGGATGGATATAAACTGTTCAGGAAGGATAGGCAGGGCAGAAAAGGTGGGGGAGTTGCGTTATATGTAAGAGAGCAGTATGACTGCTCAGAGCTCCAGTATGAAACTGCAGAAAAACCTGAGAGTCTCTGGATTAAATTTAGAAGTGTGAGCAACAAGGGTAATGTCGTGGTGGGAGTCTGCTACAGACCACCAGACCAGGGGGATGAGGTGGACGAAGCTTTCTTCCAGCAACTAACAGAAGTTGCTAGATCACAGGCCCTGGTTCTCATGGGTGACTTTAATCACCCCGATATCTGCTGGGAGAGCAATACAGCAGTGCACAGACAATCCAGGAAGTTTTTGGAAAGTGTAGGGGACAATTTCCTGGTGCAAGTGCTGGAGGAACCAACTAGGGGAAAAGCTCTTCTTGACCTGCTGCTCACAAACAGGGAAGAAATAGTAGAGGAAGCAATAGTGGATGGGAACCTGGGAGGCAGTGACCATGAGATGGTTGAGTTCAGGATCCTGACACAAGGAAGAAAGGAGAGCAGTAGAACAGAGACCCTGGACTTCAGAAAAGCAGACTTTGACTCCCTCAGGGAACTGATGGGCAAGGTCCCCTGGGAGAATAATATGACGGGGAAAGGAGTCGAGGAAAGCTGGCTGTATTTTAAAGAATCCTTATTAAGGTTGCAGGAACAAACCATCCCGATGTGTAGGAAGAAAAGCAAATATGGCAGGCGACCAGCTTGGCTTAACAGTAAAATCCTTGCTCATCTTAAACACAAAAAAGCAGCTTACAAGAAGTGGAAAATTGGACTAATGACCAGGGAGGAGTATAAAAGTATTGCTCAGGCATGCAGGAGTGAAATTAGGAAGGCCAAATCACACTTGGAGTTGCAGCTAGCCGGAGATGTTAGGAGTAACAAGAAGGGTTTCTTCAGGTATGTTAGCAACAAGAAGAAAGTCAAGGAAAGTGTGGGCCCCTTGCTGAATGAGGGAGGGAACCTAGTGACAGAGGATGTGGAGAAAGCTAGTGTACTCAATGCTTTTTTTGCCTCTGTCTTCACAGACAAGGTCAGCTTCCAGACAGCTGCACTCCGCAGCACGGTATGGGGAGGAGGTGACCAGCCCTCTGTGGAGAAAGAAATAGTTCGGGACTATTTAGAAAAGTTGGACGAGCACAAGTCCATGGGGCCGGATGCACTGCATCCGAGGGTGCTAAAGGAGTTGGCCGATGAGATTGCAGAGCCATTGGCCATTATCTTTGACAAATCATGGCAATCGGGGGAGGTCCCGGATGACTGGAAAAAAGCTAATGTAGTGCCAATCTTTAAAAAAGGGAAGAAGGAAGATCCGGGGAACTACAGGCCAGTCAGTCTCACCTCACTCCCTGGAAAAATCATGGAACAGGTGCTTAAGGAATCAATTCTGAACCACTTAAAGGAGGGGAAAGTGATCAGGAACAGTCAGCATGGATTCACCAAGGGCAAGTCATGCCTGACTAACCTAATTGCCTTCTATGATGAGATAACCGGCTCTGTGGATGAGGGGAAAGCAGTGGATGTGCTATTTCTTGACTTTTAGCAAAACTTTTGATACAGTCTCCCACAGTATTCTTGCCAGCAAGTTAAAGAAGTATGGGCTGGATGAATGGACGGTAAGGTGGATAGAAAACTGGCTGGATGGTCGTGCTCAACGGGTAGTGATCAATGGCTCCATGTCTAGTTGGCAGCCGGTATCAAGTGGAGTGCCCCAAGGGTCGGTGCTGGGGCCGGTTTTGTTCAATATCTTCATTAACGATGTAGAGGATGGTGTGGACTGCACCCTTAGCAAGTTTGCAGATGACACTAAACTGGGAGGAGTGGTTGATACGCTGGAGGGTAGGGATAGGATAGAGAGGGACCTAGACAAATTAGAGGATTGGGCCAAAAGAAATCTGATGAGGTTCAACAAGGACAAGTGCAGAGTCCTGCACTTAGGACGGAAGAATCCCATGCACTGCTACAGACTAGGGACCGAATGGCTGGGCAGCAGTTCTGCAGAAAAGGACCTAGGGGTTACAGTGGATGAAAAGCTGAATATGAGTCAACAGTGTGCCCTTGTTGCCAAGAAGGCTAATGGCATTTTGGGTTGTGTAAGTAGGGGCATTTCCAGCAGATCGAGGGACGTGATTATTCCCCTCTATTTGGCACTGGTGAGGCCTCATTTGGAGTACTGTGTCCAGTTTTGGGCCCCACACTACAAGAAGGATGTGGATAAATTGGAAAGAGTCCAGCGGAGGGCAACAAAAATGATTAGGCGTCTGGAGCACATGACTTATGAGGAGAGGCTGAGGGAACTGGGATTGTTTAGCCTACAGAAGAGAAGAATGAGGGGGGATTTGATAGCTGCTTTCAACTACCTGAAAGGGGGTTCCAAAGAGGATGGATCTAGACTGTTCTCAGTGGTAGAAGATGACGGAACAAGGAGTAATGGTCTCAAGTTGCAGAGGGGGAGGTTTAGGTTGGATATTAGGAAAAACTTTTTCACTAGTAGGGTGGTGAAGCACTGGAATGGGTTACCTAGGGAGGTGGTGGAATCTCCTTCCTTAGAGGTTTTTAAGGTCAGGCTGGACAAAGCCCTGGCTGGGATGATTTAGTTGGGTTTGGTCCTGCTTTGAGCAGGGGGTTGGACTAGATGACCTCCTGAGGTCCCTTCCAACCCTGAGATTCTATGATTCTATGATTCTATGATAACTTTTCCAATGACACCTCACTTGACTTATCTTGTACAAAATGCATCATAATTATGTCATAATCATATAATAATATTAGTATGAAAATATGGGGTGCAGTGTCCCAATATATATCAGTGATACTCAGACCTCAGTGGTTCAGGAGCCACATTAGCGTTACTCAACAGAGCCACAGTCATATGAATTCATTGTTTCATTTACTATTTATATATAATTATTCTCACAGCAGAATGATTGACCAAGTATTATTTTATCAACTACAATTGGTTAATAACCTATTAAAAGCATCCTGTTTGGTTCATTAAATTACACAGCATTTTAATTTCATGTGCTGCAAAGAACTGCAGGGGAGACATTAAAGAGCTACTTGTGGCTCTCCAGCTTCAGTCTGAGTATCACTGATATATATATAGATATAGATATAGATATATATTGCACTGTTTATGGTAACCAGCAGCCTGTGATTTTCCTAATATTTCTCTCTTTTTCCTCAATAACATGGAAGAGGGGGAAATAGAAGGAGCAGAAAGTAGGATTTGGGGCAGGAGGGTATACTAGCAACCAAGGGAGATAACAACAAAAGCTATAGTTCCAGCAAAAATTGCAGTGAGTGACATAGGATAGTTACGTCACTGGCCTGGAGGTGGGTGAGGGTTGAATGTAGTGTTTGGGGGATGTGGGGAATGGTAATCTGGCATAAATAGCCCTTGTTGAATATGACAATTGAGATAGTAAAGCCAATGTAAAAATGTTGTTGTAAGTCGCTAAGGCAATTATCCAGACATGTCTCAAAAGCAGACACTGAATTTTTTTCTTGCTGCCTTGTCTAAAACATCCATCCCCATCAGAAAATATGGAGGCAAATTGCTATTCCTTCAGGCTGCCTAATTAACCAGTGGCATTCTGAACTAACTGGAAGGGGAAGGAACTACTATCGGTCTCTTTTATCCAGTCTCTGGGTTGGTCATTGGAGAGTAACATGAGCACACACACTAAGGGTACGTCTACACTACGGAATTAGGTCAAAGTTATAGAAGTCGATCTTATAAAACCCGATTTTATGGAATCAATTGTGTGTGTCCCCACTAAAGACCATTAAGGCCATTAGGTCGACGGACCGTGTCCACAGTATCGGGGCTAGCGTCGACTTTCGAAGCGTTGCATTGTGGGTAGCTCTCCCACCGTTCCCGCAGTCTCCGCCGCCCATTGGAACTCTGGGTTGCGATCCCAAAGCCTGATGGGGCAGAAAACATTGTCGCTGGTGGTTCTGGGTACCTGTCATCAAGCCATCCGCCCTCCCTCCCTCCCTGAGTGAAAACAACCTTTTTCACGCCTTTTTTCCAGGGTTTCCGGGTTTGCTACGGCAAGCATGGAGCCTGCTCAGATCACAATGACTGTATGTCTCCAGCGTACACCTGGACATTAGGTCTAGTGAGGATTCAGTCCCGCTGTAATATGGGCAGCGGGAGAGCTCAGCGGTACGAGCGTTGGCCTGCTAAACCTGGGGTTGTGAATTCAATCCTTGAGGGGGCCATTCTGCCTGAGGCTGGTAGTCATGGGACTACACAGCAGAAGCTCCTTACCTTCTAGCAGCAGGTGGTGCAAAAGGCCTTAAATCGGCATCATCCCCTGTGTGCAGCAGACGGTACAATATGCTTGCAAGCCATCATCGTCCCCTGTGTGCTCCTGGCTGGTCTATGGTGTGGCTGGCTGGGAGCACTTGGACATAAATGGGAGTGACCAGAGTGACTCTGGTCATTCTCTTTTTTACGTTTTGTTTAATGGAGATTCAGTACTGCTTGGAACAGGAGCAGAGGGATAGCTCAGCGGTCTGAGTGTTGGCCTGCTAAACCCGGGGTTGTGAGTTCAATACTTGAGGGGGCCAGGAGATGATGACGGCTAGCAAGCATATTGCACCGTCTACTGCCGAGCACCCAAGAGATGATGACGGCTAGCAAGCATACTGCACCGTCTGCTGTCAGCCTACCCCTTGCTCCCCTCTTCCTCCATGAAAGCAACTGAGGGGGGAGCAAAAAATCCTTTCGTGTCTTTTTTCATGTGGGCACCATATTGTTGATACCGTTGTTATCCACCCGCTGCTTCTGCTCCCACTCTGCTGTCCTGCAGACACCATACCAGGGAAAGCATGGAGCACGATCAGATCGCCGCGGCTGTTATTGCCGTTATAAACACCAAGCGCATTGTCCAGCAGTATATGGAGAACAAGAACCAGGAGCTGCTACAGCTACAGCAAGCGAGGAGGCGATGGCAGCGCCCTGAGGACAGTGATGAGGACATGGACACAGACCTCTCTCAAAAAAGGCCCCCCCCGCAAGGTGGACATCATGGTGTTAATGGGGCAGGTTCATGCCATGGAACACCGATTCTGGGCCCGGGAAACAAGCACAGACTGGTGGGACCGCATAGTGTTGCAGGTGTGGGACAATCAGCAATGGCTGCGAAACTTTCGCATGCATAAGGCCACTTTCATGGAACTTTGTGAGTTGCTTTCCCCTGCCCAGAACACCAAGATGAGAGCAGCCCTCACAGTAGAGAAATGAATGGCGATAGCCCTGTGGAAGCTTGCAACGCCAGACAGCTACCGATCAGTCGCGAATCAATTTGGCGTGGGCAAATCTACAGTGGGGGCCTGTTGTGATGCAAGTAGCGAACACGATCACCAAGCTGCTGCTACCAAGGGTTGTGACTCTGGGAAATGTGCAGGTCATAGTGGATGGCTTTGCAGCAATGGGGTTCCCGAACTGTGGGGGGTGATAGACGGAACCCATATCCCTATCTTGGCACCGGACCACCAAGCCAGCGAGTACATAAACCGAAAGGGTTACTTTTCAATAGTGCTGCAAGCACTGGATCACAAGAGACGTTTCACCAACATCAACGTGGGATGGTCGGGAAAGGTACATGACGTTCGCATCTTCAGGAACTCTGGTCTGTTTCAGCTGCTGCAGCAAGGGACTTTCTTCCCAGACCAGAAAATAACCGTTGGGGATGTTGAGATGCCTATTTCGAGTTTGGAGCTGGCCGGGGAGGAGGGGAGAGGGGCAGACAGGGTCTGGCCTCCCTGCCCCGTTTGGAGCTGTGGGGTGAAATGCAGGGAGCCCCTGGGCTAGGGTCTAAGCTCCCTGCCCCCCGGAAGGGCCCGCAGGAGGGGTCCTGGTTGTACTGACAAGCTCGGTTTGGACACCATCAACTCAGGTTTAAACAAAGATTATGAATGGCTAGCCAACTACAAAAGCAGTTTCTCCTCCCTTGGTATTCACACCTCAGCTGCTAGAAGAGGGCCTCACCCTCCCTGACTGAGCTAACCTCGTTATCTCTAGTCTAAGTTTTCCCTACACATTTATATCTGCCCCTGGACATTTCCACTGCTTGCATCCGAAGAAGTGGGTATTCACCCACGAAAGCTTATGCTCCAATACCTCTGTTAGTCTATAAGGTGCCACAGGACCCTTTGTCGCTTCTACAAATCCAGACTAACACGGCTACCCCTCTGATACTTGAGATGCCTATAGTTATCCTTGGAGACCCAGCCTACCCCTTAATGCCATGGCTCATGAAACCATACACAGGAAGCCTGGACAGTAGTCAGACCTTTTCAACTAGAGGCTGAGCAAGTGCAGAATGGTGGTGGAATGTGCATTTGGACGTTTAAAGGCACGCTGGCGCAGTTTATTGACTAGGTTAGACCTCAGTGAAACCAATATTCCCATTATTATTACTGCTTGCTGTGCGCTCCACAATATCTGTGAGAGTAAGGGGGAGACGTTTATGGCGGGGTGGGAGGTTGAGGCAAATCACCTGGCCGCTGGTTATGTGCAGCCAGACACCAGGGTGATTACAAGAGTACAGCAGGGTGCGTTGCGCATCAGGGAAGCTTTGAAAACCAGTTTCATGAATGGCCAGGATGCGGTGTGAAAGTTCTGTTTTTTCCCCTTAATGAAAAGCCCCACCCCTTGATTCACTCTACTTCCCTGTAACCAAACCGCCCTCCCCTCCCCCCCTCGGTCACCGCTTGCAGAGGCAATAAAGTCATTGTTGCTTAAAATTCATGCATTCTGTATTAATTCGTCAAACAAATAGGGGGAAATAGGGGGATAACGGCAAAGGTCGCCCGGGATGGGTGGTGGAGGAAGGGAAGCACCAGGATGGGTGGTGGAGGAGGGGATGAGGGAAGGAGAAGGACACACTGCACTTTAAAACTTATTGAACGCCAGCCTTCTGTTGCTTGGACAGTTCTCTTGGCTTGAGTGGCTGGGTGCATGGAGGCGCGTTCTTGGGCGTCTCAGTGATGAGGCTATGGGACTCGGGAAGGAGGGCTGTTGTTTACACAGGGGCTGTAGTGGTGGTCTGTGCTCAGGCAGCCTTTCCTCAACCATATGCCGGAGGATTTCCTTTTGATCCTCCAGTAGCCTCAGAATTGCATCCTGCCTTCTCTCAGCATGCTGACGTCACCTACTGTCTTCAGTACGCCACCTGTTCTCACGATCAAATTGTTCCTTTCTGGCCTCTAACATTGTCTGCCTCCATGCATTCTGCTGGGCTGTTTCAGTGTGGGAGGACTGCATGAGCTCTGAGAACATATCATCTCGATTCCTTTTTTTTTTACTTCTAATCTTCGCTAGCCTCTGGGACAGTGATGAAAGGGGGAGCGTTGAAACATTTACAGCTGTGGGAGGAAACAAACGGGAGAGGAGTAGTTTAAAAGACACATATTAGAGAACAATGCTCCTAACATTACCTAGCACATGTGCATTTGGTCCAAGGTCGCACTTTGCCTGTTATATTGAGGGTCTGCCGGTTTGGTGTGAGAGATCACACAAGCAGGGCCGGCGGGCAACAGAATTCGGCTTGCAGGTAGCCATGGTAAGCCACAGTCTATTGGCTTCTTTAACATTCAGAACATGTGGGAATGGTTTCAAACAGCAACCCCCTCATTTCCCATAACAAACAGCCGTTGTGTTGCCCATTTAAAATGGGTTGGCAATTGAAAAGGGAGGGGCGGCGGTTTTCATGCTAACATGCAGCGCTAACCTAATCGACCCCCCCACACACACGCACACACATCCAAGATGATCGCTGTTCCCCCTCCCCCCACCGCGTGGGTAACAGTGGGGAAGATTTCCGTTCAGCCACAGGCAAACAGCCCAGCAGGGACGGACCCCTCTAAATGCACCCTTAGTAAAATTCCCTTATTTTAACCAGGTGACCATGAATGATATCACTCTTCTGAGGATAACACAGGGAGATAAAGAACGGATGTTGCTTGAATGCCAGCAAACACCGGGACCATACGCCGCCATGCTTTGCAATGCAATGATTCCAGACTACGTGCTACTGGTCTGGCGTGGTAGAGTGTCTTACCACGGAGCACGGGATAAGACTGCCCTCCCCAGAAACCTTTTGCAAAGGCTTTGGGAGTACATCCAGGAGAGCTTTCTGGAGATGTCCCTGGAGGATTTCTGCTCCATCCCCGGACATGTTAACAGACTTTTCCAGTAGCTGTAGCTGTACTGGCCGCAAATTAATCATTAAACACGCTCTCTTTTAAAAAATGTGTTAATTTAACAGAGGTACACTCACCAGAGGGCCCTTCTCTGCCTTCAAGGTCCGGGAGCACACCTTGGGTGGGTTTGTAGGGTACTGGCTCCAGGGTGACAAAGAGTTCCTGGCTGTCAGGGAAAAGGGTTTCTCTGCTTCCTTGCTGTGTCTGTGCGCTATTTTCAGCATCATTATCATCATCTTCCTCTTCCCGAAAATGCTCCTCACTGGTTTCTGATGATCCACATAAGGAGTCAAACCACATGGGTGGGTTAGTGCTGGCTGCACCCCCTAGAATGGCATGCAGCTCATCATAGAAGTGGCATGTCTGGGGCTCTGACCCAGAGCGGCCGTTTGCATCTCTGGTTCTTTGGTAGGCTTGCCTGAGCTCCTTAATTTTAACGTGGCACTGTTGTGCGTCCCTGTTGTAGCCTCTGTCCTGCATGCCCTTGGAGACTTTGGCATATGTATTGGCATTTCTTCTTTTGGACAGTAATTCTGCTAGCGCGGTTTTGTCTCCCCATACTGCGATCAGATCGCGTACCTCACGCTCGGTCCACGCTGGAGCTCGTCTTCGGTTCTGGGACTCCATCATGGTCTGCTGATGAGATCTGCACTCACCTGCAGCTCACCACGCTGGCCAAACAGGAAATGAAATTCAAAAGTTCACGGGGCTTTTCCTGTCTACCTGGGCAGAGCATTCGAGCTCAGACTGCAGTCCAGAGCCATCAAATGGTGCACTGTGGGATAGATCCAGGAGGCCAATACCATCGAATTGCATCCACACTAACCCTAATTTGATTCGGCAATATCGATTTTAGCACTAATCCCCTCGTTGGGGGTGGAGTGGAGAAATTTATTTTAAGAGCCCTAGAAGATGATGTAAATGGCTTCGTCGTGTGGATGGGTGCATGGATCAATCGAAATAACACTAATAAATTCGACCTAAACTCGTAGTGTAGACCAGGGCTAATCTACTACATCACACCAGGTCTGTGAAAGCTTGTAGACATGGGTTTATGTTATTTGCAAAGCTCACTCTTCCCCAACCTTTCAACCTCCTTTTATCCACCAAGGCTGAACGGACCCCCTATTTACCTTTATGTTTTTAAGCAGAGGCCTGACCACCAACCACCTACATTTTGCTGTGGGCTGTTACCTCCCTCCTAATAGTTCTTCCAAGACTCCAATTTACCACTGTCCTCCACTTGTAATATGAGGAACAACAGTCTCTAGGTAAGCACTATTTCCTCCATTTAGGGATTTGGGTTTCTTTAGCAACTATGCAAAAACAATTCTGAGATTTCACTTCCCAAATATGGGGGAGGGAAGCTGTAGGCGGTTCACATAGGTTTGTTTCAAGAGAACCAGAAAAGCTTGGACTGGGGCTTACCTCTCTTACTAGATTTTACAGGTATCTTACTGGGCATCAGTCATGTTCTTGTATTAATTTGACTATCACTGACATTGGCCTGTAGCTCAAGAGCAAGAGTTCCTGATTTTATTCCAAGTTTCTCTCTGGATTTCAGTGACCATTTTTTGCCTTTCCTGAAGAAAAGTCAGGGTAAGGGCACTGATTGGATACAGCTATGCCTATTGCTAACCTGCTATAGGGCAGAGTCACACATTCATTTTTGATGTCTGTTGCTGTGCTGCTAAGGGATTCCCTGTGGGCCCTGTGATAGCAGTGGGGTTCCAGCTGGAGCTATGCATTCTTCATTAAAGTATCTGAAATCAGAAATTAGTTGGAGTAGACCAAACACTTGGTAGGGTCTGATTTTATGCTGCTTGGAGTAATATTTCCATCTTCAGCTTCCAGAGAGCTGTAGAGTTGAATGGACCATTGTTTTGTAACTGTAGCATCACCCCCCAATAACACAATAATGAGGAGTGTGTAAGCACTCGTAGTTCCCACTCTTCCTCAGACATGGATCACACACAGTGAATAGTCCGATTTACCCTCTGCCTGGGGTTTATTTGTATTGTTAATTTAAATAAAAACAAAACACAAGATTCCAGCCTAAGCTTTGTCCTGAGTTAAGCTATTCTGAGGGCTATCGGTATCCCCTGAAGGACTCCTATATTCCTACCCCTAGTTCCCTCTGATTCAAAGAAGCTCCTCAGCGACTGATATAAAATAATTGTATCACAGCTCATATCCTGGGCTGTCACACCTGCTAGTAAAAATGGGCAGAAATAACTCTACATCTGTGACGTTCCCCTGGTGTTATCTGGACCAGTGATCTGCTAGGTCACTCCAACCCATGACTCTGGGAGCCAGCTTTACCCTGTTCTGCTGTGAGAACCCCCACTCCTGGGCTGTTCATGCACAGCCTCTGGCATGTAAGCTTCTCCTTGGATTGTGCAACCGAATGACACTAGCCAATATCTCCGGCCCCAGACACAACCCTAGGAACCTCCATCTTGCAGTGTCCAGTTATGCCCGCTGGACGCTGCAAGCTTATATGAGTTCATCAGTTTAACAAAGATATTGATATGCACCAGGCTTGTTATCCCAAGGGGCGTCTCTGACACACTTCAAACCAAACACACTGCTTCAAGTAGAATAAACAAACAAATGTATTAACTACAAAGATAGATTTTAAGTCAAAGCATAACAAGTTGGATTTGGTCAAATGAAATAAAAGCAAAACACATTTTAAGTTGATCTTAACACTTTCAATACCCTTACAAACTTAGATGCCTCTCACCACAGGCTGGCTGGTTGCCCTTCAGCTCTCCCCTTTGATCAGCGCTTCAGTCACTTATTGGTGATGTCTGTAGATGGAGGCGGAAGAGAGAGTGAGGAAGAGCATGGCAAACATCTCTCCCTTTTATCATGTTCTTTCTTCCCTCTTGGCTTTCTCCCTCCCCTTTCAGAGTCAGGTGAGCATTACCTCATCGTAGTCCCAAACTGACCAAAGGAAAGGGGGTGAATCACTCGAGAGTCCAACAGATCCTTTGTTGCTGCCTAGGCCAGTATCCTTTGTTCCTGTGAGGCTGAGCTGGGTTTGTCCCATACATGCCCTGATGAGGTGTGAACTGCCCCTCTGCTCTTGGAGAGTTTTTGCCTGGGCTTGCTTTAAGCCATGAGGACACCTTTTCAGCCTACTAACTATATACATGAAATTACAACCTATAACATTACTATAACAACAATGTTCAGTGCATCATGAGCCTTCTGAAGACACCTGACATGACAAACTTTGCATTGGATACCACACAATCATATTATAAGGATGAACACGGGGGTGTAGGGTGTTCCCCTGAGGTACAGGGTGTCACAACATCTTTAAGCAAGGTTCTAGCATGAGTCTTAGGAGAAGGAGAGCCTTGCATTCCTATGTACGGTCTTCAAATCTGACACGCTATTGCAGTATAAAATTTGTCCTAAACAGACCATAGTCAGGTACGTCCACTGAAGAAGAAACACAAGAAATAAAAACACAGTAATTATAGTCACAAGCTATTGCTAAGAATTTATCATCATCTCGCTAGCTAGTACAACATTTATCTAGGCATATGTTCCTGGGTTCTAAACGGAGATGAAATGTGACCACCTATGTTCCAAACTCACTGGTGAAAATCCTGGTAAAACACTCTACATAGAGGAATGTAGTATGCAGATAACATGACAATATAGTTCTTTTCATCTATATAGCATTTTCCATGTGAAATTTTCAAAGTATTTAATACACATATTTGCATTCACCTTCACCACACCCTGGCAAGGTAGGACAATAGGCACTGCTATCTCCATTTTAAGGATGATGCAGTTGAAGCACAGGCAGGCCATGTTCATCCATGGTGTAAATCCAATGACTTCAGTGGATGAATCTGGCCCAGAAAGACGTATGTGATTTGCCTTGTAGAAAAGCACTTCAGTGAATATGCAGCTGCAAATTGCAATCTAATATATAAAGTTTCTAAATATTTTCCCCTTTTGTTTAGTTTGTTGATCAAAACACCCCAATAAATAAAAAGCTGCTACATTTGGCAGTATGTTCACAATATAACACTATGTATTTTCCATATAAAGACTTCCAAGTCAACTGGCTAATTATTATTATTTTCTCTCTTGGTATTAGAAAAGCATCTCCAAACAAACAAGAGACTCCTGTTGTTGAGCACTAGATCTTTCTTTGAGGATTTATAGATCAGATTAATTAGCAGATGGAACAGGAATCATTGTCTAACAGCTTCCAGTTCCACATTAACAATCTGCAATTTGGTGCTAAATCTCAGGAGGCAGCACTGCTATTTATGGTGCTATTTAGTGCAGGACTGCTCCTTCTTGCCTGCTTCATCCTGAATGAAAATGCCGAGGGAGCCCGCAAGATGAGCCAGGTTGTAACAAACAGGATGTCCTGGGTAATGCTAAACTCACTGCTGGTTTTTAACATTTTTATGAACTTAGGCCAACATTATTTTTATTTCATGACTAAAGCATTAAAATACAATAAACGGAGCTTCCGGGGATCTAAAAATGTGGACATCTTTTTAATACTAATTAATTAAAACCAAACTTAGAATTATTTACAGGAAGCTTTTCCTATGTACTAATGTCCCATTTCCATTGGTTTAAAATTCTCAGGGCATGATTCTGAATTACAAAATGACCATTTCAGGCAACTCTGGCAGCATAAAGGGATCCAGATCTTGAATCTGGGCCAGTTCTTGAAGGGATCTTGAACTGGGTGGAAATAGTCCCCTAAGAATATGTATTGCACAGAGGAACTCCCTGATTTGTATAGAGCTTCAAGAAGGGCTCTACACTGGCCCTGCTTCCTGCCCTCAGTCAGGGAGGTGTTAGCGGCATAGCTGGACTGCACTGCATTCTGGCTATTCTCTGCTTCCCAGGGAACAAAATAAGTTAAATGTAAATAGGAGGAATTCAGAAGCTGATCTAACTTATGCCAGGAATGGGCAGGGCCCAGCACACAGGAAGTGCAATGGTGGCCTAAAGTCACATTTGTCCTTTCACCAGGTTCCTGTCCCACGGTGCCCCTTGGGCTAGTCCCTTTTACCCTCCCCAGGTCTTGTATCTATGACATCCAGGTATTCCATCACACCAGTCCAGTTGTAAGATGCTCAACCCTCCGGATGCACCATGGACAGTCTGCCCTTTCCAGGGTTGTCCATGAGCACAAAAAGGAATTAACACACACAAATTATCCTAGAGGTGGGCCATGGCTCTCTTACTTCAGAGAGGCTTCTGTTAAGCTGTCGCCCCAAGTAGGCTCACATGAAGAAATAGTTCCAACAGAGGCAGATCTGCATCTGGTCAGCCTGCCTGTCTGTCTGTCTTCCGGGAGGGGCAGCCAGGCACTAGTCATCGAAGGAGCTCCTGGCTTCAGCCAACCCTCTCTTCGGGAGCTGAAGACTAGAGGTCATTAACCCTCAGTTGCCCTGTGTGGGGTTTGTATACTCTACTACAATCCCCCTGTTCCCCACCACCACACACGCATGCACACCATTCCTACCCCCAAGTACAGTAATGGAGTATCGTAGTCAGATCCTTTGTTTCTTGCCCTCAGTATCCATGAGATGTTGGATGTTAAACAGTAGTGGTCCAGCGCATTGTCTGTGAAATGCAGAGCACTCTCATTTCAAGGTGGAAAATGCTGCACTTTCACTTTATTTCTCCCAGTGACTCCTTGTGTATCCTTAGCCATCTTGAGAGTCTCAGGCAAGCAGTTATGCAGTACCTGAGTAGGAGACTGCCAAGGAGCACCTAGCTTCTTCAGGAAGTTGTGTTGGTGGTTCAATAGATGGCATTCTTCTCTCTGTTAGTACCAGGAGGATGGATAGTTTTGTGGTTAAACTCTATCGCCGGAATCACTATCTGAACTTGGGTCACCTCTCTTAGAGTATTTCAAAGTACCTCAGTTTCCCCCATCTATATTTTTAAAAAAGTGGTTAATAATAATAGTTTTCTATGACATAACCAAACACTGTGTGTGATCCATAAATAGAACCAAGATTTTTCATAGGAGACTATTCCCTTGTAAAAGTCAGCCATCATAATAGGAAGCTTAGAAATCTTAGACGCTATAAAATTAATGCTGTTTCCAATTTAATGCTGGGAATTCCAGATGGTAAGAGTTCTAGCCCAAGGAAATTTAGACCTATGCAAAGACTGCGCATATATATATGGGGGGGGGGAGGGATAACTCAGTGGTTTGAGCATTGGCCTGCTAAACCCAGGGTTGTGAGTTCAATCCTTGAGGGGGCCATTTAGGGATCTGGGGCAAAAATTAGGGATTGGTCCTGCTTTGAGCAGGGGGTTGGACTAGATGACCTCCTAAGGTCCCTTCCAACCCTGATATTCTATGATTCTATGATATATATATATATATATATATATATAAAACAGGAGTCAGATATGATCTCATTTATACCAGCAAACACTGTGACCTGAACATGGTTTCTACTGAAATCAATTGTAGAATTTCCATTTACTTCAGTGGAAGCCAAATTGAACCCCTAGTGGAAGTCTTAATCATTTTGTATTTTAAAAGTGTGACAATAAGTACCTATCCTGCGCAGAGGTGTGGACATTTTCATTTCACAAGGTATATATACACTTGGCTTTACATCACCTTTTAATTAAATAGTCCCTCGTGAGATTTTTTCAATTTATAGAGGAAAATAAGAGGTTTGTTGGAGTCTCAAGATTTGAACTCTCTTAAATAATTCACCGTCTCATAGGTTAAATCAGTGGAATACCTAGCTTATTTCCAGCAGTTTACAAGGATACAGAGCTATATTAAATCTTTGACTCAAAACTCTATGGTACTAAAATTAGCATTTTTATAAGTCTCATCTTCTTCCACTAACATGGAATAATTTCACCAAAGTTAGAGACTATTGGCAAGACTTTTGAAAGAGCTCTACTCCCTGCTAGACACCTAAACAAGTTAGCTTTGTTTTCAAAAGTATCAGCACGCAGTTGTTCTGATTGGAAATAGCACATAAAATAATTTATGAGACGAAATGGGAATTGAACTCTTTTGAAAAACTGAATTTTTTTTGCTTTATAAGTGTGTCTGTAAAAAATGGGAGAAGCTCTTTCATGATGCACTTTGAGTTTGAGCTGGGCTGGTCATATGATGGAAATCACCTGGTTTAAAACTTACGGTACTTCTGCTTCTTTATTGACTCAGACTACCTGCAGCAGGTCCAACGCCTCATGCTCGCAAAAGCAGCTGTATCTGACCTTCCTTTGCTACCATTTCCAACCTGCACTTCTCCCCATTTTCCCACCCACCTGATCCTCTGTCAATTTCCCAGCTACACAAATATCCCCTTCCCCACCCCACTCTCTGCAGGCCAGTGCATTGGAAGATGGAGCCATGATCCTGCCTCCCCCTTCCCCACACCAGACACAGGACTGGAATTCTTACAAGTCTATTGCACACACGCACAACCTCCCCTCCCCACCCACACACACAATGTGCCCCCATACAAAGGGCTGCAAGAATCTGGCCCCCAGTCTGCAGAATACTTCTCCATGCTAATGTGGATTTAGTTCGCAAGTTTACAAATATTTTTATCCTAAAGCACATTATTTCTTTCTACACTCTAATCCCTCTGCATTACTGAGGACAAATCATGTCTAGAACGGGTAATTTCCTCATCCATAATGCTTACAAACTATACTGAAATCTTTACACACCATTTTCATGGCTTATAAATACATCCTCCACTAACAGAGTCAGACTGTCTCTCTCACAGAAAGCTTACACTGGCTTCCTTTGAATCAAAGTAAAGTAAACTGTGCCATATGAAAAGCTTTATTAGCGGTCATTAATGGCCAAGAGACTAGCTAACCATATGATGTTGCAGCCTTCTAAACCAACGCCTCTACAGTTCAAGTTTTGATTCAAAAAGTCCATCTTGGTCTTTAATTGGGAAAATTTGATAGTTTCAAAAGAATTAATCAGAAATGTATACCTGAGAGTTTACATTAGGAAACATTTAGAGAAATCATAGATTACTTGTGGTCATGAAAAATAACATAGATGGAATCTGGAAATAAATCCGTGTTTCTTTGGGCTTATGTATCACCCTCAGCAATAACTATTCTGCAAGTAGAACTCAATGAACACTTCTTCTCAAGATGCATAAGGCAGAATAGCATCCACTCTCCCATAGCTGTGCAGTGCTCACAGGAGAGAAGAGTCACAAAACTTTAGTTTTGTCAGTAAATTATTTCCTACCACAACCACATTCTTTAAATGGTATGGGATTCATTCTACTTCTGCTGCCAATAACAGGCAGATGCCGCTCAACTGTATATCTTTCTCTCTAAAAGCAGATATAAAGAATCCTAAAAGACCTCAGCTCCTGGATACATAGCTACCTCAAATTAAGCCTGGTGAAAATGAAGTGATGCTCAGGAGGGGGGAAATGCTTCGAAAAACTAATTGGGACACTATCTCTTGCTTCCACTGAAGGTATCCACTCCCCATTTAGAAAAAACTCTGGGTCCTATTTGACTTATTGTTAACTTGGAATAACCAGGTAGCATCAGTGGCAAAAAAAAAATGGTTTCTTTTACTTTGGTGCACTTTGCCCGGGCCTGATAGATGATTTGGCCACAGTGATTTCACGCATTTTTCAGCTCCAGACTAGATTGTTGCAACCTTATCTGAGACTGAATATAGATGTGATGCTGAGACTTTACCCTTAGCAGAATATGGCTGCCTACCTCCTCAGTGCATGGCCCTGTATGCAGGGCCGGCTCTAGGCACCAGCAAAACAAGCTGGTGCTTGGGGCAGCACGTTTCTAGGGGCGGCATTCTGGCGCCGGCCATGCCGCCCCTAGAAATGTGCCCCAGCCGCCCCAGCTCACCTCCGCTCTGCGCCGCCGCCACTCAGCTTTTTTGTGCCGCCGCCACTCAGCTTCTCCCCCTCCCTCCCAGGCTTGAGAGCCTGGGAAAGAGCAGGAGAACCCAAGCGGCTGTGGCGCACGAAACAACTGTTTCGCGCACCGCAAGCCTAGGAGGGAGGGGGATGCTCGGCTTGAAAGCCTGAGGGGGGAGAACCTGAGCGGCGGTGTGCGAAACCTGCGCGTGGTAACCCTGGGAGGGAGGGGGAGAACCCGAGCGGCGGCAGCAGAGCAGAAATGAGCTAGGGCAGGGGGTTGCGGGGGGGGGGGCCCACAGGAAGCAATGGGGTTGGGGAAATGTAGCACCTGTGGGCGAGGAGGTGGGGCTGGGGATTTGGGGAAGGGGCGGAGTTGAGGCAGGGCCGGGGGTGGGGCAAGAAAAAAATGTGGGGGGGGCAGCCAAAATCCTAAAGCCGGCCCTGCCTGTATGTCAAATCCTACACTATCTCTCAATCTGCCTAGGCTGTTATTTTAAGACTTTAGTCCTGATCTTCCAAGCCCTCAACATTCAGGCCTCAGCTATGTTCATGACTACCTCTCCATCATGCCCCTTTGAGGTAGCTGCCTTACACTGAGACAATGCAGCTCAAAAAGAGCAGCACAAAATGTTTGACACCCAGAGATAAAGCAATCTCAAAAAAGGGGATTCAGCTGTGGAACTAATTTCTAGAGCAGATTAGATTAATCCAGAGTCTGATCACGCTAGAAAACCTTTTTTGATCAAGCATTCCTCCCATAACCAAAAAGATTTATACTAGAACTAGTTAGGAATTTTCCAACTAAATGTCTTTTCATCAGAAAATGCCAGTTTGTTGAAACAGAACTGTTCACAGTAAAGGGTCACTTTTGATGAATCCCCCAATTACATTTTTTTTAAATCATCAGAACATATCCGTACCATGAGCCAGTTTAGGAAGCAATTGCTTTGAGCGACATGCTCTTTTAGATCTTGGTTTCAGCTGCAGCCACATGTAATATTAAATTAATGTACATGCAAATAATATGAATACACACACACACATAGAGTGTGTGTATCTTCAGAAAGGTTTCATACCTGTTTGAAATTTGTGGACATATCTGCTCTATTACAATATATTGGTATCACCCTATTGCTTTTAATTAATGGCAATAATGTAAATAATTATTCCACTTCAAATGAAAATAATGTCATAGGGAAAGCTATCAAAGAAATGAACATGTATTTTATTAATTCACACAACTAACACTGGTTTTCAAACATTGTTAGTAACTTTTCCAAAACTCTCATCTCTGTGGAACAGACAGAACATCCCATGGTTTAATAAAAACTGTGTGTATATATCTTTATTGTAAGTGCTTTCACAAAGGCTAATCCCATCAGTACCTGTGCATTACAGAGATCTCAGAGATGAAGTCAATTTTATGATTTTGTAAAATAACTGGCAGCACTGAAGAGTGAACCAACCAATTATGCCCTGAAGCAAACAGTATGACTTTGAATAGAAATAAGGCACTGAAGGTTTTTTAATACAATATTTCAAAGTGCATATGAAGATTTGCTCATCCTGTGAATGTAGTCAGTTTTCATTATACTGTGTGGGATATTGTGCTTAAATAATTGTGGACATTTTATGCACACGCTGCATATATTCTGGCCTATAACCGTGATCAAAGAGGCTGCATGGGCCACTGGAGATATCTCATGGCATTGATATAAAGCCAGCAAAGAAAAAGTACCAGCAAATGAAACTCACAGAAAGTCATATATGGCTAATAACAACTGTGTCTTCCTGTCACCTCTAGATGAGAATGAAGGTTGTAGCACAAAACAACACTCACCCTCTGCTTGGTCGACTCTTAGGAAACATATTCTTTACCAGACACATTATACCATCTTCCAACTTTGATAACTAGTCACTATGGATACCACGACAGTACTGAAAATCTACTGTAGAGAGGCTATAGCCCTACTCTACTAACCCAGAATTTATTATTTTGATAAAATAACTGTTAATTGACACAAATAATATCCCAGCTTTCACAACAGAGCTAATACATGGACAGTGGTTATTGCAGTGATGCACTGAGCATTTGCATGTAACAAAAAATAAATGTTCTTCTAGTGGTAGAAGCATGTTCCATATACTTGCTTATTAGTGTTACCTCCCAAAACAGAGGCCTATTTCCTCAGAGGTATCCCTTCTGTCAGCTAGATTCAGAGATTTTCAGGCCAAAAGGGGTCATTATGATGAGATAACCAGCTCTGTGGATGAGGGGAAAGCAGTGGATGTGCTATTTCTTGACTTTAGCAAAGCTTTTGATACAGTCTCCCACAGTATTCTTGCCAGCAAGTTAAAGAAGTATGGGCTGGATGAATGGACGGTAAGGTGGATAGAAAACTGGCTAGATGGTCGGGCTCAACGGGTAGTGCTCAATGGCTCCATGTCTAGTTGGCAGCCGGTATCAAGTGGAGTGCCCCAAGGGTCGGTGCTGGGGCCGGTTTTGTTCAATATCTTCATTAACGATCTGGAGGATGGTGTGGACTGCACCCTTAGCAAGTTTGCAGATGACACTAAACTGGGAGGAGTGGTTGATACGCTGGAGGGTAGGGATAGGATAGAGAGGGACCTAGACAAATTAGAGGATTGGGCCAAAAGAAATCTGATGAGGTTCAACAAGGACAGGTGCAGAGTCCTGCACTTAGGACGGAAGAATCCCATGCACTGCTACAGACTAGGGACCGAATGGCTGGGCAGCAGTTCTGCAGAAAAGGACCAAGGGGTTACAGTGGACGAAAAGCTGAATATGAGTCAACAGTGTGCCCTTGTTGCCAAGAAGGCTAATGGCATTTTGGGTTGTGTAAGTAGGGGCATTTCCAGCAGATCGAGGGACGTGATTATTCCCCTCTATTTGGCACTGGTGAGGCCTCATTTGGAGTACTGTGTCCAGTTTTGGGCCCCACACTACAAGAAGGATGTGGATAAATTGGAAAGAGTCCAGCGGAGGGCAACAAAAATGATTAGGGGACTGGAGCACATGACTTATGAGGAGAGGCTGAGGGAACTGGGATTGTTTAGCCTACAGAAGAGAAGAATGAGGGGGGATTTGATAGCTGCTTTCAACTACCTAAAAGGGGGTTCCAAAGAGGATGGATCTAGACTGTTCTCAGTGGTAGAAGATGACGGAACAAGGAGTAATGGTCTCAAGTTGCAGAGGGGGAGGTTTAGGTTGGATATTAGGAAAAACTTTTTCACTAGTAGGGTGGTGAAGCACTGGAATGGGTTACCTAGGGAGGTGGTGGAATCTCCTTCCTTAGAGGTTTTTAAGGTCAGGCTTGACAAAGCCCTGGCTGGGATGATTTAGTTGGGTTTGGTCCTGCTTTGAGCAGGGGGTTGGACTAGATGACCTCCTGAGGTCCCTTCCAACCCTGAGATTCTATGATTCTATTATTCTATGATTATGATTAACTAGTCTGATCTGCATAACACAATAATTTCACCAAATGATTCCCACATCCAGTTCATAAATAGTTTAATACATCTGAATAATAAAGTAACAATAATATAAATATTTAGCTCATGCATGGCATTTCTTGTCTCTTTGCCAATGTTGACTAAGTAATAGTCATAACACCCCTGCAAGGTAGGGAGATATTATTCCTATTTTACTATGTGGGGAACTGAGTCACAGGTAGTTATGGGATGTCCCCTCTAGTGAGTCAGTGGCAGTCAGAATTAGAAAGTCTCTGTTCACTGTATCCCTTCCCATGCCCAGTCTCTTAGACCACACTGTTCTCCCTTCAGTTTATGTAATACCTATTATTAGTACTAATCTGTGGATAGCTATGATTGCAGTGACAAACTGAGCAAGTGAAGACCCTTCATCAGAAATATACTCCCATCAATCACCTCCTGCATAAACCCTGGGGCTGTTAGCTCCACCATATCACACAAGGAGGGAGCAGCCTGATCCCAAACCTTTTATGGCTGAATATGCTAAAACCAATATCTGGAAACCCACTGATAAAGCCAGAACACATCACTAAATAGAGGTGTAAGGTGCTTCTAAATAACTGGGACTAGGCCCCAGTCAGAAGGAAAAGGTTACAGCCTTCTTGCCAAATGCACATCTAAAATATCACCCTTTGGATTGATACTGTTACCCTGAATTTCTAGAGGAAAGTGAGAATCCAATGAGACCCTAAGGTTGTGAACCAGAATAGGAAACAGAAGGGTTAATCCTTCAAATGAGTGGGCTGAATCTCCGCCCTAGATCTCACAGACAAATGTTCAGGTGGGGACTTTAGGGGAAAGAATCTCTGTGAAGACTCCCATGAAGAATTTCTCCTCTGTGGGTGGGTGTTTCTCTCCTTACATGGAATAGGCCAAGGTTGTGTTCAAAATCAGGCAAGTCTGTGGGATTTCACAGGAGGCCTCCACACCATCACTGTCCCCCTTCCCTAACAGCTCCACCATGTCTCTGGCTGCAGTTTCATTGAAATCACATTATCAGGGCTTTCCCAGTCTGCAGCAACTTCTGCAATTCCTGGGGTGGGGACCTCCACAAAAAAAGGTAATAAATCCTTAGGAGCAGTGTATTTTTTTTGGCCTAAGCTCTTCAGGACTGAAGGGAAGATAATGTATGTCCATTTCTGTGAGAATCTGTATACTGTTTATTTAAATCTGAAGCAGGAGGCCAGGCAGAAGCTCTGCAGTGAGACAGAGAGAAGGGGACGGGCGGGGGTGGGGGGGTAAGGGAGAGAGTAGCTTTCAGCAAAATGTTTTTCGTATTCTAATAACATTTTGTATTTGACTCCAGGAGACTGCAACTCTTTCTGTGATTCTTTCATTATTGTCACATGACACCTCTGGTCCTCCCACTCACACCTGTCCCCTCTCTTTCTGTAGGCCAAGAGGTTTGACAAGGGCTTTCTACAATTTCCATAGGCAGAATGCGACAGAAGTAGCTGACCTTACCACTGCATGCAGGAGGCGAGATATCCATATGCAGAGGGGGCCTCTCTGTGTGTTAAGCTAGAGAAGATGATCCAGACCTTGGTCATTTCTCTATTTCCACAGCTCACATTACTTCAGTTTTCTCCGTTTGAGTCTCATTCAAACCCTGATCCCTGTTAAACGTGGAAACCCTCAAGTTTGTTAGTAACTTTTGCCTTTGGGAAGATTTATCTTTTATAGTCTTTATTTTTTTATTTAATATGCGTAGAAATAAGATCAAAATGGTACTTATACCCAGGTGTTAGTCTGCTATGGGTCCTGTAGCTCACTTCAGTACAATAGGTTGCTGTTGCTTTCAAGCAGATTTGTGTATTGCAAGCTTACCCCAGCCTCTTTATTTTCCCTTTTTCAGCTAAAGAAAACAACAATGTCTGTTCTCTGAGTTCCCCTATTCACAACAGTTTCCACTTTCCATGACCCCTAAAATGAATAAAGTACATGGCAATTCCTTTTTTCTTGAGAAATCTAAACTTACAGTATTGATTTTTATTTATTTGTTTGTTTGTATTAAAAAGGTTTTGAACATTTTGCAAACAACTTCAGTTTCATCATGGACATTACGATTTCAGTTGAAGAAAACAGTGGGCTGTGTTACTTCCTTTGATAAGGTTAGATATGGCATCGTATCATGAACTGTGTACCACAATCACTGGAAACTCTGTTATTAATGGAAGCTAGAACACAGAGTGGTGGCTTGTTACTCTGCTAAAGGGCACTGTAACCTGCAGAGCTGACTCAGGAACTAACTCAGCATCCTGTCACTCAACTCCCTGCCAGTTTATGTTAATTGAGCTCTGATTGAAAGACAGGCAGTTGGCAGAGGAGGCTAATTAATTGAGCGGAGCTACAAGTGAGGAGTTAATTGGTTGGAAGTAGCCCCAGCAGCTAGGACTATATATGTAAACCAGATAGCAGTGCTGGGCAGAGAGCTTGATGGACGGTAGTTGTAGGCAGGATGGGCTCCTGCAGCTGTGCCCTTCCCCAGAAGCAAGTGGGGAAGCTGGTTGCTGATTGTCAATATAATAAAAGCATGGTGGTAGATAAGAGTGGTTGTGGTCAGTGGCTGAGGTTGCAGAGGATTCTCAGGGGACCATCCCATGACAGGCATTTAGTGAACATCAGTCATCACCTGAAGTGCATCAATATCTAAGCATGGTTGTGTTAAGGGTGAGTTTGTTAGTTTAAAACTGATTCCTACATATCAGTTTCACATCATTTTTACAGAGTAGGACTGTTTCCCTTAACCCCAGTACCTCCCCTTAGCTGTTGTCACATCCACTCAGGAATCTCTGTTTTGGTGTAATTTCCCAAGATAATGTTTATTTATAAAGCCTTCTTCCAAAGACCCAACTAGTAGCAACCTAGAAACTGCGGTATCATTGAAAAACAAGTTATCCATATCCATTTAATATATAGTACTGAAATAACAAAAGCCACAACGATGAAATGGAAGGTTTTGTGAGAATGTATTTCCTTTCAAAATGAGAAATGGCATAGTCCAAAAAACCATTTGCTTCACAATGCCAGGCGCCTCGTGTGCAAAATCATGGGGTTAGAAATGTTCAGCCAATCAAGCAATAGGATTGGCTGAACATCCCTGAATGCTTTTATAATTTAGGTCATAAGGTTTAATTAGCATATTACAGTTTGGGTAAATGAACAGTATGGAGATGCCAAAACCTAAAATCCTAAAAATAGTAGCACATAAATCTTCCTGCTGTGGTGCACACATGCAGCTGTAAGATAACTGATGGACTGAAAATGCTGCCTGAGTATAGCATTAGGATTCTAAACAGCAGAGGAACTCCACTAAACAAATTTCATAGGTCAGCAGAAATGTATCTTGTTTGTTCTGTGACTGCAACTCGCTCCTTGCCAGCTAAGCCCCATAAAGGGGCAAAGGCAGCAATGAGTGCAAGGTAAAGGAAAGTGAACGGAGTGACATCAAAAAGAAACTTAAGGGGATTTTTTAAGAGATGTATACAAAAGCTACTTTGAAACTACACTGCTCTTTGAGAAAGAGAAGATGTAAAACAAAAGAACAGCAATAATTAGGATGGGGTGATGATGTCCCGTGTTTCATTTCACAGTGTTTTCTGAGGTGTTCTGTCAAATACAAATTCGTAACCCTTCTCAGTACAGTGGACACAGTAGTTCTACTTAAAGAGAAATGGAATATAAAGCCAAACAGTACATTCCTTCTATAGTCATTCTGACAGTTTTTAGAACACCACCCAAAACAAATGTTTTCTTATAAAAAGGATATAAGGTTTGACTAGCCAATCTCTCTCTCTCTCTCTCTCTCTGGGCCTTGGCTCCATCTGAATAGTACCAGCCCAACTTTCTTTCTTCCCGTCAATGCTATTGGGGGTCCAACATGACCTACATGCACTATTGCCAACACCATGCATTCAAAAAATCATGAGACTGCTTTTAAAATAATGATGTAAGGTCTAGGAGACCTAGAGGAATGGAACTCTGCTCTCTCTGTAGGGGAGAAAGGGAACAACCAGCTCTGGCCAGTCTCATTTACATGAATTCCACCTTCAGAATGGTGATGCTTTGGCTGCAATTTATTTATATATTAATGTGCTAAAGAGATAGTAGATTATTACCATTAGTATACTTATGAAAAAACATAGGAATTGTGCAGAATAGGCCTGGGAGTGGAGGGTCAGCCTAAGAGTATGGTACTGGACTTTGGTTTGATAACAAAATGCAAGCTCAGTACATGAGATTAGTTTGAGGTTTTGATCAGAAGTGCTAGATAGAGATATAGGGATTCTAATTTAGGGCCATGATTTGGGTGTGTTTCCTATCTTGAGGTTGTGGCCTGTGTGTAGTTAATTGACTAGACTAGCAGTGCTGCAGGCTTTGCAGTGAGGCTTAACTAGAGCAGTGGTGGCGGTAAAAGAGCTGAGCTGACTTCGCAGTGAGAACCAACTGGATTAGCAGCAATGTAGAGCTGACTGCATAGCAACCCAATAGATGGTGGCAGTCTTGAGTTGACTTAGTAGTGCCCCAGAGAGGTGTAGCCTCCTGATTCAATGGGTCCACTATGCTAAAATGTTAAGGGGGCCTTGATTACTCACAGCAGCACCGTCTGCTCTGGTACAGCAACCCTAGTCTTGGCCTGGTATGTAGCAGACGCCTGCGAGGGAGATAGTGGGGGGACCTGGAAAGTGACCCTACCCCACACTCTTGCGGCAGCTCATTTCCAGCAGGGCCTGGCCCAGCTCCCTGCTCTGGGCATTGCAACCTGACACGTGGGGTCACGGCCCCACAAACCTTTGGCCCAGTCACGCTCTGTCATGACACAGGAGTGGCCAGGCCAAACCTGTGAGGCGCTGCATCCCCTTGCACCAGGTCACAACACCTAAAGCAGAGAGCAAGGCACAGCCCTGACGCACAGGACCCACCGCTGTAGGGTGAGTGCAGGGCAGGCTCACTCTCCTACCACCCCGCCGTGGCCTCCCCTCCACACCAGGCCAGGAGAAACATATGTTTGCCCCTGTTCTTACACCCTTGGTTTAATCATTTCTGTGGGTGCAACTGAGCCATGAACCCACATTAGCACCACCCCTGCAGCACCTTGGTCCTCTAAGCCAGCAGAAACAGAGTTAATGTCACAAAGCTGCACAATGGAGCAGAATTTGACAGAGCGGTTCTCTCTAGATTGGAGGAGACCTACCTTTCGATTACAACTGAGACTAATTGGGGAACTAAGAGTGACTGTGGTTTTAGGGGGGTGGCTGCCATCACATGGACAATTAATATTAGTAACCCTGGGACTGACCAACCTCCTGATGCACTGATCTGAGCTACTAATTTTCTTGCATGTAAACAGATGTACTGAGTTTTTATGTTTCCCTTTTTCCCCAGTAAAAAGATAATGTGGATCCATATTCCCATGGCCTCCTGAGTGCTTGTGAAGGGGAAGAATCACCTGGAAAGGTAAGCAGGGAAGTTTCACTTTAATTTCCCAGAGCCAAGAGTAGGGCTCTGAGTGGGGGCTTAAGCCACAGTTCCTTTTACTTTAGAAAAGGATTTCTCGACAGAGTGAACTCAGCTCATGTTGCTGCCATTGGCACCTAGCAAAAGGGATAATATGAGAATTCTTTTTTTAAAGTGGTAAACTGGGAGTTCTTATATAAGTCTTCTGGCTCTTGAGCCTGTAGGTTTCTCATGGTTGCAGAGTTAACTTGGAAACATGGGCTAGAAACACTTTTTATGAAAGCTGAAGATATGGCATAATTACACAACTCTTCAGGCCTCAGCTCCTAGACATAGAAGAGACACACCAAACACCGTAGCACTTATGATATAATCACACGAGTTGGCAACACTATAGTTGGGTAATGCACACTGTCACAAATCCCTGAAGAGGATCAGGGGGTTTCTGCACCTATTTTAACAGAGACCAAGAAACATCGTGCCTTAGATAACCTTTTCTTAAGAAAACATTTCTTTTGGCGAATGTCCTGAAAACGATCACAGCGATTACTGTAGAAAGCAGATGGTGAAGGGTTAAACCAAGTGAAGCATGTGCAGTTGGGTTCAATCACTGATCAGGCCTACCTGCTCTCTGTAAAAAGAGAAGGAAGGGAGGAGCAAAGGGACATTTTGGTTGGCTGGAAGGTGGAGGAAGGCTGTTCTTTTGCTTGAATCCCACGGGTAAGAGAGAGAAGTTTTAGTTTAACGCTTTGGCTACATCCTATTAGAAAGAAAAGGGCATTGGGCATTTATCTAAACTGTTGCTTTACCATAGCAAGGACAATTCAGTCGGGAATTTTTGGCTGTGTCCCAAAAAGGCAACTGTAGATGTAGGCTGTTTACACCTTAAGGGAACATAAGAACATAAGAAAGGCCGTACTGGGTCAGACCAAAGGTCCATCCAGCCCAGTGTCCTGTCCACTGACAGTGGCCAATGCCAGGTGACCCGGAGTGAGTGGACCTAACAGGTAATGATCAAGTGATCTCTCTCCTGCCATCCATCACCCCCGTCTGACAAACAGAGGCTAAGGACACCATTTCTTACCGATTCTGGCTAATAGCCATTAACGGACTTAACCTCCATGAATTTATCCAGTTCTCTTTTAAACCCTGTTATAGTCCTAGCCTTCACAGCCTCCTCAGGCAAGGAGTTCCACAGGTTGACTGTGCGCTGTGTGAAGAAGAACTTCCTTTTATTTGTTTTAAACCTGCTGCCCACTAATTTCATTGGGTGGCCCCTAGTTCTTTTATTATGAGAACAAGTAAATAACTTTTCCTTATTCACTTCCTCCACACCACTCATAATTTTATATACCTCTATCATATCCCCTCTTAGTCTCCTCTTTTCCAAGCTAAAAAGTCCTAGCCTCTTTAATCTCTCCTCATATGGGACCCGTTCCAGACCCCTAATCATTTTAGTTGCCCTTCTCTGAACCTTTTCTAATGCCAGTATATCCTTTTTGAGATGAGGAGACCACAATTGTATGCAGTATTCAAGATGTGGGCGCACTATGGATTTGTATAGGGGCCGTAAGATATTCTCCATCTTATTCTCTATCCCTTTTTTAATGATTCCTAACATCCCGTTTGCTTTTTTGACTGCCGCTGCACACTGCGTGGACATCTTTAGAGAACTATCCACGATGACTCCAAGATCTTTTTCCTGATTAGTTGTAGCTAAATTAGCCCCCATCATATTGTATGTATAGTTGGGGTTATTTTTTCCAATGTGCATTACTTTACATTTATCCACATTAAATTTCATTTGCCATTTTATTGCCCAATCATTTAGTTTTGTGAGATCTTTTTGTAATTCTTCACAGTCTGCTTTGGTCTTAACTATCTTGAGCAGCTTAGTATCATCTGCAAACTTTGCCACCTCACTGTTTACCCCTTCTTCCAGGACGGGAAGGAGAAGGAGAAGGGGAAGGAGAGTCCTTCTAGTGACAGGCCTATTAACACAGTCTTTCAGAGGCTAAATGGAGTCTAAGGCTTTGTCTATACTAGCACATTTGCTTGCAAAACTTTTGTTGGTCAGGGGTCTGAAAAAACACCCCCTGGACCGACGTAAGTTTCAACAACACAAGCACAAGTGTGGACTGTGCTATGTTAGCAGGAGACACTCTCCCGCCGACATAGCTACCGCCGCTCGTTGGGGGTGGTTTAATTATGCCAGCAGGAGAGAACTATCCCACTGGCATAGAGCGGCTACACAGGACACCTTATAGCAGCGCAGCTGCAATGGTACAGCTGTGGCGCTGTAAGGCCCATAGTGTAGACATAGCCTAAGTGAGGATTGTCACAGTTCAAGGCAATTGCACCTGTATTCTTCCTGGGTGTCCAGCAAGGACACCCACTCTTAGGCTTCCTGTTCCTTAGCCATCTCTCCCTCTCCTTCTCTCTCTCTCTCTCCCCTCACTGGGGTATTTTGAGGTTGCCCAGCTCCCTGCCTACACTAAATTCCCCAGAAAAGTCAGACTTCCTAAGCAGACCTGCTTTACTTCTTTTCCTCGGAGACAGTAAATGGTGTATTTGCCACAGTTCATTCACCACACCACTCTTTCTAAACAAGCACATTCATTCTTAACGTAAAAGCATTGTAGGGAAAACATTAAAACTATGAAAAACCTATATGCATTCTAATAAGCTTACCAGAGATCATAACTCCACTGAGGGCTCTGGCTGGTGAACAGTCCTTCAAACCTCACCCAGGGGGTGTTTTGTGGTTCCCCAGTCCATAACCGCTTTGGTTCATAACCAGCACATTCATAAATATGAGTCCCTCTTTTATGCAGCTTGGGCCTTTTGGTCCTGAGAACAGGTAATTTGAATAGCCAGGTCCCCAGTCTAGGGCGAAGCTTCAGAGGATTAGGTCCAAAGGTGGGCATTTGCATTCCCCTCCTTTCATGTAATTTCTAGGAAATCTACTCAACTAACAGTTTGTTTTTGTCTTAGCCGCCTGTTTAAAAGAGTCTTTTAAAGCTCATAGCATTTCCCCAGGCTTACATTAGTTAAGTATCCTAGACAAGTTACATACAACCTCAATAACAGAGATATTTGCATTTTTAATGCAATGAGCTCCTAAAATACTTAATTCAATAAGGTTTGTCCAGGAAATTACAGAAAATTGCCATATCTGTCACAGTGATCTCTAGAAAATAGAGAGGTTTCTATATATTCATTTTGCGAAATT
Source organism: Macrochelys suwanniensis (assembly GCA_033296515.1). NCBI lineage: Eukaryota > Metazoa > Chordata > Testudines > Chelydridae > Macrochelys > Macrochelys suwanniensis. Next base: position 93,464,608 of record CM065776.1, on the reverse strand, counting down.
GCGCCCACAAACAATGTTTTATTTCTATGGAAAGCAAAGGAGTACAAGTTATAAAACTGCAAATACAGAGTCCTTCTTTCCTATTGTTAAGGGGGAATGAAGGTTGATAGCCATTCCTAGTATTAACGAGCTGCAAATAATGTATTTTGATATCAGTTAATAAGCCTTATTCTCCCATAAGGCCTTGCTTACATGGGAAAGCTGATGCGCGTAGCTATAGCTGAATGGAAGCAGCCCCCACCAGGCATAAGAACTTGAGCAGCTTTAAAGTTGCAGAATTTCCTCCCCAGTCTTCCATTGGGAGTGGACTCTCGCCCTTACAGAAGAAGCTGAGGATGTCAGTTGCCCTGCTTCTACTCTGCTGCCTGCATCACTGATTTTTCCAGGTGGACTCCTCCAGAGGGGATTGTGAGCCTAAGGTTGTATCAGTTTGTGCCATTTTCTTCCACAGATCTGTGGGCAAATATGGAGGAGCACAGGTCCCTCCACTTGCACAGGTTCACAGCCTCTTCTCAGTCCTTTGTCCCCAAACAGAGATTTAAAAAAACCCCAAGCAAATCTAATCGTTACTTTGAAAATGTCATTGTTCCTTGCTGTTGTGCTCTGATTCCTTGGGGCCTTACCCTTTTATGTGTGTGTGCGTGTAAAATGTATCCACTGAGGAATAAACAAATCATGGTGGGGGTGGAGTCATTCATAAGATCACTGAGCTTCCGTTCTTTCCTGAAGGTGTGTTAGTAGTATTCATTTTCTCCTAAACCTTCACAGCGATAGGACTTCTAATTGCTCTCTGGCCTAACAGACATTCTTCATGTCTTTAACATTTAAAAGAGAACTGGGTTAGTGCCCTTTGTGTAATTAGTTTCTGAACAGAAAGGAGACATTTCAGAAAGAGGGGAGGGGAGGAGAGGAGGTCGAAGATTAAATGTAGCGTGAGGGACAGTGGAGGGGGCGTTATATTGTTACCTCTCTCTCTCCCTCTCTTTGATGACCGGTTATTTCCCTAAGCTGTAAGGTATATGAGTCTTGACAACATAATACATCCAATTATTCATTAGTATTATCCTACTGCATTCCTCTACAATTGTATGAAAGGGATTCCTTGTCTGTATTCAATCACGAGGGACTTTATTTTTACAGAGATCATCTTTCCCATCTTGTGCAGCTTGTCTGCATCCTGTTAAAGGAAGAGTGCCTACTGTGGGGAAAAGCCCCCCAGTAGTCTTTAGGAATTCATTTGAATCATCATCCATAGCAACAGAGGGGGGGCTACCTGACTTTGATCCATGAAGCCTCAGTAGTGAGCTCTTCCAGTTATATGTGCAGTTAGCTAGTTTCAAAGCAAAAGAAACATTAATATTTAAAAAAAGAAAATAAGAAAGAAAGAAATACTTGTGGCACCTTAGAGACTAACAAATTTATTTCAGCATATGCTTTCGTGGGTTAGAACCCACTTCATCGGATGCATGGAATGGAATGAAGTGGGTTCTAACCCATGAAAGCTTATGCTGAAATAAATTTGTTAGTCTCTAAGGTGCCACAAGTATTTCTTTCTTTCTTATTTTCTTTTTGCTGACACAGACTAACACAGCTACTACACTGTATTTAAAGAACAGTAACAGCACAGAAAAAAACAATTAAGATATCTGTGATCACTACTAGCCACCCCAATGGGAGTTGAGGACATTCTGATCCTCACACGAGGTGCTCGCTCTGGCCTCCATCCTGCAAAGAGTTATGCTCATGCTTAATGCTATGCACAGTGACTGATCCCATTGACTTCACAGGGAATACTCCCAGTGCATAAAGGTAAGCATGTGTGTGAATTTGCAGGCTTGAGGTCAATATTGCAAGATCAGGGTCTTGCACCTAAATCTGTATCTAGATATTTAAAGTGGGTAGTTTTACCACCTAAATTTGAGAAATGTGTGCTATTTGGTGTTAAGTCATTTTAGAATGATCCATTATCTTAAAACAAATTTGTATTTTTTTCTAGCTTCACACATTGCATTTGTCACATGCACTTATTGAACATTATCTTTTTAATCTAAACCGTATACCTAAGGACTAGATCCTGCAAAGGGATCCATGTGAGTAGACTCCTGAGCCTAGCTGAGCCCTCATGTAACTCCAGTTACAGGATAGGGGCCTAAATATGTATTTTGTTCTAATTTTTTACGTGTTTTTATTTTTGCTTTAATTGCCTTTTTTACTTAATTGTACTTAGTATATTTATAGGCACTTACTAAATTGACTCTTTGTAATGTCTCATTTTAGAAGGCTGTACACATTAGTTAATGCTATTAAAATATACTCCCAGTAAAACCACAAAAAATACATTAATTGATGGGTATTGCGTGTTAATTTGTAACCGAACTTGTGCAGAAAATAGTACTTGGCACTTATCATCCAATGATCTCAAAGCATTTTACAGAAATAGGTAAATCTCATTCTCCCTCTTTTTTATATATGAAGAGACTGAGACACAGAGTAATGAAGAGACCTTCCCAAGACAAGTGAGTGGCAGAGCTAAGAATAGAATCTAGAGCACTCTGTTCTATACCCATTCCAAGGGGCCCCATATAACTGTCACTGTACAGATATATGTGTCAGAAAACAAGCTGGCAATTAATTGTATCTTTGTTTGAATGATTGGCAATTAGGTCTGGTAAAAAAAAAATTGTTTTTCCACAGAAAATTGACTTTTTGCCTAAATGAAATATGTTGTGACATGTCTTTCTGTGGAAACTTTCACGTTTTTTAACTGAAAATAAATGCCTGAAATCAAAAATATTTCTATTCAAACATCTATCTATCTAATCTGTGTATACACACACACACACACACTCTTATAGGAGTGGTAGTTAGGTTGACTCATGTCCCCTAACTCATGACCCATTCTCCTCTATGGGTTGAGCTTCTCAACTGGACTTCATCTCCCATGAAGCACTGTGGCCCTGGGTCTTCTGTAATGTACCACCTGCCCTCACCAAAAAAGGGAACCATAGTGCAGAATAGGAGGTGTAGTCCAGCCAGGGTGACAGAGAATGGGAGCATGAGGCACAGCAGAAGAATTTCCAAATCAAATTTTTCAGTTTTCAGCTTAAATATTACAGGCTTTATTTTTATTTTGTAGTGTTTTTTGCCAAAACATCAAAAATCTTCCATGGGAAGACCCTTTTTCTAACCAACTTTAGTAATAATATTTTAAAAACTATGCTGTTTTTTAAAAACTTATTTAAGTACATGCTTCTGCTATTTCATATTGCTCATTAGACAACAAAATGAATAATGAGAATACTTCAGAAGCAACACTGACAATGCCCAAATGCCAGGAAAAAGAGGGAAATGTAGAGAATTCAAGGACAACTGAAAACACACAGGGCAAACAAAAAAGTGAGACCCTCTGTACTGCAAAGCTGCTGGATTAAACACTTGATAAAGGTGCAGTGGGGAAATGGTGAAAAACTCCCTTGCCTTTTGTTTAAAAAAAATTGTGCATTCATTCTTATCAGTGATGGATGATTTGATGTGTTATGAAGTCAAAGAAACATCAACAGAGCATGAAACGAGGCATCAGTGCAGGGGTGAAAAAACTGACCCAGCGCTCTGCTTTTCAAAGAATGGTAAACGATAAAATGGAGGAAAAGGTTACTTTTCTCAGCCCCCTGACAGACCACACTTTGTCTTGAATTTCCTCTAAAAACACCTGCATTATTATATCCATTAAGAAAATACTGGAAGGGTCCTGAGGTAACAAATGATATGAGATTGGGGACCCTGAGCCAGGTGTACAGAGGAATATTTCTAGAGTTGATATTACAACTTTGCTGAAGACTTAGGGGAATTGCCTCGGGGTGTCATCATGTCAGCAAAGCAACTGATATAGGGACATAAATGAAGGGTGCAAGGCAGCCCCATTCAACTTTATATAGAAAAGATTCAGACCCTTATCACTGTATATATTGTGTAAAGGAAATTGCTGGTATTCTTAGATAGTCTGTGACATTCCTTCTTTATGCCTCTCCAGAAGAAGTGGGAAAGGAAGGAATTTGTTCTCTGAGGAGAGGAATTAGTTTGCATGATGATTTAATTAAAATAATGCACATAGTTTTGTAAACTGGCAACACAATTCATAAATATAGATTAAGTAACATTCCCTGTTTAGATCCTAAACCCCTTGAAGCCAAATAAACTGCTACAATCTAAGGGATTGATTCTGCAAGGAGCTGAGTACCCTCAACTCCCTCTGAAATCAATGTGAGGTAAAAGCACTCAGCACCTCATGGAATCAGGCCATTTGTCTAGTCTGTCTTACACTCTACAAGACAGGAGACATCAATTCAAGCAAGGGAGATTGGGATAGATATTGGTAAGACTAAAAATGCAGGCAGGATTCCTGGAAGAATTGTATATTAGAGAACTTTTTTCTCTTTAGTATTTTTTAAATTTATTTTAACTGTATCACATCAATAAAAATATTGATTCATCTTGACAAACAAGAATAGGGAAAGAAAGAGAGGGAAAGGGCATTCGACCCAACGCTTGTCAATAAAGAGGTGTCAAAAATATTCCAGGAAAACACTGTCAGTGTTGAAAATAACAGAAAGGAATCTATTGTTATGTAAGCTTATCATGTCTCTAAATAACTCAAGGACAATGCAACCATCACAAAGAATCTCTTCTTAAGACACAACACCACAGGAGTCTCATAACAATATATTTTGCATCATGATTAAGAAATCTCCATAGAGAAAATAGCTCGTCAATAATATACTCTGAAATTAGACAAGCAATAAGTCTGCTTAATACAATCAGACCAAAGAGCTATATCCTCCCACCCTTACTTAAAATTAATAGCACCTTACTCAGCAAGTAACTCTATTGAAGTGAGTGGGATGACTTGCAGAGAAAGGTGCTACTCAGTTTAAGTAAAGGTGGAAGAATCTGGCCCAAAATGTTTGACTATTCTTTTAGGGCTACATTCTGATACCTGAGCTCATGTTAGTAGCAGTAATAGTCCTTCACTGACAATAATGATGATATTGTCGCAATTCTCATATTGGCTATGCATATAACTCTGAAGTCCTAACCCTGATACACAGTCAGCTGCACTGAGGGCATGGGAAATCCACATCCATAATGTTTGACGATGCAGTTCTGTGAGGCTTTTCACATGCAGCCTGATTTCATCGATCCCACTCGAACCTGTTGCATGCTAATCTTGTCAGAGTCCGCCAGTGAGCCCTGTTCTGAGCCATTTGCTCGAGTTCTTGGAGATTGATGCCAGCCCACTGGAGACTGCTCTTCAAGTTATCTGAGAAGCACTTATACGGACAATGCTTCTTTCTTTTGCCCTGCCTCAGCTCCCCATACAGGATCTGTTTTGGGAAGCAGTGGTCTTCCGTTCTGATGACGTGTCCAGTCCACCTAAATTGTACCATTTAGGTGGTAGCATTTCCTTGATGCTGGTTGTGTTTGCTCTCTCAAAGACCTTAATATTGGTCACTCTGCCCTGCCAGCAAACATTCATTATTGAGTGGAGGGAAAACGTGAAATTCCTCAAGCTGTTTAATGTGCTGTCTGTAAAAAGTCCATGTCTCAGAAACATACAGGAGAGATGTTGGGACCATTGCACTGTAGATTTTCAGTTTGGTGGAGAGAAAAATGTTGTGTTGGTTAAGGACTTTTGCTTGGAGTCGGCCAACAGCCTGGCTGGCTTTACTGATTCTGGAGGCAATTTCCTTATCAAGGGAACCATCACTAGACATGGCACTGCCCAAATACTTGAACTGATCCACATTTTTCAGCTGTGTGCCTTCGATGGAGATGACTGGCGCTGGGGCATTGGAATGAGGTGCTGATTGGAATAAGATCTCTGTCTTCCCGAGACTGATGATAAGGCCAAAGAGCTGGGATGCTTCAGAAAATCTATCAAGGATGACGTGAAGGTTATGATGTCTACTGACCAAGACAGCACAGTCATCTGCAAAAAGTGCCTCGAGGAGAAGTCTCTCCAGCATCTTGGTCTTAGCATTACGTCTTCAAGATCAGAGAGAGAGCCATTGAGTCGGTAGCAAGTCCCCTGATCCAAGTCCCTTGTGGCATGGCTGAGAACACAGGCAAAGAAAAGTTGAACAACACTGGAGCAAGTATGCAGCCTTGCTTCACTCCATTCAAGATTTCAGTGTTGACTAGAACCTTACCCCCCTACAAGTGCAACTGAAATTGACTGGGCTACTTGTGGAGTACCATGCTTCCAGTCTGAGTAAGGGTATCAGAATGTGCTCTTTAATAATTTAAATATCATTATGGGCTAAGTTATGGGATCTTACTCCATGAGTAGTCCCACTGAGACTTCTCAATGAGACTTCTCATGGAATATGGTGCTATTCAACATGACAGTGTTAGAATCTGGCCCTTTATAAATAAATTCCATTCTGGAGCCAACTTACATTGTCCTCCTATTTTACTTCCCATTATTATTCAAATTTTCACCGAAATAGTTAGTTACCCCCACATAGGAAGCATAGACTCAAACATAGCCTCAGTATGTGAAACATTAAGGTCGTCATTACCACCATTAACATCTCCTTTTAAAAAAATACTCCTTAAGAAATGTCTGTCTTTTTTTTAAAAAAAACCATGTTTTTATTCCCCCTTCCTTCACCATAACTGATAATTTAGTTGAAAAAAGTACAAAGACATTAATACTTTATGAAATAAATTCTGAGCTAGGCTCAGGAATCTTTTCCTATACTGCCTGGTTTCTTTCACCAAAGGTAGAAAAATGCTAATTCTTTCCTTTTTAAAATACCCTTCATACAGCCTGCATAATTTGGTCTTCATCCTGTTTAAATGAAAAAGCCGCAGTGGCAATTCTAAATAAGGCTAGCGAATTAAGCAAAGGAATTCAGACACATTTTAAGTGCTCGCTCATCAAGGAGAGAGAGGAGCAGTCTGAGTCAGACTGTGCAACCTTTACTCACACAGAGTAGTGCCATACTACATGAATAGGTTCATTTAAGTCAATGGGACTACTGGCTGAGTCAGGTATGACTCAGGGTCTGGCTAGTAACAAATGTGTGAGAGACCAAAGACAGTGAATTAGTGTGGTGGATACTGTGATGCAGCTAGGAAGTAAACCAAAGCAAAATGGCGGTATCAACAGATTGGAGCAAGGGCGGAGGGAAAAGAAGACCTAGAGCAGCTGTTCACAATCACAAGTGTGTGAAAGGAGTGAGAGACAGGACAAGAAAGAAAGTACAACACTGAAGTAGAACAAATGGAGGTCACAGTGAGGGGATTCAATGACATAGAGCCAGGTTCACCTGTATGCTCTGGCTACTTTGCATCATTGTAGTGATGCAGAACCACCATAGCTTAACTAGCAACTTTAAGGCAAGTTTAAAGGTTTTTTTGCTCTTCCAGAGCAACACAAATCAGCTGGGGTGTATAAGTGGCTATTCCATAGCATCTGCAAAGAGAGCATTATTTGGGAAAGATTAGGGTCCAGTCTGATAGCTGGTGCAAATCAGTGTAGTTCTGTTGAAGTCAACAGAGTTATGCTGATTTAGAACAGCTGAGGTTCTGGCTCTAGTGCGAATGAGAAGATAAGTGAAAAGAAGTAAGAGGCAGCAGAATAAGAAATACAATAATAAAAATTCGAGTCAGCTGCGGCAAGCACGGGGCATTGAGGTGTGAGGATGCAAGGGAGCTATGCATCAGAGTCTGATTAAAAATCGAGTCAGCAGAAGGTGAAAGAAGTTACATAGAATGGACCTCCAAGTAGGCCAAGGGTAAGGGCTGAGGAGAATTCCAATGCCTCTTTGAGAGCTGTGGTGTCAGGGACAATATGCAGGAGAAGTAGGACTGAAGATGAGTCAGAGTTGTGATTAGAATCTGGAGAAAGAAAATACCCAGGGCAGCAGGTATGATCCTTTGTCTTTATTCCTGCCCTAACCTAGGTGAAACATGTGGGTCCTTTACAGCATTTAATATTCCTAGCTACCTTTGTTTACAGCTCACTACTTGTTCTGTTTCATATTGGGGTGGAGGGGAAGGAGGATGTATTTCTTCTGGTTTTTTCCCCAGTATTTCTAATGTGGGTCCTTAGGGATGAATTTAACAATTGTGAATGAAATCTTTTCACATTCACATTTCCACCCACATACCTAATAACAGTTATCTTTGCAGGGGTTAGCTCCTTTCTAGGCAAGCCTGTTCACCACCCTGGTGAAATGCCATGAGAATATTAATAGAAATAATGGTCTGCTCATTAAGAGTCAGATTCTGCCACTCTTCATAATGTTGAGTAGCACTTTAGACACTGTTCCACAAAGATACTTAGTTGCCTAAGTCTTGGGTTTAGGCACTGAAGTCCTAGTTTTGGCTCCTCTGTGATCCACAAAACTCCCACTGAATCCAGTATACACTAAACTCACTTGGTATCTAAGTTTTTAGGGTAAATGTTCCATAGGCGCATAAGTTCTTGCCTCTAGGTATATGCACTGCTACCTTCTGCTAGGTGTCCAGATGCCTATCTCCCACCTAACCCGCAGAGCGATTCACAAACTGGGGGACGATAGACCTCTGTCCACCTATCTTCAGAGGCTTATGCTCCAAGACTGGCTACTGCAGGGGTAGGCAACCTACGGCACGGGTGCCAAAGGTGGCACGGGAGCTGATTTTCAGTGGCACTCACACTGCCCAGGTCCTGGCCACCGGTCTGGGGGCTCTGCATATATTTTATTGGTCTATGTGTGCATTGTGAGGCATACGGCTATATTTAGAGGTAGATGAGTTTCAGTAACGGGTGAAATGATTATATGCAGTCTCTATATTGGTCTGTGATCTTTCTGAATGAAAAGCTATAAATAAATATCATTAACATTATCTGCCTATGATAATGGGCAGGTATAGTGATGACACAACATTTTTGAGCCACGTGAAGAACTTCAGACGTGCTCTGATGCACTGTTTGCAGTATATAGACACAGGCGCTGCCTGGGGAATTTGTATAATGATATTAAATTTTTTACACCCAAGACAAACTTATAAAAGCAAGGAAATTATTAGATAAAATTGCGGCAGCATCTTCGCATTACTCTATATGTAGGTGTAAAAGCTTTTATTATGGTTTAAATGTGAATGGAGAGATCTGTCTGACAGCTGCTCTCAATAAGCAGTATACCTTTATTTTTTGCTCTCTCGCTTAAGATACTGAAAATTCACTGAGTTTCCTCCTTAGTTAATCCACAACATAAATAGTGTTGCCATTTTTAGCCTGAGTGGTTACCCAATATTCCAGACCTTGATGGGCTGTTTCCACTGGGAGGAGAAATTGAAGATAGTCCGATATTTCTTGGGTGTGATCCTGTTTCTTTACAAAGAATGTCCAAAGTACTGTTTCCTTGAACACATCAGGAATAAAACAGGAGTCAGTTTCCTTCTTCAGAAATCCAAGTCTGCTTCCAGCCACTATTCTGCCCAAAAGAAGCACACTCTTTCAGCGTCCTCCCAGGGACAAGCTTCCAGTAATTCCGTGTTTTTTTCCTGTGCTTTTTGCAGAGACAATTCTCTGCTTTTTTTGCCTCTGACACACTCAGCTGCTGAGTTTGCCATCATCCCGCAATGAAACTGCTCTGCCCATATGATTCAGCTTCTGCATGTGGCCTAGTCCCTTGGGTGATGTCCTCTATCATTTCGGCCATCTTACTCTATAAGGAGCTTAATTGCTTCTTACATTTCTCCTGAATGAAAGGTAGCTTACATGACCATCAGCCTGCATCAAATCTCTGATTGCCTACAGATCAAAGAGATGCATGTTGGTTGCTACCATCCCTTTCCACCGTGACAATAACCTGATCAATTATTCTGGGAATTGCAGTTTTCAGACTCTTGGCACAGGAATGTCCGTCAGTGAGTTAAATACAGAATGGCACTGAGTGAGAAATCCCACTCCAGGCCGTGGTGAGTGAACACTTTCAGAAAGGCTGAGTGCCATTTCCAGAAATGCCTATTCAGCATAATATTATGATTTAGAACAGACTCCGCACCATACTGAGGATCCTTCTGTAGAGAGTATGAATAGGTTTTGAACTATCCTGCTTGATCTGATGTCTAGGCCAAGGTTGAAATTTCTTGAGATAATGAAAGAGCTGACAATCACCACCATGTTGAACAACAACTTTACCCGCTCCTCTAGGAAGCCTTCGGTTTCAGAGGGATTATACAGTAGAAAGGTGCCCGGGTTTGTTCTGTTTCTTCACAATCTGATTAAGTGAACACACAAACGATCTGAATGAGCCCATGATACCAGCCTCCATTGCCCACTTGCTAAATTTCCAACAAGCACCGTTGTGCTTTTTTTATTTTTTTTCTGTTGCTCCTCATGCTTAGAAAGTGCTTCCCATAAACATCAGCAAAGCTACCTCATTGATCTCCTTCAAATCCCTCCACAAAACTCTCCTTTGCCATGATGCCTGCAAAAAACTTAACAGGTAGGCAGTGGTCTCGGCAGTCTGTCACGCTGATTCCCTTTACTCCCCTATCTGTCTGTGTTCATCTCTTGTCTTTTAATTAGATTGTAAACTTCTTGGGGCAGGGACTGTCCTTTTGTTCTATGTACAGCACTTAGCACAATGGTGTCCTTGTCCATGACTAGGGCTCCTCAGTGCTATGGTAATATAAGTAACCGATAATATTAATGAGTGAAATGAGTTGTTTCTGTATTTCAGTCCCCGAAGGAATAAAATGACTACTCTGCCCCCAGGTTAGTCTGTGCTGGATCTGGAACTGTGGTGACTAGAGTATTGGGGAGGGGGGGAGAGGGGAGAGATGCCATGAGCTAAACATAATACACTTATCAGAAAATTAGCACACACACATCTATGAAACAACTGCTGCATTGGACACCTCTCACCAAAACATGGGGGGTGACAGTCTCTTATTACTTAAATTAAGAGTATCGCTTACTTTTTTCTTTCCACCACTTGATGTATATGAAATATAACACAAAGAAAAAGCAAAATAATTCTAAGAAATAAAATCCAAGAAGAAGAGAAAGGGAAGTCACATTTTTGCTACTGCACCTGGTGGTTCAATAGCCCTCTCATCCCTTTTGTTTTATTTTCAATCATTGAAGCTGGATGTGAAACTTTTCAAGTTCAGAGATGCAGGAAAGAATGCCTGACAGCAAAGAAAAATTTTTCCTGCAAAAATAAATTGATGATGAATCAACACCAAAAATAATCTGCATCTAACTAACACCTTCCCTGCAGGCATCTCTGAAAACAAGAAGTATTCAGAGTCAGAAAACAACAAACAGAAGAGAGATAGGAGGAAATCTAAATTCCAGAGTTAACCACCCCTCTGTTTGGGGAAAATTCATATCTAAATGCAGCTCTCAATTTATCTCAGGCCAATGTCTAAGTCAGAGTGGTTGCACAGCAAAAAGAAACACTGATATGTTTAGATTTAAATGATGAGATAGAGCCAAGTTTAAAATCAGCTTGAGATCTGGATTACGATGATTGATGTTCAGGTTTTTTCAGATCCTGGGTTTTGGCTTTGCCCATGACAGGCCACCATCATCTTTGCCGGGAAGCCATTCAGCAGTTTAACTGTCCAGCCCAACCAGAATAGGCTGGCGACAACTTTTAGAGCCTTGCAAATTTAGCAGCACAAGCACTTAGCTGCAAGACAGTTTAATTGTTGTTTGTTAAAAAGAAATGAAAGCTTGCAAGCTGTAGGCTGCAGTCAGATAGTTCAAGCTAGCCAGAAAGGCTAGCTGTAGTTTAATTTGACATCCAATCCAAAAACTAAACTTCGTAATAAAATAAACTACAACTGGATTACCTGCTGCTACAACCATAATTTGATTTGGATTTTTAGGAGGGCAATGCCTTCTCAGTAATATTATGTTATAGCCTTTCAGTTATTAACGTAACTGCTGCAGCCAGGACTACAAAGTTTAATTTGCTAATCAATCCTTGACTCTTTCCCCCACCCACCCAAATACATTGGTGTATAATCTGTATGCACACAGACTTGGTTGGTTTTAAATATGTATATATTTGAAAAATGCCTAGGACACATCAAACCACCCTGCTAAGATTAAGCCAAAGTAACAGCCCTGAATATGTTAACTGAAGACCTTTGACCAGGCAAGCATAAAGTATATGGCACTTGAGAAACTTGGACATAAACCCACTTCTAGAATTCATGAAAAACCAAAACATGGGTTTCACATCAGAAAGCTCAAATGTCTTGTGTAATTTGCCAGGAAAAAAAAGAGCAGCTCTTTTATGGTCAGGTGTAAGACCTTTAGAAATGATTCTCTACATGTACTTGACAGATCTGGAGTTCAGGTGATTCATGGAAGCAGAAAATGTGTTACATTGTCCACAGGAAGCTTTTATTACCTGATTTTTTTCTCTCTGTAATGCAAGATTAGAAAGTCCAAACATTTACCACTTTGTTTAACACCACTCGTGCAGCTGATAATCATGATTTCCTTTTAAGAGATTTTACACTCCCAAGGTGCAGGGAGAGCAAGGACTCCACTATACGTTAGCTGTGTCAACTGGAGGCAGTGAGCTGATACCTTCACTTTGGTTGCAAAGTTATTTGTGGCCCTCCGATGCAAGGGATGAAGGTCCTGTGTAGACTTCGGGGAGAGGGCTTCCTTTGAGAAGGAGGACTCTGTGGACCCCCTGCACCAATGGTAAAGGCTTAATATTTGTGGTGGTGGTGGTCCGTTTACCCCATAAAGAGAAGAGAATTTGGCCAAAAGGCTGAATTACCCAGGAACAAGGGGAAACCGAGGCACTATGCCATCTTGATGTCAGAGAGGTAGCACCCTATCACAGAAACATAATATTCTCTTTGACATACCAGACTTGGAATATGGGAGACAGCCAGTGGTACCACACTGGGAATACTGACAGCTTTAAGAGCTATGGGGATCAAGTCAGGAGAACTCAAATGAAAACTGGTTGGCCTGAATTTAGTTGGTGCAGCAGTAAATATGGGCTCTTTGTGCAGGGCAAACTTAAGACAAAATACATTTTATGTTGTAGTTTGGCTCCATGTCAGCCACTGAGTTTACTAGTCTGAATTTACTTTGGAAGATCTTGTAAGACTTTACTATTTAACCCCTGAAAGGAGATGACAACCTCACACTTGGCTTATTCCTTTGAGTTAACTATTTTGGAGGTGTCTGCCACCTATGCTGAGTTACTAGTCAGGCCAGAGCAATGATCCATAATTGTCACTCAGCTGCCATTCACTTGTAACAACTGGCAGAAACTGAGCTGATGTAGTTTGTCTGGGGCATTCTTAGGGAGATCAAAACAAACAAGTGTGTGGGCAGAGAAATGTCATTAGACAATCCCAACAGCATCAGAACCAAATCTGAAGTCTAGCTACCCATGGACAAATGATCAGATTTCCCCTCCACCCCCGGTGGCTTTGTGGGACTAAGGTGCATCTTATACTAGTTATGTCCTTCCTTTGTTCTAAAGAAGTTCTTTCCCATAAATATAATCACCTCCCTGAGTCCACCTAATTTTCTTGTACTCAGTCATGAAATACTGGAAATGTTTCCCAGCAGAAAAGGTAGTCCAGTCACCACTGTATTTTAAGAAGGGGAAGACTAATTGTGTGTGTGTGTGTGTGTGTGTGTGTGTGAGTGTGTGTGTGTGTTGCTTTCTTTTTTTCCCTTGCAAGTGTTCAGGAATTCCTTAGTTCAGTGGACAATATTTTTATTGACTAGACATTACGTCAGATTCGCCTTTCTCCATTTGGTACACCATTTTAACAGACATTGATCCTGGTCCTCCAATGTGCCTGAGCTATGCTCAGAGTCCATAGTGGCAAGAAGGTGGCTTTGAGCCACCTTTTGATTCTGAAGCTGGGTTAAGAGTTGGACCAGCTTTGCCCAAAATGTTCTGAAAATCCTCTAGGGACTGTTCAAACTTTCCAAATAAAACCCAAAGCCCCCTTTGGGCTGAAAAGCAGTATGTGAAATTGCAAAGCAAAATATTTCTAGTTAAAAGGAAGTGGAAATAAAATAGGCTCTTACAGCTTTCACTGAGGAGTCAGGATATAGTGATTCCATTAAGCCATTACTGCAGATCTATATGTTTCATGTATCAAGGCCATGCTCCAGAGTGCTCTGTAAGCCTATCAAGAGAGATTCTAAGAAAAGTCATGTATTCCCTGATTCTTAATTGGTGAGAGTGAACAGTGCTCTTCTAGAAAAGATTTTAAAACAAAACATTTCATCTCCTCAAGGCATCTCACTGCACCTAAGAGCCATTTACAGTCTGGTTGTGTTCTTTTTTTGGAAATACAATTTAACATCATCTTCAGGCAACGTACTTGAAAAGATTTCCTCTCCTAATAAAAAGCACCTGTGCTGCCTTTCCCTAACTTAACTGGCTCTATTCAGCTGAGCCTGCCCCTAATGTGCAGTAATCCAACAGCTACAATTGGTCTTCGCTTGAGTTTATTTCTATTGTAATTTGTTTCTGGTTACCTCAAATCTTGAGCAGCCCACACATAAGTAGCATTTGCTTTAATTCTGTCAGGGCTCAGAGGCCACAATCCTATCAGGAGCGGAGCATTTTCATTTCCCATTTTAAGACAGCTGAGCACCTCAGAGGAGCACCCCCAAGAACTGTAACATATTGGAGACCATGTCTTCTGCATGTTCACTACAGCACTGAGCACTCTGTTCGCATGCAACGAATAACAATACATTTAATCTTGCTTCAGGAACACGATTAATGTTATTTTTAGCTCACTCATTGAGATGCAAAGTGTATATCTGTAAAACTAAACGCAAGCCCGAACTTTCAGACATTGGCATCTGAATTGTAGCCCCAGAACCAATATGCATCTAGCTGCATGTGCAAACTCACATTTACATATTCAAAATGGCACCCAAGTTGAGTGTGAAAAGATTACACATGCATTTTTTGCAGGTACAGGTTAGTTTCCAGTCTCTAAAAACTCCCCCCCCCACCCCACCACCCATGATTGCTGTTGGCTTTTTAATTGAGAATGTGAATCATTTACTGTAACTAACATAATTTGTATTTCACCTAATCTGGGTATTCTAAAATAGCAAGAAAAAGTCCAGTTAGGAAATGTGTTCATTGGAACACGCACGCCTATTCTCAACTTTCCAAAATGGATTGTATTGTCTTATTTTCACATCATTCTATCTATTTGGAATGTACCCACAGGAGCAAGGTTTGCTTAAAAGCTGCTGTTTAGCAGTGTTTCCACTGAGAAGCTGTTGCAGACATGAAACATGCAAATACCATTTTCAGAAACTCAGGCAGTCTTTCGTCACAGCAAGACTGCAACAGGGACCATATTATGCACTCGTCCCTCAAAGGGAGAGCCTAGTGCCTTTTAGTGTACAGATAAGCTGAGGGATGTCTTATATCCCATAACACACCAAATCCATTCATTTCTTTTATCATTTTGTTTACTTTCGTCTCTGTGTTTTTTCCCCAAACTTCAGCTCAACAATTTATCCTTAGCCAGCTTTATAGTCTCACTTATATCAATAGTCACTAATACAGTATCTCTCCCAGCATGGCAACAAGTTTTAGACTTTCCAAAGTGGTTTTCTTGTTCCTTTCCTGCTCTTACAAATTCACCTTTTGTTTATTCTTGCAGCTTGTGTTCTCTCTTTCCTTTTACTTTCCAAAGTTGTTTTCATTCTTTTATCTTTTACTTCTACCCCGTTCCCCCTCTCTTCTCAACTTGTCATGTTTGGACTTCTTCCAGAAAGTTTCAATTTTCCCTTCCTCTAAATCTCTGTCCAGACACACAAATGCTGGCTTGCTTCCCATCCTTGTATCCAAGCTCTATTTTCTACAGCTCTGATTTGACTGATTTCAACATCTTGTATTTCTATACTTCCTCTTGTGGTCTGTCTCACCATTTTTCTGTCTTTAGGAATACTTCATCTAACTACTCTATTCTCTGTTCCTTGTCTTTCATTTGTTACTGTACACCTCTCATTCTTCCCTTCTTGCATGCTCACTTCTCATTTACATTTGAAATCTGTGGTTTTTTTCCTTAGTTGAGCATTCCTTATTCACTGATCACTTTTTATACACCCTGTGGTCAAGCTGAAAGTCTCCCATTTTCTGTTAAACTTGCCAAAGCAGCCCATAGAACTAATGCCTTGAATTCAGATGGGGCATGGCTTTCTTATTTAGGTAGGCCTTTCCATTTCCTATTTACCTGGCCCCAAAATCCCTGCTTTCTTGGCTTAATCTATATTGGAGAAAGTTGTTAGAAAGATGTTGTTAGAATCTTATGAAGGCAGTGTTGATGGTGCCTCTCAAGGACTTTCAAGTGGTGTCTACAGGTTGTCCAAGTTTCAGACCCATACAACAGTGTTGGGAGAATAACGGTTTGATAAACAAGAAGCTTGGTGTCTTTTCAAATGTCGTGATCTTCAAAAACCCTGTGCTGTAAATGAGAAAAAGCTACACTGGCACAGCTCGGGCGATGTTGAATTTCTGCATCAATATCTGCCTTGGATGAAAGATGACTTCCAAGGTAGAGGAAATGATCGACATTCTCCAGTGCCACTCCATTGATTTTGATAGATGGGGCATGTAATACCTCATTTGGAGAGGGCTCATAGAGCACTTTAGTCTTCTTGATATTAAGAGTGAAACCAAGACATGTGTAAGCATCAGTAAACACATTCAAGATAGTTTGAAGATCTTTCTCAGAGTAGGCAAAGATTGCGTTGTCATGAGCATACTGAAGTTCCACAATAGATGTTGTGGAGATCTTACTCTTGGCTTTCAGCCTGCTAAACCTGAACAGCTTTCCATCCATTCTGTAAATGATTTCAATGCCAGCTATAAGCTTCCTAGCAATTAGGTAAAGAATGACAGCAATAAAAACCGCAAACATGGTTGGAGTGATGATACCGCCCTGTTTGACTCCTGTTTGTACTTTGAAATGTTCACTCTGGGAGCCAGTGCTGCTCGGAACAGTCGCTTTCATGTTATGAAGCAATTTTAGGACATTGGATGTCCTGATAAATACATCAATCTTAGAAAATATAGTCCAGAGGCCATGGCTATTCACTGAATCAAAGGCTTTAGTTAGATCAGTAAAAGCCACGTACAGTGGTCGGTTTTGCTCCTGACACTTTTCTTGCAGCTGTTGTGCTGTGAAGATCATATCCACAGTTCCACGACATGGTCGGAAACCACTCTGACTCCAGTAAAATTTCTTCTGGCAGGGGCAGAAGGCAGGTTGCAAGGATGCGCAACACAACTTTGCCTGCAATGGCTAGGAGGGAGATATCACCATAATTTCCATAATCCACTTTGTCACCCTCTTCAAGAAAGGTGATAATCAGGGCATCCCTCATTTCACTGGATATCTCCTCCATTATCCAGATTTTAAGGATGAGCAGGTAAAGCTGCCAAATTAGCTCTGGTCCACCGTCTAAACATTTCAGAGGGGATCCCATCTAGACCTGCTGCCTTGTTCTTCATCTGCTTAGTGGCATTGTGTACCTCATACAAATTGGGAGGGTCTCTGAACTCATCCCTAAATGGTCGTTGAGGGATTTGCTCAAGGATTTCATCTGCAACCATAGAATTACGGTTAAGGAGATCTTCAAAATGTTCTTTCCAGTGAGAATTGATGGCTTCATTGTCCTTCAGAAGTGTGGTTCTGTCCTTAGAGCAAAGAGGATTCATATCATGGTAAATTGGTCCATAAACAGCCTTAATGGCACTAAAGAAACCACATGTATTGTGGATATCTGCGAGATGTTGGAGTTCTTGAACTTTCTCAATCCATCATTTGTTCTTGAGTTCTCTGGTTTTACCTTGGGACTTCCACCCTCAAAATGGCATGGGCTTCTCTCTTTATATTACAATTTATGTTATTCTGCCAAGCACAAAATGCAATTCGCTTCTCATTGATGAGTTGATCAATTTCAGCATCATTCTCATCAAACCAGTCCTGATGTTTTCTGGTTTGGTAGCCTATGGTTTCCTCACAGGCATTAAGAACTGCCATACTGGGTCAGACCAAATGTCCATCCAGCCCAGTATCCTGTCTTCCAACAGTGGCCCATGCCAGGTGCCCCGGAGTGAGTGAACCTAACAGGTAATGATCAAGTGATCTCTCACTCTCCTGCCATCCATCACCCCCCTCTCACAAACAGAGGCTAAGGACACCATTCCTTACCCATCCTGGCTAATAGCCATTAATGGACTTAACCTCCATGAATTTATCCAGTTCTCTTTTAAACCCTGTTATAGTCCTAGCCTTCACAACCTCCGCAGGCAAGGAGTTCCACGGGTTGACTGTGCGCTGTGTGAAGAAGAACTTCCTTTTATTTGTTTTAAACCTGCTGCCCATTAATTTCATTTGGTGGCCCCTAGTTCTTCTATTATGCGAACAAGTAAATAACTTTTCCTTATTCACTTCCTCCACACCACTCATAATTTTATATACCTCTATCATATCCCCCCATATCCTCTCCTCTTTTCCAAGCTGAAAAGTCGTAGCCTCTTTAATCTCTCCTCATATGGGACCCGTTCCAAACCCCTAATCATTTTAGTTGCCCTTCTCTGAACCTGTTCTAATGCCAGTATATCCTTTTTGAGATGAGGAGACCACATCTGTGCACAGTATTCAAGATGTGGGCACACCATGGATTTATATAAGGGCAATAAGATATTCTCCGTCTTCTTATCTATCCCTTTTTTGATGATTCCTAACATCCTGTTTGCTTTTTGACTGCCGCTGCACACTGCGTGGATGTCTTCAGAGAACTATCCACAATTACTCCAGGATTTTTTCCTGATTAGTTGTAGCTAAGTTAGCCCCCATCATATTGTATGTGTAGTTGGGGTTATTTTTTCCAATGTGCATTACTTTACATTTATCCACATTAAATTTCATTTGCCATTTTGTTGCCCAATCACTTAGTTTTATGAGATCTTTTTGTAGTTCTTCACAGTCTGCTTTGGTCTTAACTATCTTGAGCAGCTTAGTATCATCTGCAAACTTTGCCACCTCACTGTTTACCCCTTCCTCCAGATCATTTATGAATAAGTTTAATAGGATTGGTCCTAGGACTGACCCTTAGGGAACACTACTTGTTACCCCTCTCCATTCTGAAAATTTACCATTTATTCCTACCCTTTGTTCCCTGTTCTTTAACCAGTTCTCAATCCATGAAAGGATCTTCACTCTTATCCCATGACAACTTAATTACTTAGGAGCCTTTGGTGAGGGACCTTGTCAAAGGCTTTCTGGAAATCTAAGTACACTATGTCCACTGGATCCCCCTTGTCCACAGGTTTATTGACCCCTTCAAAGAACTCTAATAGATTAGTAAGACATGATTTCCCTTTACAGAAACCATGTTGACTTTTTCCCAACAATTTATGTTCTTCTATGTGCCTGACAATTTTATTCTTTACTATTGTTTCAACTAATTTGCCCAGTACGGACGTTAGACTTACCAATCTGTAATTGCCGGGATCACCTCTAGAGCCCTTTTTAAATATTGGCGTTACATTAGCTATCTTCCGGTCGTTGAGTACAGAGCTGATTTAAAGGACAGGTTACAAACCATAGTTAATAGTTCTGCAATTTCAAATTTGAGTTCTTTCAGAACTCTTGGGTGAATGCCATCTGGTCCCGGTGACTTGTTACAATTAAATTTATCAATTAGTTCCAAAACCACCTCTAGTGACACTTCAATCTGTGACAATTCCTCAGATTTGTCACCTACAAAAGACAACTCAGGTTGGGGAATCTCCCTAATGTCCGCAGCCGTGAAGACTGAAGCAAAGAATTCATTTAGTTTCTCCGCAATGACTTTATCGTCTTTAAGTGCTCCTTTTGTATCTCTATCATTCAAGGGCCCCATTGGTGGTTTAGCAGGCTTTCTGCTTCTAATGTATTTAAAAAACATTTTGTTATTGCCTTTTGAGTTTTTGGCTAGCTGTTCTTCAAACTCCTTTTTTTGGCTTTTCTTATTACATTTTTACACTTAATTTGGCAGTGTTTATGTTCCTTTCTAGATACCTCACTAGGATTTGACTTCCACTTTTTAAAAGATGCCTTTTTATCTCTCACTGCTTCTTTTACATGGTTGTTAAGCCACGGTGGCTCTTTTTTAGTTCTTTGACTGTTGTTTTTTTTAATTTGGGGTATACATTTAAGTTGGGCCTCTATTATGGTGTCTTGGAATTTTTGGTGTCATTGATGATTACTGTTTTCAACTGGCTCCAGTGTTCCTCAATTTCTTCCGGAAATTCTGATGGGAGCTTTTCTTCTAAGACTGCTTGGAAGTGGTCATGCTTAATAGGGTCCTTCAAATCTTGAACCTTCAACTTGCGCCTGACTGCTTCTTTTGCAGCCTCCATTTGGGAGCGATCTTAATTTTCCTTGTGGACTGCATAAGGTAATGATCAGTCCAGCGGTCATCAGCACTTGTCATTGCTCTTGTGAGAAGTACGTCACTACGATCTCGGGCACCAGGGCCAGCTCTAACTTTTTTGCAGCCCCAAGCAAAAAAAACAAAAACAAAAAAAACCCGAGCGCTGCCCCCCACCAGCAAAAAAAAAAAAAAAACCTGAGCGCCACCCCGCCGAAACAACACCCCTCCCAGCGTCACCCCGCCAAAATAAAAACAACCAAAAAAATCCCCGAGTGCTGCCCTGCCATCCCAACATTAGCCGTCCCTTAGAAGGTGCTGCCCCAAGCACGTGCTTGGTCGTCTGGTGCCTGGAGCCAGCCCTGTCGGGCACGAACTATGACATAGTCGAGGAGATGCCACTGCTTTGACCATGGGTGTCTCCAAGATGCTTTGAACTTTTCCTGTTGTCGGAAAAAAGTGTTCATAATAATAAGTTCATGTTCAGCACACTTGGTCAGGAGCAGAATTCCATTTGAATTGCTTTTGCCAACTCCTTCTTTCCCGATTGTTCCTTTCCACAGGTCTGAGTCTCGTCCAACACGTGCATTGAAATCCCCCAGAAGGATGACCTTGTCTTCTGTAGGGGTCTCCGATAAAATGGTTTCCAACTGAGAATAAAAATCTTCCTTTACATTCTCATCGGCATCCAGTGTTGGTGCATAGGCACTCACAATAATTGCCTGTTGATTTTTGGTGAGCCTCAACTGGAGTGTCATAAACCGCTCATTGATGCCAACTGGTACCTCAGAGAGGCACGTTAATAGCTTATTCTTTATAGCAAAACCCACTCCATGCAATCGGAGTTCAGCTATCGAGTTTCCCTTCCAGAAGTCCTTTCTCATCCCTCACCTGTCCTTCATCAGCTCTTCTAGTTTCGGACAAAGCAGCAATATTGATGTTAAACCTACTCAATTCACGAGCAATAATGGCTGTACGTCGCTCTGGTTTGTTGCTGTTTGAGTTGTCCATCAGGGTACGTACGTTCCAAGTTCCAAAGCTGAAACGTTTCTTACATTTTTGACCACTGAGGTGATGATCCTGCTGGCTGCAGCTATCCAGACAGGAAAAACCAGAGGCAAGACTATTTTAAGGTACCTTTTCTAACCCCCTCCCCATGTGGGGCAAACAGAGTGGATCCTAAAAAGGACTGCTCAGTCATGGGTGCAGCTGCCGAGATGCTCGACCCGCCTCGAGCAAGACGACATCAGACACCCACCGCTTGTGTGTCAGTCTGTGACTAGGAACCTTCCGGATTTCACTGTCCTGTTCGCGTCGCCACTTGCCGATCGCCACCGCACTTGTGCAAATGTTATTTTCCCAAAAACTGGAAGATGCCTGTGTGGGACTTCTTTTAAAGTGGGGAGACTGGTGCACAACAGTCACCACACTATCCTTGACAGAGAGAGGACTTTAAACCAATGGCATGGACACCATGACAATTGGAGATCCTCCATCTGCTGCAGCCTTCATCCTGTCGAGCCAAAGTGGGGGCAGGGAGCGGATACACTCAATGAAGCCACACCGGGTGCATAAGTATAACCAGTTTTATTGCCAAAGTATAATAAGCTTCCCAGCCTTCACACGTAACTAACTACATGCTTTCCAGCAAGCAAGCAAGAATCAATGCTTACACCCCTTCTGCTATGGACAGTCCTGGACCATCCAGCCTTGTCCTTGAGGGCTTGTAGCAGGCGCTGCTCCAGCATGGGGAATTCCTGGGCACCCACAAGGCCAGGGTCCGCAGGTGAGACTGTTCATCTAAAGCAATTCGCATAGCTGTTTTTTATCATCATCTCTTTCTAAGGAGGGGGGGCGTGTACATCCTGGCTCTGGCAGGAAACACTACTGTTTTCTATTCCCACACTTACCCCTCCTTATCTCTTTTCTTGTTTATCCAGTCGAGTGGCTGCAAGCCAGCCCGGCAGGTCAAAGCCAGTTCACTATCACTACTAGCTCCCCGCAAACCATTCTGTAACAACAGGCCAAGGTAACTTGCGGTCAGCCCCAGCACATCCACCTTCACAGCTGTTGTAACATTACACAACAGTTTACCTCCATTGTGCAGTTATCCTCCGTCTGCTCTGCCATTAGGGATTTCTTGGATCACACTTTGTCTGGAACCTCGCTCTTGACCATTCTGCCATGGGTAGCCGTAAGGCAGTACATGACTCCAGGCAGCATTGCTCTCGGGGTCATTGAGACACGCACACCTCTCCACCAAAGAATATACCCGATTTATATCACTGACTTCTCTTAATAGACAGAACCCTGTAAGGCCCCAAATATTGGCTGAATACTCAGGCCAAAGGGGTAGCAGTATGACTTCAGAGTGCAAATGTAAAGGGAGAGGCAAAGCCAGTTTGAAAGATGTGTAGCAATCATACACAGAGCCATACTTCAGCAATTTGCCTTTTTTAGACAGCAAAAAGTGCACTGCATCACTCTAGACACTTAAGAATTCTACACTAAATAGTGTCCCTATAAATAAGTAACTACAAGACTATGTGTTGAGGTGAACTTCAGGTCCTGATGAAGTTGCAAAGAGAGACAGATGATATATTCTAATTTTCTGTAAAATGAACCCTTTTGTAAAACCCGGACAAGTGAAAATTAATTTATTGCATCACAGTGCCATGTGATTTAGAGTAAAAGTTGTATGAAAACAATGTAATGTGTTTAACATCTTTTTCTGTATTCTTAATACATCAGTACATCTTCATAAAAACACTCCAATGTAAAGAATACAACACAAATGTGTTAATATTGCAGCAAATTCACTCACATTTTACTAGATATTGGGCGGGGGGGGGGGTACTGTAACTTTCCTTGCACAATTCTGCATCCCATATTTTGTTCTCAAATGATGAAAGGTAAGTACATTGCAATACACTTAACAAGCACAGTGCCAGATTCTGTAAAATGCTAATACCCTCACCTCCCATTGACTTCAATGGAAATTGAGTATTTGAAGCACTTTCCAGGGGGACCTCTGTGCTAGAAATGTTGGAAACTGAGTTTCCATTCTGCAGAAAATTCTCACACTTTCAACTTTTTCAACACAAATTCATTTTAGGTCAATCAAAATTGTGACATTTTGTTCTGATTTTGACTTTTTAAAAATTTTATTGTGTGTATGATGAAATTTGGAAACAAAGAGGTTTCAAAAAGAAAAATAGAAACATTATGACGAGGTTAAAATGCAATTTTTTTTGACCTTAGCAAAATGCTTCATTTCAATTTTTTAAAACCAAAATTTCACCAAAACAATGTATGTGGAAGGAAAGTTTTGATTTTGACAAAATGGCATTTTCCAACATAAAAATGTTCCATTGGAAAACTTTTGACTAGCTCTGCCTGGTACCTTTAAGGCTCTGATTCATGATCTCTTTATACACATGGGACCCAGTGTTCCTATTGACTTCCTTGGGAGCTAGGAGTGCTCAGTCCCTGGCAGGATCAGGTCTATAATCAATCTGGCCCAATTAAACCGGGTTTTTGCTACTTCAGTTGATTGCAATATTGCTAATTGCATCATTTAATTATTTGCCCATTTGACATAATTCCAAATGCTGCTCTGTTCATTGTCATCACTCTAGACAAGTGAGTTGTCTGTCCACCATCTTTTTTAATACCACTCTTAATGTGTATCTAATAGGAAATTCAAGTATGATGCACTCTTTTTAAAGAATCTATTAAATGAAAATATTCACTGGAAAGGCAAGAACTTGCAAAACATTATGGTTAGAGGGGAATTTTGTCTGAGTAACGACTAAGGCAAAACTGATCAAGGACTTCAGAATTTGGTCTTTTAATATTAGCTATAATTTGGAATTCACAAGGTAGGTAGAAGCAGATAATCTTCACACACAACTGTGGGTTGTCAAAAAAGAAAGGAGCATTATGCTTGCTTTCATTTAAATCAGGGAAATTATTCCCTCCTTTCAAATCCCCATATATTCTGTGCATTTACAATATTGTGCTATGCCGTAATACTGAAAGCAATTAGAAATAACTGAAGATGTTGTTGGTTCATTCTAAAAAGAATGAGTTGCCACCTACACATCTAATTAAAAATCTGAAAAGCCAATTTCAAAAGTACTGTGCTATATTTCATCAGCTACCTTAACTGTACTGTTATGCAAATACACTCTAGTCAGAAAAAATGCAATGATTTCACCTGCAAGCAGTGAAAATCCATCTTAGTTTATTCTCTCCTTAGTACAGTATGTTGAAGAGCTGGTGTTTCCACCATCTGGTCTCCCTCATGCCAAAGTTAATTAGATATGACTAAAGCTTCTTTACCTTTTCTATTTACAGGTGTCCAAGGAAGACATTTATGACCACTGAGAGTTCTGTTTGATGATAACCCATAAAAATACATTGCAACCATTGTCACAACTAGTAACAGTTTCCAATATTTGGACATAATATAAGTTACTGTTGACTTCTAGATGATGCATACAGATGATTGCTGCATGTTATTGTCCGGTGCTAAAAAGAGTGACATCTCTTTAAGTCTTCAGTCTTAGTATCTTGGCTGAGTATCTCCAGATACTAGTAATCGTGTACAAAGTTGGTGAATGTCATGCTTATTTGTTCTCTGCTCTTCATATCTTTCCAGAATCCACTTCTAGATTTCAGTCTGTGAGATGACTAATATATTAATCAGTTAAGCCTATGGCCATAAGCCACTTCGGTATTACAAATGTAAGTTCACAAATTTGGAAATGTCCACACAACTACTTTTTTCCCATGCTATTACTTGGTATGGGGCACAATTGGAAAAAACCACTGTTCATGTCTACACAGCACATGTTTAGCCATTAGTTAATAACAAGCTAATTTTTACCATGCACAGCCCCTGCTAATGGGCTAATCTGGTACACACTTTAGTAGCTGTAAGTAGTTAGGCACTTGGCTATTTTTAGAATTGTTTGAAAAATTTCCGACAGACTAGTAAACCATCAGGAAATGCTGATTTGCTGAAATTGAAACATTTTGTGGGAACTTTGTCAAAATTTCCAACAAAAAAAGTTTTAAAAGATTTCATTTCAATGAGGCTGAAGTGCTTTGTTTCAAAATTTATATTATAAAAGACAAAAGTAAGGGCCTCGGTTCGGCCTTATTGAAACAAAACACTAAGGTCATTCCACTATTTCCAAAATGATTTTTTTTCCAGAATTTTCATTTCACAGGGATATTTTGCCTTTTCAGTCTAATTTGGGGCAAAAGTGGAATTTTGAAATGTTGGACATTTTTGCAGAATGGAAATGCTGAGTTTTGAGCAGCTCTAGTTGCATTGTTGTATAGATGGTCGCCTCTAATGGGGCCACTGTAGGTTCTCCTACCTCCCATAACTCTCGGCAGTTAGCTATCCCAAGGTGTACTTTCCCACATGTTCAGGATGCTACTCTGTATACCTGACCTCTGGCAACTCTGTATCATGCATCAGGACTTATCTGAATATGTCATTCATAAGCCATGACCAGGCTGAAAATGCTCCGCATTTGTTTTACCAGTCATAGCACTCACTCCTCTTTGGGACAATACCCCACACATCCCTGCCTTTTGAGTATGTAGGGTCCCCAGAAATCACAGTTGGCACAGAAAAAACACTAACATCCCTGTTGTGGCACAGGAAACGGTTTCTGAGGCACTTGGAGGTAGCTGCCCAGAATGCTGGATGGCGATGTGAAAGTATGGTTCTGATGACAAATGTCACCATGTGGACACAAGCTAATTTTTGTAACTTCTAACCTAAGTTGATTGTGCTTCTAATAGGTTACATAATCAAAGTTATAGCTGTAGTATGGATGGGGCCTAACAATTGCTGCTTTTAGCACAAAACCGCTTGTGGCCTTTGTTAAAGACTTATTGACTGTTGTGATTATTGTCTAGCATTTTATGTTTGAATGGAAAACGTAACTTGCAGTACTGAAGAGCAACACTTCTTGATCCGTTGTACTGGGTCATTTGAGCAAGTTGCCATCATCTATGATACGTAGCTTCCTCATCAATGTTCTTTTTCTTGTAATGCTTCTTAAGATTCTGGCATATTCCCTGGTCTATTTGTTGGATTAAATATGTGGCCTTAAGCAATGGAGAGCAAAAGGTGACATATTTCTCAAAGAAACTTTAAAATGTGCTGCACACTTATCCAGAATCAGTAAAATTTCTTTTTCCTTAACGATGACACTTTTAATCAATCTTATGCAACTAGTCAAGTGAAAATCTAAATTGTAATCCATATATAATATGATAGCCACAGCCTAGCAGCAGCAAATTTTTAAATTCGGCTAACTGAAGTCAAGGGCATCTTAATTTCACCAATAGAAGTTTCCTTTTTGCCATTCCTATCATGTTGGCTAGCACAACAGGAAAAAAAATCTATCCTCTGGATTTGTTTCCTCTTCTGCTACTGCATCAGTTTTTAAAAGGAAACAATTAAAGAATAGCCTGATACCACTGCAGTTACAGATTTCTTCAGAGACAACAGATTTGCACAAATGTCCAGGGTTGACAATTTTGGTCAGAGATTTTTCTGGAGGTTTCAATCACATGACATAATCTTTAATTCCTGAAGACTCCACGACAATCCTGGAGGATTGACAACCATGCCTCAGTCCCTAGTTAGATGCTTAAAGGGAGATGGCCCGACTGTCAGTGGTGCTGAGCACCTGTAGTTCTCATTTGCATGAATGGGAGCTTGGGTTGCTCAGCATCTTTGAAAACTCAGACTATTTCTCTAAACAAAAGTTGGTTTTCTATCTTTTTTTTACCTTCCTTTCCTTTTGTGGCCAAGCAATCTTACCACTGCCATGCAAACAGCAGTTACTGTGCTCTGTAGCTTGTTAGTGTTCTGCCATAATTATCGAAGAGCCTCAATGATCTTGACTTTCCAATCTTGCAAAATAATAGCTTTCACTCTCCTGTCATTTATTTGCCCACTCATCTGAAATTCCAGAGAACAAAGTATGTGGCATAACATATCGCTGTGAAAAAAACTGATCATATTTCTGCCTTGCAGGCAGGGCTTCCAAAACAACATATATTTCAACAACAATGCAGATCATTTCAGTAACTGTAACTGTAGGTAAAATGTCTTCAATAATACAACTAATATCGTACTTTATTGTACTTTAACTGTCATAACTATACTTGAATGACAATAGCCCTGCTGAGAAGCAATTGGTACAAGTCAGCTTACTGTGCTACTATTTTTAATATCAGGTACATTACAAAAGAGTTTTTATTCTCGTCAATGAATATTTTCACTCCGTTCTAAAACATGGTCTGATGAGTTTTTCATAATAAAGAGTGATAACCTCCATAGATTTGAGTAAGAGCCATATGAGGAGCCTGATTCTCTTTTCACATTGGTGTAAAATCTGGGATCACGCCACCTAAAGTCAATAAACTTACATGGGTGTTAGCAAGAAAAGAATCAGACCCTATGATTTTTACTACAGATTTGTTGTGTGTGAACAAGGAGTTATCCGAACTGAGCTACTATTTTACACAAACCACAATAAAGAATAGGGTATCGCTGTCAACAAAACCACCTGTGTGAGATAAATGTAATATTGTCAGTAAAACAGCGAGGGTGAAACTGACTGCACTGGCAGATAACTCGTATTTTCTGAAAATATTAGTTACAATTAATCAAAGTGTAAGCTGTAGTAGTACATGGTATATGTTGCACTGAGAAGAAGATGGAATAGAAATTGTCTGCAGATCCTTCCTTTCACTAATTTTTATGTTTCTATAAGTTAGTGGAGGTGGCAGTGAGGGAAATGAAGACTTTCAGAGTTAATATTATAAAGTGATAGTTTTCTTACAGTGTCTAATTTAGTGCAAGCTAAACAGGTAATATTTTTACTGACTTTGTGTGTTGGGTTGTGGTTTGGTTTTTTTAAATCTGACACTTGATGTTGACAGATTTGAAGGAGAGGACAAATGAAGAAGAACAACTGCTTCTTTGGGACCCTATCCTGCACGGTGCTGACAGCCTCCTGTGTGGTGTTAGCACCCTCCGTTCTCATTAACTTCACCTCTCAGCACCTTCAGTGCTAAGTTCAGTACTCTCATTGACTTTATTGTTCAGCACCTGGCAGGATCAGTCCCAAATTCAGGCTGTCTGTACTTCTCCTTCATCCCAATTTTCCTGTTCTTCTCTTTCTTGTCCTTGAGATCCCATGTCCTGGCCACTAGTCTCCTGGATGAGCAGGAGAAACTCTTTAGTTGGCTAGAGATGTATCTCTTCAGTGACACAAGGTGCTTCTTCCTTCCTCAGAGGAACAGAGACAAGAATTTAAACTGAGCTCTGCTGCATCCCATTGCCTCTTGTAAAATGTTGGGGGACATCAGGAAGAAGGGAAGATACCTGATGTCAGAGACTGGCTGTGTTACATACATTATGTCAAAGAGTCACTGAAAGGCACGAGAAGCTGAGAGGATGGGCACTTGGAAAATATAAGTTATAGCTTATTCCTTGTGTCTCCATGAATGGTGCTTCTCTGGGTTAGCTCTGGCAAAGTTTAGGAACAAATATGTAATGCACACTGTTTCTCTTGTTATCTGATTATTTTTCCTCTCTCTCTCTCTCCTTAATAAATGTGAGGTCATTTTACTTAGATTGTTTTTTCTCTGTAGGAGCACTCTGCAATGACTTTACTGCCAAACAATCTTTTCCCTTTGGGACCCCATTAGGGAGGTAATGACACTTATCCTGGAATCGCTTAGCCAAACCAACACCTAACAGAAGGCATACTGATACAGTCTATCAGAGCTAGTTGAAACCCTTCGTGAAAGGCGGCAAAGAGTCCTGTGGCACCTTATAGACTAACAGATGTATTGGAGCATACGCTTTCATGGGTGAATACCCACTTCTTCAGATGCATGTTGTGGAAATTTCTAGCCTGATTCTTGCTTGCATATTTATAGCTGCCGCTGGAAATTTCCACAACATGCATCTGAAGAAGTGGGTATTCACCCATGAAAGCGTATGCTCCAATACATCTGTTAGTCTATAAGGTGCCACAGGACTCTTTGCCGCTTTTTACAGATCCAGACTAACACGGCTACCCCTCTGATCTTTGTGAAAGAACTCTTGTAAAAGAACGAGAGAAACTTTTGTGATAAATTTGTGCCATCTTTACTAGAGTTGGTCACTTTTTAAAAATGTTGATGAAATTTATTTAAAAAAAAAAGGCGGGGGGGGAATAGTTTCCTACCCTTTTCTTACTAGCCCTATTGTCAACAGGTCTGTTGGTTGTGATAAGCAGGGCACAGGAAAGCCAGCCAACCACAAGGAATGGTGGGAATAGGAGACCAAGCATTACAGTAGTGCCCTGGATAAAATAGCTATGAATTAAATAACATGGAATATTTAAAAGGTTAATTATGTTTTTGTTTATCTGTCTGTGACAGACTGTACCTCTGTATTCACTCCTCGCACACTATTGTAGTAATCTATTTACAAAGTATTCCTCATTGAGGTATCATTTGAAAACTCATAATTTGCAGGTCATTATTGTCCTGGTAAAATACGGGTAGCAACATTATACACAGAGTTATAAGATTCCACTGTATGGTGTTACTAAAACATGTTCCAAGTCTGGGGAGTAGCCAAACCAGTTCCTCAGAAACAAAGGGCAAGCTGACGTCTCAGCCAGGTGTCAACGAGGTCAATGGACCATTACTTGCTAAATGGCCATTCTTTGGCAGAAAAGGGGTCGTGGGTGAAAACTCTGCATCTTAGCAAAGAAACAGCATAGATGTAAGCAGAGTCAGGATGAGCTCTACCCTGACATCTGGTGGTGAGTTGTGGAAAGGGATGTCGGGCTAATCTTGTTTGCATGGACACACCCACCCTGCAAAGCATGATGGACCGCTTGCCCAAATGGTCACTTTGGCTGCTGTGGGATCCCCAGTTTCTCTGTTATTGGGGCAGGAAGAATAAAGTGTTGTTACCCTGATTATGGGAATCAAGGACAGTGACCTTTTGTTATGATGGAGGGACTCACCATCAACGAATCAGCACTCGCTAGGCAAGGGACATGGGTTCCAAAACCCAGTGAATTGAGAGGGGTTGGGGACAGGTATTTGTACCTGGTGGTATGGGCCTCTTCTGAGGGCCCCACATGTCAGTTGCACCTCCTTCTCTCTCTTTCTCCCCACTGTGGAATATCAGAGCTAATGTTGGATTAATTGGGAGTCTGGTTTCAGACTGCTGAGTTGAAATCACTCTGGGCTAAGCGTGCAAATGAGCACGAAGGCTCCCCTAACTACAAGCTGAAATCACTAAAGAGCTAAGAGTCTTATGAGCTGAAATCACTGAGCTGAACTCACTGAGCAGTGTGTTAAGTAGTGGGGGAGCCTGAAGATCTATGGCTGAGTGGCCGGCGGTGCAGTGCTGCCAGCAGAGCAGTTCGTGGGGACAGTCGGAGCAGCTTGCAGGATGGTCGGCGGAGCGGAGCAGTTCGTGGGGACAGTCGTAGCGGCTTGCAGGATGGCTGGCGGTGTGGAGCTGGTGGCGGAGCAGTTCGTCGGGACTTATGAGGCAGCTTGCAGGATGGCTGGTGGAACGGAGCTGCCGGCGGAGCGGAGCAGTTCGTGGGGACAGCTGTAGCGGCTTGCGGGACAGCTGGCAGAGCAGAGCGAAGCCCCATGAAGGGACGGGGCAATCAGCTTCGAGCCACGTAAGGTGCCCCTTACCTCCCCATTTCTACCCAGACTTGGGGGGTGGGGGTGTAGCACTCTGCAGATGAACTTTTGAACTCTGGGTCTGGACTTTTGGGTTGTTGGACTTTTGGGACATTGGGTGACTTTTTGGGGTTGCTGGACTCAAGAACCAAAGGGAAAGGACATGGCCAATTTGCTGGGTGGGTCTTTGCTCACAGTTTGGTTTACGAATCCTAGATGTGGTGTTTCCCCAACAAAATGCCGCATTGTTTCTCTCTGTCATTAAAAGGTTTTTGCTACACTCAGACTCTGTGCTTGCGAGAGGGGAAGTACTGCCTCTTAGAGGTGCCCAGGGGGGTGATATATATTTGTCCCAGGTCACTGGGTGGGGGCTCGAGCTGGTTTTGCATTGTGTCATTGGAATGGAACCCCTAGATACTGAACCCGGCCCTTGTTGCTGCCAACTCTGACTGGCAGAAGGGTTACATAGGGTTCCCATCCACAAAGACTGCTGGTCACCGTGATCCCAGCTGGAAATGCTTCTCAAAGAGGAGTGGAAGACTACAAAAGGAAGGGGAAACTCCCCCCAGGGACCGCTCCAACACTCTCTCTTCCTGTCCATTGATTCACTGCACCAGAAGAACCAAGAAAGCAGCCATCACACAAAGGAAGGGAGCCTGGCCTTAGAAGTTTGGTCCATAAATCTGTTGAGAGCATGTGGTAAGAAAAACTTTGCTTTTAATTTAACATAGTTTGTTAAGTTTAGGTATTAGTTGCGTTTCATCTTTTTTTTTCTTGTAACCATTTCTGACTTTTATGCCGCATTACTTGTATTCACTTAAAATCACTCTCTTTGTAGTTTATACAGTTGTTTTACTGTTTTATCTACGCCAGTGTGTTTGAACTGAAGTGTTTGGGAATCTCCATTTGGGTTAACAGGATTTGGGCATATAATTTCTATTAATAAAATGACTGACTTTATATGTCCAGGAGAGGGCTGAGCTGTCCAAAACATAATTTTCTGGGGGGAAATCTAGGACTGGAAGTGTGTTGGGGTCACCCTGCAGTATAATTCAGGTTGCAGTCACATACACAGACATAGCTGGGAGTGACTTACATGCTGGAGGCTATTTGTTAGCAGTCCAAGCGTGAAGGCAACAACAGCAAAGCAGTGTAAAGGGCACCCCAGGCTAAAGGGCAGGGGTGATGCACCTACTCGCTAGTCTATATTGTACCCTGAGTATATCACAATGTTAACAAGTGTAAAGATGTGCAATTTTGTATTGTTTTTTAAACTAACTAAAGTGATGGTAACATTTCAAAAACAAGCCGTTTTCTTTACGTATTGATAAAGTATTAAGGCTCCAGCCTTCATACAGGTGATAACAGAATGGGAAAATAAATATGTAGGGTAATCTCTGAAAGTAGTGGTAAAATTGCTGAAATAGAGGATTAATTGCATCTTTATCTTTTTACTTCTGCACTGTACTACTATGATGTGACTGTTTACTTATATAGATGATATCAATATTTTTGTCTTTCCATGCACAGCAGTAAAAAAGAAACATTGAGAAGTCACACATTTGTTTATTTTGCACTGTCTGTATTTCCTACAGCTCAAAGGGTTGAGAAACTTTAGATGACGGTGCCAAAATATATGCAGAAAGATGATATAGAGTGCCATTATGGTAAAAATATATAGGGGAGAGACTGTTGGAGGCAATAAAGAGTACTTTTTAAAATATTCTTGTTCACACTGTTTGCAGTTACCATGACACTGGAACATTTTGCAAACAATAATAAGAGCAAAGCAACCTGCTAATTTCTTCAAATTATACAGTTCTAGTCCTCTATATTTTAAACTAAACATGGATTCTTAAAAGGAAGGTGCATCTACTCTTGGCTTCCAGATCAGGCTGATCATTGGTACAAATGCAGAAAAAGTAGGAGCCACAACAGGTTTGATAGCAGTCATGTTAGTGCTATTCTGGGATCGATGACTTGGAAAGTGATAGTATTGCATGGCCTGTTGGCCAGGAATAGGCAGAAACCAGAATTGCTAAGTGATGAAACAATGAAAAAAGTAAAATGAATTAGTCAACACTTGAGAAAAGAGCCTTTAATTACTATTAAAATCTAAGGACCAGATTGTGATGTCCTTGTACCTTGCACCACAAGTAGTCCCACTAATGTCCACTGTAGTATTTGTGGCTTTCAGTA
Source organism: Macrochelys suwanniensis (assembly GCA_033296515.1). Classification (NCBI taxonomy): domain Eukaryota; kingdom Metazoa; phylum Chordata; order Testudines; family Chelydridae; genus Macrochelys; species Macrochelys suwanniensis. The sequence goes on along the minus strand of CM065776.1, from coordinate 93,431,205 downwards.
TGAGTAAAGGAATTTCAGTATGACCCTAAGTAAACATAGATAGGAAGACAAATATGTTGAGTGGATTTACAGAAATTTTTACTTGTTAATTTCTCCTATAATACCTAAAATATTCTTGATAAGTCTTCATAATTTAAAATTATTGAAAGGCATGAGCCAAATTCAGTTTTCAGGAGTAATCGGGTGTAATTCTATTGAATTTGGTGTAACTAAGATCAGTAATTAGGCCCATAATTGCAGTCTCCAGGAAATACCAAAATCCATACCAGAAGTAGACCTGATCCCATTTCCATGGAAACCAATGGGAGTTTAGCTATTAACTTGAAAGGGAATAAAATTAGGCCCTTTTGCATGAGTTGCCTTTTGTGGCCTTAAACTCTGTGTGGGCACCATGAGTCCCTGTGACATTATTCATCAAGGATGCCCAGCCAATGACCTGGAACAGATTGTTTTTATAAAATATATTGGTTTTTGAAGTCTTCATTGAAATATTGGTAAAATAGAGCTATTGGCCAAAACAGTTACAGAACTCTGCTTTTAGTATACATAGATTCCCAGTAGGCCCATACAAGGAATAGGGCCTGTATTGCACCAAATTTCCTGTAACACATCGTTACCAAAAAACCCCCAAACTCTTGTTGTGGGGTTTATAAATGCCACACTAAGGCTGAGTCAGAGAAAGGCTGGAGCAGTACTGAGCTGTGAAAGCTCCACCCTCAGACACTGCCAAGCATGCTTGTGGGGACAGGAGCAGTATAAAAACAGCTCCAGCAACCCAGGCAAGGGATGGAGAGAAGCCACCCGCAGGTAAGCTGGGGTGGCTTCGGCAGCGGGGGAGGACGGGCGCGCCCCTGGCAGCAGGCTTTTACGCCCCTACCAGCAGTGCGCCCCGAGGCGAGTGCCTCACTCGCCTTGCCCTCGTTACGGTCCTGCCCAGAAGTACAAAGAACCACCACTAGAGGGTCACCTGCATCAGCCCCGAGACTCTGGTTTGGAACAAAGGACTACAATTAAACAGCACCATGTCCCAAACTAAGACATTGGGTGGGTAGGAAATGGCCTACCTGAAGGTGAGCAGGAGCTGGGCTGAGTGTAGACCATCCCACACTGGCACACTTTAAGGGCCCTGGGCCAGGTCCCAGTGGAGCAGGAGGGCCTGGGTCTACCTACCCACCCCAGATCCCTCCACACCTAGTCCTGTGATGGGCAGGAATAGGGACTTACTGACAAGGAAACTAACCCAGATGAACCCCATCCTGGGGGACCCTGACACATTGAACTAAAAGGTTTCAGAGTAGCAGCCATGTTAGTCTGTATCCGCAAAAAGAACAGGAGTACTTGTGGCACCTTAGAGACTAACAAATTTATTTAAGCATAAGCTTTTGTGGGCTACTGTAGCCCACGAAAGCTTATGGTTAAATAAATCTGTTAGTCTCTAAGGTGCCACAAGTACTCCTGTTCTTTTTATTGAACTAAAAGAGACTGGAGGGCTAGTCCTGACCACTAGGCCTGCTGGCTGAACAGACAACTCAGCTACAGCATGGTTTTGTTCTCATTTAAAATGCATTGTGCTAGTTATGCATCTTAAAGCCCTATGGAAGAATTAGTGGATAAATCAGAGTCACCCTTGTGGGAGCAGATGGAGAGATTGTCATTTAAAACCATGGATAAGAAAAGAGCTTAATTATTACCTTGTGTGATGGAGCGCCTGCCCCACACTGAGCTATACGGAGTTAACAGAGCCATTGGGAAGCGACCAATCAGAGAGGGGCTGCAAGGAGCAGCCAATCCAGGCTGGGCTGGCCCATATAAGAAGGGCTGCAGAGCAGCTTCAGTCACTCCCTGGAGCTTGAGAAGGTAGGAAGACTGGCTGCCTTGCAGGCTGAAGACAGCAAGCACCCTGGACAGAGCAGTGCTGTAGGCAGAAATCTGGGAAGCTAAAGGCAGCTCCTGGTGGGCTGCAGGAATCTGCAGGTTGAGGCCCTCAGGCAAGGGCAAAGAGGGTGCTGGGGCCGTGAGGAAGTGGCCCAGGGAGATCTACATAGGAGTCGAAGGGGACGCAGCAAGTGGAGACCATCTACACATCCCTCAGCCAGGACCCAGTGTAGTGGGTGAGCCTGGGTCTCCAACCCACCAACCGCCAGTCATCACTGGGGAAGTGGCAGAACTCTAGACTGCAGTTGCCACTGAAGGAAGTGGTTGGACAGATATTGCAGAGCTCCCAGAAGTGGGAAACCCAGAGCATAACATGGCCAGAGGGCTGTATCACTGAAGAGGATGCCATGGTCCTGGGAGTGACGTGGGTCTCAGAGCAGAAGTGGTGGTGGAGAGGCACCACCAGAAGAGGGCACACTAGTGAGAAGAGCTAATCCCCAGGACAGCCAGCAGGAGGCAATGGAGTGGGCACCCTGTCACACCTTGGAAAAGGGGACATTATATGTTATGGCTGAGTGACTTAAGTCACTGTCTCATTCAACCTGTGGTGGACCCAAGCTACAAAATCTACATCAAGATTTTAAACTCCCAGTCTGAGGTCGTGTGTTTGTAAGTGGTGGTTTTGATTTAATACAATCTCTAGATTAAACAGTATCCACCTGAGGAAAATACTAGCAATAAAAAGGGACAAATGAGGATCAATACAATTAATAGATTGCTTTCCTCAGAGCTATTTCAATGCCATGTATTTGAAGCAGATTAATAGACAGGCCTAGATTGTTTCAGTGAAGCAATTTGGATGGAGGATGATTCACCTTGAAAGTGAACAGAAAGACAAAGGGCCAGACACAGAGTTTGTGGTGGCAGATTCTGCTAAACAAAGCAACCCCAAAAATGGGAACTACAGCAGGAGAGGGGGCCTGGCAAAGGACAGTGCAAGCTACCCCAAATACATTGACACCCGTTCATATTCTACGCCCTGTAAACATAGTTCTTGCTATTGGGGTATGTCTACACTGCAATTAAAAACCCATGGCTGGCCCCAGTTCTCTGACTCAGGCTCACAAGGCTTCGGCTGCAGGGCTGTAAAACTGCTGTGTAAACGTTTGTGTTCAGACTCGGATTGGAGCCTGAGCTCTGGGACCCCACGAAGGTCTACATGGCAATTTTTAGACCTGCGAGCCTGAGTCAGCTGATCTAGGCCAATCACAGATGTGCCCTGGGTCTTTTATTCCAGTATAAACACACCCTTAGAGGCCATGATTCAGCAAAGCTCTTACACATGTGCTTAAATTTAACTTCAGTGGCGCTATCACCAATTAACACCAGCCGTGGATCTGGTCCACATTATCTTCCAGCCATTAGAGTTCTGGCAACAGAGAGAAGATAATTTAATTAGGGTTGTTTGGAAAAATGGGAGAAACTTCCACAAATATTTTGCCAAAAATGTGTCCGTTTTGCGGGGGCAGGGAGAAGGGAGAAATTGACTGGCTCCAATTCTAACTCTTCCCACAAATGGAAGCAAATACTAGGTCAAGTAAGTAAAACAAAATACTCAATAGACGTGTCCAAGATTACACAGCATATATCAGCATTTTAAATAAGTGAACTTCATACAGTTCTTCATTTATTTATAATTAAGTATAAACACGTAAACTCTGGTGGAAAGTTGTTAGTGTCGACAATATAACCTTGATTATTCATCAAGTTCCTCTTGTTGGTCTTTAACTGGTGGCTTGTTCCTTTAAATGGTATTAGTAATACAGTTTAAGGTAAATGCTAAGGGACTGTCCAAATAAATTATAATAAAATCCACTTAGAATTTTAATATTACTCCATAGATTATTAAAGTTAAAAGAATATTTAATGTCTAATTTAGGTTCTCTGTCTATTCTGCTTATTTCTTTCATTTCCCCCAGCTTGACTAAAGGGGGCGAAGGGAAACGGTAAGTTATAGTTACATAGTTCTCACTTTGACTCTAATGCACTAGGACTAGAGCTGGCTGGGAAATTTTCAACAAAGCATTTTTTCTGTCAGAAAATGCCAATTCATCAGAATTGAAACTTTCCACAGAAATGTGTATCAGTTTCTACAAAAGTTTTCTCAGGTCCAGCATGGAGGGGCAGAGAGACAGAGACCCAAGAATAGCCAATAGCCTGGTGGGAGACACTTGCCTGAGTCTCCCATGCTCTGAGTGGGTGCCCTAATCACTGTGCAATAAAGTCAGTCTGTCTCTCTCTGGCCCCAACGAGCATTGTATTATTTATACAAAGGGGAACAGTTCCAATGGGGGTGGAAGAGGGGGAGGGGACAGATACTAACTCTATAACATAAAGATGTAGGAGACTCAGGTTCAAATGCCTTCTCAGAATCAGGCAAAATAGGGTCTGGCTCTCAAGGTGAGCTCTCTGGAACAAATCCCTCCCTCCAGTGAGCAGCAGAACTAGTGGGATCTCTCTTTCTGCAGGAGAGATGGGGTAGGGGAGAGAATTCTCAGAGCTGGTATAGGGGGATGTATCTTCTGAGTGCTATAGGGCTCAGCTCCATAGCAGTTCCCAGTGAAATACAGAGAGCAGTGGGGAATCAAGGGTGGTCCATAGAAAGCCTGGGTCTGTAGATTAGTATTATTTATTTGTACTGAGACAGGGAGCCCCATTCATGAACCAGAGCCCCAAAACAAATGAACAGTTCCTGCCCCAATGTGCTTAGTCCTTCCACTGCTTACTCCCTAAAGTGGGAGGGTAAGTGCATGCCGCTCAAATACTCTAGGTTAGAGTAATAATGTGTCTCCTGCTGCTCTACTACATGTGGGGAGTGTTATGTTTGCTGCATGTGCACAGAGAAGTTTGTTTAAAAGCACAAATACTCTTGCTGGGAGGTTATAATGTACCACTACCTTGTTTTTAGGATTCAGATGAAGAACCCTGGGGCAGGAAGGAACAGGCTGCTTCCTAAAACAGAGAAGCACAACTCACCCTACCTTGCTTTAGTCTAGCAGTCTTCAAACGGAATGTGCTTGAACACCGTGCTATAGAGCCCCCTAGTGTGCGAGCAGGAGCAGTGATGCATGACAGGGTATTCTTCCCCTGTCTGCCTTTGTGGAGATCCGCATTGTGCTAGGCACTGCGCATACGTCTACTAGGAAACAGTTATTTGAGGCAGGAACTAGCAGTCTAGATAGACAAGACAGGCAAAGATGAGAGAGAGGAAGTAATATTACTCCCCTGTGTCTCAGTCTCCGATCTGTAAAATAAAAGTGGCTTGGTAAGGTCACACAGGAAGCTTATGGTAGATCCAGGGATTCAACCCAGATCATCTGAGGCTTAGTCCAATGCCTTAAGCACAAGAACATCCTTCCTTTCTCAGTAGTGCAGCCAGTTCCGGAGCGCAGGGGGAGCGGCGCTATAAAAAGGCGCCTCCCCCTGTACTCACTCGGCGGCGCTCCGGGTCTTCGGTGGCACTTCGGCGGCTCACTCCGGGTCTTCAGTGGTACCTGCCACCGAAATGCCGCCAAAGACCCGGAGCGCCGCCGGGTGAGTGTAAGAAGCGGTGCTTAAAAAGAAGCGGCACCTTTTTTTAGTGCTGCTAAAAAAAAGGCGCCGCTTCCTCCGCGTCTGCTCAAGGGGGAGTGGCCGCTCCCCCTGATCCCCCCCTGGCTACGCTACTGTCCTTTCTTCTTAAAGTGCTGCACAATTCCATTACGTAGTACATAAATACAAATTGTGGAAAGCCTGTTGTGTGATAGTTTCTTCCTTGCACGAATTACATAGTGAACCAAGCTTTAATGTCTTTATTTTAGCACCTCTTAATGTTTGCTACTGTGTCAAATGCAAATTATGATCAAGCTGAAACTAACTACTGTTGGCTACAGAACTATCCGAACTGAAACCAAGCAACCCAAAGGTCTACTGACCTCGGTAGCAGCGTTTTGTCAGCATAGACTGAGCTGAACAGATTTATACGGAGTGTTGGCATAGGAAATATGCCAGGCAAAAGGAATGGAGAATTTAGCATTCAATTACTTGTCTGAATCAATCAATTTGCTTGCATGAATGAGCTTCATTTAAATGGCAGAGTACAGGTCACATTAAAAGCACTAATGAGAAGAGTTAGGTAAATATAGATAAGTTGTTTATTTTAGGGATGGTATCTATTTTATTAGTCTGAATTTTGAATAGTAAAATGATGGATAGGAAATCATTTAAAAACAAACCTTGTTTAGGTCTTTAGCTTGTGTAATAGCATCTGATTTAATAGAGCATCTTATGACATTCCAGCGGAAAACTCCATTAAGGAAATTCAGGATCTGGGCAACAGAATGGTTTTGCATTCTGTCATAAGGCGAGATGATGCACTGAATTGTCTTGGAAGCAAGTGTATTTCTTTCATTGATTCTCTTAGCCCAGGGCTACGCTGCGGGGGGGGTGTCGATCTACGATACGCAGATTCAGCTACGTGAATAGCGTAGCTGAAGTCGGCGTATTGTAGTCGACTTACCTGGCCATGAGGACGGCGGCGAGTTGATCGCTGCCGCTCCCCTGTCGACTCCGCTTCCACCTTTCGATGAGGTGGATTTCCGGAGCCGACGGGGAGCGCTTTCGGGGATCGATTAATCGCGTCTAAACGAGATGCGAAAAATTGATCCCCGAAAGATCGATTGCTACCCGCCGATCTGGCGGGTAGTGAAGACAAGCCCTCAAAAACATTCTGGGCATTTTTATAGTTTTCTTCTTTCAATTCAATGATCAATCTATAATTAGTTTCAGGAAGCATGTTTTGTCTACCATTGTTTCTGGGTAGTTTATGAGGCTTCTTTGGAAGGCAACCTCCTCTTACTGTTGCTGTGAGACAGAGGAGGACTCTGGTCAGGCAGCTCTTTTATTTCAAGCTGTATGGGCCCCCTCCATATATATGAAAATGCAAGAGGTACAGAAAGGGGGGAAAGAGCTGAAGGCTTTATTGCAAAGTGTAACCAAACATATCAAACAGCCATAAACTTCTTGTGGGATTCTATTGTGTAGAATAATACTACTGAAATGTATGTATAACATTTACCAATCAGTATTTTAGACACCTCTTAAAAATATAACTAAACCTAGAGGTGGGTGGCAGAAGCTGTGCTTTGGTTTTAATTTTTTGCAATATGTTATCGGTTAGTTTTCATTTGGCAAAACCAAGGTGGTTCGATTCTAGGAGCCATTCTATATGTATGGCTGAGTAGAAGGAGATTAGGATAAAAAGCTCTCTAGCTCATGAAATCTAACAATAAACTATTAAACGTGCCCAACAAATACCCCTTCCCCCCACAGAAAATAGATCTTTTTAGGGCCCCTTTTTAAATGAACCTCTCTGCTGAGCTAAGAAGCTAAAGGGTTTCAACAAGATGCTGCTACAGCTGTAAAAATGAAATGATAGAAAGTCTGTCACTAAAATATAACTACAATATTAGCACTATTAACTGTAAAGTGGTGATGTATTTACCTGATTTAGGAAGAAGGGGAAAACATTGATTCAGATTTTCCACATGGAAAACACAGTGCAGGCTGTATCTTTGCAAAGGCAGAGCACTCTGAATAGTTTTGCAATACATTCCATAATGTGGTATTTTATATTGTAAATACTACTTCAACCAACACAGGCAGAGGTCTTTCAAGGACTGTTGCCTTGCAACCACAGTAGTGATGCCGTTACTCTTGGGAGGGTGTTGCTCTATAAAACTCACCTAGTGAATGGTTTCTTAGCTGTGTTGATAGGCTCCAAGATCTGTAGGCCTCCCCATGACTGATCTTTGAAATGTGCTGGTTTGTGAGAAGAGGAGCTTAGAAAGGGTAAAATTAGTAGGTATCTTTGAGTACCTTGTGATCACACTGAAGGAAAAATGCATCTTGGATATCTTTGAAGGCCAAGATTATCCAGTGACTAGTAGAATGAGGAAAACAATGGATCATTTGGTTCACTAGCAATTCTGAAAAAAAAATGAAAGAAAAATTCATTTCAGGTCAATCCAAAAATGATTTTTTTCTTTGTCAGTGAGTCAAAAAGTCAGAAAACATTTCAAGTCGAGTGGAATGAAATGTTTCATTTGGCCCAACTAGAAATATTTGCTTTTGTTAATGGCCTGAAATCAAAGGAGGTCTAGATTCATAGAAGAGGAGGAGGAAATTTGGTAGCAATGACAAGTCATTGGGCCAGAAAAAGTGAGACTGATTCTATAGTTTGATGGATAAAGCTGCCCCGTTGTAGGTGAGTGACTCAAGTTCAGGTCCCTGCTCCAGTGGCTAGGGCACTCTCCTGCAGTGTAGGAGACCCAAGTTCCTATCCCTTCTCCACATCAGCCAGAGGTAGAAATTGAATCTGGGTCCAGGGCTGGCTCTAGGCACCAGCAAAACAAGCTGGTGCTTGGGGCAGCACATTTCTAGGGGCGGCATTCTGGCGCTGGCCATGCCGCCCCTAGAAATGTGCCCCGGCCTCCCCAGCTCACCTCCGCTCTGCACCGCCGCCGCTCGGCTTTCACGCACCACCGCCGCTTGGCTTCTCCCCCTCCCTCCCAGGCTTAAGAGCTGGGAGGGAGGGGGAGAACCCAAGCGGCTGTGGCGCCCTGTTTCGCGCGCCGCTTCTCCTCCCTCCCTCCCTCCCTGGCTCCCTCCCTCCCAGGCTTGAGAGCCTGAGAGGGAGGGGGAGAACCCAAGTGCCTTCGCATGCCGCTTCTCCTCCTCCCTCCCAGACTTAAGAGCCTGGGAGGGAGTGGGAGAACCCAAGCAACCGTGGCACGCGCCGCAAGCCTGGGAGGGAGGGGGACGCTCGGCTTGAAAGCCTGTGGGGGGAGAACCTGAGCGGCAGCACGCGAAATCCACGCATGGCAAGTCTGGGAGGGAGGGGGAGAACCCAAGCAGCGGCGGCAGAGTGGAGGTGAGCTAGGGCGGGGAGTTGCGGGGGAGAGGGGGTGCACAGGAAGAAATGGGGTGGGGAAAATGTAGCACCTGCGGGGGGAGGAGGCGGGGCTGGGGGTGGGTCAAGAAAAAAATGGGGGGGGGGGAATGTTTTGCTTGGGGTGGCAAAATCCTAGAGCCAGCCCTGTCTGAGTCTCCCATATCCCCGGTTAATGCCTTCACCATTGAGCTAAAAGATAGGAGACCTCTGCTCCCATCTCTTCCCCCAGCTGGCTTATGACTCCAGACTGAAAAATATCAAAATGGTTCACTAATGTCAAAACAAACCATTTTATTGCAACGTTATAGTTTGTGTCAACATCACCAGCCAATTTCAGTTTGTTTGGTCAAAACTGTTTGGCAAACTCGTGAATAGTTTCGGGTTGACCAAAACTGCACTTTTCAGTGAATAAACTATTCACTTAAAAAAAAGAAAGTGTCCAGCTCTAGTAACTAGTGAAAATTGACCAACTTAGATTTTGGATACTCCACTAGAGACAGATTAGAGAGGCCTGATTTTCAGCAAATGATACTCAGTGGGCACCTAAAAATTGAGGCGCCCCAAATTACTAATAGTTTTTTTTAAATCTTGGCCTGAGTCTATAAACGTGAAGGAAGAGAAAAACTAAGTATGTGCCCTTGAATGCGTAAGAGATGGAACTTCTACAGTCCTTCCTAATTTTTATTCTCCTTCCCTAGTTTTCCCTTCTCCAAAAAACTTCTCATCAGCAATACCCTTTACACGCTATTATTTTCTGCTGCGTAGTATGTAGGCTAAGATTCAGTATCATATCATTTTAATATCTGCTCTGTCTGTAGATCTGGTCCTGTCTTCTTACATAATCACAATTTATAACTTGACTTGCAGTTTTCCCTGGCTACGGACTTAAGGATAGCCTGAGAAGTGTTTTTGCAATAGTTTGTAAGACAACAAAGAAATGGTTGAGTTGCCTCTAGCAGAATCCAACTCCTGTTTAGCATCCCTCCCTTGTAGAAATTCCAGTGGTAACAGCACTGGTGGTAACTTTGTAATACTTATAATTAACTTGTTTTAGGTAGCAAATACAGGCCTTTGAAAAGTCAGCAATCATATTCCCCTAAATATATTTATGAAAGCTTTTTTTGTTTGGTTTATTGCCTACCAAAGATTTTTCAGGCTAGAGTGACCAATAATAGAATTTGACGGTACTGCTTGGTAAGCAGATCACTTTAATTATTACAGTCCATAAACATGTAAAAAGGTAGCTATCTCCAGAATTTGCTATTTTTCTAAAAATTTTACTAAAATATCATTTTAAATTTGTACAGAAAGCTTTATATAAGTTCAGTCAGTAAAACTAGATACATGGTTGTTTAAATGTCATTTCTTAAGGCACCGTAATAGCCATTTCTCTAGTCTTAACTTAAACTGCCCTGAAATTTTTATAGTAATAAAATTGTCAGCATAAAAATAATCCTGAAGGAATTGTGTTTCTGCTGCTCATATACTAGCATTAATAAACAGGTGTAAAATATTAGTAAAACCTATTTAAAAAAATCACTAGTTACCCAGGGTCACTCTTTTAAAAAACTGTAAGGGAATATAATGAGCATCTTAATGATGAAATAGGCAATAAGTCTATACAGGAGGCATGTAAGAGTGTATGGAATGTTACAGGTGAAAAATTTACATCTAATTTAGGGAAGTGACCTTCTGACTTAATTTTCATGTCTGTTTGCTCTGCCATAACAGAGGAACTTCAGATGTGAAAACTGTGACTGTGTTAGTTTGGAGTTTCAGTACATTAGTTTGTGTGCTTATTCTGACATATCCTAGCCCTTTGGTCTTTGAAATTGGACTGAAATCTCAAAAGAATCAGTCTGTTTCTTTCAATTTCCATTATTGTTAGATTTTTGGACTTGGCCAGAAATAGCACAAGAACTAACCTTTTCACAGGTTTTTAGTATTTTTGCCTCCAGCCAAATTCAGAAAGTGCGAAAGTGTGTGCTGATTCTTTTTTGCTAAAAATAAACTCCAATTTTTCAAACCACAAAGATCTATATTTGGTAAAAGTTTGAGACAACGTTACATGTTGATTCTTTTTTTTTTTATTTGAATTGGTGCCCCATGTTAAATGACCCAATGGCAGTTTATGGCCCACATACAGTATGCAGTTTGAATGAAAAATGAACCAAGTTGAACAACATTTTCTAGACTTTTATACAACTGAAAGCTTTATTGCAGCTATCAGTGACGATACAGATTTTGAAATAAATCTGCTCAATATTTATCTCTAATTGTCTCAGCCTATTCCAGGTTTTTCCATACAATAATAATAAAACCTTTTAAAAATTAAGAAAAAATAATTGCCTTAGGCAAGATTTTCAAAAGTGAATGGAGACTTTGGGTGCCCACTTTGAGATACCTCCGGGGCCTGATTTTCAGATGATGGGTGCTGTGCTCTTCGTTTTCTAAAAATTGGGCCCCTTTAAACATGTGTGAAGTTGCACCAAAAACCTGAGGCAAAATCGCTTGTCACTTTTGAAAATCTTCGTCTCCGTTAACGCATCTGTAAAATGCAAACACCCAGATTTGGAAAGCACTTTTTGAACCTTGGACCAAAAGTAATACAAAAATACTAAAGTTTAGTTATGTCATTATTTTAAAATATGCTTGGGGACACAGTCAAAAAGAAAAACGCTGCCTGTTTGTTATTTACACATCTTTCAAATAAGGCAGATTTAAATATAAAATCCACACTTGAGAACATCATGTAAACTGGTGACTCTCTATAGAGGAGTGTGAGTCCATAAAACAGTGATTGGGTTATTCTCTGCCACATAGGTAGCCATTTCATCTGCAACAGATGTTTAGTAATATTGATAACGTTCTTCAGTTAATAAGACATGCAATTATAATTCAGTGTGAAGTATTAATATAGATCTGTTCCATAAAGCCATATAGGAAAAAAACTCAGTAGACTGGATATTGCTTATATGATACCATATATGGGATTTAGGAAACAACCAGCTTTTAAGCTGTGGCATGCCTCAATAGGAAGCCAGAGTTGACTTGCCTTTCTTATCAGAGGGATGCCACAAGAAATCAAATGCTCCACTACACCTTTTTTTTTCAGTTTTGCCACTGAAAAAGGGAGCTGAGATGGAGGGTGAGGAGAAGGGTAAACTAAGACCAAAGACTCTTCCTTTTGGGGCTCTTCAAACAGTTTTTTGAAAAAAAAATAATTTGTTAAATTGTTTAAAAAAAATTATTTTTAACAGAAACTTTAGTTTAAAAAATGTTGACCATGTTCAGTTTCTATCATGCCCTTAACTTCACTCAGATAAAATTAGTAGATGATTTTTTTAAAAAAAATCAAGTTGAACTTAGTGGTGGAACTTGGATGTATGCCTCAAGACTTTTCAAGCAATTCTCTGTAGTGGAGGGCAAAAACCTTCTTTCTTTGATATTTTCTAACATGTTGCTCTATCAGCTCTCTCAAAATTTGTTATTTTGTCTTTCCTTTGAATGTGTAGTATCTCCCTGAGCCATGTGTGAAGGGCAGCCTCCATTCTTTTTGTTAGACACTCTCATTGGCCAAATCTATCAAAGAATTGGACTGCCCGATGTGTCCGCAGCACAGGACGAACTAAGGTCTAAGGAAACAAAAGAGAAACTAATCCTTTATTCCCATGCTATTTCATCCAGAGAGAGGTCAAAGTTGGATTACTCCCAATGTATACAGGTGTAAGGCCAAATGCAGAAATTTCAGAAAGGCAACGGAAATGTTTCCCTAGAATTGTCTTAAGAGTAGCTGGGTTTGAATTATCTAAATTATGACAGACATTAAAGAAATGGAAGATTATCTAGAAAAATTCTAGTTCCATGGCTTGCTTTTGACTTTTTTTCTTTTTTTTTTTTTTGGGTAGAAAATGAGGTCTACAAATTCCATTCTGAGCCTAGACAGAGGGAGGAGGAGAACCTCTCCTTTTTATGCTGACAATTATGGGGACAGGCACCGACAGCTGCAACCAATAGAGGAGACAAAGCCTGTTATAAAGGAAGGAGTACAGAGAAGGAAGGGGAGGCAGAAATGCCTGGGACAGCAAAGGGGAGACAGCCCTTCACCGGCTGCCTCCAAGAAAGTAACCAAGTGACTGAAGCAGACTGCAAACCCTAAAACTGAAGGGCTGCTTGCCTTAATTAAAGGTGATGGCCCTGGTATTGAACTGGTTGAAGATAAGCTAAGGAGGGTTAGCCAGGAGAAGCTGTGGCCCTCTCGAAAGGCCACACCAAGAGACCATGAGAAAAAAACAATGGGGAAAAACAATAGAATAGGAAGATTTTTTTTGACCAAATTACTTATTTAGAATACTATATATTTACCAATATGTAACTATCATGTGCGTCCCTGCCTTGACCCATTGAGTCTGATTATGAGGGATGTATGTTGGTACAACTCACATGTCAACACATTGAGTTTTAATCTAAAGTAGCTTCCACCTCACTTTAACATAAATACAGTTACTCCTTCCATCCTTTTGACATCCACTTAAACTCCCTTTTATATATAAGTGAGGAAGCAGGTCTAAGCATGTAAATTCTACCAGGGATAACTTGGACTTCCTTACACATTACCTCTGAATTTGGACCCTAGTCTTCACACTTCTTTACCTTGTCTTGAACCACATATGGAGGAAGACTAGTAACAGAAATCTCTTCTTATGGCTGGTTCTCTAGGCTGAAACTCCTCCAGCTGTCCAGATGTATTCCCTAATGTCTGCAGTATCCTAAACAGTTGGCCAGTGTTTGTGTGCTGTTAAACAGCTGCCACCCTTCATTGCTGTTCATTGGTGGGCAAAAGGCTTCCGACCCATCATTTGTGAAGTCATTTGGTTACTTTCTGAATGGAAGGCTCACATGGGCACTATAGGAACAGGTCTAGAACAGCAGCGCAGTTTTTGCTGTTGTTAGAGTTTCTAGGAAAGTAAAAACCACAAAATTAGCACCATGAGAAAATCCAAGCCAAAAAAAATGGGATACAGAAACCCAGTTAGCATATCTACATTTTTCTCGTATTTGTCTGGAATGCACATATGATAGCTTCATAGGATGAGCTCAGAAAAATCAATACTCTAAATGAAATATCATTGGAATCCTCTTCTCATTTCAACTCTGGCTGGAGTGAGGAGTGGTAATGTATCCATAAATAATGTTTAGCTTCAATCTCTTTTACTCTCGTTCCAAACAAATGAGCAATTTTTGAAAAGCAACTGTAGAAGATGCACTTTTGCCTCTTCATCAAAAACACATAAAAATGATATATATTGCAGTATTTAATGCAATGTATTACAAACCTTCATGGTGATCCAATACAGATGCCTCTTTTCTCTGTGGCACCGACCTTCAAAAGTGATGATGTGAAAAGACCCAGATTTTATGACAGCTTAACTCAGAATACATTACAGCTTCTATATTAATATGTATTTCAAGCTCTGCTATAAACTTCAAATATGAAGAGAAACTCTGTACCCTATGTTCTGCTATAAACTTTAAATATGAAGAAAAAATGTTCATGTGGAAAGAAGCAGGTTTTGACAATATTTATGTGCAATAATATTTCCTCTCTCTTTGTCTAGCAAATGCATAGCTCTTTTTGGGAGTTCCATAAATTTTACATTTGCTAGAGATGTAACTCTAATAATCAGTGATATAAGGAACACAAGTAAAGAGATAGATAGATATAGATATATATATGGTACAGCATTATGGAGATCCACTAGTCACTTTCACTTCATACTTAGTTATAACCAGGTCTCCATTACAAGCCCATTTTTTACCCAGATAGTTTAAATGGGGAGAGAGGGAGGAGGAGGGGGAACTGACATTAACAACATTTTTGTGGTCTTTGCTTTGTCAATGGAAGGAGTTCAACTTAAATTTAATTTCAATTACATTTAATTTAATCTAAAATGATCAAACCCTTATTTTCAGCTGTGGGATTTAAATGTGATCCTTGTTTGAAATTTTGATTAAAATGTTTTTGGAATCCCTCTAACACCAAAATTTCTTGCCCGTGCACTTGTCTTTCAGTATAAGACAATCTTCATAAAACAGCTTGCATAGCCTAACTAAAAAAAAATCTAAAGAATTATTAGCATTTTTCATTTTTAATGCTTCTGAGTTCCCAGTGCTTAAACATAAAGATCATATTTTAAAAAATGCTCGGTGTACAAAATATTCAATGTGAGCAATTTCAATAGGGCAAATTCTGAATTTCATTGCATTTGACAAGGAAAATGCTTCTTAAGCTAAGTGTACTCCTGCAAACGTTGAACTGTGGCAAATAAATCTTTACTTGTTAAGGACAAATCCAGCAAAGCACTTCACTACGATCTTAATTTTAAGCACATGAATAGCACCAATGAAGCAACTCGTGTTTAAAGTTAAGCTCTCTTAAAAAGGGCCTTAATTGTTCCTACTCTCCATGTGCTCCATCAGGCTAGTTTTCTCCCCCCACAAAATTAAATTTATGAACCTGGATCACATTCCTTCTCAGCAGATTTGGTCCATGCAGTGCTTGTAAGAATTTCAAGGACCACCATGGAACTTAGAAATGCAGTAGCCCCAGTATTTTTGGTGCCCCTAAGTTCATGTTCATTTCAGGCTAAGGGTGGAAGCATCATATGGACTGAAGCAACTGGTGGAGAGTATGGAGATGCCACCTCAGACTTAGTTTTGATGGGGAAAGTCTATGGCAGCTACAAGGTAGGGGGTAACAGGGATCTTTTAGATCAATGACTTCTGAGGGGGAGAGAAGGGGTCATTAAGTTCTGTAGTCTTCTTATTGCATTAAGTGGTATGCACATAGGATGAAATTTACTCCTGTGTAAAGGGCTGAGAGTCTCAGGACAAGTTTATACCTCATCTAAGTCTCACTTATGTCCTCAATCTAAGCCCTATTTGAGGGCCTAATAGTGCACTGCATAGGCTTTATGTTGGCCTTCTGTACTGGCGTGAATTGTATTCATAAACACTCATGCCCCAAACATAATTCAGCATATACTATATACACAATTTTGTGATGAAGAGACTTCAGCACATGAAAACATTTGTATACAATACTTCATGCCCTGGGCTTAATGATAAGAAGGGTGATCAGTTCTCCCTCCCTTCCAGCCCCATCAGATGAAGCAGCGTGAGGCACCCCATGCTACAAGTCAAGTTCTACCACAGAACTGGGCTGACGGGCTCAAACATTCTATCCATGAAAAACCTAAGAGCCCCATGTGGACTTTGAGAGTGAGTCTGGGACAGAAACACCAGAATTTATTTCATGCAGAGAGAGAAGCACCAGCTCAGACAAAGGGAACAACTTGGACATTTTGTACCATAAACCTTTATGAGCTGAAATCCAATATTTACAGAAGGCTACATGCTGCTTGTAAATATGTATTCACAGCAGAGTTAGCTCAGATTCTAACCTGGGTGTTGCCCTTACTCCTTGCTATGTAGACAGAAAAACCTCTCACACAGGCCTGAGCGTGCTATAAACCCGTGCTACCGTACATTACTGAGGGTATGGCTTTGCCTTGGCTCAGGCTGCCGACCCACTGACTTTGAAGTGAGGAGGAAGGCTAGTCAAGCCTGGAAGCTGATGCTTCTTCTGTGCCTCCCCACAGTTCTACCTGGGCTGTATTTTCTTGCCCTCTCCCTCTATACTTCCTCCCTCCTTCAGTGCAGGGAGAATACAAAAGCCTGCAAGATAGCATATAGGAAGGCTAAGGATCATAATGCCACAGCCAGCAATTCACTAAAAATGTGCCTGATCAACAATGAATTTGATTGGGTACTTGGCTCTGCCCTGAGAATGCACCCCACTTTCCTGTTGGATGGGCTTTTGGATGAGAAAGGGGGGCTATAGAGAGTGGGAGCAGAGGAAGGAGAGGGCATGGAGTTAATGCTGGCCCCTACTCTACAGACTGCTTTGGGGCACACCTATGAGTTTCTTGAGCTGGACTCCCAGAATCCGAAGTGTTCCAAATGCAAACAATCCTGCAACCATTCACTGTTTTAATTAAACCTACTCCTACCACTCTCTCTTCCAACAGCCTAAGGCATCATGAGCCAGGGCTGTAGAAGATAACCTCAGTTCCCCAAAATAATTGGGCACAGATACCCCATTAGTTCTATCCACTAATAGGGATCTCAAAGTCCCAACTTGTCCCACTTTGAAAACATCAGTTTCCCAAAATAACCTGGCATCATGAACCCTCCTACTGAATTCCATGGTGTTCTTGAACCACCCTCTATGGTTGATAAATACCTACCTAATGAGCAAGTAGTACCCTTTCCAGTTTATATACTCATGTGCACCCATTGGAGGTAGACTATGGACATATGTGCCATCAGTGTTCCTACCATAGTTCGGGAGCCCCGTTTGCTGAAACCTCACAATCTGAGAACATTGCAGGGGGCATTAGCAATCTTCACCACCCCTGGGTGAACCAGAGTAATTATTGCTTCACAAACCTCCATCACCACAGCACCAAGAGTTGATGTGCCAACACCAAACTGATTAGCCACAGATCCATAGCAGTCTGGGACAGTCACTTTCCAGATGGCAATCACAACCCACTTTTGGACTAGTATGGCCTCCCTCATCTCTGTGTCCAGGCACTGAAGGATCAGGGCATGTTGCACGCACAACTTCATGCAGAAATTCTGGACCCACTGCTGGTCATCCCAGGTCTGCATAACGATGTGATCCCACCACTCTCTACTTGTGGTCCTGCTTCAGAACCACTGGTCAGCATAGGCAGATTCCCCAGCTATTAAACCCTGCATCAGTTATCTTCACTCCACCATGTCTGTGATCTTACCAAGACACACCATTGCCTTCCCAGGGCAACAAACAGCTACTGCTCCCGGCCATGTTTCATGCCTTTCACCTGCCTCCTTTTTCCTCTTCTACTTTTCCCAAAATATGACTTGCATTAACAACTGCTGGAATAGGTCATTATCCAGAGTAGGTCCATGCCTTGCCATCTGTGGTTTAACTTTACAAAATTGGTGAGCTAAGAGCACTTCTGCACAGGGGCTCAGGAAGGACAAGCAAGTTCTCTCACAATATGCAGTGAATGACTTCATAGCGCAGTGCAGCTTGTGCAGAGCTCGGAGCCATGGGCTGTCCAGGCAAAAGTCCAGCTCAGGACATGGTTTAGTAGAGCCCCCATGTGGATGCACATACACAGCTTTGGAACACATAGGGCTTTGAAGCAGGGATGTTCTAGTTGGGCTAGCCAAGCCCAAGTTCACTCTGCAGTGAATACCCACTCTAAGCCTTTCAGGAGCCTTGCAGGAAATTTTAAAGCCATAGGTCTTTTTGTAGTATGCAGAGTTTGTAAGGCTGGAATCATTCTTAAAATCTTCCCAGACCATAAAGCTCATATGCATTAAACTCATTAAGTGATTCAACTAGTTCAGAATATAGTTCAGAATGTGCTTGCTGCATATAACACTTTATGCACTGAAGTACAAAAAATATTAGTATGAAACAATGATCATACTGAAAGTGCTCCGTTCTAAGCCCTGTTTTCAGCACCCTGTCACAGAGTGAGCTGGTCCTTTAAGGGGGGCGTGGGGCTCAGTCTCAACTCTGCCAGAGTTAGCCTGCCTTCCCAGGTGAAGGGAATCAGTACAGGTCTCATGAGAGAGGGAGCTTGTGACTCAGAACCAGGCCTCCTGGGAGATACAAGGGCAGCTTGTGCTCAGTAAGAGGAAATCCTAGAAAAAGCAACGTTCTACTAAAAAGGTGGAATCTGAATAGGAAAGTTCCAGCAAGGAGTTATAGGATGAGTAACTAGGAAGAGGTCCTGGAAAGGAAAGACAGAGCAGGTTGGATTATGGGGCAGGCAGCTCAATTGGTTTCAGCTCCCAGGTTCAGAATACCCCATGTAGGATGTTATAGGCTCATGTTCAAAACGAGACAGCCTTGCCTAGGCAAAAGTTATTAAATAGGTCAATCCTAAACAAAGGAATGGGTGTTTACTACATATTTATAAGCAGGTTCATCAAGACAGCAGGAAATGGCAGGAAAAAGAACAATTTGCATTTCAGCAATTACAAGTATGGGGAGAAGGAGTCTGATGACAAAGAAAGCTCCATGCTGTATGTTGCCTTTCTCACAGTCAGCGTTCCCTCTAATTTTTCCCATCCCAGGGCGGAATTAATTTTGTTATGTGCACCAATAGGGAGGTGATGTGTGGGGCCAAGGGGTTTGGAATGTGGGAGGAGGCTCAGGGCTGGGGCAAAGTGTTGGGGTGCCGGGGAGTGAGGGCTCCAGCTGGGGGTGCAGGCTGTGGGGTGGGGCTGGGGATGAAGGGTTTGGGGTGCAGGCTGCCCTGGGGCTGCGGCGGCGAGAAAGGACTCCCTCCAGCCCTTTCTTGCCGCAGAAGCTCAGGGCCGGGTGAGAGGCACCTCTCCACGGCTGCGGCAGCTCTGGCTGGGCTGGGCGGGGGGGGGGCACCTCTCCCCACGTGCGCAGCCACGCAGCTTAGAGGGAACTTAGGTCACAGTTGAATAAACTTTACTTAAGGGATATCCTTCAGAAGAATTCACTTCAAAGGTTCACTGGACTATAAAAGAAAGGGGCAGAAACCCCAAGTTATATCTTTCACCTAAGAAGACAAAGGCACAAGCACCTTTGGACCTCTGAAAGAGATCCTGATCAAGGAGAGAGTCAGTCACGGTCTTGCTGGAAGACTCTGAGTGAAGGAGGTTATCTTGAACAAAGCCTTGAACTAAAACTTGCTAGATTAAGTTTTAGACTTTTAGATGTGTTTTTTACTTTTTTTGCTTGTAACTATCTCTAACTTTCTGATACTTCATCTCACTTAATATCCTTTCTTTTTGTTTAAACTTATTTTACTATTAATCTAAACCAACAGTGCTGTGTTTGTAATAAAGTGAATGCTCCTTAAAGGAGCAAAGGAACCATATTATTTCTCTGAACACTCTAGGAGACAGCTGGACATTACAGAGCACAAGGTTTGGGGAAAATTCTGGAATGAGGAGTATGCCAGGATCACCCTGCAAATAATAATCATGGTTGGTGTAAGCTGTTGAGGAGCTGTAGACAGGCTATTGGGGTCAGAGCTTCTGACCCAGGGCTATCTAGCATACAGACACTTGGAGCGTGAGGCTGTTTGGGAGCAGCCCAAGTTGGGAACTACAACAGCAAAGCATTCTGAGGCACCAAAGGTCACAGGGCAGGTAGTGACACAACCCCTCACTGGTCTGGATTGCATCCCAGAGTGTGACAGTGGGCCAACCACAGGTGTTTAATTGCAGGGTAGACTTACCCAGTAATATTTGGCACAATTATGGCGCTTTACAGCCAGCAATGCAGAAGGACAAGAAGAAATGGCTGTCAATGTTGTACAAATCTCAGATTGCTAGAGGCAGCATGCTCTTGCAGTGAGGAACAGCTTCTACCTAGGTATGTTACTAGAGATTCATGACAATGGGACGCATTCAGAAACTGGCATTTAAGGCAACCGAGTCACTTTTCTTGACTTGCATTAGATATTGTTTATATGTATTGCTGCAGGAATATCTTACAAATCTAAGGAGATGTAAAAGTACCATAAGATCCCATTGACACATGCAGTTTATTTTTATTTTAACTGAATGTGAAACTAAGGTGACTGTGGTCATTTGTCTCCTTAGCACAAAGCCACATAGCAGTCTCTACGCAGTCAACACTATGAAATGTATCAACGACATTCCTAATGTGTCCCACTGCATAGTATTGATGGTAGGCACCAAGAGGTGCCAGATATTTAACACATGATTGTTGATGGTTACTGTCAGATTTATAGGGTAAACTATACTTTACGCCCCTATACAGACCCGCTTAAGTTCACCCCTCAGGTGCTAAGCTTGGATTCATTCACTTCTCTGAAAGCTGCAGTTCAACCACTCTGAACTTGGATTGGGGTTTGCAGTCCCCCTGTTTACCCACCATTGCTCTTCTAGCAGGACCACCTGGGTTTTGCCCTTGCAGGAAACTTCCTTTCTGGAGATGAGCGCACTACCTGACTTACAGTGCCTTAAAACAGCTTTTTCAAAACTAACATAGCTTATTCAGCCAAAGATATATAACAAGTAGAGAAGAGGGTTAAAACAACAAAAGGCCTGGGTCTAACCCTTATCCTTTCCTGATAAGTTCCTCTTCGCCCAGGTTCCCTGGCTTCTGGGCTGGGAGGCTGTGCTGCTGTATTCTCTGTCTCTCTGTGTGTCTCCTTGTCAGAAGCTACCAACTCTCTTTTCCTTCCCCCGGCAGCCGCTTTCTGCACGGGGTGCTTTTAACCGTTTATGCTCCTTTTGTGCTCTAAGTTCTGGCCTTGGCAAACCAGCCTGTGTAACTCCATTTGGTGCCTGGAAACAGCACCTTCCCAACTACTGGCACAGCCATTGTTTCCTTACCCACTTTAAGTTTACCCAGAGATGTCTCCACTCTGACCCTTGTTTCATTTTCTCCTTGTTCTTCCTATCAGCCCCTTTGGTTTAACTCCATGCAGTCAGAGAGATAAGATCAAGCAGGTAAACTGAGGAGCATATAATCATACAAAATAGAGCTCTCCCTCAATCTCCTTGGGCACCAAATTAAACCACTGCTCTAATCCAACACAAAGGCAGTTGCCCCGTGGGAAACTTCCTCCCCATTGGAAGATACTGTTTGTTGTCACCCTCGCTGGAGAAAGCAGGTCTAAAAGTATGGAACCTCCCAACAGCCAATCCCCATTAGATGTAACAAATTAGCACATCTCACTGGGAACTGATCATAGTTCTTTCCTGCCCAACTATGACTGCTTTTAGGGGTCTGTCATAGGGAACCCTCGTGAAGACCACAGCTGCCTCAGTTTGCCTTTTCAGAGTCCATAGTAGCAAGGCTGTCCTCCAGTGCATCAATATGTTTTTGTTACCAGAACACAGCTCAAAACAGTCCATAATCAAAATCCCAAATAATTCCATTCACCACCCCTAGTGCAAATAATCATTAAGATCTCCTGATGTCTTCTCCCAGCACGATGCACGTGTCATACACCAGTGCCTTCAGCCACTCCCAGACTCTGTCCTCCCTCTCCTTGTACCAGGACAGCCACCCCAGTCCTCCAAGTGGAGTACAACCTTGCTCTCTTCAGAAGGAACCCCACCCTACCATCTCTACTGGGAAGCCTCCTTGCCAAAGGAGCATCCATCTTTCCCAGGGGCCTTCTCATAGTTCCTCTGGGTCCAGCTCTCTAGCCCTGGTATCAGTGAGTAAACTCCTCTTTTGCTCCCCTATCTTCAGCCTTCTCTAGACCTGCATTGGGGATACCAGACAGCTCTTACCGATCTTCAACCTTCTCACAGGAACCACCCTGTGCCTCCTTCCAGGACTCCTGAAGTCCACTGCTATTTGAAGCTCTCACCTACCCTTCATGACTGAAGCAATTTGCTCTGACTCACTGGGACTCCCTCTCACTGGGTCTCTCCTGACTGTCCCAGGCATTCCTGACTCACTGGGTCTCTCTTGATCCTTTGCATACCCCAAGTGCTGCCTCGCCCACTTAACTGGCCAAATGGGAGCACTTGTCCAGGGACACTGGCCCTACTTCAGATACTGCAGCCAGCCTCCTTGTGACAGGTTCCGCTGACTAGCTTTATACCCTCCAGTGACATCTTGCACCACTACAATTCTATCTACCAGGCAGACTTTCCACCACAGGGGCCCACAGTCCAGGGTCTGCTGGCAGAAATGAAGCAAATCCATTGTGTGGTGCTCTAATCATAGAAATATAGAGCTGGAAGGGACCGCGAGAGGTTGGCTAGTCCAGCCCCCTGAGCTGAGGAAGGACCAAATATATCTAAGTTACAAGAAACCATGTCCCAAACTCTAGCAAGTCTAACACTATGTGATGGAGATGATCTTTCTTAGGACAACAGAGTATGAATCACAACACTCCAACTCTATGATCGTTGTCCATGAATTGGAAGGGTTTTGTTTGTTTGTAATTTTTTACTTTTACAAGGCCTGTAGCCAAGATGGGAACAAACCCCAGATCGCAACACCCTTAGTCTTTGACAAAGCTACATCCACATCCAGATGTTAATTTTGTGGCTCAGGCCCGTCCCTCTAGTTTTCAGGAAATCTCTTTAGAAATATAAAAATGTCAAGAGGCCTTTAATCCTCTATTACCTAGGACATGGCTCAAAAAACACAAAGAGGAAAGTATTAGACAAGCCAGCATTTAAAGTCTGAATTATTAATATGAAGTTTGGCTAAATTCCTTTTTTCTGATTCTGCTTTATCCCTCCCATGTCTAAATAGGCTCTCAACTTCAGATTTAGTTCATTTTAATATTTTAGAAAATCAAACACAGTCAGGTTTGTTTCATACATTTTTTAAAGATAGTCCTTAAAGGAATTAATTTGGCTTAATGACACTTTTTGTGTCTTTTTGCAATCATGTAACAAATATGAATCTCCAGTACAGTAAAACAGTATGAAGTGAACCAACAGAATGGTATTTGTCATCAAAATGACCTGACTATTTTCAGAAAACACTCAGCAGTTTGATAAAATGAGATATTTAACTAACAGAGAGCCAATTTAAAATAGACTGTTAATGAAATAATTTCAATCTCCCATCTAGACAATCAACACAAGCAGCAGGGAGAGAATGGCAGTGCATGCTGCAGGAACCTGATGCATTTTGTGTGGACATTAACCTTTATTTTCAAGTGCAAAGCTGTGTAAATCAGAATTAATTATCCAGCAATCAAGCAATAGTTTTCTTCCCTATTGCAAATGGTAAATAGTGCATTTCTGCCACGGCAATATCGTTTACTGGCAAAAGCAATGTATGGGGGGGGGGGGGAAGCTTACTGATCAATTAAGGGACAGCTAAGTGCTACCTTGAAATTTCATAAATCAAAATAAAAGTAGCTTCTTTGAAAATTAAAGAAGCTCGGCCTCCTGTAGTGTAACATAATTCCTGAATAGGTGAGAGCTTTTATTTTAGTCCTCAGCTTTTATCATCATGTATTTTCCTAACAATAACTTCTTCCTCTAAAACCCATCTCCTTTTCTGGTATGTGCGATACAAGGATAATGATTGTCTAACCCCATCAACTCAGAAGAGACTAATATTTCACATTATTGTGAAGAGACAGAACAACCGGAGTCAAAAAAAGGAAGCTAGTCAGAGGGAAAATTCTGTGTTGCTCAGACTTCAGGGGCAGAAAGAAGGAATTCTGGCAGCAGGTCGGGAACCTATAGGAGTCCAAATAATAGCTGTCAGAGCATAGAAAGTGAAATGGGGGAACAAGAGGCCAGAGGGGCTCAAACCAACTCCCATTAAAGACTCTTGGAATAACAACAGTGTGGTTTAAAAAAAACACACAGCCATGTGGCAGCTGACTTATGAACTTTAAGAATTCCACAGCCTGTGTCGGCAAACACATTTTACCATCTTTACTTGGGATGATGTTTATCCAGCAAAATCACAAGATAACATAAGGTAGATATCATTAAACATCTGGAGGTAGCTGACAAATTATGAATAACAAATGGTTTAAATGGTTGTAAAAGTTATCAATGTCTGTCTTACAACAAATATGTTGGGAAGGTGGAATGGGTGTTGGGTAGGACTTTTGCATGTATAAGAATTGTAAGAAGTGAAACACCATTACTGTTCTGCGAATGAAGGCTGAACTGGAGGAGAGGATCTGTGGATGGGCTGGGTTGCACATATATAATGGATGGGTGCTGCAGTATGTTGAGTATGATACAGAGTATTAATGTGGCTCCTATTGTCAGGGGTGAAGATGAACCATAGGATGTGTGGGCATAAAGCTGTCTCATGATTTTGGATGGAAGACGGACAGGGAATACAGGTACAAAGTGAAGACTCCTTGAGGTACTTTAATTATATCACCATTATTTCTAATGATTGGTTTTTGTTTTAATTTCATCTGGATTTAGAATTTTCTAGTTTCTGGTGGATAGGGAAGTTTAAACCTTCTTTAAGCTTCTTCCCCTGTATAAGTGATAAGTATTTTAACTATGGCTTAATCAAGATTTGTAACTAGAAACTTCGTTTTTAATGTCGTTTTGTGACACTTTACTATACATTGTTGGTTTCAAAAGATGGAATGTATTTGTCTCTCTGAAATATTAATGTTGTATAAACCACTGCATCACTCCTGCCAGGTTTATAACCCCTGCCTGATTCTAAGCAGGCTTTCGCTGGGTGTTGGATTAGCCCTGTAAATCAATGCAAGGATTTTCATTAATTTCAGTGGGTATTGGATCAAGTCCATAATCCTCCCAAGAACCCTTGCAGGGATCACAAACTTTATATGACTCAGGCAGATTTAATAATCCCTGTAGGAATCACACAGGATTTACAAACTTCCTAGGAGTCACTGAAAGGCTTATCATCTCTGCCAAAGTCCCCGTAGAGATTATAAAACCCACAGGGATTTTTACTGGGTTTATAAAATTTGTTGGAGTCCTTGTACAGCATCTGGGCCTTGCAGGAGTCCCCGAATAATACAAATGGCATGCCTGAACTCGCTTTTCTATTCCTGCCCTTTCTTCTTTTGTTTTACTCCTCAGAACACTAAGTACATCCAGAGCCACCTCTTCAGTGTCTGAGCTCCCAGAAATATGAACATCCACTACAGACATGACTATGTACATGAAACCTCACAAGTTCACAAAAACTGGGTTAAGTAACAAAAATGTCCTAGCCTGTCTTCCTCAGTAATCAAAAATCAGACTTTGCTGAGCACTACATAACAAAACATATTCCTAGGTAGGTGTCTCTTTGAACTAAGACATTACAAATCAACACTAGATCAATTTTATAGTTGTGAAATGCCTCTAATTTGTAATGCTGTCCTATGTACTGGTGATACAAACAAGGCAGATCTTATTAATGATATATGCATCCACACATAGGCCAGAATCCTTGGCACAATTTAGGCCAAAGCCTCCCAGCCAGGAGCTATAGTTAGTCGATAGCTATAGATCGACTAACTCCAACAGCTGACTTAACCACTCTCAATTCCTGGTGTCTAAGGCTTGACTTTAATTTTCTGACATAGTTTCTTATACAAAACATTCTGTAAAAATCCCCTTCAGTTCAAGGAAGTTTCATTGCCTAGGCAACCTGGTCACAAAGTATTGTAAATAGTTCGGACCATGCTGTCTTTTTTTAAATTAGAAATGTGATCAATAAGATACCTTTGTTAAATATTAGTGGTATTTAAGAAATACCATAACGTATTTGTTTTGTATTAAAGAAGTTGATAAATTGAAGTGCTACATTGGCTTCTCAATATGAAATGCAAATCTTTAAGGTAAACCAACTGAAATTGTATACAACCTACATGAGCATAAGGCCTGATTAACTATACAACTGGCATAGAACAGAGTTCCTCATATAATGTGATATGAGGTGCAGAGATTAATCAACTACTGACAGGTGTGTACAGCTGTTTTGTATGATTTTATTAATTGCAATCCCCTACTGGTGATTGACCAAGCAAATGAGTCAACTGACTTTATATTGCCGCATGAACTATTACACAAGGACAGAATCATTAAGAATTATAAAGATGCTTTACACAAAAATTCTGTTCTAACTTCAAAACTGACATTTCTGAAGATAGTTAAAGTGCTGATGGAAAGAGTATGGAGTCTGTCATGAGGTGTGTGCCCACCACACACAGGTGTCTAAAAAGGTTAAAGTGGCTAGAGAGGCCAATTGACCTACTGAGCTACACCTGGCGGGGGTTTTGGCCTAACTGGTGATCAAGCCCAGCTATGGAGGAGCTGGGCCTTCATAAAGAAAGGAGCAAAGGGCTGTTAAAAGAGGGGCCAGGAAGGAGTCTGAGGTGAGAGGTAGTTGGGGGCTTTCTTTCTGGCACAGGTCTGAGTGAAACTGGGGCAGTTTAGAGCCAGAACTCGAGGGCCTTCATCCAAAAAGAAGCCAGAGAAGCTGTGCTCTGAAACAAGAGCAAGAGAAAACATTGTAGATATGAAGCTAAGTCCTGAGCTGCGAGCCTGACTAGAGAGAGAGGCTAATCAGGAGCTGCCACCTACTTGAAAACCTGGGTATAATCAGAACATGATAGTCCCCAGGCAGTGAGAGTCAGACCCAAGAGATGGGGCCAAAATTGGGATAGTTTGAAGATGGGGCTAGCCTACAAACAAGTCTACTAGTTAAGCCCAAGTGGGCTGAAGTGTCATTTGTATTATTGTTTTTTCGTGGACTTTAATTGAAAGACTTTGAGGCTGGACTTCCCATTGAGCTCCCATTGGCCGGGAATGGTGAACCGTGGCCACTGGGAGCTGCAGACGGCCGTGCAAATATAAACAAACTATCTGGCGGCCCACCAGTGGATTACCCTGATGGGCTGCAGGTTGCCCACCACTGTTCTGAGGTATCAAACACCAGGAAATTTTATTTTAAAATTACTAAAATCTTAGTTTAGAGAAATAAGAAATGATATGCCCAATTGTAGTAATTGTCTTTTAGTGCCAGTCCAGGAATTTGACTCCCACTATTTTAGTGAGATGGGTTTCTCTGCCATTTTGAGACAGGCAAATTAATAAATATTAAGAATCTTATGTGCAAATTAATCCCACGATTTCTCTGTTTATCAAGGTTGGCTTACATCTCCTTTCCAGAAGTACACAGTCTAAACAATCGGGTTTTTAACAGGAAAAGCTGTCTAATACATTAAAGTCAGAGCAGCATGTAGCTCAGTGGTTAGAGCACTCTCCTGAAAGTGGAGAGACCCATATTCAAATCTTTTCTCCCCCTCTGGCTGAGAGAGGGGAATTGAACCGGGGTCTTCCCCATCACTGGTGAGTGCTCTAACTACTGGGTTAGTTAAAAGGGAGGCACCACCACAACCTCCTCCAGATGCTGTGTGGAGCGAGGCAGGTGTCTAACTCATTCCCTCAAAAAGCAGCTCAGGCACCTAAGGTGCCTGACTCCAGGCAGTGGGTTTCCATTCATGGAGTGCTAGCAGATATAGGTGCCTCCCTGAAGCTTGGACCTAGCCACCTATATCTGAGAGGGGATGGGGCTTAGCAGACATCCCTCTGGTCAGCATCTCCCATTGGCTATCTTAGGTGGGTCCCTGTCTAGCATGTGGATCATGTTCTAAAGAGTCTCTCTCACCCTATTTGTTATATAGGGAGCCTAGGTGTGATGCCTTTGCGGATTATGGTGTGATGCCTGTGACTTTTCTAGGTGCCTATGGTGCTGTGATGCTCAACCTTGAAACACCTTAGTCCCTTCATGGATCCAACCCTTATTGCCTATATACGGTCTAATAGGATTGCTGCAATGTTGCAGCAATTGTTGCTTCATATGAAAGAATCCCATTGGGTATGGTCATGTGGCACAACTATATCTGACTTTAAGGTCATTATGTTTAGCGTTCAGCAGCATAGCATGGGATGAAACCATTTTCAAAAGCAATAATTGTAAGTAATCTTTGCTGAAATACATGTTCTAAAATATTCATGTGGAAATTAGTGGGTTTACAGATTTTGCATTTAAAATCCCTGTTCCTTAAAAGCCAGTCACTTGTTTTTAATTCTTTTTCTAGAGTCACAGATAAAGGATTGGGAGGGGAGAGAAGTGGTGTGTAGTGTCATACAAAAATCATGGAGCATAGGCCAGGTCATGTATATAATTGCAGCACAAAGAAAAAATAATTTCCAGGGGAAGGCACACACAGGGACAGTAGAACAGACTTCCATATAGCACAGTCAGTCAGACACAAGAAAAGCCAAAGGCCAGATCCTGCTCCTCCCCTTAGTGTTCTTAGAAGCAAAGGGGATGGTCAGCATCAAAAACAATGTTATCTTTCTCTAGTCCTTCAGGCAATGTTCAATCCTAACATTATTCCTGATTATTTTATCATCAGAATCAGCTTCTTTGCATCATTCTTTATCTTTCTTTCAATGCTTGGAATCCTGGCCTCACTGAAGTTATAAGTTTTGTCACTGACTTCAGTAGAACCAGAATTTCACCCATCAGATCATCAGATCCACCTTTTTGTTAAGAGCCAAATCGCATATGCTGTTCCATGCACCCAGACCTGTGAATCCATATGGATCTCCACAGAAATCAATGAGGCTCTATGAAGATATAATTCTCTGTCCCTGTGGAATAGTTTGAAGGGCTAGCTCTTAAATATAGATGTCTAATATTTTGCTGCTAATACCTCTGCACCTACAGATTCATTTGGTTTCATCAGTGCACCAATATATTCTTGAACAGTCCAAACCTTTTGTGCATAAAATCCCTATGTCTGTCATATAACTAATTTCAGGCATATTACGAGTGGGACCAACCCAAAATTCCAGATGTAAGCACAGCCTCAAACTGTGAGAAAGTTCTGATCTGAATTTGACTGGTGAGCTGAACTCACAGCTCCAATGCATCTCTCTTTGATAGGTCTGTATGTTCATATCCATATTTCCATCAACAGAAGACAATGCTGCTGACGTTGTTCTACAGCAGCTCCCACTAGTTTGCAGTTGTCCCCAAACATACACAAAAATATTAAATATTGTTCTTGCATTTCTAAAATATATGAATAAAAAGAGAACAAGAAAAGAAGTGGTGAGGCCACTATACAGTAAAATGGGGGTAAAGATTAAAGGTAATACGGGTGTGGCCCAAAAACTAAATGAATATTTGCCTCAGTTTAATAAGGTGGATAATATAGAATACGGGCACAAAGGTAGGATGACTGGTAGAAATGTGTATAGAAATGGCAAAAGCTTAATGTGTTCAAATCAGAGGGATTGGATAATTTCCACTGCAGAATACTGAAAGAACTGGCACATGAAATTGCAAGTTTAGTTACAAAGATTTTTTTAATAAACCTATCAGTTTGGTGGTGGTAGCATATGATTGGAGAATAGCTAATGTTGTACTTATATTTAAGAACTTGAAATAAGATCCAGGCAACTACAGACCCGTTAGTCTCACTTTAATAGCATGAAAGGCTCTTGAAGAAATTTTGAAGAAAAAAAATAATTAAGTACATGGGGGTAAAAGGAATGAATTTTAACATTGGCTCACCAAAGACAGATCATGCCAGTCTAACTTTAACTTTGATTATATGATTTTTTTTTAGGTAAGGGAAATGCAATAAGCCTAATATATCTGGACTGCAGTAACACATTTGGTATAATACTACATGGAAAATTTGTTGTTTAAACTGAAGAAGATGGGGATTGGGACAAGAACTGTAAGGTGGATAGGGAACTTGATAAAGAGGGAGATGCTGAAGAGTGAGCTATGAGGCCAGAGAGATGTTACTAGTGGAGTCCCTCAAGGATCAGTCTTGCCACTGATCTTATTTAATATTTTTATTAATGACCTTGTCACAACAAGTAGAAGTATGCTAATGAATTTGGCTGATGATACCAAGTTGGGGGGCATTGTCAATACAGAGGAAGACTGGAATAACATATAGGAAGAACTGGATGACCTAGAGGACTGGAATAATAGAAATTGGATGAAATGTAATTGTACAAAGTGGAAGTTCATGCACTTAGGAATTAATAAGAAGAATTTCTGCTATAAGCTAGGGACTCAGATGAATATGAATGAAGAGACCTTGGTGTATTAGTCAATTTCCAGATTACTATGAGCCACCAATGGAGTGCAGCTGTGATAAAGGCAAATGTAATCCTAGGATATATCAGATGAGGTATTTCCAGTAGAAGTAGGGAAGTATTAATGCCATTGTACAAGGTAATAGTAAGATGTCATTTGGAATACTGTATGCAGTTCTGGTCACCATGTTCAAAAAAGATTAATTCAAACTGAAATAGGTGCAGAGAAAGTCTACTAGGATGAGCAGGGGAATGGAGGACCTACCTTACAAGAATAGGCTAAAAGAAAGTGGCTTGTGTAACCTAGTAAAACAAAGGCTGACAGGGGAGATGATTTAATCTCTATAAATCCATCAAGGGAGTGAATGCTAGAGGGGGAGAAGAGCTATTTAAGTTAAAGGAAAATGTTGGCACAAGAACAAATGTGTAGAAACTGCTCATGAATAAACTTAGGCTGGAAATTAGAAGAAGGTTTCTAACCATCAAAGGAGTGAAGTTCTGGGACAGCCTTCTGACAGGAATTGCAGGGGTAAGCAACCTACTTAGAGCTTGATAAATTTGCGAATGGAATTGTATGAGCTGGGTTGTCTGGGGTAAAAGGGTGCTGGGCTTGGCAGCCCTGGATCACTCTTTCAGTTCATGTCTTATGTTCCTAAATCTCATGTTTCAGAGCTTCAACCAGACACCCGTAGGGGGTCAGGAAGCAATTTTTGTTCCTGTTGATGTGTTCTGTTTTTTGTTTATGTGGTGCGGTGGGTTTGTTTTGTTTGTTCATCCTGGCGGTGGGGTTGGTCTCCTTCCTCTGAAGCATCAGGTGGCCATGGCCACCAAATGGGCGGGTCAGTGCTCTGAGGCAGTATAGAGAATTCTTTCTCAGGTGCATAGCTGGTGGGAGACGCTTACATGCACAAGGTCAAACCAATCACCGTTTTCGAGATCAGGGAACAAAATTTCCCCCAGATCAGATTGGCAAGAACCTTTGGGTATTTTTGTCTTCCTATTCAGCCTGGGGTGTGGGTTACTTGCTTGCTTGGATCATCTGGGTATATATCCCCTAATGAATTCCCTGCCAGTGCAAGGGCCTCGGGTATTGATGTACCTTGGTCCCTCCTGTTCTCTGCTTGTGGTACACCATATAGTTTAGTCTCCTGTCACATTTTAGTGTAATCCAGGTTACTGAGTATAATAGAGAGGTACCTGGGTGGGGTTTAGTAACCTGTGATGTGCAAGAGTCAGACTAGATTATCTGGAGCCCTTCTGGCCTTAAACGCTGACCCTAATTAAACAAGTCTTTAGGACAAATATTATATTCTAAAACTTCATTTGCAGTCCAATCTGCAAAAGACACATTCTCTCTGCTCACCTACTCCTTGTATAACAAACTGCAACAGAAGATTTACTATTGTTCAAATATTTTTATTTTTATTTCTTAATCCCATAGCTCTCTGAAACCAGTGCAATTTGTGTGGCTTTGGTATATATGTCCAATTCAGAATTGCCCTAGTATAATTATTACTTTTTTTTAAATCACCTTCCAACAATTGATTAGAACCGGTTCTGGGGATAAAAGGTAATGTTCTTTTAATCAGTTTGAACTTTACTTTCAATCTGTAATGCTTGAAAATAGAAAATATTACTTAGCATTACTGAACTGAGGGACTCTTTATCAAAGTCATTAAAAATGTCAGTGGCTCAGAGCAAGGAAAATATCAGGAAAGAAGAGCCAAGCTGCTACTTAGCTTACTAACGAACAGATTAAGTGAATGGACTGTATTTCTATGGCTCCTCTCACTCAAAAAAAAAAAAAGAAAAAAGAAAGAGGTATTCAGGAGGGTGTGTTGTGGCTTTTGTTTGTTGGCATTTATAGAACAGCTAAATAAAATATAATGAAATCATCTGACTAACTAATATCACACTGGGAAATAGAATGCTTTTATGTAAAAAGAAAAACATCATAAACAAGTTCCATTAGCAAGCCAATTACATTAATCCACTGAAGTATGGTTTTCAGAGTGAGTGAGTGAATAGGAAATAAAATAAGATTCTAAAGTATGTCCATACAAAGATCTACATTCTGAAGACCACCTACATTCTTCTTCAGGCCAAATGACCCACTGGAGTCAGTGCGACTTTGTGTTGCTGAGTCAAAACTTCAGGGTTTGGCCTGGTTTTTGTTGTTTTTTTTCTGTTTTTAGCAGTCGAAGAATGAGCTCTCCAGATTCAACATAAGTTAACAGAATGGAGTGTTTTACATGTCAGCAGGTGCCTTTACCAACTTGCTCTAAATCAAAGTAAAACAGTGTAACCTGCACAGATTTGGCTTTCAGAAAATGTGCAAAACATACACACGCAGGGGGTTGTCATGGCAGAAAATGCAACTAACAGAAGCGGGCAAAACAGGGTAATGGGAAGCCTGCTTGAACTTGCACACTTTTATTAAATGCTTTTCCCATTTCACACCTATTTCCACTGGTTTTGCATGACCACCGAATGCCAGATCAGTGCAAATTCTACTCCTTTGCCACTTACGCATAATTTCAGAACGATTTACAGCCTGGACCTGGCTCTCTGGGTTTCCATTTAGAGCTATTTCATGTACTGCTCACTGGGTAATAACATGAAAGGACTTCTTGCCTGTAACACTAAATTGGCTCTTTGTTAAGAGAATTATTTAGAGATGTTACAACTGCAACTAGCAGTCAAACCATGGCTGACTGCTATCCATAGACGACTCATGCCTCCCAATACTGGGGAGGGCAGTCTAAAATGGAGGACACATGATTGCCCTACATGTCTCCTCTGCCCAGTGACCTCCTACCCCACCTTGCACCCAGCCTGGGGCTGCTGTGCTCTCCCCGCCCCACCAGAGTTACCTCCCCCTCGGCGTATTTGGCTCCTGGCAGGCAGGCCTTGGTTGGGGAGTAGGATGGAGCTGTTTCTCACTCCGGCTGAGAGAGAGCCCAGCTGGGAAGGTGGCAGCAGTGGACAGCTCCATACCTGTTCCCAGCAGCTGGGTCCGGGCGGGGACCAGGCCGCTACCCCAGCCAGGCTCTCTCTCCAGCAACTGCCAGGCTGCACAGAGCAGTGACCTAGAGCAGCCAGTGTGAGAAGTGGCTGGTGCCACCTCTTCTACTCCCCGCCCAGGGACAGGGGCCGAACGTGCCAGGAACTAGAATCACCTCTCCCTCCCGCACAGCAGGCTGTGCAGAAATCTGGGGGGTGGGGAGGGGGCACTATGCTGCCTCCTCCATACTCTTCCCTCCTGCAACCCATGCTCCTCCCTCCACGTTCCATGCAGGCTGCTGCAATGCTGATCGTTGTTAATTCCCAGGACAAAAATGTGGTTTCACTGACAGGATACGGGGGCCAGCCATGCTCTTCATGGGGAACCGAGTATTTACTCCAGAGAAGAACCATCCCTACTCTCCTGAAAAGTGGATGGTAGTAACATGGTTTTTGGTAGTAACATGGCCCAACCCTCCTCGGCACTGTTCGGTAAGAAGCTTGAATTTAAAATCCATTTTCATAGTCATTCCCATTCTCTTGCCCAGCATGAACACCGATTTTGGCAATACAGAGTTACTCGGTGTTGCAGAACTCCTGCCATTTTGCCTTTGGGGGTAAAAGGAGAGGTAAAGTGTTTATTTGGAGGGGGGAAGCAAGATTTACAGAGTTTGCAAGTGAATATAAAAACAAATTTTGTTGTTGTCAAAGGGTTTGTTTCAGTGGCAATGTCTAAAGTTATTCAATAACTGATCAATGACAGTGTCACTTAAACAGAAATAACAAAGGAAACAGTCTAAAGCAAAAGAGCCCCTACTCTCATGAATAAAGTGGGATTTGGCCACTAGTGGTCACATTAGGTGTGTCAGGAAATAAATGACATTTTCAATGAAAGAATAAGATCTATAATGCCCCTCACACCAGAAAAGAGATTATTCTGCTGTGATCAATGTAAAAGAGAGTCTTTATTTGAGACTGCTGAACGCAGAAAACTAGCATTCTCTCCCTGGCTTTTTAGTGCCCATATGAAATGTACAGAGTCAGCATTGCCTGCTTTCACTATACAAAGTCCGCCCAAATCCTCCTCTAGGCCAAACAGTCATAGAAGAGCCTGCAGACAACACTATAGGATCTGGATCAAACTTTCCCTACGGCTGGGGTGATCAGATATCACCAGCCCTTATTTGATACTGAGATCAGCCACAAACTTCAAATCTGGATGTTGATGGGAATTTCCCCAAAATGTGGGTTTGTATGATCCTGGCTTTTGGTGTGATTGGGCAACTTTCTAATAGCAAATAATGGAGTAGAATTAGTTTTCAAGTGATATCAGGTAAAAGCCTGACCAGGATGCCTTTAATTGCCATTTGGTGATATTACAGGCTAAATTGGATTCATGTTCTTTTCACAATTAGAGGTGTAAAAATGACTCAGTGTTGCCATGTCCAAATTGAAGGGAATGTTGAACTAACAATAAAGGTTTCCTCACATACAGTCTCAGTCGACAGATCATAAAAGAGAAAATTGGTCCACTAAAAAATTATAGTAGGGAATTGGAGACAAGGATGGGGATGGCAGATTTGTTAAACAGTTATTTTGCTTCAGCCTTTTCAGAGGACAAAGAATATGGAGAGCTACTTTCTAATGACAGGACATACTCCAGAGGCCTGGAAAATGGCAAACCTAATACCACTATCTTAACAAAAAAAAAGCCACAAAATATACTGTAGCAAGCAATTATAGATTTCTTAGCTTCATAAATGGTGGAAATGTTTTGAAGGATGTGCTATGAAAGACCTTGAAATACGTAATTTGATTCTAAATATCTAACAAGGATTTATAAAAGTCTTTTTTTAACTCACTTTAGTTCTTGAGAGATATTGCTGCCATGGCAAACAAGGGAACTACATTGTGTTTTGTATACTTACATTTTCAAAAAGTAATAAGATTCCATGCTGAAGATAATTTAATAAAGCAGGGAGTTATGATACATGGGTTAAAATAATAACTTCAGGATAGAAAATTAACTGAAAAAGGAAACAGTGAGAGGTAAAGAAATGTCTGAAAGCAAAGAGTTTATTAGTGATGTTCCTCAGAGGTCAGATTCGGAATATCTTTTAACTCTAATGCATTAAAACTATTTGGATTACAAAGGGAAATTTCACCTCTTCTGTCCACTCTGCAGATCTCTCATCCACAGGGTAGAAAAGAAAGCACAGAATGTCATGCAGGTTCACAGTGTAGGGAGAAGGAGTGAAGTTTGCACTTAGTTTGTTGATAATATAAAAACATTAAATATCATACAGCAGTATCGCAGGGCCACCTGGCAGTTTTAGATAACTGGTGAAGGTGTACCAGTATGTGTTGGAGAGGTTTGGGGAGGGTTTTTTTTTTGTTCTATGAGCTTTTAAGTGTTCATATTTTTCTTTTAAGTTGGGACAGTCAAGGTAAGTTTCTTTTAAGTTGGGACAGTCAAGGTAAGTTGGGACAGTCAAGGTAATATTTTTCCAACTACAACATTCTCCTAGAGTTTGTTTTCCTTTCAGTAAATGAATATGTACAGCCTTAACTCCAAGTTAACAAAGTGTGGCTTTAAGTCCTGGCCTACGTAGCAGGGAGTGAAGAGGGGATGAACTGCGCAGATGGAAGAATTGGAAGAATGACTCTGACGGAATTTGTCCCGGGTCTCTGATAGCTAGCAACACAGATTCTG